>OZ002742.1:117344366-118610566 GCA_963924295.1 Dioctria rufipes
CGAGATTAAGCGCTGATAACTCCTTAACCGTTACAGATAGAATATAAGTGTAATGGGTTAAATTAAAGAAGAGGCTCTGGGCTTTCGAAATTTTGTAACAAAAAGGTATGTTAGTGGGGGTATTTTTAAAATAATAACGGAAAAATTAAAAAAAAAAAAAAAAACTAATTTTTGATTTTGAAGCGTCATAACTCTGGAGTGGGGAGGGGTGTGGTGGTGGTTTAACATTCACAGGAAAGACCCTAAGGTTCTGCATACAATGCCGACTTCAAGTAGACCGTACACCCTGTACTTTTTAAGATATAGGGTGTTTAGTGAAAAAAGAGCATATTTTACTAATCACCCTGTAAGTCGGTAGGGTGACATTTTGCCCCCCCCCCCCTGCCATACAATTTTTTGCTTGTCTGGACGAGAGGAATCATTTGGCAAAATGTTGCAGCATTAGTCCGGGACACCCTGTATATATATATGTATATATGTAGGATTTGGGTTCTTTTACAATTGGGAGATAGAAATAAAAACCTTTCTTTTGTTTTACAAACGAATTCACTGGTTAATTTTATTTAACTTTTCTTATTTATTTGACAATTACTTTTCTTCAATTTTGTATGTCTCTTCACTTAATAGTCTCGACGTGACGGCCAACTCTCGACTCCCTGTCGTTCTGCTCTTCTTCTTCTTTGGCTTTTTGGCTTCTGTCGTACTCGGCTGTCAGCTTTCGGCTCAAACGTTTATGCTAGTATGTCCATAATTATTACATGCGAAGCATTTAATTCCCATCTATTCAGATTTCGCAGGAGGAAATCGGAGCAAGAAAAAATAAGGATAAGGAGTTCTAGATTGAAATACGTCTTATCTTCGCACTGATATCAGTGATTTAATTTAATTTGAACGCGACAATTCATACAAATTTCTGACATTCTTTACAAGTAGCACAGCTTACAATGTAATTTTCTTTCAATTACTGGGGACTGCCCGATCACAATTCGAAATACGATGAAGAAGTCACGCTTTATCCTTTGATATTGGTCATTAAATATTTGTATCTTCCGTGAATCACTATTAGGGTTTATCTTCTTGTTTTTCCAATATAACAATATAATATAACAAAATTTTCCAATATAATTTAATTTCAAAATTGCCTTCGAAAAAGATGCGCCAAATGATATGTAATGAAAACGCACTTATCGCCTTGAGGGTCTTTTTTATTTTTAACTCTATGTTACTCTTTTATACCTCTACTACTTTTTAAATTTTACCTCGTGGATTTAGTTTGATGTCACGTTCCTTTTTATTCTGCTTACTTCCATACACACACACACTGTTGCCGCACTCTGAAAAATTAGAAACTCAGTCGGATTAATTTCACGTTCTTTGTTTATGATCTTATAACTCCCCTGATGATTTCTGTTCGATGTTTCCTCTTTCGTTGTACTGCAGTTAAAAAAACCCGTGCACGGTGATAATTACTGCTATTCCTCCTGATGACGAAGAGCGTTGTTGATGTCGCAGATTAGAGTTTGGTCGCCACGATATAATAATGATGCTGCACTCACACTTATTGTCCGATGCTAACGGCCTGCTGATGTATTATTTCTCCGGAATGCCATTGCCGGCCTTTTTATCAGGCTTTTACAAATTTTTTCGTAGGGCTTTCAGCTTATTAGCACGACTTTTGGCAACAGTTTTATCTGTATGTACACAATTATTAATTTTTCATGACTTTTTAATTATTTAAGATACATTCCCGGTCGAACCCCAGTGTAGGATTTACTCTATCACCTATTTACTGCCTAAAAACATAGAATTTCTTGCCTTAGTAACTGAAAACAAGTCATTTTAATACACCTTTGCGTAGTTTTGTCTGAGAAGATCATAGCAATCAATGCAATCTTATACTTTATCAGCTATAAAAGAAAAAATCTACATGTTTTTCCTTCAGTTGATTTGTAATTTCATTTAAGTTGAAGTACAATTATATCAATGTCTTGTTTTTCTAATAACGAATATCGCAATATGATTGTCACATACGTGAATTGTAATTACAACTCTTCTGAAGCTTGCAGAAGATATCAGGAGAGATATCCCTTACGTCGTCAGCCAAATAGAGGAGTTTTCACGAGGATCTTCAATGAGTTGGGACAAAGTGGGAGCTTCCGACATCACCACAGGGATACAAATCCAAGTAGATCAAACGTCCAAAATGAGCAAGACATGATAATACGAGCTATTGAAAGAAACCCTGGAATAAGTGTGCGGCGCCTTTCCATCCGTTTTGGGATCCCTAGGACTACCGTCGGCAGGATAATTCGGGAGCAGTAACTGCATCCATACCACTACACACCCGTTCATGGTTTGATGCCGCAAGACTGTAATCCGCGGGAGAGATTTTGCCGTTTGATCCTGCATTGTTTGGTGGATGAGGATAATTTCCTCCGACGAATACTGTGGACGGACGAAGCCTCGTTTCATAGGTCAGGAAGTATAAATTTGCATAATTTGCATTGGTATGCAAGTTCAAATCCGCACAGGCCATTGCAAGTTTACTTCCAACATCGATTTTCCGTCAATGTCTGGGCCGGAGTGTTGGATAACATATTGATTGGTCCTTACATTTTTAGATACTCGACGTGTAATGCTGTTTCAACAGGACGGAGCGCCTCCTCACAGTAGTAATGCAGTAACGCGGTGGTTGAATACTCATTACCCCAGGAGGTGGATAGGACGGTTTGGATACATCCCTTGGCCAGCAAGATCTCCAGATCTAACTCCACTGGACTTTTATGTATGGGGCTATGTTAAAAATATAGTCTATGCTACGAAGATCCAAGCATTGGATGAATTGAAAAGGCGGATCTCGGATGCCTTCGAACAACTTCGGGAGAACTTGCTCGAAATCGATATTTCGGAGGAAGTGCGAAGGCGTATAAGTTTATGTAGGCAAGTTAGGGGCTCGCACTTTGAAAATTTATTATAAAAATTTAAAATTAGTTTAATTTTGTAGTGTAATAGCTTTTGAGTTATTTATAATTATTAGTTTAAGTGCTTAGTACAGTAAGTTAGTTTAAGTTCAAAATCAGTAATAAAACGTGTAATAAAATTAATATCTTTTTCTTTTCATCACTTATGAAAGGATGTGCAGTTACCATTCTGTGATGTAATCAGGTATACAAATCCGCTATGATCTTCTCACACAAAACTACGCAAAGGTGTATTAAAATGACTTGTTTTCAGTTACTAAGGCAAGAAATTCTATGTTTTTATGCAGTAAATAGGTGCGAGATTAAGCGCTGATAACTCCTTAACCGTTACAGATAGAATATAAGTGTAATGGGTTAAATTAAAGAAGAGGCTCTGGGCTTTCGAAATTTTGTAACAAAAAGGTATGTTAGTGGGGGTATTTTTAAAATAATAACGGAAAAATTAAAAAAAAAAAAAAAAAAACTAATTTTTGATTTTGAAGCGTCATAACTCTGGAGTGGGGAGGGGTGTGGTGGTGGTTTAACATTCACAGGAAAGACCCTAAGGTTCTGCATACAATGCCGACTTCAAGTAGACCGTACACCCTGTACTTTTTAAGATATAGGGTGTTTAGTGAAAAAAGAGCATATTTTACTAATCACCCTGTAAGTCGGTAGGGTGACATTTTGCCCCCCCCCCTGCCATACAATTTTTTGCTTGTCTGGACGAGAGGAATCATTTGGCAAAATGTTGCAGCATTAGTCCGGGACACCCTGTATATATATATGTATATATGTAGGATTTGGGTTCTTTTACAATTGGGAGATAGAAATAAAAACCTTTCTTTTGTTTTACAAACGAATTCACTGGTTAATTTTATTTAACTTTTCTTATTTATTTGACAATTACTTTTCTTCAATTTTGTATGTCTCTTCACTTAATAGTCTCGACGTGACGGCCAACTCTCGACTCCCTGTCGTTCTGCTCTTCTTCTTCTTTGGCTTTTTGGCTTCTGTCGTACTCGGCTGTCAGCTTTCGGCTCAAACGTTTATGCTAGTATGTCCATAATTATTACATGCGAAGCATTTAATTCCCATCTATTCAGATTTCGCAGGAGGAAATCGGAGCAAGAAAAAATAAGGATAAGGAGTTCTAGATTGAAATACGTCTTATCTTCGCACTGATATCAGTGATTTAATTTAATTTGAACGCGACAATTCATAAAAATTTCTGACATTCTTTACAAGTAGCACAGCTTACAATGTAATTTTCTTTCAATTACTGGGGACTGCCCGATCACAATTCGAAATACGATGAAGAAGTCACGCTTTATCCTTTGATATTGGTCATTAAATATTTGTATCTTCCGTGAATCACTATTAGGGTTTATCTTCTTGTTTTTCCAATATAACATTATAATATAACAAAATTTTCCAATATAATTTAATTTCAAAATTGCCTTCGAAAAAGATGCGCCAAATGATATGTAATGAAAACGCACTTATCGCCTTGAGGGTCTTTTTTATTTTTAACTCTATGTTACTCTTTTATACCTCTACTACTTTTTAAATTTTACCTCGTGGATTTAGTTTGATGTCACGTTCCTTTTTATTCTGCTTACTTCCATACACACACACACTGTTGCCGCACTCTGAAAAATTAGAAACTCAGTCGGATTAATTTCACGTTCTTTGTTTATGATCTTATAACTCCCCTGATGATTTCTGTTCGATGTTTCCTCTTTCGTTGTACTGCAGTTAAAAAAACCCGTGCACGGTGATAATTACTGCTATTCCTCCTGATGACGAAGAGCGTTGTTGATGTCGCAGATTAGAGTTTGGTCGCCACGATATAATAATGATGCTGCACTCACACTTATTGTCCGATGCTAACGGCCTGCTGATGTATTATTTCTCCGGAATGCCATTGCCGGCCTTTTTATCAGGCTTTTACAAATTTTTTCGTAGGGCTTTCAGCTTATTAGCACGACTTTTGGCAACAGTTTTATCTGTATGTACACAATTATTAATTTTTCATGACTTTTTAATTATTTAAGATACATTCCCGGTCGAACCCCAGTGTAGGATTTGGATTCTTTTACAATTGGGACATAGAAATAAGAACCTTTGTCTTTTGTTTTACAAATGAATTCACTGGTTAATTTTATTTAACTTTTCTTATTTATTTGACAATTACTTTTCTTTAATTTTGTATGTCTCTTCACTTAATAGTCTCGACGTGACGGCCAACTCTCGACTCCCTGTCGTTCTCCTCTTCTTCTTTCTTTGGCTTTTTGGCTCTGTCGTACTCGGCTGTCAGCTTTCGGCTCAAACGTTTATGATGTGCGTTCGGATACTATGATCCCATATACATATATATATATATGTTTCACTAATTTCAGGAAAAAAACTGCTTTAAAGGCACAAAAAAAACTCTGCTGGATTTCGTATATTCCTCAGCAGGTGAGTAAATTATATCGTTCTAGAATGTATTCACTAATCGAAATTTCTTCTCATTATAGATAAATTTTACTTAATAATGTGCCAGGTATACTAAATCATCCGGCTGATATAACTAACATTAATCAAATTTCCATTCATTCGCATATAAATTTCACTTAATGATGCGCCAGGTATACTGAATCATCCGGCTAATATCAATATTACTAACCAAACTATTTTTCCTTTGCAGATAAACACCAATTAATCGGACGCCAGGTGATCCACTGTATGACAACAAAATTAAAGAAATACTCTGCCACGCAGGTAAAATTTGTCACAAAACTAATTACATATATCGTTCAAACTTTTAATAATTTTGTTAACCTTTACAGGTAATCCACTGGACGACGACAAAATTAAAGAAATACTCTCCCAGGCAAGTAAAATCCGGCACTGAACTAATTAAAACTAATTAACTGATTGAACTTTTCTAATTTTATTAGTCTTTTCTAATTTCAGGCACAACACATGTTTGCGAAACACCTACACAAGTACTCAAACAAAGTTCAAGAACTGAGATAGCCTACACCTTTTAATAATTTCAGGCACAAAATATATGAAAATGCACACACAATAGAAGGTGCTCTGCTATCCAGTTAGAGCGGCGACTCAACAGGTGACGAATAATTTTTCCTTTTAAAATGCGCTTATTAACATCTTTTCTGATTCCAGGCACAAAATATGTCAAACCAAACGGAATCAAAATATTGGAGAAAACTTTTCTATAATCAAGCGCGAGTTATATCATCATCTACACCTGCCATTAACCCCATATAGACGATTACCTTAAAACCATCGTCATCATATATAACCAGTTCATTGAACCGAGGTCAACATAATTCAATAGGAATAAAACGCCAAATCAACAATTTGACACCGACGAAATTCAGAGAAGCCGTTCTACTAAAATTACTTAATCAGCAATAGACAGGAAGAAGTAAATTCAATTTTTCACCTGAGTAGTTAGTTGTTAATTCGCAGTCATTCCATTAAAATCGGTTTTCTAAATTCTTACCTAAAAAAGCAAATAAAGAGATCTTTTATAAAGTAAAATCTGTTTTTTAAATCATATTATTATTTTTTTTTTCTTGCATTTCGGGACGAGATAGTTATTTGGCGCAGTCGGTAGGATAGGTGAACGGTCCTATCTATAAAAGTATTGAACGAAAATTTATAATTCGGAACTAGAACGCACATCTCGGTACAAGATAGAAGCTGTTCGTGTTCGTATCGTTATCAATCGAATTAGATTAATCTAGTAGTTCAAGCAAACTTTTGGTGTATTGTGTCTCAAGATCCGAGAGAATACCGGTAACTGTGAGACAATATTGGAAGAATACCAATAGCAGTGATACGCCAGTAAAACTAACGTTGTGCATCACGATTAAACGAGAGAATATCGTGCGGAAAGTAGTGTGCAGTGTGATAGATTGAAAGGGCCGGAGAATTTTAATTCATTGTCACCTATGGAAATTTAAAATGAACATAATTATCATCACAATCATCGTTTTGGAATGCATGTAAGTTAAGATTTGAATATTTTCCTATAATTAACAAAATTTTTCCCATGAGTGATCCTAATAAACAGAAAAAGTGTAAACCAAGTAGATTCGCGATAAAACCATACACAACTCTTAGAAGAATTTTCAAAAGTTCAGAATCGATTCCGGAAGATTTAGAATTAGATTTAAATCCTGTGAATAGTAACTCAAATACCCAAACTTCAAGTGAACCAGACTTAAGTATAATTGGATTGTATTCATTAATAAATATGGCAAATAACAATCTAAATCAGCAACCAAACCCTGTTCTCAATGTACAACCTCCTAATGTACCAGTACAGGCACCTACAGTAAACACAACAGATATATTTAATTCACTAAGAATACCAGACGCTATAAAAGACCTACCACGTTTCGACGGAAACCCAAGATTACTCAATGAATTTATCAATAACGTAGAGGAGATTTTAACTTATGTGAGACCAGTCGATGGGACACCATATTCAAAAATACTTTTGCGAGCTATCCGAAATAAAATCGAAGGGCAAGCGAACGAAGTTTTGAATATGTATGGCACACCTCTAAATTGGGATAACATAAAAACAAATCTCATACTCCACTATTCTGACAAACGTACTGAAACATCATTAATCAGAGACTTGCATACATTGCGACAAGGTACTAAGACGACCCAACAGTTTTATAGTGAAATAGTTGAGTTACAAGCAACAATGTATAATAATATTTTAATTCACGAACTCGAAGAAAGTGTAATCCAGGCAAAGAAAGATTTGTTTGCTGAAATGTGTTTGAATACATTTTTAACCGGGCTAAAAGAACCTTTAGGTGCGACTATCCGCGCAATGAGACCAAATTCGTTAGCAGAAGCACTATCTTATTGTATAAAAGAACAGAATATTTCTTACATGAAAATAGATTTACACTCAACCCAGAATCTTCAAAGAAAGGTATCCACGCCACAACCCTTACAAAGACATCCCCATTCCTTACAAGTCGTACTGCCAAGCTTTACAGAGTTCAAGCAACCAGGAAATATGCGATTCCTAGTGTTCAAGTTTCACAACTATTTTGACGGCCTACTTGGTCTCGATATCTTGACTCAAATAGGAGCAAAAGTTGATCTGGTCAATAAAACCCTAATCACAAACAACTCCATAGTTCCATTGATATTTAAACCCAATTTTTCGTTGAATCAAACTCCCATTCCTGCTAACTCAAAAATAATAGTTAAACTTCCAGTGGACATTCGTGACGGAGACATTTATGTAAAACACACCGAAATAAACCCCCATCTCCATATCTCGGAAGGTATATACAAAGCCAGTAACTGGCACAGTACGATCGAAGTGTCCAATAAATCGGACTCAGAACAGACCCTACTTCTTGATCATCCTCTTAAAGTTGAATCCTTTAGACCAACCGAATACAGGGAGATCAATAACTTTAATATTAGTTATGATAATCAAAATTATGACAAAGAGGCGAACTTCGCACAATCCATCCGCACAAGTCATCTGAATCAAGAGGAACGAAAATTGCTCCTGAAAACTTGTAAAGAGTTTGAAGATATCTTTTTCAAGGAAAGTCAATCGCTAACTTTTACTAACCAAGTAAAACACTCAATACCAACAACAGACGATATTCCTATCCATACCAAGTCTTATCGATACCCTTACGTACACAAAGAAGAGGTACGTAAACAAATCAATGATATGCTACAACAAGGGATAATTCGCCCAAGCTACTCACCTTGGAGCTCACCAGTATGGATTGTTCCCAAGAAGCTAGATGCCAGTGGCAAACAGAAGTGGCGTCTTGTCATTGATTATAGAAAACTCAACGAAAAAACTATTACCGACAGATACCCTCTCCCTAACATTAACGAGATCCTCGACAAACTCGGCAGATGCATGTATTTCTCAACCCTTGATCTCGCTAGCGGGTTCCATCAGATCGAGATGAATTCGAAAGATATCCCAAAGACTGCCTTCACAGTAGAAGCAGGACATTACGAATATATAAGAATGCCCTTCGGGTTAAAAAATGCACCGTCCACATTCCAAAGAGTGATGGACAATGTTCTTAAGGACCTTCAAGGCAAAATATGCCTGGTATACCTCGACGACATAATCGTCTTCTCCACTTCCCTCCAAGAACACATCCAGAATTTAAGAAAAGTGCTCGAGAAACTTCGTGAAGCAAACTTAAAGGTGCAAATGGACAAGTCTGAATTCCTCCATAAGGAGATTGCTTTCCTAGGACATATCGTCACAACCGAAGGCATTAAACCCAATCCAGAAAAAATACGTGCTATTAAAGAATTTCCGATTCCACGCACACAAAAAGAAATTAAATCTTTTCTTGGATTGCTCGGATACTACCGAAAATTCATTAAGGACTTTGCAAAATTAGTCAAACCTCTTACAGAATGCCTGAAGAAAGGCCGAACTGTCCAATTAACCGAACAATACATTCAAGTCTTTGAGACTTGCAAACAAATTCTCATGAATGACCCAATTCTACAGTATCCCGATTTCACGAAACCTTTCGTCCTTACCACGGACGCTAGTAACTACGCAATCGGTGCGGTACTCTCCCAAGGTCCAATTGGCAGCGATAAGCCAATCTGTTATGGTAGCAGAACACTCACAGATTCTGAAATAAATTATTCTACCATAGAAAAGGAAATGTTAGCCATAATATGGGCTACAAAATATTTCCGACCCTACCTCTTCGGCAGGAGATTCAAGATCGTGACGGACCATAAACCACTTACTTGGCTGATGAGCCTTAAAGAACCTAACTCTAAGTTAGTTAGATGGCGTCTCAAGCTCGAAGAATACGACTATGAGATCGTATATAAGAAGGGAACCCAAAATACTAACGCTGATGCGTTGAGCCGGATTAAAATCCCCAAAAAGGAAATAGTCGAATTGAACGCTAACGAAGCAGAAATTTCCACCTCAGTACAGAGTACTCGTGGATCAACCGTACATTCAACAGAAGAAAATTTAGATGACGGAATACCGATCTCCGAACGTCCGCTAAATGAATTTAATCTCCAATTGGTTTTTGAAAAAACTGACAAGAGACCTCCTATAGCCCTAGAAACGATATTTAGAAATAAACAAAGGCGCACTTTCCGTTCACCCACATTTACAGAAGAACGTATTACAGAGCTCGTTAAAAGATACTTTGTCCCCAATAGATTAATAGCCATTTTCACAGACGATGACACCTTCAGAATAATCCAAACAGTATATTCAAAATTCTTCTCTAATGGCAAAACTTTCAAAACCATTCGTTGCAAAGAAATTTTGACCGATGTAATTGATAATGATGAACAAGATAAAATAATTCAAGACTACCATAGCAAGAATAATCATAGAGGGATACAAGAAACACTAAACCACTTAAAGAGACAATACTATTTCCCCTTCATGTTGAACAAAATTACGCAGACTATAAATAATTGCGATATTTGCCAAACCCTTAAATATGATCGTAACCCCCCGAGAATCAAATACGAAAAGCCAGAAATACCATCAAAACCCTTGGAAATAATTCATGTCGATATTTATAGTATAAACCACAAACAAGTCTTGACTATAATCGATAAATTCTCAAAATTTGCAGCAGCATATACCTTGCCCACACGAACTAGCCTGAACATTATTAAATCCCTTAAACACTTCCTGAGTTTACACGGTATACCCAATAAAATAGTAGCCGATCAAGGAAGCGAATTCACGGCAAACATTTTCAAAGATTTCTGTAGTCAGTACAATATTAAGGTCCATATCACGTCATTCCAACAAACAAGTAGCAACTCCCCTGTAGAGAGGCTACATTCTACTATGACAGAAATATATAGGATTATCCTAGCAAAACGAAAGCAAAATAATTACGACTTAGACCACGAACACATACTAAACGAGACAATCATTACCTACAATAATGCTATACATTCGACAACTAAGCTAACACCATTCGAATTATTTTATGGTAAAACATACAAATTTAATAATAGTAGTATAAGTTTTAATAATGAGCATGAATACTTAAAAAAGTTAAATGAATTTCAATGTAAATTATACCCCGAGATTAAAGAACACGTAGAAAGAATAGCAAATAGGAATATAGATAAACTAAATAAAGATAGGGAAGAACCGATAGAATTAAAAGAGAACGAAACAATTTTCAGGAAACAATGCAGGAGAAATAAATTAACGCCTAGATTCGTTAAACAAAAAATTAAATCAAATAGGAAAGTAACAGTCTTAACCACTAATAATAAGAAACTACATAAGTCTAGAATAAAAAGGAAACGTTTATTACAGGTTACCGATAACTTACGGACAGAAGATGGAATTACGAGACCTGACTAACGGACAAGCGATACTTCCACTGCGACTTGGAACCGCAAGAACAATATACGGCTATGAAAATTTAATACATGTAATAAAATTAGCAATTTACGAAGAAAATCTTAATAAGATAACTAAATCATTATCAACCCTTGAAAATTTTAATGGAATACAAGACTCTGTGAGACTAACTAAATTTAAACTGCAAGAACTGAACCGAAAATTAGAATCTCTCTCCGAAATTAAGGCATAAAAGAGGAATAGTAAATGGATTAGGTACGGCTATTAAATTCATCACCGGAAATATGGACGCGAACGACGCCCAACGATTAAACGAACAAATAGACAATTTAACTTCTAACCAATCAAAATTGCACTCTGAAATTATTAGTCAAACTAGAATTAACAAACAAATGATAGAAAGGTTTAATAATATAACAGACCATATTAATAAAGAACAGGACACAATGCAGAAATATTTGAGTTACTATCAGGAACAAATGGCTAATCGAATCCGATCGAACGAAAATTTGCTCATTCACATACAGTATCTAAATCAAATAAATTACAATATTGATCTATTATCACACCATCTGTCGAACATTGCGGAAGCAATTGTGCTTGCCAGACTCGATATAATTCCAAAACAAATACTTAATCCTAGCGAACTAACAGAAATTTATAACAAATTCCGTAATCAATCTATTGAAACGAAATCCGAAGAACATATATACGAATTACTTGGTTTGCAAGCATACTATAACAACTCCAACATCATATTTAACATCCGCATTCCGATAATTTCCCATGAGCAATACTCCCTATTCCATGTAATCCCTATTCCTATTAACGAAACGAAATCCATCGTCACAAAACCTTATATAATCCTCAACCCCAACAATATTCAATATCTTAATGAAATGTGCCCAAAAATCGAGGGAACATTCTTCTGCAAAGAATCTGGCCAACAAGAGAAAACTAGCGAATCCAGCTGTATCGGTCAATTAATGTTCAACAAACCAGCTCACTGCATCCTAGAAGACAGTATCACAGTATAAGGAATACAACTATAATCCAGCCGGAGCCAAATCACATACTGCTTATAAACGTTCCGACAACGCAAGTAAGATCTACATGTGGGATCAACCAGCAGAATATACAGGGAACAATTTTAATACTAGAACTAGAGATCAACGGAATCATCTATAGAGACAACCCAAGCATCTACTGGGACGACATCCACATATATCCAGCCATCTCCTCAGACATCCGATCTAACTCAACAATGGAAAAGCTAAGTCTGCAGAAGCTGAAAACCTACCAGATTGAGAGCAAAGAAGCCCTAAGTATCCTGGAAACAAAAGTTTATCAACGAAGTAATCCCATGTACATCGGCCTAACGATAATTGGAATTAGCATAATCGTCATAGGAGGTTACCTAATTCAAAAACGCCACTTTACGCTTCAGATTAACGAGATCGTCTCCAATCAACACACCGCTCCTGTCCAAGGATCTTCGAGTCCTCAGTTCCTATGGCCATCGCTCCACACTAAGGGGGGAGGAGTTATATCATCATCTACACCTGCCATTAACCCCATTTAGACGATTACCTTAAAACCATCGTCATCATATATAACCAGTTCATTGAACCGAGGTCAACATAATTCAATAGGAATAAAACGCCAAATCAACAATTTGACACCGACGAAATTCAGAGAAGCCGTTCTACTAAAATTACTTAATCAGCAATAGACAGGAAGAAGTAAATTCAATTTTTCACCTGAGTAGTTAGTTGTTAATTCGCAGTCATTCCATTAAAATCGGTTTTCTAAATTCTTACCTAAAAAAGCAAATAAAGAGATCTTTTATAAATTAAAATCTGTTTTTTAAATCATATTATTATTTTTTTTTTCTTGCATTTCGGGACGAGATAGTTATTTCGCGCCACACGATCCACCCGTCAAGAGTTCACATTACAGACTCCTCGACTTAGCGCAGCCTTCCTACATCGCAACCGGTCTGTCGTTCAACCAACCGACAGGCAAGCGCTTCTTTTTCGTCGAACCACTCCTTAGAATATATAGCAAACAGGAATGGTTGAATCGTGTAAAATTCCTGTACATGAGCGTAATTTGTCAAGAGCAGGAGACTATACATAGGAGTAAGTGAGATGCTGGATGGAGAAATTTTTAAAGCTGTAGATTAATTGTCAAATGTGCTTTTGTTTTGTGAGATTTGGTCAACTTAAAGTTCTTTTGTGAAATTTAACAAAAATACCGAATCAATTCTTTTCAAAACTATTTACCTTTGAACTTTATTTAGTGCAAAGTTTTATAGTGCCATTAGTGCCTGTAAAAATCTTCATATCAATTAAAAAAACAGAAATGAAGTATTCGGTCAGTGCTTGCAAATATAAATTGGATTATAAACTAGGGAATCCTGTTTGAGGCAACTGCACTACCTAAATTATCTTTTTTGTTAATAGAAGCAAAGATTTATATAAATTAATTATGTGAATTGTTTCAGAATAAAGTAGAAAAAGAACATTTTTTACCACAGATGCTCCGCAAAAACCTGTTTACTTTTCGCAAATTAACAAGTTGTCTAGAATAAGGATGGCGTGTAAATACATGTAAAAATGGACTACCAACACAACTAGGAATTCATTACGCAAAATCTGGCTTATCACCATTCCTGTTTGCTCTAAATTCTAAGAACCACTCTCAAATTGCCGCTGTTTCGGGCAAAATTTTCTCGGAATTTCTCTCGGGCGGACTTGCTGTAATGTATTGCGTGATGGTATATTGGTATCGATTGATGTTTTTCAGCTAGGCGAATTACCGTTTCGGAACGTAGGTATGATTAAACGAAGAATTGTAATTTGTGCGAGTTCTGCGCAAATTAAAATTTTTCGTTTGAAAAAATATTATTTTTGTCTTTTTTACTTTTCAGAGTTTCATATTTTTATACCCTAGATGAAATCCATTTGTAACACCTCGAAATAATGATGATAGAGCTAAATGGATTGGACACCGATTCATAATATTAAAAGTTGTTTTGATTTTTGCATGTCCGTCCGTCCGTCTGTGCGCACGATAACTGGAGAACGCGTATACTTAGAGAGCTGAAATTTTGTACACGGACTTTTAATAAAAAAAGTAAAATTAAGTTCGAAAATGAGACAAATCGGGCAACTCCTTCGTGGGGTTGCCACATAAAAATTTGGTTTTCCGCTATATATTTGGACAATGACTGAGAACGCGTCGACGCAGAGAGCTGAAATTTCGTACATGATGTTTTTACTATATTAGCAAATAAAATGTCAAAAATGGACTAAATTGGGCAACTCCGTCTTGGTGTGGCCATATAAAAATTTAGGTCTTTTACGTATACTTTAAAAAGGATCAGTCGAAGACATTTTTATTGTACTAAAAACTTCTGCAGAATACGAAATCCTATAAAATTGGTTATAATCATTTTTTCTGTGCGACAAACCGTTCTAGAAATATATGCGAAAACAACTTCAAAATCAAACTTGAATAGATCGATGACCATACGAAATTTAATTCGGGCATTCATCTAGGGTGTCATAAGAATTGGTCTTAGACCAATTCTAGCTTTTTTACTTGTTTTACTTCTTTTTAGGATTTCTAGGAAAGATTATAATTTGTGCGTGTTCTGCACAAATTAGAATCTTTTCTTTCTGGGAATATTTTTTGTTGTTTATTTACAGGATTTATATGAAAGATTGTATTTTGTGCGCGTTCGGCACAAATTAGAATTTTTCTCTTCTGGAGCTATATATTTTTTTTTTTTTCAGCGTTTATATAAAGATTGTAATTTGTGCACGAACTAATTTATTTTTCTTTTCTTTCAGGGTAGATGCTTTATGAGGCTACTTTCCGAATTAAATACACATTATCTTTTTCCCATTTGCAGGTACCCGGGAAAATGATGGGGGTTTCTCTACAGAAGGTAGAGGAGCCAAACCAATATGAGATGTCGAGGGAGAGGAGAAGAGTAGCGTATGGGGACTACGCTACAATACATATAAATGGAAATAGGAATTAATAATAAGTACCGGTCCTGCCTATACAACTTCCTTTAAGGTTTCAACATAAATATGTTCCTACTCACCTATCTTTTCCTTGTCCATATCCTCGTCTACCTCCACTAATTTGGCATTCACCACTTTAATAATACTGTTTTTTATTTATATATTCTGCTAAATTATATTATATTATTATTTATTAAGGTTGAAAAGTATCTTTTTTTTTATTTTACCGTAGATAATATCAAACATGACGATATATCAGACAAATAATTTGGTGATTAAGAAACCATATAAGATTATAGGTAAAATAAACTATAGTTATCAATGTTTTGCATAACCTTTCTTTTTATGTCCGTAGAAGCCAACAAGTGGTAAAAATTAATCTCAGCCTCCACTTGAGACAGCTCGCCGTAATTGGTAAAAATAAAAAAATACACAAAAAACACGGAATATTTCATTGAAATTATTTAAACAATTTCTATTATTAAAATTCAACAATAATGCTCTCATTTACAAATTATATTTTTGGTATAAGTTTTTATAATTTGTTTAGAAAAAAAATTTACAATTTGAGCTTGAAGTAAAAACTGTTCTCATTTTATACTTTTGTTGCTTTATTTCTAAAATTTCTGCTTAATTTTAATTCGAAATTTAAATTTAAGTTGTTCACTATATTAGGTATAAATTTTTCTTCAAGCCTCGAAGAAGATGTGATGCAAGTTGTTGCTGGTACTAAAATTTCGGTTGACTAGTTGTTTTTTAAGATAACTTTACATTTCACTATTTCCTTACGCGTTAAATTTCTTAATCATTTAAGTAATTTACATAATTAATTAAGGGTCAAAATTGATCTCATTTAGGTTTCTTTAGATTTTTCCATATCCTAAGGACAAAAATAACTATCACAGAAGAAAGAGAAGTTATCGAAAGTAATTTTTCGCAATAAAACTACAGCAATCATAGTCAGATAATCATATTTTTCACTTAAAAAGTCATAAATAAATCATTAAAACGATCCCATTAAAACTGATTCTATGTCTATTTTGTTTTAGGTACTTTGTTTTGATCCAGACTAGCGTTGAATGCTTACTCAAATACAAACGAATATTTAATAAAAACAAAAATCTCACTCAGTTATTAAGCATCCCATATTGGGAAGACCAGAATTTTGCAATAAATGGAAATAGAAAATGCTGACAATTTATCTAGAATAAAAGAAGGAAGTATTATTGTTATTGTTCAACAACAAACCCGAGACCTCGTGCCATTACTTTTTGCGTTGCTTTGTGCGAAAGTTCTAAACGTATTAGCTTTAGCACTGATAAAAAATTTATCTATAGTGTCTTCGGGAACGTGTGTGTATATTCTCATAAATATTATTCTAAAGAATTAAATTCGAATTTACTGCGTACTAAAAAAGCTTGATTCCCAGAAGGCGATAACGACAAGAAATGTAAAAACTGAACAAATGAATTACTTACTAAGGGCTGCAGCCTTAATTAGAAAATATTTTTTAGTTGTGTTAATTGTGTGTAAATTCTTCTATCTTTATTTCCCCACGTTAATACTAAATATACATAATAAATACGACAAAAACCCTTGGCGAAATTGCAATAATTCGTAAATAAACAAGAATTTTATTACAATAAAAACGATCTATCAAATAAAACTATATAAAACTGCTCTCTCTTATCAGTAATCAATAATATTATGATGTGCCGCCGCTCGTTAGAAAAACACAATATGTATACAACGCGCACAGCACTTGGTAATGAAAGTATGTTGAAGTTATAAAAAATAGATTTATTAGGAGAAATCTAAGAACATCTTGATGAATTATCGTGGCGTTGGTAGTACGGTCTAGATAAAATGAACCGTGCCTGTAGAAGTTCTCCAGTAGAGCGTTCTTTTCAATAAAACGCTCATATAGCCACTGTGTTAAAGCTGTTTCTTCCGTTGGTATCTGCAATAAGAAAATATCGTTCATTTGAAAATATATCTTATCGAAATTTTTCTGTAGTTACCTCATCCGAGTATCAAAAAAATATATATTGTCTTAAGCTTTTGTACTTAATTTATGCGGTAAAATTTGGTTTACGGTTAGTTAAACTGAAGAACTTAAAACTGAAAAGTAACCATGACTGCTCTAAATGTTTGAGTTTCAGGATTTTTCATCTTATTTGTTTGAAGACTCACAGGAAAATTTTCAACTAAAATATGCAGAGCGTGTATCAGTCTCAAGGAGTATACGATTTTGTTTACCAGCTGCTAGTAAACAGAGTTTGACAAAATATTCATTTCCCTCGCAATGCCTCGCAATTTATTTTTGGTATATGTCACTGCACGGCCCGAACGACAGTAAAGAGTAAAAGTATTTCGAGCTCCATATTATATCTATTGATGCTGAATTGGACGAACTCAAAGGTACCTTTAAGACTGCCAATTTTGGTTAAGCAAGCATTTAAGCTAATAATAGTCTGTGTTCGATTGTGTATCTAAATTTTGTGGAGGAGGACCGGAGCGCCGGCAAAGGTAATCAGTGCAGGAAAACAATGAGACACTTCTCCTTTTTCTGAGGAAAATATTGAAGAAATAATGACACTGAATTTCTTTTTTTTTTCTAATAAAACCACCTTTATTGATCTATTACATGTTTAAAAAAACGCTACTTGAAGATATCGCTAAATGCATTTCGGATTCAGTTGTTCATCTTCAGTAGCTTCCTACTTGACTTTAAACAAAACTAGTATTGTGGTATGTGATTATATTGTTTACATATGTATATTTTAGTCATTTTGACGACAGCAATTGTGTTTTTTGAATGCTAATGTATGTGAACCGACAATCACATATTACAGCTTAATCTCATTTAAAATCATCTTTTACATTTGTATTTTTTGCTGACAACTTTGACAATTGCATTTTTAATGATAGTGTACTTGTAACTATAATCACATACCACAATACTAGTTTCGTTTAAATTCAAGTAGAAAGCACTGAATATGGACAACTGAGTTTTACTAAAGTTCTTCTTCTAATAAATTCAATACATTTTCTTTTAAACTGATTAAATCTCATCTCACTCTTTATCTCTTCAGGTAGCTCGTTGAATAATAAGAATCCTTGATATACTAGGGAGCTTATCGTTCCCTAAGTTATGTACGAACAAAAGTACGTTTAAGTCTATTCTTTGCTTGACTATCTACCATTTTAAGGCTTCCAACATCCATTGTATTGACGTATATCTATTACTCCTCAAAAAGATCAATAAATTTTATTCATTAGCTTTGAGCTTTTCAATACAAATGCAATTTTTTCCAACGCAAAAAAAAAACAATGCCAGTTTTAATTAATATCTTCGACAGACTCGAGAACTTAATCTAATTTAGTATCTAGTATCATATTAGCTACGGTCTTGATAGGTATAATGTCAAATATCATTGGTAAGGACGAAAGATACATTTACTCTCTCATAGGCTTCATGCACATATATATATATATATTTGGTGGTTAGGGAAAGGTAGGCTGAGGTAACTCAGCGATCAGTTTAGTCTAAGTGCAAGTGGAAAAAAGAATAGTTCGTGTGGAAGCGATAGTGAGTGGTTTGTAGAAGTTTTGGGTAGTTTAATGGCTAATTTCTTATCTTAGGTTTTAGTGACTAATTTCTTATCTTAGCTTGTTTTGGTATGAAAGTGATAAAGTGCGTACAGGCAATATCAAATATTACCAGTGCCTGTGTTGTAAGTAGGTCACGGCTGGTAATGGTTAGTTGGAGCCGCTATGTGTGTGGAGGGTCACGGTGGTGTCTGTAACACCATGACTGTATTGTCCCATATCCATGGCTGTAGCTGTAGTAGTGGACGCGACTGGCAGAACAGATACTGTGAGGAATCTGCAGCTGTGCTCGTGGAGGATCACAATGGTGTCGGTGAACACCATGGCTGTGTTGTCCCACATACATAGCTGTAACTGTAGCAAACAGTAAAGAGATTGAGTGGTGAATGCCTGTGCAGTAGATAGTAATTATACTCACTGAGCTTGTGTGTGCTCATACCACGTTTTTCTTTATTAATTTCACACTAAAAAGAACTCGGAGACCGCTTTATTTCTCAGAGGCTGTCTTTGATGACTGACGCCAAGCTTCCTTCTCCATGTAAAATGGCCACTACTACAGCTACAGCCATGGATGTGGGACAACACAGCCATGGTGTTACAGACACCACCGTGACCCTCCACACACATGGCGGCTCCAACTAACCATTACCAGCCGTGACCTACTTACAATACAGGCATTGGTAATATTTGATATTGCCTGTACGCACTTTATCACTTTCATACCAAAAAACAAGCAAAGATAAGAAATTAGTCACTAAAAGCTAAGATAAGAAATTAGCCATTAAACTACCCAAAACTTCCACAAACCACTCACTATCGCTTCCACACGAACTATTCTTTTTTCCACTTGCACAAAGACTAAACTGATCGCTGAGTTACCTCAGCCTACCTTTCCCTAACCACCAAATATATATATATATATGTGCATGAAGCCTATGAGAGAGTAAATGTATCTTTCGTCCTTACCAATGATATTTGACAATAAGCATAATATGTATAAGGCTCCACCTGTTTTTGCACAATAGCAATAGCCAAAAAAATATATATTTTTTTAAAGTTTGCATAGTTCATATTAACTACTAATATAGTTTAACATAACTCCAATTCTCAGTAAACCCAATCTATCAGTCATTCATTGCACGGGAATAATGAAATTTCAAAATTATTGCTAAGGGAAAAGTAATGAAAATATTAGCTCACCGGAATATCATAACATGCTCTTATAAATTAAAATAACGGACAACAATCAAAATGAGTTTACTCTAAGGACTTACCTCGTCCATTTTGTACAATCTGTAGAGCATATACGTTTTACATGGATCTCTCCAGCCGTGAAGAATATTTGGAAGATCAAGAGGTTTTCCGTTCGGATAGGCAATAGTAATATCCAAGACATATTCAAGCAAGCATTCTGGTTTCGTGTGTTTATTAGTAGAATTTAAATTGACTTTATCTTCAAAAAAATCACCGTTAGGTATAAGTTGAGAACTGTTGTTTTCCACCTTTCGTCCCGAATGCTGCCTATTATCACTTATGTCTTGATTTTCGTGTGTTTCAATGCACATAGCTTCAACTATGGCTTTTAAGGCCCCAACCCGAGGAATTGTTACATTTTCCAGAGGCGGGAGATTATTCTTTTCGGCGAACTTTTTGCTTACTTCTCGTCTTTTTCTTAAAAAACCACCTTCTGGGAATAACACCATCCATTTGCGATTTCTTGTTAAATACGACGATTCTATATGCTTCTTTAAAGCTGTTATGGAATCATCACGGTTGGTTCGCCCCTATTAAGACATGCCAAGAAATATGTCAACACAAATACTTCACTGTTAATAAATGTGATTTCAACACTCACCGATTTTATGAAAAAGTCTTGATGTATAATACTAACAATTCCAAAGTTTGTGTACTTAAATAGTCTGTCCATGATCCACATGATATTAGGCAAAACATTGTCCTTAGTGTTAAAATTCGCCATCAAGAGAGGCACATCAGCCGTGCTCTGATGATTAGCTATCACAAGTGTGCGCTTATTTCTACATTCATTTATATCGTCTCCTACTTCCACTACTGCAAATACAAAAGATTTCCTAAATGAGAAATAGATTCAAAACAGAAACTAAGAAGCGCCATACTATCATATCCTGCAGAATAAGACCACATAGACACAATCGCCAGAAGCCAATGGAAAAATAATCCTTCAATTTTATAATAAATGTCCGGTTGAATGCATTTCAAAGGCATAAGCATTGTCATCCAGACAACGTAAGTTGGAATACAGTAAACGTTGTTTATGATTACAATTGCCATTCGACCTATAGCTGTCGGATATTTCATTAATTTTCTGTTAAGGAAAAAAGCATTGTAAACATCATTGAAACGATTTTGAAATTGTACACTTACGCTGCTAAATTGTGTGTCATCTTAAAGTATTCCGGTGTATACAACTAAATACTTCTCTGATCTTCATAAAAGTCGGAGAATAAGCAACCAAAAGCAGTTGCTTGCATAGTGTTGTAAAGAGCACTACGCCGTTAGGTTTTTGTGCTATTTGATTCTATTCTTCAGACGAATTATTGGTTTCAGTCAAGCAAATTACGTTCACCATTTCAAAGAGCTAGAAAGTAAATTTAAATTAGAGTCTGAGTAGGAAATATTTTAAAAAATAGCAAGTTACTTAAGTAAGACTATTTTCTAATACTTTTCAAAGCATTCGCGCTTAAGCAGTTTGTGCACCTACCAGCAACCACTTCATAGCTTCGTGGTTCATCGCCATAATACATGTGCACACCAATGAAAAATAAAAAGTTAAGTAGAGAATCGGAAAAGATGTTAGTGTCTAGTTGTTAAGGTATAAGAACAATAATACATATGGTGGTTTGAATCTCGCTGGCGATCATGTTTATACAAATCCGATTTTCACAAAACGTTGCTTGTCCGGGAAGCAGAAAACCTCCAAAAACGTTAATCCCACAGCTAAAATTAATATACATGAAAAACTGGCACTGTATAGTACGTGTATAGTATTATATTCACGAATTAGACCTAATGTTAAAGCATCATAGAGAACTGATATAATAATCGTTCTTAAGTTCCTGGTCTTGACAAATATGCATAGAGCTACATCGATTCGAAATTCCCTACAAAATAAAGTTGATCAAGGGTTTTACATAACTCGAAGTGTAGAGTTCTTCACAATGTAGGTCTACACGATAGCTTCACTGAATGGCGTGTATACTTTCGTTGAACCTTCTACTCACAATCGAATAAGACATTTTTTCTAAAAAGAATTCATTAATCGTCTCACTATTGCTGACCCATTGACATAACAACACCACATAATCTCATAGAATCAGAATGCAGTTCCGCATTTGGGGCGTGTCGTTGGTGTAACAAGAGTAGGCACACTCAGTAAAAGACCGCTCAAATGTTTGTAATTTTAGTGAGAACTATTTTACTATGTAAGGTAACTAAATTGGCAACTATACTAATAACATTTCAAACAGTGTACAAAAATAAAAAGTACGCAACCCTAATAACCGTACTGAATGCATTAGTTTCGGCCAAATGCAACGTGCTTATCTACGAAAAGATCTTTTTTGATTAAATACATTGCGATTAGATTACGATAGTCACATCATGTTTATCTTTTGAAAATTATTTTGCGGTTATACGAGAAGTTTGGTGTCCTTCAACAATTTTGTTTTATGTTCATAAACTTATTAACTATGTATAACTTTAGAATTTTAAATAAAACTGATGCTGAAATCTTAATAGGTTGGTGAACGGAAACTACTGCTACAACAGTTGACCATGCATTTACAAACTTATGTGGCATATATCGTATGGATATAAATATGAACTTAACCTTCATATCAGATCACAAAACAATAATTATTGAAATTAATATATATACAATCTAAAAGAAAAAATAGGAACAATAATCATCCCAATACGGTTGTACAGCAAGGCCAATATTGGGTCAGAATTTAATTTGTTATAAATTAATAACATGCAGAGCGCAGGACTAAAGAGATATAATCACATCTTTGCTGATGACATAAATGTTATTTATAAAGCCAAGGCAAAAGAGGATCTGCAAAAACTGATTAATGAAGATTAACAAGGTACCAGCGACTGGACGGCTAGTAACAAAATATTATTAAATGAAAAAAAGACAAATTTCATGATAATTCGTCAATTGAATTGACCCTCGAATTAAGGTTTGTTCTGTGAATTTGCAGAGAGCAAAAGAGAATAAATATCTTATCTTAGATGAAGGGATAAAGTGGAGTACTAAGATAAGATAAGATAAGATAAGATAAGATAAGATAATATTTATTAGCGTGATAACTATTAAGATAACATCTGATTCACAACATTCAAAATTGTTTTATACTGAATTAAAATACATACTATACATATATTATTAAATATTTAGCTTGCAATATATAATCACTAATATTTTAAATTTTTTTATACTTCTTTCTATCTTAATTTCATTGGGTAGACTACTAAACATCTGTAGGCCTTTATGCATCAACTGATTTTGTGTCCTCATCCTACGCGCGTAGGGTAGTCTGAAGTGGTCAGCATTCCTTAAGTTGTATGGTTGCTCCTCACTAACATATCTCAAATTATTTGCTAGATAGTTTGGCATAAGCTTATACTTGATTTTAAAAACAGTAATCAATATATGATATTCTCTGTCTAACATTCATCCATTTCAAAGACTCAAGCATATTATTTATCGGCGTTCTTCTATCACAATTCAAAATTATCCTCATTGCTTTATTTCGCAGCTTTTGTAATCTGTCAATTATTTCACCAGTGCCCATATATAAAATTGTTGCACAATAATCAAAATGTAGTATGATCGTGTTATATACCGTTTTCAAACACTCCTTTGGCACGCTTCTTCTAATTCTGCTTATAATCCCTATCTTCTGCGCGATCTTTTTACACACCATAGATATATGGCTTTTAAAATTTAATTTACCGTCAATAATTACACCTAAATATTTCACTTCATTAACTTGTTAACGTCCAACCACTCTATAAATCGTTAAGTTCCACGTTCATTATCCTTTCGCATTCACTAACATTTTTCTCCTTTAATAAAAACTAATGTGTCGTCAGCAAACAACATTAACTTAAAACTATTAAGTACTGATTTCATGTCATTAATATAAATTATAAATAGTAATGCAGCTAGTATAGATCCTTGGGGAACTCCTATAAGAACATACTCAGGTTCTGAGTATGATTAGCTAAATTTCGTACGCTGTTTTCTATCTTTCAAATAGTTTATGAACCATTACAGCTTTACGTTCTTAATTCCATAATTATTCAATTTTGCTACCAATATGTCCCTGTCGATTATTATCGATCCTTCATCGATAAAGTTTTTCCACTCTGATATCATCCAGATTAACGCCGTTTCGCATGAGTGGTTACTCCTGAAACCTGACTGTTGCTCTACTAGTACTTCATTTTTTTTTTTTTTCAATATATTCCACTAGTTGTTTGTACACTACTTTTTCCAACAGTTTTTCCATTACTAGAAGCATATTAATTGGTCTAAATTCTTCCTTTAATTTTTTTAACAGGTATTACAACTGAGCTCTTCCATGTTTTAGGAAATTCTTTACTAGTTAGTGACTGGTTTATTATCTTCATCAAAACTGGGCTTACTAATTCGTATATTCTTTATATTCTTTATATTCATACTATTATCATCTCTTTTTTTATTTAATTTTTCACAAAGGACTTTCAGTGCTTGCACATCAACATGTCTAAACTTAAATCGAGTTTCTACTGGTTGAAGTAAGCTCCATCGAAATTTTTCACTACAATACTATTATTTATATCTTGAACACTTTTAATAAAGTAGAGATTTGTTAAATTTCCTTGCGATTATAAGATCTTCCTTTATAGTCTCATTGCCAAACTTAATATCGTTTTTTACACTGTCATTTATCCCTCCAATTAATTACTCTTTCAACATTTTCCACATGGCTTTTTGATCTCCCAAATTACTCTGAATTTTCCCTCTAATATAGCTAGTTTTAGCTTGTTTGATTTCAACTTTATATTTATTCCTTATTTACTTATATAAATTCCTTTCATTTTGTGTACTGCTTAGCTTTACTCTTCTGAATTATATTATTTTATACGATTTCATTCTTTTCAGGTTTTCACTATACCACGGCTTTCAGTCTCTACTGTCTAGGCATCTAATAAAATCCGGCATTTAATTAAAAGCCTAGTCATCTAATTAAATGCCGGCATTCAATAAAAATCGTATCGATATCTTTCTGTTTTCATTATCTGCCTAGGCATTTACTTAAATAACGGCATCTAATTAAATGCCGGCTGGCTCTCCAGGCAAATAATAAAATAAGCAAATATATATCAACGCACGATCCGCAAGCCTTTACGCCGATAGTGTAATACCACCCGATTTAACCAAATACTAGGAGAGGGAGATGTGTGGTGAAGGGGGAGGTCGCAACCAGGCCTGCGCCGCGCGTGTATGTGTGTGTATGTGTATATGTGTGTGCATGTGGGTGTGGGTGTGTGAGTATGGGTCGCAGGCCTGGGTGCGACCTCCCCCTTCACCACACATCTCCCTCTCCTAGTATTTGGTTAAATCGGGTGGTATTACACTATCGGCGTAAAGGCTTGCGGATCGTGCGTTGATATATATTTGCTTATTTTATTATTTGCCTGGAGAGCCAGCCGGCATTTAAGTAAATGCCTAGGCAGACCTATTACACACAATATGCTATCTGAAGCACTTTAAGAGTTATTAACTCTAAACTTATTCTCAAACCTATTCTCAACGATGATTTGTTCCCTTAGCACGTCATTTTAAAAAATATCGTCTGCTTTCTGTGTGATCGGAACAGGTTATGAGTTAATAACTGTTTAACGGCTACAGCTAACAAATAGGGTGTAATAGGTCACATTAAAGAGGAGTCTACAGCTTACAGTTTTTATAAAAAACAGTTATGTTACCTTTTTGCAAAAATAATAGAGGTTAAATTAAAAACAAAAGTTAAGAAAATCCGAAATTTTTAGTTTAGACAACCATAATTCTTGATGGGAGAGGGGTATGGGGCTGATTGAGCAGTCGTTAGAAAGGCCATGAAGTTCTGCATACAATAAGCTCTTAGTTTTTAAGATACAGGGTGTTTTGTGAAAAACTAGCTTTTTTTCTTAATCATCCTGTAACTCCTAAACGGATGATATGCTCCCCCCTGCCCTACATTTTTTGGTTCGGTTAGGTTAGTACTATCACCTCCCGCTCTATTGACCTCCTAGTGGGAAACAACCTGTATATGTATATGGAAACTGTCTGAGAACGCGCAACGTGCAGAGCTGCAATTTTGTACATGGCGTTTTCATGCAAATTGCAAATACAAGTTCAAAAATTGTTCAAATCGAGCAACTCCTTCGTAGGGTTGCCATACAAAAATTTAGTTTTTAAATATACATTTTGGCACTGTATGAGAGCGCGTCGACATGGAGAACTAAAATTTGATACTTGGTGTTTTCATAGCAATAGTAAGTAAAATTACAAAAAAGGTCTGAATCGGGCAACCTCTGCTTGATGTTGCCATACAAAACTTTGGTTTTTCCTATATATTTGGAAAGTTTGAGAACGCGTTGACGTGAAAAGCTCAAATTTTGTACACGGCGTTTTTATGAAAATTGCAAATACAAGTTCAAAAATGGACCAAATCGGGCGACCACTTTTGGTGTTGCCATACAAATCTTCAGTTTTCACTATATATTTGGACACTGCCTCACTCGTCGACGTAGAGGGCTGAAATTTTGTGCACGGGACTTTCTTAAAAAAAAAAATTTAAATTGAGTTCAAATATGGGCCAATCTGGCAACTCCTTCGTAGGGTTGTCATACCAAAACTTCGTTTTTTACTATATATTTGGGCACTGCATGAGAACGTGTCGACGTAGAGAGCTACTCTCCCACACATATGAATGTATGCACGCAGGCTCAAACACACACATACAGACACGGATTGCAACCCTAGAGTACGACATCGCGCGATCGAGTCAGATAATAGCTTACATATTATTTATCTGTAACCCTCACCGATCTAAGTATCTAATCGCCGGGAAACGCCGACAGGCTCCCCCTAGTATATAAAACAAAAATGTGTAAAGAAAATAAGTTAACAACAACATTTAACGCTCCCGTCTTTTATTTTAATAGATATCCTTCCAGATCAATTTCGGATGGGATAGAGAGCGGGTTTTGGATGGAGAAGTGGATGGTAGGTTTCAAGTTTTTTGGTTTATCTTATTTTTAGGGTATTCGATGAAATTTCCATTTTCGCAATGAAACAATCCAATCTGGTGGATACTGAAACGTTCTTTGCTTAGTCTAAATCCCGTAAAACAGCTGTTTAATTTACGGAAAAATACGAGTTTTTTTTTTTAATTTAAATTCTAAAATTCACTTTTCAGTACTGTATGAATAACTGCGTCAAAATGGTAGACAAATACTTTCCAAGTGATGAAACAGAAATCAATATTTACGTGCTGGTCCGATTCTCTAATACGTTACGGAAAAAATGCTCCTTACTTTATATATCCTACATACCCTACTTAACAAAATAATAAAATAGTTTTGATTAAAAAGGAACATTACAACAGTACAATAGTATATGTGCGGCCGTAGTCCGAATCTGCAGACTGATTCGATTTCATTAGACCACGGCACATTTACATATGCAATTATTACTAAGTTGAGAGTTTTGTTTGGGAAATCGTAGTCATTTGGTTAAGATTATTTTAAAAAATTTTGTTAGGGAAGATATAAAAATTCGATTACGGTTGGGAAAACTTAAGAATATATTATTTCTTTTGTCAGTCGTCCATAATAGCACTGCAAATATTTTAGAATGTTAGGACTAAGTTAGGGCTCCAATATGGTATTGAGGGAGTCTGTTTCATGGCATTGGAAGTATTTATGGGTGGTTTTGGGTATGCCGTATCCCCCTGAATATAATACAAGCCATGAATCGGCGAGGACATCAACACATGCCATGCAGGAAGAGCTCACTCACTGTTTTTGTACACTCATTATGGAGAAAGAACTAAGATTTCATCTTAAATAGGTCCTAAAGTCTAAAGCTATCACTCCCACAGAAAAGAGCAGTTAAAGTCGATTGCAGCCAAATATGTTTTCTTTCTAATGGTTTTAAAAGAATATAGCATGTACAACAAATTCTTGGTAAATAGATCGTTTGAACAAAATACAAGTTACTTTTATATAAAAAAAAAAACTCCTGCAGTAAGACAAGGAAGAATGTGTGTGATGTCGTCCGCTAACCGGCCCACTATTGTCTTTTGAAGACTTACTTCATGAGTTGTATATTCCGGGGGTTACCGGTATGCGCGACATGGTTCGAATCTGCAGGCAGGCAGGCTCATCCGAATTAATCGGACCATTGCATATTTACATATGTAAATATTACTCAGCTGAGTTTTTGTTTGGGGAATCGTAGTCAAGATACAAATTTTTAAATAATTTTGTAAAGGATATACAAATTTGATTACCCATCCCCATATTAGTGCCATTGTAAGTTATGTAAGTGTATATACATATATATGTGTTAGTGAGAAATCTGACATGCATCATGTACTATTTTTCCGTGAGACAGAGTTGAAGAGTTGAATTAATTATTCTGGCTGAGTTAACTAGATGTTGTTTTATTGGACGGCAACAGAGTTGAATTGACATCAGAAATATTTCGTATAAAGTAGCTGGATTTTCTTTAGATGAGTATTTTATCCGCTACTCTAAGAAATGCTTACATGAAACTAGACTAATTTCATGGAGTTAACATAGATTCAACGAAAACTTAACTATCTCCGCTTCCAATCTTCCATGAGCACTGACTCGGATTCAACTAGAGTTGAACTCTGCATGATTCGAACGACGTTTAGCTACCCCATAGAAAAAATATATGTATGTAGGGTATCAAGAGTTGAAGAAATAAAAAAATTGTACGCTGTACAATGAGAGTCTTCATAACAACGCTGTGGCAACGCGCAATGTGACGAGAAACCTCGAGGTATCGAGCTCGAGAGTGCAGGCATATTATAGGTTTTTTCTTATACTGGAAGAATCTATGAGGATCAGTATGTAAATATTCATATATATGGATGATGGAATTCCCCAAATTCTAATCGCTTTTTATTGTGACAAGCAAAACTGCAGAAATGGCTTGACAAACAGAAAACAATTAATTTTATAAGAATGGAAATTTTGGTAGTTTATATTGAAATCTTTCCTTAATATAATCGAAGGTCTCTATACTCATTTATTGGAAGAATCTATCAGGATCAGTCCGCAAATCTTCATATAGATTTCCAAACGTTTCGTATTTATCGGGTGGCAGGTAAAACAGCTTAAAGTACACTAATGTGTAAAATGCAATATAGTTGTATTACGTGACAAACACAAAATTTCTTTTTCAGAATCTGATGACATAATTGATGCTCTCAGTTCGCGATTTACCAAGAAACTGAACGCCTTGTTGTGAACACTACAAGTGTTGTGAGATTGAGGGAATTCTCCCATATTGTAGGAATTTTCACTCTCAAAGAATAGAAAAAGGGAATAATCGCATCTCCTCGAACAAAATCATGGGAAAAATTACACATCAAAAGTACAAAAATATTATCTCACATTTTACACAAAAAATTAAATTTTTCTGCATAATTAAGATAACATTATTTGATGAGCATGGCATATTACTAAAATATATAAAATTGAAACAATTTATAGCTCCATATTTATATAAATGGTACATTCATTCAAAACCATGTAATTCAAATAGGAAGCACTTCTGAAATAAAAGCTTTGAGAACTTGAATGAGCATAAGCGAGTAAAAGCTCTTCAGAAGAATATTCACTGATCCATGGAACAAGGAATATAAGGTATGCTGGTATCTGAACGTGTTTTCGCCATCTTGAAAGCTTTAAGCCTTTTATGACCTCAAAACGAGCCACTTTTCTTGTCGATGGCATTAGGTTAAAACGTGCACAGTGAATGAATGCATAAAAGGCATTTTAATAACAAATTAATCAGATTTGCATACATATTTAAGGCAGTATTTTAAAATGGAAGTAAGTAAATCAAAATCTTCTATATCAATCACTTGGAAGTTCTATAGAAGATTATTTGATAAGCTCCAGCAGAAGTGCAACAAGAGCTGATTTCATTTAGTGTACTGAAGCGCTCCTTCGAAAGCATGCACCGCTGCCTTTCTCCATCCCAGTTCCTTGTCTCATAGGCATGCTTGCAATTGCAAACGCCTTACTAGTGTTGTCGCGAAGCAGTCTTGAAAGTCTCTTATGAGATTAAGGAAGACCGATTCTTTAAAACAGCAGTGAAAACGCTTTCCTCTCCGAACAAGCCTAGTAAAATTGCGATGAACTGGGATAGAGAAGAGAAGTGCTCCAGGAATTTTTTTTTTAGAGTACATACTCTTTTTTTCCAATGAGACCAGAATACTACAGATAAGTAATATAATGTAATGAAGAATACGTTTAACACACTTTTCATGACTGAGCTTTTTGCTTAATACTTGCTTAGGTACGTATTTTATTTGAAATTATTATCAATAAAAATGAATTTGTTTTGAAAAATTACTTTAGTATTCCTTCTAGTGTATTCCGTATGGCTTTTCGTCGGAGGGAACAAATGTAGGAAATTGCTTCATAATCTGTGGGAAAAGTGCCAAGAAATTCCCATTTTGGAGGAAATTTTTACCACAACCACCTCGCAACATTACACTATACCTCGAGATATATCCTCACTCCGCCTCACTTAACTGCCTAGTCTAGCCTAGCTTCGTTGTGCACGTACCCAAACAGTCCTATGACAACACATTTTTTGTTTTACTGAGAATTCATAACAACACTTGTATAGAATAGAAGAATAGGAACCCTAGCTTTCGCTACGTTACACGTTAGGTACATCCAATTTTAATTAGATGATTGCTACTTAACGATTAAAAACCAAAATTGCTTAGAAAACGATAACAATAGGCTCATTGTAATAATTACGAAATTAACAAAAATTTAGATAGCTTAAAGCAATGACTATCCAATTTTTTGGTAACTAGCATATATATACCTACCTAAAACTAGAAAATACACGGGCAACTGTTAAATCCAAAATATGTATATACACATATAGGTACGTAGCATTAATATGTCAAATAGCATGAATAATTCCAAGATTATTATGAGCGCCTTCTCTAAGCTATTACTGACCTTGAAAAATCTAAATCGGAAGGGCACGCAGAAAAAGTTGATCAGAAAGCATTAGACCATTTAGACGGGTTGTTTAAAGAACACAGATCCAAGTAGTTTGCCACACAAAAAATAATCGGTCAAGGTAAATACTAAATTTGTATCATAAAACCGAAAGTAGAAATTACATACGAAGGCAACAATACATAATCCGACTACACACTTCTGTTACTTTGCTTTATAAGCATTATTTCCTTTAATCACAGAGTGACAGTCTTCACGTTCACGGGGCAGATGCTATAAAGATAAGGCAAAAATTTACTTTAACATAAATTGGAATTTGTTAATTATGTACGTTTTGTGATGCGACTATTTTGAACATCTTTAATAAACTAGAATTAGGCAGGAACCAGGCTCAAAAGTCACTAAAGCTACCAATATTTTTTAATGCAAACATTAAAATATATTTATTCTGTTAATATATTATGAAGAAAATGTAAATTTCTTCAATCATAGTTGTTAAAAACATTTCCAGTTCCCTCTAATTGCAACTTATTCGGATATTTTCCCCTGTGAATACAGAGAATTTTATTCTTACCTTATCCGATTATGAAATTTAATATAAATTTTCAGGCTTAAACTTATTCAAAAAACATATGTTTTTTTTATTTCACTTTAAGCTTATAAGATTTTTTCGATCTTTTATTGAGACGGCACACCACACAACACAAATAGCTGCTCTTCCGGTCGGACGGTCAGAGTTCACACGCCGGGAGTCCGCACCTGTTTTTTCAATTAATGCCACAAAAATATTTGCGCTTTTCTTTGCAAATCTTGTGCTTCAGTTTGTTTTAATTAAGCTTTTGATTGCAACAAAACAAATCACAATTTTTTGCACGCACGCGAGGAAAATGAAGTCACTGCTTAGAGTAATAGAGCTTGGCTTGACACTTGCCAGAAATGAAGAGTATACTAAACTAAATCGAGGTCTTCTTACTCACTCTTGTTGAAAATTAGGAAATAGAGAGATAGAGGGAGCATTTCCCGTTTACACACTATAAACATCAAACCATTTAAAAATGCCGAAGTGTGAATTCTGCTTGATTTGACATGGCAAACAGGGCAAAACCAAAACCCTCGGAAAATACTTCCTTCTCAAATCAGGAAACAAAGTACCACCCTTCCGCATGGGGGCATTACTGCAATAACGTTGGCCTAGCCCAAGATATATCCCATTAAAATGTTGACACCTTCCAGCTGATAACCTGTGACGTAATTCTGTGAAAAATGTATATACATTTTTTGCTCCAAGTTTTACTTTTTTAATTTTTTATTGTACCGATTGTTGGTCGTTTGTTGGAGATTATTGGCTTAATTTAAACATTTGTTGGATAATAGTTTTTCCGAAAACCTTAAAAAAAAATCATCATCAAATTAGCCGGGAAATTCTTAATTTATAACCAGCGCAATCAATGCGTAATCGTTTGTTGGACTTGTTTTTATTAATAAAATGGTTTGTTGGTCACTCAATTCTTCGCTTAAGCCCGGTATTGTGTTCATTTAGCGGATAAATATTTACCCGGGGGTTACACCTGCAAGTACAGCTTGCATGCAACTTGCAATGCCATCCTTCTTGCACGTGTAATCCAACTGCCATGCAACTTTCAGCGAACTTGCATGATGAAAAATCATGGCAGCTGGGAGATAGTAATTTGACATTTATACAGTTTTCAAAATGGCGGAAACAAAATTCTTGAGAGAAATTCATAAATTTATACCGGGAAAATGAAATTTTCTGGGATCATTTGCAATACATCATTTACCAACACCTTCATCTCCTTTTTTCTTGGGTTTTTATCATTGTGATACTTCCTTTATTGCCATAATTTTCCAATATACGCAAGAGTTTACGTCTCAATGCCATTTTTTAAATGAACTTGCATGCAAGCTGATAAGACATCAACCGAACTGCCTTCCGCTGTCAAGTACAGCTTGCATGCAAGCCTCCCTTCCAACACGATTTTTAACTTGACAGCGGAAGGCAGTTCGGTTGATGTCTTATCAGCTTGCATGCAAGTTCATTTAAAAAATGGCATTGAGACGTAAACTCTTGCGTATATTGGAAAATTATGGGAGCATCACAATGATAAATACCCAAGAAAAAAGGAAAATGAAGGTGTTGGTAAATGATGTATTGCAAATAATCCCAGAAAATTTCATTTTCCCGGTATAAATTTATGAATTTCTCTCAAGCATTTCGTTTCCGCCATTTTGAAAACTGTATAAATGTCAAATTACTATCTCCCAGCTGCCATGGTTTTTCAGCATGCAAGTTCGCTGAAAGCTGTACTGCCAGCATGGCAGTAGAGGTTACACGTGCAAGAAGTATGGCAGTGCAAGTTGCATGCAAGCTGTACTTGCAGGTGTAACCTCGGGGTTACAGGTGTAACCCCTGGGCACAGTATATTCTGTGCCCTGGGTTAGCAGCAAACGAACATGGAACTTTTTTACGGCTAAAATTGTTCATTGTTTTGAACTATAGGTGGCTGCTGTCGTGAATTTGTGATATTATTTCGTGTGTTTTTAGATTGCTTTTGCAATTACCCAATCTCGAAATAATAAGGAAAATTATATTTTAATTTGTTTCAAAAGAATTGTCTAAATGAAGACGGAATTTTTTTATAAAAAAAAAAAATAATAATAAAAATACAATGGGCGCATTCACTGCCACTTCGGTAACGTAGTCGTTGTCGTTGTGTAGTTCTGTCAAACCGACTACGATCGACTATCCTCCTGAGCGTAGTCGACTACATATTTGGTACATTCAATTTTCGGAGTGAACGATAGTCGTAGTCAAGCGTAGTCGTTTACTGTCAAAATTGGCGGTAGTGACTCCTAGTCGACAAAAAGTCACTATTTCGGTGGCAGTGAACGCGCCCAATGAGACTCTTGCATTCCAATTTCTTTCAACTTCCAACGTCAAAATTTTAGCGTGGAAGAAAGCTATTGAGCGGATAAATATGATGCTAAGGGCCGTAAACACCAACCAGAATAATCCATATTCACGTGTAATATACAAAAACCAACCAAGATTACTCGAGATTTAATCCTTCGTGTTACACTGGTGTAATATTTTATCCGAGGTTTTCCGGGGGTAAAATTTCTATTCGAAGATTATTCCGAATAGGTGACAGTTGTATATGACAGATCATATTTCCGTTTATAAATTTTCGTTTGTGAATTTAATTGTAAATTAAATTAAATTATTAAAATGGATGCTAGTGAATCGGATCAAAGTTTTGTATGTGTAGATTTTGAGATGAGTTCATCGACTAATTCCTCTTCGGATAAAGAGGATTTAGAACTTCTCCGGACAGTGGCAAGTTTACCAATTTGCATTTTGTAAGAATTTTGTAAGAACACGGCAAGCAGTAGAAAGGGCAATCGGTATATGGAAAAGACGATTTCCAATTTTGTCAAAGAGTATAACAATTTTGATAACATTTTTACATAATTGCGTTTCACCAGTTCACTTTTAGAAATTTCAGTCGATGTACATTTCGCTGTCATCATAATAGTTGCAACCGCCTCTCTACACAACAATGCAATTGAGAAAAACTTTATACTACCCCCTCAGACGAAAGAGCCAAATTTGAATTTAGGCGACAATGACAGCAGATAACAAAGAATAGCACGCTTCCGTGGCAACGATACTTCGGTTAGAGATGCACTCATTTTAATTTTTTTTTTTTTAATATTATTTAACAACAAAAAAATGAAATTTATTTTATTCAATATGTTTTTTATTCAACATTTGTTTTTTTTTTTAAGTATAATACTCATTCTACTAGCAAAGCTTTGCTCTGTGTGGTCATATGCGCTGATTTTTTATTTTCCATAATTATTTTAATTTCACTATTTACGATTTCACAGCAAAAAATAAATTCAAACTGTCCACGTCGCGTCCCTGCCATTTGACATACCGAAAATGCCCGAAAGTAATGCCACATAAGCAAAAAATACATGGTTGTACACGAGTTGGTGTTTACGTCCAAAAAAAGCGGGATTATTCTCGGATAGGAATAATCTTTACACGGGAAATAGGATTATCCTTGTTGGTGTTTACGGCCCTCAATATAGCTGATAAAACACAATACCACTTTTTTCAGCGATTTGGCTAAATATATCGCAACTAAATTTTACCGCTAAATTTCCATACAAAATTTATCCGCGAAATGAACAAAATACTAGGCTTTAATTGAAAAATTGATTTACATAAGCTATACATGAAGTTGTAGCTGATATTATCCAAATTACAACTTTGCAGCTGAAGCTGCAGTAAAGCTGGAGTCAGATTGAAAACTTCAAACGCGTAGCTCGCGTAGCACGCGTTGACATATCTAATGGCAGAAACACATTCCCAGGATTCCCTAGTTTTTCCCAATTTATATTTGCAAGCACTGACCGAACACTTCATTTCTGTTTTTTTAATTGATATGAAGATTTTTACAGGCACTAGTGCCACTATAAAGAACAATTTAAGTGTGAGGAAAACGCTAAGATGTTTTTTTAATTTTGTCCACATGCTCCAAATTACTCACAAATCACGAATATCCAATTTATTTTCAACGGAAACTTATAGTTTGCGAGATATTTAACTTTAAAATCTCGAACTTTATCAAGGAAGATTACGATAGATTATCGCAACATTTAATAAATAAACTCACACACACACACACAAAGGCAGGCTGGCAATGGCACACACACACGCGCGCGCGCGCGGAGCGAAGCGAAGCGGAGTTAAATATCTCGGAAACTATAAGTTTCCGTTGAAAATAAATTGGATATTCGTGATTTGGGAGTAATTTGCAGCATGTGGACAAAATCAAAAAAACATTTGAGCGTTTTCACTTAACTTGTTCCCATTTAAGAAGTAAACAACTACAAAAAATATTAAAATGGAAAAAACACTTATAGAGTTAGTAAAAGATAAGCAGTTCCTGTGGGACATAAAATAAAACGCAGTATTATTTATAAATATAATTAGTACATCTCGAAAACTATCGAAAAAAGCATGAATTTATTGTAATTTTGGATAATCAGATACATCAACTGTCGTTCCTTATTAAAAGTACTCAACATAAACAAGTTAAAGTTGCAAATGTCAAGAACGCCAGTTGTGTTCAATTGGCTTTTTCAGTCGGCTTTAGCAGAAAGCTGGCGTTAAAGCTGGCTGAAAAGCTCCAATTATGTTTGAGGCCTAAATGTGAGACATAAAAAAAAACTCAAAGTAAATTTAGCGAAGCTCAAATGTGAACGCGTTCAATCTAACAGCATATTTCTTCCAAATCGTCGCACGCGATGCTAGCCTCGAGTTCAAAATTTCAATCTACCTGGCGATTACACGAGATATTACAGCTTGCATGCAAGCCTCCCTTCCAATGCGAATTTTAACTTGACACACTGACATATATAATATGGACTGATTAACTTTCTATTTCATGTGGGCTCAGTTGCTAATGTCCAAAAAAGTTCTTACGCCGGTGCCAACATTGAAAAAAATCATTGGCGGGAAGTTGAAAAAATGAGCACGCAGCTCGAAAAGCGATTATAATAAAACCTTTCTACTGCATATCTAATGAATATATTGCGTTTGGTAAACAATTTTATTTGTAATTAAACCAAATAATTAATTTTAAAAACATTTTTCTCGACGCACCCACTTATTTATTTGTTGTTTTCAGTACTCCTAAGTTGGTACTTGGTGCTTAGACCGAAAGAGTCAGCAAGATAGAAGTGAGCCCACTTTTCGCAGTGCATTTCTACGAACGTAGTCAGTCCATATTATATATGTCAGTGACTTGACAGCAGAAGGCAGTTCGGTTGATGTCTTATCATCTTGCATGTAAGTTAATTTAAATAATGGCATTGAGGCGTAAAGTCATACGTATATTGTAAAATTATAGCAATAAAGGCAGTAGCAGAATGATAAATACCAAAGAAAAAGTTAAGAGAAAGGTGTTGGTAAATGATGTAATACAAATGATCCCAGAAAATCTCATTTTTCCAGAATAAATTTATCAAATTCTCTCAAACATTTTTTTTCCGCCATCTTGAAAACTGCATAATGTCAAATTACTATCACCTCAGCTGCCATGGTATTTTTTCATGCAAGTTCGCTGAAAGCTGTACTGCCGGTATGAATTAATGGCAGAAACACATCCAGGCTCGAGGCTTCCTCGAGGTGTTGTCAAAATTTCGAACACGAGCTTTTAAATGATGCAACACAAAACCAAGCCAGCAGTTAGCCTCAAGGCCTGGCCGCAAAGCTCGCCTTGCTCAATGTTCGAAATTTTTTTCTCTCAGGCCTACTTCTGTCAACAGATGTACTAACAAAATTAAAAGGACAGCACCGAGCCACAGTATATTCTACGGAGCCCGGTGGTATCATTTTGTTTTCATTTCTCTGAGGAAAGCCTTGAGGCGAGCTGCAAGGAAGCCTGAGAGAAACCAGGACTGAAGCTTGCATGGATGTGTTTCTGCCATAATTCTTGCATCATTGGATCCTTTTCCGTTTCTGTTCTTATTTCGTTTAAAACTTTTTCACTTATCTCAATGCTTTCTAGAGGATTCAAATCTTCAAATTCATACCCATATGTATCCGCAATGGCACTGCGTTCATCCATGCTAAACTCGCCTGGAAATATTGATAGTGTGTCATCTCTTTAGTAGTTCCGCTATGTTTTAGCTTCCAGGATTTCGCCACAGACAGCGCCCCCGTCGCTAGGGGGTTGGGAGGGGGTAAGCCAATACTAAATGTGAGTTTGTGTCTTGACTGTACTGGTTTATGTCTTGAATGCACCATTGGGTCTTGCTTGTACTGGTTTATGTCTTGGATGCACCATTGAGTCTTGACTGGCTTATGTTTTGGATACACTATTGAGGCTTGACTGGCTTATGTATTGAATGTGTCATTTGGTCTTGACTGCGCCCTAGCGGCTTTAGCCGGTACTACCAGCATGCTCCGATACTACGGTTTTCTTGGATGTGTCATTTGGTCTTGACTGCGCCCTAGCGGCATTAGCCGATACTACCAGCATGCTCCGGTACTACGGTTTTCTTTGATGTGGGCTTTTTTATTATGATTTTGCTTGAGCCCCTGGTTTTCTTAGATGTGTGAAGTTTTTTCCTGCCTTGTGCGCACTCGTAGGAGTATGCTACGGTTTCTTTGATGTGTGAAGTTTTTTGCTTCACTTGTGCTCACACGTAGCAGCATGCTACGGTTTTTTTGGATGTGTGTATTTTTTGCTTTACTTGTGCCCACACGTAGCACCAAAATGCTACGGTTTTCTTGGATGTGTGGTGCGCCTAAATGTAGGTTTTTGTTGTTTTCAAGTGTTGTGCCTAAATGTAGGCTTTGGTTTTGAATTAATATTAGTTAAAGTTAACAGAAGGAAATTTTTATTCATGCCAATGGATCCTGATAGTGCGTAGGTGGGGGGTATTATACTATAGGATAGGGAGGGGGGTAATGTAATTTTCATCAAAAATCCCCTACGAGCTTTGGCTTTCGAGATATTAGCGTATTAAAAATTCAAGTTATTTTTGTTCATGTAAATGGAGTCTAGGCGGTGTGGGGTGGGAGGGGGACGAAATTTTCATCAGAAATCCTCTACGGGCTCGCCATTTCTTGAGTAAGGTTACCTACCGGCATTAGCTGGAACTACCAGCATGCCTTGTTTTCTTTTATTAATGGGGAAGTGCTACATATCAGCATGACGTCATCTTCGTTTTGCTGTTTTCAGTGCTGCAAGTTTTCTCATTCGAATTTCACAACATGACATCACCATGAACAGATTCTAGAAGAGGTCAGTGCGATGGGTGTTAAATGTTACGCCTAGGCTTTTACAGGATTCGAATGCAAAAGCCATTTATAAATTAGCGGCATTATCCAACACTACCAGCATGCCTTGCTTTTGCTGTTTTCTTTTATTAGCAGGGAAGTTGTACATAGATATTAGCATGCGCCTAGGCTTTTACAGGATTCGAGTACAGATGCCATTTATTTAGTAAGGCTCCCTAGTGGCATTAGTGGGTATTATAGGTATTTAATGGTAAGTAATACGTTTCCCATCCAATGCCCTGATATAATTTAACATATTCCATAATTTGGATTCGCGTGCACGCTCCATTTCTTGAGTAAAGATTCCTAGCGATATTAGCCGGTACTAGCAGCATGCCTTGCTTTTGCTGTTTTCTTTTATTAACGGAGAAGTTGTAGATATCAGCATGCCCCTAGGTTTTTACAGGATTTGGGTGCAAACATCATTTCTTGAGTAAGATTCCCTAGTGGCATTGGTCGATACTACCAGCACGCCTTGGTTTTGTTGTTTTCTTTTATTAGCGAGGAAGTTGTAGATATCACGTATGACGTCATCCTGGCCCTTGCTGTTTACAGGTGCTGCATCTAAATAAGTTTTATTAGCGGGAAAGTTGTAGATATCAGCATCATTCGAATTTCACAACATGACATCAGCTTGGTTTGATGTTTTCTTAGAAAATTATTATTATTGGATTTAGAGGGTGCGTGTATTGATCTTTCGAGTGCAAACACCATTCCTTGAGTAAGGTTCCTAGCGGCATTAGGCGGTACTACATATTGTTACGTGCAATAGAAGGAGACAACTGGTGACATCTACTGGCAATGGAGAGTAAACAACTTCAGGTTTGGAGAATCGGTGAAGGAATCTTCGAGAATGTTCAGGAATAGAATGAATAGAATAGACAAGAAGGTTCTGGAATAGAACACTCCAGAATAATCTGGAGAGTTTCTAGGGTATAAATATAACAGATGTCACCGCCAGAGCAAGAGTCTTGTCTTAGACGTTGCAGTGTTAACAAGCGAAAGTAATAAACGTGCGAAAGTGTTGTAATTAGATTGCGATAATTGATAGTACTGTATTAAGCGATAATTAAAGTGTAGTTGATTAATTGAAAGTTTGTGAATTGTATAAGATTAGAGTGAAATAAACAACTTGTATTTTAAAAATTTAATATTCTGTTTCAAATAACGAACCAAGGGCCACGCTTGCAACAACTGGTGTCAGAAGTGAAATAAATTCGCGAAATAAAGTGGTGGCAATTGACTTAAAAATTCAAAGTGTGATCAGTTTTGTGAAATTGTGTTAAAATTTGATAGTTCTGGAAAATAATTTATATTCAACTATAAGTGAATTACTAAAGTAATGGGGCGCAAAGTCGAGGAGCTTCCAACACCGGATTTGAAAGTAGAGCTAGGGAGCCGGTCATTACAAACGACAGGTGCAAAGAAAGTGCTGGTCGAGCGACTCAGACAAGCTTTGATAGCGGAAGGAAAGAATCCTGAAACATTTGTTTTCGAAGAGAACTTGGAAGAAACCGAAGTTGAAGAAGAGCCTACAATGAAAATGGAACAGCTTTTGAGTACTTTAATGAGCAAAATGGAACCCCGTTTTGATGAACAAAAGAATGCTATTGAGGAACAAAAGAATTCTCTCGATGAACAAAAGAATTCTCTTGACGAACAAAAGAATTCTCTGGAATCCCGTTTAGATGAGCAAAAGAAATGTATGAAAACCCGTCTGGACGAGCAAAAGAATGCTTTTGAGGAACAAAAAAATTTCTGCAGAATTGTCTAGAAACTTGTATGGAGGAACAGAAGAATTTTCTGAAAAGTTTATTAGACGAACAAAATGTGAAAAGTGACGAAATCCAGCAGGAAGTGTTGATAACTTTAAAGCAGATCTGGAAAGAATAAAGAATCGTAAGCCTCCAAACGTAGCAGCTGAAATATCCGGTGCAGGTAGAATGAAGCCTCCAATATTTGATGGACAAAATTCGTGGCATATCTTCAAGAGACAATTCGAGGCAGCTTCAGAGGTAAATGGATGGAATGATGAAGACAAAGCTATAGCACTGGTGTTAGCACTTCGAGGTCCTGCGTCAGAAATCTTACAAACTGTACCGATTGGGAATCAACGTAATTACTCTTCATTAATACAGGCGATAGAATTACGTTACGGAGATGAGCACATGCAAAAAGTATATCGTCTACAATTGCGCAGCAGGATTCAAAAACATGGCGAATCACTACAACAACTGCAGGCAGATGTAGAAAGATTAGCGCATCTTTCATACTCCAGTGTGAATGCGGATTTTCTCAATGAAGTGGCGACGGAGGAATTTGTGAACGCTATTGCAGATCAAAATTTACAACAATCGTTAAGACTAGCAGGAAAGAAATCAACAGCTCTGTGAAGCTCCAGTACTTCACTATCCAAATCTGGGAAAAACATTTATATTAGATACGGATGCCAGCAATGAAGGTATTGGTGCAGTGCTTTCGCAGGAGGAGAATGGTCAAGAAGTTCCAGTAGCTTACTATAGCAAAGCCCTTTCAAAATCAGAGAAAAATTATTGTGCTACAAGAAAAGAGCTACTTGCCATTGTAAGTTCAACAAAACATTTTCATAAATATCTCTACGGTCAGAAATTCATCCTTCGCACCGACCATGCAGCGCTTAAATGGCTTCTGCAGTTTAAAAACCCTGAGGGACAAGTGGCGAGATGGATAGAGCGACTCCAGGCTTATGATTTTGAAATCCAACATCGAAGAGGTCGTATCCATGGAAATGCAGATGCCCTTTCACGACGTCCATGCAAACTTGAATGCAAACATTGCGCACGGGTGGAAGAAAAAGAAACAACAGCAGCTATACAGTTGATAACCGTGGAACCATCTACAAGTTGGGACAACGAGGACCTGAGAACAGCACAACGAGAAGATCCGGACATTTCACCTATTCTCGCTTGGAAAGAAGACATGGAAAGACAAGACTGGAACGATATTTCGGAACGTAGCGAGAAGCAGAAAAGTTACTGGGCTCAACGGAACTCTCTTCATGTTGAATGTGGTATATTAAAACGCAAATGGGAAGCACCTAACGGCGAATCATTCCGAATGCAGATAGTCGTGCCAGCATCAAACGTCAAAGATGTTCTAGAAGAAATGCACGGTGGAACCTCTGGAGGACATTTGGGAGTGAACAAAACAATTTTCAAAATACGGGAAAGGTTTTATTGGCTACATATGCGAGAAGATGTGGAGGAGTGGTGCCGCAGATGCACTGTCTGTGCTGCTTGCAAAGGGCCGCAACACAGAAGCAGAGGAGAAATGCATAAGTGTAATGTCGGAGCCCCCTTTAAAAGGATAGTTGTAGACATGGCTGGACCTTTTCCAGAAACGGATGGCGGTAACCGTTATATATTAGTTGCCATTGACTATTTCAGTAAATGGCCTGAAGCTTATGCAATCCCTAATCAAGAGGCAACCACAGTTGCGGAACAAATAATAACGAATTGGGTTAGTAGGTTTGGAGTGCCTCACGAACTTCATTCAGACCAAGGACGGAACTTCGAATCGCGACCTTTCCAGGAGATGTGCAAAATGTTGGGAATAAGAAAAACTAGAACAACTCCTCTACACCCACAATCAGATGGCATGGTAGAGCGTTTCAACAGAACATTGATCGAGCATCTAAAGAAAGTAGTTGAATATCATCAACGCGATTGGGATCGACATATTCCTATATTCCTAATGGCTTATAGATCAGCCATTCATAACACTACCGGACAAACCCCAGCTAAGGTCATATTTGGAAGAGAGATGCGTTTACCTAGCGACCTCAAATTTGGTACCCCCAGAAGTGAACAAAAGTTACCAGAAGACTACGTATCGGAGCTTCGACAGTAATTAGCTGATGTACACGAGGCCATGAGAACGAAATTAGCAGCAAATACTGATCGGATGAAGACCCGCTATGACTTACGTGCTAATTCCGCAGGATTTAACGAAAGGGGATCTTATTTGGCTGTACAACCCGAAACGACATAAGGGACGTTCTCCAAAACTACAACAACAGTGGGAGGGACCGTATTCAGTAGTATCTAGAATTAATGACGTGGTATACAGGATTCACCGTGACACAAGAGGCAAGCGTAAAATTGTTCATTTGGACCGCTTGTGTCAATACTACGAGCATCCAGATCGTGGACCACTTGTTGTTCGGGACGAACAAATTTAAAAGGGGGCAGTGTTACGTGCAATAGAAAGAGACAACTGGTGACATCTACTGGCAATGGAGAGTAAACAACTTCAGGTTTGGAGAATCGGTGGAGGAATCTTCGAGAATGTTCAGGAATAGAATGAATAGAATAGACAAGACGATTCTGGAATAGAACACTCCAGAATAATCTGGAGAGTTTCTAGGGTATAAATATAACAGATGTCACCGCCAGAGCAAGAGTCTTGTCTTAGACGTTGCAGTGTTAACAAGCGAAAGTAATAAACGTGCGAGAGTGTTGTAATGAGATTGCGATAATTGAAAGTACAGTATTAAGCGATAATTAAAGTGTAGTTGATTAATTGAAAGTTTGTGAATTGTGTAAGATTAGAGTGAAATAAAGAACTTGTATATTAAATATTTAATATTATGTTTTATATAACGAACCAAGGGCCACGCTCGCAACAATCGTAGCTCTATATATTTGTGAAGGGGTGGGGAGCTTTATTGGTAGAGATTGCTGGTTAAGTTTGATCTGTTCTTGTAGGCTACAATTTGACCTTGAGTTGCCCCCTCCTGTGTCTGGGTACTGGAGGTTGGCTGAGAGTTTTAATTGCAATATCTGATACTAAGGCTAGGACTGCCTGGGGTGTGTTGGACTGGGCTATGTTACCTGTACCTAGGATTGGGTGGAATGTGTGCGGCTATGTGTATTAAGTAATGATGTGAAATACCCTAAGCGAATTTATATCGGGGCTGTATACTTGTCAGCTTGAATTCGGTTTCAGTTGTTTACTTTACATATTATGACCGGAACGACGTATACTCTACCATGGGGGCATTACTCCATTTCATCAGATCAATAAGTGACAACCGCAGATTCTAAGTCTAGTGTAAATAAATTACGTATTGTTGCGAGCGTGGCTTTTGGTTCGTTATTTAAAACACAATATTAAATTTGTAATATTCAAGTTCTTTATTTCACTCTAATCTTATACAATTCACAATCCTTCAATTAATCAACTACACTTTAATTATCGCTAATACTGTACTTTCAATTATCGCAATCCAATTACAATACTTTCGCACGTTTATTACTTTCGCTTGTTAACACTGCAACGTCTAAGACAAGACTCTTGTTCTGGCGGTGACAACTGTACCCTAGAAACTCTCCAGATTATTCTAGAGTGTTCTATTCCAGAACCTTCTTGACTTTTCTATTCATTCTATTCCTGAACCTTCCCGAACATTCCGTCATCGATTCCCCGAACCTGAAGTTGTTTACTCTCCATTGCCAGTAGATGTCACCAGTTGTCTATTTCTATTGCACGTAACAGTATTATAGTTTTAGCTTCATTTATTAAAGTAATTTGCATTATAGCGACATGTATAAAGTATTATAATTATAAATTTATTTTAAATTGTTAAATGTTTTTTCAAGAAATTATAAAACATCCTTGTTATTAAACCAAGAATTGTGTTTTGATGAAAATCCGAGCCGTTTACCGTAAGCTTTATCTCTACTCTTCTTTAAGATTTTCTCTACGAGATATAGGTTTGGGTGTTTAACTTTCAGCAGCTCCAATTCATAAAAGCGTCCTGTGATTTGATTTCCTTGATAATCTTCCAGCCGATATGTGATGGGGTTTGTGTTTTGAACTTCAATAATTTTAAAAATCTCAGCTGTCCAGTTTGGTCTATAGAGCCTTTCTCAAATATATGCTTGTATTTGCTGATGCGTACAAAATATCCAACTTTATACTTTGCAGGAACAACAATTTTTATATGATTGCATACAGTTGAAAGCAGTTGTTTCTCACATGAGGTGTTGATATCACGTGGTCTCATTTTTGTAGTTTGATGTATTCTTGAGTTGTATTCAGTGAGCAGTTTCTTTACCATACCAATCCACTGATAAGTTCCATTAAAGCTGAATTCCTTCCACATCATATCCTTCAGAGTTCGATTAAATCGTTCCACTATTAATGCTTTGAGGAAACTGTACGTAGAGCAATGATTAATTGCATACTACATCATTAGAGTTTTAAAGAGGCTGTTGTAGAATTCCTTTCCATCATCGGTTTGCAGGTTTTTAGGTCTTCTTCCCACGCTTAATATAGATTGCATGGCATCTCTTACTTCTACATCAGTTTTTCTTTTAATTGGAATTGCCCATGCATATTTGGAGAAGGTATCAATTACTGTCAGTAGATAGCGGTAACTCTTGTTCACATATTTGTAGGCATCCATTTCAACTAAGTCTGCCTGCCACAAGTCATCTAGCCTTTTGATAATCACATGACGTTGTTTAAAATTTTTTCTCCTTGGTTTATGCAGCTCATTTACCACTTGTCTCTTACTCGTTGTAATTATAAGTGAAACAGATTTCTCAAGAGTTTTTACTCATATACACCATCTTTTGGTATCAAGTCTTTCTTATTTATTACTGAAGTAAGCAGATAGTTTTCAATCTTCGCGATTTCATCATTGATATATAGCGTTAAATTTGTCACCTCTCTATTAATAGTTTTTTTTTTATTTCTTCCATACTTATTTTAATTTTCTTGTCAACATAGTCTTTGGTAGTAGCATCATCATTTTCAAGGGGTTCACCAAGTCGTTTTATACAGTTTGAATTTAGATCGTAGTCTCCGTTTATCGTTAAATAAATCCAATACCCCGCTCTCTTTGTTCACCAGTGGACCCTGAGATCATTGTTTACCATCTGGTCCTTGAGTTCCTTGTCTACCGGTTGATCCCTAAGTTCCTGTTGGCCCACGTTCACTTGCTTTCCCAAGATATCCCCGCTTAGAGAAACGTCCAAACTTGTCAACGCTCATCTGTAGATTGTGCAGAAGAATGGAAATGGAGTAGTATTTAAACTGTAATATCTGCTTCTCTCAACTCCTCCAGGATAGATACAATTTCATTGTTGTGACTGGTGTTTCCAGCCTGCATTGATGCCATTAGAAGGCGCAGTCTATCCACTAATTCATTTGGATCATCCCAGTAAACGCCTTTATGCTGTACAAGTTTACTGATTACAGCTTTATACTTAGCCGCTTTAGTACCCTTTATTTGTCCATCTTCAGCATAGTCACGTTTATATGCATTGGTATATCTCAAAATAGATCCATAATTAGTTAAATCCTCTTTAGTATATAGACTTTTTACAGGATCTTTCATAAATAGCAGCTCCATCAAACGTTGAATTACCGATTCTCCACGCGTTGTCATCATAGTAAACTCCATAGGATGGATCCATTTTAGGGCTATTATCAGTTAATAGCTTTAAATAGTTTGAAAATATGTATCCAGACGTAACGAGGGGGGGGGGCGACAGGAGACCTTCCTTATAATGTTCTTGAATATATGGGTGTTGCGAATTCTTCTTCAGATGTTAAGGAATAATCTCCATAATTTATAGGTGTGCTACTAGCCTCCATTTTCACATATTTTCGTTTTGGAGGGGTAGAAGGTTCCACAATCTCATTGGCTTCTTCTTTTGCTTCTTCTTCTTCTTCTTTTACATCTTTTGTCTCAAACTTGGCTATACACGGCAGGTCGTATTTAACTCTTCTAACGAACTGTTTTAAGGGCTTAGTGATTGGCCCATCCTTAGGGCTTTTAATTTCCTTCGCACTGCATTCCTAGTCTTTATGATTTCTTTTAATAGATTTTCATTCACCTTCCTTATTAACTTAATAACAGCTTTACAAACAGCTCTGATAACAGCTTAACAGCCTTTCAAACAGCTCTGATAACAGCTTAACAGCTTTTAAACAGCTCTGATGACAGGTAAACAGCTTTTCAAGCAGCTCTGATAACAGCTCAACAGCTTTTAAACAGCTCCGATAACAGCTTAACAGCTTTTAAACAGCTCTGATAATAGGTAAACAGCTTTTCAAGCAGCTCTGATAACAGCTCAACAGCTTTTAAACAGCTCCGATAACAGCTTAACAGGTGAACAGCTTTAATCTACTCAGCAGGTCCACAGGATTCGATGCTTTCGGCTTAGTTACAACTTCGACTTATGAAGATTTCGCTTGCTTCATCCTTTTATAGTCCTGTTGTATTTCATTCGAATAAGGGAAGTTCACGACACAAAAAAAACTTTTCTTCAGTTTAAAAATGTTTACTCAGAAAACTTCTTCCCTTCAATGGCGGTATCTTTTACTCCAAGTCACACGACCGAGAGTCTTCGTAACTTGACTGTTTCCTATTTTAGCAACAGAGTTTTCTCCGGCCAGTCACAATGTCACCTCACTCATTCGTTTCATTTCTGGGCCATTGCTATGTTGGGTCACATTAGAATATTTTTAAGCAGGTAGCCACTTGTTGTTTAGCTTACGCTCGATCATAACAAACCAAATAATTTTCAGTTTGTTATGAAATGCGATACACTACATTTAAGTAGTACCTGTATGCATTGTATTTATTGTGGAAGGTCTTACTTAGCATCTCGCAAAGCAATGACTCAATGGGAAAATGCTGATCAATTGGTTGTTTCGTTCTATGATAACATCAATTGATCAGCTTCAAGATTTATATTTACAACATCCCTCCCCCGTGATGAAAACGGAATCGAGGGTATCGAGATTACGTGGTAACCATGGATGAGGAGAAAGTCCGTTTTATTTTTAATGCGATAATACGATATATATATATATATTTTTTATATTTATTCTGTTCGTTTTGCTTTGAGTTACTTACGCTTACGCTCTGGTTCATACATATAATATAAGTACAATTACTGTTGGCTTCTAGACAAATGTAGGCAGTTAATTTATACAGTATAATTATTAGTTAGTACAAATTTTAGAGTTACAGATATATGTATCTTTTATGTTTTTTTTTACAGGTATCAAATGCAAAATATATAAAATATGTGTAGATGGTTTAATTAATTGATAGATATTCATAAATTTTTTTTTTTTTGAATTTTTCACATATACGAAAGTATATAATATACATATTATAAATTAATCAATTTCATTAATAATACATATAGAAAAAGAATACGAATGAATAATTTTTTTTTAAATATTGAGCTATCAACACAGTTGCAGATGAAAGTTTACTTTTACGTAATATATAAATATATTCAGTTTGGTCGAACAGCAATTTAAAATTATTATATATTTTGTTTTGCTTAGTTATGGCTATAGCTATACAACCAATACATTTTACAAAAGAAAACAAAAGAATAACATTTGATTACCCAGAATATATCTATACATCTGTTTTTTTTTTTTTTTTTAACAATCTTTTGAAATTAAATATAAAGGGTTTTCCAATAAAGGTGTTATTTTAATTAGCCCACTATTTCAGTAGATGTCACTTTTGGGGCTGTCATTTTTTGACATTTGACAAGTAGAAACTACGCCATTAATAAAAATGGAACGATACACGATTCAACAAAGCTTTGAAATTATTAAAATTCACTATAAAAATGGTGAAAATGTGGCAGAGACGGTTCGTAAAACTCGAACACCTTGTCGGACCGCAATACAGAAATTGGTAGAAAAATTCGAGCTGTCGGGACAAGTTAGTGATGTGAAGAATAAAACCCGTGCACGTCGCTCAAGAACAGCCGAGAATATTGCTCCTGTAGCCGAAAGTGTTGAAGAAAACCCAGGTTTGTCCATTCCTCTTCGTTCTTTGGAATTAGACATTCCACAAACGTCATTGCACCGTATTTTGCATAAAGATTTGGGTCTTAAGGCTTATAAAGTTCAGTTAACACAAGAACTCAAGCCGGCCGATCATCAACAACGTCGAGTCTTTGCTGATTGGGTCCTTGAAATGCATGAAAATGATCCGGAATTCCATCGAAAACTCATCTTGAGTGATGAGGCCCATTTCCACCTCGATGGCTTCGTCAACAAGCAAAATTGTCGCATCTGGGGCTCGGAAAACACTAGAGTTATTGTTGAAAAGCCTGCCTAACCTCAACGTGTGACTGTTTGGTGCGGTTTATGGTCCCGCGGGGTCATTGGACCTTACTTTTTCGAAATTGAGGCTAGAGCAACAGTTACGGTGAATGGATTGCGCTATCGACAGATGATTAATGATTTTTTATGGCCGGAATTGGATGGTATTGATCTGGACAACGTTTACTTTCAACAAGATGGCGCTACGTGCCATACAAGCAACGAAACCATTGATCTTTTACGGGAAAAATTTCCGGACCGTGTTATCTCTCGAAGAGGTGATCACAATTGGCCACCGAGACCTTGTGACTTAACACCTTGCGACTTCTTCCTTTGGGGCCACGTGAAAGAGAAGGTCTACGCTAACAGCCCAGCGTCGATTCAAGACCTCAAAGATGGAATTCGTGAGGCTATCGAGGACATAGGGCAGCGACTTTGCGATTTGGTTATGGAAAATTTCATGAAAAGGATATGGTCCTGTAGGCGTGGTGGTGGTGGTCATTAGGCTGATGTTATTTTCCGTTATTAACGTCATACCTTCCTCTTTATAATGAAATAAAGATCCGATCATTTATCTAAAAAAAATGGCATTTTCTTTGAATATCAAAATAACACCTCTTATTGGAAAACCCTGTACATAATCTAAAGTAGAATATAAACCACACAGTACCTACAATTGTTTATGAGTAAAAATCATTTCCTCTCTTGTATCTAAGTCACAAAAAGATACTAATATATATATAAAAAAAGTAATATAAAAATAACTAAGCCATAAAAATATTTTCTTGTAATCATACATGTATATTTAATTCTGACCGTACCATTGGTCTCAAGCCCTTTATGATTTAACTTTATTCTTCATATATATACGGCTTCATGTGGGGTGTGTTCAAGGGTAATTTTGGTGGTTTTTGATCAAGTTTCCGTGACACAATTGTTATGGAAGTGATGCTATCTGGAATAGGAACTGTGTTCGGCTCTTCCTTTTCCGGGAGATGTTTTGCTGGTATTTCGGAAACTGCTATTGGGGTTAAGGGAATACTTACGATATCTTGGGATCTTCGAGGAGTAGGGTATAAGATTATGAGTTTTAACTTTGCTTGAATGGTTTGGTTTCTTTTCCGCAATACATATTTTAGAACTATGCACACAATTAATCCAGCGACTAACGCTATGGTTATTCCTGTATTGGCATGGGTTTGAATTTGGTGTCTTTTTCTTTCCCTACATGACTTTACTGAATTTATTTCTCTTTCCAAATCATCTAAATCTTTACTCTCATCAACGAGGGAGAAGTTATGATTTTTATGAGTATTTACCATTAGATTTGCGGTAATATTAAATTTACCTTGTAGCTCGTCATAAAGATCTTGTTTGAAAGATACTTTAGGAACATTGTAGAGTTCGGGTTGGTGTATTGGAGGATAATAACTGAGGCTGTTTTCAAAAAGAATTCCATAGTTTTCTAACGTATACGTACAGGGTTGTTTTAAAACAAGGAGTCCAGTGCCGTTGATGATTAAATGACCAAAATGATTACTACAGTTTGTTAAAAGAGTTGCCTCTGAGAAAAATACGAACAGCCAAGAATTTGAATTTTTTTGGAGCAGGTCCTCTTAGCGGGTTATTGAATAAGTTCACCATGCAATTGGCTTTGTTAGCTATAAGTGTATTAGGTTGGGCTTGATAGCAAATATGTATTATATCACTCGTAGTAGTAGACCTTTTGCAGAGTTCTTTAAAGTCAAGTGTTTTCGTTTCTAAATACTGTTGGTTTCGGGTGCTGTTCAGGAAATAATTTGCCTCCATTTTGAAAATAGCGGAGCTTTTGGGTGAGATATGTGTTGGCAATAAGTATACTTTATTAAGTGTATATACTGTATTTTCGGGCAATGGAAGCGTGATACGGATGAAATGTTTGTTATCTAACTGTATAGAATGAGTTTGAATTATTTGACTGAAGAGGTTTGTCATGCCTCTTTTACTGATTTCACTGTATATTTGTGATATATCGTTAGCTGCCAAAATCAAAGGGTGTAAGGTATGCTGATGTAAGGCATTTATCACCAATAATTCATTTGTTAACCATTGGTATATTTGTTGAAGCTGATGTAAAATATATATCAATATTTCATTAATATCTGCTTTAATATTTACGGTTCTTATTTCCGATTTGAGAATTCGGGTGACATTAATTACATTTTCTACCAACCCATTAAAGCGATTCTTAAATGCCTGATTTATTTCATTGAATTTTGACTTAACTAGGCTAATTTGTTGTTCTATCAAGTGCACATTTTCATAGTCTCCAGTTTCTAGGTTATTTAGTTTGGTATATATTTGTTCGGCATCTCTGTCATCCATAGTATCGAATAAAAATTTGCTCACCTTACCTATTCCATCAACTATTCCTCGCTTACTTCTAACTTGCAAATAGAAATTTATATCTGTTTACCTGTCTTCGTAACTCGGTTTCCCATGTTTTGCATCATTCGGTTTCTTCATACTTTAACTGTAGCGTACACAGATGTCCTATTGTTTTCTCGCATTTTTCAATAAATCCTAGTGCTTCGGATTGTTGCATCATCTGAATCTGCGTATATATGACCCATGTGTGCACATACATGTATTCTGTTGATATCTGTTCGAACATTACGCCAGTGGGATTGGAGGTATTACATCTGCCCGGGCTGCCACCCAGGGTATTATTGCAAAAAGAAACCACAGTAGCATAATCTGTAGATAATAAATCGAATTTAGTGATAGTCGCGATAAATTAGGCTTTGAGGTAATCGTAAATCTAAAATGTTTCTAATCTATTGTTATGAACTTTTCGCAACTTCTGTCCAATTTGTAAATGCAATTGACATCATTATTAACCTTTTTAATCTCATACGGTCAATTTCAAATGGGTGCCAGTTTATGTTTTTTAGTAGAGTTTCTTAAAAGAACTCGGTAACCTACATGAAATTTGACACTTCGTGCATTCCTATCGTAGTTTTCTTTGGATTTTAGTTTGCTTTTTAGCAATTCTTCTCTTACCGTTTTATGAAGTAATTGCATTTTCCTTCTTCTTATGCTGACATAATCATCAAAATTATAGACAGGTTCAGGTTCTTTTCTTAAGTTATTAGGAGGTGGATCGTAAAATCCCTTCAATGCTTCCATAGGGGTATGTTTTCCTCCTACATGGGGTGAGTGATTACACACATGTACTGCTTCCTCGAGCCATTGGTCCTATTCTGTTATGTTATCATCCACAATATTTTTCAGGTAGTCAATTAAAGGTCCATGTGTTCTTTCCAGAGCACCATTTGCCTGTGGGTGGTAAGCTGTTGTTTGTAATTTTGTTATGGTCGTAGCATACTGAATGCAGCAGTATGCTACATGACAGCTAGCAGCAGCACTCTACCTGCAAGTTACGTCCTATATGGACGGCGTGACTTGACTTACCGAACGCTACCGAATTGAGACAAAAGCGCGCTTCCACTTACTTTTGAGTTTGACAATCAGCAAGTAAGAAAACTGTCAGCCATATTTGTCAAAAGGGTGTGCAAGTTAAGGTAACCGAGTGGTAATCATATACCAAATAAAAAGAGCCTGTCCAAGAAAGGAAAGAATCTCAAAAATAGAGAGTACATCTTAAAGTGAAGTAAAGATATATAGCGCTGGCTGGATTTTTCTGCGGATGTACCAGATAGAGAGGGAATACATCCAGCTGACGGACATTCCCACAGGTCTTTGAAATCAGGGCGCTTGACCGTTTATTAGATACAGGTAACAAAAAAAACATTTATTTCATTCGCTGAGGACAATAATAAAAAAATTTAGATACAGATACGAAAAAAAAACTCGTGCAGGAAAGAGAAAGGGGAATACGGCCCATCTGAGATGTCCACAAGCTGAACAGACACCTAAGCAGCCCCGTCAAAGATTGCTTCAGTTTTACCCCAACCGCGCAAGAAAAAAAATCAAATAACCCCATACCCTTCATATACATCAAATGAAGAATTGGCGGACATTGACGTATGCGAGGTAGTTAAGGAATCATCCTTCAAAACCGTCCACCTATACTTAAAAGAAGAAATTTGTAAGAAAAGGAAACCGAGTAAGTTTTTATATATATTATATATGTCCAGGAGACCCACAGTTCAAGGCGCGGACACAAACATGTCCAGACATACACAGGTGCCGAAAGTCTTGCGAATCAAGTAATTACCTCGGCACGCTTATTGTTAGTGGTGGATATGATTTGGGTATCTGATAAAAATACTGATTTAGGTTGATTTTCACAGGTTTAATTTCACAACTATGCTGATTTACAATGCAACTCGTTTGGGCGGCAGCAGACACTTGAGTGAGTACAGCTAACTTGACTAATTGACTACAAGATACACACGAACTGAATGTACGTGTGTGAGTGATAAGAGTGATTTGATACAATGTAAATTGAGAACGCGTACAATGACAATTTATGGCGTTGCCAAATATGAATTATCGAATAAAGTAAAATATGCTACTTAACATACTGCCCCCATTAAGAGTCTTCTTAATCTATAGGTAGTTTGGATAATTTTACTATAGGTCGCTTTAGTTGGCCTTGTTTTGTTCTGATAGTTACTGTGCGTACCAGGTTGTCTCGTCTCGGGTGAAGATCAATGATTCTTCCGATGAGCCATGTTGAAGGGGGGAGGTTGTCGTCACGAACTAAGACCAAGTCATTTACAGCTAAGTTTGATGTTTTGTGCTTCCACTTTGGTCGCTGATTTAAGGAGTGTAGATATTGTTTAGACCATGTTCTCCAGAAGAGTTGTGTTAGTCTCTGCACCTGTTGTCAACGTTTGAGACGTGACGGATGTATGTGGCTAAACTCTTGATCCGGTAGTGATACCAATGACGTCCCAATCAGGAAGTGAGCCGGTGTTAAGGCATCCAGACTATCAATGTCAAATTCGCTAATGGCGGTCAGTGGTCGTGAATTCAACACACTCTCAATTTGTGTGAGCAGTGTTGCGAACTCCTCGAAAGTCAGCGGTGTTTCTCCAATGACTCTTCTCATGTGGGTCTTAACACATTTGATTCCTGCCTCCCATATGCCACCAAAGTGGGGCGAAGTAGGTGGAATAAAGTTCCACGAAATTTGCTGTTGTGACAGGAACATTGAAATCAATTCGTTGTGACTCCTTGACATAACTAACTTGTATATCTCGGATAATTTGCGTTTGGCACCCACAAAATTTGTTGCATTGTCGCTGTAAATAGCACGTCTTGATGTGAAGCGTTTGAGTGCGGCAATGAATGCATCAGTGGTCAGGTCTGAGACCATTTCTAAATGGATGGCCTTGGCACTGAAGCAAATGAATAATGTGATATAGCCTTTGTCCGTTTTGCTGCAACGGCCTTTATGCAGGCGTAGCCGGATTGGTCCTGCATAGTCCACACCGCAATGCAAGAAAGGTCTACCGGGTTGAACTCTTACTTCGGGTAAATTTCCCATAAATTGTTGCTCTGTTGCACGTCGTTGACGGAAGCATGATAAACATTTGAAAGTATGTTGACGGATGGTGTTGCGGCCTCCAATAATCCAATACTGTTGACGAATTAGTGATAATAGTAGTGTTGGACCCGGGTGTAGATACTGTTGATGATATTGTTGTATGATCAGAGAGGTCATTCTGTGATGCTTTGGCAAGATAACTGGATGTTTTGCATTGTTGAATGCGTCCTCCTACTCGTAAAAGTCCATTGTCATCCAAGAACGGGAAAAGATTCAAAATCTTACTTTTCGGTGCAAGTGGCTTATTATTGCGCAAGCATTTGATGTCATTCGGGAACGATATTTGCTGTACCCATCGAATACATCTTGCAGCAGCTTCTTGTAATTCCTTGGTCGACAAGAAATCGTCGTAGATTGGCTTTATTGTTGGAATGTTTAAACGTAGGTTGGTTTTATGTTTCAGTTTGACTTTATAGCGTCTCCAAATTGCAATCGTTCGAGTGATTTTTCGGAACGATAAGACACTAGTACTTAACTGTTCCCAAATTGGATTTGACGCGTCTGTGTGTAGGTTATGAAGCTTAATTTGTCGTTCTTCCATACTGTGCAAGTGTTCAAGATGAGGTGTTACTTGCTTTGGCCAAGTACTTTCTGTTTGTCGCAGCCACGATGGTCCATGCCACCAGATGACAGATTTTCTTAGAACCAGTGGTGAAACTCCTTTTGATGCAATATCTGCGGGGTTTTCCAACGATTTGACATGTTTCCATTGACTGGTAGGAAGAATATTTAGAATTTCGGATGTCCGGTTTGCGATGAATGTTTTCTATCGTCTTGGATGGGAGCTTAACCAGCTTAGAACAATATTTGAGTCTGTCCACGCCACACATGGTATTTCTGGTCGGTCGAAGGCGGAGAGTATAGAATTAAACAATCTTGCCAGCAACAAGGCTCCGCACAATTCGAGGCGGGGAATGGATTGATTGTTGATAGGGGCTACCTTGGTCTTGGCTGCCACTATGTTAGTCTACTTCGACAGTAGATAACGGCTGCATAGGCATTCTCGGAAGCATCGCAGAAGCCGTGTAGCTGACATGCTTCAAGATTGGTAGACCATAGCCATCGAGGTACTTCAATCCCTTCAAATTGGTTGAATTCATCTCTGAATGTACACCATTTCTGTGCCAGTATTTCTGTGACAGGATCATCCCAGTTGGCCTTTTCCAACCAAAGTTGTTGGTATAATATTTTTATTGAGATGGTTGCGGGTGACAATAATCCTAGTGGGTCGAAAATCTTTGATGATTGTGAAAGAATTGATCTTTGGTGATTGGTCCATCTAATTGTAGCAATGCGTTGAAGATAAATGAGTCACTTGTGGGGTTCCAAGAAAGTCCTAACACCTTGGTAGAACTTTCGTCAAAGTCGATGCACCCGAGGTCCCTTTTCTCAGATGGTATGCTGTTGATAAAGTCTTGTGTGTTGCTCTTCCACTTATGTAAATGCAGACCTCTGTTGGCCAGCGCATTCTCCAAATCTTCACGAAGAATTGTGGCTTCCTCACTACTATTCGCTCCAGAGAGTAAGTCGTCGACGTAAAATTGGTTCCTTATGACATGGGTAAGGTTTGGGTTGCTTGACTGATATTCATTAGCAATCTCTGATAGTGCTCTTGTTGCCAGAAATGGCGCAGACGCAGTACCATATGTCACAGTCGTTAACCAAAACTCCTTTATTCTATCAGATGGGCTGCTTCTCCAAACAATTCGAACTACAATCACGATCATCTACTTCAATCTGCCGGTACATTTTGACGATATCTGCAGAAATTGCAACTCTATTTCTTCTAAAATTCAGTAGGAGCGTGAATTGATCGCGTTAGATAGTGGGTCCCACTCCTAGGATGTCGTTGAGTGATGAATTTGATGTGGTTTTTCGTGAGGCATTGAATACAACTCGCACCCTTGTGGTAGAGCTAGATTGCTTCACTACAGCATGGTGAGGCATGTAGAACCCTTGTGACTTCTCTATATTTCTGATGGTGACTGGGACTTCCTTCATATGTCCCAGAGATTGATATTCGTCAATGAATGCATGATACTCGGAAGACAACTGTGGATGATTTGCTAAACGTCGCTCGAGTGATAGCAAACAGGACACGGCAGCTCGTCTCGAGTTACCCAACATCTGCGTTGGCTTCTTAAAAGGGAGCCGGACGACGAAGCGACCTTCTGAACTTAGTCGGCTGTTAGCTTTGAAGTGCTCCTCACAAAATATTTCTTCTTCTGTGAAGTGAGGAGTGATAGTGGAAAGATTTTCCACTTCCCAAAAACGTTGCAACGATTTGTCATTGTCACCGTCGACTAAAACTTGGAAACTGCTGATTTCAAACTGTGATTCAGAGCTTGTGTAGTGAGGGCCTGCTGCTACCCAACCAAAGATGGTATTTTGAAATTTTGGGGAGCCATTCTGACTAGGTAGTTGACCATTCTGAAGGACTTGGAAGAAATAGTCCGCACCGATCAGTATGTCAATGGTACTTCTTTTGTAAAATAACGGATCTGCCAGTTGTATTTGACTAATCCAAGGCCACATCTCGGCTGATATGTTTGTCGGTGGCATGGGTGACGTGATTTTATTGAGGACTAGTGCTTTGATTTCTATAGCTCCTTCATCTTTTAGCCCACATTGTAAAAGAACTTCTCCGCGAGTTGTTGCTACTTCTGCTGATGACAATCCTTTCACTGGTACTCGTTTGTTTTTGCGTTTAAGGTTGAGCCTCTGCACACAGGATTCTGTTATAAATGTTGCCATGGATGCTGAATCCAAAAGAGCTCGACAAGGTTGAAGAATTCCTTGAACATCCTTCACAAATACGATGGCAGTTGGTAGTAAGGTCGACAAGTAAGCTTTGCTTGACTGAGAGTTACTTTGATGGCAATAAATATTAGCTTCTATGCTCTGTGATTGATGATGTATGTGGTTGTGTGTTCCATCGTTTTGAGTCAGATGATTGGAATGTGGCAATGTGGATGCCGTAACATGTTGATGTGTGTGGGATGTATGCGCCATTGGCATCATTCTTGATGTTTGCAGAATATTTATCTGAATTATTGGTTCCTATACAGTTCTTCACTTTACTGCTTGAATCTGCTTTGTGATGCGATGTGTATTTTGTCGCATTTGGATTAAGTGTTGATAAGGTAGTTGAGCTTGTAATGGCTGAAGGTAGAATGCTTGCAGCTTGATTACTTGGTGATGTTGTGTTGGATTTGTATTGATAATCTGTTGCTGAGTTTGACTGATTTGACGGTGTTGATGTGAGGTTGTATGGTGATGAGTTAAGTAAGCAGGAATTATTTCCTGCGCTGGAATTATGCTCAATAGCTGTTGAGTAGTGGCTTTGTATAGGAGTATGATGATGTAGTGATGAATGATGTTTATCATTGCAATAGTGACACCGAAAGCTTGAACTACATGATGCAGTGTGGTGACCACTTTTCATGCAATTAAAACACAAATGATGCTGAGAAACTAATTTTCTTCTTGCTGATGTGTCAAGTGCCTTGGATTTTGGACATTTAAAAAGCGGATGATTACCGCTGCACCTGGGGCACTTAGATGATGACGAAAGAAGGGATGTGGATTCCCTACCCGTCGCTTGATATTTGCCAGAATGTGATTGATGTTCTGGCTTGTTAGCACTATATGCTTCAAGTGCATCGCATCTATTATTTATGACTTTTATTAATTCGTTGAACGTTGAAAACTGTTTGTCTGCTACATGTTGTGCCCATAATTGCCTTGTATCTGGATCCAGTTTTTGTAGAAGAATGTAAATTATCCAAGAGTCCCGTTCCTTGGCTTCTTTTCCCAGAGATTCCAATCCTCTGACTATTTCATCTGAGGTATCTGCAAGTTTACGTAAGCTTGATGCTGTTGGTTTACTATTGCCTGCTTGTTCGATGAATGTTTTTACGAAGTCGTTTACAATTTGTTTCCTTGTGTTATAACGTTCAACTAGTTTGCTCCAAGCTGTCTCATAATTTTCTTCTGTTACTAGAATGTGACGTATTTGTAGCGCAGCATCACCTTTTAACAAACCCTTAAGGTACTGAAATGTTTGTACTTTAGTTAGCGCTGAATTGCTGTGTACTGAAGTGACGAATAGATCTTGGAACGATGGCCAATCGGTATAATTGTCTTCAAAGCAGGGTATGGTTAGTCGGAGAAGTTTAAGATCACTAGGGTGTGGTGCATGTTGATCTGTTAGCACCTCTATTAATGCTTTATGCTGTTCTGTTAGTGCGCTTATGGTTTCGTTTAATTGGGACTGTTGTGGCTCATGTGTTCGTTGTGTATTATGAATTACACGACGATTGAGCTCTCGACGTAACTTTATTTCTGTAGCCAGGTATGCCACTTCTACTACTCTCATCGTTGAAGTTTGTTCCGGAATAATAGTAATTTGATCGTCGTATGTGCAGAATTCTTTCCATAGTTCTTTCAATCTATTTAACATTGTGGATATTTCCACGCTGTCTGAATTTTCAGGAATAGATGCAGCATACTCCTTGGTTCGGGCTATGGAACCTTCTATCCTGGTTCTTTTTTGTTTTAAAGCCTGAAGATCTGCCATTATTTGATTTTCGACAGGTTTCAGTTCTTTAATTGCTGTTAATGTTTGTGATACGTATTGTTTTCAATTGTAATGTTGACGTAGGTGCTTTTGTGTCGTTAATTTTATTTCGAATTTTTAAATATTTTCGCAATATAGTAGTTTATTTACTTTTATTATGGTTGAAATTTGTAGGTTATTTATTTTTTGTAATATAGTTGTAGTATAATGTATTATTGCTAATATAATTAATTCAAATATGTTTATATCAATATAATGTGATTAAATTTGTTAGTGTGTGTCTAAAATATTATTTATTGATATCCTTAACTAGTTAAATTTTTCAAGGCTATTGTACTTTGTAGTGCTGTGCGAACGTCTGTTTGCTCTCTCCGTCTTTTACTTCTTCCTGGGAGTGTGTTTTGTTTTTTTTGCAAGAGTTCACATTTAAATGTGTCAAATTGAAATGAGGATGATTACTTTTTGCCTTGACTGTGTTTTCACCGGCGATTGTAATTTGCATACATTCAGGCGTGATGGAGCTTTGTTTCTCGTACTTTAAGTGTGTGTGTATTGATGTATTGTATGTATACACCTTATGTACCTCACGTGATTTGCAATTGCGGGCGTCGCATTCACTGTTATTTGTCTAAATGAAGCAAATTGTAATTATTTGTTGATTTTATCAATATTTTCCAACTTTTTTAGCACCTTTCACTAATTCGCAGTGCTGTGCACTACTGATTTTGATAGCAATTTATGACTTATCTTGATTCCTGTTGATGACTTGAGTACACCAATTTGATGCTTAATGCCTTTTAGCAATATTTCCACTTGATTTTTCTCCTCGCTGGTAATCTTATAACTCGAAGGACCAAATTTCCAATATCCGGCTCGAAGGACCAAATTTATGATGGATATGATTTGGGTATCTGATAAAAATACTGATTTAGGTTGATTTTCACAGGTTTAATTTCACAACTATGCTGATTTACAATGCAACTCGTTTGGGCGGCAGCAGACACTTGAGTGAGTACAGCTAACTTAACTAATTGACTACAAGATACACACGAACTGAATGTACGTGTGTGAGTGATAAGAGCGATTTGATACAATGTAAATTGAGAACGCGTACAATGACAATTTATGGCGTTGCCAAACATGAATTATCGAATAAAGTAAGATATGCTACTTAACAGTTAGGTTACGAATTTGCTTAATTAAGGCCTTACTAGTTATTAAGAATAATTAACTAACAACTTTCCTCATGAGAAGAGAGACCGGCAAGTGAGGTTGTCAGAGCTAATAAGTCAGGTAGCAGGATAGAATTAAGAGTCCGACAAGTCTATGTATACATTTTGCACCTAATGGCTCCTGATTGCAAAGGCATTCCGATGAACGGAACTGGTTGGACAATACAGCGTATAGATTCATGATAGAATTAGAATAAGAACACATGAAAGGGGAAATTTTTAGTATATACTAACAAAATAATAACCACATAGGAAGTGAAAATTTTTATTGATGTTTTAAATTCTTATTAATAAGTTCGGAAAGGCCCAGAGAGATATAACCTGGAAATTATATATTAGTTCGATCCAAATAATCCATAGATTTCCTGGGACTATGCGAAGTTGGGAATTGCCCACCCAAACAAACTCTCCTGTTCCTGTAAGAAAATAGAAAAATAGAAAAAGAATTATACATGTATGAATTATGAAAGTAAAAGAGAAATTAATTGAATGAAAAAAAAGGTATTGAAAAACGGAACAAGAACAAAACATCCTATAAAGGCTTAATAGTTACATAGTTTTGCATTTTTTTTGTATAAGATTAAAATTAAAATTTTCATGTTTAGACGTCACGTGACCTGTAATTAGAATAGACTCTGCTGGTGGCGCAGGGTCTTGTATTTTAAATGAGGAGGTATTGCGCTTACCACGGGTGGGGGCGCAAAGTAAGAACTAGAACGTTGCTACTGTAAATCTTTAATCAAGACTGTGACTTTCTTACATTTACATTGTTTTTATAATAACTAAATTTTACGAACTAAGCAACTTTGTATGAAATGAACTTAATAAAATACACTTAATGAATAATGTCTAGTAAGCAATATTGTCTCGAGTTCAATAAATTATTGTGAGCAATTGCTTATTTTGCGCAATTTGCCTAGTAAGCAAGAGTTCAATAATTATTGCGAACAATTATTGCTTATTTACGTTATGCTGGGTTTTTTGACCTTTTTTAAATATCTACACGCAGATTTATTTAATATGGTTTTATGTCAAATTTTATGTTCACGTTTGAACATTCTGCCGGGGACTCGGTGATGAGTAAAGATTGAATTCTGAGATGGCGTCTGTATGGTCTGCTGGTGGTGAGTCATTGGTTGAGCTTTTAGTTGTTTTCATAGCCTGCCACCTTTTCCATGTGAACCTTCCTGCGAAGACTAGTCCTATAATTGTACCTATCGCAAGCACGCTTAGACTTGTTCCAACTGCGTGTGTACGTATGTTTCTCCAGTGACTGGTGACTTGGATCTCTTGTCCTTCTTTATGTAATCTGGTGTATATCTGTTCGGATGTTTTTATTACCGGCTCCGCATCTACTTCTGTGTCCGGGACGATCCGTTTTGTCATGCTGGTTTCGAAGTTTATTTCTACTGGTTTTATGAAGGATGCTCTCACGGGTACGCTTATTGACACTTCTGATTTGAGTATATTTCGTTTGGTTTGGACGATACAATTTTGTGGTACTTTTAGTATTCCAGTGCCGTTGAGACTTATATCTTCTCTGATGCCTTTGCACTGTAGGGCCGCTATTACTGGTTTGTTCGAGATGAATAACCATGTATTAGTCATGTATAATTGTTTCCATATGATTTCGTCTAACTCGAATTCCCTTATTGTACACCGATGACCTTCCTGTCGTTGGTATAGTTCGTCAATGACGCAGTTGGGGTTGTTTTCTATACTCCGTACAACCGAAGGTGTGCACATGAAGTTGTGCTTTTTTATTTGCACACAGTGATCGAGCTCGTCTTCCCTTAACATGAAGTAAGTTTGCATATTGTAATTAATTGCTAAGGTTGTTGCAGGTAGCTCCATCACAGCATAATGTCTTTCTTTTAGCCTTTGTGGTATTGCAGTGCATTTTATCAGGGTGTACCTGCTGTGTTCGATGATGTGAAGGTAACCATATATCTTAATTTCATCATTATACAGTTTCATCTCTATAGGCGTCTTAAAATAGTTCAGGATGTCTAGGTTTGATGGTAGTTTAGCTTTGGCGTTACCGATGATTTTGAGAAGATCTGCAGGTTGCAGAAAGTCTAACAAATTTCCGCGTTGGGTGTATGCATTCATTAGCTTGTTATATCTTTCTCCAAGCTCCTCGATGTAGTTTGTTGCCGCGTGATATACTGCAAGGAACTGTATGTTTAATTTGTTAGCATCAGGTCCAGCGAACCATTGCTGTTGCATCACCTTAATTGCCTCTAACCCTTTATTAAGTTTGTCGGTAAAGCTATTCAATTTTTTGATTGTTGTCATCTCAGTTTCGTTGACCGTCGCGAGGGTTGTAAGCATGATATTGGTTTGGTGGTTAACGGCTTGCTGAAGAAGTTGCTGGTTGTGTTCTAGGTCTTTGATGTCTGCGTAAACTTCGTCATTCACTCCGAACACCGTCTGCAAGATATTACCAAGAACTCCTCTTTTCCTTCTTTCTCTAATTGTTTCAGCCTGCAAAGTCTTGATATGTTTATACAACTCGATGTGGATGTCTGTCAGGTGATGAATTAATCCATCACAGTGTGTGTCCTTTGATATCTTAAGTGTTTCATCACACAGTATGTTTACTTGCTTGATCGTTTGATTTAACTTGGTTATATCGGTTTTTATTTCGTCAGCAGTGAACTTGAGTTCAACTCTGAATGTTCCTCTTTTGAGTTGGATTTCGCCAATGTCTTCAACGTACAGTCCTGGTTGCGGGCGTGTAATGTTCAGAGAGCATTTGCCTAATTTAAACAGTAGTGATAGTAATAGCACAGTTATGAATTTTGTGTTTAGACCCTTTTTTCGGTTTCTATACTCGTTTAGTGTAATACGTTTCTTCGCAGCTTGCGTAGACTCTGTATATCCCATCCGAGCTCTATATTTTTCTGTTAGTTGCTTTTGCTTTCCTATCGATATAAGATAATCATATTTTGTAGTGACAGGGTGAATGCGACAACGTTCCGGGTTCAATTGTTTCGCTTCCTGTTTTGCTTGTTCGATCCGTCTTCTATATGCTGTGGTTCTATCTTCAACTTCATGACCTGACTCTTTACGCGATCGTTTTGATGGTGATGGAGCATTTATTGCACTAGTTTCTTGTTTCCGTTTGTTACTATATTGTCGGGATGGTAATGGAGAATCCTTATGATGTATTTGAGGTTCTTGCATCTCTGAGTCTGGTTTTGTTATAGCGGCACAGACTATTACGTTTCCAGTTAGCTTTTCTTCATTACTTCCTATATTACTATTTGCTGTTTCTTGAGGTTCCGGGAGGTTGATAGGCAGAGGGCATATTTTTGATATAGGTCGTTTGAGCTCATTATTTCCCCTATATTGCACAGTTACGACTCGCACTAGTCCATCTTTACCTGGGTGAACCTCTTTAATCTTTGCTAGTGGCCAATTTGTTGGTGACAAGTTTTCATCTCTCAGTAAGACTATTTGCCCGATTTGCATGTTGTTAGCCCGGTTTCTCCATTTTGGTCGTTGTTGTAAGTAATTTAGGTAGTCTGTGGACCACGCCTTCCAAAAATCTCTATTCATTCTTTGAATGTGTTCCCATCGAGAATGGTAATGATGAGATTCAGTCAGAGCCTGCGGCTCAGGAGGGCCTATTAGAGCTTCACCTATTAAAAAGTGTGCCGGGGTTAGAATGTTAAGATCCGATGGATCTTCTGTCAGGGGACATAGTGGCCTCGAGTTTAGACATGCCTCAATTTGACAGAGGAGCGTTGTCATTTCTTCAAACGTAAGGATTGATTCACCTATGACTCTTTTTAAATGGTACTTAACGGATTTTACTCCAGCTTCCCATATTCCTCCAAAGTGAGGAGCTGCCGGGGGAATAAAATGCCATTCTGTGCCTTTGCCTGCTAAAGTATTTGCTAGACTATTGTTGTTTTTTATGGCTTTCTTCAGATCTTGATCAAGAATCTTCTGTGCCCCGACAAACGTTGTTGCGTTGTCGCTATATATATGTGTGCACCTCCCTCTTCTGGCGAAGAAACGTCTGAGTGCTGCCAGGAAATCTTCCGTTGTAAGGCTACTTACTAACTCCAAGTGTATTGCTTTGGTGGCGAAACATATGAAGACTGCTATGTAATCTTTGTGCGTTGTATTGCCTCGTATTCTAGATGCTTTAGTCTTTATAGGTCCTGCGTAATCAACTCCAGTATGACTAAATGGTTTCGATGGTGTTACTCTTGGTGAAGGGAGATCTCCCATTTGCTGCGTTGGAATTTGAGCTTTGTAACGAATGCATCGAATGCATTTGTTTATTACACTCTTAACCGCACTTCTCGATTTTATGATCCAGAACTTTCGTCGTATAAACGCCAATGTTACTTGGGTGGATCCATGGAGGGTACTTTCGTGAGCTTCACGTACAATTAGTTCTGTTATGTGGTGATTATGTGGCAATATTATTGGATTCTTCTCATCGTATGATATATCTGCGTTCCCAATGCGTCCTCCTAGTCTTAGAAGACCTTCAGGATCTATAAAAGGATTGAGCGCTGCGATACAGCTTTGGTTGTCTACTGTTCGACCCTTCTGGATTCTCTTAATTTCCAACGAAAATTCTTTTCGTTGAATCATACGTATGATGCTGTTCAAGGCCTGTGTTGTTTCAGTTATTGTCACTTGCGTTTTGGATATACGTTCCTTGCAACAAGCATTGATAAATCTCAGGCAATATGCCCAGACTCGTAGTAACTTGGGAAGTTTGGAATACCGTGTTATTATCTCTTCACAAAGATTATTGTTCGAAACGGTGGCTCCACATATGGTTTCATTACGTTTGATTTCTTCTGTCGTGAGTACCCCTCCTTGTAAAATAGGCCAATTCTCCTTCTTCTCTTTAAGCCAGTGTGGTCCTGTCCACCACAATTTTGAGTCGCGTAATTTTGAGGGATTAATACCTCTAGATGCCACATCAGCTGGATTGTCTTCTGATCTCACATGACGCCACATGCTGGGTGTAGTTAAGTCTTGTATTTCGGATACTTTATTTGAAACAAAACTCTTCCATTTTTCTGGACCACCCCTTATCCAAGCTATTACAATAGTGGAGTCTGTCCATGCGTATGTTGTTACATCAGGGAACTCCAGTGCAACTTTTACCTGATGCAGTAGTTTCGCTAATAATGCTGCACCACATAATTCGAGCCTTGGTAAAGTCTTCTTCATTTTGATTGGTGCTACTTTGGTCTTTGCTGTTAAAAGAGTTGTATGGGTTTTTCCTTCCTTGGTCGTTGTTTTGCTATACACTGCCGCAGCATATGCTTTCTCGGAAGCATCACAAAATCCATGTAATTCGATATCAAGGTTACTTTTTGTGTGATTCATCCATCTTGGTATTATTATTTCTTCGATCTGTGGAAGTTCTGTTTTGAAATTGTGCCATTTTTTTGCTAGGTCTTCTCGTATTTGTTCATCCCAAGGGCTTCCTTCAATCCATAGCTCTTGCATCAATCTTTTCGCAGTTATCATTATAGGCGAAAGCCACCCAAGCGGATCAAACAGCTTGGCAATATCAGATAAGATGTTTCTTTTTGTTGGCAGATCTTTGGTGACATTAGTCTTGAAGTGAAAAGTATCCGTTGCTGGACTCCAATAGATACCTAATGTCTTAATAGATTCTGTACCATTAATTTCGATTTGACCCTTTTCTCTTAGTTCAGTTGGAATCATACTCAGAAGCTTTCTACTGTTACTTGCCCATTTTCTGAGGTTGAATCCGCCACTTCGTAGTAGATTCAATAGTTCCATTTGTAACATTTTGCCTTCTTCCATCGAGTCAGCTCCAGACATTAAGTCATCTACATAAAAGTCTTTCAATGCTATGTCTGCGGCTTTAGGAAATGCGTTTTTCTCATCAATAGCTAGTTGCTTCAACGTTCTAATGGCCAAGTATGGAGCTGCTGCTGTACCATATGTTACTGTTGTAAGAGCATATTCCTTTATTTGCTCATTATTTGAGAATCTCCATAGTACTCTTTGTAGGTTTTGGTGTTCATCTGCGACCTTTATCATCCTGTACATCTTTTCTATGTCAGATTTAAATACATATTTATATTTCAGCCATCTTAATAGAATATCTGACAAATTTTCCTGCAAACGTGGTCCTGTGTGCATCATGTCGTTCAAACTGTAGCCAGTACTAGATTTCGCAGATGCATCAAAGACCACTCGAAGTTTTGTAGTGGTACTATCATTTTTAATGACAGCTTGATGGGGTAGGTAGTAATGTGGTTTTGGGACTTGGAGTTCTGGCTCTATTCTTCTCATATGACCCTGTTCTAGATACTCCTTCATAAATTTGCAGTACTCTTTCTTAAGTTCGGGATTTACAAGAAATCGTTTCTCCAGTTGTAAGAGTCTTGCGACAGCTATTTTGCGAGTTTCTCCTATTTTGTTTAAACCTTCTTTTAATGGAAGGTGTACTGTATAAATCCCATTCTTGTCTCGTCTATATGTGTGTTGGTAGTTGTCTTCACATATTTGATCATCTTCAGAGAGTATAGTTTTTGTTGTGACTTCTTCTACTTCCCAGAATTTCTCAAGTTGTTTATTTAACTCGGTTGTTGAAACCATGCTTATTATCTTTGAAGGACTAGCTATATTTATTGATGGTCTTCCCGTGAGTATCCACCCGAACTCTGTCTTTTGAGCTAGCAACCCTTCAGTCGGTCGTTTTACACCGTCCATGACGATTAAACTAAAGACATCTGCTCCTATCAAAATATCGATTGGACCAGGAACATCTAGTGTGGGATCGGCTAGCATCATGTTATCTTGATGTTGGATATCCAGATATGGGATAGTCTCGTTGGGGAGGAGCTTTGTTAAACTTGGAAGAATTAACGCTTCCAGTCGTAGTTGGAAATCTGACGGAAATCTGGGCGATAATTGAAGAACTATTTTACTTTTAGATTTCCCCGATTGTACGTTGCCTACTCCGGATATCTCGATATCAGTTTTTGTTCTAGGTAGTCCAATAGATTGAGCTGCTCTCTCGGTTATGAATGATGCCTGAGAGCCCGGGTCGACTAATGCTCGTAGTAGATCATAATTACCCAAAACTGTTTTCACCTTTACCAGCGCTGTTGCTAAAATCACGTGCCTAGGAGAATTTGGCGGTTGTTCTTTTCTCGTCATCGCGCTATGAGTTGCCACAGGTTTCTGTCTGCTTATTTCTTGCTCAGTCTTGCCTTGACTTAGATGGAGTAGAGTATGATGATAGCCTCGACATACTCCACAGCGCTGCTGACTGTAACATTTTACGTCCTCTTTGTGGTTCAAGCAATTTAGGCATAATTTGCTGTTTTTTACGAATTTATATCGTTCACCAACTGCACTGGACGCGAATTTTTTACAGTTATAAATTAAATGTGTACCATTACAATACTTGCACTGTGTCTGTGTGGAATGAAAGCTTTTTGCAGGGAACCTTGTATTAAGCGATGGTTTTATAACATCATTATTCCTTCTCTGTTCTTTCAGATTTTCTAGTGACTGAAACCGTGTTTCCAGCAATTTAAAAAATTCTTTGAGATCTGGAATTTCTCTTGGTTCTTTAACTGCTTGCTCATACCACCTTCGGGTATCTTTGTCCAACTTTTTTATTAATTTGAAGACAATAATCGGTCCCCAGGTGTCTGTCTCAATTCCTAGATTCTGGATGGCATGGATGCATTCACGTGTAATATCATGAATGCTTTTTAACCCTCCAGAGGATTCCAAATTCTGATTCTGTTGATTGAATAATAGATCTAGTTGAGCAAATAACAGTGCTCGTTTGTTGTTGTATCTATCGTTAATCAGATCCCATGCAGCTAAGTAATTGCCGTCTGAAATCTGTATGTGTTTGATAAGCCTTGCTGCTTCACCTCTGAGGTTTGTTTTTAGATATTGTAAGTTTTCTGCGTTACATAGGCGAATGTTGTTATGAATGACTTTGGTCAATATGTCTCGAAAGCCTGTCCAGTCATTATAGTTCCCTTCGAATGTAGGTATTGTTTGCCTAGGTAATCGTGTCCAAGCATGTCCTACTGACTGTTGAATACCTGAGTTCTGTATTTCATGTAACCACACCATTATTTCTTGAATTTCTGTTTCAAGTTGTCCAAATGCGTCTTGACGAAAATAAGAATCAATGAATTCTTGTTCATGCATAATGATTTCTTCGTGTAATGCGGCTATACTGTTAAAGTGGTCGTTTAAAGTCCATCTTTTGTACTCATAGTACATCGTTGGGTGCGATTGGTCTTTATGTCTTATTATGTCGTTCATGAGCCTAGTAATTGTGCTCATTTTGACCATTTGTCTCTTCAATCTTAACTTCTGTTCATCGTTATTCATGTTATTATGAAGTGTGAAATCACACTCTTCATGGTTACTTGGTTGCTCAGAGTCCGATTTCCTCGTATTTTGGGCAGTACTCGAGTCTGAAGATGTCATATGTTCCACGCCGCTTGTGGTCTCTTTATCAGGTATTTTTTCCGCCTCCTTGGTTTTATCCATTTCGTTCGTAGTCTGTTGAATAGATATCCCAGCACTTTCCTTCATTGTCTTGCTTGGGTTCGTTAGTCTTGTCGTCTGCTTGACCAAATCATCCTCCTTTAACCAGTTCTGGTATTTCTCCAATAGCTGTAATGCCTCTTCAAGTGTGGCCTTTACTTGTTCGTAAAAGCCTTTCTGAAAATATCCGTGCTTTGTGATATTCAGCTTTTTGATTGAGTGGTCTCGCTCTTCAAATTCTTGCCAGTACTTCAAGAAAGTTTCCCTTTTCTCGTCAATGTACTGCTGCGTTTTTCTGCAGGGCCCATCTTTCTTCATGTTTTCCAGCAACCTGGCTATCATTTTCCCAAGTTGGAATTGCTCCTTTGTGAGCTGTTGAATTTCTTCCATTGTGGTCATCTTTGGTTCAGGTTGTCTCGAAGGACCAATGTTTAGACGTCACGTGACCTGTAATTAGAATAGACTCTGCTGGTGGCGCAGGGTCTTGTATTTTAAATGAGGAGGTATTGCGCTTACCACGGGTGGGGGCGCAAAGTAAGAACTAGAACGTTGCTACTGTAAATCTTTAATCAAGACTGTGACTTTCTTACATTTACATTGTTTTTATAATAACTAAATTTTACGAACTAAGCAACTTTGTATGAAATGAACTTAATAAAATACACTTAATGAATAATGTCTAGTAAGCAATATTGTCTCGAGTTCAATAAATTATTGTGAGCAATTGCTTATTTTGCGCAATTTGCCTAGTAAGCAAGAGTTCAATAATTATTGCGAACAATTATTCCTTATTTACGTTATGCTGGGTTTTTTGACATTTTTTAAATATCTACACGCAGATTTATTTAATATGGTTTTATGTCAAATTTTATGTTCACGTTTGAACAAAGATATTGAGGGTAACAATTCCCTTATTAACTAAAATACATACTTAATAACTGCTGCACGCCTTAGAGCCTTAAATATTTGATATTAGTCACTAAACAAATAATTTGGATTATTATATAACGCGCTCAGGAGGTATCAGAGAAAAAGAGAAAGAGAAAATTAAATAGATATTCAAGATATACGGATGAACCGGGCATAGACATATATGTGTACATATATAGCGAACTATCATTGCATTTAGAACATTTATATAGGTATATCCATTTATATATTCATTCTAACTTTATGGAATGCCAAGTGCATAGGTATGTACCCATATATATTCATACTAACCCTTAAGGAATGCGAAGTTAACTTATCGAGTAAACGCTATAAAGATTTATATAACATTTACAAAAATCAAAAAGGGACTCTGAAAAATCTTTCCCTCAGAGTCAGATGGGTGGCTGGGGCAGGCAAGGAGGCAGATCATCTGCGCCTTCGACGATGGATATAGGTAAGTGACGTAGAGGGTCCTTCAGGACCGAATGTGTGCCGGCTTTTGTTGGATAGGCACGAAATATTTTTTTGATTATGGTGGATGGAAGCGCAGGTTTTTCGTGGAACCTCCCCACACTCTCCGCCAATGGGCCGAGGCGAGCTAGCTGTCAGCTCATGCTGACAGTCTTGACTTTACGTCCAAGCCAGTCACTCTTCATAATTCCATAACAATTTCTCGACATTAAATAGTTTCCATAGTTATTTGAAAAGGTCGCTAGTGAAGTTTGCGCCTTGGTCGGTGATAGCCTTGATATTTTTTAAAGGTTTGCAATCAAGCACCGTGGTTGTGTCATCCAAGAGTGTAAGGATATATTTACTACCATTGCGGGTTTCTGGCAGAGGTTCCGACTATATCTAAATATACTTTATCAAATGGCTTTTTGGCAACAATACTAATTACCATAGACATTTTGATGTTCTTTCCATGTTTGTTTTTGCTGCATGGAACACACTTCCTAATATGGTTATAGATGTCTTTTAGCATACCTTTCCATTTGTAGTTTCTCCTTATGCGTTTGAATGTCTTATAGATTTCTAAGTGCCCTCCGAGGGGTGAGGTATGGTAATCTCGTAGAACGACATTAATGTCATTCCGGTTACTCAGAACTGTTATTCTTTCATCGTTGGTGGACTCCTCTGAACTAACTAAATTTTCCTGGTTTGTATTCTATACTGTTGTAAAGCCATGACCACGGTCAAGAAATATAAACAGAAATTGAAATGAAAAATAATTATAAAACAAACAAAGTTACTCGACCTCAAGAAGAATTTGCAACGCAAGCGAATTCTGCTATGCAAGCATAATTCTTAATTGAGAAAAATATTCATACCCGGTGTTCGACGAATCTAAAAGAGAAGAACAACAATGTGTCTTTATCAAAATAGAAATATGTACAAAATATCTTACCTGCACCTGGAGTGTATCACAGGTGCGACAGTCCCTCGATGACATGAAAAAAAAGAATAGATTTAGAAGTTTTCAAATGAATTTTAATAAATAAGATTAATATTGAATTAAAAACAGAACAAACAGGATAATAAAACCCATTAGAAAGGTACATGCAAGTCTTTCATTTCATGTAAACAAAGACAAATGTAACATACAAAAAAGCAGGAAATTAAGAATAATTTTCTGCCATAACATGCACATAACATAAAAGAAACACACAAAAGGCAATTAATCATGCAAATAAAGGTACATGTAGGAGATTGGTGGACGCTTCAGGTAAGAAAACACCCAAAACAAAGCTCACCTGTACAGGTGTCCACCAATCTCAAAAAACACAGAAACTCACAATAAATCCAATAAATTATTATAGTTACCTGTACTATATGGTATCCAGCGATGATAATACCAGGAAAACACTACACAAAATAATAAAAACACTAAAAAACTAATAAAAACAAATCGCGCGCGTTTGACAGTTCGGATTAAAATTTTCACGGTGACTTCATACTCCCATGACATGCGATACGTCAAATTGGGGTAAAATCGTCGCGCGATTTTAATGGTGCCGTTCGTTTCGCGGTATTTACAATTTAAATTTACACTAACGAGTGCGAAGGAGATGCACGGTGCGAACAAGACAAAACAGCAAAAATCTAGAAAGGAATTACTTAGAATGAATCAAAAATGGCGCGTCGATAATGTAGATAAAAAAAGTCGTAAAAATCAATTAAAATCAGGAAATTTAATATTAAATCTTTATGGTAAATATGCCAAAAAATGTAAAATTCATTTTGGCATACACCAATAATAATTAAAATCCTTAATTCATTCACAAAAGGCCAATAATTTGATAATTTCACTTTATTGATAGTGAAATTGAAACAAATCTGTCTATAAAAGGCGTGTCATTCCTTCATTCGCTCTCTTATTTTCATCGAGTTGTCATCTAGAAAACACATGCTAAGCATAATTTTTTATTCCATGCAAAATCATTTCAAGAGTTTAGAGTTTTTGTAGTTTTTTTGGACTTGCAATTTTTTTCATACAATTATTGTCTACGGTTTGGACTTAGAATTTTTCATAAGCATTTGAGTGCTCAAATTTGGATAATTCTGTCAGTGAATTTCGTATCACTTCAATTCCAGCTTTTATTGCGAAATAGCAGCAAGCGCCAACATCTAAATTTTTTTGGAAGGATAGTGTACAAATATTCGCAAAGGTATTATATTTGCAGTTTTAATCAGTAATAGCATGTCACAAGGATATAATTACGGGTCACAATTAACCTAAGCAAATTGATTATTAATAATAAATAAATTTCCTTTTTTTTCAGAATACATTTTTTTTTTATAAATAGATTGAATTGTAAATTTTATTGTGTTTTGGACATTTTGTGAAAAACATGCCTGTATGACATATTTTGCAAACCATGCTCAAACAATAAAATTCAAACAGAGTAATTATTTTTAAAATAAATAATTAGTTGTAAATATTAATTAGGTAACTAAGCATTGAATTAAAAAAAAGGGAAAACCTAGAGTAAATTAAAACAAAAACGGACTGACTTGTCAGTAAACTAGGACTATATTTAAGTAATTTTTGTTGCATTTAAAAAAAAAAAAACGATAAATTCAATTGTGCTAAATTTAATATTTTAAGTGTAGAATTGGTTAAATTTTGTTAGATTACTGAACTCAATGATTAAAAGTGAATGATACTCAAATGATATCTTTTTCAATCGCTACACTACCTACCACCATTTTAAATTTCAGAACACCACAAATGTCCACGTTGCTTATCAGAATCGACGAAGTTTGTGATTTGTAAACGTAGATCATTATATGTCAATTACAGGAATTGACATATAATCAATCAAAAATTTTCTTTGCAAGATTTTAAAGTTACATTTTGATGGTTCCATCCAGGAATTCGTTCGACTCATTCATGTTTTGTTCATCAGTTCATTCATTTCGTTCATTCCCATTGAACATTGCATTGTGGGTATTAAGATAATGCACAATAGTCTTAAACTATACAGAGGTGAATCTAGTACTTTTCGATTTTAGCTGCATGTGTCAAGTCAAATTGCACTATAAATTGGTTGAACATAATCAGATTTAGGACAATATTTAGAAACATCAAGTAATTTCTACATTTAACGAAACTTAAGTTAAATTTAGCACAGATAATTTCTGGTTAGTTACAGTTGATTGACAATTTCAAGTTACGTCAACACTCAAATATTAGTACAAAGTTTACAATGACTGAATTAAAGACGATATTAAATAAGGAACAGGCATTGAGAAGTCGTCTGCAAAAAACGATCGAGAATGGGAAACGAACATTACTCGAAACACACTCAAAGGGCTATTTTGAAGCAAAGCTCTCCGAAATCAGACGAGTGTGGATAGAATATGAACAGATTGATCAGATGATCAATGAATACATTATTGAAAATCCTCCAAAAACCACACCGAAATATATTCTTGATGAGACATTTAGTAAGCTAGAGACAGATTAGGTGGACTGTATGATGCAATCCATCATACAACAGAATTGACAGATTCTACATTGTTGCTAACACAACAACAACAACAGAATGTTCTCCCAAAAATTACTTTACCAAAATATGGTGGCGATTATGATAGCTGGCGTACTTTCCACGATTTGTATATAGCTGTAGTACACAATAACACAAATCTGAAAGATGTTCAGAAGTTATATTATTTAAAGGGGTCATTACACGGAGATGCAGAAAAACTATTACGGCATACCCCAATTACTAATGAAGATTATTTACCCGCATGGAATAAATTAAAAGCGAGGTATGAAAACAAAAAAATCTTAGTGCATCATCAGTTAAAGTTATTAGCAAATCAACCAAAGTTAAACACAGAAACAGCCGCTGGTCTAAAATCGCTGATTGATACGACTGAAGAGTGTATGCAGCAATTACGGAGCCTACAAGTAGATACGTCATCATGGGATGTTTTACTTATTTATCTAATTGTACAAAAGCTACCCTTTATAACGTTACGGTTATGGGAAGAACATCAAGGAGCATCACAGGAGCTTCCTATATATAAAGACTTGAACTCATTTTTAGACACTCGATTGAAAGTATTAGAAGCAATTACTGATACATTGGTACACAAGTCAAATCAAACTAAGAGTATCTCCAAACCGACTACTACAACTAAGACATATCACGTAATAAGTTCTCAAAAATGTTCTGCATGTAATGGAGATCATTTTCTACAACATTGTAATAAATTCCAAAAAATGGATATACAGAGCAAACGGAAGCTAGTTACAACAAACAAACATTGTTATAACTGTCTATCAAAAAAGCATTCAGTCACAGAATGTTCAAGCAGGTATAGGTGCCTCAAATGCAAGAAAAGGCATCATACCACACTGCACGAGGATGCAAAAGCAAACAATTTGCATCCCAGGAATGTAGAGGCAAACAATCTAGACGACAACACTGATAATGAGGCCATCACAAGTGACTCAAACCTATATGAATAGGGAGAGATCATACGCCTTATTATCAACGGCTTTAGTTAAGGTTAAAGCTCAGTCAGGAAAAACACAAATACTGCGATGTCTTATTGACTCAGGCTCAGAATGTTCCTTCATTACACAAGCAGCATGCCACAAACTACAAGCCAATTGTATGCCGAATTAGTAGTGGTAACTGGACTAAACAAAGGATCAATGAGTAATTTAGACAAGCATACCAAACTAACGCTACAATCCTGCGGTCTAAACAAGACAACATTCGAAGAAAATTTCCTGGTAATCAACAACATTACCGATAATTTACCAACCAGAACAATTTCCAAGGAAAGTTATCACCACTTAAAGAAACTAGAACTGGCAGATCCCACCTATTGGAAGCCTGGCAAAATAGACGCTCTATTGGGTGCCAAGGTATATGCAAAAATTGTACAAGAAGGAGTTGTACAAGGCACAGACACTAGTCCAACCGCGGTAAAAACCATCTTCGGTTGGATACTACTCGGAACTGGAGAAAACAGAACACATGAAACACATGTCAAAACTTTCATGGCTACCACCAATGAGCTAGAGATGCAGCTCAGACAATTTTGGGAAACGGAGGAAGTTTCTACTGATCGAATTCTAACAAAGAATGAACAGCTGTGTCAAACAATATATAAGGACACTTGCATCAGGTTAGACACAGGAAGGTATCAAGTGAAGCTACCGTTTGTAGATAACACGATACCCATATTAGGCAAATCTAGACAACAGGCAATCAGGCGTTTTGAGAACCTACAACGTTAATTATCAAAAAGCTCTGAATTTAAAGAAGAATACGAAATATGTCTAGATGAATACATACAACTAAATCACATGGAGGAAGTAGATCTACCACAGGACCAAGAACAACATTACTACATCCCACACCATGCCGTGTTTAAGGATAGCACCATAACTAAATTACGCGTCGTGTTTGAAGCCTCGGCAAAAACTACAAATGGAATGTCGCTCAACAAATATCTATTAAATGGACCAACCCTGCAGCCTACGTTATTTACGACATTATTAAACTGGAGAAAATACAAAATTGTCATGAATGCAGATATAGAGAAGATATATCGCATGATCCAAGTACATCCGGATCATCAAACGTATCAGAGAATTGTATGGCGCCATCCAAAAACGGGCATACTAAAGGATTATAAATTAAAAACAGTGACCTTTGGTACCACATCAGCTCCATACTTAGCGATTAGAACACTCCAGCAACTAGCTAAAGATGAACGTCACAAGTGGCCCTTAGCGGCAGAAGCAGTATATAAAAACTTTTACGTGGATGATTTGTTATCTGGGGCTGACAACGTGAATCATGCAATGACCTTACGATATCAACTCATTGAAATGTTAAAATCAGCTGGATACAATCTACGAAAATGGTCCAGCAATGACAATAGGCTTCTACAAGATCTTCTTCCAGAGTACAGAGAGCTAAAAGACTCAATGATATTTTCAGACACTGAGTCAATAAAGACATTAGATATTAAATGGTACCCTAAGTCAGACTACTTCACCTTCGGAATTAAACCATTGTGTGAACCTGAAGTTTTAACGAAAAGAAGCATATTGTCCGGAATTGCCTCACTATATGATCTACTAGGCTGGCTAGCTCCGGTTGTGATAGAAGCAAAAATACTAATGCAGAACTTATGGATCACAGGCTCGTCATGGGATGAACCGGTAACAAACATGCTAGGACAACAATGGCGAATATTCGTAAGCAATTTGCAGACGCTGGAACAAGTGCAAATCCCAAGATGGGTACACTATTCTCCAGGTGCACAGATGCAGATTCACGGATTTTGTGACGCCTCATCTAAAGCCTATGCTGCAGCAATATACTTGCGAGTAGAGCAAGAAAATGGTAAAATAGTGTCACACTTACTAACTGCAAAAACCAAGGTGGCACCTATTAAGCCCACAACAATTCCAAGACTGGAATTGAATGGTGCATTGTTACTCGTGAAGCTAATAAAAACAGTAGTACAAGGCATGCATTTTCAAAACATTCTAATAGTTGCTTGGACAGACTCTACAGTCGTAATGCAATGGATCAAAGAGCATCCTTCGAAATGGAAAATGTACGTTGCCAACAGGGTCGTAGAAATACAAGATACATTAAAATATAGCGTCACGAGGCATCTCATCCAAACTCTTGGTCACCAACAAATTATGGTGGCACGGTCCAAGTTGGCTTACACAAGAACAAAACAAGTGGCCAAAGAGCAATCAGATTACACAATCAACCACACTAGAACAACGGGCAACGACAGTAATTAGTTTTCTAGCAAATATAGAAGACAACATTCTGCAAAGATATTCATCATTCACACGCTTAGTGCGCATCACAGCAACAATACTAAGATTTTGTTACAATTGCAAAAATTCTAAAAGCAAGAGACTCTCACAAACAATGAATGCAAGCATGCAGAAAGGACCATATTCAAACTAGTACAATTAACAGCTTTTCCAGAGGAATATGAAAATTTAGTACAACACAAAACTTTATCCAAAAATAGCAGGCTCTTAAGGCTCAATCCAATATTGGACAAGGATGGGTTAATGAGAGTCGGAGGACGATTGGATAACGCCCTGCTACCTTATAGTAGGAAACACCCGACAATCTTACCACGCGATCACCATGTAACACTAATTCTTATTGACAGGCTACATTTAGAAACGTTACATGGAAACATTCCTCTAGTACTAAATACTAGTCGTAACTCAGTTTGGATTTTAGACGGAAGACGTTGCATTACAACAAGATTGCATAAGTGCGTCAAATGCTTTAGACAGAAGCAAGCAGCGACGACACAATTAATGGGCAATCTGCCATCAGTAAGTGTAAACATTAGCAGACCTTTCTCCAAGGTCGGCATCGATTATGCGGGACCGATAACCATCAACGCATCAAATTTAAGAAATGCTAAACTACAAAAGGCATATTTCTGCCTCTTCATCTGCATGGCTACAAAGGCCATACATCTTGAGTTAGTATCTGACCTGACATCGGAAGCTTTCATTGCAGCATTGAAAAGATTCGTTAGCAGAAGAGGTCTGTGCAATGATATTTATTCGGACTGTGGCACCAACTTCATCGGTGGAAAAGCTATTCTAGATAAGGAACTTCAAAGGGCCATAAAAGAAGCATGGCCAGAAGCTGCGGAATACTTGACATCGAAGTCCATTAATTGGCATATGAATCCACCAGCGGCACCTCATTTCGGAGGATTATGGGAAGCCGGTGTTAAGTCCACCAAATATCATTTGCGCAGATCCATTGGAAATGCTACTTTCACCTTTGAGGAATATGCTACACTACTAGCACAAGTGGAAGCTTGTCTCAACTCAAGGCCATTATGTCGGGTCAGTAACGATTCAAATGAACAATTAATACTAACTCCTGGGCATTTTATAATTGGACAGTCCTTAAACGCGATACCAGAACCAGATTACACGACTGCTACATCAAATTATTCCACTAGATGGAAACACGTACAGCAAATAGTTCAGCAATTCTAGAATCATTGGTCCAGGGACTATCTTAATCAATTACAAAATCGGCCCAAATGGTGTAGAGCAGAATCGAATCTAAAAAAGGGAGAAGTAATACTACTAAAGTGTGACAACACACCAGCAACCCTATGGCCCTTGGGAATAATAGAAGAAGTGTATCCTGGAGCCGATAGATTGGTAAGAGTAGTACAAGTCAGAACTCAGAGGAGCACTTTCACAAGACCGGTAACAAAAATTTGTCGTCTTCCAACCAATTAAGTGTTAGTTAACAAACATGTGGTGTCCTAACACATCTGTTAATTGTTGTGTTGTCCCATACAAAAAAACATAGTACTAATTCATTTATTTTTACAGATGTCTGATTACAAATTAAATGAAGACATATTAGAACTTAATTACGATTTTGACTTCGACTTGGATTTGGTTCCTCCAGGCAGCCCTCTTGATGCGAGCTGGTATGTAGAAGAAGGATGTGACGTCTAGACTGGTCAGCCAAAAAAAGTTGCGACGGAATCAACAGGCCCGGTGCCATTAACAAGTCACCAGATCGATCAGGACCTTTTGGATATATACGATGACCTGAATTTCAACTTCTCGCTCCCGGGTAGTCCAATTAACCCAGATGATGATATCAGCAAGCTACTATCGGACATTACAGAAGCTACTGCAGAATCACAGCCAGAGAAGAGTCCTGTTCCATCTACTGTCAAACCAAAAGGGCCTTCCAGGACATCCACGACAGCAGCATCAACAACAATTCAACCAACAAAATTGTTGTATTCAGCGACCCCCCAAACAGCGCCAACACTAAATGAACCGGCAATAATCAATGGAGCACAGGTTTATGATCTGAAAAAACTCAAGGCTTCTTCCACCATAGACGAAGTAAAAATGCGTGCCGAAAACTCGTTCCAACGTTTCGTCACACGTGAAAAGGTCGACATCTACCTACCAAGGCATGTCATAAAAAAAATAGATTTTGAGAACATAAAAACAAGACGAAATAGAGAAAAGATGATCAATCTACCTGATCGATATCAAGTACATCTACGAGTACTTGCTGATGGAACCCTAAAATTTTTTAAATATCACAAGAGAGGCATAAAAACAATCAGAGAACGGTTGAACATGGCTGTTCAACGGGGGGGGGGGGGGGGGGGGAAGAATGTTCGACGAATCTAAAAGAGAAGAACAACAATGTATCTTTATCAAAATAGAAATATGTACAAAATATCTTACCTGCACCTCTAGTGTATCACAGGTGCGACAGTCCCTCGATGACATGAAACAAAAAAAAAAGAATAGATTTAGAAGTTTTCAAATGAATTTTAATAAATTAGATTAATATTGAATTAAAAACAGAACAAACAGGATAATTAAACCCATTAGAAAGGTACATGCAAGTCTTTCATTTCATGTAAACAAAGACAAATGTAACATACAAAGAAGCAGGAAATTAAGAATAATTTTCTGCTATAACATGCACATAACATAAAAGAAACACAAAGGGCAATTATTCATGCAAATAAAGGTACATGTAGGAGATTGGTGGACGCTCACAATAAATCCAATAAATTATTATAGTTACCTGTACTATATGGTATCCAGCGATGATAATACCAGGAAAACACTACACAAAATAATAAAAACACTAAAAAACTAATAAAAACAAATCGCGCGCGTTTGACAGTTCGGATTAAAATTTTCACGGTGAACTTCATACTCCCATGACATGCGATACGTCAAATTGGGGTAAAATCGTCGCGCGATTTTAATGGTGCCGTTCGTTTCGCGGTATTTTTCGCGGGATTCGCGTAATTCGCGATATTTACAATTTCAATTTGCACTAACGAGTGCGAAAGAGATGCACGGTGCGAGCAAGACAAAACAGCAAAAATCTAGAGAGGAATTACTTAGAATGAATCAAAAATGGCGCGTGGATAATGTAGATAGAAAAAGTCGTAAAAATCAATTAAAATCAGGAAATTTAATATTAAATCTTTATGGTAAATATGCCAAAAAATGTAAAATTCATTTTGGCATACACCAATAATAATTAAAATCCTTAATTCATTCACAAAAGGCCAATAATTTGATAATTTCACTTTATGGATAGTGAAATTGAAACAAATCTGTCTATAAAAGGCGTGTCATTTCTTCATTCGCTCTCTTATTTTCATCGAGTTGTCATCTAGAAAACACATGCTAAGCATAATTTTCTATTCCATGCAAAATTATTTCAACAGTTTAGAGTTTTTGTAGTTTTTTTGGACTTGCAATTTTTTTCATAAAATTATTGTCTACGGTTTGGACTTAGAATTTTTCATAAGCATTTGAGTGCTCAAATTTGGATAATTCTGTCAGTGAATTTCGTATCACTTCAATTCAAGCTTTTATTGCGAAATAGCAGCAAGCGACAACATCTAATTTTTTTTGGAAGGATAGTGTACAAATATTCGCAAAGGTATTATATTTTCAGTTTTAATCAATTTGAGGTTATGGGACATATGTAATAGCATGTCACAAGGATATAATTACGGGTCACAATTAACCTAAGCAAATTGATTATTAATAATAAATAAATTTCCTTTTTTTTTCAGAATACATTTTTTTTTACAAATAGATTGAATTGTAAATTTTATTGTGTTTTGACATTTTGTGAAAAACATGCCTGTATGGCATATTTTGCAAACCATGCTCAAACAATAAAATTCCAACAGAGTAATTGTTTTTAAAATAAATAATTAGTTGTAAATATTAATTAGGAATTAAAAAAAAAATGGAAAACCTAGAGTAAATTAAAACAAAAACGGACTGACTTGTCAGTAAACTAGGACTATATTTGAGTAATTTTTGTTGCATTTAAAAAAAAAAAAAAAAAAACGATAAATTCAATTGTGCTAAATTTAATATTTTAAGTGTAGAATTAGTTAAATTTTGTTAGATTACTGAACTCAATGATTAAAAGTGAATGATAATCAAATGATATCTTTTTCAATCGCTACACTACACTACCTACCACCATTTTAAATTTCAGAACACCACAAATGTCCACGTTGCTTATCAGAATCGACGAAGTTTGTGATTTGTAAACGTAGCTCATTATATGTCAATTACAGGAATTGACATATAATCAATCAAAAATTTTCTTTGCAAGATTTTAAAGTTACACCCGGGGTCATCGCTTTACAAATTCCACAGTTCTATGTGAATCATTCAATAACTCGATGTGAATGTTGTGATCAGAAAAGCTGCCACAACATAAATGATTCTTTCAATGCATTATTGCAATTCTGCAATAATGCCCCCTTTTTGTATTATCGTAGCATGTAAAATAATTGTATAAATAACCTGCGATTGATTGAATAAAGACAGAGTTAAGTTAACTTTTGACAAGGTTCTTTTAATTCTCGTCACAGCGGCATACTCTGCCATAAGGAATAAATTGGCATACTCTACCTTTCAAATAAACATTGGCATACTCTGTCATAAGGAATAAATTGGCATACTCTGCCTTCCAAATAAACATTGGCATACTCTGCCATAAGGAATAATTTGGCATATTCTGCCTTCCACATAAAATATCGGCAAAACTCTGCCTCATTAAATAAATACACAGCCTATCTAATAAATTAAACATAAAAGTGAAAATTTTAATTAACCAATAATCATGGACAGCTCCAGACTCTGCATATTGGACAACCACTGGAGATCTCTGAGCTCACAATTCGTAAGAGAACTGCACCCAGGCGCTTAATATGCCCAAAAAAAGCCTAGCTTGCAAGAAGCATACCACGAAGCATACGTACCTACAACCACAACAAAAGAAATAGAATTTCCAAAATATTGCCCAACAACGATAAAAGCACCCATTAAACCGCTGCAAAAAAAGCCTAGCTTGCAAGAAACATTGCAGAATAATCCAACAGCAGGTCCAAAGGCAATTACGATCGCGCAATACAAATAAAGGCAACGACCAACAAAAAAGCACATGCAACAGAACAACACACAATACATAAAGAAAAAAAGGGGCGGCGCAGCTGTTAAGCTCAGGCAACAAATAGCAGAGCTATACAGAGTGATACCATTCACAACAGAAAAAAGCTTGAAGAAGCAGCTAATACAAAAACTCACTAGCCTGAAATGGGAAAGCCGCAATCGAAGCAAGTGATCGTGGCTCAAAATGCAGCAGCAACAAGTCCGGTAGTTCAATCAATTTCCATCCACGACATTCTCCACGTACCGACTGCTTTGACGATAGCGATACTGCTAGTCCTAATAACGATCGCAATATACATCGGAAAAAGAGTGCTGCACAAATACATCAGCAAAAACATACAAGAACGTGTGAACAATATGGCTAACGTCTAGGGGAGTGGCAATATATTAGCATAGCCATCTTAAATTAACTTTTTATATTGAATAGCTTTTAATGATAAAATATTAACAAAATTAGGTTTTTAAATAACACTTAATAATAAGATAATTATAACTTATGAGTTTATGAATATAGCTTTTGGGAATAGAGTTAGTTATATGGGTCCTAGATTACATTAGAGTAAATTTAATATGATATTATAGAACAATAAAATTACTTTTAAAATAAATAAATAATAAATCAACAATTTTTATTTGACATGATTTTAAAAAATAATGTTAACTATCTTTTGGGTTCTTCGATAATATATTTAAATAAATAAACTGATGGAAACATACTTATTAGAAACTTTCACGAAAAATCCACAGAGAACATTCACCGGTAGAAATTTGCTACAAAAGCAAGCTCTAGCCAGAAAGATCAAGAAAGAATTCGATCTAATAACAGTCACTCAAAAGGGAAAACAAGCAGAAGAGCTTCAGAATAAATTCAATACAAAGTTTATTGAACTAAAATCGATATTACAAGAGAAAACAGAAGAAACTCTAAATAGCACCGAAGATTCGGAAACTGAAGAAACAAATCAAGGGGCAAATACCACACAACCTTTTGTGTAAAAGTAAAAATGGGCACAAATACCTTTGATCTGAGTGTAGCTATAAAAATATTGCCGGAATTTGGGGGCAATACAAAAGAGCTCTCAAATTTTCTAAGCCTCATAGAAATTTATAGCAAGACGCTAAAGGCTGATTCCCAGCCGCAATTAATTGAATTCGTATGGCTAGCACGCCTAAGTGAAAGAATACGAAACAAGATGTTTGCAATAGCCAAACCGACATCTCTAGAAAACCTGAAAAGAGTTCTGACAGAAGCATTCAGAACAAAAGATACTTCACAGAATTTACAACAAAAACTATCAAGTTGTAGGCAACACAACATGACAGTGAAAGAATTCTCCGATAAGATACTAGAGATAGTCACGGACCTGAACAAAGTTCAGATACATGAGATAGGAGAAGAACACAGAGAGGTGATCTGTAAACTAAATGACAGGAGAGGATTGAATACCTTTCAAAATGGGTTGAAAGACGCACTAAAACCAACCATCCTAGCCGCACAGCCGAAAACTCTGAATGACGCAGTAAGCCTCGCAAATCAAATTGAACATCCTCTGACGAATGAAACAAGAATTTTTAGTTTCAACAGAAATCTCCGTAACCGGCAAAACGGAAATAATACACAGATGCAAAATTACAGAGATTTCAACAGAACTACCAATGCCAATAGATATAAAAATAACAACAATAGCTACCAGAACAGAACCAATAATCGGCAAAACAGAGTAAATCTACATAATAACAATTACAATAACAAAGAAATAGCCAACATAGAAGTAATGTTTGGCAGAATAGCTATCAAAATAACAGAGGAAGGAAATTTATCAGAAACCCCCAGCAAAACCAACGAGGCAGGGTAAATTTTCTCCAAGAAACGAGCAATGCGCAAAGTCCAGGATGAGGTCAGGAAGAATAAGACAAAATTCGAGAATTTACAACATCAGGAGTTGTACAACAAACTATATAACGCTGACGGACAAACTCTCAAACGCAAAACTAAATTTTCTCGTTGACACAGGTGCAGACATATCGATTTGTAAAATAAACACATTGGAATATGAAATAAACAGGAGTGACCAATACAAGATAACAGGCATAACAAGTAATGAAACTCACTCCTTGGGTACAGCTATATTGCAGTTAGCATATGAAGAGCACGTCATAGAACACAGGTTTCACATAGTGGATTCAAGAACACCGATAACCACACATGCGATTCTAGGAAGAGATTTCCTAATGAAATATCTATGTAAAATAAATTATGAAACCTTCACAATAACTGCAAATCTGAATGATGACGATGTTACAATACCCATGATAAGTAGACTTACAGACGAAATCAAAATACCAGCAAGGACAGAAATAATCCAAGCAATTTAAATCAACATCAATGAAGATAGCTTAGTTTGTGGTGAAGAATTAACAGAAGGAGTATTTCTAAGTAACACAATTGTACCAAAAGAAGGATTTCAACACCTAAAGCTACTAAATACGAACAACCATATGGTGATGTTAAAACCATTCACAGCAGAGCTACATCCGGTGAAAAACTACAGAATAACAAGAGCACCAAGTAGAAAGTAATATGTTTAAAGTAGTGAAACCGATTTACGATTCCATAAATTATTAAAAGAGCTTAAACTGGAAAGACTGGACGAGAATGCGAAGAATTCAATCAAAGAACTCTGCAGAAAGTATCAAGAGGTATTTCACTTAGAAGACGAGGGGTTAACAACAAATAATTTTTACACACAAAATATAAATACAATAGACAATAATCCCGTCTACATAAAGAATTACAGACTGCCACATTCACAAATCAATGAAATAAACAAAGAAGTCGAGAAGCTAATCCGAAATGATATAGTTGAACCTACAGTGAGTCCATACAACTCACCACTCTTGATAGTACCAACAAAATTAGGTGACGAAAAAGAAATGGAGCCTAGTTGTGGACTTCAGGCAGCTGAACAAGAAAGTGGTCAATGATAAATATCCACTAACAAGATTAGAAGACATCCTAGACAGACTAGGACGAGCGAAATACTTCTCAACACTTGATATGACGAATTCCTTTCACCAAATAGAGCTCGAGAAAAACTCTAGAAAATTAACAGCATTTTCAACCAATCAAGGGCATTATCAATTCAAAAGATTACCTTTTGGGCTGAAAATATCCACGAACAGTTTTCAGCGAATGCTCTCAATTGCATTAAGTGGCTTGGATGACGGTGCATTCATATATGTAGATGACATCATAATACATGGATGTAGCCATAAGAACCACAACCAAAATCTAGAAAAGGTATTAAAGAGGCTTCAGCAGTATAATTTGAAACTCAATCTAAGCAAATGCAACTTCTTGAAAACAGAAGTATTATATCTGGGAAACTTAATAACGAAGAATGGAGTCCAAACAGATCTAAGCAAACACGAAGTAATAAAGACGTATTCAGTACCAAAAAATGTAGATGACGTACGACGATTCGTAGCCTTCTGCAATTATTACAGACGCTTCATACAAAACTTTGCAGAAATAGCCCGACCACTCAATGCACTCCTAAAGAAAAATACACTGTTCCTTTGGTCAGAAGAGTGCAAGAAATCCTTCGAAACACTCAAAGCGAAGCTAATAACTTGACCACACTTGGAATATCCTGATTTCAGCAAACCATTCATCCTAACGACGGATGCCTCGAATTTTGCACTTGGAGCAGTGCTCTCGCAAGGTGAAATAGGACGAGATTTGCCAATAGCCTATGCAAGTAAAACGCTGAATAAACATGAGTTAAACAAATCGATAATCGAAAAAGAATTGCTTGGTATACACTATCATTTTTTTTAGACTCTATCGCTATGGGAACAGATTCACGGTGGTAACAGATCACCGACCGCTCGTCAGCCTTTTCACACATAGGAACTCGTCTTCGAAACTAACGAGAATTCGTTTAGATCTCATGGATTATGATTTTGAGATAATGTACAAACAGGGAAAAATGAATACAAACGCAGATGCCCTGTCAAGAATAAAAATAGACTCTGAGAAATTAAATCAATGATACCGACAGAAATAAATGTTATCACACGTAACATGGCGAAAAAGCAGCAAAAAGAAACGGAGAAAAGAAAAAGTATAGAGCCAGGCCAACTCTATATATGGCAATGCACATCCATCTCCGATATAAGAAGTATTAGAAAGTTACAATTCCACACAGCGTATGTACAGAATAATGCGAATAATATAGAAAGTTTGCCAAAGATAAATATAACAAAAAAAGGGGTAACCGTTCAGTACAGCGAAAATCCAATGTTCAACTCTGGTTACATCATGGAGAAGCTGATACAAGAAATGAACGAGAATAATATTGAAGAATTAGCACTCGCAAAAGACGATGCTATATTTAATCATATTGGTATAAATAAATTTAACGATGAATTCAATAAGCTGCAGCGAAATAATAAACGAGGTGAGGCAACACCACTGAAGATACTACTCTATGAACCCCCAACAAGGATCGATAGTCCAAAGAAACAACAAGAATTAATAAAAGAATACCATGACAGCATGCATGGTGGACACGCTGGAATTAAACGCTGCATAAAATTAAAACAAAGGTATATATGGAAAAACCTTAACAAAATGGTAAAGAAGTACATAAACAAGTGTGATAACTGTGCGAAAAACAAATACAAAAACGAACCTCTAGTGATAACGGATACACCAAACAGTAGTTTTGAAACGATCGCAATTGACACCGTAGGACCTTTAAGGATGTCAAATGGCTTTAGATATATTCTAGCTCTGCAATGCGAATTAACTAAATTCATAGAGGCATACCCAATGGAGACAAAAGAAACCTCCTCGGTGACAAACACGATTGTTGAACGAATCATCTTGAAATATGGAAGTTTCAAGACACTGAAAACGGACAGAGGTACAGAATTTGTGAATGAATTACTTAAAAATATCTGCAAATTTCTAAACACAAAACATGTCACATCCACACGAAACGCTAGGATCCATCGAACGAAACCATAGAGTGCTAAATTGGGATGAGCTAATTCCATACTACGTATTCTGCTATAACACTATAACACAACACTACACACAGATACGAACTACACACCGGTCGAATTAGTATTTGGAAAGATAGCTATACTTCCAGCAGAAATTCTGAAAAATAAAGAACAAATAGACAGCATACACAGCTATGCAAGAGAACTGGGAGAAAAATTAAAAAGAGCCCACGAAAAGAGCAAAGAGCACTTGGAAGAAGCTAAGATAGAGCGAAAAAGAACTAAAGCAAAAACACCAATCCCCCAGATTTTAACGTCAACGACTATGTATACTTGAGAATGAACTCTAAAAAAAAGTATGAAAGTCATTACGACGGACCCTTCAAGATCATTAAACAAAAAGGAGTGAACTCCACAGTATTAGTAAAGAATAAACCCAAAAAGGTGCATAACAACAGATTAATAAAATGTAAATTTAAATAAGATACTATTTCAATAGAATTAACAAAAAGTAAGGCATTATTTCAATTTCCAATAAAATTAATAAGATATAAGGCATGTAAATTTAAAAGACTTTCATAATTTAGAATAGAACACTAAACAGTTAAGAATAAGTTTTAAAAAGAACCATCTGTAAACAAACAAAAAAAAAAAACAAAAAACAAATTTTTTTTCTTCTCATGTACAAAAATTTTTTTTTCTCTTAAGGGTGAGGATGTAAAGCCATGACCACGGTCAAGAATTATAAACAGAAATTGAAATGAAAAATAATTATAAAACAAACAAAGTTACTCGACCTCAAGAAGAATTTGCAACGCAAGCAAATTCTGCTATGCAAGCATAATTCTTAATTGAGAAAAATATTCATACCCGGGGTCATCGCTTTACAAATTCCACAGTTCTATGTGAATCATTCAATAATTCGATGTGAATGTTGTGATCAGAGAAGCTGACACAACATAAATGATTCTTTCAATGCATTATTGCAATTCTGCAATAATGCCCCCCTTTTTGTATTATCGTAGCATGTAAAATAATTGTATAAATAACCTGCGATTGATTGAATAAAGACAGAGTTAAGTTAACTTTTGACAAGGTTCTTTTAATTCTCATCACAGCGGCATACTCTGCCATAAGGAATAAATTGACATACTCTACCTTCCAAATAAACATTGGCATACTCTGCCATAAGGAATAATTTGGCATATTCTGCCTTCCACATAAAATATCGGCAAAACTCTGCCTCATTAAATAAATGCACAGCGGCTCTTTAGCCATCCCAAGTAAGTGCGGCAGCCCTCTGCCCATCTAATAAATTAAACATAAAAGTGAAAATTTTAATTAATCAATAATCATGGACAGCTCCAGAACTCATCAAAGATCACGCATATTACACTGTAGTCGTATTCCGAAAGCTTATGATGAAATCTAAGTAAACGTGAGGAGGGGTCTTTACTATTGAAAATGCTTTTTAAGGGTTTATGGTCTGTGTAGATAGTGAACCTGCGGCCGTATTAATAACATCGGAAATTCCGTGTGGCCCACACTATTGCCATTAATTCTTTTTCGGTAGCAGGGTAGTTCCGTTCTGCTTTGTTTAATGTTCTGCTTGCGTAAGCAATGGGTTGCTCTTCACCGATCTTCCCCTGAGCTAACACCGCACCCAATGCTTCTCCCCTGGCATCTGTCATTAATATGAAGGGTTTGTCGAAGTCGGGATGTACATATTAGTAAAGGCGGTGAGGTAAGCAACTCCTTGAGTTTGTTGAACGCCTCTTCACATTGGTCTGACCACTTGTATTTAGTATTTTTCCGCAGAAGTTTGTTGAGGAGCTCGGAAACTTTAGAAAAAGTAGAGATGAATTTCCTATAATAATTTGCTAAACCAAGAAAAGACTGAACTTGTCGCACAGTTCTTGGCTGTGGAAAGTTTTGGACGCAAACTACCTTTGAAGCGTCTGGTAAAGCCCCTTTACTAGAAAATTTGTGTACTAAGTATACTACCTCTTTTCGTAAGAAATGGCATTTTTCAATTTTCAGCTTTAAATTATTCCTTCGCAATCTCTAAAAGACATCTCTTAACTTCCCCCTACGATCCAATAAGTTCTTTCCATATATGACAATATCGTCTAAATACACAAAACATCTGAATTCTTAATGTCCGGTTAAGACGTGATTCATTAAGCGTTGGAATGTTGCTGGAGCATTTTTTAACCCAAAAGGCATTCTTTTGAACTCAAAATGTCCATGTGGAGTACTAAAAGCTGTCTTGGAATGATCTCTTTCGTCAACTAGCACTTGATCAGTGTTTCCAACTCTGAGTTTACACTTGTAGCCAAATTTAGCTACTTCCCAGCTCCTTGGTAGCTAAACTCATATTTTTTTCGTAGCTAAATGGTAGCTAAAGTTTTACTTATGTCGCTTTCGATGGGACTTCATTGCAACACCAGTATTGCACATTTTCCAGCAGTGCAACACTTGAAATGTTCGATGGGACAATTTTTATAGAAGAAGTGCAACACGAGGTTTGCACTGACTTCCCCTACTTTGGACTGAATATTTTGTCGGTGTTACGAATACATATTCAAGTTGAATTGTGATCTGCTCTGTCAAAATGTACTCTCGCGATTATTTGTGAAATTTTGGAGTTAAATGAATTAAGACATTTTATTTGGGTAATTAGCATAAAGTTAAGAAGAACTTTGTTTCTATATATCAATAAAGAACATTTATTACGTTTGACAGCTCCGTGTGCCCACAAATACAAGGAATATGACAGAAATAAATGTTCATGGTCTTCAGTGCTCCCAGTTCTCCGCTGCCAGAAAAAGTGCAACACTGAAATGGTCCCATCGAAATCGACATAAAATTAATTTTTCGAATTGATTTAAAAAATGAACCACAAAGAACAGTGTATGCACATCTATATGTATGTCAACACGTTCAGGGGGAAGAGAAGGAAAATTAATAAACCCAATTAATTAATAATCGTTCAATTAAAAAAATTATATTATATTAATCAAAATATTTATTTCTTGTAAAGTCCTATATTTATGGCAATCAAATTAAAAGAGTTTAAAATAACAGACAGGGGTTAAATCCAAAGAAGTCAAATCCAAATAAGTAATTCATTGGATAAGATCTTTCAACAGTTCTGTAACATCTACATATGTACTCACAACTTAAGTCTCTAAAGGCCAATTTTTTTAACAACAAGAGCAGGAATTTCATACTCATCACAGCTTTTACCATACTTTTGTAACCAAAATCAAATCGCAAGGATTGAACCTAAAGTTTTTAATTTCATTTCGTTCCGAATTTGTTTTTAACAATATTCATGAAGCTAAATATTTTCCTATATCAGCATTGGAATGAGGTAACGGTAACGATTTTATAACAAACTGACACAATTCTTTAAATAAATTGTTTCCAGTATCCACTATATCTATAAATTTTACAGCTTTACAGTTTCTTGCCTGCATTTCTGTAGTAATGCAACAAGCAAAAAAGGTAAATACAATTACAATTTACAGCAGTGCCAATACAATTAGTGCCAGAAGTAAACTTTTTAGCAGCTTAGATTTCGGGTACAGGTAGCATACAATTTTCTTTCACAATTTGGTAAAAAATTTATGGTCAAAATAAATGAAAATTTTAGCCACCGTTCGGTAGCTAAAGGAGCCCACAGTAGCTAAATTGCTACCGGTAGCAAAATGAAAATCTTCGTAGCTAAATTACCTTCTTGGTAGCTAGATTTAGCCACGAAGTAGCTAAATTGGAAACACTGCACTTGATGGTAACCACTGGCCAGATCTAATATTGTGAAATATCTTGAGTGGCCTAGTTGATCGAATGTGTCCTCAATCCTTGGTAAGGAAAAGGCATTAATTATAGTAATATGATTTAATTTTCGGAAGTCAACAACGACTCGCCACTGTTTTTCTCCATTCGGACCATCCCGTTTAGGTACTACTAGAAGAGGTGAGTTCCACGGGCTGATACTCGTTGTAATAATATCATTTTTAAGCATTTCTTCCACTTGCTCCTGGATAATATATCTCTGTCTCTCAGGTAGCCTTTACATTTTCTGGTTTACTGGTGCATGATCTTGTTTAATATGTATTTCATGCTTTACAGAATTTGTGTATGATAGCTTCTTCTGGTAATAAAAAAATTTCATTATACTTATGACATATGTCCCGGAATGCCTTCTGTTCCTCTTTATTGAGACTTTCATCCAACGCGATTTCCTTATCCAGTATTTTGTTCCGCCTAGTCTTGTCGGCTATGTAGTATATGCAGCTCTTACCCTCTACATTTGATTTAACCAGTTTGTAATGACATGATCTTCAATCTGGTGTAACTCTAATTCAATATGGTCTAGCGTTTCATCATTGTTACTGGAATTAAGTATTATAGTTGAGATTTCCTTTTTTACTGCCTTTGTTAAACAGCTTGCTATAAATATACCCGGTCTTATCTCCTTTGACATGCATACAAATTCAGCATTAATTTCCACTGGAATTCTTACAATTATTTCTGAGCGGGCAGGAATGTAGGTTTTTCTCTGAACTTTCCCATTTTCCACTCCATATAGTTGGCAGTGCCTATGATCGTTTTGATTATAGTTACTTATAGATTCCAGCTTACCAAGCTCCCATTTTGGAAAATGGACTAACTTTCTAGTTTTCAACGTTTCGAAGGGACTATTTTCTATGTTTAACTCCTGAGAATTCTAAGGTTTTCTGTGGACCCTTAATATTAAATGCTTTTGATTAGAAATTGTAGCCTAGTATGCCGTTACAAGGCACATTCTCGTTGTCCCTTACTACATGATTTTAAGTAGAAAATTCCCCTTGCATGTTCCTACTGTTTTACCTTTTACAAAAGCGGCCTTAAGGTTTGTTTTATTACCCTGATTAATTTTAATATTATTTTATAATGACGACCGTGGAATTAGCTGCTATATTCAACGGTATTAACTGAGCACTTAGGAGCTTGGGAGGGCTGGCACCGGTTTTCATTGGTATTCTACAGGCTTCCGTGGTGTCGTCGCAAGCCTACATCTAGTTTTCCGAGTATTGGTCTGCTCTTTGAGCTCTTTGTGGTCTCTTGATTTCTCTTGCTTAGCTCGGCTGTTGGTCATATGTAGTATGTCCATTTCTTTGACAAAATTCACATCATTCGAGTGGCCTTGAAAAAGATGCTGCGTACGAAACTGTCCTTACATTAGTTTGTAAAGAATTAATTTGAGGTTTTTGTCTACATTTACCAGTACCCGAACAATTGAGCAGCTTTAGAAAAAAAGCACATAGGAGAAAAACTAATGTCCAAAATAGAAGAAAAGGCTCACCAGCTACAGTAGAAGCACATTTCTGGAGTAAAACACAAGAAAAGCTTCATTAAATTCTCATTTTCTGTATTTCTTCGACCTTACAATTCGCGTAAGTTTCAGAGTGGCACACATCAGCACCTCTTAGAAGCTCTTTTTCTGCAAGTCTGGGCGATATCTCCACGGCTTTGACAGCTGTACAGAACCCTGCCTATTTACCCTGGAAGCATTCGGCGAAAGTGTGATTTGAGTTATTACAGAAACTACATTTATAGAAGGCTGGTCCGCCTGTCGTTTTCTTGATTATGTGCCGAATATCTTCTTCCACTGTAAGAAATATTCTGCTGAGGAGATACTTGATAATATTTTGGCTTTCGTTGGAGCCCCTTTAAGTTATTCGCAACTGGATATCCGTTTCCCATTATTGCGTTCATTAATTGAATTCCCAAAGGGTTATGATACATCGACATTGTTTGCCTTTCTATCTCTTCAAGTTTTTCCGCCTTCTCGATTACTGTAGACAATTCCTGACTTGTGTCTTGCATAAGATGTATCTTAGATTAGGGTTGATTATCCCTGTTTTAAACACATATTTGGCCATTTCGATAAGTTCTGTTCCTACTGCTTTAGCAGCATCACCCTCATGACGCACAGAAAGTTTTGAGACACAAGTTTTATATATCACTTTTACTCTTTGTGCAAAATCTGTCAACGTCTTTCCAGCCAACTGGTATAGCACACGGAACTCATTTACCAGGGTCACGTAGCTCTTTATGTTAACCAGTTTGCTATGGATTTTCGTCTCTAATTCGTTAAAATTTTTTAATTGTTTCCCCTCTAATAGGTGGCTGCTCTTCCTCTAAAGCGTGTGGGAAGGAGGGTTAAAAAATGGGAATTTCTTCGACAAATAAGCTTTTTATTACATGTTTATAAATATGCTTACTTCTGACTCTAGGTTCATTCCTATGTCACCAGTCAAAATATGAATACTATTAAAAATCAATTGGTTGACTTTTACTATGTCAACTTGTATGGTTGACATATTGTCTTCTTGTAATAATCGCGGACAAGATCAGGATCGTCGTCTGAATTCTTTTCCTGACCTTAGCAGAGACGCTTCCCCACTCTTTGCCGGGCTGCTGCTTGTACTGGGGTCAGTACTATCTGCATTCAATTTTATGCTTGTGTTCTCAAAGGAAAAGGAATTCATTTTTGTCCGAAATTTCTTTTGAGTTTTATTCAACACGTAAAATGTATATGCAGGTTTGGCAGGCGATTTTGGGGATGAATTTGCTGTCGAATTTTCCGTTGTCTGTAACATTAATTATGAAGGTTCACTTTCTGACCACAATTCAACTATATTTCACTTGTACACTACTACAAGAAAATCTAATTTTGACAAAGATACGCACCTATGTGTGAATATCGCAATATTCGACTGAAACTGAGGGAACTAAATATGTTTCGTTATGTAAAATTCAAACTATATTCATATTATATCATGACTAAATAAAACTGAAGCTCTCTACAAGTGTGATGCTCACTGAACTTAGCGTTGTAAGAAGTGATACCAGATTGGCAGATTTATCTTCATTTGGCAGATTTTAGACATGATAAAAGATTTGCAAGTTTCCTCCGAAAAAAAAAATTTCCAACTAATTGTTAATACACTTTTACTGTATTCGCCTGCGTAAAGTTTTTTTTTAATATGTGTTCAAAAAATAGGGTAGAGGTTGAACCTTCAGAAGAATGCTCCTTTATCTAACGATATGTTGATGTCAAAAATAACCAAAAGTTTTTTTAAAAAAACGTAATAAGGGTATTCACGAACAAAATTATGATGATTATGATATTTGATAATGGAATATAAATATATAAATCATATTTCGTCTTTCATAATTTACTATCAAAATTATTCCAAGGTAAATATCTTACAAAGAGAAGCTTATTTTAACGTATATTTAAGAGTTTTATCACTGTCTTCCAGGTAACATTTGTAGGTGTAATTACTTAAACCATTTTTTAGAGATTCTCCCCTACATAAGGAAGCTTGTTAAAAGAATGGGAATAATAAATAAGAGAAACAAAATAAAATCAAACTGTTAAAGAGTAAAAAAAAAAAAAACTTGATTCAATGGTACTATGTCGTTGCGATTTAAGCATTCTTCAGCATATACGCATATAAAGGGTTTTCCAATAAGAGGTGTTATTTTGATATTCAAAGAAAAATGCCATTTTTTGAGATAAATGATCGGATCTTTATTTCATTATAAAGAGGAAGATATGCCGTTTATAATGGAAAATAACATCAGCCAAATGACCACCACGACCAAGCATACAGGACCATATCCTTTTCATGAAATTTTCCATAACCAAATCGCAAAGTCCTCGATAGCCTCACGAATTCCATCTTTGAGGTCTTGAATCGACACTGGGCTGTTGCCGTAGACCTTCTCTTTCATGTGGCCCCAAAGGAAGAAGTCGCAAGGACAAGATCTCGGTGGCCAATTGTGATCACCTCTTCGAGAGATAACACGGTCCGGAAACTTTTCCCGTAAAAGATCAATGGTTTCGTTGCTTGTATGGCACGTAGCACCATCTTGTTGAAAATAAACGTTGTCCAGATCAATACCATCCAATTCCGTCCATAAAAAATCATTAATCATCTGTCGATAGCGCAATCCATTCACCGTAACTGTTGCTCCAGCCTCATTTTCGAAAAAGTAAGGTCCAATGACCCCGCGGGACCATAAACCGCACCAAACAATCACGCGTTGAGGACAGAGAGGCTTTTCAACAATAACTCTTGGGTTTTCCGAGCCCCAGATGCGACAATTTTGCTTATTGACGAAGCCATCGAGGTGGAAATGGGCCTCATCAAGATGAGTTTTCGATGGAATTCCGGATCATTTTCATGCATTTCAAGGACCCAATCAGCAAAGACTCGACGTTGTTGATGATCGGCCGGCTTGAGTTCTTGTGTTAACTGAACTTTATAAGGCTTAAGACCCAAACCCCACAACTTTATGCAAAGTACGGTGTTATGACGTTTGTGGAATGCCTAATTGCAAAGAACGAAGAGGAATGGACAAACCTGGGTTTTCTTCAACACTTTCGGCTACAGCAGCAATATTCTCGACTGTTCTTGAGCGACGTGCACGGGTTTTATTCTTCACATCACTAACTTGTCCCGACAGCTCGAATTTTTCTACCAATTTCTGTATTGCGGTCCGACAAGGTGCTGCACGACGACCCAAAAATTTTCGACTTTTACGAACCGTCTCTGCACATTTTCACCATTTTTATAGTGAATTTTAATAATTGCAATGCGTTGTTGAATCGTGTATCGTTCCATTTTTATTAATGGCGTAGTTTCTACTTGTCAAATGTCAAAAAATGACAGCTCCAAAAGTGACATCTACCGAAAGAGCGGGCTAATTAAAATAACACCTCTTATTGGAAAACCCTTTATATGCTTACAAGACTTTCTTTATATACAGTGCCGTGCAAAACATTAGCAACGCATTGTGTGAGACAATGAAAATGCAAAAAAATGGAAGAAACTGTTTATTTTCAGATCTTTTTTTTCTTTATTCTTGTCAAGTACAGTAAGGTTAAATAAATAAAATCCAAAGGAATTTTTTGTTATTACCAAAACTATATTTTTTTTCAAAATTCAATATTCCTTTCATTTTACTCACGTGCAAAACAATAGCAACGTTCAGTATTTTTTTTAAATATTTTAATATTTTGTGTAATATCCGTTATGTCTAATGACTTCAGCACAACGGTCCGACATAGATTTAATTAATCTGTCAATTATGTCAGGCGAAATATTTTCCCATTCACTTTTAAGGACTTCCATTAATGACGCCTTGTTACCAAATTTCCTTCCACTAATTTTTCTCTTCAAAATACCCCAGAGATTTTCAATAGGGTTCAAATCAGGCGACTGGGCCGGCCAAACCATGACTTGAATCCCATTTAACTGGAACCATTCTTTTACTACCTTCGAAGTGTGTTTCGGATCGTTATCCTGTTGAAACACCCATCGAAGTGGCATTTCTTCCTCAGCGTATGGTAACATAATCGTCTCTAGTATATTTTTATACTTGAAACGATCCATTATACCGTTGATTTCATAAAGAGGACCAACTCCTCTAGCCGAAAAGCAACCCCACACCATAACGCTACCCCCTCCGTGTTTGACTGTAGGTACGCAATGTCGTCGGTCAAGTCGTTTTCCTTTGGGTCTTCGAACAAAACGAATTCCATCGCAATTGAACATGTTAAATTTGCTCTCATCACTAAACAGGACAGTTCTCCATTTCGCAATCGACCAATTAATGTGATCCAAAGCGAATTTTAATCTAAAAAATCGATGTCTCATAATACCATAGGTCATGAAAGAAGCTGGTAAATATTACCTGTTTTTTGCATGTCTCTTTGTCAATAAAGGCTTTTTTGCAGGACGATAACCACGTAAATTACTCTGTATAGCACGCCTTCGTACAGTGCTGGGGTTAACTGTTAAATTCAAGGTCCTGATAATTTCCGGTGCGGGTGTGAATGGGTAATTCCTAATTATGGAAAGTATTTTCCGATCTTCCCTTTTTGTTGTTGCTCTCGGTCGACCACCTGTATGTATCGTCTCTGTGTGTCCTGTTTCCCGAAATTTCGCAAGTATTCGACTTACGATTGATCTGTTAATGCCATATTTGTTTGCAACACTGTATTGCGTATTTCCAGCCTGTACTTCCTGAACTAGTTTTAATTTAAACTCACTATTATATTTTGTAGGTGCCATATTTTAAAAGATTAGCAAAATCTGACCAATTACTTATGGATGGTGAAAAACTAAACTAATTTGGTTAATTATCACTGCAGACTATCATGTAAACTTAACAAATTTGAACCAACATAAAATAACCGTTATTTTAACGAAGTTTACACAAGCGTTGCTGTTGTTTTGCACGCGCGCAAAATGTGTGGAATATAAAATTTTGAAAAAAAGTTATAGTTGTGGTAGTAGAAAAAATGTCTTTCGTTGTTATTTATTTAACCTCAATGTACTTGACAAGAATAAATAAAAAAAAAATCTAAAAATTAACAGTTTCTTCCATTTCTTTGCATTTTCATTGTCTCTCATCATGCGTTGCTAATGTTTTGCACGGCACTGTACATATAATATGTATTTTCCTCATTTATTTTATTTTATAAAAAAGAAAATTACATATATTTCCATCTTAAATTGCTAGTAATCGACAATTAAAAAATAATAAATTATATAAAAATCTTACAACATTTTTGTTTATGTGTTTATAATTCCTTGGGAGATATATTGCTTCTAAAATTGGAACGTTTGTACTGCCTCCGTGTCAGGTAGTCAGGTACTAGTATTCACACACTTCTCTGACCTTTTGTTTTTTTTCCTTCGTTTTTTTTTCCTTCGTTTTTTTTCCTTCTTTCTTTCTTTTATTACTCTGTAGGTCGAATAGCGCCCCGAAATCAGATTCAATTTCAGGTTTGAGGGTGTAGAATATCTTGCCCACACTATTCAAAGACGGCTGCGACAATTGTTGGTTTTTTTATTAATTTTTTTATTTTGCGTTAGTTTCTCCTTATGCGTTTGTTCAAGTTACAAGGAACAAAAGAATGCTTTTAAGGAACAAAAAAATTCTCTAGAAGCCCGTTTTGATGATCAAAAGAATGCTCTTGAAGAACAAAAGAATTCTCTAGAAGCCCGTTTGGATGAGCAAAAGAATGTTACGCAGAAGCTTGACAACTTTAAAGCAGATTTGGAGAGGATGAAGCATCGACAACCTTTCCACGAAGGAACTGAAATATATTCGATGCAGGCAGAATAAAACCTCCAATATTTGATGGACATAATTCGTGGCATATTTTCAAGAGACAATTTGAGGCTGCTTCCGAAGTAAATGGATGGAATGATGCAGACAAAACTATAGCTCTGGTTTTAGCACTTTGAGGTCCCGCGTTAGAGTTAGTACAAACTATATCGATTGAAAAGCCACGAGACTACACTTCAGTAGTGCAGGCGATAGAATTACGTTATCAAGATGAACACATGCGGCAAGTATATCACTTGCTATTACGCAACAGGATTCAGAAGCATGGCGAATCAGTACAACAATTGCAGGCTGATTAGTTGGAAAGATTAGCTGCGTCAATGCAGGCAACAGAGGTATTTGTGAATGATTCTGCAGGTCAAAATTTACAACAAGTGTTAAGGCTAGCCTATGCATTAGTATATGAATCTGTTAGACAAGAATACAACTTGGCATTTTCTTCATTGTCGTCATCTCAATCGCATGCGAACTTTTCATTCCAAAGAGGTTCTGAAATAGACGTATTGGAAGCTTTTAAAAATTTAAAGTCGGGCTCCATTAGTTCGGATTTCATTAGTCCCAGATTTGTTCGTCTATTAATACCTAACCTGATTTCTCCTTTAGTTCATATTGTCAACACTTGCTTCATGATGTTACGTTTCCCTAACCATTTCAAATTATCTAAAGTACTTCCTATCCCTATCCTTCCCTTTTTATCCAAAATCATTGAGAAAATCATGTCTACACAAATACTAATTTTCTGTTAAGTAACTCTCTTTTACATAGCTGTCAGTCTGGTTTCAGAGCAAAGCATGATTGTATTACCACACTGCTGAAAATTACAAATGATATTAGAGAAGGTTTGAATAATGATATGTTTCCAGCGGTCGCTTTTCTTGATTTTTCAAAAGCACTCGATTCAGTCGATCATGAAACAATTTTCTTAAATCTGATAAACTACTTTAATTTTAGCATACATGCAGTACGATGGATTTCCGACTTATTATGTGGACGCTTTCAGGCAGTATTTTCCACTGGAAAGCTCTCCTCATTCAAAGCAGTGAATTTGAATTTGAAATTGTTCCACAGGGCTCTATATTGGGACCGGTCCTGTTCATTATGTTTATTAATGATATATTTGGCTGCCCTTAACATTCTCGTTTACATTTCTATGCCGATGATGTTCAATTATACATCTCTCGTCTTATTAGTTTGGCTGAGGATGGGGTGTTTTGTATTAATCAGGATTTGGAATCAATAAATAAGTGGTCAGCTTTGAACAAACTCAAATTAAATCCGGAGATATCTAAATGCTTAGTTATTTACAAGACATTGCTTGATCTAAACACCTTTTTCGTGGTTGAACCCAACGGTTCCACTATCGCTTTTCCCAATCCGCTCGAAACTTGGGGGTAATATTTAATAGAACCCTTACGTGGAATAACCATATAGATATTGCAATTCAAAAAGTACATGGCGGTCTCCGCACACTCTGGTTATCTGCCTCAAGTACTCCACTCTCGACGCGCTTATTACTAGCTCGCTCTTTACTTGCTCCTATAGTAACTTATGTATGCGAAGTCTTCTGTAAACTTGACTCGGAGTCCTTTAATAAACTTAATATCGCTTTTAATTCAATAGTGCGATATGTTTACTGTCTTCGGCGGCACGATCATGTTTCGCGATACGTCTCGATTATTTACGGATGCAGTTTTTCACTTTACCTCAGGTCTCGGTGTACCTTATTCTTGGCTAAGGTCATTAAGTTTCAATCTCCCAATTATTTATGTGACTGCTTATAATTTGCTAGATCTACCAGGACTGCAACATTGATAATTCCTCGGTCCAATTGTGTTACGTCTAAGCGCCAGTTCTTCGTCCACGCTGTCAGAATTTGGAATATTTTACCAATTTCTTTGGAGATCCTCGCATTCGATTGCTTCAAAGACCTACTGTTTGAATATATGAAATCTAACTCTACTTTATTTAATTTCTAACTTTGTATATTGTGTATTTGCATCTAGCTCAAATGGTTACTTCTTTATGATTGGAATTATTATTTCAGTTTTAAATTTAGTTATTTTACATACTCCTCCTAACTGTTAGGTACTATTTATTTTTGGTTCATACATACCCACGTATGATAAGTAACTTTCCAAATCAATAATTTTTTTGCTCTGTGCATGTATTCATTATATTCAATATTTTGGAGTTTCGATATGTTAAGTTTTGCTTTTCTTTTGATTTTGTATATACTTTTGAACTTCTGCTAACTAAAGGGTTTTCCAATAAGAGGTGTTATTTTAATTTGCCCGCTATTTCGGTAGATGTCACTTTTGGAGCTGTCATTTTTGACATTTGACAAGTAGAAACTACGCCATTAATAAAAATGGAACGATACACGATTCAACAACGCATTGAAATTATGGAAATTCATTATAAAAATGGTGAAAATGTGGCAGAGACGGTCCGTAAAACTCGAACATTTTTGGGTCGTCGTGAAGCACCACCTTGTCGGACCGCAATACAGAAATTGGTAGAAAAATTCGAGCTGTCGGTACAAGTTAGTGATGTGAAGAATAAAACCCGTGCACGTCGCTCAAGAACGGCCGAGAATATTGCTGCTGTAGCCGAAAGTGTTGAAGAAAATCCAGGTTTGTCCATTCATCGTCGTTCTTTGGAATTAGGCATTCCACAAACGTCATTACACCGTATTTTGCATAAAGATTTGGGTCTTAAGGCTTATAAAGTTCAGTTAACACAAGAACTCAAGCCGGCCGATCATCAACAACGTCGAGTCTTTGCTGATTGGGTCCTTGAAATGCATGAAAATGATCCGGAATTCCATCGAAAACTCCTCTTGAGTGATGAGGCTCATTTCCACCTCGATGGCTTCGTCAACAAGCAAAATTGTCGCATCTGGGGCTCGGAAAACCCAAGAGTTATTATTGGAAAGCCTCTCTATCCTCAACGTGTGACTGTTTGGTGCGGTTTATGGTCCCGCGGGGTCATTGGACCTTACTTTTTCGAAAATGAGGCTGGAGCAACAGTTACGGTGAATGGATTGCGCTATCGACAGATGATTAATAATTTTTTATGGCCGGAATTGGATGGTATTGATCTGGATAACGTTTACTTTCAACAAGATGGTGCTACGTGCCATACAAGCAACGAAACCATTGATCTTTTACGGGAAAAGTTTCCGGACCGTGTTATCTCTCGAAGAGGTGATCACAATTGGCCACCGAGATCTTGTGACTTAACACCTTGCGACTTCTTCCTTTGGGGCCACGTAAAAGAGAAGGTCTACGCCAACAGCCCAGCGTCGATTCAAGACCTCAAAGATGGAATTCGTGAGGCTATCGAGGACATAGGGCAGCCACTTTGCGATTTGGTTATGGAAAATTTCATGAAAAGGATATGGTCCTGTAGGTGTGGTCGTGGTGGTCATTTGGCTGATGTTATTTTCAATTATTAACGGCATATCTTCCTCTTTATAATGAATAAAGATCCGATCATTTATCTCAAAAAATGGCATTTTTCTTTGAATATCAAAATAACACCTCTTATTGGAAAACCGCATCTTCATTGTACAATGCCTTAATCGAATAAATTGAAATTGAAATTGAACTATAATCAGCGCGATTGGGATCGACGTATTCCTATATTTCTCATGGCTTATATACCAGCTGTTTACATACGATCGGACAAAGCCCAGCTAAGGTCATATTCGGAAAGCAAATGCGCTTACCTAGCGACCTCAGGTTTGGCATACCCAGAGGGGAACAAAAGTTACCAAAAGACTTAATAACGAAGCTCAGACAATGATTAGATAATGTGCACGAGGCCACAAGACGCTCTTAAAAATTCCACAACACCGGGAGGGATCGTATGCAGTTGAAACTAGAATTAATAACATGGCATACAAGATTCAGCGCGGTACAAGATGCAAAAGAAAAATCGTTCATCAGGATCGCTTATGTCTATTCGGCAAGCATCAAGACCGTAGATCACCTGTTGTTCAGTACGAACAATTTTAAGAAGGAGCAGTGTTACGCGTCACAAAGCGACACAGGCGACATCCGTTGGAAATGGAAACAACTTTAGGCTAGTAACATATGAGCAAGCTTTGGGTTCGGAAAACGGAATATTCAGAAAGGGTCTTGGATAATTTGTAGAGTATAAATACGGCGCTTCTCACATTCAGGAGGCGGAGTTTTATTTCAGACAGTGAAGTGAACAAAGTAAACTATTTGGATTGTGATAATTAGAAGTACAGCAGTAGCGATAACAAAAGAACTGATTTGATAATTGTTTGTGAATTGTCAGAGTAAACAGTAAAGTTAAATAAAGAAAGACCTTTTGAATTATATCGGAAATAACGAACTGAAGCCACGCTCGTAATAATATTAATTCAAAACCAAAGCCTAAACTTAGGCGTTCTGCACATCCATCTAAAACGCAAACCCGCGATCCACATTTAGCATGGACTCAAACCAACCTAGCGACGGTGGCTCCTTCGGTAGCGAACCTGAAAGCAAAAACTCTGCGCCAGAACCAGCTTAGCGTAACTACTATCATTGATTTTATACATATAGATATGCCACCAAATCTGTTACCTCTTCTCGACAGATAGCCTTACATGTACCAAATTAGCAACGAGAGGCGAAATTTTTACTGAATGACTGAAATTATGTTTATAGATGGCGCCATCTATTAGAAAAAATTGTAAAATTTGCGGATATTAAGTTATCTTCGATAACAAATGTTTTTTCTTCTTCCCTATCTAACAATGCCTAGGAATGTGGAAAAAATGTGATAAATGAATTCAAAGGAATTTCAGACTTTTTCTCAATAAATTTCCTTTTTATAGATATAACTTCGTAAGAGATTTTTTGTTGAATTTTGTATTCCTTCTGTTCTACAAGAATTATTATTTAAATTAATGCATATGTAATTTAATACATATCTCATTTGACACATTATTTTAGTAACTTGTATATATTATACGCACCTTAGGTAAATAAATAAATTATTTTCAAATTAGGAATAGTTTATTCTAATTTCAAAATCGCGTCAATTTTGCAATGCCTCCTTTCAGCCAACGCGTCAACAGCTTGGTATCGCAGCAGCTAGTTGCAGATCTTTAAAAATTCTTACATATAGTACGAGAGCTAAAAGCGTCACCATCTCAATAGGCATGCGGCCCATCTGTTTGATGAAAGGTATTGCATTTACCTGTGTCCATTCCGTTCCACAGGTAAACAAAGCAGTTTTCAAAATGATTTTAGTTCGATTTTTTTTTTTTTTTATTAGTTTTTATAAACATATAAACATTGAATAATATAATTTCATTATTCCCAGACAGTTTTTTTGTTGGTAGTATGTGGCAGACGCTGTTTTTTCGATAAAAAAAAATAAAAAAAATGATTTTATTATGGCTAAATTATAGCCATATATATATATATACGAGCTGGTTTAGTTATCGAAGGAACAACATGAAATCAATTTGTCAGGCAGAAATTCGGTTGATTGTCAATAGCCAAACCGATTGGAATGTGATAGGGAATAAATGTGTAAGAGTACGGACGACAAGCCGTTGCTTTTTAACAAAAAAAAAACGACTTTTCTATCTTTTTCCATTTAATTAATATCTTCTACAACTTTTTTCACTTATTTGTTTTATTCATTCATATTTTCCATAACTTTACGCACTTATTTGATCTATTCCCGTTACACGCTTTCGATCTCAAATTAAATCCTCTCCGTTTTATCACTTGCCCGATGTATCTTTTTTCGACCGTCTTCAATCGCCCGTATTCAATCACTCGCCCTCAGTTCTTTCCAAAACCTTTCTTTCTGCTTTCGCACTGACCTACTTTCATTTGTTGCTTCATATTGTAGGATCAGCGGAATTAGCGTATTTTATAAATTTAAAGTTGATCAGCTATTGCGAAAGTAAATAATCGATGCCTTATAGGTCGATACCCTTAAAGAATTCAATTGTCTCGCAATTGCTTTTCTGGGTTATATATTTTGCAATAACTGATCAGCACTTAACGGTAACCACTTTTACATTACAACGTCTAGAAAGGTGCCAGCCATGAGGAAACTGTCTGGAAATAGTAAATTCACATTGTTCGATATTTATGAAAATAGATGAAAAAAAAATCGAACTAAATCGTTTTAAAAACAACTTTTTTCACCTGTGTAACGGAAAGGGCACAGATAAACGCAACCCTCTCATCAGGCAGCGTAACTGAAGGGTATTGGCTGTAGGAATTCCATTTCGAATCCTTTCCTGGCTAGTTGGACCCCTATCCCGTTGTCTACGATATTAAAGTGTAAAGGCACCCAACTCCAGCAGGCAGTTCCAAATCAGTTTGGAGTTGAATCTATTTGATTTAAGAGCCAGTAATGCAGCTCTGCAGTCAGAAAAGATATTATAGATATTTTTGTTCCTGTGGGTTCTCTTGATATTTTTCCCAATTTATAGCTCAATTACATTTATGTCAACCAGAGGTCTTGAACCATATGCTCCTGCCCATCTCCCTCATTTGTTTTGGAGCCATCCGTAAATCAAAGGAATGTTCTATCTAGGCTCAGGCGCTGCGAGCACCCGAATCAATTCAACTTTATTATATCGTTCTCGGCAACCAATAATGCATAAGATTCTGAAGAAAATTTTCCTGTAATTTATAAGAAACAAGTAAAAAAGCTAGAATTGGTCTAAGACCAATTCTTATGATACCCTAGATGAATGCTTGTTTGTAATTTCGTATAGTCACCCATCTGCGCAAGTTTGAGTTTTGAAGTGGATTTTGAATATATCTCTAGAACGGTTCGTCGAACAGCAAAAATGATTATAACCAATTTTATAGGATTTCATATTCTGAAGATCTTTCTAGTACATTAAAACCGTATAGGACTGATCGTTTTCACATATACGTAAAAATCCTAAATTTTTGTATGGCAACACCAAGAAGGAGTTGCCCGATTTGGTCCATTTTTGAAATTGTATTTACTGGTTTTTATGTACAAAATTTCAACGCGTTGACGCGTTCTCAGGCAATGTCCAAATGTGTAGTGAAAAATGTAATTTTTGTATGGCAACCGTACGAAGGAGTTACCCGATTTGCCCCATTTTCAAACATAATTTTGCTTTTTTGTTTAAAAGCCCATGTGAAAAATTTCAACTTTCTAAGTACACGCGTTCTCGAGTTATCGTGAGGACGGACAGACAGAAGGACATGCAAAAATCAAAATAACTTTTAATTTTATGCATGGGTCCAATCCATTTTGCTCTAGCACAATTATTTCTATGTGTTACAAACGGAATGACAATCTTAGTTATACCCTTTAGATTTCATCGAGGGTATAAAAAAAAAGATATTGCTTTCTGAACCAAAAATTCTAAGAAAATTCATCAAATGAGACAAATTTCTTGGCGGAAAATATTTCAAACTATTCACGAAAAATCAATGTACCGAAATATTTCTTGGAAGACCGCAGTGCCTAGATAACAGTTTTGTCTGTTCTGCAACTTTCTGGTGTGAAAGCGAAGTATGAAATTCTTTTCACTTAAATCACGTATCATACACATTTGACAAATCCTTCAAATCAAGATATGCCTTTAAATTTCTTTATTACAGATTTTTTCCACATTTCTACACATCATTAGGTAAAGACGGAAAAAACAACATTAGATTAGATTTTTTGCTGTGATATGGCACTATTTATTATCGAAAACAACTATTCGCCAAGTTTTGCGAACAGATGGCGGACTGTTTTGTGAGCAGATGATAAAGTACTCCGTGGCGACTCAGTGAGAAGAGATAACAACATATTGTGCGCGGCGGTGGCATATCTATATGTATAAAATCAATGCTACTATTGAGTACTTTAATAGGCCCTAGTTGCACGTTGCTATTGTGTTCTTTCAGGACCCTCGCTCATGTTCTATTGGAAATTCGCTGGTTGTAATTTTAAGGCTCTCTGACTGAGGCTGTGCAGTATTCAGTCTGTGCAATATTAGTTGTTATAGTCTTCTTCCTTGATGGAGTGTGACTCTTTAATATTTAATTTTTAAAGTAATTAGTTACTTTTATAGTTAGTCGGTTATGATATTTTGAACGAGGTGCGGGCGGACCGAGGGACTCAGTTTGTTCCGCCTTAGAGCAGAATTTTTGCTCCGGTGGTTGGTGGAATCGTTCGGGGTGAAATAGACTAGTAGTTTTGCTAGTAGAATGGGATTTTTGTTTCGGATTTTTGGAAGGGCACGGCTTTTGTGTTTTATGGGTCGAAAAACTTTCGCGGTCGAAAGAATCGGCTGGTGGAAAATGGAGGTTGTGCTTTTCTAGAAGGTCTAATTGTAAGATGAATGTAATATTTTGTTGGTAGCGTTGTTGGTTTGTCCTATTTCCCATGAATTTTGTTGATCATTGGAGTGGAGGTCTTGTTTTGGGGTGGAGTGGATTGGGTTTTTCGGGTTACATTTCCTCGGTTCTTGTTTTTAATGTGAAAGTGCCTTAAGGCTGATTTTTATTTATGACGGTATTATTATCTTAATTTGTATAGTATTGGGTGAATGAGATACTGATCCTGCGAATCCGAGTTCTTGGTATTTGGTATTGATTTTTCCATTTATGGTACTGATGTGCGAGGTTATAAGGTTATAAGGTTTATGTTTTAGATCTGAACTTTTATCAGCATACAGAAGAAGACTGTAAATTACTTCAAGGAGATATTAGTAAATTGGAGCAAGCATAACTTCTTGCCGTTGAATATTTCTAAATGTCCAAAGTCATAACTTTTTCTAGAAAGACCAATACCATATATTGTGACTACACAATGGGGGATTCATCTCTTAATCGCGTTACCGAAATGAAAGATTTAGGAGTAATTTTCGACCAGAAACTATTATTTCAAACGCATATTAACTCGATTACCTTCTAAAGCATTTAAATTGTTGGGCTTTTTATTCCGAATCTGCAAATCATTCAAGTCTGCTACCTCATTAATAATCCTTTATAATTCTCTAATAAGAAGTCATCTAGAGTACGCATGTGTTATATGGGACCCTTTTTATGCTGTATGTATACAGCAAATTGAATCAGTATAGAGAAAATTCACCAGACTTCTTTTATATAAAACAGAAGGACGCTATCTAAACTATTTCACTCGCCTAGACAAATTTGGTATTCCTTTATTGGAAAATCGTCGTCTTTTCTTAGATGCAATGTTTTTATTTAAATTAATACACAACATTATTAATTGCCTTGAATTATTCCATAATATAAACTACCTTGTTCCATCTAGAGTCACCAGGTGCCCATTAACATTTTAAATTACTACCGCCAGGACTAATTTACGTTACAAAAAAATCATAACGACCTATTCAATGAACTTGACATCCTCGGTCTTAGTCCCTGTGACTTTAAAAGAATTATTAGAAATGAGATTCAGACTCCCCTCTCTGAATATCGACTCATTGAATATTTTTTTTCCTCTTTTCTTCTCTAATCCTTTATTATTTTAATTATCTTTTTTTTTTATAATTTTAATTTAATTTTTTCTCGTTTTTGTAATTTTTTGAATATTTTTCTTTGTTTTTTTTTGCAATTGCTATCTTACTTGTTTTTTTTTGTTTTTTATAACATTTTAGTCTTTTTTTCTTCATGAAATATGTTAACAATAAATACTTGAATTTAATAATTTAACCGGTAGCTTTTAATTGTGACTTAGTCTCTAAGCTATCGCTGTAAAGTCATAAATAAATAAATACATCTTTCTTATTATAAGTTATTTTATTAATTTGGATAAATAACTATTGGTCACATTAAATTTGTTAATCATAGTATTTACTTTAAATTTCTTATTTTAATGTTTATTATTCTGTTTTGGTAACCTTATGTTGCTGCTGTGGTTTATTGAAAAATTGTTAACCGTAGTATGTATACATAAAATTTTTAATCTGCATTTTTGTTCCGGTAGCCTTATGTTGCTGCTTCGGATAACTTAATATAGGTAATCATATAATTAATTATAGTAGCTTTACCTTTGATAATTGACAGATTCAAGGCTGGTATTTGGGTAAATTGAAGCTCTGAATCTGTGAACTAAATAACTTTCTTCTTAAGTTTATTGTTTTGCTAGGACTGATGGGTTTGACGCCCACTGCTGTTTATTGTTATAATTCTTAAGTTAGTTAAACTTTCTTTGTTATAGTTCTTAAGTCTCTTTATAACTTCTTTTTATATATATGTACCTTTAGTTGCCATACTGGCTGTTAGATGTGTTATCTCTACATACTTGAGTACCTGTTCAATCAGTTTAAGTGTTTGCTAATTACATTCTTTTTTGTTATTTTGCTAATGTATCTCCTTATAATTAAGTAACTACTGTCGATCTATGTACCCACCGTTTATGGACTTGGCCTTGGCTAGAGTCTTTGAATAAAGCGTTTTTGTATTGTATTATTGTATTGTATATATACAAGCTAAGATCTAAGCACCTGTGCTTCATAAAAATCACATCACATAACTTTCCCAGCAAGTTTCAGCAAGCTTTCCACGGCGGTAAAGCTTGATAATTTACCTGTGATCACGTTATGTCTGGCGATCGGTTAGAAAATTATGTGACATAACTTGAGTAATGAGTTTGCGAATAAATTCTAAATTTTACAAATAAAGAAATTCGGAATTTTTAAAACTCTTTTGCAGTTTTATACATTCCTCCCGCTTTGAGCTCTGGCTCAAAATAATAACCTTATGATCTATGTATGGACTGTGTTCATGTATATATGTATAAATTGATTCCAAATGAACTAAAACTTCAAATGTTGGCTGCGATACGCTTCGGGATAATGTGTTTCGTCCTGTCTGCGCTTAATTAACCAATAGCTTCCGGCTATAATGATGATGATTAGGCAAATATATGCAACTGTATATTGATGAACGTCATGACTGGTGGTAAGTGGTTGCAGCGTAGCATTTATGTTGAGATTCCTGATTCTTGCTCTTAGGTCTTCGATGTCGTTGCTTATGTTTTTTATTGGTGTTTGTTGGTAAGTTATTGGAGGAGGTGTAGTATTAAAATGGATGAAGTCGGTAAGTTTCCTTAGTGGCGTTAATCCACATTATTGGACAAGACATTGTGTCCATGAAGAGTGGTTTGCTCATCCCACAATTTGACTGCAATGTTATAATTCCAAATCCCTCTATGGGTTTTTGTTCGACATTACCATTACAAATGACGTTGATTGTGGCAGGAGTAGGTCTTATATATATCCATTTGTTGACGGTTAACAGTTGACAGTTAACAGTTTATCTTACTAATAGCAGTGGTGGAACAAGCTATCTCGAATTGTCCATGACTCAGAACACTGAGTTCACAGGAGCTAATGTTTGCTCCTTTATTGTAAATGGGGTGTTGTTGTTTGCAAATGAATGCCCCGTCGGAAATGATGCAACCCCTTAAATCATGCTCGGATAAGGGATAGTACTGATCCCGATGTAGACTGATGATTAGGAATTCTTGTATTGATCCTATTATCATGAGCTTGTTGTTTGCCAAAAATGGGATTGGTATGATATGTAGTAGCTCGAATGCCTCATGCGAAAGTAGCGGAAATTTTATACGAAATATCATCTGATCCACGTCTATTCGACTTTCAACAATCATCAAGTTGTATATCTTTAACAGGTTGTCTGGACGTGGCGGTAATCGAAGGGTAGTAGGAATATTTTCTTGTATTAGTGTGAGTTGTTCCGATAGTTTTTTGTGCTTTAATAATTGTGGATTTATTTTGCCATGGTGGGTATCTATAATCACATCTAACAAGTTAAATTGAATCCTCTGGTATTTGTTGAGAAGTGGCGTCAATTCAGTGCGAATACCATAAACGATTGTAAGCAATGGATTCATTGGGGAACTTGACGAAGTGCGTTAGTTGAGCCACCGTAGCTTCTTGTGATCATTGTACGAGGTTGACTGTTGAATCTAAAATGGATGCATGATTCCTCAGCGCCGCCAAAAGGTGAACGTCATTCATTTTTCTTCTTATCCTCTATAATTTGTGACTTGTAATTAGCATATTCGGAACCCAACACTCCGAATAATGCATTAGCTACGTTACCTAGAATGTTTAAAGCACTTCTCTTATTGTAGTAGATCACCAAGTTCCATTCATTTGACACCAGTTAAGTATTCCCCAAATTATCAAAATATAATCCTGGCGGCGTATCGAACGGTTTGATATCAATTTGTCCCATGATTGCCAAGATTAAACATGCAAGTAAGGTCAGACACGTGGCTGTACTGTCACGTAATGGTCTTTTAGTTGCAGTTGAAGCGCCAGGATTCGTTTTATTGCTGCGCTTACTTGGGGATGTTAACGATATATCATATTCTCTCAATCTTTTTGGTGCTGTAGACTCTGCACTGTCTGGTTCAGATTGTAGAGATAAGGGAGCCAACTATGTATAGGTCTTCTTATAATTCCCTTGGATGTTTTGATATCCACAACTCGTACCAAACCATCTTCACCCCTGATGACTCTTTCAATTCTTCCTCAATGCCATACTGCAGGAGGGAAATTTTCTTCCTTCACTATCACCATCATTCCGGGTTGTGCATTGGTGTATTGTTGCTTCCACTTATACTGATGCTGTAGTTCGCTGAGGTACTCTCAGGATCATCTATACTAGAATTGATTTTTCAAATGATTTACCAGTTTCCACCTCTTCAGCAGCCCTATGTTTAGTGGCCATGCTTGAGGATCGACAAATTTAGAAAAAAATACGCAGACACTATTAGAACTGGAAAAACATCAGAAAACGCTGTTTAAGTCTTCATTTGAGAAACTTGATTTGACTTGACATGGTTACGGGAGATACAACCACGAGACAACGCATCCAAGAAGTAGTAACCACAATTACGTTGCAAGTATTGGATATAGAGCTCAAACAACAAACCTTTATCCAAATATTAACAGCGTTAAAAAACAATCAAGATCATCCATTGTTACTACCACCATCTAAATTACTGGAAACGTATTATAAGGCACATCAGAAGGAAAGTAGCATATTACAAGATCTAGCTATATTAACACAAGCACTTGAAGTGAAGTCAGGACTTCTAAATGAGTAATAAGGATAACATTTCCAATACTCAACAGGCCACCTTTCAAACTACAACAAATTCCTTTGTTCCCTTTTTAGAACCCCGGATGACCATTTCCTTGTGCTAGATATTAAACACGCCTACGTAGCAAGTCATATACCAACCCAAGAGTTCATATTTTTTAAGCAAACAGAGTTCCGAGTGTACAAAAAATTATCAAGTAGTCTCAATGAAAGCACCTACATTCGTCCATTGCTAAACCCAATACTTCAAGGGCATTATGTAAAAGAATGCCCTATAAATTTCATATTCAGTCCCGAAACGAAACTGATAACTGCGAATATCTAGTCCAAAGTCCGGTTCCGCAATTATTAATCAAGTTAACCAGAAAAAATTCATGGCTCTTTTCTTTCCCCACCATGCAAAAAACCACGATCTCATGCGGAAAGAACCTACGTAGTTCGAACCTATTCGGCAACGGAATATTAATATTAAATGAACCGTGTCACTTCCAAATAGCTGACCGAATAATATATTTCGAGGATGAAGACCATCAAAATATCAAAATCTCACAACCGGAATACCCTCATCCGCTTAAATCTAATATGAACGAAACCATTCAAAAATATGAACCACACTACCCAAAAACATATAGTTATGCTAAAAGCAGAGGGTGTGAGCCATATTTTAAACGAAAACTGATATTCGTTAGACCAGTTGGAAGAACTAATAAATGAGCCAGAGAAACAGAGAAAAGAGCGAAATAAATCACAAATGATTCAAATAAGCTCCCTATCTCTGAGTTCCATGGTAATATTATTACTCAGTCTAATAGGAGTTCTGAAATTATGTAAAATTAAATTAAAATTAAATCATATCAGTCAGTAATGTGAAACCCCCAGTTAGATGCGGAGGTACACCTACAGCATAAAGTAAAAACTACGGAAGTCACAAATCCCGATTGCAAGGTGGATATCAAATCTAATATTCAACCCCAGGGAAAGGTGCCACCTCGACCGCCACTTCCACAATCTTTAAGCCATGTTAAATCTGAATCCATGCACCCGTCACTTACAGGTAGTTTAACAGATTTTCCACTCCTACCCATAAATGCATAAATATGCTAAAAGCAACTTATAAATATATATATACATATATCATAAGTAAACCAAATTAAGTACATTTGTATAAATATATAAATAGACCATAGTTAAATTATATAAAAAAATATGTAAATACACATAAGTATACCAAAAATATATGATGATATATGTATGCACACATAGTAAGAAGAATAAATAAATATACACATAAAGTAGGAACAAAAATATGTATACCAGTATAGTAAGAATAAAAATAATTGTACAAGAAAAATATTTATATTCACATATATTACTAGTTTATTATATAAAAAAAAAAAAAATACCGTTAAGCTTTTTTCCAAATTAATTAAGGTAAATCATGTTCATTAGTATAAGTATACAATACATGTAGTCATCTTAGCAATTGGCATTATGTACACACAAATGAAAGCAATAGATAAAAAAAAGAGATTGCACAGATGTGCTATCATAATGTACATACATACATATATCATTCCTGCTTCATGCGGAATTACAATTCCTATCAATGAAGAAATGTCAAAATGTAGATACATATGTACATACCTACATCATTTCCATTGAAAGTAGAGTTGTAATTCCTAGAGAAAAAATATTCGACAATCAAAAAGTACTTTTAAACAAGATCACCTGCAGGTACTGCAATTACAAAGAGCACACGTACGAAGAATGCTTAAAACGGAGAAATACTCCCCTTTGTATTAACTGCAGAACAAAGGGTCATGATGCCCAACATTGTAAGCAAAAAGCTAAAACACCACCCGAACATGCAAACACAAGCAACAATGCTCCGTGGGGGCCTGCAAATCGGGAACCAAGAATAAATCACATACAAAATATGTGCGACTTTTGTGGCAGAAGAGGACATTCCGTGTCCACATGTCAGCAGAAACAACGATGGGAGGCCACACATTCGGGAAACGGCACACTGTCCACCGAAAAATCCCCGCCTTGACACTGAATAGAACTGTGCACATTACTTCAGGGTCTTCTCAAGCAACAAAGCAACAAACTAGAGAAAATGTTCCAGTGGTAAATTTACCATTGGACATAAGCAAAAAGACAGCCGTTCGGTTAATAGTAGACACTGGAGCGGAAGTAAGTCTAATAAAACAGGAAGCATTAAATATACCAAAACGGATAGAAAAAGGTCACTTTGAAAACTTCATTTGGATAAGGAGAAACATTGGGTAACTGCCGAGCCACCTTTTTACTAAGCCGCAGTATCCCGTGCAATCTACAGGTTGTGGAAAATAACGCCCAAATCTCGCACGATGGGCTATTAGGCAACGATTTTCTTGCAAGAAATTGCAATATTGAAGCGCCTAACAGATTACTCCGATTTCCTCGCACAGAAACCAACCCTATCGAATTCACAGTACCTCTCGAAACATCCATAGAAGATGGAGAGGAAATACCAAGGGATCAAATAGAAGAGAAATGTGAATCTACTACCGTTTCACGGGCACCCAAAAACAACAATTCCTTATTTACAATGGAAGAAATTTCGAGCAACTTGAGTGACGATGAAAGTAAGCAGTTCGAAGTAGTACTTCAGCGATCCTATAGAATACCTCCTCGATCTACAATTGTACTGAGCATATCATTACAACTGGACCAAGAAATAATCTGTATGTCTCAAGAGATAAAAGATGGAGTATTTGTCGCAAATTGCTTAGTTAGTAAAGTAATCAGAAAGAGTAAAGTAACAAGAAAGAGGGTGATCCACCTTCCCCTCGTGCACATAACAAAACAGAATACAACTTAAAAAGTGATAAGACATATTTCAACTCCAATCCATATTCAATAAACGTAAACCATATTAAAAGCTATAACCCAGACAGACTTCTGGCTTTACGTAAAGAATTACTGTTGGATGAAAATTTAAACTGCGAAGAAGAAAAATCAATTCTTGAGTTATGTTATAAGTATAATGACCTTTTTTATCTAAAGGGAGATAAACTAACATGCACTAATACCATAAAGTATACCATTCCCATACTGCACAATCAGCCACCCATAAATCAAAAGATATATAGACTTCCAGAAGCGCATCGGACTGTAATAAATGAATAAATCAAGGAAATGTTAGAGAAGGACATAATCCAAATAAGTAAAAGCCCGTGGAATTCCCCGTTGCTGGTAGTCCCCAAGAAAGCCGGGTCTGATGGCAATAAACGTTGGCGAGTAGTAGTAGATTTTCGTAAATTTAACGAGAAATCTATAGGAGATGCCTTTCCATTACCCATGATAGAGGATATACTGGATTAGCTTGGGCATTCGCTGTATTTTACTACGCTTGACCTTGCAAGCGGATATCATCAAGTACTAGTTGATCCATTGGATAGACCAAAAACTGGGTTTAGTACCGCTTACGGGCATTATAGTCCAGTCAAATAAGCCGAAAAATTGCTAAAGATCGAATTTAATTTGTTTCAGGCTGCATTTTTGAGGGTTGGTGTAGGGTGGTCCTGGGAGTATTGTCGCAAAAATGCAGCCTCGCAGGGCCAAAAAAAGGGGTGAAAGACAATAAAAACACCCTCGAACGCGATTTAAATAATCTATATAGCTATACGAATAAAAAAAAACTTTATTAAATCAATTAAAATTACAACTAATAAAAAGAGCGACTTAACTACCGACAAATCAAAAATGTACTAATTAAAAGAGATCTTCATTAAAAAGATCTTTACATTGAAATGCTTACTTAGGCAAAAATGGCAAGTGCAGATGAGATTTTCCTAATGAAATTCTATCTGACGAAAAGTAAATACTTGAATAAAGTCACGTACTTAATGAGAATTGCATCGGACAAATAATTATGCTTCCACGTACATACATACATCTTGTCCTCTGCTTACATTTCTCTATATGACTTTTGGGTTGGGGATTCTTGGCATGACATAACACCTCCCCCTTTAAGTTCAATATTCTCCTGAATTTCGATTTTAAGTAATTTATTTTTACTTTTACAGCATATGATTATTATGACAATTATGACAATTATTACAATGAATCCGATCGAAGATCCCACTAAATCATATCTTCTAAATTTAAAATGCAATTCATTGATAATTTTATTATTTTCAATCTGTTTCAAGTGGATGTCTGACACATTAACTATTTCAGGTATATCTTCCAGTGTTACATAATTAGGTAAAATTATATTTTCTGTGTATTCTTTGAAATTATTACAATATATTTGTTCTCTAATTCTTACTTCACATTGGTTGAATTTGATTACGTAGTTGCCATTTAATATATACTTTTGATTATTACATGTATTATTCATTTCAAAATTTTTAGCTTTACTAATTATTATTAAACCTTTCTTTAATTCATTTACATATCCATCTCGACTTTTTCTCATCTTGCAATATTTGAAAGTTTTGCTCATAACTAAATTATTTATACATATATATCTTCTTTAACTAAAGACTTAATTTCATTTCCTTGATTTTTAAATATATTTTTGTTATATTTTAGTATTTCTCTCGATTCGATGTTGATTTCTTTACCTTCTTGATTTGGGATTGGTAAAATATAAAAGGTTTGGGATAAGTCATTTGAAAATCTAGGGATGTTAATGACAAATATTAATTTATGTGTGTTTCCTAATAGGGCAAGTTTTAGAAATTCTAGCTTTTCAGCGGTGATACTAAATTCTTTAATTTCGGCTTGGTTTAGCAAATTCCTAGACATTATTCCTATTCTCGCTGCGTTTATGTTATCTTGAATTTTTCCAATTTCCTCTTCCATAATTTTAAGATTGTTAAGAATTCGATTGAACTGTATGTGCTTCATTACTTCTTTGTAATTGTCTTCTAGTTTTCCTAATATTTTATTAATATTTTTATTGCTTTCTTTCATCTGGGTTTCTAGAATCTTCATATTATTATCTAAGTCGTTGTTAATCTTGATTTGATTATTCAAATTAGTAATTATATTATGATTGTTCTCATCTATCATTCTTAAATGTTCTTCGATTTCTAATCTATCTTCTTCATCCATAACACCAAACATCCATTTATATCCTGTGCCAATGATATTCATAAGTCCTCTTTTACTTCTTTGTCTTGGGACAATAGTACTGAATTCTGCGTATAGTTTTGTTATTTTGTTCTGGATGTATCGTGTCTGATTTTCGTCTCCTGAGAGTTGAATTCCTGAATTACTTTCCTTCTCCAGAGTTTCTATCATATGTTGAATTTCTGCTAAATCTATAACGTGTAGTATTTTATCAAATCGTTCAATGAGTGATATGTTCCCTTTCTCAATTATCGTGTATCCGGCTTGGGTTTCCAGTTTCTCGATTTGGATTATAGCCTGAGTTTGTACCGTTAGGATCACTGTGACCAACATTAGAGTTATCCATAGGTTTTGGACCTGTAAAATATTTATATTGTTTCTTAATTCTATTAGGGTGAACTTTCCTTTTGAATTTCTCATCAACAATTTTATTCAAATAATTTCTAACTTTTATTTGGTAATATTTAGGTAAATGCTTTTGACTTTCTGCTTTATAATTTTTGATAAAAGCTTCTTTATGTGGATAAGATTCGGGTAGTTCTTTTCTTTCGACATTTAATTTACCTATTAATTTCTCCTTATGGCTTTTATTTAATCTGTAGATTTCATCTTTAGACTTACCTTCACCTACTAATGCTAAGATTGGTTTTTCCTTTATCGTACTGTGGATTGTATTATTATAAAATTCATACGCTTTGTTTACCTTGTCAGTTACGTTAAGCTCAGGGTTACGTACTATGAGTATACGAATATGTTCTGAAAGAGTGCTATGGATTCTTTCTATATCCGCGTTACCTGTATGAGTTTTAGGTGCTGTAAAATGATAGTGTATTCCTTCTTTATTGAAATAATCCCTCATATTTACATTATTAAATTAGTTATCTAAGACAACCTTTTGGGGTTTCCCAGAATAGCAATTCTATTCCTAATATATTGTAGTATTGTTAAACTATTTTTATCTGTGATATCATTCCCGTATAAATGTTTTGTGAATTTGTCCATTATTGTAATGAAATATTTCTTTTGGCAATGATAAATGTCTACGTGTATTATTTCGTTAAGTTTTTTGGGTGTTTCACTAACTTTAAATTCATACTTTTCGGGACGTCTTTCGTATTTTGCTAAGTTACATATTTCGCAATTGTTTATATATTTTTGTATTAACTCTTTTAATTTAGGATAGTAGTACACGTCTTTTATTTCCTCATAATTTTCATTTATTCCTCTATGGTTATTTTGTTCATGATAAAATTTGATTTTACTGAAAGTTTCTTCTTCTGAAGTCAACTCTTGCGCCAGCTTTGTGCATTTTATGAATTTTAGACTTCTGTTGTTACTGAATAATTCTATTATTTTTCCCTGTAGGATGTTAAATTGAGTGTATTCTAACTCTGAGTATATACCTACTGCACCTTTGTTTTTCATAAGTCTCCTTAAGACATCGTTCAGATAGTTTGGATTCTCCAATTCTTTTTCTGATATAAAAATCTTCCTGTTTCCGTTTATAGTTTGAGTTTCCTGACCTTTCGTTCTCACTAATAGAATCTGTGTTCTGTACTTATTGACTATCTCCTTTCTAATTGGAATATGATCATTCACTTCTTCAATTCCACTATGAATTGTAGCCTGATCGGTTTCAAGTTCTCCGTTATTAATTTCCTGTTCATCTATGTTTATTCTGCTTAAGAAGTCAGCAACTTGATTTTCTTTCCCCTTTACATACTCAATTTCATAATCAAATTCATTTAATTTAATTTTCCACCTTTGTAATTTGCTGTTGGGTTCTTTTAAATTGCTTAGCCATACCAGTGGCCTATGATCCGTTTTTATTAAGAATTTTGTTCCATAAAGGTAGGGCCTAAAGTATTTCGTCGACCAGATGATTGCAAGTAATTCTTTTTCAATCGTACTGTAATTCCTTTCGTGTTCATTTAGTGTCCTACTAGCGTAACAAATAGGGTGTCCATCCTGTGATAGGACCGCTCCTATTGCAAATTGGCTTGCGTCTGTAGTCAGTACAAATTTCTTTTTAAAATCTGGGTACTGTAAGATTGGGTGGTTTATAATTAGTTCTTTTAATTTTTCAAAAGCATTGATATATTTCCCGTCTTTTGCATTTATCTTATTATCCTTCTTTAAACACTGTGTTAAAGGTTGTGCAATTTTCGCATAGTCTTTCATAAATTTTCTATAATAACCAGTGATACCTAAGAAACTTTTAATGCGTTTTTTAGTGCCCGGTATTTTAAGGTTGTTTATAGCTTCAATCTTTTTTGGATTAGGTTTAATGCCATCATTTGTCAATATATGACCTAGATATTCCGTATCTTTCGCAAAGAATTTACATTTCTCTATCTGAATTTTCAGATTATATTTTCGAAGAGAGTTAAATATTTTATTAATAGAATATTTTCGAAGAGAGTTAAATATTTTATTAATAGAATCCAAGGGTTCCTGTAATGATGTACTAAAAATCAGAATATCGTCGAGATAAACTGCACAAGTTTTGTTAATATATTCTGCCAATATAAAATTCATCATTCTTTGGAATGTCGCTGGTGCGTTCTTGAGTCCAAATGGCATACGTACATATTTATAATGTCCGCTTGGTGTAGAGAATGCTGTTTTTTTCCATATCTTTTTCATCTACAAGGATTTGATGAAATCCTTTAGCTAGATCAAGTGTAGAAAAGTACTGTGCTTTTCCTAACTTGTCAAATATTTCCTCTATATTCGGAATCGGAAACTTGTCATCAATAGTGATCTCGTTTAGTTTCCTATAATCTATAACTATTCTCCATTTTTCCTTTCCTGAGTTGTCCATTTTCTTTGGTACTACCCAGATCGGTGAGTTATAAGGTGATTTACTTGCTCTGATAATCCCTTGCTCCAGCATTTCTTTCATTTGTTTCTCTACTTCTAATTCGCGAATTTTTGGGAATCTGTATATTTTTGAGTGGATAGGTTGACTATGTGTTGTGATAATGGAATGTTTTATTTCCCTCACATTGGTCAACTGCTGTCCCTCCTGATAAAATAAATCCTTATTATCTTTAAGAATATTCCTAAGTACTTTTACTTCTTCTCCATTCAAATGTCTTGTGTCTAACTGATTTACTAATTCCGTTGGGTTTGTTTCTATCATTTCCAATTGATTAATTTCTTCAAAAGGACATGAGTCTTTAAATTTAGTTACTTTACCATAGACTTCTAAAGTTTCTTTACCTAGATCGATTTTCGCTCGGATTGGTAATAGAATATTTTGGCCTAAGATTGCTTGAAATTTTTTTTCTGAGAGATTCATTACTTTCCAACACATATCTGCATCATGATTAAACTCATCCGGTATAGAAGTAATGATTTCATGGGTAATTTTAACTTTTCCTGATAAGGTTAACAAATTTACTGATTTATCTAATTTAAATCGTTTTTTGTTGGGGAATAATTGTTCGTGGATAATGGAAGTGGCAGCTCCTGTATCTATCAGACAATCTAATTTTCTATTTTCAACAGTTAATGTAACTATCGGTAAATCGTTTTCTGAGGAAACGAATGAAAATTTACTTGATCAACTTCCATGGGTTCAGGTTGTGCTGTATATGGTGCACCTATTGTGAATATAAATCTTGATGCTGATCAATTGATTTTATCATAGAACGAAACAACCAATTGATCAGCACTTCCTCATTGAGTCATTGCTTTGCGAGTTACTAAGTAAGACCTTGCACAATAAATACAATGCATACAGGTCTTACTTAAGTGTGCCAACGGTAGCCCCATTAAAAGTTGCAATGTATCGCATTTCATAACAAACTGAGAATTATTTGGTTTGTTGTGAAAGCGCGTATAATAAACAACAAGTGGCTACCTGCTTAAAAATATTCTAATATGACGCAACATAGCAATGGCCCAGAAATTAAACGAATAAGTGAGGTGACATGGTGACTGACCGGAGAAAGCTCTGCGAGTTCTTTCTAATATTGCAAAGGGTCAAGTTGCAGAGACTCGCGTTCGTGCGGCTTTAAGTGAAATATACGCGATCGAAGAGAAGAAGTTTTTTTTAAAATAAACATTTTTAAATTAAAGAAAAGTTTTTTGTGTGGTGAACTTCCCTAAACGATCCAAAATACAACATTTGGCGCAGCCGGTAGGATTTGAATAGTGTGGGCAAGATATTCTACACCCTCAAACCTGCACTTGAGTCTGATTGCGGGGCGCTATTCGACCTGCAGAATAACAAAAAAAAAAGAAAAAGAAAGTAGGAAAGTGAAAAAAAGAGGAGATCTATTAAAAAAAAAGCAAAGAAAAGTGTGTGAATAATAGTACCTAACAACTCGCAGCTGAACCGGATGCAGTACAAACATTCCAATTTTTGAAGCAGCAAATCTCCCAAGGAATTATAAACAAACAAACAAAAATTTTGTAAGATTTTTATATAATTTATTATTTTTTAATTGTTGATAAATAGCAATTTAAGATGAAAATATATGTAAAAATTTTTTTTTATACCTAAATTAAAATATATGAGAGAAATTGCATACATGTATATAAAGGAAGTCTTGTAAGCATATATATATACGAATATACTGAAGAATGCTTAAATTGCAATGACATAGTACCATGGAATCAAGTTTCTCTTTCCTGTAACTCTTTAACAGTTTGATTTTATTTTGTTTCTCTTATTTATTATTCCCATTCTTTCAACAAGCTTCCTTATGTAGGGGAGAATCTTTAAAAATGGTTTAAGTAAGCACACTTACAAGTGTTACCTGGAAGACAATGATAGAAATCTTAAATATACGTTAAAATAAGCTTCTCTAAAATATTTGCCTTGGAATAATTTTGGTAGTAACTAAGGCAAACTTATGAAAGACAAAATATGATATATTTACATATATTCCATTATTAAATATTACTCATCATAATTTTGTTGTGAATACCTTATTATGTTTTTTTTTATGATTAAACTTGGAACTTTTAAGTTAAAAAAACTTTTGGTTAATTTTAACATCAATATATCTTAAACAAGAGCATTCTTCTGAAGGTTTCAACCTCTACCTTATTTTTGAACTTATATTGAAAAAAAAAAAAGAAATGAAAAAAGAACTTTACGTAGGCGAATACAGTAAAAGTATATTAACAATTAGTTGGAATTTTTTTTTTTTTTTTTTTGAAGAAACTTGTAAATCTTTTAGCATGTCTAAAATCTGCCAAATGGAGATAAATCTGCGAATCTGATATCACTTCTTACAACGCTAAATTCAGTGAGCGCCACACTTGTAAAGAATTTCAGTTTTATTTAGTCATGATATAATATGGTGCGGGGAGGAAAAATTGAAAAACATACAATTTGAGAGTTCCCTCAGTTTTAGTCCAATAATGCGAAATATACGCATAGGTGTATATCATGGTCAAAATTGCACTTTATTTTAGTGGTGTACAAGTGAGATAAAATTGAATTGTGTTCAGATAGTGAACCTTCCGAATTAATGTCACAGACAACGGATAATCCGACAGCAAATTCAACGCCAAAATCTGCCAATCCTGCCTATCCATTTTATGTGTTGAGTAAAGCTCAAAAGAGATTTTGGAAAAAAATTAATTCTTTTTCCTTTGAGAATACAAGCCCAAATTTAAGTGCAGATAGCACTGACCCCAGTACGAACAGCAACCCTGCAGAGAGCGGGGAAGCGTCTATGTTAAGGTCAGGAAAAGAATTCAGACGTCGATCAAAATCTTGTCCGCGATTATTTCAAGAAGACAGTATGGCAACCGTACAAGTTGACATAGCAAAAGTTAACCAACTGATTTTCAATAGTATTCCCATTTTGACGGGTGACATAGGAATACACCTAGAGTCAGAAGTAAGCATATTTATAAACTGTTGTAAACATGTAATAAATTGCTTATCTGTCGAAGAAATTCCGATTTTTTTAACCCTCCTACCCACACGCTTTAGAGGTAGAGCAGCCACCTTGTTAGAGGGGACACAATTTAAAAATTTCAGCGAATTAGAGACCAAAATTCATAGCAAACTGGTTAACACAAAGAGCTACGTGACCTTGGTAAATGAACTCCGTGTGCTTTACCATATGCCTGGAGAGACGTTGACAGATTTTGCACACAGAGTGAAAGTTTTATATAAAAATTGTGTCTCAAAAATTTCAGAGCGTCATAAGGGTGATGCTGCTAAAGCAGTAGGAACCGAGCTTATGGAAACGGCCATATATGTGTTTAAAACAGGGATAATCAACCCTAATCATAAAATCCATCTTATGCAAGATACAAGTCAGGACCTGTCTGTCGTAATCGAGAAGGCGGAAAAACTTGAGGAGATAGAAAGGCAAGCAATGTCGATGTACCATAACCCTTTGGGCATTCAATTAATGAACCCATCAATGGGAGACGGATATCCAGTTACGAATAATTTAATGGGGATCCAGCAAAATCCAAATTATTGCCAAGTACCTTCTCAGGAGAATAATTCTTACAGTTATGGACATGTCGCCCAGAATTGCAGAAAGAGAACCACGAACCAAAAACCTCAGATAAATTCGTTGCAAACTAATGGAAGGCCAGTCCCGCATGCAGCATTTTTTACAAGGCCACTCCAACGATGTGAATTTTGTCAAAGAAAGGGACATACTATGACCAACTGTCGAGCTAAGCAAGAGTGGGACAGCAAGAGACCACAAAGTGCTCAAAAAATAAACAATTACTCGGAAAACTAGATGTAGGCTTGCGACGACACCGCGGAAGCCTGGAGAGCACCAATGAAAACCGGTGTCAGCCCTCCCAAGCCCCTAAGTGCTCAGTTAAATTACCGTTGGATATAGCAGCTACTTCCACGGTCGAGCTCTTAGTCGACACGGGAGCTGACGTTAGTTTAATAAAAAAGTCGGTATTACAAAATAATATTAAGATTAATCAAGGTAATAAAACAAACCTTAACGGCGCTTTTGGAGAAGGTCAGACAGTAGGAACATGCAAGGGGAACTTTCTACTTAAAACCCCACAAACATATGAATTTCATGTAGTAAAGGACAACGAGAATGTACCTTGCGATGGAATACTAGGCTACAATTTCTTGTCAAAAGCATGTAATATCAAGGGTCCACAGAAAACCTTAGAGTTCCCAGTCTCAGAAGTAAATAATACAAACTTCGCTATACCACTAAACTCTCACATTGAAAAGAAGGGGTTGAACATAGAAAATAGTCCCTTCGAAACGTTGAAAAACAAAAAGTCGGTCCATTTTCCAAAATGGGAAATTGGTAAGCTGGAATCTGAACGTTGCTATAATCGAAGCGATAATAGGCAACGCCAACTGAATGGAGTAGATAATGGGAAAGTTCAGAGAAAAACCCACATTCCTGCCCGCTCAGAAAAAATTGTGAGAATTCCAGTGGAAAGTAATGGTGAATTTGTATGCATGTCAAAGGAGATAAGACCTGGTATATTTGTAGCAAACTGTTTAACAAAGGCAGTAAAAAAGGAAATCACAACTATAATACTTAATTCCAGTAACAATGATGAAACGCTAGACCATGTTGAATTAGAATTACAGCCGATTGAAGATTATCACATTACAAATTGGAATGAAATCAATAATACATCTAAGGTGGTTAAATCAAATGTAGGAAGTAAGAACTGCATATACTACATAGCCGACAAGAATAGGCGGAACAAGATACTGGATAAGGAAATCGTGTTGGATGAAAGTCTCAATAAAGAGGAACAGAAGGCATTGCGGGGGTTATGTCATGAGTATAATGACATTTTTTTATTACCAGAAGATATGCTATCATACACAAATTCTGTAAAGCATGAAATACATATTAAGCAAGATCATGCGCCAGTAAATCAGAAAATGTATAGGTTACCTGAGAGACAGAGATACATATGTTATCCAGGAGCAAGTGGAGGAAATGCTTAAAAATGATATTATTACACCGAGTATCAGTCCGTGGAACTCACCTCTTCTAGTAGTACCTAAACGGGATGGTCCGAATGGAGAAAAACAGTGGCGAGTCGTTGTTGACTTCCGAAAATTAAATGATATTACTATAGGTGATGCCTTTCCCTTACCAAGAATTGAGGACATATTCGATCAACTAGGCCACTCAAGATATTTCACAACATTAGATTTGGCCAGTGGTTACCATCAAGTGCTAGTTGACGAAAGAGATCAATCCAAGACAGCTTTTAGTACTCCACATGGACATTTTGAGTTCAAAAGAATGCCTTTTGGGCTAAAAAATGCTCCAGCAACATTCCAACGCTTAATGAATCACGTGTTAACCGGACTTCAAGGATTCAGATGTTTTGTATATTTAGACGATATTGTCATATATGAAAGAACTTATCGGATCATAACGAGAAGTTAAGAGATGTATTTGAAAGATTGCGAAGGAATAATTTAAAGCTGAAAATTGAAAAATGTCATTTCTTACGAAAAGAGGTAGTATACTTAGGACACAAGTGTTCTAGTAAAGGAGCTTTACCAGACCCTTCAAAGGTAGTTTGCGTCCAAAACTTTCCACAGCCGAAAACTGTGCGACAAGTTCAGTCTTTTCTTGGTTTAGCAAATTATTATAGAAAATTCATCCCTAGTTTTTCTAAAATTTCCGAGCCCCTCAACAAACTTCTGCGGAAAAATACTAAATACAAGTGGTCAGACCAATGTGAAGAGGCGTTCAACAAACTCAAGGAATTGCTTACCTCACCGCCTTTACTAATATATCCCGACTTCGACAAACCCTTCATATTAACGACAGATGCCAGCGGAGAAGCATTGGGTGCGGTGTTAGCTCAGGGGAAGATCGGTGAAGAGCAACCCATTGCTTACGCAAGCAGAACCTTAAATAAAGCAGAACGAAACTACTCTGCCACCGAAAAAGAATTATTGGCAATAGTGTGGGCCACACGGAATTTCCGATGTTATTTATACGGCCGCAGGTTCACTATCTACACAGACCATAAACCCTTAAAAGGCATTTTCAATAGTAAAGACCCCTCCTCACGTTTACTTCGATTTCATCATAAACTTTCGGAATACGACTACAGTATAGAGTACAAACCAGGAAAATTTAATAAAAACGCTGACACACTCAGTAGAATTCCCTCTAACGAGAACAGTGACAATATGAATAAAGAGCGTGGAATTCAGATAACCACAACAGCACAAGTTCACCACGAGATGGATTCTGAAGCTGAAACGAATTTTTGTCACCCATCCTGTCATGTTTTAACCAGGGCACAAAGAAAAGTAAATGAGGAAGACCTCAAGGAATTGGAAAATGGGAGCCCAAAACCCAAGGAGAACGGAAAGCCAGACGAGAAGGATCCCGATACTAGCTCAGTTAGTTCAGAGGAGTCCAACAACGATGAAAGAATAACAGTTCTGAGTAACCGGAATGACATTAATGTCATTCTACGAGATTACCATAACTCACCCCTCGGAGGGCACTTAGGAATCTATAAGACTTACAAACGCATAAGGAGAAACTACAAATGGAAAGGTATGCTAAAAGACATCCATAAGCATATTAGGAAGTGTGTTCCATGCAGCAAAAACAAACATGGAAAGAACATCAAAATGCCTATGGTAATTAGTAGTGTTGCCGAAAAGCCGTTTGATAAAGTATATTTAGATATAGTCGGACCTCTGCCAGAAACCCGCAATGGTAATAAATATATCCTTACACTCTTGGATGACACAACCAGGATGTTTGATTGCAAACCTTTAAAAAATGGCGAGGCAATCACAGTAGCTAACGGTTTTTACAAGCTAATGATGAAATATAAGATACCTAAAGCAGTAGTCACAGACGAAGGCGCAAACTTCACTAGCGCCCTTTTCAAACAACTATGCAAACTATTTAAAGTCAAGAAATTACAAACAACAGCTTACCACCCACAGGCAAATGGTGCTCTGGAAAGAACACATGGACCTTTAATTGACTACCTGAAGAACATTGTGGATGATAACATAACAGAATGGGATCAATGGCTCGAGGAAGCAGTACATGTTCGTAATCACTCACCTCATGTAGGAGGAAAACATACCCCTATGGAAGCATTGTGGGGATTTTACGATCCACCTCCTAATAACTTAAGAAAAGAACCTGAACCTATCTATAATTTTGATGATTATGTCAGCATAAGAAGAAGAAAAATGCAATTACTTCATAAAATGGTAAGAGAAGAATTGCTAAAAAGCAAACTAAAATCCAAGGAAAACTACGACAGGAATGCACGAAGTGTCAAATTTCATGTAGGTGACCGAGTTCTTTTAAGAAACCCTACTAAAAAACATAAACTGGCACCCATTTGGAATGGACCGTATGAGATTAAAAAGGTTAACAATGATGTCAATTGCACTTTACAAATTGGACATAAGTTGCGAAGAGTTCATAACAATAGATTAAAAACATTTTAGATTTACGATTACCTCAAAGCCTATATTATCGCGGCTATCACTAAATTCGATTTATTATCTACAGATTATGCTACTGTGGTTTTTTGCAATAATACCCTGGGGGCACCCCAGGCAGATGTAATACCTCTAAATTCCACTGGCGTAATGTTCGAACAGATATCACCAGCATACATGTATGTGCACACATGGGTCATATATACGCAGATCCAGATGATGCAAGAAACCGAAGCACTAGGATTTATTGAAAAATGCGAGAAAACAATAGGACATCTGTGTACGCTACAGTTAAAGGATGAAGAAACCGAATCATGCAAAACATGGGAAACCGAGTTACGAAGGCAAGTAAACAAGGTAAAGGATAGGTTAAGAGATATAAATTTCTATTTGCAAGTTAGAAGTAAGCGAGGAATAGTTGATGGAATAGGTAGGGTGAGCAAATTTTTATTCGGTACTATGGATGACAGAGATGCCGAGCAAATATATACCAAATTAAATAACTTAGAAACTCAAGACTCTGAAAATGTGCACTTGATAGAAAAACAAATTAGCCTAGTCAAGTCAAAATTCAATGAAATAAATCAGGCTTTTAAGAACGTTACGGAATACCAACAAAACTTAGAAGATCGCTTTAATGGCTTGGTAGAAAATGTAATTAATTCCACCCGAATTCTCAAATCGGAAATAAGAACCGTAAATATTAAAGCAGATATTAATGAAATATTGATATATATTTTACATCAGCTTCAACAAATATACCAATGGTTAACAAATGAATTATTGGTGATAAATGCCTTACATCAGCATACCTTACACCCTCTGATTTTGACAGCCAACGATATATCATAAATATATACTGAAATCAGTAAAAGAGGCATGACAAACCTCTTGCTGGACTTCAAAGCTGTCAGTCAAATAATTCAAACTGATTCCATACAGTTAGATAACAAACATTTCATCCGTATCACGCTTCCATTGCCCGAAAATACAGTATATACACTTAATAAAGTATACTTATTGCCAACACCTATCTCACCCAAAAGCTCCGCTATTTTCAAAATTGAGGCAAATTACTTCCTGAACAGCACTCGAAACCAACAGTATTTAGAAATGACAGCACTAGACTTTAAAGAACACTGCAAAAGGTCTACTACTATGAGTGATATTATATATATTTGCTATCAAGCCCAACCTAGTACACTTATAGTTAATAAAGCCAATTGCATGGCGAACTTATTCAATAACCCGCTAAGAGGACCAGCTCCTTGCGAGCACAGAATAATAAATAATACTGTTAATACCCTAACAAAAATGGTCAGGCAAAATTCTTGGCTGTTCGTATTTTTCTCAGAGGCAACCCTTTTAACAAACTGTAGTAATCATTTTGGTCACTTAACCATCAACGGCACTGGAGTCCTCGTTTTAAAACAACCCTGTACGTATACGTTAGAAAACTATAGAATTCCTTTTGAAAACAGCTTTAGTTATTATCCCCCAATACACCAGCCTGAACTCTACAATGTTCCTAAAGTATCGTTCAAACAAGATCTTTATGACGAGCTACAAGGCAAATTTAATATTAACGAAAATCTAAAGGTAAATACTCATAGAAATCATAACTTCGCCCTCGTTAGTGAGAGTAAAGATTTAGATGATTTGGAAAGAGAAATAAATTCAGTAAAGTCAAGTAGGGAAATAAAAAGGCATCAAATTCAAACACATGCCAATACAGGAATAACTATAGCGTTAGTCGCTGGATTAATTTTGTGCCTGGCCTTAAAATATCTATTACGGAAAAGAAACCAAACTATTCAAGCAAAGGCAAAGCCCATAATCTCATACCCTACTCCTCGAAGATCCCAAGAGATCGTAAGTATACCTCCCCTCCCTTTAACCCCGATAGCAAATTCCGAAATACCCGCAAAACATCTCCCGGGAAAGGAAGAGCCGAACGCAATTCCTATTCCAGATAGCAACACTTCTAAAACGATTGTGTCACGGAAACTTGACCAAAAACCACCAAAACTACCCTTGAACACACCCCACATGAAGCCATATATATATGAAGTTTAAAGTCAAGTCATGAAGGGCTTGAGACAATGGTACGGTCAGAATTAAATATACATGTATGATTACAAGGAAATATTTTTATGGCTTAGTTATTTTTATATTACTATGTTTTTTTATATATTAGTATCTTTTTGTGACTTAGCTAATAGAGAGGTAATAATTTTTAATAATAAAAAATTGTAAAGTTTTGAGTTAATGAAAATCAAAAAGTTTTCCGCTGTAGGTACTGTGTAGTTTATTTTAATTTAGATTATGTGTATGGCCCAGAAATTAAACGAATAAGTGAGGTGACATGGTGACTGACCGGAGAAAGCTCTGCGAGTTCTTTCTAATATTGCAAAGGGTCAAGTTGCAGAGACTCGCGTTCGTGCGGCTTTAAGTGAAATATACGCGATCGAAGAGAAGAAGTTTTTTTTTAAATAAACATTTTTAAATTAAAGAAAAGTTTTTTGTGTGGTGAACTTCCCTAAACGATCCAAAATACAACACACCATTGTTTTGAAATCTTTGTACATTTTATGTACTTCTTTGGGCAAAATTTCCACTTTGGTTATTTCTTTGGATGAAATTTCCACCTTGATTATTTCTTTGGTTAAAATTTCCACTTTGATTATTTCTTTGGTTAAAATTTCCACTTTGATCATTTCTTTGATTAAAATTATATTTATTTTGGTAATTTGGGAAAGGTCTGTTATTAGGATATTTCGTATGAGAATAATTATTAAATTGATTCTGATTTCTTTGAAATTGATTTTGATTTCTTGAGGATTTATAATTTGCATATTTAATTCCAAAGCTTTCATTATTTTTATTTTCAAATTTTCTTTCACGATTGGAACTTAATTCGATTAAATTATATGCTTCTCGCAATGTTCCCACTTCTTTCATTTTTACTAAAAAATTCTGATATTCAGGTAAAGAATCACAAAATTTACTTAAAATAAACTGTTCATTTCTTTCAGGTCTGAACTCTAAAGGTTTACTATCATCTAATTGATATTTTAAATTTATTCTCTCCAATAAAACACTTAAATTTTTATAATAAGAATGTATATCATTGAATTTTACTTCGTTTACCTTTTTAATTATGTGGTTATATTTTTCTGGTACTCCAAAAGTTTCCTTTAGTCGTTTTCTTACGTTTGCCCATGTTTTATCCTCCAGTTTTCGAATTTCTTGGAGAGCTTCTCCTTGTATCTTCGATATGAGGATTCTGAGTAAGTAATTTTGTTGGGTTGCGTCTACTGCTACTAGTCCTGAGATGGTTTCAGCTTCAGATATAAAGTTCGCTAAGTCGAAACTGTTGTCGCCTCTAAATTCTGGTACCGCTCTTGCCTCGGATACAAAGTCCTTAAACGTGAGTGCCATTTTGTCGTATTCTGATTGTACTCCAATTAATTGATAAAGATGAATTCCTTCCAATGACTTGGTTATGTCACAAGTAGACGATTGGCTCTTGGACTTCTTTTTATTCAAGTTCGGATAAGGATTCATGCAATGGTTATCGATACTGTGTCGAAAAACATATACATGTATTTATATTTTTATCACTTTCTTTTGAATTTCTTTGAATTCGTATATAGCTTAACGTGAACTTCACTTTTCACTAAAATTTCGATTTGCTTAAAAATTCTTAAAAGAATTTGTGAGATATTAACAATATTTTTCACTGTTGTTAACAATTAATTCACAACGCAAATCCTACCGACTGCGCCATTTAAATAATCTATATAGCTATACGAATAAAAAAAAACTTTATTAAATCAATTAAAATTACAACTAATAAAAAGAGCGACTTAACTACCGACAAATCAAAAATGTACTAATTAAAAGAGATCTTCATTAAAAAGATCTTTACATTGAAATGCTTACTTAGGCAAAAAAGGCAAGTGCAGATGAGATTTTCCGAATGAAATTCTATCTGACGAAAAGTAAATACTTGAATAAAGTCACGTACTTAATGAGAATTGCATCGGACAAATAATTATGCTTCCACGTACATACATACATCTTGTCCTCTGCTTACATTTCTCTATATGACTTTTGGGTTGGAGATTCTTGGCATGACATAACACGCGTGACAATCTATTTGCCGTGCGTGCGGTTTGGAAGAGGTAAAATTTTTGAAAAAATTAAAAATGCTATATTATTCAGAATATGATTCTAAATAAAAAAGTCTAGGGTGGCCGACCACTATCTCGTAAGGGCGCGACAGGAAAACCGAAAGAAGCTAAGGGTGGACACATCGCTATATCCAGTAACATGTGTCCGATTACTTCAATTCTGCAACATTTTCGTTCAAGAGCTAGCAACCAAAAGAAGCGTGAGTTTTTCGAGGATTGAATGGAAAAACGGGGGGAGTGAAGAAAGTTATCGGATTATATGTTGAGCAATACTTGCGCTCATGATTTGCTGTGGTGGAATTTTGGCTGGTTGTGCAAAGCGAGCCGAGATATGATGATTTTTGCTTTGAATTTTTTCATTTTAGTTCAACATGGTTACAGTTTTCTGCATTCGATGGTTTTTAGGGTTTTAGGTGACTGCGATTGCGTAGGCGTGGGAAGAAAATAATGTTATGTGATCCTGTGCATTTGTTGTTTGTTTTTAATTGTTGTAAATGGTAGGATATGGGATTGCGGGCTACACAGGAAGAATGGGATATAATAAATTAATGGTGTAGACTAGATGGGTGATCTGGGTTGGTTAGATGGTTAAAAACAGAAGCGTTACGTTATTTAAAAATTTATTACTGACAAATCATAGTTATATAAAATTTGCAGGTGCTTTCTTTTTTAGTCTCGTATATAGTCTTATAGTGCCCAACGTTGTACGTATAGCTATAGCTGAGAAATGGCTTGTACATGAAATAAATCCTTTTTAATTTGATTTGGTTTGAAAATTGCAAGAGACAATTATTGCACTATATCATATTGGGAATTAGTAAACCTTTTTTTTAATTAAATTTAAAAAAACTCCGAGCGAGTTACAGAATCTTCTGGCCCCTGATGTAGTGAATACCGCAATTTTTTCTTAGACATTTACTAAAAAATTTTTCCTTATAATTTAAACGCATTTCGGAGGGCGTCTCGTCTACGCTCATAAAAATTTTTGTGTTTAACAGCTTATATACCTCATAACTGGTCAAGGGACTGTGGCGGGGGGGGGGGGGGGGGAGACTTGTTTCACAATCGAATGCCGCAAAACTGCAACCATATTGAACTAAAAAGAAAAAATTCAAAGCAAAAATCATCTTATCTCGGCTCGCTTTGCACAACCAGCCAAAATTCTAAGAAAAATTCAAAAATGTTCCAAGTACGTCACCACACAGCAAAACATGAGCGCAAATATTGCTCAACATATAGTCTGATAACTTTCTTCACTCCCCCCGTTTTTCCATTTTATCCTCGAAAAATTCACGCTTCTTTTGGTTGCCTAGCTAGTGAACGAAAATGTTGCAGAATTGAAGAAATTGGACACATGTTAGTGGAGATAGCGATGTGTCCACCCTTAGCTTCTTTCGGTTTTCCTGTCGCGCCCTTACGAGATAGGGGTTGACCACCATAGACTTTTTTATTTAGAATCAAATTCTGAATAATATAGCATTTTTAATTTTTTCAAAAATTTTACCTCTTCCAAACCGCACGCACGGCAAATAGATTGTCACGCATTCGGGGGTGTTTTTATTGTCTTTCACCCCTTTTTTTGGCCCTGCGAGGCTGCATTTTCGCGACAATACTCCCAGGACCGCACTACACCAACCCTCAAAATTGCAGCCTGAAACAAATTAAATGCGATCTTTAGCATTTTTTCGGCTTATTTGACTGGACTATTACGAATTTAAGAGAATGCCATTTGGGTTGAAAGGCACACCTGCGACTTTTCAATGCCTGATGAATTACATCCTAAGGGGTCTCCAAGGATTAGAATGCTTTGTTTATCTCGATGATATTGTAATATATGGAATAAATTTACAAGATAATAACGAGAAACTGTCTAAAGTATTCGACAGACTTCGAGCCCATAATCTTAAATTACAGGTCGAAAAGTGTCAGTTCCTTCGCCGAGAAGTAATCTACGTCGGACACAAATGCTCAAATGAAGCACGCCCAGATCCTAGTAAGATTAGCTGTGTGAAAAATTTTCCTCAACCACGAACTGTGAGACAAACTCAATCGTTTCTTGGATTGGCAAACTACTATCGCAAGTTCATCCCTAATTTCTCAAAGATAGTCAGGCCAATAACAAATCTATTACGGAAAGACGTCAAATTTAATTGGACGCAAAAGTGCCAAGACTCTTTCAATGTGATTAAAAATTCCCTTATAAATTCGGCTCTACTCAAGTATCCAGACTTTACCCAACCTTTTAATCTAACAACTGATGCTAGCAACGAGGCATTGGGAGCTGTCTTATTCCAAGGGAAAATAGGCGAAGACAAGCCAATAACATATGTAAGTAGAAGCTTAAATAAGGCGGAACAAAAATACTCCACAATAGAAAAAGCGTTACTCGCTATTATATGGGGCGCCAGGAGCTTCAGGTGTTATTTGCAGGGCAGAAATTTCACGGTCTACACAGACCACAAGCCCCTTAAAGGCGTATTCAATGTGAAAGACCCAACATCGAGATTAGTCAGGTTTCACCATAAACTCTCGGAATTTGAATTAATTATTATTATTATTTTATTATTGGAACTGCCACTTACCTAAATGTCAAAATTGGGACTGGTTCTAAATTTTTGGTTAAACTTTAGATCTTTTTCAAAATTCTTGTGACCGTTTTTAGACTCTTTTGAGTATTTTGTCTTGTTTGTTTTCCTTTTTGTGTGTCATTTTTATTGTATTACTTGTTTTAATTGTCCCTTTTGACTGTTTGTAAGTTAGTTTAGCTACTGTCTTTTTTACAATTTTGTGCCTTTTGCCAATTAGTTTTAAGGAATTTTTAAAAGAGCCAGAGAGCCAAAAATAAAAGAGACTTATTTACATAAAAAAAAATTATTTATTAATTATTATGTCCGAGGAAGTAAACAAAACGTCTAAGAAGTTAACATCGAAGGCGGCATCGAAGAACATCCCCGAGAGGCGGTTCAGTTACCTGACCCTGTATACAGCTGGCAGGCCGGTTGAACCGTATATGCCCAAGGCGTTGTCTGGGCGACACAAGAGGCACCGGGTTATACCTCTGGACCACAGAGGCTGTCATTGGAGGACTATAAGAGGAAATCGGGGAAGCGCTGTGCGGACGCTGGTAGAGATGTATTGAAACCTAAGACTTCCCGAGGTGGTAGGCGCGTAAGATTGGCCAAGGAATTGCATTATTATAGGCTAAGGTCTGGTCTTGCTGCATCCAAGGACGAGCAGAAAAAGTACGAGAAGTTGGCGAAACATAGATTGAAGTTGATTAATGATATAAAACGGTTGAAAAAGGAAATGTCTAACTAAGTTCTTGTATGAAACCCATTGGTGAATAAAGTTTAATATCTACTTATGTTCTTCCCCTGTTTTTTTTTTGTTTTCTTTTTATATTGGTCATTTACTCATGGAATGGTTTTAGTCTGTTATTATGTATGAGACATGTCGCTTCGTCTTTCTTTTCTCTTTTGTTTTTGTTAAGACTGGCCGTTATTCGTGAAATGGCTTCAATCTGTTGTTATGTACTGTTACTCTTCGTTTAACGATTTGAATAACACTATTAATAGGGTTAAAAACTTGTGCCACGAGATATGGACCTAGCCATATCTGGGAGAGCTTGTGTTTTTTAGCTGGGCTTTTAAGTAAAACTTTATCTCCTGGTTGGAAAGTTACTGGTCGTGAATGTTTATCGTAGTGACGTTTTGACTTTTCCTTTGCGTTAAGTAAATTTTTCCGGGCGATAGCGTAGGTTTTCTGTAATTTGTACCTAAGAATATGGTAGTAGCTTTCGTTATTGTACATTGGCTCTGGCTCTCTTCTTAGTATTTTGGGGGTATCTGCTGTAAATCCAAACAGACAGTCCATTGGAGTGAACTTAGTGACTTCATGTGGGCTATTATTATATACAAAAGCCGCAGTTCTCAGGAATCGATCCCAAGCCTTTGGATTTACGTGTACAATAGTTCTTAAATACTCCACTAGCGGTATGTGGGTTCGTTCAAGTGCGCTGTTGGATTGTGGTAGATAAGCGGATGTCTGTAGTTTTTTAATTTTTAAGAGATAACAAACTCGTTTGAATAGATTGCTTAAGAAATTCGAGTCTTGATCACTTACTACCTTTTTAGCAATACGGTAACGAGTGAAGTAGTGTAGCTATGGGAGTTGTGGCCCACTTTTTCTATACAAAAAGTGTCCGGTTAATTCCAACTATTTTGATGGTTTTGGACCGGGTTCTGGGCCACTGAGGGGATTCCGTCTAGTGGTCTACGTCACAGGGCCTGCCTGGGGAATTCCTTTTCTGCCGTTTGGCTGACCATGGATGACACATCAACTGGTTAGGTTAGCTGGCCCGAGCTGTTCAAGCTCTTGAGAACGCTTGGTTTTGTAAAATCCGATGCGCTCTACCATGAGACCATGGAGGTGTTGTGTGAATATTCTTTAAGGTTGCTATATATGGGTAGAGTTCTGGACCAGAGTTTTTAATTAGAACTCTCACCCGCAGTTGGCGTCACCGTCGCTAGGTCACCACACAGCAAAACATGAGCGCAAATATTGCTCAACATATAGTCTGATAACTTTCTTCACTCCCCCCGTTTTTCCATTTTATCCTCGAAAAATTCACGCTTCTTTTGGTTGCCTAGCTAGTGAACGAAAATGTTGCAGAATTGAAGAAATTGGACACATGTTAGTGGAGATAGCGATGTGTCCACCCTTAGCTTCTTTCGGTTTTCCTGTCGCGCCCTTACGAGATAGGGGTTGACCACCATAGACTTTTTTATTTAGAATCAAATTCTGAATAATATAGCATTTTTAATTTTTTCAAAAATTTTACCTCTTCCAAACCGCACGCACGGCAAATAGATTGTCACGCATTCGGGGGTGTTTTTATTGTCTTTCACCCCTTTTTTTGGCCCTGCGAGGCTGCATTTTCGCGACAATACTCCCAGGACCGCACTACACCAACCCTCAAAATTGCAGCCTGAAACAAATTAAATGCGATCTTTAGCATTTTTTCGGCTTATTTGACTGGACTATTACGAATTTAAGAGAATGCCATTTGGGTTGAAAGGCACACCTGCGACTTTTCAATGCCTGATGAATTACATCCTAAGGGGTCTCCAAGGATTAGAATGCTTTGTTTATCTCGATGATATTGTAATATATGGAATAAATTTACAAGATAATAACGAGAAACTGTCTAAAGTATTCGACAGACTTCGAGCCCATAATCTTAAATTACAGGTCGAAAAGTGTCAGTTCCTTCGCCGAGAAGTAATCTACGTCGGACACAAATGCTCAAATGAAGCACGCCCAGATCCTAGTAAGATTAGCTGTGTGCAAAATTTTCCTCAACCACGAACTGTGAGACAAACTCAATCGTTTCTTGGATTGGCAAACTACTATCGCAAGTTCATCCCTAATTTCTCAAAGATAGTCAGGCCAATAACAAATCTATTACGGAAAGACGTCAAATTTAATTGGACGCAAAAGTGCCAAGACTCTTTCAATGTGATTAAAAATTCCCTTATAAATTCGGCTCTACTCAAGTATCCAGACTTTACCCAACCTTTTAATCTAACAACTGATGCTAGCAACGAGGCATTGGGAGCTGTCTTATTCCAAAGGAAAATAGGCGAAGACAAGCCAATAACATATGTAAGTAGAAGCTTAAATAAGGCGGAACAAAAATACTCCACAATAGAAAAAGAGTTACTCGCTATTATATGGGGCGCCAGGAGCTTCAGGTGTTATTTGCAGGGCAGAAATTTCACGGTCTACACAGACCACAAGCCCCTTAAAGGCGTATTCAATGTGAAAGACCCAACATCGAGATTAGTCAGGTTTCACCATAAACTCTCGGAATTTGAATTAATTATTATTATTATTTTATTATTGGAACTGCCACTTACCTAAATGTCAAAATTGGGACTGGTTCTAAATTTTTGGTTAAACTTTAGATCTTTTTCAAAATTCTTGTGACCGTTTTTAGACTCTTTTGAGTATTTTGTCTTGTTTGTTTTCCTTTTTGTGTGTCATTTTTTATTGTATTACTTGTTTTAATTGTCCCTTTTGACTGTTTGTAAGTTAGTTTAGCTACTGTCTTTTTTACAATTTTGTACCTTTTGCCAATTAGTTTTAAGGAATTTTTAAAAGAGCCAGAGAGCCAAAAATAAAAGAGACTTATTTACATAAAAAAAAATTATTTATTAATTATTATGTCCGAGGAAGTAAACAAAACGTCTAAGAAGTTAACATCGAAGGGGGCATCGAAGAACATCCCCGAGAGGCGGTTCAGTTACCTGACCCTGTATACAGCTGGCAGGCCGGTTGAACCGTATATGCCCAAGGCGTTGTCTGGGCGACACAAGAGGCACCGGGTTATACCTCTGGACCACAGAGGCTGTCATTGGAGGACTATAAGAGGAAATCGGGGAAGCGCTGTGCGGACGCTGGTAGAGATGTATTGAAACCTAAGACTTCCCGAGGTGGTAGGCGCGTAAGATTGGCCAAGGAATTGCATTATTATAGGCTAAGGTCTGGTCTTGCTGCATCCAAGGACGAGCAGAAAAAGTACGAGAAGTTGGCGAAACATAGATTGAAGTTGATTAATGATATAAAACGGTTGAAAAAGGAAATGTCTAACTAAGTTCTTGTATGAAACCCATTGGTGAATAAAGTTTAATATCTACTTATGTTCTTCCCCTGTTTTTTTTTTGTTTTCTTTTTATATTGGTCATTTACTCATGGAATGGTTTTAGTCTGTTATTATGTATGAGACATGTCGCTTCGTCTTTCTTTTCTCTTTTGTTTTTGTTAAGACTGGCCGTTATTCGTGAAATGGCTTCAATCTGTTGTTATGTACTGTTACTCTTCGTTTAACGATTTGAATAACACTATTAATAGGGTTAAAAACTTGTGCCACGAGATATGGACCTAGCCATATCTGGGAGAGCTTGTGTTTTTTAGCTGGGCTTTTAAGTAAAACTTTATCTCCTGGTTGGAAAGTTACTGGTCGTGAATGTTTATCGTAGTGACGTTTTGACTTTTCCTTTGCGTTAAGTAAATTTTTCCGGGCGATAGCGTAGGTTTTCTGTAATTTGTACCTAAGAATATGGTAGTAGCTTTCGTTATTGTACATTGGCTCTGGCTCTCTTCTTAGTATTTTGGGGGTATCTGCTGTAAATCCAAACAGACAGTCCATTGGAGTGAACTTAGTGACTTCATGTGGGCTATTATTATATACAAAAGCCGCAGTTCTCAGGAATCGATCCCAAGCCTTTGGATTTACGTGTACAATAGTTCTTAAATACTCCACTAGCGGTATGTGGGTTCGTTCAAGTGCGCTGTTGGATTGTGGTAGATAAGCGGATGTCTGTAGTTTTTTAATTTTTAAGAGATAACAAACTCGTTTGAATAGATTGCTTAAGAAATTCGAGTCTTGATCACTTACTACCTTTTTAGCAATACGGTAACGAGTGAAGTAGTGTAGCTATGGGAGTTCTGGCCCACTTTTTCTATACAAAAAGTGTCCGGTTAATTCCAACTATTTTGATGGTTTTGGACCGGGTTCTGGGCCACTGAGGGGATTCCGTCTAGTGGTCTACGTCACAGGGCCTGCCTGGGGAATTCCTTTTCTGCCGTTTGGCTGACCATGGATGACACATCAACTGGTTAGGTTAGCTGGCCCGAGCTGTTCAAGCTCTTGAGAACGCTTGGTTTTGTAAAATCCGATGCGCTCTACCATGAGACCATGGAGGTGTTGTGTGAATATTCTTTAAGGTTGCTATATATGGGTAGAGTTCTGGACCAGAGTTTTTAATTAGAACTCTCACCCGCAGTTGGCGTCACCGTCGCTAGGTAGTTTGAGTCCATACTAAATGTGGGGTTGTGTCTTGACTGTACTGGCTTATGTCTTGAATGCACCATTGGGTCTTGACTGGTTTATGTCTTGATAGCACCATTGAGTCCTGACTGGCTTATATCTTGGATACGCCATTGAGCCTTGACTGGTTTATGTCTTGGATGTGTCGTTTGGTCTTGACTGCACCCTAGCGGCATTAGCCGATACTACCAGCATGCTCTGGTACTACGGTTTTCTTGGATGTGTGGTAGGTACGGTTTTTTTTATGTGTGAAGTTTTTTGCTTCACTTTTGCCCACACGTGGTAGCATGCTACGGATTTCTGTGTCCACACGTAGCAGCATGCCACAGTTTTTTTGGATGTGTGAAGTTTTTTGCTTCACTTGTGCCCACACGTAGCAGCAAAATGCTACGGTTTTCCTGGATGTGTGGTGCGCCTAAATGTAGTTTTTTTTTGTTTTCAAGTGTTGCGCCTGGTTTTGAATTAATATTAGTAATAATTACAGTTAATAGCAGGACATTTCATGCCAATGGATTCTAGATGAAGGGTAGGTGGGGGGAGATAATAAGGATAGGTAGGGGGGGGGTAATGAAATTTTCATCAGAAATCCTCTACGGGCTTTGGTTTTCGAGATATTAGCGTATTAATAATTCAAGTTATTTTTGTTCATGCCAATGGTTTCTGGGTGGTGTGGGGTGGGAGGGGGAACGAAATTTTCATCAGAAATCCTCTACGGGCTGTGGTTTTCGAGATATTAGCGACATTTGTTCAAATAATTAACTAATTGGCAATTATATAATTACTAATTGGCAATTAGCAGGTTGGCTGGTAATTAGCTAATTGGCAATTAGTAATGTGGTGTGATGCGTTTTACTGGAATTCTCATAAAATAAACAAATTTAGGTAATATCAACACTTACAGATAAGAAATATGAGACATATTGAAGCAATGTCAGCAAATCTCTTTTTCCCTATGTTCTATATTCAAAATTGGTAACGATATGAGTGAAGTTCTATGTATCCTATCTTGGAAACGAAAGCGGTCCACAGCATATGTCTCCCAAGGTCCTTTTCTGGGCTCATATTCAATTATATAAACTTGTGAAGCACTAGTAATAAACAAAACTTACATTGTCACTAATAATTTAGAAATATTAATAATAAAAACTAGTTTCATATTATTGATTTTTTTATTTAACGATTATAATAATTAATTGGATACAGATTAACTTCATGGCGAATAAACTCTATTTTAAACGTTCGCCCGATACGACCTCTATTTATAACATAAAAATCTCCTGCAGTATTTATCTCCAGTATAGTATCGTCAGTAATTGTGCTGTACCGTGCAGGATGGAAAAGTTGACAGTCCTCCAAGTTCAGGATGATACGAGGTCCAAATGCAGTCTTACATCTTCTGGCACCCAGAATGTTGTATTCCTTATTAAATTCCATTTTTCAGATGTCTTTAGAGACGGTGGGTACTGCTCCAGCTTCTTCAGTTCCTCCATTGCGATTGCCATTTCAGATTACTTTCTCCTTGGTTGTTATTCGTTTGAACTCCACAATGAAACTGATTGCACATCTGATTCAGCTCATCAATTTATAGTCATGATTCCAAAACATGTTTAATCCTGCTTAAAGCAAATTTGCAATATCAGCACATTAAGCTGAATGATTCATTATAATTTGATACCACACTTCCTGTTAGCAGCCCAGTTCCAAGAATTTTACTGATCGAAACGTTTCATTGGAATTCGTAAACTAATTTTCACATCCTGTTGGAAACAAATTTAAGCAACATGAGCACATTTATTCTTTTCATGAAATTTGATACCACACTTCCTGTAAGCAGCTCAATTCCAAGAATTTTACTGATCGAAACGTTTCATTGGAATTCGTTAACAAATTTTCACATCCTGTTGTAAACAAATTTAAGCAATATCAGCAAATGATTCATGTTTTTTTTTTATTCTTTTCATGTAATTTGACACCACACTTCCTGTAGGCAGCCAAAAATTTTATTGTTCCAAGAATTTTACAGATCGAAACGTTTTATTGGAATTCACATAAAGTAAACAAATTTTCACATTTCTTGTATGCATTCATGTAAACAATCTCTCTGTAAGCAAATTGGTTGGAATTCATCCTGTGCAATGATTATTGTAGCAGCAGGATAATTCATGTTTACAAACCGTTCCTATAAAAGCCCAAGCAAACTCTTGGGGAGCATCAGTCAGTTTTAGTAATAGTTTAAAAACATAAAAAAATAAAAATGACAACCGCGCTAGTAAATAAAAGTTTTTCAGTAATTAAAAACTTGCCGAAGGATGTGTTGAAGTGTTTAACAAATTCAGAGAATAAAGACTATATTGTTAAAAAGTGCAACAGAAACATACATAAATTTCAAGTTGCATTTCGGAAGAAGTGCTAGGAAACGACATTTCGAGAGCTGTCTCGAGCCAATTAAAGCATTAAGAGCACTATTGAGAACTCCCCGTCGAGGTGGAGGAATTACTCGCGTAAGAAGTAGTGATTTTGTAAAGTGGGAGGAAATAAAGACATCGTTCGCAGATAGAATTCGAGAAGGTGTTATTGCAAATTTAAAACATATTGATCCGAAGATTTTTATGCAAGACGCTGCCACATTATTTACGCTTCGTGGTAAAAATACCTTAACACATTATTTTAATATTAAAGTTTCTACAACGTTTTGCGGTGAATTTGTTAAAGAAACTGGTGATAATGAAATTATAAAAGACATTAAATATTTTCAAGCAAAAACTGCTCCAATTAGTGCAGATGATAATTTGGAGGAGTGGTTTAAATCAAATATTTTTGATCCAATAAACACTCCGCTGGAAGAATTCCAGGAAAAGGACAGTGCATGGGCACTGTACTCTATAATACATCTAGCAATACACATCAACAAATTTGAACAGCTCCGAGGATATTTGTATATACCCCTACCAAAGGAAATTGCATCAAAGAAAGCTTGCATCAATGTACAAAATAATGATGAAGCATGCTTCGCATGGGCCGTAACATCAGCGCTATATCCTATAAATGCTCATCATATCCACATTATTCAACTGTACTTAATGGGATAACATTTCCTATGACTCTTAAGCAAATTACGCAATTTGAAGACCAGAGCGATTTACCAATAAACGTATTCATCCTAGAGAAAGAGCGTTTCTTCACCACAGCTCCAGTCAGACTTACGAAACACAGGATGGAGCGACATGCTAATCTCTTAATGCTAAAAGATGACTATGACCAGGCTGATTCATATGGACGATAATGATGATGGCAGATATCATTTCTGCTGGATTAAAGATCTTTCCCGACTCATATCGAAGCAAACATATAGAAAATACTTGCTGCCATATATGTGAAAAAACGTTTGCAGCTGATGAGGAACATGTTCGGGATCATTGCCACTTACCAGGAAAATACCGAGGGCCAGCGCATAATGCATGCAATATTGATAGCACCATAATTCCAGTAATTTTTTATAATTTATCCGAATATGATGCCCACTTCATTATCAAGGATATAGCTACATCTTTCCCAGGAAAAGTTGATATATTACCAATAAACAAGGAAAGATATATCTCGTTCACCAAGCACATGGAAGGCAGCCACATAAAGTTCAGATTCATTGATTCCTTCCGTTTATAACTGAATCTTTAGATAAGCTATCATCATTGCTGCAAGTGGATAAATTAAACACTAAAAGATTAGTATGGCCGGGTTTGGATGATGACAGTATCAAACTTCTTACACGCAAGGTCTTCCCATATGATTTTATTGATGACTGGGATAAATTGGATTTGCCAACACAGAAAGCGTTCTACAATAAACTGACTGACAGTGCTATATCTTCTGACGACTACAATCATGCTGAAAAGGTCTGGCAGACATTTGAAATACAAACACTTGGTGAATATTCAGATCTATTCTTTAAGACTGATGTTCTCCTATTGGCAGATGTGTTTGAGAAATTTCGAGAAGTGTGCATGAAGACATACAATTTAGATCCAGCACATTATTACACCATGCCAGGCCTAACATGGGATGCTATGCTAAAATACACTAATGTGAAATTAGAGCTGATAACCCATGCAGATATTCTGCTATTCATAGAGAGAGGCATTCGAGGTGGTATAAGTCAATATTGGAACAGATATAGTAAAGCAAATAATAAATATATGGACGATTTTAAGCCTAACGAGAAAGAGAAATACCTGATGTATTATGATGTAAATAACCTTTATGGATGGGCCATGTCACAGTATTTACCAACCGGAGGATTCAAATGGGTTGAAGTTCCCAATATTGACGTTTTCGAAATTCCTAATGATTCTCCAACTGGACATATATTCGAAGTCGACTTCGATTATCCTCAACATCTACATGATAAGCATAAGGACTTACTGTTTTGCTCTGAGCATGGAGCACCACCCGGAGCAAAATTAGAAAAGCTTTTGACAACATTACATCCAAAAACTAAATATATTATACACTACCAAAATTTGAAGCAATGCTTATCACATGGACTCATCCTAAAAAGAGTGCACCGGGTTCTTCAATTCGACCAATCAGCTTGGCTTAAACCAAATATTGATTTAAATACTACCAAACGGATGCAGGCTACAAGCGATCATGAGAAGGACATCTATAAGAAGATGAATAATGCAGCTTTTGGTAAGACCATGGATTCACAAGTATAGCGATATAAAACTTTGTGTAAAGTGGGAAGGTCGCTATGGTGTAAAGGCTCGGATTGCAGCACCCAACTTCCACAGTGCAACGATATTTGATGAGAATTTAGTTGCTGTGGAATTAAGGCGTCTCAAAATCTTATTCAACAAGCCTCTCTATATTGGAATGGCAGTTATGGATATGCCTCTACGATTTCCACTACAGTTTTATGCAGCGTGAGTTTGGATATAAATGTAAAGTATGTATACAGATGCAGATTCTCTAATATATGAACTTGAAGAGAAAAATGCATATGAGTTTATGGCTGAAAATATAAACAAATTTGATACAAGTGATTACCCAGAAGATAAATAATTCAATTTACCGCTCATGAACAAAAAGATTCCTAGTATAATGAAGGATGAGCTGAATGGGAAAATCATGAGCGAATTTGTTGGCTTGCGCTCGAAAATGTACAGTCTGGGTATAAACGATGGTAAAACTGTAAAGAAAGCAAAAGGAGTAAATGCTAATGTAGTACAGAGGCATATCAATTTCGAAGGCTACATCGAATATTTGAATTACAAGCGAATATTATCTGCTAATCAGAGCTCCATACGATCCCATAACCATAGCGTGTACACTGTCAGTCAACAGAAGATTGCATTGAGTCCTTATGATAATAAGCGACATATTATGAGCGGTACGATGGATACTCTACCATGGGGGCATTACTCCATTTCATCAGATCAACAAGTGGCAACCGCGGAAAGAATCTAAGTCTAGTGTAAATAAATTATGTATTATAGTTTTAGTTTTATTTATTAAAGTAATTTGCATTATAACAACATTTAAAAAGTATTATAATTTTTTTTTAAATTATTTTAAATTATTAAATGTTTTTTCAAGAAATTATAAAACATCTTTGTTAATAATCCAAGAATTGTGTTTAGATGAAAATCCGAACCGTTTAACGTAAGATTTATCTCCACTCTTCTTTAAGATTTTCTTCTGTAGATTGTGTAGAAGTATGGTAATGGAGTTGTATTTAAACTACATATAATATCTGCTTCTCGCAACTCCTCCAGGATAGATACAATTTCATTGTTGTGACTGGTGTTTCTAGCCTGCTTTGATGCCATTAGAAGGCGCAGTCTATCCACTAATTCATTTGGATCATCCCAGTAAATGTGATCAATGTTTTCCTTAGGCAGACGCATTAGTCCCATGCCTTTATGCTGTATAAGTTTACTGATTATAGCTTTATACTTAGGCGCTCTTGTACCTTTTATTTGTCCATCTTGAGCATAGTCACGTTTATATGCATTGGAATCTCTCAAAATAGATCCATAATTAGTTAAACCCTCTTTAGTATATAGACTTTTTATAGGATCTTTCATAAATAGCAGCTCACATAACCCAAAAGTTGTTTTATAGCTCTTCCCCTTGATAACAATATTTCCTACATCAGCAACATTAAACGTTGAATTACCGATTCTCCACGCATTTTCATCATAGTTAACTCCATAGTTTGGATCAATTTTAGGGCTATCATCAGTGCATAGCTTTAAATAGTTTGAAACTATGTACCCAGCGTATCGGGGGATGTGACAGGAGACCTTCCTATCAATGTTCTTGAATGTTTAGGTGTTGCGAATTCTTCTTCTGATGTTAAGGAATAATCTCCATAATTTATAGGTGTGCTACTAGACTCCATTTTAACATATTTTCGTTTTGGAGGAGTAAAAAGTTACACAATTTCGTTGTCTTCTTCTTCTTTTTCTTCTTTTGGCTCCAATTTTACTGGTGACTCGTTTTTGAGTCTTGTTACAAATTAAGTTAAGGGTTTGGTGATTGGCTTCTGCTTCAATCCTTCCCGTCTATAGAGCTTTAAATTTCCTTCGCACTGCATTCCTTGTCTTGATGATTTCTTTTAATAAATTTTCATTCATCTTCTATATTAACTGAATGACGGCTTTTCAAACAGCTCTGATAACAGTTTAACAGCTTTTCAAACAGCTTAACAGCTTTTAAACAGCTCTGATAACAGCTTAACAGCTTTTAAAATAGCTCTGATAACAGCTTAACAGCTTTTAAATAGCTCTGATAACAGCTTAACAGCTCTGATAACAGCTTAACAGCTTTTAAAACAGCTCTGATAACAGCTTAACAGCTTTTTAAAGAGGTCTGATAACAGGTGAACAGCTTTAATCTACTCAGCAGTTCCACAGGATTCGATGTGCTTTCGGCCGAGTTACAACTTCAACTTATGAAGATTTCACATGTTTCAACCTTTTATAGTACAATGAAGGTACCGCCCCTGGTTTAATGAGCTATCCTTATCAATCATCAAGAAACCATATTCATCCTTCCAACACGCAGCACAAGCTCTTCGAAATTTAGCAAACTTCATATCTGTATTCACATGATCATTATAGATATGTTTCAAATTCAAGTCATCTTGCTTGAATAAGATGATTAAATTAAAATTGTCACGTATTAAGTGCTTTGGTATATGCGGATATGCTTGACAGAGATAGAAGATGTCTATATCTTCGTGGCGACACATGCAAAAATAGGATCGCACATTATCTTGCTTTTCACATGCTACATCATCGAAAATAAACACTGAATGTGATTTGGCTTCCTCTGGTGGTAGAACGTCGCAGTTGTTTGAGAATGTATAATACCCCAATCCTGATATGGGAGTCATCACTCGCTTCAAGCATTCATAATTTGGTTGATGTAAAGATTTTCAATATATGTAAATATTTTCATATCTCAGACCATTGGGATGTTTCAGAAAACTTATCATAACAGTAGTTTTTCCACAATTGCATGGTCCAGTGATGCTACTTATACTATTAGGCTATAGGGGGCCACACTTCTTTTTCACCTTCATAACAGCTAATTCAGCATTTCGAACAGGCAAAGCTTGTTGTTGTTTAATGAACCGCATATTGAAGACTAAGCTGTTTATATTACATTTCAACAGTATCATCGGAACCTTACAAGATGTCGAATCAAAAATCGACACGCTCCAGAAAATCTTTGAAAGGGGGCAGAGGACTACTAAATTCAGTCATCAACAAATTACCTGTAGAAGTACATCTACCGGGATACCAGTACTGTGGGCCAGGAACAAAGTTACAACAAAGTTTGGCGAGAGGATATTCGGGCATTTATCCACTGGATGCAGCCTGCAAGGAACACGATATAGTATACTCGCGACATAGAGATACAAGTGATCGACATATAGCTGAAAAAATATAAAACTAAACGTCAACCCACATTCCGAGAAGCAGTACGAAATGATCGTAAGATCTTAAAAATAAAAAAACCAAAAGACTTGAAGTAAGCTACAAAAATAGCTCTTAGTGCTGCTAAAAGTATTGTGAAAAGAAAGAAAAAATCACTTAAAACTCCATGAGTGATACCTGTACCAAAGGCTAGTGGCGCACTTCTGTTCCTCATCCAATTGTTTGCTGGGCTTTCAGCATTGAGAGCACTATCGGGAGGTGCAGTAGGCATAGCTAAAGCAGTAAATGATATCAGTGCGGCAAAGGCAAAGTTGGAAGAATGCAAAAGTCATAACCCAGCAATGGAAACTATAGTGGTTGGTAAAGATGGAAAGGGGCTGTTCCTGAAACCGTACAGAAAAGGACTTGAACTCTATTTACAACCTCATCCAAAAAACTTGCCACACTTCAGAGGAGTATTTATGCGTGATAATCTATCTAAAAAACCATGGAAGCAAGAAAGCGGCATTGTTAACTTGGACATCTCAACTGGAACAGGTACACACTGGGCAGCGTACTACAAGAAAGGTGATAACATCGAATATTTTGATAGTTTTGGCAATCTCCAACCACCAAGGAAGCTCATAAACTACTTGGGTAGTAATATATCGTACAACTACAGTTCTTATCAGAACTGTGATGCAGTAATTTGCGGTCACTTATGTTTGGAGTTTTTATATAATTGTTATAGCCATTAATTATTATCTATAAATAAATGTATCTATATTGAAATTGTGACAGTTCATTATCAACCATCATGTCATTAACACTTACTCTCATGGGAAATTCATCTCTACTCACTGCTGAGTACTTTCCTCCGCTGGAGCTAGCAACGGGTTAATTGATTTTCGAATATACAACTCTATACCAAATATTGATGTGAACAATAATCTGGTTCATGTAGGAATGAGGTTGTTGAGATACCTGTTGGATCCTATGATATTGATGATACAGCAAAACATGTACAAGCCTACTTGGATAAAGAAGAGAAAAGGATAAAGGTTGCGATAAAGGCTAACAATAATACATTGAAGAGTGAAGTTAAGGCAACTGAAGAAATACATTTTGAAAAACAGAGATCCATAGCTCCTCTGCTTGGATTCAGTAAAACAAACTTATCTGCTAATATAGTGCATACATCAGAGTTGCCAGTCAACATCATTAAAGTAAATACTATACGCATCGAATGTAATATTATATCATGATCATTCTGCAACAACACACAAGTACACACCCTCCACGAGTTTTCACCGAACGTGGGGCCTGAGTATAAAATACTGGAGGTACCCAAAAATGTAATCTTTTTGCCTGTGAACACCAAACGTATAAGTTCTCTAACATTGAAGCTCCTTGACCAAGACGGTGACTTAATCAACTTCAGAGGGGAGACTATAACCATCAAGTTACATTTGAAGCCACAGCATGTTGATATACAATAATGATAAACACGAGTTCGGAGCAAACAAGATCATTAGTCAGCGGACAACCTTGAAGCGGTTAAGACCTACATTAACACCTGCAAATACAGCATATTTACAATCGGTAAGTTTAACGCTGAAACAATGAATAAAGGAATACTAGATATTGCACCAGACACTCACTTTGATAACAGTGTTAGTAAATTTGAACATCACTTCTATTCACCATTTCTAACATTATTTAAAAGCAGCGATGAAATCCGTATCTCCGTACAACAACAGGACTTGAGTCTTCTACCCAGCAGGACTTTTCTTTACATTGAGCGGTCGCTAACAAACCTGGATGGAAACGTTTCAGCAACCGCAAAATTAGCTCACAACGCTCTACCATTTCTTTTTGAGGAAATACGCTATGAATTAAATGCAGTGGAAATCGACCGTACAAGAAATGTTTGCATTGCGACAACATTAAGAAACTACGTATCGCTAAATGCAAATATAAGCAGGATACGACTCAACGGCAGCTGGTCACCAGATTCATCCGTTATACCTGCCAATGGACTGTTTAACTATTGTGTACCTCTGAAATATTTATTGGGATTCGCTGAAGATTACAAGAAAATTCTTATAAATTCCAAACATGAACTCATATCGATCAGGAACATGACAGATGCTAATGCCATTATATCACCCACAGATGAGGTGAAAAATGAAATTACCAAACTTCAATGGAGCATTCCGCATGTTACAGTATCCGATGATGAAAAGCTGCAACTATTTAAAATTATCGGGAGAGGTAGCCCGATACAAATACCATTCCGCAGCTGGGGCATATATGAGTATCCAGTACTACCAAAATCCACGCATCAAACCTGATCAGTTAAGACTTCCACTCAACTGGAGAAACTTCGATTTATCATCTTAGCATCACAAACGAATCGAAGGAATGATAAAACCAAAGATGCCAGCAAGTTTGATCACTGCCAACTCACCGATGTTACAGTTCATTTGAACTCAGAATCATATCCCTATGATGATTTGAATTTGAAATTTGATTTGAATAGATACGCATTGCTGTATGACATGTATATAAAGTTTACACAATCATACTATGGCCATCAGTATCAGTCATTCCTCACATAGGATAAGTTCAAAACCGATGCTCCGATTGCTATCATTGATTGCTCACATCAAAATGAAACAATAAAAACTGGACCTGTTGACATAAGGCTAGAATTCACATACCGTAAACTCAATAATAATTTACTAAGAAAACATCAAACCAAGGTGTTGTGAAATTCGAATGATGTATCCCTCTAAGAAAACTTGCAGCACTTGAAAACAACAAAACCAGCATGACGTCATGCTGATATCTACAACCTCCCCGCTAATAAAAGAAAATCTCAAAACCAAGGCCTGCTGGTAGTTCCAGCTAATGCTGCTAGGTAACCTTACTCAAGAAATGGTATCAATTCAAGCTGATGTCATTTTGTGAAATTCGAATGATGCTGATATCTACAACTTCCTCGCTATGAAAACTTGCAGCATTTGAAAACAGCAAAACCAAGATGACGTCATGCTGATATCTGGAACTTCCCTGCTAATATAAGAAAACAGCAAAACCAAGACATGCTGGTAGTTCCGACTAATGCCGCTAGTCAATACAAAATGACACATCCAGGACATAAGCCAGTGAAGGCGCAATGGTGTATCCAATACATAAGCCAGTCAAGACTCAATGGTTCATCCAAGACATAAACCATCCAAGACCCAATGGTACATCCGAGACATAAACTAATACATTCAAGACACAAACGCACATTTAGTATGGACTAAAACCACTTAGAGACGGTGGCGCCATCTATGGCGAAATCTTGGCAACTAAAACATTGTGCCAGTACTCCTATAGCGTAACTACTGCCGCACCTCCTGAGCCAAACATGACAAACCAAGTGCTTTACGAAAGATGGGAAACTGTGACAAAATTACAGCAGCATATCTGGAAAAGATGGTCGCAGGAATACCTAAGCTTGCTGCAGCAAAACTGCAGGTGGACAACCTTGGTCGAATTCTGCAACTGCATCTCGGAACTGACGGCATAGTACGTATAGTATCGGTGAGATACAAAAACGATATCAAAACACGCCCAGTTATTGAGTTGTGTCAGCTGCCAATCAGCATTCTAAGCACGGGCACGGAGGACCTGAAATTAAGGTACCACAGCACTTCCAATTGCCTCAAATGCCAGCTCGGCCATCCGCAAGAGGCCAATCTCACAAGGCGATGAAGACCACGAAGACATGCAATGCACTGAACAAGAGCACTCCAATATAAGGGCCGCATTTCAAGATCCATCAACCAAAAGGAGAAGAATCAGAACATCTCCCTGGACTTGGTACAAAAACATATTGCATACAGCTCTACTGATGCTGTACTGGATGACAGTAGTGTTTGGCAAAGGTTATGAAATCACCCGCCCATAGGTTGGATTTTACATAGAAAATCTGGGGTATGCCAAAATTAAAAGAAGAAATCTCAGGCTTTAGATTTCGCTTCCCATAAATGAAATCATCAATAATACTTGGACGCAGATTGACAAAATGTGTGAACAAGCCAGAAAGCTCACGCAAATGACCACCCATTACGATGTATTTCTTAAGCGTCTATCCTTCAAGCGGTACTATCTACTGAGGCTACAGACGAAATCAAGCAGTTGTCTAAACACAAACAGAAGTAAACGCGGACTGCTCGGAAACTTTCTCACAAGAGGTCTTTGGTGTAAACGATGAAATTTATAAGGAGATAGAATCATTGCAAAGTAATCAGCAAACCATAGCCCAATTGGCCAATCAGCACACCCTCTACCTGAATACCAAAATAAACCCAACCAACTTCGTGACTGAAAGCAAACTAAACCAATTCGGCGCAAGCCTCTCTCAGATAGTTCAGTCAATTAATTAAATGGCAAACTGGTACTCCCAGGCTGATCATAACAGAATCTACATAGAGGTACTTGCTACCTATCACAGCGCCGAATATTATTTCGATGAACTATGTAGAGCATAAATATGATAAATGGCGTAACGCAATTCATGAGAATGGGCACATTCTTGACTTTATAACCACAAAAGGCATCAAGAAGCCAATCGAAAGGGTATCTGGCAGGATGGACTCCAACATGCTCATAACCAGGACGCCGCATCGAAGTCTCGACCTCAGGGTAGAACATGACAGCTTAACATGGCTACTTGAACATAGTCGAAAATATCACCTACGCACTGATTCACGTTACTCCGATTCCCCATTTAGTTGGAAACAGTTCTCTGGTAATAGCAGAATTAGAGTTCCTTACACTTGCTGTTAACTTCAACGAGCAAAACTACTTCAATTTGGAACAATAAGAACTGGAACTACACAAATATATGTATGCCAACAATAGTTCATAACATTGATGGAGCTCCATCCTGCTTTATCGACGAAATATATGAGCGCCTCCCAAAAACCAGCTGCAACATGCAGCATATGCAACTAAATGGCATCATCTGGAAGGCACTCATGATGAAAAATACTTAGCTTTACGTAAAAACAGAACCGAAGGTTAAAGCAATCATTTACAAAGGGGAGAGAACGGAAATTCGACTCAATACCACAGGCATCATCTGCCTTGATGATGATTGCGTCATCAAGAGCAAAAAGACTGCCTTAAAGACCAGCATTTATGAAACCATTGAGGTCATTTTCAGCCACATAAAAGAAGCTGCTCCAATAGTAATTTACATTAACGACACTAAACCTTTGGTGATCTTACACCCAGGAATTTTAATTCTTCCAGATGAGCATCTCTATGACTACGGCACGCTGACGGTTCTCCCGTCAGCAAGCATAGCTCACAAGATAACGATAGGCTCCATGGTGACCTCTACTGCCATCATGATTATTGTGATATTATATATTGCTGCGAGAAGATATTGGACCAAAGTCAAGGCATGTTTCAAAGGTTGTCAGAAGACTCCTGCAAAACCTACACCTGCAAGGTGATCCGCACCAGGCATCGAGGACGATTTCAACCGAGTTTTGGCATCCGCCTCCTACCAACATGTTCAGCCCTGAACAAACATTTTTAAGAAAGCCTTCAAGTTTTATAATAATTAAGAATTTGTTTATCCAATTAGCAATATTTCTTTTAATAATTTCTGCTCGGCATATAAAGTCAATTCTGACTGTGCGCATTTTTTCCAAGTGATTGACTCATGACAAAACAACATTCGAAATTTCGTCACTAATAAACCAAGTCAGCAAATTTGCTGACGAACAAATTTTACGTTTCTCATGAGGTAATGCACTCTGAAGAAAACAATTGCTAAAAGCATATATGTGTATATTATATAGCAAAAAATTGATTAAATTGTTCAGAGTTCGAAAGTACCTCCAAGTGTTTTATTTCACTGAAACCTAAAACTCTTCCATAATCCACCAAGCAGATCGGTAATTGCTAATTCGGACTCACTGACATATAATAAGAATGGACTGAGCGTTCTTGCTTCAAAAATGGGACAAATATTGAACAGGCTGTGAAAACCCGAAATAAATATACACGGATTCATAATTTATTATTATTTGTCGATTAGAAACACTAAAGGTGTTGAAAAATAGTATTGCATTATATAAAAATTGTTTAGGAAGTTAAAGTTGTTTTAATGTAACCACTTTAAAACAAGATTTTTGCTCCAATGATTAATAAGGGTGTTAGCAGGATCCACAGATAAGCTGATGCAGCAATAAATTAAATAAATAACTACAGCGTCGTTCTTGGAAAAAGGGATCTCTGAAATAAAAGAATTTCCTTAAATTCCTTCACTGAGGCGAGAAAGTAATATGAGAATGTCCAAGGACACATTACGTAGTGCCGATGAGTTTTAAGTTTTGCTGCATAGAATTTGCATGGCGTAGGTAGTTCAAAATTGTGCAATCCAGTGGTAGGTTGTAGCCTCCTCAGTATTCTAAGTGATTAGTGAAAGAGTGAATGGGTTAGTGAAGTTTAAATCAGTTTGAGAAAGCTCTAGGTAATCCAAAACGGGCTCCACGGTAGCACAATTGGATTACCTTGTGACAGAAGTAAGGGGTGACCATGAATTACATTATGGTCTAGGAGGGGATTTTTACAGTATGAGTGAATTTTATGATTGGGACTTAGGTTTTACTCACTGAGACCTGTTCTCACTTGTACCTCTTTATATTCTAATTACAGACAAAGAGCATCACCAATTTTCCGAGACCTAAAAACATTCATAATGTACGACAATTTTTGGGACTAACGGGATTCTTTCGATAATTCATAGAAGGATATGCGACTCTTACCAAACCACTTACACAACTAACCAAGAAAGGTAGTAACTGGAAATGGGAAAGTCAACAAGAAGAATCATTTGAGCTGTTAAAACAAAAACTCACAAATCGACCACTTTTATCAATTTACGATCCAGCAGCAGAGACAGAGATACACACAGATTCCAGCCAAAAAGAATAAGCAGGAATACTGCTCCAAATTCAAAATAAATCTAAATTACAACTAGTGGCATATTATAGTCGACAAACTACTTCAGCAAAAGAAAAATATCATTCATATGAATTAGAGACTTTAGCTGTAGTGGAAACATTAAAGCAAATTCGGACTTACCTGATAGATTTACAATTCAAGGTAGTCACAAATTGCAATGCGATTAAATCAGCTGCAAGTACGAGGGATCTTATCCCACGAATCGCTAGATGGTGGCTTCAGCTTCAGGAATTTTCTTTCACAGTAGAATATCGTCCCGGAAGTAAAATGACTCACGTTGACGCTTTAAGCCGCAATATGACACAAATGGATACATCGATAAAAGAGCACGAAATATTAAGGATAGAAGTAGAAGACTGGGTTTTGGCAGGTCAACTCAATGGCGAAAAAGTTAAATTGATATACGAGATTTTACAAAACAAACCCGAAACGGATTATGAAAAAGGTGTCCATACAGAATACTGTCTACATGAAGGAAGAGTGTACAGAAAAACCAAGAATGGCAACAAATGGGTTATACCAAAAGACATGATGTCTCAAATTTTAAGAGCATCTCATGATGACTTTGGCCATTTCGGAGTGGAGAAAACATTATTGAAAATCTGCGAAAATTATTGGTTCTCTAAAATGCGAGAGTACGTAACACGATATATTAATAATTGTATACCGTGCATGTATCATAAGAAACCAAAGGGTAAACAGCCAGGATTTCTTCACCCTATCGAAAAAGGCAACATTCCGTTTCAGACTATACATATGGATCATTTAGGACCTTTCGTCAAAAGCACAACTGGCAAGAAGTACTTTATTGTAACGGTAGACGGATTCACCAAATATACCCTTTTAAAAGCCGTAAATGAGACGAAAACTCTACCCGTAATTAGATTTTTAGAAACGATTATAGAGAGCTTCGGAGTTCCAGCCAGATTGATAACAGATAAAGGCACTTCCCATACATCTCATGCTTTCAATAGATTCTGCGCACAAAAAGGAATTATTCATATACAAAATGCCTGATGTATTATGATGTAAATAACCTTTATGGATGGGCCATGTCACAGTATTTACCAACCGGAGGATTCAAATGATTCTCCAACTGGATACATATTCGAAGTCGACTTCGATTATCCTCAACATCTACATGAGCATGCAGCACCACCCGGAGCAAAATTAGAAAAGCTTTTGACAACATTACATCCAAAAACTAAATATATTATACACAATTTGAAGCAATGCTTATCACATCGACTCATCCTAAAAAGAGTGCACCGGGTTCTTCAATTCGACCAATCAGCTTGGCTTAAACCAAATATTGACTTAAATACTACCAAACGGATACAAGCGATCATGAGAAGGATATCTATAAGAAGATGAATAATGCAGCTTTTGGTAAGACCATGGAAAATGTTCGCAAGTATAGCGATATAAAACTTTGTGTAAAGTGGGAAGGTCGCTATGGTGTAAAGGCTCGGATTGCAGCACCCAACTTCCACAGTGCACCGATATTTGATGAGAATTTAGTTGCTGTGGAATTAAGGCGACTCAAAATCTTATTCAACAAACCTCTCTATATTGGAATGGCAGTTATGGAAATTTCAAAGATATGCCTTTACGATTTCCACTACAGTTTTATGCAGCGTGAGTTTGGATATAAATGTAAAGTCATGTATACAGATGCAGATTCTCTAATATATGAACTTGAAGAGAAAAATGCATATGAGTTTATGGCTGAAAATATAAACAAATTTGATACAAGTGATTACCCAGAAGATAAATAGTTCAATTTACCGCTCATGAATAAAAAGATTCCTAGTATAATGAAGGATGAGCTAAATGGGAAAATCATGAGCGAATTTGTTGGCTTGCGCTCGAAAATGTACAGTCTGGGTATAAACGATGGTAAAACTGTAAAGAAAGCAAAAGGAGTAAAGGCTAATGTAGTACAGAGGCATATCAATTTCGAAGGCTACATCGAATATTTGAATTACAAGCGAATATTATCTGCTAATCAGAGCTCCATACGATCCCATAACCATAGCGTGTACACTGTCAGTCAACAGAAGATTGCATTGAGTCCTTATGATAATAAGCGACATATTATGAGCGGTACGATGGATACTCTACCATGGGGGCATTACTCCATTTCATCAGATCAACAAGTGGCAAAAGCGGAAAGAATCTAAGTCTAGTGTAAATAAATTATGTATTATAGTTTTAGTTTTATTTATTAAAGTAATTTACATTATAGCTACATGTATAAAGTATTATAATTTTTTTTAATTATTTTAAATTATTAAATGTTTTTTCAAGAAATTATAAAACATCTTTGTTAATAATCCAAGAATTGTGTTTTGATGAAAATCCGAACCGTTTAACGTAAGCTTTATCTCCACTCTTCTTTAAGATTTTCTTCTGTAGATTGTGTAGAAGAATGGTAATGGAGTTGTATTTAAACTATAATATCTGCTTCTCGCAACTCCTCCAGGATAGATACAATTTCATTGTTGTGACTGGCGTTTCTAGCCTGCTTTGATGCCATTAGAAGGCGCAGTCTATCCACTAATTCATTTGGATCATCCCAGTAAATGTGATCAATGTTTTCCTTAGGCAGACGCATTAGTCCCATGCCTTTATGCTGTATAAGTTTACTGATTATAGCTTTATACTTAGGCGCTCTTGTACCTTTTATTTCTCCATCTTGAGCATAGTCACGTTTATATGCATTGGAATCTCTCAAAATAGATCCATAATTAGTTAAACCCTCTTTAGTATATAGACTTTTTACAGGATCTTTCATAAATAGCAGCTCACATAACCCAAAAGTTGTTTTATAGCTCTTCCCCTTGATAACAATATTTCCTACATCAGCAACATTAAACGTTGAATTACCGATTCTCCACGCGTTTTCATCATAGTAAACTCCATAGTTTGGATCAATTTTAGGGCTATCATCAGTGCATAGCTTTAAATAGTTTGAAACTATGTACCCAGCGTATCGGGGGATGTGACAGGAGACCTTCCTATCAATGTTCTTGAATGTTTAGGTGTTGCGAATTCTTCTTCTGATGTTAAGGATTAATCTCCATAATTTATAGGTGTGCTACTAGACTCCATTTTAACATATTTTCGTTTTGCAGGAGTAAAAAGTTACACAATTTCGTTGTCTTCTTCTTCTTTTTCTTCTTTTGGCTCCAATTTTACTGGTGACTCGTTTTTGAGTCTTGTTACAAATTAAGTTAAGGGTTTGGTGATTGGCTTCTGCTTCAATCCTTCCCGTCTATAGAGCTTTAAATTTCCTTCGCACTGCATTCCTTATCTTGATGATTTCTTTTAATAGATTTTCATTCATCTTCTATATTAACTGAATAACGGCTTTTCAAACAGCTCTGATAACAGTTTAACAGCTTTTCAAACAGCTTAACAGCTTTTAAACAGCTCTGATAACAGCTTAACAGCTTTTAAAATAGCTCTGATAACAGCTTAACAGCTTTTAAATAGCTCTGATAACAGCTTAACAGCTCTGATAACAGCTTAACAGCTTTTAAAACAGCTCTGATAACAGCTTAACAGCTTTTCAAAGAGGTCTGATAACAGGTGAACAGCTTTAATCTACTCAGCAGTTCCACAGGATTCGATGTGCTTTCGGCCGAGTTACAACTTCAACTTATGAAGATTTCACATGTTTCATCCTTTTATAGTACAATGAAGGTACCGCCCCTGGTTTAATGAGCTATCCTTATCAATCATCAAGAAACCATATTCATCCTTCCAATACGCAGCACAAGCTCTTCGAAATTTATCAAACTTCATGTCTGTATTCATATGATCATTATAGATATGTTTCAAATTCTAGTCATCTTGCTTGAATGAGATGATTAAATTAAAATTGTCACGTATTAAGTGCTTTGGTATATGCGGATATGCTTGACAGAGATAGAAGATGTCTATATCTTCGTGGCGACACATGCAAAAATAGGATCGCACATTATCTTGCTTTTCACATGCTACATCATCGAAAATAAACACTGAATGTGATTTGGCTTCCTCTGGTGGTAGAACGTCGCAGTTGTTTGAGAATGTATAATACCCCAATCCTGATATGGGAGTCATCACTCGCTTCAAGCATTCATACTTTGGTTGATATAAAGATTTGGAATATATGTAAATATTTTCATATCTCAGACCATTGGGATGTTTCAGAAAACTTATCATAACAGTAGTTTTTCCACAATTGCATGGTCCAATGATGCTACTTATACCATTAGGCTATAGGGGGCCATACTTCTTTTTCACCTTCATAAAAGCTAATTCAGCATTTCGAACAGGCAAAGCTTGTTGTTGTTTAATGAACCGCATATTGAAGACTGACTAAGCTGTTTATATTACATTTCAACAGTATCATCGGAACCTTACAAGATGTCGAATCAAAAATCGACACGCTCCAAAAAATCTTTAAAAGGGGGCAGAGGACTACTAAATTCAGTCATCAACAAATTACCTGTAGAAGTACATCTACCGGGATACCAGTACTGTGGGCCAGGAACAAAGTTACAACAAAGTTTGGCGAGAGGATATTCGGGCATTAATCCACTGGATGCAGCCTGCAAGGAACACGATATAGTATACTCGCGACATAGAGATACAAGTGATCGACATATAGCTGAAAAAATAGTTGCTGAAAAAGCCTGGCAGCGTTCAAAATCTACGGACGCAAATTTGAGTGAACGTGCCAACGCCTGGCTTATAACAAACGCAATGAAGGCTATAATTAAGCTGGGTATGGATCTTAAGGCTAAAACTAAACGTCAACCCACATTCCGAGAAGCAGTACGAAATGATCGTATGATCTTAAAAATAAAAAAAAAACCCAAAAGACTTGATGTAAGCTACAAAAATAGCTCTTAGTGCTGCTAAAAGTATTGTGAAAAGAAAGAAAAAATCACTTAAAACTCCATGAGTGATACCTTGACCAAAGGCTAGTGGCGCACTTCTGTTCCTCATCCCGTTGTTTGCTGGGCTTTCAGCATTGGGAGCACTATCGCGAGGTGCAGTAGGCATAGCTAAAGCAGTATCCTGATGCTTATACAACATGAAATATTATTTCAACAATTGGTTCAACAATTTCATTAATTGGAATTCTATATTTTATATTTATTATCTATGATACCAGTGCGGCAAAGGCAAAGTTGGAAGAAAGCAAAAGTCATAACCCAGCAATGGAAACTATAGTGGTTGGTAAAGATGGAAAGGGGCTGTTCCTGAAACCGTACAGAAAAGGACTTGAACTCTATTTACAACCTCAACCAAAAAACTTGCCACACTTCAGAGGAGTATTTATGCGTGATAATCTACCTAAAAACCCATGGAAGCAAGAAAGCGGCATTGTTAACTTGGACATCTCAACTGGAACAGGTACACACTGGGCAGCGTACTACAAGAAAGGTGATAACATCGAATATTTTGATAGTTTTGGCAATCTCCAACCACCAAGGAAGCTCATAAACTACTTGGGTAGTAATATATCGTACAACTACAGTTCTTATCAGAACTATGATGCAGTAATTTGTGGTCACTTATGTTTGGAGTTTTTATATAATTGTTATAGCCATTAATTGTTATCTATAAATAAATGTATCTATATTGAAATTGTGACAGTTCATTATCAACCATCATGTCATTAACACTTACTCTCACGGGAAATTCATCTCTACTCACTGCTGAGTACTTTCCTTCGCTGGAGCTAGCAACGGGTTATTTGATTTTCAAACATACAACTCTATACCAAATATTGATGTGAACAATAATCTGGTTCATGTAGGGAATGAGGTTGTTGAGATACCTGTTGGATCCTATGATATTGATGATACAGCAAAATGTGTACAAGGATACTTGGATAAAGAAGAGAAAAGGATAAAGGTTGCGATAAAGCCTAACAATAATACATTGAAGAGTGAAGTTAAGGCAACTGAAGAAATACATTTTGAAAAACAGAGATCCATAGCTCCTCTGCTTGGATTCAGTAAAACAAACTTATCTGCTAATATAGTGCATACATCAGAGTTGCCAGTCAACATCATTAAAGTAAATACTATACGCATCGAATGTAATATTATATCATGATCATTCTGCAACAACACACAAGTACACACTCTCCACGAGTTTTCACCGAACGTGGGGCCTGAATATAAAATACTGGAGGTACCCAAAAATTTAATCTATTTGCCGGTGAACACCAAACGTATACGTTCTCTAACATTGAAGCTCCTTGACCAAGACGGTGACTTAATCAACTTCAGAGGGGAGACTATAACCATCAAGTTATATTTGAAGCCATAGTATGTTGATATACAATAATGATAAATACGAGTTCGGAGCAAACAAGATCATTAGTCAGCGGACAAGCTTGAAGCGGTTAAGACCTACATTAACACCTGCAAATACAGCATATTTACAATCGATAAGTTTAACGCTGAAACAATGAATAAAGGAATACTAGATATTGCACCAGACGCTCACTCTGATAACAGTGTTACTAAATTTGAACATCACTTCTATTCACTATTTCTAACATCATTTAAAAACAGCGATGAAATCCGTATCTCCGTACAACAACAGGACTTGAATCTTCTACCCAGCAGGACTTTTATTTACATTGAGGGGTCGCTAACAAACCTGGATGGAAACGTTTCAGCAACCGCAAAATTAGCTAACAAAGCTCTACCATTTCTTTTTGAGGAAATACGCTATGGATTATATGCAGTGGAAATCGACCGTAAGTAGATATGCTATGACAGTACCAGATCACTTTTTCCATACAAAAAGTGTCCGGAAATTTCAAACTATTTTGCTGGCTCTGGACTGGGTTCTGGGCCACTGAGGGGGATTCCGTCTAGTGGTATACGTCACAGGGTATGCCTGGAGAATTCCTTTCCTACCGTCTGGCTGACCAGGAGATGACATTAACTTTTTAGTAATAATTCAAGTTTTATTGTTTTTGCCCATGGTGTGCTGTGCCTAAATGTAGGCTTTTTTATTATGATTTTGCTGTTTTCAACTGTTGCGCCTAAATGTGGGCTTTTGGTTTTGAACTAATATTAGTAATAATTATAGTTAACACTACGCTATTCTTTTTCATACCAATAGATTCTAGGAGGTGCCAGTGGATAGGGTATTGATACTGTTGAGGGACAAAATTTTCATCAGAAATCCTCTATGGGCTATGGTTCTCGAGATATCAGCGATTTTACCTTTTTAGATATAGTTAATATTAGTAATAATTAAAGTTAACCCTATGCTATTCTTTTCATACCAATAGATTCTAGGAGGTGCCAGTGGATAGGGTGTTGGTACTTTTGGGGGACAAAATTTTCATCAGAAATCCTCTACGAACTGTGGTTTTCGAGATATTAGCGATCTTGCCTTTCAATATTACTAATAATTCAAGTTACCCTGTGGAGTTGTAGATATCAGCATAATGTCGCCTTGGATTTGCTGTTTTCTTACTTGAATATTTCTTAGTGAGGAATTTGTAGATATCAAAAGTTCCGGATGACTTTCTATAGGCGTTCTGGGCAGTGTGGTTCTGGGCATCAAATATTAAATGTTTACTAAACATTAGGCATGCGTCCCCTATTTATGATGTAATTTGATATCACCGCTGTAAACAAATTCGCATTTAAGCTGAATGGTTCTTACACACCTGTGTAAACTTCCTGTTTAAAAAATACGCATTTTAGCTGAATGAGTCATGCATACCTGTGTAAACAAATTTAAGCAATATCAGCACATTTATTCTTTTCACGTAATTTGATACCACACTTAGTGTAGGCAGCCAAAAATTTTATTTTATTGTTCCAAGAATTTTACCGTTCGAAATGTTTCATTAGAATTCGCATAAAGTAAACAAATTTCCACTTTTTCTTTTTATCTTGAAATGCATTCATGTAAACAATCTCATTCGATATTTGGAATTTCAACCAGCAGAATAAAGTAATCAAATTAATTTGCATGATTCATGTTTTTTTTGTGTTGTATTGTTTATTCGATATCATCTCAGCCTGTAAGCAAATTCGTTGGAATTCATCCTGTACAATGATTATTGCAGCAACAGGATCATTCATGTTCACAAACTGTTGCTATAAAAGCCCAAGCAAACTCTTGGGGAGCATCAGTCAGTTTTAGTGAGCCTCAGTGATAGTTTAAAAACATATAAAAAATTAAAAATGTCTTCGATGTTAGTAAATAAAAGTTTTTCAATAATTGAAAATTTGCGAAAAGATGTGATGGAGTGTTTAAAAAATTCAGTGAATAAAGGCTATATTGTTAAAAAGTGCAATAGAAACATGCATAAATTTCAAGTTGCATTTCGGAAGTGCAATAAGAGTCCTAGGAAACGACATTTCGAGAGCTGTCTCGAGCAAATTAAAGCATTAAGAGCGCTATTGAGAACTCCCCGTCGAGGTGGAGGAATTACTCGCGTAAGAAGAAGTGATTTTGTAAAGTGGGAGGAAATAAAGACAGCGTTCGCAGACAGAATTCGACAAGGTGTTATTGCAAATTTAAAGCATATCGATCCGAAGCTATTTATGCAAGACGCTGCCAAATTATTTATACGCCGCATTAAGAATACATTAAAACATTATTTTAATATTAAAGTTTCTACAACGTTTTGCAGTGAATTTGTTAAGGAAACTGGTGACAATGAAATTATAAAAGACATTAAATATTTCCAAGCGAGAACTGCTGCAATTAGTGAAGATGACAATTTAGAGGACTGGTTTAAATCAAACATTTTGGATCCAATAAACACTCAGCTGGAAGAATTCCAGGAAAAAGACAGTGGCTGGTCACTGCACTCTATAATACATCTAGCAGTACACATCAACAAGTTTGAACAACTCCGAGGATCTTCGTATGTACCTCTACCGAGGGAGATTGCTTTAAAGCAAGCTTGCATCAATGTGAAAAATAATGATGAAGCATGCTTCGCGTGGGCAATAACATCAGCGCTATATCCTGCAAATATTAACACCAATAGGATCTCATCATATCCACATTATTCTACTGTGCTAAATTTAACTAGAATAACATTTCCCATGACGCTTAACCAAATAACGCAATTTGAAGACCAGAACAATTTGTCAATAAACGTGTTCATCCTAGAGAAAGAGCGTTTCTTCACCACTGTTCCAGTTAGACTTACGAAACACAGGATGGAGCGACATGTCAATCTCTTAATGCTGCAAGATGACTATGACCAAGCTGATGATGATGAAGATCATATGGATGATGATGATGATGATGATGCGGGCAGATATCATTTCTGCTGGATTAAAGATCTTTCGCGTCTCATATCGAAGCAAACTTCGAAACATGATGGTAGAAAGTATATATGTGAGAGATGTTTGCTCTACTTTTACTCTGAAGAAAAATTAACATCACACACTCCTGAATGTGAGAAACAAAACTATTGCAGAATTATGTTTCCCTCAGAGGAAAAGAAATGGTTGGAATATAAGAATTATAACCATAAGAATCCAGTCCCGTTTTGTGTGTATGCTGATCTTGAATCAATATTGAAGCCGATTCAGGGAAACGATCAAAATACACAGCGAATCCAGGAACATGAAGTTCACAGCATAGGATTCTATTTCCACTGCAAACATGATGCTAAGCTCTCATATTACAGAGCATATCGAGGCAAGGACTGTCCACAATGGTTTGCATTAGAATTGCAAAAGATTGCATCCATAGCTGTACAGGAAAAGCTGAACATCAGGCCAATGCAACCCTTGACTAAAGAGGAACGACGTTCACATATGGAAACTACTTGCTGCCATATATGTGAAAAAACGTTTGCAGCCGATGAGGAACGAGTCCGGGACTATTGCCATTTAACAGGTAAATACTTAGAAGCATAATTCAATTCATTTCTTTTCATAAATTCTTTTAACAGGAAAATACCGAGGGCCAGCGCACAATGCATGCAATCTGATGTATCAAGATTGCTCCACAGTTCCAGTAATTTTTCACAATTTATCTGGTTATGATGCCCACTTCATAATTAAGGATATAGCTACATCTTTCCCAGGAAAAGTTGATCTCTTGCCAATAAACAAGGAAAGATATATCTCGTTCACCAAGCACATGGACGGCAACTACATAAAATTCAGATTCATCGATTCCTTCCGTTTTATGGCTGAATCTTTAGATAAGCTTTCATCATTGCTGCCAATGGATAAATTAAACACTACAAGATCAGTATGGCAGGGATTGGATGACGACACTATCAAACTTCTTACGCGCAAAGGTGTCTTCCCATATGATTTTATTGATGACTGGGATAAATTGGATTTCCAGAACTTGCCAACACAGGAAGCGTTCTACAATAAACTAACTGAGAGTGCTATATCTCCTGAGGACTACAATCATGCTGAAGAGGTCTGGCAAAAATTTGAAATACAAACACTTGGTGAATATTCAGATCTATACCTTAAGACTGATGTTCTCCTATTGGTCGATGTGTTTGAGAACTTTCGAGAAGTGTGCATGAAGACGTACAATTTGGATCCAGCACATTATTACACCATGCCAGGCCTAACATGGGATGCTATGCTGAAATACACTAATGTGAAATTAGAGCTGATAACTGACGTAGATATACTGTTATTCATAGAGAGAGGCATTCGAGGTGGTATAAGTCAATGTTCGAACAGATATAGTAAAGCCAATAATAAATATATGGATGATTTTAAGCCTGAGGACAAAGAGAAATACCTGATGTATTATGATGTGAATAACCTTTATGGATGGGCCATGTCACAGCATTTACCAACCGGAGGATTCAAATGGGTTGATGTTCCCAATATTGTCGTTTCCGAAATTCCTGATGATTCTCCAACTGGATACATATTCGAAGTCGACTTGGATTATCCTCAATATCTACATGATAAGCATAAGGACTTACCGTTTTGCTCTGAGCATGCAGCACCACCTGGAGCAAAATTAGAAAAGCTTTTGACAACATTACATCCAAAAACTAAATATGTTATACACTACCGAAACTTGAAGCAATGCTTATCACATGGACTCATCCTGAAAAAAGTGCACCGGGTACTTCAATTCGAGCAATCAGCTTGACTTAAACCATATATTGACTTAAATACCACCAAACGGATGCAGGCTACAAGCGATCATGAGAAGGACAGCTATAAGAAGATGAATAATGCAGCTTTTGGTAAGACCATGGAAAATGTTCGCAAGTATAGCGATATAAAGCTTTGCGTAAAGTGGGAAGGTCGCTATGGTGCCAAAGCTCGGATTGCGGCACCCAACTTTCACAGTGCAACGATATTTGATGAGAATTTAGTTGCTGTGGAATTAAGGCCACTCAAAATCTTATTCAATAAGCCCCTCTATATTGGAATGGCAGTTTTGGAAATTTCAAAGATATGCCTCTATGATTTCCACTACAGTTTTATGCAGCGTGAATTTGGAGATAAATGTAAAGTCATGTATACAGATACAGATTCTCTAATATATGAACTTGAAGAGAAAAATGCATATGAGTTTATGGCTGAAAATATAAACAAATTTGATACAAGTGATTACCCAGAAGATAATCAATTCAATTTACCGCTCATGAATAAAAAGATTCCTGGTCTAATGAAGGATGAGCTGAATGGGAAAATCATGAGCGAATTTGCAGGCTTGCGCTCGAAAATGTACAGTCTACGTATAAACGATGGTAAAACTGTAAAGAAAGCAAAAGGAGTAAAGATTAATGTAGTCCAGAGGCATATCAATTTCGAAGACTACGTCGAATGTTTGAATAACAAGCGAGTATTAACTGCTAATCAGAGCTCCATACGATCGCATAACCATAATGTCTACACGATCAGCCAAAAGAAAATTGCATTGAATCCATATGATAACAAGCGGTATATTATGAGTGGGACAACGGATACTCTACCATGGGGACATTACTCTATTCAATCAGAACAGCAAGGAGCAGACGCAGAAAAACATATAATCTAAGGCTAGTCTAAGATATGTATTGGAAATAAAAATTGTATTATAGCTAAAATACCATTTAATGAAATAGTTTGTTTTAATTGTATTATAGTCTAAGATGATGTACACTATTATAAAATAAAGGAAAATATTATAATTATAGGGTAACCGATTTAAGGAAGCCTAATATAGAATGATACCTTAAGAATTAAATGTTAATCTAGAATGATACCTTAAGAATGAAATGTTAATATTTTTCAATTTATAATAAATCAATAATAATATTTTATATATGGTATTCTTTTATTCAATTTCCCTACTATGTCCAGAGCTCCCTAATAATATTTGCCCACTACCGTGAGCTCCTAATCGGGCGGTTCAGCGTTTTACCCAGAATGTTAGGATGACTTGAGAAAAAAACTTTTACACGCGGACTCGACCTTGACCCCGGCATCACCTTTGAAACCGGAAGGGCGTCGGATCCTTGACCTTCATCCGGAAGTGAATTATATATAAGTGTATAATCAAGCACATCACAGGAACTCCATATTGTTTTTCAAAACAAGTCTGATAACTGCTTAACAGCTTTTAAACAGCTCTGATAACAGCTTAACAGCTTTTCAAACAGCTCTGATAACAGCCTAACAGCTTTTAAACAGCTCTGATAACAGCTTAACAGCTTTTCAAACAGCTCTGATAACAGCTTAACAGCTTTTCAAACAGCTCTGATAACAGCTTAACAGCTTTTCAAACAGCTCTGATAACAGCCTAACAGCTTTTAAACAGCTCTGATAACAGCTTAACAGCTTTTCAAACAGCTCTGATAACAGCTTAACAGCTTTTCAAACAGCTCTGATAACAGCTTAACAGCTTTTCAAACAGCTCTGATAACAGCTTAACAGCTCTGATAACAGCCTAACAGCTTTTAAACAGCTCTGATAACAGCTTAACAGCTTTTCAAACAGCTCTGATAACAGCTTAACAGCTTTTCAAACAGCTCTGATAACAGCTTAACAGCTTTTCAAACAGCTCTGATAACAGCTTAACAGCATTTCAAACAGCTCTGATAACAGCTTAACAGCTTTTCAAACAGCTCTGATAACAGCTTAACAGCTTTTCAAACAGCTCTGATAACAGCCTAACAGCTTTTAAACAGCTCTGATAACAGCTTAACAGCTTTCCAAACAGCTCTGATAACAGCTTAACAGCTTTTACAGGTCAGATAACAGCTAAATAGTTTTTAAACTGGCCTGGTCGACAGACGGAATGCCCTGTGAAATGTTTGATTATACACTTATATATAATTCACTTCCGGATGAAGGTCAAGGATCCGACGCCCTTCCGGTTTCAAAGGTGATGCCGGGGTCAAGGTCGAGTCCACGTGTAAAAGTTTTTTTCTCAAGTCATCCTAACATTCTGGGTAAAACGCTGAACCGCCCGATTAGGAGCTCACGGTAGTGGGCAAATATTATTCGGGAGCTCTGGACATAGTAGGGAAATTGAATAAAAGAATACCATATATAAAATATTATTATTGATTTATTATAAATTGAAAAATATTAACATTTAATTCTTAAGGTATCATTCTAGATTAACATTTAATTCTTAAGGTTACCCTATAATTATAATATTTTCCTTTATTTTACAATAGTGTACATCATCTTAGACTATAATACAATTAAAACAAACTATTTCATTAAATGGTATTTTAGCTATAATACAATTTTTATTTACAATACATATCTTAGACTAGCCTTAGATTATATGTTTTTTCTGCGTCTGCTCCTTGCTGTTCTGATTGAATAGAGTAATGTCCCCATGGTAGAGTATCCGTTGTCCCACTCATAATATACCGCTTGTTATCATATGGATTCAATGCAATTTTCTTTTGGCTAATCGTGTAGACATTATGGTTATGCGATCGTATGGAGCTCTGATTAGCAGTTAATACTCGCTTGTTATTCAAACATTCGACGTAGTCTTCGAAATTGATATGCCTCTGGACTACATTAGTCTTTACTCCTTTTGCTTTCTTTACAGTTGTACCATCGTTTATACGTAGACTGTACATTTTCGAGCGCAAGCCTGCAAATTCGCTCATGATTTTCCCATTCAGCTCATCCTTCATTAGACCAGGAATCTTTTTATTCACGAGCGGTAAATTGAATTGATTATCTTCTGGGTAATCACTTGTATCAAATTTGTTTATATTTTCGGCCATAAACTCATATGCATTTTTCTCTTCAAGTTCATATATTAGAGAATCTGTATCTGTATACATGACTTTGCATTTATCTCCAAATTCACGCTGCATAAAACTGTAGTGGAAATCATAGAGGCATATCTTTGAAATTTCCAAAACTGCCATTCCAATATAGAGGGGCTTATTGAATAAGATTTTGAGTCGCCTTAATTCCACAGCAACTAAATTCTCATCAAATATCGTTGCACTGTGAAAGTTGGGTGCCGCAATCCGAGCTTTGGCACCATAGCGACCTTCCCACTTTACGCAAAGCTTTATATCGCTATACTTGCGAACATTTTCCATGGTCTTACCAAAAGCTGCATTATTCATCTTCTTATAGCAGTCCTTCTCATGATCGCTGGTAGCCTGCTTCCGTTTGGTGGTATTTAAGTCAATATATGGTTTAAGCCAAGCTGATTGGTTGAATTGAAGAACCCGGTGCACTTTTTTCAGGATGAGTCCATGTGATAAGCATTGCTTCAAGTTTCGGTAGTGTATAACATATTTAGTTTTTGGATGTAATGTTGTCAAAAGCTTTTCTAATTTTGCTTCAGGTGGTGCTGCATGCTCAGAGCAAAACGGTAAGTCCTTATGCTTATCATGTAGATGTTGAGGATAGTCCAAGTCGACTTCGAATATGTATCCAATTGGTGAATCATCAGGAATCTCGAAAACGTTGATATTGGGAGCATCAACCCATTTGAATCCTCCGGTTGGTAAATGCTGTGACATGGCCCATCCATAAAGGTTATTTACATCATAATACATCAGGTATTTCTCTTTCTCCTTAGGCTTAAAATCATCCATATATTTATTATTTGCTTTGCTATATCTGTTCGAGCATTGACTTATACCACCTCGAATACCTCTCTCTATGAATAGCAGTATATCTACGTCGGTTATCAGCTCTAGTTTCACTTTGGTGTATTTTAGCATAGCATTCCATGTTAGGCCTGGCATGGTGTAATAATGTGCAGGATCTAAATTGTATGTCTTCATACATACTTCTCGAAAGTTCTCGAAGACATCAGCCAATAGGAGGACATCAGTTTTCAGGTATAGATCGGAATATTCGCCAAGTGTCTGTATTTCAAATGTCTGCCAGACCTTTTCAGCATGATTGTAGTCCTCAGCGGATATATCACTGTCAGTCATTTTATTATAGAATTGCTCCTGCGCCGGTAAGTGTTGGAAATCCAATTTAGTCCAATCGTCAACGAAGTCGTATGGGAAGACACCTTTGCGCGTAAGCAGTTTAAAGTCATCATCATCCAATTCCTGCCATTCAGCTCTTGTAATATTCAATTTATCCAACGGTAGCAATGATGATAGCTTATCTAAAGATTCTGCCATAAAACGGAAGGAATCGATGAATCTGAATTTGATATGACTGACTTCAACGTGCTTGGTGAACGAAATGTATCTTTCTTTATTTATTGGTAGGAGATCCACTTTCCCAGGAATGGCTGTAGCTATATCCTTAATAATGAAGTGGGCATCATATCCGGATAAATTGTGAAAAATGACTGGAACTATGGAGCAATCTTCATACATCAGATTACATGCATTGTGCGCTGGTCCTCGGTATTTTCTTGTTAAAAGAATTTATGAAAAGAAATGAATTGAATTATGCTTCTAAGTATTTACCTGTTAAATGGCAATGGTCCCGGACTCGTTCCTCATCGGCTGCAAACGTTTTTTCACATATATGGTAGCAAGTAGTTTCCATATGTGAACGTCGTTCCTCTTTAGTCAAGGGTTGCATTGGCCTGATGTTCAGCTTTTCCTGTACAGCTATGGATGCAATCTTTTGCAATTCTAATGCAAAACATTGTTGACATTGCTCTGTAATATGAGAGCTTAGCATCATGTTTGCAGTGGAAATAGAATCCTATGCTGTGAACTTCATGTTCCTGGATTCGCTGTGTATTTTGATCGTTTCCCTGAATCGGCTTCAATATTGATTCAAGATCAGCATACACACAAAACGGGACTGGATTCTTATGGTTATAATTCTTATATTCCAACCATTTCTTTTCCTCTGAGGGAAACATAATTCTGCAATAGTTTTGCTTCTCACATTCAGGAGTGTGTGATGTTAATTTTTCTTCAGAGTAAAAGTAGAGCAAACATCTCTCACATATATACTTTCTACCATCATGTTTCGAAGTTTGCTTCGATATGAGACGCGAAAGATCTTTAATCCAGCAGAAATGATATCTGCCCGCATCATCATCATCATCATCCATATGATCTTCATCATCATCAGCTTGGTCATAGTCATCTTGCAGCATTAAGAGATTGACATGTCGCTCCATCCTGTGTTTCGTAAGTCTAACTGGAACAGTGGTGAAGAAACGCTCTTTCTCTAGGATGAACACGTTTATTGACAAATTGTTCTGGTCTTCAAATTGCGTTATTTGGTTAAGCGTCATGGGAAATGTTATTCTAGTTAAATTTAGCACAGTAGAATAATGTGGATATGATGAGATCCTATTGGTGTTAATATTTGCAGGATATAGCGCTGATGTTATTGCCCACGCGAAGCATACTTCATCGTTATTTTTCACATTGATGCAAGCTTGCTTTAAAGCAATCTCCCTCGGTAGAGGTATATACGAAGATCCTCGGAGTTGTTCAAACTTGTTGATGTGTACTGCTAGATGTATTATAGAGTGCAGTGACCAGCCACTGTCTTTTTCCTGGAATTCTTCCAGCTGTGTGTTTATTGGATCCAAAATGTTTGATTTAAACCAGTCCTCTAAATTGTCATCTGCACTAATTGCAGCAGTTCTCGCTTGAAAATATTTAATGTCTTTTATAATTTCATTGTCACCAGTTTCCTTAACAAATTCACTGCAAAACGTTGTAGAAACTTTAATATTAAAATAATGTTTTAATGTATTCTTAATGCGGCGTATAAATAATTTGGCAGCGTCTTGCATAAATAGCTTCGGATCGATATGCTTTAAATTTGCAATAACACCTTGTCGAATTCTGTCTGCGAACGCTGTCTTTATTTCCTCCCACTTTACAAAATCACTTCTTCTTACGCGAGTAATTCCTCCACCTCGACGGGGAGTTCTCAATAGCGCTCCTAATGCTTTAATTTGCTCGAGACAGCTCTCGAAATGTCGTTTCCTAGGACTCTTATTGCACTTCCGAAATGCAACTTGAAATTTATGCATGTTTCTATTGCACTTTTTAACAATATAGTCTTTATTCACTGAATTTTTTAAACACTCCATCACATCTTTTCGCAAATTTTCAATTATTGAAAAACTTTTATTTACTAACATCGAAGACATTTTTAATTTTTTATATGTTTTTAAACTATCACTGAGGCTCACTAAAACTGACTGATGCTCCCCAAGAGTTTGCTTGGGCTTTTATAGCAACAGTTTGTGAACATGAATGATCCTGTTGCTGCAATAATCATTGTACAGGATGAATTCCAACGAATTTGCTTACAGGCTGAGATGATATCGAATAAACAATACAACACAAAAAAAAACATGAATCATCCAAATTAATTTGATTACTTTATTCTGCTGGTTGAAATTCCAAATATCGAATGAGATTGTTTACATGAATGCATTTCAAGATAAAAAGAAAAAGTGGAAATTTGTTTACTTTATGCGAATTCTAATGAAACATTTCGAACGGTAAAATTCTTGGAACAATAAAATAAAATTTTTGGCTGCCTACACTAAGTGTGGTATCAAATTACGTGAAAAGAATAAATGTGCTGATATTGCTTAAATTTGTTTACACAGGTATGCATGACTCATTCAGCTAAAATGCGTATTTTTTAAACAGGAAGTTTACACAGGTGTGTATGAACCATTCAGCTTAAATGCGAATTTGTTTACAGCGGTGATATCAAATTACATCATAAATAGGGGACGCATGCCTAATGTTTAGTAAACATTTAATATTTGATGCCCAGAACCACACTGCCCAGAACGCCTATAGAAAGTCATCCGGAACTTTTGATATCTACAAATTCCTCACTAAGAAATATTCAAGTAAGAAAACAGCAAATCCAAGGCGACATTATGCTGATATCTACAACTCCACAGGGTAACTTGAATTATTAGTAATATTGAAAGGCAAGATCGCTAATATCTCGAAAACCACAGTTCGTAGAGGAACAGTACCAATACCCTATCCACTGGCACCTCCTAGAATCTATTGGTATGAAAAGAATAGCATAGGGTTAACTTTAATTATTACTAATATTAACTATATCTAAAATGGTAAAATCGCTAATATCTCGAGAACCATAGCCCGTAGAGGATTTCTGATGAAAATTTTGTCCCCCAACAGTACCAATACCCTATCCACTGGCACCTCCTAGAATCTATTGGTATGAAAAAGAATAGCATAGCGTTAACTTTAATTATTACTAATATTAACTATATCTAAAAAGGTAAAATCGCTAATATCTCGAGAACCATAGCCCGTAGAGGATTTCTGATGAAAATTTTGTTCCCCAACAGTACCACTAGACGGAATCCCCCTCAGTGGCCCAGAACCCAGTCCAGAGCCAGCAAAATAGTTTGAAATTTAAGAACACTTTTTGTATGGAAAAAGTGATCTGGTACTGTCATAGCATATCTACTACCGTACAAGAAATGTTTGCATTGCGACAACATTAAGAAAGCAGGATACTACTCAACGGCAGCTGGTCACCAGATTCATCCGTTATACCTGCCAATGGACTGTTTAACTATTGTGTACCTCTGAAATATTTATTGGGATTCGCTGAAGATTACAACAAAATTCTTATAAATTCCAAACATGAACTCATATTGATCAGGAACATGATAGATGCTAATGCCATTATATCACCCGCAAATGAGGTGAAAATTGAATTTACCAAACTTCAATGGAGCATTCCGCATGTTAAAGTATCCGATGATGAAAAGCTGCAACTATTTAAAATTATCGGGAGAGGTAGCCCGACACAAATACCATTCCGCAGCTGGGGCATATATGAGTATCCAGTACTACCGAAATCCACGCATCAAATCTGGTCAGTTAAGACTTCCACTCAACTGGAGAAACCTCGATTTATCATCTTAGCAGCACAAACGAATCGAAGGAATGATAAAACCAAAGATGCCAGCAAGTTTGATCACTGCCAACTCACCGATGTTACAGTTCATTTGAACTCAGAATCATATCCCTATGATGATTTGAATTTGAAATTTGATTTGAATAGATACGCATTGCTGTATGACATGTATATAAAGTTTACACAATCATACTATGGCCATCAGTATCAGTCATTTCTCACATAGGATAAGTTCAAAACCGATGCTCCGATTGCTATCATTGTTTGCTCACATCAAAATGAAACAATAAAAACTGGACCTGTTGACATAAGGCTAGAATTCACATACCGTAAACTCAATAATAATTTACTAAGAAAACATCAAACCAAGGTGTTGTGAAATTCGAATGATGTATCCCTCTAAGAAAACTTGCAGCACTTGAAAACAACAAAACCAGCATGACGTCATGCTGATATCTACAACCTCCCCGCTAATAAAAGAAAATCTCAAAACCAAGGCATGCTGGTAGTTTCAGCTAATGCTGCTAGGTAACCTTACTCAAGAAATGGTATCAATTCAAGCTGATGTCATTTTGTGAAATTCGAATGATGCTGATATCTACAACTTCCTCGCTATGAAAACTTGCAGCATTTGAAAACAGCAAAACCAAGATGACGCCATGCTGATATCTGGAACTTCCCGGCTAATATAAGAAAACAGCAAAACCAAGGCATGCTGGTAGTTCCGACTAATGCCGCTAGTCAAGACCAAATGACACACCCAAGACATAAGCCAGTGAAGGCGCAATGGTGTATCCAATACATAAGCCAGTCAAGACTCAATGGTTCATCATACAGACATAAACCATCCAAGACCCAATCGTGCCTCCGAGACATGCACCAATACAGTCCAGACACAAACCCACATTTAGTATGGACTAAAACCACTTAGCGACGGTGGCCGAAATCTTGGCAGTTAAACAGTGTGCCAGTACTCCTATAGCGTAACTACTGCCGCACCTCCTGAGCCAAACATGACAAACCAAGTGCTTTACGAAAGATGGGAAACTGTGACAAAATTACAGCAGCATATCTCGAAAAGATGGTCGCAGGAATACCTAAGCTTGCTGCAGCAAGACAGCAGGTGGACAACCTTGGTCGAATTCTGCAACTGCATATCGGAACTGACGGCATAGTACGTATAGTATCGGTGAGATACAAAAACGATATCAAAACACGCCCAGTTATTGAGTTGTGTCAGCTGCCAATCAGCATTCTAAGCACGGGCACGGAGGACCTGAAATTAAGGTCCCACAGTACTTCCAATTGCCTCAAATGCCAGCTCAGCCATCCGCAAGAGGCCAATCTCACAAGGCGATGAAGACCACGAAGACATGCAATGCACTGAACAAGAGCACTCCAATATAAGGGCCGCATTTCAAGATCCATCAACCAAAAGGAGAAGAATCAGAACATCTCCCTGGACTTGGTACAAAAACATATTGCATACAGCTCTACTGATGCTGTACTGGATGACAGTAGTGTTTGGCAAAGGTTATGAAATCACCCGCCCATAGGTTGGATTTTACATAGAAAATCTGGGGTATGCCAAAATTAAAAGAAGAAATCTCAGGCTTTAGATTTCGCTTCCCATAAATGAAATCATCAATAATACTTGGACGCAGATTGACAAAATGTTTGAACAAGCCAGAAAGCTCACGCAAATGACCACCCATTACGATGTATTTCTTAAGCGTCTATCCTTCAAGCGGCACTATCTACTGATGCTACAGACGAAATCCAGCACTTGTCTAAACACCACAACAGAAGTAAACGCGGATTGCTCGGAAACTTTCTCACAAGATGTCTTTGGTGTAAACGATGAGATTTATAAGGAGATAGAATCATTGCAAAGTAATCAGCAAACCATAGCCCAATTGGCCAATCAGCACACCCTCTACCTGAATACCAAAATAAACCCAACCAACTTCGTGACTGAAAGCAAACTAAACCAATTCGGCGCAAGCCTATCTCAGATAGTTCAGTCAATTAATTAAATGGCAAACTGGTACTCCCAGGCTGATCATAACAGAATCTACATAGAGGTACTTGCTACCTATCACAGCGCCGTAGATTATTTCGATGAACTATGTCGAGCATAAATATGATAAATGGCGCAACGCAATTCATGAGAATGGGTACATTCTTGACTTTATAACCACAAAAGGCATCAAGAAGCCAATCGAAAGGGTATCTGGCAGGATGGACTCCAACATGCTCATAACCAGGACGCCGCAACGAAGTCTCGATCTCAGGGTAGAACATGACAGCTTAACATGGCTACTTGAACATAGTCGAAAATATCACCTACGCACTGATTCACGTTACTCCGATTCCCCATTTAGTTGGAAACAACAGTTCTTTGGTAATAGCAGAATTAGAGTTCCTTACACTTGCTGTTAACTTCAACGAGCAAAACTACTTCAATCTGGAACAATAAGAACTGGAACTACACATATATATCAAGTTTTATAATAATTAAGAATTTGTTTATCCAATTAGCAATATTTCTTTTAATAATTTCTGCTCGGCATATAAAGTCAATTCTGACTGTGCGCATTTTTTCCAAGTGATTGACTTATGACAAAACAACATTCGAAATTTCGTCACTAATAAACCAAACGCAACTCCTCCAGGATAGATACAATTTCATTGTTGTGACTGGTGTTTCTAGACTGCTTTGATGCCATTAGAAGGCGCAGTCTATCCACTAATTCATTTGGATCATCCCAGTAAATGTGATCAATGTTTTCCTTAGGCAGACGCATTAGTCCCATGCCTTTATGCTGTATAAGTTTACTGATTATAGCTTTATACTTAGGCTCTCTTGTACCTTTTATTTGTCCATCTTGAGCATAGTCACGTTTATATGCATTGGAATCTCTCAAAATAGATCCATAATTAGTTAAACCCTCTTTAGTATATAGACTTTTTACAGGATCTTTCATAAATAGCAGCTCACATAACCCAAAAGTTGTTTTATAGCTCTTCCCCTTGATAACAATATTTCCTACATCAGCAACATCAAACGTTGAATTACCGATTCTCCACGCGTTTTCATCATAGTAAACTCCATAGTTTGGATCAATTTTAGGGCTATCATCAGTGCATAGCTTTAAATAGTTTGAAACTATGTACCCAGCGTATCGGGGGATGTGACAGGAGACCTTCCTATCAATGTTCTTGAATGTTTAGGTGTTGCGAATTCTTCTTCTGATGTTAAGGAATAATCTCCATAATTTATAGGTGTGCTACTAGACTCCATTTTAACATATTTTCGTTTTGGAGGAGTAAAAAGTTACACAATTTCGTTGTCTTCTTCTTCTTTTTCTTCTTTTGGCTCCAATTTTACTGGTGACTCGTTTTTGACTCTTGTTACAAATTAAGTTAAGGGTTTGGTGATTGGCTTCTGCTTCAATCCTTCCCGTCTATAGAGCTTTAAATTTCCTTCGCACTGCATTCCTTGTCTTGATGATTTCTTTTAATAGATTTTCATTCATCTTCTATATTAACTGAATAACGGCTTTTCAAACAGCTCTGATAACAGTTTAACAGCTTTTCAAACAGCTCTGATAACAGCTTAACAGCTTTTAAACAGCTCTGATAACAGCTTAACAGCTTTTAAAATAGCTCTGATAACAGCTTAACAGCTTTTAAATAGCTCTGATAACAGCTTAACAGCTTTTAAAACAGCTCTGATAACAGCTTAACAGCTTTTCAAAGAGGTCTGATAACAGGTGAACAGCTTTAATCTACTCAGCAGGTCCACAGGATTCGATGTGCTTTCGGCCGAGTTACAACTTCAACTTATGAAGATTTCACATGTTTCATCCTTTTAGAGTACAATGAAGGTACCGCCCCTGGTTTAATGAGCTATCCTTATCAATCATCAACAAACCATATTCATCCTTCCAATACGCAGCACAAGCTCTTCGAAATTTATCAAACTTCATGTCTGTATTCATATGATCATTATAGATATGTTTCAAATTCTAGTCATCTTGCTTGAATGAGATGATTAAATTAAAATTGTCACGTATTAAGTGCTTTGGTATATGCGGATATGCTTGACAGAGATAGAAGATGTCTATATCTTCGTGGCGACACATGCAAAAATAGGATCGCACATTATCTTGCTTTTCACATGCTACATCATCGAAAATAAACACTGAATGTGATTTGGCTTCCTCTGGTGGTAGAACGTCGCAGTTGTTTGAGAATGTATAATACCCCAATCCTGATATGGGAGTCATCACTCGCTTCAAGCATTCATACTTTGGTTGATATAAAGATTTGGAATATATGTAAATATTTTCATATCTCAGACCATTGGGATGTTTCAGAAAACTTATCATAACAGTAGTTTTTCCACAATTGCATGGTCCAATGATGCTACTTATACTATTAGGCTATAGGGGGCCATACTTCTTTTTCACCTTCATAAAAGCTAATTCAGCATTTCGAACAGGCAAAGCTTGTTGTTGTTTAATGAACCGCATATTGAAGACTAAGCTGTTTATATTACATTTCAACAGTATCATCGGAACCTTACAAGATGTCGAATCAAAAATCGACACGCTCCAAAAAATCTTTGAAAGGGGGCAGAGGACTACTAAATTCAGTCATCAACAAATTACCTGTAGAAGTACATCTACCGGGATACCAGTACTGTGGGCCAGGAACAAAGTTACAACAAAGTTTGGCGAGAGGATATTAGGGCATTAATCCACTGCATGCAGCCTGAAAGGAACACGATATAGTATACTCGCGACATAGAGATACAAGTGATCGACATATAGCTGAAAAAATAGTTGCTGAAAAAGCCTGGCAGCGTTCAAAATCTACGGACGCAAATTTGAGTGAACGTGCCAAAGCCTGGCCTATAACAAACGCAATGAAGGCTATAATTAAGCTGGGTATGGGTCTTAAGGCTAAAACTAAACGTCAACCCACATTCCGAGAAGCAGTACGAAATGATCGTAAGATCTTAAAAATAAAACAACCCAAAAGACTTGATGTAAGCTACAAAAATAGCTCTTAGTGCTGCTAAAAGTATTGTGAAAAGAAAGAAAAAATCACTTAAAACTCCATGAGTGATACCTTGACCAAAGGCTAGTGGCGCACTTCTGTTCCTCATCCCGTTGTTTGCTGGGCTTTCAGCATTGGGAGCACTATCGGGAGGTGCAGTAGGCATAGCTAAAGCAGTATCCTGATGCTTATACAACATGAAATATTATTTCAACAATTGGTTCAACAATTTCATTAATTGGAATTCTATATTTTATATTTATTATCTATGATACCAGTGCGGCAAAGGCGTCATAACCAAGCAATGGAAACTATAGTGGTTGGTAAAGATGGAAACGGGCTGTACCTGAAACCGTACAGAAAAGGACTTGAACTCTATTTACAACCTCAACCAAAAAACTTGCCACACTTCAGAGGAGTATTTATGCGTGATAATCTACCTAAAAAACCATGGAAGCAAGAAAGCGGCATTGTTAACTTGGACATCTCAACTGGAACAGGTACACACTGGGCAGCGTACTACAAGAAAGGTGATAACATCGAATATTTTGATAGTTTTGGCAATCTCCAACCACCAAGGAAGCTCATAAACTACTTGGGTAGTAATATATCGTACAACTACAGTTCTTATCAGAACTATGATGCAGTAATTTGCGGTCACTTATGTTTGGAGTTTTTATATAATTGTTATAGCAATTAATTAATTAATAAATGTATCTATATTGAAATTGTGACAGTTCATTATCAACCATCATGTCATTAACACTTACTCTCACGGGAAATTCATCTCTACTCACTGCTGAGTACTTTCCTTCGCTGGAGCTAGCAACGGGTTAATTGATTTTCAAACATACAACTCTATACCAAATATTGATGTGAACAATAATCTGGTTCATGTAGGGAATGAGGTTGTTGAGATACCTGTTGGATCCTATGATATTGATGATACAGCAAAATGTGTACAAGGATACTTGGATAAAGAAGAGAAAAGGATAAAGGTTGCGATAAAGCCTAACAATAACACATTGAAGAGTGAAGTTAAGGCAACTGAAGAAATACATTTTGAAAAACAGAGATCCATAGCTCCTCTGCTTGGATTCAGTAAAACAAACTTATCTGCTAATATAGTGCATACATCAGAGTTGCCAGTCAACATCATTAAAGTAAATACTATACGCATCGAATGTAATATTATATCATGATCATTCTGCAACAACACACAAGTACACACTCTCCACGAGTTTTCACCGAACGTGGGGCCTGAATATAAAATACTGGAGGTACCCAAAAATTTAATCTATTTGCCGGTGAACACCAAACGTATAAGTTCTCTAACATTGAAGCTCCTTGACCAAGACGGTGACTTAATCAACTTCAGAGGGGAGACTATAACCATCAAGTTATATTTGAAGCCATAGTATGTTGATATACAATAATGATAAATACGAGTTCGGAGCAAACAAGATCATTAGTCAGCGGACAAGCTTGAAGCGGTTAAGACCTACATTAACACCTGCAAATACAGCATATTTACAATCGATAAGTTTAACGCTGAAACAATGAATAAAGGAATACTAGATATTGCACCAGACGCTCACTCTGATAACAGTGTTACTAAATTTGAACATCACTTCTATTCACTATTTCTAACATCATTTAAAAACAGCGATGAAATCCGTATCTCCGTACAACAACAGGACTTGAATCTTCTACCCAGCAGGACTTTTCTTTACATTGAGGGGTCGCTAACAAACCTGGATGGAAACGTTTCAGCAACCGCAAAATTAGCTAACAACGCTCTACCATTTCTTTTTGAGGAAATACGCTATGGATTATATGCAGTGGAAATCGACCGTAAGTAGATATGCTATGACAGTACCAGATCACTTTTTCCATACAAAAAGTGTCCGGAAATTTCAAACTATTTTGCTGGCTCTGGACTGGGTTCTGGGCCACTGAGGGGGATTCCGTCTAGTGGTATACGTCACAGGGTATGCCTGGAGAATTCCTTTCCTACCGTCTGGCTGACCAGGAGATGACATTAACTTTTTAGTAATAATTCAAGTTTTATTGTTTTTGCCCATGGTGTGCTGTGCCTAAATGTAGGCTTTTTTATTATGATTTTGCTGTTTTCAAGTGTTGCGCCTAAATGTGGGCTTTTGGTTTTGAACTAATATTAGTAATAATTAAAGTTAACCCTACGCTATTCTTTTTCATACCAATAGATTCTAGGAGGTGCCAGTGGATAGGGTATTGATACTGTTGAGGGACAAAATTTTCATCAGAAATCCTCTATGGGCTATGGTTCTCGAGATATCAGCGATTTTACCATTTTAGATATAGTTAATATTAGTAATAATTAAAGTTAACGCTATGCTATTCTTTTTCATACCAATAGATTCTAGGAGGTGCCAGTGGATAGGGTATTGGTACTGTTGGGGGACAAAATTTTCATCAGAAATCCTCTACGGGCTATGGTTCTCGAGATATTAGCGATTTTACCTTTTGAGATATAGTTAATATTAGTAATAGTTCAAGTTAACCCTATGCTATTCTTTTTCATACCAATAGATTCTAGGAGGTGCCAGTGGATACGGTATTGGTACTGTTGGGGGACAAAATTTTCATCAGAAATCCTCTACGGGCTATGGTTCTCGAGATATTAGCGATTTTACCTTTTTAGATATAGTTAATATTAGTAATAATTAAAGTTAACGCTATGCTATTCTTTTTCATACCAATAGATTCTTGGAGGTGCCAGTGGATAGGATATTGGTACTGTTGGGGGACAAAATTTTCATCAGAAATCCTCTACGGGCTATGGTTCTCGAGATATTAGCGATTTTACCTTTTTAGATATAGTTAATATTAGTAATAATTCAAGTTAACCCTATGCTATTCTTGTTCATACCAATAGATTCTAGGAGGTGCCAGTGGATAAGGTATTGGTACTGTTGGAGGACAAAATTTTCATAAGAAATCCTCTACGGGCTATGGTTCTCGAGATATTAGCGATTTTACCTTTTTAGATATAGTTAATATTAGTAATAATTAAAGTTAACCCTATGCTATTCTTTTCATACCAATAGATTCTAGGAGGTGCCAGTGGATAGGGTATTGGTACTGTTGGGGGACAAAATTTTCATCAGAAATCCTCTACGAACTGTGGTTTTCGAGATATTAGCGATCTTGCCTTTCAATATTACTAATAATTCAAGTTACCCTGTGGAGTTGTAGATATCAGCATAATGTCGCCTTGGATTTGCTGTTTTCTTACTTGAATATTTCTTAGTGAGGAATTTGTAGATATCAAAAGTTCCGGATGACTTTCTATAGGCGTTCTGGGCAGTGTGGTTCTGGGCATCAAATATTAAATGTTTACTAAACATTAGGCATGCGTCCCCTATTTATGATGTAATTTGATATCACCGCTGTAAACAAATTCGCATTTAAGCTGAATGGTTCATACACACCTGTGTAAACTTCCTGTTTAAAAAATACGCATTTTAGCTGAATGAGTCATGCACACCTGTGTAAACAAATTTAAGCAATATCAGCACATTTATTCTTTTCACGTAATTTGATACCACACTTAGTGTAGGCAGCCCAAAATTTTATTTTATTGTTCCAAGAATTTTACCGTTCGAAATGTTTCATTAGAATTCGCATAAAGTAAACAAATTTCCACTTTTTCTTTTTATCTTGTAATGCATTCATGTAAACAATCTCATTCGATATTTGGAATTTCAACCAGCAGAATAAAGTAATCAAATTAATTTGGATGATTCATGTTTTTTTTTGTGTTGTATTGTTTATTCGATATCATCTCAGCCTGTAAGCAAATTCGTTGGAATTCATCCTGTACAATGATTATTGCAGCAACAGGATCATTCATGTTCACAAACTGTTGCTATAAAAGCCCAAGCAAACTCTTGGGGAGCATCAGTCAGTTTTAGCGAGCCTCAGTGATAGTTTAAAAACATATAAAAAATTAAAAATGTCTTCGATGTTAGTAAATAAAAGTTTTTCAATAATTGAAAATTTGCGAAAAGATGTGATGGAGTGTTTAAAAAATTCAGTGAATAAAGACTATATTGTTAAAAAGTGCAATAGAAACATGCATAAATTTCAAGTTGCATTTCGGAAGTGCAATAAGAGTCCTAGGAAACGACATTTCGAGAGCTGTCTCGAGCAAATTAAAGCATTAAGAGCGCTATTGAGAACTCCCCGTCGAGGTGGAGGAATTACTCGCGTAAGAAGAAGTGATTTTGTAAAGTGGGAGGAAATAAAGACAGCGTTCGCAGACAGAATTCGACAAGGTGTTATTGCAAATTTAAAGCATATCGATCCGAAGCTATTTATGCAAGACGCTGCCAAATTATTTATACGCCGCATTAAGAATACATTAAAACATTATTTTAATATTAAAGTTTCTACAACGTTTTGCAGTGAATTTGTTAAGGAAACTGGTGACAATGAAATTATAAAAGACATTAAATATTTCCAAGCGAGAACTGCTGCAATTAGTGCAGATGACAATTTAGAGGACTGGTTTAAATCAAACATTTTGGATCCAATAAACACTCAGCTGGAAGAATTCCAGGAAAAAGACAGTGGCTGGTCACTGCACTCTATAATACATCTAGCAGTACACATCAACAAGTTTGAACAACTCCGAGGATCTTCGTATGTACCTCTACCGAGGGAGATTGCTTTAAAGCAAGCTTGCATCAATGTGAAAAATAATGATGAAGCATGCTTCGCGTGGGCAATAACATCAGCGCTATATCCTGCAAATATTAACACCAATAGGATCTCATCATATCCACATTATTCTACTGTGCTAAATTTAACTAGAATAACATTTCCCATGACGCTTAACCAAATAACGCAATTTGAAGACCAGAACAATTTGTCAATAAACGTGTTCATCCTAGAGAAAGAGCGTTTCTTCACCACTGTTCCAGTTAGACTTACGAAACACAGGATGGAGCGACATGTCAATCTCTTAATGCTGCAAGATGACTATGACCAAGCTGATAATGATGAAGATCATATGGATGATGATGATGATGATGCGGGCAGATATCATTTCTGCTGGATTAAAGATCTTTCGCGTCTCATATCGAAGCAAACTTCGAAACATGATGGTAGAAAGTATATATGTGAGAGATGTTTGCTCTACTTTTACTCTGAAGAAAAATTAACATCACACACTCCTGAATGTGAGAAGCAAAACTATTGCAGAATTATGTTTCCCTCAGAGGAAAAGAAATGGTTGGAATATAAGAATTATAACCATAAGAATCCAGTCCCGTTTTGTGTGTATGCTGATCTTGAATCAATATTGAAGCCGATTCAGGGAAACGATCAAAATACACAGCAGTAGTTACGCTATGCGGGTACCAGACCACTTTTTCCATACAAAAAGTGCAAGGTAGAAACCAACTATTTTGCTGGCTCTAGACCTGGTTCTGGGCCACTGAGGGGGATTCCGTCTAGTGGTATACGTCATAGGGCATGCCTGGAGAATTCCTTTCCTACCGTCTGGCTGACCAGGAGATGGCATTAACTTTTTAGTAATAATTCAAGTTTTATTTTTTTTGCCCATGGTGTGCTGCGCCTAAATGTAGGCTATTTTATTGTGATTTTGCTGTTTTCAAGTGTTGCGCCTAAATGCGGGCTTTTGGTTTTGAACTAATATTAGTAATAATTAAAATTAACGCTATGCTATTCTTCTTCATACCAATAAATTCTAGCACGTGCCAGTGGATAGGGTATTGGTACTGTTGGGGGACAAAATTTTCATCAGAAATCCTCTATGGGCTATGGTTCTCCAGATATCAGCGATTTTACCTTTTTAGATATAGTTAATATTAGTAATAATTAAAGTTAACGCTATGCTATTCTTTTTCATACCAATAGATTCTAGGAGGTGCCAGTGGATAGGCTATCGGTACTGTTGGGGGACAAAATTTTCATCAAAAATCCTCTACGGGCTATGGTTCTCGAGATATTAGCGATTTTACCTTTTTAGATATAGTTAATATTAGTAATAATTAAAGTTAACGCTATGCTATTCTTTTTCATACCAATAGATTCTAGGAGGTGCCAGTGGATAGGGTATTGGTACTGTTGGGGGACAAAATTTTCATCAGAAATCCTCTACGGGCTATGGTTCTCGAGATATTAGCGATTTTACCTTTTTAGATATAGTTAATATTAGTAATAATTAAAGTTAACGCTATGCTATTCTTTTTCATACCAATAGATTCTAGGAGGTGCCAGTGGATAGGGTATTGGTACTGTTGGGGGACAAAATTTTCATCAGAAATCCTCTACGGGCTATGGTTCTCGAGATATTAGCGATTTTACCTTTTTAGATATAGTTAATATTAGTAATAATTAAAGTTAACGCTATGCTATTCTTTTTCATACCAATAGATTCTAGGAGGTGCCAGTGGATAGGGTATTGGTACTGTTGGGGGACAAAATTTTCATCAGAAATCCTCTACGGGCTACGGTTCTCGAGATATTAGCGATTTTACCTTTTTAGATATAGTTAATATTAGTAATAATTAAAGTTAACCCTATGCTATTCTTTTCATACCAATAGATTTTAGGAGGTGCCAGTGGATAGGGTATTGGTACTGTTGGGAGACAAAATTTTCATCAGACTGTGGTTTTCGAGATATTAGCGATCTTGCCTTTCAATATTGCTAATAATTCAAGTTACCCTGTGGAGTTGTAGATATCAGCATAATGTCACCTTGGATTTGCTGTTTTCTTACTTGAATATTTCTTAGTGAGGAATTTGTAGATATCAAAAGTTCCGGATGACTTTCTATAGGCGTTCTGGGCAGTGTGGTTCTGAGCATCAAATATTAAATGTTTACTAAACATTAGGCATGCGTCCCCTATTTATGATGTAATTTGATATCACCGCTGTAAACAAATTCGAATTTAAGCTGAATGGTTCATACACACCTGTGTAAACTTCCTGTTTAAAAAATTCGCATTTTAGCTGAATAAGTCATGCACACCTGTGTAAACAAATTTAAGCAATATCAGCACATTTATTCTTTTCACGTAATTTGATACCACACTTAGTGTAGGCAACCAAAAATTTTATTTTATTGTTCCAAGAATTTTACCGTTCATTAGAATTCGCATAAAGTAAACAAATTTCCACTTTTTCTTTTTATCTTGAAATGCATTCATGTAAACAATCTCATTCGTATTTGCAAATTCAACCAACAGAATAAAGTAATCAAATTAATTTGGATGATTCATGTTTTTTTTTGTGTTGTATTGTTTATTCGATATCATCTCAGCCTGTAAGCAAATTCGTTGGAATTCATCCTGTACAATGATTATTGCAGCAACAGGATCATTCATGTTCACAAACTGTTCCTATAAAAGCCCAAGCAAACTCTTGGGGAGCATCAGTCAGTTTTAGTGAGCCTCAGTGATAGTTTAAAAACATATAAAAAAATTAAAATGTCTTCGATGTTAGTAAATAAAAGTTTTTCAATAATTGAAAATTTGCGAAAAGATGTGATGGAGTGTTTAAAAAATTCAGTGAATAAAGACTATATTGTTCAAAAGTGCAATAGAAACATGCATAAATTTCAAGTTGCATTTCGGAAGTGCAATAAGAGTGCTAGGAAACGACATTTCGAGAGCTGTCTCGAGCAAATTAAAGCATTAAGAGCACTATTGAGAACTCCCCGTCGAGGTGGAGGAATTACTCGCGTAAGAAGAAGTGATTTTGTAAAGTGGGAGGAAATAAAGACAGCGTTCGCAGACAGAATTCGACAAGGTGTTATTGCAAATTTAAAGCATATCGATCCGAAGCTATTTATGCAAGACGCTGCCAAATTATTTACGCGTCGTGTTAAAAATACCTTAAAACATTATTTTAATATTAAAGTTTCTACAACGTTTTGCAGTGAATTTGTTAAGGAAACTGGTGACAATGAAATTATAAAAGACATTAAATATTTCCAAGCGAGAACTGCTGCAATTAGTGCAGATGATAATTTAGAGGACTGGTTTAAATCAAACATTTTGGATCCAATAAACACTCAGCTGGAAGAATTCCAGGAAAAAGACAGTGGCTGGTCACTGCACTCTATAATACATCTAGCAGTACACATCAACAAGTTTGAGCAGCTCCGAGGATCTTCGTATATACCTCTGCCGAAGGAAATTGCTTTAAAGCAAGCTTGCATCAATGTGAAAAATAATGATGAAGCATGCTTCGCGTGGGCAATAACATCAGCGCTATATCCTGCAAATGTTCACTCCGATAGGATCTCATCATATCCACATTATTCTACTGTGTTAAATTTAACTGGAATAACATTTCCCATGACGCTTAACCAAATAACGCAATTTGAAGACCAGAACGATTTATCAATAAACGTGTTCATCCTAGAGAAAGAGCGTTTCTTCACCACAGTTCCAGTTAGACTTACGAAACACAGGATGGAGCGACATGTAAATCTCTTAATGCTACAAGATGACTATGACCAGGCTGATGATCATATGGACGATGATGATGATGGCAGATATCATTTCTGCTGGATTAAAGATCTTTCGCGCCTTGTATCGGGACAAACTTCGAAACATAAGTCTAGAGTGTACATATGCGACAGATGTTTGCTCTACTTTTACTCTGCTGAAAAATTAACATCACACACTCCTGAATGCGAGAAACAAAACGACTGTAGGATTATATTTCCATCAGAGGAAAAGAAATGGTTGGAATATAAGAATTATAACCATAAGAATCCAGTCCCGTTTTGTGTGTATGCTGATCTTGAATCAATATTGAAGCCGATTCAGAGAAACGATCAAAATACACAGCGAATCCAGGAACATGAAGTTCACAGCATAGGATTCTATTTCCACTGCAAACATGATGCTAAGCTCTCATATTACAGAGCATATCGAGGCAAGGACTGTCAACAATGGTTTGCATTAGAACTGCAAAAGATTGCATCCATAGCTGTACAGGAGAAGCTGAACATCAGGCCAATGCAACCCTTGACTAAAGAGGAACGGCGTTCACATATGGAAACTACTTGCTGCCATATATGTGAAAAAACGTTTGCAACCGATGAGGAACGAGTTCGGGACCATTGCCATTTAACAGGTAAATACTAAGAAGCATAATTCAATTCATTTCTTTTCATAATTTCTTTTAACAGGAAAATACCGAGGACCAGCGCACAATGCATGTAATCTGATGTATCAAGATTGCTCCATAGTTCCAGTCATTTTTCACAATTTATCCGGATATGATGCCCACTTCATTATTAAGGATATAGCTACAGCCATTCCTGGGAAAGTGGATCTCCTACCAATAAATAAAGAAAGATACATTTCGTTCACCAAGCACGTTGAAGGCAGTCATATCAAATTCAGATTCATCGATTCCTTCCGTTTTATGGCAGAATCTTTAGATAAGCTGTCATCATTGCTACCGTTGGATAAATTGAATATTACAAGAGCTGAATGGCAGGAATTGGATGATGATGACTTTAAACTTCTTACGCGCAAAGGTGTCTTCCCATACGACTTCGTTGACGATTGGACTAAATTGGATTTCCAACACTTACCGGCGCAGGAGCAATTCTATAATAAAATGACTGACAGTGATATATCCGCTGAGGACTACAATCATGCTGAAAAGGTCTGGCAGACATTTGAAATACAGACACTTGGCGAATATTCCGATCTATACCTGAAAACTGATGTCCTCCTATTGGCTGATGTCTTCGAGAACTTTCGAGAAGTATGTATGAAGACATACAATTTAGATCCTGCACATTATTACACCATGCCAGGCCTAACATGGAATGCTATGCTAAAATACACCAAAGTGAAACTAGAGCTGATAACCGACGTAGATATACTGCTATTCATAGAGAGAGGTATTCGAGGTGGTATAAGTCAATGCTCGAACAGATATAGCAAAGCAAATAATAAATATATGGATGATTTTAAGCCTAAGGAGAAAGAGAAATACCTGATGTATTATGATGTAAATAACCTTTATGGATGGGCCATGTCACAGCATTTACCAACCGGAGGATTCAAATGGGTTGATGCTCCCAATATCAACGTTTTCGAGATTCCTGATGATTCACCAATTGGATACATATTCGAAGTCGACTTGGACTATCCTCAACATCTACATGATAAGCATAAGGACTTACCGTTTTGCTCTGAGCATGCAGCACCACCTGGAGCAAAATTAGAAAAGCTTTTGACAACATTACATCCAAAAACTAAATATGTTATACACTACCGAAACTTGAAGCAATGCTTATCACATGGACTCATCCTGAAAAAAGTGCACCGGGTTCTTCAATTCAACCAATCAGCTTGGCTTAAACCATATATTGACTTAAATACCACCAAACGGAAGCAGGCTACCAGCGATCATGAGAAGGACTGCTATAAGAAGATGAATAATGCAGCTTTTGGTAAGACCATGGAAAATGTTCGCAAGTATAGCGATATAAAGCTTTGCGTAAAGTGGGAAGGTCGCTATGGTGCCAAAGCTCGGATTGCGGCACCCAACTTTCACAGTGCAACGATATTTGATGAGAATTTAGTTGCTGTGGAATTAAGGCGACTCAAAATCTTATTCAATAAGCCCCTCTATATTGGAATGGCAGTTTTGGAAATTTCAAAGATATGCCTCTATGATTTCCACTACAGTTTTATGCAGCGTGAATTTGGAGATAAATGCAAAGTCATGTATACAGATACAGATTCTCTAATATATGAACTTGAAGAGAAAAATGCATATGAGTTTATGGCCGAAAATATAAACAAATTTGATACAAGTGATTACCCAGAAGATAATCAATTCAATTTACCGCTCGTGAATAAAAAGATTCCTGGTCTAATGAAGGATGAGCTGAATGGGAAAATCATGAGCGAATTTGCAGGCTTGCGCTCGAAAATGTACAGTCTACGTATAAACGATGGTAAAACTGTAAAGAAAGCAAAAGGAGTAAAGACTAATGTAGTCCAGAGGCATATCAATTTCGAAGACTACGTCGAATGTTTGAATAACAAGCGAGTATTAACTGCTAATCAGAGCTCCATACGATCGCATAACCATAATGTCTACACGATTAGCCAAAAGAAAATTGCATTGAATCCATATGATAACAAGCGGTATATTATGAGTGGGACAACGGATACTCTACCATGGGGACATTACTCTATTCAATCAGAACAGCAAGGAGCAGACGCAGAAAAAACATATAATCTAAGGCTAGTCTAAGATATGTATTGTAAATAAAAATTGTATTATAGCTAAAATACCATTTAATGAAATAGTTTGTTTTAATTGTATTATAGTCTAAGATGATGTACACTATTGTAAAATAAAGGAAAATATTATAATTATAGGGTAACCGATTTAAGGAAGCCTAATATAGAATGATACCTTAAGAATTAAATGTTAATCTAGAATGATACCTTAAGAATGAAATGTTAATATTTTTCAATTTATAATAAATCAATAATAATATTTTATATATGGTATTCTTTTATTCAATTTCCCTACTATGTCCAGAGCTCCCGAATAATATTTGCCCACTACCGTGAGCTCCTAATCGGCCGGTTGAGCGTTTTACCCAGAATGTTAGGATGACTTGAGAAAAAAACTTTTACACGTGGACTCGACCTTGACCCCGGCATCACCTTTGAAACCGGAAGGGCGTCGGATCCTTGACCTTCATCCGGAAGTGAATTATATATAAGTGTATAATCAAGCACATCACAGGAACTCCATATTGTTTTTCAAAACAAGTCTGATAACTGCTTAACAGCTTTTAAACAGCTCTGATAACAGCTTAACAGCTTTTCAAACAGCTCTGATAACAGCCTAACAGCTTTTAAACAGCTCTGATAACAGCTTAACAGCTTTTCAAACAGCTCTGATAACAGCTTAACAGCTTTTCAAACAGCTCTGATAACAGCTTAACAGCTTTTCAAACAGCTCTGATAACAGCTTAACAGCTTTTCAAACAGCTCTGATAACAGCCTAACAGCTTTTCAACAGCTCTGATAACAGCTTAACAGCTTTTCAAACAGCTCTGATAACAGCTTAACAGCTTTACAAACAGCTCTGATAACAGCTTAACAGCTTTTCAAACAGCTCTGATAACAGCTTAACAGCTCTGAAGACAGCCTAACAGCTTTTAAACAGCTCTGATAACAGCTTTTCAAACAGCTCTGATAACAGCTTAACAGCTTTTCAAACAGCTCTGATAACAGCTTAAGAGCTTTTCAAACAGCTCTGATAACAGCTTAACAGCTTTTCAAACAGCTCTGATAACAGCTTAACAGCTTTTCAAACAACTCTGATAACAGCTTAACAGCTTTTAAATAGCTCTGATAACAGCTTAACAGCTTTTCAAACAGCTCTGATAACAGCTTAACAGCTTTTCAAACAGCTCTGATAACAGCTTAACAGCTCTGATAACAGCCTAACAGCTTTTAAACAGCTCTGATAACAGCTTAACAGCTTTTCAAACAGCTCTGATAACAGCTTAACAGCTTTTCAAACAGCTCTGATAACAGCTTAACAGCTTTTCAAACAGCTCTGGTAACAGCTTAACAGCTTTTAAGCAGGTCTGATAACAGCTTAGCGTTTCAAACAGGTCAGATAACAGCTAAATAGTTTTTAAACTGGCCTGGTCGACAGACGGAATGCCCTGTGAAATGTTTGATTATACACTTATATATAATTCACTTCCGGATGAAGGTCAAGGATCCGACGCCCTTCCGGTTTCAAAGGTGATGCCGGGGTCAAGGTCGAGTCCACGTGTAAAAGTTTTTTTCTCAAGTCATCCTAACATTCTGGGTAAAACGCTGAACCGCCCGATTAGGAGCTCACGGTAGTGGGCAAATATTATTCGGGAGCTCTGGACATAGTAGGGAAATTGAATAAAAGAATACCATATATAAAATATTATTATTGATTTATTATAAATTGAAAAATATTAACATTTCATTCTTAAGGTATCATTCTAGATTAACATTTAATTCTTAAGGTATCATTCTATATTAGGCTTCCTTAAATCGGTTACCCTATAATTATAATATTTTCCTTTATTTTACAATAGTGTACATCATCTTAGACTATAATACAATTAAAACAAACTATTTCATTAAATGGTATTTTAGCTATAATACAATTTTTATTTACAATACATATCTTAGACTAGCCTTAGATTATATGTTTTTCTGCGTCTGCTCCTTGCTGTTCTGATTGAATAGAGTAATGTCCCCATGGTAGAGTATCCGTTTTCCCACTCATAATATACCGCTTGTTATCATATGGATTCAATGCAATTTTCTTTTGGCTGATCGTGTAGACATTATGGTTATGCGATCGTATGGAGCTCTGATTAGCAGTTAATACTCGCTTGTTATTCAAACATTCGACGTAGTCTTCGAAATTGATATGCCTCTGGACTACATTAGTCTTTACTCCTTTTGCTTTCTTTACAGTTTTACCATCGTTTATACGTAGACTGTACATTTTCGAGCGCAAGCCTGCAAATTCGCTCATGATTTTCCCATTCAGCTCATCCTTCATTAGACCAGGAATCTTTTTATTCATGAGCGGTAAATTGAATTGATTATCTTCTGGGTAATCACTTGTATCAAATTTGTTTATATTTTCAGCCATAAACTCATATGCATTTTTCTCTTCAAGTTCATATATTAGAGAATCTGTATCTGTATACATGACTTTACATTTATCTCCAAATTCACGCTGCATAAAACTGTAGTGGAAATCATAGAGGCATATCTTTGAAATTTCCAAAACTGCCATTCCAATATAGAGGGGCTTATTGAATAAGATTTTGAGTCGCCTTAATTCCACAGCAACTAAATTCTCATCAAATATCGTTGCACTGTGAAAGTTGGGTGCCGCAATCCGAGCTTTGGCACCATAGCGACCTTCCCACTTTACGCAAAGCTTTATATCGCTATACTTGCGAACATTTTCCATGGTCTTACCAAAAGCTGCATTATTCATCTTCTTATAGCTGTCCTTCTCATGATCGCTTGTAGCCTGCATCCGTTTGGTGGTATTTAAGTCAATATATGGTTTAAGCCAAGCTGATTGCTCGAATTGAAGTACCCGGTGCACTTTTTTCAGGATGAGTCCATGTGATAAGCATTGCTTCAAGTTTCGGTAGTGTATAACATATTTAGTTTTTGGATGTAATGTTGTCAAAAGCTTTTCTAATTTTGCTCCAGGTGGTGCTGCATGCTCAGAGCAAAACCGTAAGTCCTTATGCTTATCATGTAGATATTGAGGATAATCCAAGTCGACTTCGAATATATATCCAGTTGGAGAATCATCAGGAATTTCGGAAACGACAATATTGGGAACATCAACCCATTTGAATCCTCCGGTTGGTAAATGCTGTGACATGGCCCATCCATAAAGGTTATTCAAATCATAATACATCAGGTATTTCTCTTTCTCCTCAGGCTTAAAATCATCCATATATTTATTATTGGCTTTACTATATCTGTTCGAACATTGACTTATACCACCTCGAATGCCTCTCTCTATGAATAACAGTATATCTACGTCAGTTATCAGCTCTAATTTCACATTAGTGTATTTCAGCATAGCATCCCATGTTAGGCCTGGCATGGTGTAATAATGTGCTGGATCCAAATTGTACGTCTTCATGCACACTTCTCGAAAGTTCTCAAACACATCGACCAATAGGAGAACATCAGTCTTAAGGTATAGATCTGAATATTCACCAAGTGTTTGTATTTCAAATTTTTGCCAGACCTCTTCAGCATGATTGTAGTCCTCAGGAGATATAGCACTCTCAGTTAGTTTATTGTAGAACGCTTCCTGTGTTGGCAAGTTCTGGAAATCCAATTTATCCCAGTCATCAATAAAATCATATGGGAAGACACCTTTGCGCGTAAGAAGTTTGATAGTGTCGTCATCCAATCCCTGCCATACTGATCTTGTAGTGTTTAATTTATCCATTGGTAGCAATGAAGAAAGCTTATCTAAAGATTCAGCCATAAAACGGAAGGAATCGATGAATCTGAATTTTATGTAGCTGCCGTCCATGTGCTTGGTGAACGAGATATATCTTTCCTTGTTTATTGGCAAGAGATCAACTTTTCCTGGGAAAGATGTAGCTATATCCTTAATTATGAAGTGGGCATCATATCCAGATAAATTGTGAAAAATTACTGGAACTGTGGAGCAATCTTGATACATCAGATTGCATGCATTGTGCGCTGGCCCTCGGTATTTTCCTGTTAAAAGAATTTATGAAAAGAAATGAATTGAATTATGCTTCTAAGTATTTACCTGTTAAATGGCAATGGTCCCGGACTCGTTCCTCATCGGCTGCAAACGTTTTTTCACATATATGGTAGCAAGTAGTTTCCATATGTGAACGTCGTTCCTCTTTAGTCAAGGGTTGCATTGGCCTGATGTTCAGCTTTTCCTGTACAGCTATGGATGCAATCTTTTGCAATTCTAATGCAAACCATTGTTGACAGTCCTTGACTCGATATGCTCTGTAATATGAGAGCTTAGCATCATGTTTGCAGTGGAAATAGAATCCTATGCTGTGAACTTCATGTTCCTGGATTCGCTGTGTATTTTGATCGTTTCCCTGAATCGGCTTCAATATTGATTCAAGATCAGCATACACACAAAACGGGACTGGATTCTTATGGTTATAATTCTTATATTCCAACCATTTCTTTTCCTCTGAGGGAAACATAATTCTGCAATAGTTTTGCTTCTCACATTCAGGAGTGTGTGATGTTAATTTTTCTTCAGAGTAAAAGTAGAGCAAACATCTCTCACATATATACTTTCTACCATCATGTTTCGAAGTTTGCTTCGATATGAGACGCGAAAGATCTTTAATCCAGCAGAAATGATATCTGCCCGCATCATCATCATCATCATCCATATGATCTTCATCATCATCAGCTTGGTCATAGTCATCTTGCAGCATTAAGAGATTGACATGTCGCTCCATCCTGTGTTTCGTAAGTCTAACTGGAACAGTGGTGAAGAAACGCTCTTTCTCTAGGATGAACACGTTTATTGACAAATTGTTCTGGTCTTCAAATTGCGTTATTTGGTTAAGCGTCATGGGAAATGTTATTCTAGTTAAATTTAGCACAGTAGAATAATGTGGATATGATGAGATCCTATTGGTGTTAATATTTGCAGGATATAGCGCTGATGTTATTGCCCACGCGAAGCATGCTTCATCATTATTTTTCACATTGATGCAAGCTTGCTTTAAAGCAATCTCCCTCGGTAGAGGTATATACGAAGATCCTCGGAGTTGTTCAAACTTGTTGATGTGTACTGCTAGATGTATTATAGACTGCAGTGACCAGCCACTGTCTTTTTCCTGGAATTCTTCCAGCTGAGTGTTTATTGGATCCAAAATGTTTGATTTAAACCAGTCCTCTAAATTGTCATCTGCACTAATTGCAGCAGTTCTCGCTTGAAAATATTTAATGTCTTTTATAATTTCATTGTCACCAGTTTCCTTAACAAATTCACTGCAAAACGTTGTAGAAACTTTAATATTAAAATAATGTTTTAATGTATTCTTAATGCGGCGTATAAATAATTTGGCAGCGTCTTGCATAAATAGCTTCGGATCGATATGCTTTAAATTTGCAATAACACCTTGTCGAATTCTGTCTGCGAACGCTGTCTTTATTTCCTCCCACTTTACAAAATCACTTCTTCTTACGCGAGTAATTCCTCCACCTCGACGGGGAGTTCTCAATAGCGCTCTTAATGCTTTAATTTGCTCGAGACAGCTCTCGAAATGTCGTTTCCTAGCACTCTTATTGCACTTCCGAAATGCAACTTGAAATTTATGCATGTTTCTATTGCACTTTTTAACAATATAGTCTTTATTCACTGAATTTTTTAAACATTCCATCACATCTTTTCGCAAATTTTCAATTATTGAAAACCTTTTATTTACTAACATCGAAGACATTTTTAATTTTTTATATGTTTTTAAACTATCACTGAGGCTCACTAAAACTGTCTGATTCTCCCCAAGAGTTTGCTTGGGCTTTTGTAGCAACAGTTTGTGAACATGAATGATCCTGTTGCTGCAATAATCATTGTACAGGATGAATTCCAACGAATTTGCTTACAGGCTGAGATGATATCGAATAAACAATACAACACAAAAAAACACATGAATCATTAAAATTAATTTGATTACTTTATTCTGCTGGTTGAAATTCCAAATATCGAATGAGATTGTTTACATGAATGCATTTCAAGATAAAAAGAAAAAGTGGAAATTTGTTTACTTTATGCGAATTCTAATGAAACATTTCGAACGGTAAAATTCTTGGAACAATAAAATAAAATTTTTGGCTGCCTACACTAAGTGTGGTATCAAATTACGTGAAAAGAATAAATGTGCTGATATTGCTTAAATTTGTTTACACAGGTAAGCATGACTCATTCAGCTAATATGCGTATTTTTTAAACAGGAAGTTTACACAGGTGTGTATGAACCATTCAGCTTAAATGCGAATTTGTTTACAGCGGTGATATCAAATTACATCATAAATAGGGGACGCATGCCTAATGTTTAGTAAACATTTAATATTTGATGCCCAGAACCACACTGCCCAGAACGCCTATAGAAAGTCATCCGGAACTTTTGATATCTACAAATTCCTCACTAAGAAATATTCAAGTAAGAAAACAGCAAATCCAAGGCGACATTATGCTCATATCTACAACTCCACAGGGTAACTTGAATTATTAGTAATATTGAAAGGCAAGATCGCTAATATCTCGAAAACCACAGTTCGTAGAGGATTTCTGATGAAAATTTTGTCCCCCAACAGTACCAATACCCTATCCACTGGCACCTCCTAGATTCTATTGGTATGAAAAGAATAGCATAGGGTTAACTTTAATTATTACTAATATTAACTATATCTAAAAAGGTAAAATCGCTAATATCTCGAGAACCATAGCCCGTAGAGGATTCCTGATGAAAATTTTGTCCTCCAACAGTACCAATACCTTATCCACTGGCACCTCCTAGAATCTATTGGTATGAAAAAGAATAGCATAGGGTTAACTTGAATTATTACTAATATTAACTATATCTAAAAAGGTAAAATCGCTAATATCTCGAGAACCATAGCCCGTAGAGGATTTCTGATGAAAATTGTGTCCCCCAACAGTACCAATACCCTATCCACTGGCACCTCCTAGAATCTATTGGTATGAAAAAGAATAGCATAGGGTTAACTTGAATTATTACTAATATTAACTATATCTAAAAAGGTAAAATCGCTGATATCTCGAGAACCATAGCCCATAGAGAATTTCTGATGAAAATTTTGTCCCTCAACAGTACCAATACCCTATCCACTGGCACCTCCTAGAATCTATTGGTATGAAAAAGAATAGCGTAGGGTTAACTTTAATTATTACTAATATTAACTATATCTAAAAAGGTAAAATCGCTGATATCTCGAGAACCATAGCCCATAGAGGATTTCTGATGAAAATTTTGTCCCTCAACAGTACCAATACCCTATCCACTGGCACCTCCTAGATTCTATTGGTATGAAAAGAATAGCATAGGGTTAACTTTAATTATTACTAATATTAACTATATCTAAAAAGGTAAAATCGCTAATATCTCGAGAACCATAGCCCGTAGAGGATTCCTGATGAAAATTTTGTCCTCCAACAGTACCAATACCTTATCCACTGGCACCTCCTAGAATCTATTGGTATGAAAAAGAATAGCATAGGGTTAACTTGAATTATTACTAATATTAACTATATCTAAAAAGGTAAAATCGCTAATATCTCGAGAACCATAGCCCGTAGAGGATTTCTGATGAAAATTGTGTCCCCCAACAGTACCAATACCCTATCCACTGGCACCTCCTAGAATCTATTGGTATGAAAAAGAATAGCATAGCGTTAACTTTAATTATTACTAATATTAACTATATCTAAAAAGGTAAAATCGCTAATATCTCGAGAACCATAGCCCGTAGAGGATTTCTGATGAAAATTTTGTTCCCCAACAGTACCAATACCTTATCCACTGGCACCTCCTAGAATCTATTGGTATGAAAAAGAATAGCGTAGGGTTAACTTGAATTATTACTAATATTAACTATATCTCAAAAGGTAAAATCGCTAATATCTCGAGAACCATAGCCCGTAGAGGATTTCTGATGAAAATTTTGTCCCCCAACAGTACCAATACCCTATCCACTGGCACCTCCTAGAATCTATTGGTATGAAAAAGAATAGCATAGCGTTAACTTTAATTATTACTAATATTAACTATATCTAAAAAGGTAAAATCGCTGATATCTCGAGAACCATAGCCCATAGAGGATTTCTGATGAAAATTTTGTCCCTCAACAGTACCAATACCCTATCCACTGGCACCTCCTAGAATCTATTGGTATGAAAAAGAATAGCGTAGGGTTAACTTTAATTATTACTAATATTAGTTCAAAACCAAAAGCCCACATTTAGGCGCAACACTTGAAAACAGCAAAATCATAATAAAAAAGCCTACATTTAGGCACAGCACACCATGGGCAAAAACAATAAAACTTGAATTATTACTAAAAAGTTAATGTCATCTCCTGGTCAGCCAGACGGTAGGAAAGGAATTCTCCAGGCATACCCTGTGACGTATACCACTAGACGGAATCCCCCTCAGTGGCCCAGAACCCAGTCCAGAGCCAGCAAAATAGTTTGAAATTTCCGGACACTTTTTGTATGGAAAAAGTGATCTGGTACTGTCATAGCATATCTACTACCGTACAAGAAATGTTTGCATTGCGACAACATTAAGAAAGCATGAATTTACAGCTGATAGGTTTCCAGCTGACCTTATGTTTTTGATCGGGTTACTTAAAATGACGGATTTTTTGGAAAGGTTATTTTCAGGAATACACCGATCGTTTGTTGAAAAAAGCTGTATACATATATTCACATGAGTTAATTTTTTAAAATTTTAAATATAAATATTTTAAATACCTTATTTTTGTCTACGGCGCGTATAAATAGTTCTTAAAAATAAATAACACTTAAGCAACATGGAAAATAAATTACAGTAAAAGAAAAGTACACTTAAGCAACATGAAAAATAAATTACAGTAAAAGAAAAGTACATTGTTAATAAATTAAAATAGACTTAGAACAGAAAAGACAATTAACTGGCTACGAGGACAATATATAACTAAGTGGTCTGACCACTTAGTTATATATTGTCCTCGTAGCCAGTTAATTGTCTTTTCTGTTCTAAGTCTATTTTAATTTATTAACAATGTACTTTTCTTTTACTGTAATTTATTTTCCATATTGCTTAAGTGTTATTTATTTTTAAGAACTATTTATACGCGCCGTAGACAAAAATAAGGTATTTAAAATATTCCTGAAAATAACCTTTCCAAAAAATCCGTCCTTAAGAAAGCAGGATACTACTCAACGGCAGCTGGTCACCAGATTCATCCGTTATACCTGCCAATGGACTGTTTAACTATTGTGTACCTCTGAAATATTTATTGGGATATCGCTGAAGATTACAAGAAAATTCTTATAAATTCCAAACATGAACTCATATTGCTCAGGAACATGATAGATGCTAATGCCATTATATCACCCGCAAATGAGGTGAAAATTGAAATTACCAAACTTCAATGGAGCATTCCGCATGTTAAAGTATCCGATGATGAAAAGCTGCAACTATTTAAAATTATCGGGAGAGGTAGCCCGACACAAATACCATTCCGCAGCTGGGGCATATATGAGTATCCAGTACTACCGAAATCCACGCATCAAATCTGGTCAGTTAAGACTTCCACTCAACTGGAGAAACCTCGATTTATCATCTTAGCAGCACAAACGAATCGAAGGAATGATAAAACCAAAGATGCCAGCAAGTTTGATCACTGCCAACTCACCGATGTTACAGTTCATTTGAACTCAGAATCATATCCCTATGATGATTTGAATTTGAAATTTGATTTGAATAGATACGCATTGCTGTATGACATGTATATAAAGTTTACACAATCATACTATGGCCATCAGTATCAGTCATTTCTCACATAGGATAAGTTCAAAACCGATGCTCCGATTGCTATCATTGTTTGCTCACATCAAAATGAAACAATAAAAACTGGACCTGTTGACATAAGGCTAGAATTCACATACCGTAAACTCAATAATAATTTACTAAGAAAACATCAAACCAAGGTGTTGTGAAATTCGAATGATGTATCCCTCTAAGAAAACTTGCAGCACTTGAAAACAACAAAACCAGCATGACGTCATGCTGATATCTACAACCTCCCCGCTAATAAAAGAAAATCTCAAAACCAAGGCATGCTGGTAGTTTCAGCTAATGCTGCTAGGTAACCTTACTCAAGAAATAGTATCAATTCAAGCTGATCTCATTTTGTGAAATTCGAATGATGCTGATATCTACAACTTCCTCGCTATGAAAACTTGCAGCATTTGAAAACAGCAAAACCAAGATGACGCCATGCTGATATCTGGAATTTCCCGGCTAATATAAGAAAACAGCAAAACCAAGGCATGCTGGTAGTTCCGACTAATGCCGCTAGTCAAGACCAAATGACACACCCAAGACATAAGCCAGTGAAGGCGCAATGGTGTATCCAATACATAAGCCAGTCAAGACTCACTGGTTCATCATACAGACATAAACCATCCAAGACCCAATCGTGCCTCCAAGACATGCACCAATACAGTCCAGACACAAACCCACATCTAGTATGGACTAAAACCACTTTGCGACGGTGGCGCCATCTATGGCGAAATCTTGGCAGTTAAACAGTGTGCCAGTACTCCTATAGCGTAACTACTGCCGCACCTCCTGAGCCAAACATGACAAACCAAGTGCTTTACGAAAGATGGGAAACTGTGACAAAATTACAGCAGCATATCTCGAAAAGATGGTCGCAGGAATACCTAAGCTTGCTGCAGCAAGACAGCAGGTGGACAACCTTGGTCGAATTCTGCAACTGCTTCTCGGAACTGACGGCATAGTACGTATAGTATCTGTGAGATACAAAAACGATATCAAAACACGCCCAGTTATTGAGTTGTGTCAGCTGCCAATCAGCATTCTAAGCACGGGCACGGAGAACCTGAAATTAAGGTCCCACAGTACTTCCAATTGCCTCGAATGCCAGCTCAGCCATCCGCAAGAGGCCAATCTCACAAGGCGATGAAGACCACGAAGACATGCAATGCACTGAACAAGAGCACTCCAATATAAGGGACGCATTTCAAGATCCATCAACCAAAAGGAGAAGAATCAGAACATCTCCCTGGACTTGGTACAAAAACATATTGCATACAGCTCTACTGATGCTGTACTGGATGACAGTAGTGTTTGGCAAAGGTTATGAAATCACCCGCCCATAGGTTGGATTTTACATAGAAAATCTGGGGTATGCCAAAATTAAAAGAAGAAATCTCAGGCTTTAGATTTCGCTTCCCATAAATGAAATCATCAATAATACTTGGACGCAGATTGACAAAATGTGTGAACAAGCCAGAAAGCTCACGCAAATGACCACCCATTACGATGTATTTCTTAAGCGTCTATCCTTCAAGCGGCACTATCTACTGAGGCTACAGACGAAATCCAGCACTTGTCTAAACACCACAACAGAAGTAAACGCGGACTGCTCGGAAACTTTCTCACAAGAGGTTTTTGGTGTAAACGATGAGATTTATAAGGAGATAGAATCATTGCAAAGTAATCAGCAAACCATAGCCCAATTGGCCAATCAGCACACCCTCTACCTGAATACCAAAATAAACCCAACCAACTTCGTGACTGAAAGCAAACTAAACCAATTCAGCGCAAGCCTATCTCAGATAGTTCAGTCAATTAATTAAATGGCAAACTGGTACTCCCAGGCTGATCATAACAGAATCTACATAGAGGTACTTGCTACCTATCACAGCGCCGAAGATTATTTCGATGAACTATGTCGAGCATAAATATGATAAATGGCGCAACGCAATTCATGAGAATGGGCACATTCTTGACTTTATAACCACAAAAGGAATCAAGAAGCCAATCGAAAGGGTATCTGGCAGGATGGACTCCAACATGCTCATAACCAGGACGCCGCAACGAAGTCTCGATCTCAGGGTAGAACATGACAACTTAACATGGCTACTTGAACATAGTCGAAAATATCACCTACGCACTGATTCACGTTACTCCGATTCCCCATTTAGTTGGAAACAACAGTTCTTTGGTAATAGCAGAATTAGAGTTCCTTACACTTGCTGTTAACTTCAACGAGCAAAACTACTTCAATCTGGAACAATAAGAACTGGAACTACACATATATATGTATGCCAACAATAGTTCATAACATTGATGGCGCTCCATCCTGCTTTATCGAAGAAATATATGAGCGCCTCCCAAAAACCAGCTGCAACATGCAGCATATGCAACTAAATGGCATCATCTGGAAGGCACTCATGATGAAAAATACTTAGCTTTACGAAAAAACAGAACCGAAGGTTAAAGCAAGAGTAAAAAGACTGCCTTAAAGACCAGCATTTATGAAACCATTGAGGTCATTTCCAGCCACATAAAAGAAGCTGCTCCAATAGTGACTTACATCAACGACGCTAAACCTTTGGCGATCTTACACCCAGGAGTTTTAATTCCTCCAGATGAGCATCTCTATGACTACGGCACGCTAACGGTTCTCCCGTCAGCAGGCATAGCTCACAAGATAACAATATGCTCCATGGTGACCTCTACTGCCATCATGATTATTGTGATATTATATATTGCTGCGAGAAGATATTGGACCAAAGTCAAGGCGCGTTTCAAGGGTTGTCAGAAGACTCCTGCAAAACCTACACCTGCAAGGCGATCTACACCAGGCATCGAGGGGGATTTCAACCGAGTTTTGGCATCCGCCTCCTACCAACATGTTCAGCCCTGAACAAACATTTTTAAGAAAGCCTTCAAGTTTTATAATAATTAAGAATTTGTTTATCCAATTAGCAATATTTCTTTTAATAATTTCTGCTCGGCATATAAAGTCAATTCTGACTGTGCGCATTTTTTCCAAGTGATTGACTCATGACAAAACAACATTCGAAATTTCGTCACTAATAAACCAAACGCAACTCCTCCAGGATAGATACAATTTCATTGTTGTGACTGGTGTTTCTAGACTGCTTTGATGCCATTAGAAGGCGCAGTCTATTCACTAATTCATTTGGATCATCCCAGTAAATGTGATCAATGTTTTCCTTAGGCAGACGCATTAGTCCCATGCCTTTATGCTGTATAAGTTTACTGATTATAGCTTTATACTTAGGCGCTCTTGTACCTTTTATTTGTCCATCTTGAGCATAGTCACGTTTATATGCATTGGAATCTCTCAAAATAGATCCATAATTAGTTAAACCCTCTTTAGTATATAGACTTTTTACAGGATCTTTCATAAATAGCAGCTCACATAACCCAAAAGTTGTTTTATAGCTCTTCCCCTTGATAACAATATTTCCTACATCAGCAACATCAAACGTTGAATTACCGATTCTCCACGCGTTTTCATCATAGTAAACTCCATAGTTTGGATCAATTTTAGGGCTATCATCAGTGCATAGCTTTAAATAGTTTGAAACTATGTACCCAGCGTATCGGGGGATGTGACAGGAGACCTTCCTATCAATGTTCTTGAATGTTTAGGTGTTGCGAATTCTTCTTCTGATGTTAAGGAATAATCTCCATAATTTATAGGTGTGCTACTAGACTCCATTTTAACATATTTTCGTTTTGGAGGAGTAAAAAGTTACACAATTTCGTTGTCTTCTTCTTCTTTTTCTTCTTTTGGCTCCAATTTTACTGGTGACTCGTTTTTGACTCTTGTTACAAATTAAGTTAAGGGTTTGGTGATTGGCTTCTGCTTCAATCCTTCCCGTCTATAGAGCTTTAAATTTCCTTCGCACTGCATTCCTTGTCTTGATGATTTCTTTTAATAGATTTTCATTCATCTTCTATATTAACTGAATAACGGCTTTTCAAACAGCTCTGATAACAGTTTAACAGCTTTTCAAACAGCTCTGATAACAGCTTAACAGCTTTTAAACAGCTCTGATAACAGCTTAACAGCTTTTAAAATAGCTCTGATAACAGCTTAACAGCTTTTAAATAGCTCTGATAACAGCTTAACAGCTCTGATAACAGCTTAACAGCTTTTAAAACAGCTCTGATAACAGCTTAACAGCTTTTCAAAGAGGTCTGATAACAGGTGAACAGCTTTAATCTACTCAGCAGTTCCACAGGATTCGATGTGCTTTCGGCCGAGTTACAACTTCAACTTATGAAGATTTCACATGTTTCATCCTTTTATAGTACAATGAAGGTACCGCCCCTGGTTTAATGAGCTATCCTTATCAATCATCAAGAAACCATATTCATCCTTCCAATACGCAGCACAAGCTCTTCGAAATTTATCAAACTTCATGTCTGTATTCATATGATCATTATAGATATGTTTCAAATTCTAGTCATCTTGCTTGAATGAGATGATTAAATTAAAATTGTCACGTATTAATTGCTTTGGTATATGCGGATATGCTTGACAGAGATAGAAGATGTCTATATCTTCGTGGCGACACATGCAAAAATAGGATCGCACATTATCTTGCTTTTCACATGCTACATCATCGAAAATACACTGAATGTGATTTGGCTTCCTCTGGTGGTAGAACGTCGCAGTTGTTTGAGAATGTATAATACCCCAATCCTGATATGGGAGTCATCACTCGCTTCAAGCATTCATACTTTGGTTGATATAAAGATTTGGAATATATGTAAATATTTTCATATCTCAGACCATTGGGATGTTTCAGAAAACTTATCATAACAGTAGTTTTTCCACAATTGCATGGTCCAATGATGCTACTTATACTATTAGTCTATAGGCGGCCATACTTCTTTTTCACCTTCATAAAAGCTAATTCAGCATTTCGAACAGGCAAAGCTTGTTGTTGTTTAATGAACCGTATATTGAAGACTAAGCTGTTTATATTACATTTCAAAAGTATCATCGGAACCTTACAAGATGTCGAATCAAAACTCGACACGCTCCAAAAAATCTTTGAAAGGGGGCAGAGGACTACTAAATTCAGTCATCAACAAATTACCTGTAGAAGTACATCTACCGGGATACCAGTACTGTGGGCCAGGAACAAAGTTACAACAAAGTTTGGCGAGAGGATATTCGGGCATTAATCCACTGGATGCAGCCTGCAAGGAACACGATATAGTATACTCGCGACATAGAGATACAAGTGATCGACATATAGCTGAAAAAATAGTTGCTGAAAAAGCCTGGCAGCGTTCAAAATCTACGGACGCAAATTTGAGTGAACGTGCCAACGCCTGGCTTATAACAAACGCAATGAAGGCTATAATTAAGCTGGGTATGGATCTTAAGGCTAAAACTAAACGTCAACCCACATTCCGAGAAGCAGTACGAAATGATTGTATGATCTTAAAAAAAAAAAAAAAAACCAAAAGACTTCTTGTAAGCTACAAAAATAGCTCTTAGTGCTGCTAAAAGTATTGTGAAAAGAAAGAAAAAATCACTTAAAACTCCATGAGTGATACCTTGACCAAAGGCTAGTGGCGCACTTCTGTTCCTCATCCCGTTGTTTGCTGGGCTATCAGCATTGGGAGCACTATCGGGAGGTGCAGTAGGCATAGCTAAAGCAGTATCCTGATGCTTATACAACATGAAATATTATTTCAACAATTGGTTCAACAATTTCATTAATTGGAATTCTATATTTTATATTTATTATCTATGATACCAGTGCGGCAAAGGCAAAGTTGGAAGAAAGCAAACGTCATAACCAAGCAATGGAAACTATAGTGGTTGGTAAAGATGGAAACGGGCTGTTCCTGAAACCGTACAGAAAAGGACTTGAACTCTATTTACAACCTCAACCAAAAAACTTGCCACACTTCAGAGGAGTATTTATGCGTGATAATCTACCTAAAAAACCATGGAAGCAAGAAAGCGGCATTGTTAACTTGGACATCTCAACTGGAACAGGTACACACTGGGCAGCGTACTACAAGAAAGGTGATAACATCGAATATTTTGATAGTTTTGGCAATCTCCAACCACCAAGGAAGCTCATAAACTACTTGGGTAGTAATATATCGTACAACTACAGTTCTTATCAGAACTATGATGCAGTAATTTGCGGTCACTTATGTTTGGAGTTTTTATATAATTGTTATAGCCATTAATTGTTATCTATAAACAAATGTATCTATATTGAAATTGTGACAGTTCATTATCAACCATCATGTCATTAACACTTACTCTCACGGGAAATTCATCTCTACTCACTGCTGAGTACTTTCCTTCGCTGGAGCTAGCAACGGGTTAATTGATTTTCAAACATACAACTCTATACCAAATATTGATGTGAACAATAATCTGGTTCATGTAGGGAATGAGGTTGTTGAGATACCTGTTGGATCCTATGATATTGATGATACAGCAAAATGTGTACAAGGATACTTTGATAAAGAAGAGAAAAGGATAAAGGTTGCGATAAAGCCTAACAATAATACATTGAAGAGTGAAGTTAAGGCAACTGAAGAAATACATTTTGAAAAACAGAGATCCATAGCTCCTCTGCTTGGATTCAGTAAAACAAACTTATCTGCTAATATAGTGCATACATCAGAGTTGCCAGTCAACATCATTAAAGTAAATACTATACGCATCGAATGTAATATTATATCATGATCATTCTGCAACAACACACAAGTACACACTCTCCACGAGTTTTCACCGAACGTGGGGCCTGAATATAAAATACTGGAGGTACCGAAAAATTTAATCTATTTGCCGGTGAACACCAAACGTATAAGATCTCTAACATTGAAGCTCCTTGACCAAGACGGTGACTTAATCAACTTCAGAGGGGAGACTATAACCATCAAGTTATATTTGAAGCCATAGTATGTTGATATACAATAATGATAAATACGAGTTCGGAGCAAACAAGATCATTAGTCAGCGGACAAGCTTGAAGCGGTTAAGACCTACATTAACACCTGCAAATACAGCATATTTACAATCGATAAGTTTAACGCTGAAACAATGAATAAAGGAATACTAGATATTGCACCAGACGCTCACTCTGATAACAGTGTTACTAAATTTGAACATCACTTCTATTCACTATTTCTAACATCATTTAAAAACAGCGATGAAATCCGTATCTCCGTACAACAACATGTTTGCATTGCGACAACATTAAGAAACTACGTATCGCTAAATGCAAATGTAAGCAGGATACTACTCAACGGCAGCTGGTCACCAGATTCATCCGTTATACCTGCCAATGGACTGTTTAACTATTGTGTACCTCTGAAATATTTATTGGGATTCGCTGAAGATTACAAGAAAATTCTTATAAATTCCAAACATGAACTCATATTGATCAGGAACATGATAGATGCTAATGCCATTATATCACCCGCAAATGAGGTGAAAATTGAAATTACCAAACTTCAATGGAGCATTCCGCATGTTAAAGTATCCGATGATGAAAAGCTGCAACTATTTAAAATTATCGGAAGAGGTAGCCCGATACAAATACCATTCCGCAGCTGGGGCATATATGAGTATCCAGTACTACCGAAATCCACGCATCAAATCTGGTCAGTTAAGACTTCCACTCAACTGGAGAAACCTCGATTTATCATCTTAGCATCACAAACGAATCGAAGGAATGATAAAACCAAAGATGCCAGCAAGTTTGATCACTGCCAACTCACCGATGTTACAGTTCATTTGAACTCAGAATCATATCCCTATGATGATTTGAATTTGAAATTTGATTTGAATAGATACGCATTGCTGTATGACATGTATATAAAGTTTACACAATCATACTATGGCCATCAGTATCAGTCATTTCTCACATAGGATAAGTTCAAAACCGATACTCCGATTGCTATCATTGTTTGCTCACATCAAAATGAAACAATAAAAACTGGACCTGTTGACATAAGGCTAGAATTCACATACCGTAAACTCAATAATAATTTACTAAGAAAACATCAAACCAAGGTGTTGTGAAATTCGAATGATGTATCCCTCTAAGAAAACTTGCAGCACTTGAAAACAACAAAACCAGCATGACGTCATGCTGATATCTACAACCTCCCCGCTAATAAAAGAAAATCTCAAAACCAAGGCATGCTGGTAGTTTCAGCTAATGCTGCTATGTAACCTTACTCAAGAAATGGTATCAATTCAAGCTGATGTCATTTTGTGAAATTCGAATGATGCTGATATCTACAACTTCCTCGCTATGAAAACTTGCAGCATTTGAAAACAGCAAAACCAAGATGACGCCATGCTTATATCTGGAACTTCCCGGCTAATATAAGAAAACAGCAAAACCAAGGCATGCTGGTAGTTCCGACTAATGCCGCTAGTCAAGACCAAATGACACACCCAAGACATAAGCCAGTGAAGGCGCAATGGTGTATCCAATACATAAGCCAGTCAAGACTCAATGGTTCATCCAGTACATAAACCATCCAAGACCCAATCGTGCCTCCGAGACATGCACCAATACAGTCAAGACACAAACCCACATTTAGTATGGACCAAAACCACTTAGCGACGGTGGCGCCATCTATGGCGAAATCTTGGCAGTTAAACAGTGTGCCCGTACTCCTATAGCGTAACTACTGCCGCACCTCCTGAGCCAAACATGACAAACCAAGTGCTTTACGAAAGATGGGAAACTGTGACAAAATTACAGCAGCATATCTCGAAAAGATGGTCGCAGGAATACCTAAGCTTGCTGCAGCAAGACAGCAGGTGGACAACCTTGGTCGAATTCTGCAACTGCATCTCGGAACTGACGGCATAGTACGTATAGTATCGGTGAGATACAAAACGATATCAAAACACGCCCAGTTATTGAGTTGTGTCAGCTGCCAATCAGCATTCTAAGCACGGGCACGGAGGACCTGAAATTAAGGTCCCACAGTACTTCCAATTGCCTCAAATGCCAGCTCAGCCATCCGCAAGAGGCCAATCTCACAAGGCGATGAAGACCACGAAGACATGCAATGCACTGAACAAGAGCACTCCAATATAAGGGACGCATTTCAAGATCCATCAACCAAAAGGAGAAGAATCAGAACATCTCCCTGGACTTGGTACAAAAACATATTGCATACAGCTCTACTGATGCTGTACTGGATGACAGTAGTGTTTGGCAAACGTTATGAAATCATCCGCCCATAGGTTGGATTTTACATAGAAAATCTGGGGTATGCCAAAATTAAAAGTAGAAATCTCAGGCTTTAGATTTCGCTTCCCATAAATGAAATCATCAATAATACTTGGACGCAGATTGACAAAATGTGTGAACAAGCCAGAAAGCTCACGCAAATGACCACCCATTACGATGTATTTCTTAAGCGTCTACCCTTCAAGCGGCACTATCTACTGAGGCTACAGACGAAATCCAGCACTTGTCTAAACACCACAACAGAAGTAAACGCGGACTGCTCGGAAACTTTCTCACAAGAGGTTTTTGGTGTAAACGATGAGATTTATAAGGAGATAGAATCATTGCAAAGTAATCAGCAAACCATAGCCCAATTCGCCAATCAGCACACCCTCTACCTGAATACCAAAATAAACCCAACCAACTTCGTGACTGAAAGCAAACTAAACCAATTCAGCGCAAGCCTATCTCAGATAGTTCAGTCAATTAATTAAATGGCAAACTGGTACTCCCAGGCTGATCATAACAGAATCTACATAGAGGTACTTGCTACCTATCACAGCGCCGAAGATTATTTCGATGAACTATGTCGAGCATAAATATGATAAATGGCGCAACGCAATTCATGAGAATGGGCACATTCTTGACTTTATAACCACAAAAGGAATCAAGAAGCCAATCGAAAGGGTATCTGGCAGGATGGACTCCAACATGCTCATAACCAGGACGCCGCAACGAAGTCTCGATCTCAGGGTAGAACATGACAGATTAACATGGCTACTTGAACATAGTCGAAAATATCACCTACGCACTGATTCACGTTACTCCGATTCCCCATTTAGTTGGAAACAACAGTTCTTTGGTAATAGCAGAATTAGAGTTCCTTACACTTGCTGTTAACTTCAACGAGCAAAACTACTTCAATCTGGAACAATAAGAACTGGAACTACACATATATATGTATGCCAACAATAGTTCATAACATTGATGGCGCTCCGTCCTGCTTTATCGAAGAAATATATGAGCGCCTCCCAAAAACCAGCTGCAACATGCAGCATATGCAACTAAATGGCATCATCTGGAAGGCACTCATGATGAAAAATACTTAGCTTTACGTAAAAACAGAACCGAAGGTTAAAGCAATCATTTGCAAAGGAGAGAGAACGGAAATTCGACTCAATACCATAGGCATCATCTGCCTTGATGATGAATGCGTCATCACGAGTAAAAAGACTGCCTTAAAGACGATGAAACCATTGAGGTCATTTTCAGCCACATAAAAGAAGCTGCTCCAATAGTGACTTACATCAACGACGCTAAACGTTTGGCGATCTTACACCCAGGAGTTTTGATTCCTCCAGATGAGCATCTCTATGACTACGGCACGCTGACGGTTCTCCCGTCAGCAAGCACAGCTCACAAGATAACGATAGGCTCCATGGTGACCTCTACTGCCATCATGATTATTGTGATATTATATATTGCTGCGAGAAGATATTGGACCAAAGTCAAGGCGTGTTTCAAGGGTTGTCAGAAGACTCCTGCAAAACCTACACCTGCAAGGCGATCCACACCAGGCATCGAGTAGGATTTCAACCGAGTTTTGGCATCCGCCTCCTACCAACATGTTCAGCCCTGAACAAACATCTTCAAGTTTTATAATAATTACGAATTCGTTTATCCAATTAGCAATATTTCTTTTAATAATTTCTGCTCGGCTGATTGTGCGCATTTTTTCCAAGTGATTGACTCATTACAAAACAACATTCGAAATTTCGTCACTAATAAACCAAGTCAGCAAATTTGCTGACGAACAAATTTTACGTTTCTCATGAGGCAATGCACTCTCAAGAAAACAATTGCTAAAAGCATATATGTGTATATTATATAGCAAAAAATTGATTAAATTGTTCAGAGTTCGAAAGTACCTCCAAGTGTTTTATTTCACTGAAACCTGAAGCTCTTCCATAATCCACCAAGCAGATCGGTAATTGCTAATTCGGACTCACTGACATATAATAAGAATGGACTGAGCGTTCTTGCTTCAAAAATGGGACAAATATTGAACAGGCTGTGAAAACCCGAAATAAATATACACGGATTCATAATTTATTATTATTTGTCGATTAGAAACACTAAAGGTGTTGAAAAATAGTATTGCATTATATAAAAATTGTTTAGGAAGTTAAAATTGTTTTAATGTAACCACTTTAAAACAAGATTTTTGCTCCAATGATTAATAAGGGTGTTAGCAGGATCCACAGGTAAGCTGATGCAGCAATAAATTAAATAAATAACTACAGCGTCGTTCTTGGAAAAAGGGATCTCTGAAATAAAAGAATTTCCTTAAATTCCTTCACTGAGGCGAGAAAGTAATATGAGAATGCCCAAGGACACATTACGTAGTGCCGATGAGTTTTAAGTTTTGCTGCATAGAATTTGCATGGCGTAGGTAGTTCAAAATTGTGCAATCCCGAGGTAGGTTATAGCCTCCTCAGTATTCTAAGTGATTAGTGAAAGAGTGAATGGGTTAGTGATGTTTAAATTAGTTTGAGAAAGGTCTAGGTAATCCAAAACGGGCTCCACGGTAGCACAATTGGATTACCTGGTGGCAGAAGTAAGGGGTGACCATGAATTACATTATGGTCTAGGAGGGGATTTTTGCAGTATGAGTGAATTTTATGATTGGGACTTAGGTTTTACTCACTGAGACCTGTTCTCACTTGTACCTTTTTATACCCTAGATGAAATCATAGGGGTATACTAAGTTTGTCATTCCGTTTGTAACACCTCGAAATAATGATGGTAGAGCGAAGTGGATTGGATACCCATTCATAATATTAAAAGTTATTTTGATTTTTGCATGTCCGTCCGTCCGTCCGTCCGTCTGTCCGTCCGTCCGTCCGTTCGTCTGTGCGCACGATAACTCGAGAACGCGTATACTTAGATAACTGAAATTTTGTATACGGACTTTAAAAAAAAAAGTAAAATTATGTTCGAATATGAGACAAATCGGGCAACTCCTTGGTGGGGTTGCCATATAAAAGTTTCGTTTTCCGCTATATATTTGGACACTGCCTGAGAATGCATCGACGTAGAGAGCTGAAATTTCGTGCGTGATGTTTTTACTACATTAGCAAATAAATTGTTAAAAATGGACTAAATCGGGCAACTGCTTCTTGGTGTTGCCATATAAAAATTTAGGTTTTTTACGTACACTTTGAAAACGATCAGTCCAAGACATTTTTATTGTACTAAAAACTTCTGCAGAATACGAAATCCTATAAAATTGGCTATAACCCTTTTTTCTGTGCGACAAACCGTTGTAGAAATATATGCGAAAAACAACTTCAAAATCAATACTTGAATAGATCGGTTACCATACGAAATTTAATACGGGCATTCATCTAGGGTATCATAAGAATTGGTCTTAGATCAATTCTAGCTTTTTTACTTGTTATATTCTAATTACAGACAAAGAGCATCACCAATTTGCCGAGACCTAAAAACATTCATAATGTACGACAATTTTTGGGACTAACGGGATTCTTTCGACAATTCATAGAAGGATATGCGACTCTTACCAAACCACTTACACAACTAACCAAGAAAGATAGTAACTGGAAATGGGAAAGTCAACAAGACGAATCATTTGAGCTGTTAAAACAAAAACTCACAAATCGACCACTTTTAGCAATTTACGATCCAGCAGCAGAGACAGAGATACACACAGATTCCAGCCAAAAAGAATAAGCAGGAATACTGCTCCAAATAATAAATAACCTTTATGGATGGGCCATGTCACAGTATTTACCAACCGGAGGATTCAAATGGGTTAAAGTTCCCAATATTGACGTTTTTGAAATTCCTAATGATTCTCCAACTGGATACATATTCGAAGTCGACTTCGATTATCCTCAACATCTACATGAGCATGCAGCACCACCCGGAGCAAAATTAGAAAAGCTTTTGACAACATTACATCCAAAAACTAAATATATTATACACTACCAAAATTCGAAGCAATGCTTATCACATGGACTCATCCTAAAAAGAGTGCACCGGGTTCTTCAATTTGACCAATCAGCTTGGCTTAAACCAAATATTGACTTAAATACTACCAAACGGATGCAGGCTACAAGCGATCATGAGAAGGACATCTATAAGAAGATGAATAATGCAGCTTTTGGTAAGACCATGGAAAATGTTCCCAAGTATCGGTCGATGTCTCTCTGCCCTCCCTCACCGAGATGTTGAGGAAGCCTTGCGATCAGTAACCTCAACAACTGATCGCTAAGCTTTCCCAGCTCAACATTTCACTCTGATCTCCGACCGGCGATTGTTCAAGGGTGTGTCTCCAAGGCGTCGTCGAAGTAGTGACATGCTGACACTCGTCCTACAATTTGCGGAGACTTGTAGCCAAATGGGATTCCTACGACAGGCTATCTGCCGCAGGGTTACCATGTAGGAGGGGATTAACCTAGTGTAGCATTATTATGCTAGGGAGTAGGGAAAAAGGGAAAAATGTACTATTGTCCAAAAGGTATGCCGGCCGGTAGGCTGGGGATGTCCTAAGCGGCACATTGGCATCCTGTAGTTTGCCAGTGAAGCTGGTTGGATGCCTTATTAGGGCTACCAGGAAAAAGAGGCCATAGGTAGACGACCTTTCCAGACTGGTGATCACTGCATGATGTCTTTGGCGTGATAGACTCCTAAGAGTTTTCCCCGCAGATCTTCAAGCCCGTATAGGGACTTTCCTTTCTTGGCTCGAACCCGACAGTAGACACATTTTCGTCACAGTTTAGCACTAGTCCAGTTGGAAGTTGTTTTGGCCAAAATTACGTCTAAATACCTCTTGACCCACTTTGAAATCAACAAGCTTCGCCCTGAAATTACAGGCTCGTGAACCCTGTTCGAACGCATGGTGTAAATTCTCCTGCACTCTCGCACGGATCAATCTCATTTTGTCTTCAGCATCTACTCTCAACGGCTCATAAAGAGATCCAAGGCTCCTCAAGATGGAATAGGAGCTGCCGTGTTCAATCATTTGCTGACCGAAAAGTGTTCGATAAGGAGAGAAACCAGTTGCTTGGTGGGAAGAGCTCCTGAGGGAACTAGCTATCTGGCTCAACTTCTCATCCCATTTTGTGCGTTCCTTGTCCTTCCGAATATACGCTCTAATCCCTGACAATAGAGACCGGTTTACTCGAACGAATTGGCACACATTGAGTGTAGATGCTTTTCTCATCGATTTGAGAATTGGAAATTTTGAAAAGTGGTCAAAAACTATTAGGATGCAGACGTTTCCTTTCACTGACCGAGGATATGGACCTAGAAAATCGATATACAGCTTTTGCCATGGTCGTTCTGTCACAAACTGACTGGACTTTCATAGGTGGTCTAAGAATGGTATTGGGGGCTTTAATCTCTTTACAAACGTCACAGGCGCCTACGTAGTTTCTGACATCAACAGTCGTGGCCAGTACAGATGTCTTCGCAGACGTTCCAGTGTTTTCCCTATACCTCCGTGTGAAGCCAGTGGCGGATCATGAGCCCTTGAAATGACGTCGGTGACAAGCCCCCGTGGAATCCAAAGCTTCCAAGCTTCTTCTTCCTGAATCGGATCGCCTGTTCTCGAAACTGTCCGAATGTAAACGAAGCTATCCCTGACGAAAATATCTAGTAGTTTGCCAGAAGTCGTTTTAACCTTATGACTCAGCTCCTCATATTCCAACCAGTTGAAATATGGCGAACTAAGGTCAACTTCCGGGCCAGGATCTTCATTTGTGGACAGACTGTCACAATGGATGCGTGACAGCGCATCAGGGACGACAGTCAGGCTTCCTTTTCGGAGCTTAATAGTGAAGTCGAAGCCCTGAAGCTTCAAACTCCACCGCGCAAGTCTACCGCTGAGGTCCTTTTGCGACATCAGCCATTTCAAGCTCGCATGATCCGTCACTATCTTAAACGGCATAAGTTCTATGAAGGGCCGGAACTTCTGTACGCTCAAGATTGCAGCTAAGCATTCCTGCTCTGTGACGGTGTAATTTCTTTGTGCTGAGTTTAACTCTTTCGAGACATAGGCTATTGGCTTCTCGTGGCCATCGTCATCTAGTTGAAGCAGCACTCCTCCAATACCTTGTTGGCTCGCATCGAACTGGATAACGAATGGTTTGGTGAAGTCCGTGCTCACCAGCAACGGGGCAGAAGTAAGTTTTTGTTTTAAAAGATCACGACACGTCTGGGCTTCAGGTGTCCATTTGAACTGATTAGGGATTTTCAAGGTGTCGGTAATGGAGGCAGTTAAATCAGCATAGTTCAGGATTAACCGCCTATACCATAACACCATACCTAGTAGGCGTCGGGCCTGCCGAACAGTTTTAGGTGACGGATAGTCAACTATGGCTGAAATTTTGTCAGGGTCAGTTCTCATACCTCCTTTTCCGACAATGAAACCCAAGTATTTGGTCTCCTTGATGCAAAACTTGCTCTTCTCGACGTTGATAGTGAGGCCAGCCTCGACAAACAATCCGCTACACGGGCTAGTAGCGTAAGATGAGTGTCGAAGTCTGATGACAGAATTAATAAATCGTCTAGATAGACGAGAACGTTCTCACGAAGATCGAAAGGAATGACTTCATCCATGAGGCGGCACATCGTTTGTGGAGCGTTGCGTAGGCCGAATGGCATCACTGTGTACTAATAGAGAGGATGACCAGGTACTGTAAAAGCGGTCTTCTCCCTGGAATCAACGTCTAGTGGGATCTGCCAGAATGCGCCTTTCAGGTCGAGGCTCGTTATGTGGTTTGTCGGAGGAAGTCGACTCAGAAGCGCATCTATCTGCGGCAGCAGATATGCGTCCTTCTTTGTAACGGAGTTGACTTTTATGGCGTCAAAACAAAGCCGAACATTTCCAGGCTTCCTCACCAGAACAACTGGAGAGCTCCAAGGACTCTGGCTCTCTTCTATCACACCCAGCGACAGCATTCGCCCCAGTTCAGCATCCATCAAACTTTGCACTGCCGGCGATATCGGATAAAAGAGTTGTTTTATCGGAGCTGCGTCATTCATTTCAATCTTGTGAGCGACCAAAGATGTTTTTGCCAGGCCCAAAAAGGCGAAAGAAGGGAAAAGCTGTTTCGTAGCTTCTAGACGCTGTTGATCTAGACTGGAAAGAATATGGCAATCGGTATCAGGGGTAGCCGCTGGACTCGGATTCACTTCTGCAACTATACCTAGGACATCTGGAGCCAACCCATATAGACACCAGAAGTCTATTCCTAGGTATAGTGCCTGTGTGAGCCCAGGAACCACGTAAAAACGCACGTTTTGGGTCTTACCACGGAAAGTGATGTCCAAGTCCACATGACCATGCACAGTCGTCATGGCACCATTCGCTACTTGAACCTGTGTCCTATACCTCTTCCATTTAACCTCTGCTTCTGCAAGCTTCTCTAGAGCTCCTTGGCCTAGAATACTGACAGTGGCACCAGTATCAATTAATCCAGTCTCAGTTCGCCCAAGCAGCTTTACTTTGGCGTACGGTCGAATGTCGTCTGGCATCGACACGGAAATCTGTGCCATTTGTTTTCTTTCCAGTCGCATCCGTCGACAGTATTCCCGCCAACGAACGGCTGATCTTTTCTTTTTCGGTCTAATATCCAATTCAGGAAACACGATTTCAGCTAATTCCGCCACTGAGGAGAAGATGCGGTCTCTTACTGCATTATATTTCCGCAGACGCATATGATACGGAGTCAGCGGATGTACAACAGGCTCACGCCCACTGTCATAACAGAGCTTGGTGGTCGTTTTAATATAGAAATGCCATGAGGCCAAATCTCCTGCTCAGCACCTTTGTCAACTAAAAGTGCTGTCGGTCTTATCGGAACATCGAAAATTAAAGACTCTTCCAAAGAAGTGTCTAATAATGTCATGGGCTCCCCAGAAGTGGAAATGGGAGCTTGAAGATCCGCGGAGAAATCTATCAGGTTCTCGGTCTCTATCAATGAAATGTTCGTACTATCAGGTGTTTTACTGATATCATCAGAATCACTGAATGATAGTGGACAATTCAGGGATTCGTCAAGGTCTGCTAATGGAACGGACCTGCCTCCTTGTTCAAGGCTTGAACTGGAGTGTTCGTTGCAGTTGTCGCTCGCGACGTTGATGCTGGTCGGAAAGATGTCGTAGTATTCCCGACCCGTCTTCGGTTTTTCTGTCGACAATAGCTGCAATCGGGCTTGAAAACGTTCTTGCGTCCGCATCCATAGCAGAACACAACTTGTCTCTCTTTCTGGCAGTCTTGATAGAAGTGGCCCTGCTTATCACAGTTCCAACATACCATAGGGTTTTTTGCTGCAATGCTTGACACGTCACCTAAACTATAGTCACTGCCTGGTGTTATTGACAATTCAGAGTTCAAGGTCTGGAAATCGTCGATTTCGTGTACTCGTTGGTTCCGGTAAGGGCTCCAACTCCCAGCTGTCGCAATTCGTGTCTGCGCGCCTTGAATACGAATAACAAACGATCTTAGCTGTGCTATCGTATCAGTGGGATGTAAGCATATTTTCTCCTGAATCTCAGGCAATAAATTCGACTTGACAATCTCCAGGAACTCTTGGTCTGGCATGGCGTTCTGCAACTGATCACGCAGCAACCCTAAATGATGGTGGTACATGGCGAACAGTTCACCAGGCTTTTGCTTTCTAGACATCAGCTGGAACCGGTCTTTAGATCATCCTTAGGCACTCCCCATTCGGTGGACAATCCTATTTTGATAAATTCCCAAGTTGGAAAAGGGTTACGCCTTTATATCGACCAGTACCAATCCTTCGCTGGTCCTGTCAGTAACGTGAACATGTTTCTGACAGGAAGGTCAAAATCTCCTCCTAGAGCGGAGTGCGTAAGCGCTTCGACCCTAAAAATGAATTCATCGACAGAGAGCTCGTTGCCGTTATATGTCATCGCTGTCCTATATGTGCAGGGTGACGAATAGGTGGAGGTGGTTGAGATGGGACAAAGTTCGGTCTGGACTGACCAGTAGGCTGACCAAAAGGCTGACTAAAAGGCTAACCAAAAGGCTGACCAAAAGGCTGACCAAAAGGCTGACCAGAAGGGTGACCAGAAGCTGATGATGGTCTCTGAAATGATTGTCTCCTCAGATTGGGGAAATCGTTCGATGGTCTTGGATTACCCCTGGACGAAGGAGGTCGTAGGAAATCCATTGGCGGCAGTGCTGCTGCTACTTGTTGTCTGATGTTATCTACTAAATCAGTCCGCAAGACATTAAGGTTCTGTTCGAGACCTTCACGTACTAGATCTTGCATTTGTATGCGCAAGCCTGCCATCAACGCTCCGTAGCTGCTGACGTGTGTCCTTGAGCGGTACGCACTGGACTGTCTTGTTGTGAGTTGGGGTTTATAAAAGTCCTTGAGTGCAAATCGGGCATTCCCGGTAAGAGTGATCGCCGATTCGTTGGTGGTAAGTTGAAGGTAGGTAAGTCAAAGGTCGGCAATGAATCATGCCTGGTAGACTTCGCGGGCTTCACCAGTGTAATCAGTGAGGTCCTGTGGTATGAGGCGGCGTCGACAGTTAGGGCAACTAGAATGTTCGCCTATCCAAGTCTGTATACATGCCTCATGGAAAACATTTACACACACGGTCATGACAGGCTTCCGTTCGGCTGACCAGCTCGTATCTCTGCAGATAGTGCATGGCTCAGGCAACATTGTCACTCTGTTTGTCGAAGGAGGTGGTGTCCGTACTATAGCCATAATAAGCTCAGACGAAATTCGAGATTAAAATTTAAAATTTCAAGAAATTTGAAAGTTTGAAAGAGATAACAGGCTCTTCACTATGTGAGGATGACGAAGCACTAATTTAAGTTGGAGTTCGGGACAATATACTAAAATTCAGGACAATTTCTTCCCAAACATTCGAAGGAGTTTTCAATAAAGTGCAAAAAAAATCAAAGATTCGGAAAGTTAGCAAAGTCCTCTCGACTCGATACAATATACATACAAAAAAATCCTAAGTTCGGAAACGTTAGCACGCTCCTTGAATAAAAATTTCCTTCCTAACCGTTCGATTCAGCGTTTCAAAAATTTACGATCAAAATATGATTTCTCCTTCACTTCCCGGAGCTACCTCTCAACATAAAAGTCCCCAGGTCTCCCTCCCTCCTTTTAGGTCAGAAAATTTGTACAAGTAAGCGACGTGAATGTGTGCATGAAAAATTGTGGAGTCCCCACAGAAATCTGGTAAAAGCCGGGTTGGAGAAGCTAGAGACTGAAAATGATACTAGAGATTCTTCAGCCAGGCAGTTAGCAGTATGCCAACTCCTGATTACTGAAGGTCTCCAGCATCACTTCCATCCTCCAACCTCTCTTTCCTTCCCCTTCACCTGATTGTCATGTCTAGCTAACCCCCCAACCAGGCAGAGTCATGAATCCGGTCAACTAATTAGCTGGAAGCCAAACAGTCGTCTCGCAGACTCCTAACTCTGTCCAGCCAGTTGGCCAACAGAGACATGTCTCCGCGAGAGCTCACACAAAGAAATTTTTGTGAGGCCACCTACCATTTCCATGGCAGAAGGCCAGCGGGAAAGATCATTCAAACAAAATTCAAAAATTCAAAAACTTTCAAGAATCTAAAACGTTACGTTACTTTACTTTACTCAACTTTCAAAAATCAAAATATCTAAACTTTCAAAAAAAACTTTGCTTTACATTCAGACTCCCAAAAGCTTTAAAACTTTAGCGTTACTCTACAGAAAAACTTTCAAATACCCAAACAATTAGACTCAGGTCCGCATGTAACTGCCACTGGATATGAGACCTGAGGTGAGTCAATCAGCAAAGTGCCAAATGACCATCTCACTCCAAGTTCCAGTCCCCAGTACAATTTACACTTAGACCACCGAAGTCTAACTGAGGTGGCCCTACGTTGGGCGCCAATTTTTGTTATGGAACTATACCTTGGACGTAAAGTCCAGACTGTCAGCATGAGCTGACAGATCACTCGACGGACAGCGTTAACTGCAGGGCGGCACGCTAACTCGCCTCGGCTCATTGGCGGAGAGTGTGGGGAGGTTCCACGAAAAACCTGCCGCTGCCGTTAGCCATAATCAAAAAAAAATTCGTTCCTATCCAACAAGAGCCGGCACACATTCGGTCCTGAAGGGACCCTTACGTCACTTACCTGCATACCTTGTGGAAGGCGCAGATGTTTTGCCTTCTTTGCCGGCTCCATCCTTCCATCTGACTCTGAGGGGCATAATTATTCCGAGTCCCTATTGGACCTGAAAAAGAGAGAGAGAGAGAGACTAGGCGAGCCTAGACGACCTTCATCCTATGTCAGAGGGCCCTCGGATAGTGAAGGAAGAATTAAAACTTTCAAAATTTCATATTGACGTTATAATTGCAGAGTAATGGACCCAAAAAAAATATCATCATATCAAGGTAAGTATATGCAAAGATCTCATTACATTAACTATAGCTAGATATATAAAAAGCATTAAATCAGAATCCTACATAGATGTGGATAGAGATTGTCAAATAAAAAAATCTCATCATTTCAAGGTAAGTATATGCAAAGATCTCATTACATTAAATATAGCTAGATGTATAAAATGTACATATATAGGTATATAGGTAAGTATACCATGAAATTATAAATATATATATGCAAGTATATTATTAAATTAGTTATATATATATGCAAGTATAGTGTTAAATTGAAAATATATAAATATATAAAAAAATATCAATAAATCCAAGACATATATGCGTCTAACTATCATAGTAAATCGAAAATATCATTAATTCAAAGGCACGTATATGTATCTAGGCGAGTATACCATTAAATTAAGCTATGTATATACATGTAGGTCTATCATGAAATCAAAATTTATATGTACATGAAAAATATCATTAAATCAAAGTTGTCTACATATGCCAGTCTCTCAAGAAGCCCAAAGCTCGTACGTATGTTAAAAAGATGTATAATATAGATAAAGAATACTCACGGTTAAACTCCACGGCATGATGAAGCCCTTCATCATCCGGTATCTATTAAAAGAATGAAATCAAAGTCAAAGGCTTCGGCTTGCTCTCTCGGTAGGCTCGACCACAATTTTCTTTCGAGTTAGAGTAAAGTTGGCCAGCGGCACTATTAGTTACCAAACACCCTTATGTGACACATGAACGAACTTTGTTTTCGTACAATGAACAGACAATCTCCGAACAGATTAACGTTTTACTAAAGAAAGATGGTGAAATGCGTACTAAAGCACTACAACTACAAGCTATGCATAAAGCTTCTGTTTCGATGTACAGCAAAACGATACTAGTACTCGTAACTTTTTCATTATTGCGATAGACTCTTTGCCTTTGTCGTTTTAAACTGTATCTTTTTTAACTCTTTCCGAGCCCCTTTGGAGCATTTCTCGCCAAGGTATACAGTGTTATACTAATTTTCGTATGGATATGCAGAAAATGTCGCTAAATGCATTTGTATTTAACACTGTTTTATAGATGTAGGTATATGCGAAGATGCACTTCCTGCTTAAACGCGTGTTTTGCAAATTACTTTGGTACCTTGGCAACAAAATTTAAATTTTTACGCATTATACTGGTATCTTTTCTTTTTAATGGCCTTGGTGTTCCCGTTTCCGACCTGTGGTGTTATTTATTTATTTATTTTTTGATTTCTCCCTCTCGAATTTTACTTGGTCATTTTGTGGTATAACAAAACCTCTTGATAGACATTTAAGATTATGGAAGCTATATGCAATTTAGAATGCTTCTTTAACATTCCTACGGGTTTCCTTTCCAATGGATGTAAATTGATACCGCACTGCAGCAATCGACTGCCGTACGAAGGCAGATTAAAAATAATTGTATGAATTGCGATAATTTAGTGTGAGGAATGAAAGATACTTTAATTATACTTACAGGATGTATATTTTACCAGATGGACACGGAACCTTTTTTGTAGCCAACCTATGGCGATGTGACACAGACATTTTTTTTGTAGCCAACCTATGGCGATGTGACACGGAAACTTAGTGTTCTTCTTCTTCCTTATCTTATCGCATGTCACATCGAGCTCGAGGTAGCGCATCTCTCTCGGTCGGGGTGCATTCAAGTTTTCTGCTATGGACAGCAGCCGGCCGGCATACACGCTTCAGTATGTCATGTAGCATATTGCTTTATGCAATACGCTACGACCATAACAAGATCAAAAGATACAAACTTGCGAATTTGTTTTTTTTTTATGGATGCATCTTGTATGAACAAGGATTTCTTCTTGATGATTGTCAATCTTTATAAATCTATTCTATCCTTAGTAGATTTTTATAAATTATTTGCTGTGCCGAAAAATGAACAAATTCGAAGTGTTGTGAATACAGTAAATGATAGTTGTGGCAGAAGTGTTTGCAGATACACACGTCATAAATATTTCCTGTATACAGATGCTGTATTCTATTTAAAAATATTATTGAAGACGTTCTATCTAATCAATCTCTTACCGATTTTTGTTTTTCTTCAGATACCTATTTTACATATTAGTGAATCAATAAATACTGGAATACTTGGAAATTAAAATTTTCATTTCACTTTTTCTGCCAAGTCAGCAGAATAATATGAATTTTTGTTCAACATCTTTAAGTACATGGTTGACGATGCTGAAAAATGTCTCATAAAATTCATAGAAAATTTTAAATGTAAAGAAAACGAAATTGACGACCAACATCCGAAACTTTGCGAAATTTTAATCAAGTCACTCTCACATCAAACACTTCTTAAGAAACTAAACAAACATCTGGATGAATTTTTGGAAATATATGAAATTATATCAATACGTTTTTTTGTTTTTGTGGCAGATATTAGAGATGCGAATAAGGATAAGTATGTATGTAAAATATACATTGGTCCTTCGGTGAGAGTTTTTATTGCGTTTTTTATTATTGCTATTTTCTCTCTATTAGTCATCTTTAATTCCATGTAAATTGCAAAAATTCTAGTGAAGCATTGTTAGTTTGGTGATAATATTTCCATTTACAACAAAACTGTATACAGATAAAATCATGAAAAATTAAACAGCAAATTGAAATAAACGAATGAATAAACAAATATTAATAAATATAGAATAAAATCACAAAATGGGGTTTCAATTTTATAATAGTTAGAAATTTCTCCGCTTTTATTACACAACATGGCATTAGAATCACTCCCGCATCATCCCATCAGAACCACTTCCGCATCATGCCAGTATAATCACTTCGTAAGGAATTTTATACATGCCTTCTCTCTAATGACAGTGTAATATAAAAAAAAATTAACTAGGAAACGAGAATTCATTCATCCAAAATTTCCGAGGAAGGTCCCTAGCATGCAAGTGTTAACATTTGCACAGATGAGCTACTTATGTATAGGCATTACATTCCAGTGAGGCATAAGCCTAAATTATATATATAGCTAATTTAAGTTGCGAACGCTGAATCGCCTGAGAAGTGCCAAGTTACATGTTAAACGATTCCATCTGGAATCGCCCTTAAAATGCTAGCGATTGCTCGTATGAACTCGTAAGTTATGTGCGCTACGTAGCTGTAGGGCAGCAGCCCTCATTACAGGAGATTAATTTTAATTGTGAACCCCGCATGGAGGAGTGAAATCGATGAAAAATGGCGCAAACCAACTAGTCTTAGTTAAATTTAAGTCCTTGTGTGAAATTAACGAAACGAATAATTTTTTAGGTTACCACAGGAACTTCATGAGTTCATATTCAAGTTCCTATTAAGCGCGGTTCTTTAGACGATGTACGTATTGTTGCGAGCGTGGCTTTTGCTTCGTTATTTAAAACACAATATTAAATATTTACTATAAAAGTTCTTTATTTCACTCTAATCTTGTACAATTCGTATACCTTCAATTAATCAACTACACTATAATTATCGCTAATACTGTACTTTCAATTATCGCAATCCAATTACAATACTTTCGCACGTTTATTACTTTCGCTTGCTAACATTGCAACGTCCAAGGAAAGACTCTTTTCTTGGCGGTGACAACGATTATATTTATACCCTAGAAACTCTCCAGATTATTCTGGAGTATTCTATTCCAGAACGTTCTTGACTCTTCTATTCATTCTATTCCTGAACCTTCCCGAAAATTCCGTCATCGATTCTCCGAACCTGAAGTTGTTTACTCTCCACTGCCAGTAGATATCACCAGTTGTCTCTTTCTATTGCACGTAACTCTGCCCCCTTCTTAAAATTGTTCGTCCCGAACAACAGGTGGTCCACGGTCTTGATGCTTGTAATATTGACACAAGCGATCCAGATGAACGATTTTTCGTTTGCCTCTTGTACCAGGTTGAATCCTGTATACTACGTGATTTATTCCCTCCCAGTGTGGTTGTGAATTTGGAAAATGTCCCTTACATCGGTTCGAGTTGTACAGCCAAACAAGATCACCTTAAGTCATAGCGGGTCCTCATCCGATTAGCATTTACTGCTAATTTTGTCCTCGTGGCTTCTTGTACATCAGCTTTCATTTCTAATGGGGCTCTGATATTACACTTATACATTTCCTTTCTGCTGCTATGTGGCGGCCGTTTGTAAGAAGCACACACAGAGCATCTGCGACACCACTTCTCCACATCCTCCCGCATATGTAGCCAATAAAACTTTTCTCGTATTTTAGAAACTGTTTTATTCAGTCCAAATGTTCTCCAGATGTTCCACGATGTATTTTACCTAGAACATCGGTGACTTTTGATGCCGGCAAGAATATTGGCATTCGAAATGATTTACCGTTAGGTGCCTCGCACTTGCGTTTTAAAATACCGCATTCAACATGAAGAGAATTCCATTGAGCCCAGTAGCTTTTCAGATTTTCACTCATCCCTGAAATATCCTGCCATTTTGGTTTTTCTATATCTGCTTTCCAAGCAAGAATAGGCGATATGTCCGGATCTTTTCGTTGCGCTGTTCGCAAGTTCTTGATGTCCCAACCTGTTGGTGGTTCCACAGTTACCAACTGTATAGTTGCTGTTGTTTCTTTTTCTTCCACCCGGCCGCAATGTTTGCATTCAAGTTGTCATGAACGTTGTACAAAGGCTTCTGCATTTCCATGGATAAGTCATTTCTATGTTGCATCTCAAAGCCATAAGCTTGGAGTCTAGTCGCTCTAAGAATAGGTTGCTCTCTAGTTCGCCAGCTTGTACATTCTTCTCTCCCTTTCTTTTCTGTTGAATCCCTTCCACGGCGCTTCCTACAGTCGCTTTGAAGGTGTCCCAATTTATTACAATCCCAGCATCGTAGAACACTACGTGAAGGGGTGCTCAGTGATAACTGCAATCTATTGCAAGTCTGCTGCCCAGCTCGATATCTTTGCAATTCCACTCTCCTCTCCTAGGGATTCCACTCGTCGGCGTTTTCTATAGTCCCTTTGTAGGCGTCCCGGTCTATTACAATTCCAGCATTGCAGAATACCACGTGAAGGAGTGCTCTGTGATGGCTGCATTCTATTACAAGTACATTCGTTCACCGAAATTTCTCTCCTTCGTACTGCACTCCGTGAAGCTTGTCTGGCGGATTCATAAACTAATGCATAGGCTAGTGCTGCTACTGTTGAATTCTTTCCTGCTAGGCTTAACGCTTGTTGTAAATTTTGATCTGCAATAGCGATCACAAATGCTTCCGTCGCCACTTCATTGAGAAAATCTGCATTCACGCTGGAATATGAAAGATGCGCTACCCTTTCCACATCTGCCTGCAGTTGTTATAGTGATTCGCCATGCTTTTGAATTCTGTTGCGCAACTGTAGGCGATATACTTGCTGCATGTGTTCATCTCCGTAACATAATTCTATTACCTGTACTAATGAAGTGTTTTCAATCGGTACAGTTTGTGCTAACACCAGAGCTATAGCTTTGTCTTCATCATTCCATCCACTTACCTCTGAAGCTGCCTCAAATTGTCTCTTGAAGACATGCCACGAATTTTGTCCATCAAATATTGCAGGTTTCATTCTACCTGCACCGAATATTTCAATTCCTACGTGCCGAGGTTGTCGATGCTTCATCCTTTCCATATCTACTTTAAGGTTGTCAAGCTGCTCAGTAAATTTTTGTTGTTCCTGCTCGATTTCTTCAATTTTCAAATATTATTCATCTAACGAGTTTTCAGAAAATTTGTCTGTTCTTCCAAATGAGTTTCTAGACAATTCTCCAAAGAACTCTTTTGTTCGTCCAAGCTGGTTTCCATAGATTTCTTCTGCTCATCTAAACGGGATTCCAGAGAATTCTTTCGTTCATCAAAACGGGCTTCCATTTTGCTCATAAAGTACTCAAAATATGTTCCATTTTCATCGCAGGCTCTTCTTCAGCATCGGTTTCTTCCAAGATCTCTTCGGAAACATATGTCTCAGGATTCTTTCCTTCCTCTATCAAAGCTTGTCTAAGTCGCTCGACTAGAACTTTCTTTGAACCTGTCGTTTGTAATGACCGGTTCCCTAACTCCGCTTTCAAATCCTGTATTCGAAGCTCCTCGACTTTGCGCCCCATTACTGTAGTAATTCACTTACAGTTGAATATAAATTATTTTCCAGAACTTTCAAGATTGAACACAATTTCACAAAATTGATCACACTTTGAATTTTCAAGTCAATTGCCACCGCGATTTTATTTCACTTCTGACACCAGTTGTTGTGAGCGAGGCTTTTGGTTCGTTATGTAAAACACAATATTAAATATTTACTATAAAAGTTCTTTATTTCACTCTAATCTTATACAATTCGTATACCTTCAATTAATCAACTACACTTTAATTATCGCTAATACATTTATCGCAATCCAATTACAATTCTTTCGCACGTTTATTACTTTCGCTTGTTAACACTGCAACGTCTAAGACAAGACTCTTTTTTGGCGAGGACAACTGTTATATTTATACCCTAGAAACTCTCCAGATTATTCTGGAGTGTTCTATTCCAGAACCTTCTTGACTCTTCTATTCATTCTATTCCTGAACCTTCCCGAAGATTCCGTCATCGATTCTCCAAACCTGAAGTTGTTTACTCTCCATTGCCAGTATATGTCACCAGTTGTCTGTTTCTATTGCACGTAACAGTATAATACTCCAGAAGTCCTTTTAGAGTAATGCCTAGTATTGTGTTCATTTCGCGGATAAATTTTGTATGGAAATTTAGCGGTGAAATTTAGTTGCGAAATATTAGCCAAATCGCTGATAAAAGTAGTATTGTGTTTTATCAGCTAAAAGTTTGTTTAGTTTTGACAAGTAGATGGCAGTAATTTTCACAAACATATATTTAGCATCAGATTTATCCGCTCAATACCTTTTTTCCACGTTAAAATTTTGACGTTTGAAGTTGAAAGAAATTGGAATACAAGAGTGTCAGTGTATTTTTGTTATTTTTTTCTGATAAAAAAATTCCGTCTTCATTTAGACAATTCTTTTGAAAAGAAATTGAAATAGTAAGTATAATTATAATTTTCCTTACTATTTCAAGATTGGGTAATTGGAATAGTAATCTAAAAGAACACGAAATAACATCACAATCTCACGACAGCTGATTGTCAAAAGCAGCCACCTATAGTTCAAAACAATGAACAATTTTAGCCGTAAAGAAAGTCCCTGTTCGCTTGCTGCTAAATATTTATCCGCTAAATGAACAAATACCGGGCTTAACAACGTGAAACGGAATAGTCAAAGTTTTTTTATTCTCACTTCTCCACCAAGAATGTAAACAAGCAAGCAAGCCAGAAGCTTCTTTTAATAACTAAATATCTACTGTAAGCATTTATTCTTTTCCGCTTGGCTTAAAACTGTTTTTAATTATTACCTGTCATATATTTACACCAAAAGAAGTTTCGCGAAGAGTTATTAATAAAATTATAATGTATTGACCGGATTTAAAAACCTATGTAAATGTATCTAGATCAGATAGACGAATCATAGCTCAAAAGTGTATCAAAAATTATCAAAAAGAAAAAAAAATCTAAAAGAGAAGAGAAATACAATTATCATACAAAGGATCCAGAGCAAACCCATCTATAGAGTTTCGGGGGTGAACATAAGTAAACAAATATACATTTTTTTGTAAATTATTTTAATTCGTAACAAGTAAAAAGCTAATATTGGTCTAAGACCAATTCTTATGATACCCTAGATGAATGTCCGTATGAAATTTTGTATGAGCAATTTTGATTTTTGGAGTGGTTTTTCGCATATATTTCTAGAACGGTTCGTCGGACAGAAAAAATCATTATAACCAATTTTATAGGATTTCATATTCTGAACAAGTTTTTAGTACAATACAAATGTTTAGGACTGATCGTTTTCACACTATCCGTAAAAAAAATATGGCAACACCAAGAATGAGTTGCCCGATTTATTCCATTTTTTTAATTTTATTTGCTATTACTATGAAAAAACTATGTACCAAATTTCAGCTCTCTATGTTAACGCGTTCTCAGGCAGTGTCCAAATATATATTGGAAAACGTAATTTTTGTATGGCAACCCCAAGAAAGAATTGCCCGATTTTTATCATTACCGAACTTAATTTTCCTTTTTTTTTTTTTAAAGTCAGTGTAAGTCAGTGTACAAAATTTCAACCCTGTAAGTGAACGCGCTCTCGAGTTATCGTGCGCACAGACGGACGGACAGACAGACGGACAGACGGACAGACGGACAGACGGACAGACGGACGGACATGCAAAAATTAAAATAACTTTTAATATTATGCGTGGGTGTCCAATGCATTTTGCTCTACCATCATTATTTCGAGGTGTTACTAACGGAATAACAAACTTAGTATACCCTATAGATATCATCTAGGGTATAATAAAGCGTCAACCATGGAATAAGTTTAAACGAGTTTTCTCTCGCCTCCTCTCTTCATAGCCCGACTACTCTTCCACGGGTAGAAACGAAAGGAACATCCTAATCAAAACCCCAGCGATGTCAAGGGAGGCCGGGGACGGCAAAAAAATCTTGCCATCCGATCCTTAAGTGCCACACGCAATTCCGACGTTTCGATCCGATTCGATCCAGCCCATTTCGATCCAAACGGTTGCATGAGCACAATTGTTCCGTTCGGTTTCAAACACTTGACTTTAAAATTTTGCCAGATTTTGTCTTTCATCCATGAAAACATTCATTTTTTGTCATATAATTCATGTCTTTTTATTTCCTCAACAAAAACATTTTCTTGCATCTTTACAGATGATTTTTCTAGGTTATGTCATCCGTAAAAGTTGAAATTTGCTCAACTTCTCCGTTTCGATTCGATCCAATTCGATCCATTTCGGTGTAATGTGTCCAATTGCACGTATGTCTCATATAAGCAAATTTGAAATTTAAGCAAATTTGAAATTTGTACGAATCGGATCGAAACGGAGGAATTGTGTTTCGCCCTTTAGGGTTATCTTCGGGTAAGTGATGTGTGCGGTCCTTTCAGGACTCTCCGCCTATAGCTAAGGCAAACTCGCGTGCCGCCCTGCAGTTTCAACCTTGTCATCGAATGATCTGTCAGCTCACGCTGGCAGTCTGGACTTTACGTCCGAAACTTATCACTCTTAAATAGTACCGTAACAATATGCTTCTTTTTCCAACTGGAAAGCTCATTCTGTAAAGAATTATTATAGAAATACAACAGAAAGGTTTATTTAACTTGATAATAATAAGTTTACAAGAGTTCAGAGTTTACTTAGGTTTTAGTTTTGTAATTCGTAAAAATCACGTTCGTTCACGTTCCGTTCGCTCGTTCTAATCATCCTTTTTACAACATCTTCTTCTTCTTGTCAATTCGGGGCTAAGCTACAGCGCCTTGACTAAAGCTGTAACTTAATGGCTTACAACTCGGCCTCTCCTGACTTTGGAAGTGACCTCACTTCCTGAGCGTCCTCTCCTTCACTTTCGCTGCTCTGATTACTGTCATCTTCTGACAGCATAGTGCACCAACTTTTAATATTGTCAGATGAGTGAACTGCTGGGTATCTTCTTCTGGTTTGTTCCATGCCTGGAATATCCTCAACTAGATATCTGTCGGTTCTTAAATCTTTGGAGATGACGTAAGGCCCTTTATATTTTGGTTCCAATTTTCGCGAATAGCCTATACTAGATGCTTCGTTTTCTATCAGAATCATATCATCAGCCTTATATTGAGTAGGCGAACGATGCTTCTTGTCATAGCGCTCTTTCAATTGTTTCCGACTATCGTTGATGTTTGTAGCGGCTTCCTTTCTAATCTGTTCGATGGTTTCGTCATTTTCATGGCAATCATTCCGCAAATTTAATGTAATTTTATTTTTCAGGATGTCCCGTGGTTGAAAATCAAAGACTATCTCATGTGGTGTTTTATTCGTAGTCTTCGACTTCATCGTATTCATTGTCCATTGAATACATTGAAGCTTCTCGTCCCATTTGCGTTCATCATTTGTCATAGTTGTGAGAGCACTAAGTATCGTTCTATTTGCTCTCACGATCTGGCCATTTGCCCTAGGTATTCGTACAGCGGTCTTAATATGTTTGATGCCGTTCTCCTTACAATATCTGTGGAATGCTGTCGCTGTAAAAGCCGTTCCTCGATCAGACACTATCTTGGCCGGAACCTCAATGAAAGTTGCTAATTCATTCAAAGATTTTATGACGCCCTTCGTTGAAGTATTCTTTACCGCTTTCAATATGATGTATTTAGAAAATGGATCTGATATTCCCAGAACGTACTGGTTACCTTTATTACTCCTTGGGAATGGGCCCAAGTGGTCAATATGTAAAGTTCTGAATGGTATAGGTTCTATGAGATCATAGTGCAATGCTGCTTTTGTTTTACCACCAATCTTTTTGTTATAGCAGCACTCTACACAAGCTTTTAGGCAGTTTGTTACATACTGTAATGATTATCCCGTGGATGGATGTGGTGCAACGTTTCTCCTTGTCTATGAGTGGCTATTGGTGTCAGAGACCGCCTTTCGTAGTGGGCGAGATTGCTCAGCCGAAATTAATTCTGGAGTGCAGGCGAGAAAGCTCAGCCGATATTAATACTGAAGTGCAGGCGAGAATGCTCAGCCGATATTCGCACGATTTATGGCGTCAAAGACTGCCGAAGTTATTAGAGAGAGGAATTGATATTAAAACACTTTTCTTCTCTAAAACGTACTGTCTTTATTTCGAATCAAGTTCTATATATATATATTTAATCGCTACCCCTACCTAGTGTATAAATCTACCAATTAGTTAATTTATTGCAATATAGATTATTCACCCGGAGTAGCGCAATCAATATTTCCAAATCAATATTAAAATTTGGCCATGTTGCACATTCACAACATTTCCCACATTCGAGTTCACTGAGGTCAGTGTAATGCATGAATGGTGTGAAATGCCGTGTCAGCAAACTGGCGTGTGTCGCACTGGGGTGCATTGCCCTTGTCATTACAATAATTTTCATGAATGGAAATTATGCATGAATCATAATAAATGTGATTATGTTTTTGCATGCTTGTTCTCATTCTTTTGATTTCAAAGTTTTTTGTTGTTTTTAGAGCGTGTGAATTTGATGAAAATATTTTATTGAAAATATTTGATTGATTGGTATTTGATGCGCTACATCCCTCCTCTTATGGAAAAAAAAATTTTGCTTTATTAAAGGAAAATTTTTGTTTTAATCTTATAGTGTAGTTTTCTATCTAATACTCCTAATGAAATGATTCGTATATTTTATCTAATTCTTATCTATACAGCCAATTCGATTGTTACATGCTACTTATGGTGAACCTTAAATTTTTTTTAGCCGATTATTATGTACTTCTTTTATTATTTTATCTATCTTTATCTTAGTGTTAACGTTATTCGTATCAATTACAATGTATGGCCCTTTATATGGGGGTTCATTCTTTCTCTTATTTCCTACTTTTAACAATACTTTATCTCCTATCTTAATTTTTAGAGGGTTAGTAATTATGCTAAGATTTTCGCTTCTTTTCTTTTTAGAATTCTCCAATAGTGCTTTGGCTATTCTTTGACTTTCTTGTAGTCGGAACTTTAGTTCTTTTGAATAGTCTTCTAGATTGTAGATCGGATCTGTCCTGTTTTGATCTAATGTGTCTGGAAGCGATGCTAATTTGCCGAATATTAGTTCGTGTGGTGAAATTTTGGTTTCGGAGTGAGGTGTGATATTGTAGCAGAATGTGTAATAGGGTAACCATTCATCCCATTCGCCATTCTGAGCTATTGATAATATGTATTCGTTCAGTACACGATGATTCCTTTCAATTGCACCCAGAGTTTCGTGGTGAAACGGAGTTGAGGTGACTTGGTCTATTTTGAAAATTTTGCATACCTCTGAGATTAATTGGTTGACAAATTCGGTGCCTAGGTCCGTTTTTAGGATTTTGAAGGTTCCATATTTCAAGATTATTCTTTCGACTAATATCTTTGCGACTGTTTTGGCCTCTTTATTCTCCATGGGGAATGCTTCTACATATTTTGTTAGTTGACATTGACATGTCAGGATGTATCTGTAGAATTTACTTTGTTTAATGGGTCCTACTGTGTCAACTTCTAATATTTCGAAACTTTGACTTGGTGTGTTAGTTTCTATCATTCTTTCTTTGGTGTTCCTTATTATTTTATTGCACTTACATTTCTCACAGTTATTTACGTAAGTTTTGACCATTTTGCTGAGATTTTTCCAACAGAATCTTTGTTTAATCTTATTAATTGTGCGTTTGACTCCTGAATGTCCACCTGTGTATGGAGTGTCATGAAATTGTTTGATTATGCTTAATTGTTCTTCCTTGTTTAGTATCCTTCTTGGTGGTTTAAATATTATCATGCGCAAACTTTTCTTTTCTTTTATTTTAATTCCCTCCTGCAGATCATTAAACTTCTTCTTAAATTCTTCTATGTCGACTTTTTTAAATATTTCTTCTTCTTTTGAGATTGCTAGCGTTTGAATTCCGTTGTCAATCATCGCGTGAGTAAGCTTCTCCAATATCGATCCTAAGTTCAGATTCAGATTATCGCAGTACTCGATCGCAACTTCATTTTTTGATATGAGTATACTCTTCTTTTTATTATACTTTCTTCTTTGGACGTCCTCCTTTATCTTTATGAATTTTAATTGTTTTACGTTTCTTATTTCGGAGATTGAAGTGCATTCGTAGATGAAAAGTTGGCCTGACGATTCATCGACACTTTTAATATCTCCAAGTTTTTCGCATGCTTCTGATTCTTTTGCTTCCTTTGATCTATTCCTCGTTGTTATTTTAATTTGCGCTGTTGGTATCATTTCTTTAAGCATATCCGAGTTAAGCTTTATCCTGGATAGTGCGTCTGCATTTGTATTCAGTAAACCCTTTTTGTATATTATGTCGAAGTCATATTCAGATAGTTCTAAACGGATTCTTGTCATCTTTGATGATGGATCTTTGTGTGTAAACAAACTTACTAGAGGTCTGTGATCAGTCACGACTGTGAATCTTCTTCCATAAAGGTATGGTCTGAAGTGTTTTATTGCCCAGTAGATTCCGAGAAGTTCTTTTTCTATGATTGGTTTCTTAAGTTCGTGTTTATCTAGGGTTCTGCTTGCGTAGGAAATGGGTAGGTCTTTGCCTATTTCTCCTTGAGATAAAATTGCGCCTAATGCAAAATTTGATGCGTCTGTCGTTAAGACAAATTGTTTTGAAAAGTCTGGATATTGTAATATGGGTGGGTTGGTTAATTTCTGTTTCAAGGTGTCAAAAGCTTTTTGACATTCCTCTGTCCAGATGAAGGGTGTGTCCTTGCGGGCTAAAAGATTTAAGGGTTTGGCTATGGATGCAAAGTTTGGTACGAATCTTCTGTAGTAGTTACAGAAGGCCGTAAATCTTTTTGCTTCATCTGCATTTGTGGGTTTTGGATAATTGGTCACCGTATCGAATTTTGCGGGGTCTGTTTTTACTCCCATGTTAGTGATTAGGTGGCCTAAGTAAATCACTTCTGTTTGCAAGAAGTTGCATTTTTGTGGGTTTAATTTTAGGTTATATTGACGCAATCGGTCGAAAGTTCTGCATAAGTTTCTGTTGTGGTGTTGCAAGCTGCATCCAAAGATTATTATGTCGTCGACATATAAAAATGTCTCGGCATCTAAACCTGCTAGAGCTACTGTAAGCATTCTTTGGAAGCTGTTAGTGGAGATCTTTAATCCAAAAGGTAATCTTTTGAATTGATAGTGACCTTTGTTGGTCGAAAAGGCAGTTACAGGTCGTGATTGTGGGTGTAATCCGATCTGGTGAAAAGAACTTGTTAGGTCTAGGGTTGAGAAGTATTTTGCTCTCCCCAGATTGTCTAGGATGTCTTCGAGTCTGGTTAACGGGAATTTGTCATCCATTATCTTTTTGTTTAATTGTCGAAAATCGACTACCATCCTCCATTTATTTTCATCTTTAGTTCCCTTTTTTGGAACTACTAGTAAAGGGGCGTTGTATGGGCTTGTCGAGGGTTCTATGATGTCCTCTTCCAGTAACTGATCTACCTGTTTGTTTATTTCATCGCTCTGCACTTGTGGCAAGCGGTACTTCTTTATGTAGATTGGGATGTGATCTGTCATACTTATCCTTTGCGTGTAGAAATTATTCATTGTTAGTGTATCACCCGTTAGATGGAATATATCTGAATAGTTTCTGCATATTTCAAACAGTGAGTCTTTTGCTCTTTCATCTAGGTTATTTATATTCAATTCCTTTTTTAATTTTTCGAAACGTGTCTCGTTGTCGTTTTCTATTGATTTCACCTTCCTTATGAAATGGTATTCTGTTAGAGGCACAATTTTCAGTTGTGGTGGTTCGATACTGATGTCCTGCTCCAGTGTATTGAGCAGTTTAACGTGAACGATCCCTTTTGTTGGTATAATGGCATTTGCAATAAAAATTCCATGCTGGAGTTCTTGGCTCAAAACTATGCTGTCTTCGTTTACTTTTATATCCATTGCTTGATATATTTGCGATCTTGCTGGAATTGTGATGGTTTTTACTTCTGGGATCCTAGTCATGATTGGTATCTCAATGTTGTTATTTTCTGTGCAAATTGTTAGAATGAATTGTTCATAGTCGAGTTGGCATCCGAATTTGGTCAAAAAGTCTAGTCCAATTAATCCATCCATAGAGATTGGGAAATTATCTTCTACGACATGTAATTTGTGTTCTATTATGTCTCCTTCGACCTCAAATTTCATGTTTAATGTTCCAATTGTTTTAATTTCACCTTCTGTTACTCCTGTTATTCTGCAGGATTCTTCTCTTAATTCTAAGTGATCTATTAAGCTATTTTTCTTAATTACTGATATATCCGCTCCCGTATCTATGAACCATGATGCATTCCTTGATGTTGCATCGCCTTTTATATTTACATAGTTGGTCAGGTTTTTGACCATGAATTTATGCATCTTTATGCATTGTTCGTTTGATATTCGTTGTCCCCTGAAAGCTGTGTTTCGGGGACTCCTTGTCCGTTTCCCGAATTCAATACATTTATTCGTCTAAAAAATGGACGATTCTGATTCCGTGTTTCTGGAATTCTATTTTGTGTGCGTACATTGTTAAAATGTGTTGTATTTTGATTGTGGTTTTGTCTTGATGGGATGTAGATGTTCCTTCTTGCTTGATTTTGGTGATTATATCTATCACTGTATTGGTTCCCTTGCGTGTTTCTGTATGCTTGGAAGTTGTGTCCTCTTCTGTTGTTGTTCTGGTGAAAGTTTCGATTGCGATTGTAGTCTGTGAATCGTGTTGGGTGTGAAGAGAATCTTAGGATGTTTCCTGATTGTCTGTTGTCAGTGTCAATCTCTGTCGCAAGTTGTACAGCGGCTGATAAGGCCTCCTTATTTTTGGAAACCAATACATCTCTTGGATTCGTTGAATCATTTTTCCAAACCCATATGTCCAGAGTCATCATGACAGCTTTGTGCATTTGCATGGTAAGCAACCAATCTGCTTCGCTAATGGATGTTTTTAAAAACTGCATTGACACTGTGTCCATTTCCCGTGCACATTCATCCGGTTGCCGGCTAATAGCATCTACGTGACCCATTCGTGTTCCGCTTCGATGTTCCAAAGAGAAATCAAACTCTTGTAATCGCAAAAACTATCTCGCAATTCTAGGTATTAATTCCTTGTTCTTCATAGTTATCTACAGTGAGGCACAATCGGTGATAACTGTGAGTGTCTTTCCCAACAGATAATACTTAAAGCGTTCCAATGTTTCTACTATAGCTAGAGTTTCTAATTCGATGCTATGAAAATTCTTTTCTGTTTCTGTCGTTGCTCTACTATAATACGCTACTGGCTTCATCTCGTTGTTATTATTCTGTAGAAGTATTCCTGCTAACCCATTTGAACTTGCATCCGTGTGGACCTCGTGATCCGAATTTACATTATATGCAACTAATATTGGTTCACTCAATAGTTCAGCTTTCAATTTCAGGAATGCTTCCGTCTGCTGTTCTGACCATTCGAAATTATTTCCTTTCCTTAGCAGTTGGTTTAGAGGGCCCTAGGAACTGCCGTACCCCTGTGACATTCTTTGGTATTTGAAAATTGTGAATAGCTCGAACCTTCAACGTACCTGCAGTGATTCCTTGTGATGTGATTGTGTGACCTAGATACTCTATTTCCTTCACAAAGAAAGCACACTTTTTCAAATTTAGTGTTAACTTGGCATCCCGTAATGCTTGAAATATGTAATTTGTCTAAACCTTCATTGAAGTTATCAGCTCCTATCAGGATATCGTCCATATAAATTTGAGCATCATTTATTTTTAAGTTCCTCATTGCCTTAGTCATAAGACGCTGAAAAACTGAAGGCGCATTTTTCAACCTGAATGGAGCTCTCAAGAAACTCATATAGTCCATTATGAGTGACAAACGCCGTATACTTTCGACTATCTTTACTGAAGGGCACTTGATAATATCCGCTATTCATGTCTAAGATTACAAAATATTTATAAATAAAAAGATTACTCTTTTGGACTTTTTACCGGGTTAAACTTAATTTTGTTCAAGAAAGAATTTTTTGGGATTCTCCGGTATATAGCAAAAGCTAAAAAATGTTCTAATTTGTTATTTCATCACACAACCCATTAATTTTTGGTGACAAGTTTCAAGTCTTGGTTTGACTTTGACTCATCAACAGGTCCCATTCATTTGTTTTTCAAATCATCCAATTTCGCTATTTGGGACCTGTTGATGAGTCAAACCAAGACTTGAAACTTGTCACCAAAAATTAATGGGTTGTGTGATGAAATAACAAATTAGAACATTTTTTAGCTTTTGCTATATACCGGAGAATCCCAAAAAATTCTTTCTTGAACAAAATTAAGTTTAACCCGGTAAAAAGTCCAAAAGAGTAATCTTTTTATTTATATTTCCTCCTGGGCTTGTATAGGAGTGTTTTTTCCTCATATAATTCACACCCAGAATTTATTCTGAGTTTATATGAGAAGAGATCAGTTTGATCTATTTTCAAGCGTCTGCACCAGGCAGAAAACCAAGCTGCACCGATGAATGTAAGGTTTTCTGCTGACACGAAACGCTTCTTCTTCTTCCTTTTCTTCTTTATTTTTCAGCCCACTGCGTGGCGTATACAGGTTCGATTCTCTTCGAATGAATCTGTTTCTTAAAAAAAAAATTTAAAATTTTTTTAATAAATAAAAAAATTGCTTTTTCTATTTTTCTCCAACTTCTCATTTCTTTCTTCTTTTTTTCATTTTTTTCATTTGTTTTTCAAATCACCCAATTTCGATATTTGGGACATGTTGATGAATCAAACCAAGACTTGAAACTTGTCACCAAAAATTAACGGGTTGTGTGATGAAATAACAAATTAGAAAATTTTTAGCTTTTGCTATATACCGGAGAATCCCAAAAAATTCTTTCTTGAACAAAAATATTTATATCTTCCAGCCTTATGAAGCTCTTCTTCTACATATATTCGGTACTATTTATTTTTTTGTTATGGCGTTTATTTTGCGATAGTCCACGCAGAGACGATCTTCTCCATTCTTCTTCTTCACTAACAATATAGGACTAGTGTGCTCTGATTTTGATTCGGAAATTATATCGTTCTTAATAATTCGGACACCATTTTATCCATATTCTCTCGTTTAGCGTAAGAGATTTTATATGGTCTTTGTTGCACTGGTTCATCTGTCTCCAAATTAATTTCCATCTCGTCTAAGTGAGTATGACCAACTTGACTCATAGTTGTTAGAAAAAGATCTTGAAATTTATTTATCGATTCCATTAGTACAATCTTGTCATCATTGGTCAGATATCCGGATGTTATTACTGGTTCGTTAACGGTTGTTGTTCGATATAGCCTACAATTTTGACATTTTCGTTCTGGTATTATTCTTTCTATTGTTAGTTTTCCAGGTTCCTTGATCATTCTTATTTCTGGATAATCAAGTACATTTCGTCCTATTAATAACGGGGTTATTAAGTGATTATTCTCGACCACATACACATCAATTTTATGGGAAATATTATCAATTTCTAATGTTGTACTTATCTTTATTCTTGTGGTAAATGTGAAACCCAAGAATCCAGTTACCTTGATTTGCGAAGACATCCGATCACCTTTGACGTTCTTCGCCTCACTTTCCCGAATCAGACTGCACTCACTGCCACAATCAATGAGACCAATGGATGAATGTTTTCCTATTAGCACCACCTTCTGATATTCGTCTTTTACACATTTTAGGAATCCCACTGTCTTCGAACAATGCTCTGGTTCTCCTTTTTTGTGAACTCCTCCACAATCCTTGCATCTCGTTCGTCGCGGCAATATATGACAAATTCTAGCAAAGTGCCCTTCTTAAAACAATTAAAACAACTTACGACATTTTTAGTTTTCGGCCTTGCTCCCACATTTGCTGCGATATTAGGTGAAACTGTCAAATTCGTTTTTTCACTTGCTCACTCATTTCTTCCTGCTGTTCAAATTGCACGAAGGCTCATGCTCCATTCGACCTTGTCTCTAAGTTCGTCGGTTGTATCGATTTTATGACTCTGAAATACGTTAAATAGTTCATCATCTCTCATTCCCATGATGAAATATTTTACTAGAGCCCGTTCAGGTAAATTTCCCTTTTTTCCCAGTACACACATTTCCGCAACATATTCCACCAGAGTTTCGCTTGACTTTCTTTTCCTCGACATCATTGTTATATGAGCATCTACCTCATTAACAACTGGTGTAAATTTCTTTTTAATCGCTTCAGCAAACTGGTTGAATGTTTCGTACATATCTTTGATATTGTCGTACCAAGATCTCGATTCGCCTTTCAATTTTGACGCTACTGCAAATAAAAGTAAATCATCTTCGAACTTATAAAATACCTTCAATTTTTCCACTTTCTTAATCCATCGATATACTAACAAATTTCTGTCATTTTCAGGCTGAAATTTTGGGAAACTTCTCTGGGTGTATACCTTATGTTTGATACACTTAATGCAGCGTCGTTAAATGACATTTGGATTGTTTTACTTATGACCATCACATCAACTTCTCGTCAGACGCAGAATCATGTTGACTGGTCATATCTGAAACTCTATCGACGCTTTCTATAATACCGTCACTTTCGTTTAATCGGTTCATCAGTTCGCTTTTATCACCTTTTGCTGGCAACCCTTTGCTTTTCAATTCCCCTCGCAACTCCTTTGCCGTTTTTGCACGTTTACTCACCTTACCGATTTCTATTTATTAAAAAAACCTTTGTTCGACGCCTTGTTGTCCAGTCGCATTACCGTCCTATTGTATTCTATTTTCTTTGTTTCCCGCTTCCTAGGCGTCCCTTGTTTTCCAACAATTTTCTGATAGATCCCACTTCTGATTTGTAAATAATTATTATAGAAATATAACAGAAATGTTTATTTAACTTGATAATAATAAGTTTACAAGAGTTCAGAGTTTACTTAGGTTTTAGTTTTGTATATTCGTAAAAATCACATTCGTTCACGTTCCGTTCGCTCGTTCTAATCATCCTTTTTACAACGTCTTCTTCTTCTTGTCAATTCGGGGCGAAGCTACAGCGCCTTGACTAAAGCTGTAACTTAATGGCTTACAATTCTTTACATATTTGCTAAATACATGACTACTACATATACATTCGATAATATACCAAGAAAGGTAAAGAAAAGTACACTTTCTGGACTGGACTACTTTCTCCATCCCATCGAGGTGCAGTGCATTTAAAAGGGAGTTCAAGATGGATCTAACAAATAAATAAGATTACCAGGAATGCTTTCAATACTTGCTACAAACACAAACACAAAAATGTTCATACCTATAGGCATTGCTGTGATAATTTTTAAGAAAGATTCTATTTTCTTTTGATCATAATTCTTTGTGCTTCATTTACTGCATTCACAAAATTTGAATTCGTCATTATCCGACACATCAAAAAATTTATCAATACCTATTGAGGATAAAATAGACTTCTTTAAAGTGAAGCAAAGTACCATGTATTAATAAAGATTTACAATTATCAAATCCAGAAAGTAATTAGTTTCGGCAAAATTTGGGAAGAAATCCTTGCATCCATAAAAATGAAATCACTAATTTGTACCTTTTGATCTTTTTTGAAATTTCAGTAATCAAAAATTAAGCAGATCATTGATTTACCTTGTTCTATGTGTGGAGTGGAGAATAAAAGGAACTTCTGAATATTCCACTCTTCGTCTTGCTTTTCAAAACCAGGAATTGTGCCTTTATTTCTGCAGATTAACGCGATTCATATTTACTTTGCAGTAATTTTTACCATAGTTTCAACTCTCTGATCCATCAAAACCCATTCATCTTGGCTCAAATAATCGTGAATACTTTTTCGGATGTATATCAACATCTTCTAAGAATGTATTCATTGTTCTATTATTGCGCTCATATTTCAATATTGTTTGACCAAATTTTTTCAAAACATCACTTGCCAAAGTACGGCAATTTTTCCCCAAAATTTATCAGATTGCTCTGCAAATCGATATCCAAATAAATATTGGCAAAGAAGTGCACCATTAAAATATATAAGGAATGAAATATTGTTATCCAATATCGAAGTGTCCAATGCGTCTATACTTTCAGAAAATGTAATACTTGAACAACTACATCAGATAAGTATAGTAGACTGAAGCTTTTCGATCCATTGCAAATATAGTTCGTTTTCATAATCTTCTTCGACTTTAACAACGGATAAAGTCGTGTTGTTTAAGTCATTCACTTTCTTCTAAGCACTATTATCCTTCAAGTAATCAATCGCAGATTTTTATACATTTCGTACTTAATTCATACCAGCTCAATTTTCTGAACATATTGTTACGTGCAAAAGAAAGAGACAACTGGTGACATCTACTAGCAATGGAGAGTACACAACTTCAGGTTCGGAGAATCGATGACGGAATCTTCGGGAAGGTTCAGGAATAGAATGAATAGAAGAGTCAAGAAGGTTCTGGAATAGAACACTCCAGAATAATCTGGAGAGTTTCTAGCGTATAAATATAACAGTTGTCACCGCCAAGAAAAGAGTCTTGTCTTAGACGTTGCAGTGTTAAAGTATTGTAATTGGATTGCGATAATTGAAAGTACAGTATTAGCGATAATTAAAGTTTAATTGATTAATTGAAGGTATACAAATTGTATAAGATTAGAGTGAAATAAAGAACTTGTATATTAAATATTTAATATTGTGTTTTAAATAACGAACCACAGGCCACGCCCGCAGCAACTGGTGTCAGAAGTGGGATAAATTCGAAAAATGGTGGCAATTGACTTGAAAATTCAAAGTGTGTTCAATTTTGTGAAATTGTGTTTCATTCTGGAAGTTCTGGAAAATAATTTATATTCAACTGAATTACTAAAGTGATGGGGCGCAATGTGGAGGAGCTCCGAATACAGGATTTGAAAGTGGAGTTAGGGAACCAGTCATTACAAACGACAGGTGCAAAGAAAGTTCTAGTCGAGCGACTTAGACAAGCTTTGATAGAGGAAGGAAAGAACCCTGAGACATTTGTTTTCGAAGAGAACTTGGAAGAAACCGAAGCTGAAGAAGAGCCTACCATGAAAATGGAACAGCTTTTTAATACTTTAATGAGCCCATTGTGATGAACAAAAGAATTCTCTCGAAGAACAAAAGAATACTCTCGAGGAACAAAAGAATTCTCTCGAGGAACAAAACAAATCTACGGAAACCCGTCTGGACGAGCAAAAGAATGCTTTTGAGCAACAAAAGAATTCTCTGCAGAATTGTCTAGAAACTTGTTTGGAGGAACAGAAGAGTTTTCTGAAAGGTTCATTAGACGAACAAAACGTGAAAATTGAAGAAATCCAGCAGGAAGTGTTGGAAGTTCGACAACAAGGATCAGGAATACAACAAAATGTCACGGAACAGCTTGATAACTTTAAAGCACATCTGGAAAGAATAAAGAAACGTAAGCCTCCAATATTTGATGGACAAAATTCGTGGCATATCTTCAAGAGACAATTAGAGGCAGCTTCAGAAGTAAATGGATGGAATAATGAAGTAAAAGCTATAGCTCTGGTGTTAGCACTTCGAGGTCCAGCGTTAGAACTCTTACAAACTGTACCGATTGAAAAGCAACGTCATTACACTTAATTAGTACAGGCGATAGAATTACGTTACGGAGATGAGCACATGCAGCAAGTATATCGTCTACAGTTACGCAACAGGATTCAAAAGCATGGCGAATTACTACAACAATTGCAGGCTGATGTCGAAAGATTAGCGCATCTTTCATACTCCAGCGTAAATGCGGATTTCCTTAATGAAGTGGCGACGGAGGCATTTGTGAACGCTATTCCAGATCAAAATTTACAACAGGCGTTAAGGCTAGCAGGAAAGAAATCAACAGCAGAAGCACTAGCCTATACATTAGTGTATGAATCCGCCAGACAAGCTTCACGGAGTGCAGTACGAGTAAGAGAAATTTCAGTTGAAGAATGTACTTGTTGAGCAGTCGGAAAACTAGTAAAAACCAACTTTGTTGGTCAGAAGTTGGTTGGTGGAATAGACAGCCTCGAAGCCATCATTCAAGTAGGCCAGCTGTAGAAGAATAGTTGCAATCTTGTTATATATGGAAGTGTAGGAAAACATGACTGCGCACTCACTACCGATACTGGAGCTTCGAGATCAATTATTAGATCAGATCTTGTTAAAAACAAATGGCTTCACAACACCACCAAATATCTACTAAGAACAGCAACTACTGGAGCAGCAGCACGGGTGTTTGGAGAAATAACTTTAGACGTTCAACTAGGCGAACTACTATTTCCTCACACTTTCCTGGTTTCAGACATAATGGATGAATGCATTCTTGAAATAGACTTCATGACCACATACAAATTAAATATGGATGTCGGAGAGCGGATTCTCAATTATGAGAACATAGAAAATCCTAAGAAACTAGGAGAAGGAGCAGATCATCCTGCGAAAGTAAGGACGATGGTCTGCGAAAATATTTCTCTTTCGCCATGCTCCGAGACACTAATATGGACAAAGCTTACTGATGACATTGATACCTGCCGATTCTATCTGGTGGAGCCAACCCCACAAAAGTTACATCGAGCATCATTGTTGGCAAGACTTTAGTGAAGGCAGAAGGAGCAACATTAATACCAGTCAGAGCGCTTCACACATCCGAAAATGAGATACAACTAAAAGAAGGTGCTATAATTAGAAATTGTGAACCCGTTTACCAAATCGTCAATTTGGGTAATGGTAGTAATGTCAGGGAAACAAAACCTATTCCAGCTACTACCCAACAGATTCAGAAGCTTCTTTCGGCCAGTGCCTTAAGTGAACACAACACAACGATGCCAAAGAGGTGATCGATGAATTTTCGGAATTATTTGCAATGAATGATGATGACAATGGTAAAACAAATCTTGTCCAAATCTTGTTATGGAATTATGAAGAGTGACTGGCTTGGACGTAAAGTCCAGACTGTCAGCATGAGCTGACAGATCACTCGACGGACAGCGTTCACTGCAGGGCGGCACGCTAGCTCGCCTGGCGGAGAGTGTGGGGAGGTTCCACGAAAAACCTGCCGCTGCCGTCAGCCATAATCAAAAAAAAATTTCGTGCCTATCCAACAAAAGCCGGCACACATTCGGTCCTGAAGGGACCCTTACGTCACTTACCTGTATACCATCGAAGGCGCAGATGTTCTGCCTTCTTTGAATGCGCCATCCTTCCATCTGACTTTGAGGGGCATAATTCTTCAGAGTCCCTAGTTGACCTGTAAAGAGAGAGACAGTGAAGGAAGAATCAAAACTTTCAAAATTTCATATTTTCGTTATAATTGCAAAATTAACAAAAAAAATCATCACTCCAATGTATATATAGGTATGTATACTATTGAGTTAACTATATACATATGTAGATACATTAGTAAATCAAAAGGCCATCATTCTTAAATATATGCAAGTAAGTATATCATTATCGTATATATATAGATATATGTATGTAGAGTGTTGACTCAACCGGATCATCCATTCAAAATGTATACTGGTAAGTATACCGTTAAACTATACATATATTTATACATATAGAGTGTCTACTTAAACGTATTATCATTTCAAAGTATAAAGATCTTACTAAATTAGCGGTATAGATACGTAATTATAGTATTAAATCGAAATTATATATAGCTACATGAAAAGAATATCAATAAAAGGAAGTTCTACATGTGTAAGTCGCTACAGAAGCCGAATTCTACGCATACCAAAAGAAAATGTGTGATATATCAATAATACTCACGGTGAAAATTCCACGGCATGGTGAAGCGCTTCAGCATCCGCCATCTAGTTAAAAGAAATAAATTGGAATTTAATGCTTCGACTTGCTGTCTGTGCAGAGCGCATCACCACACACACACCATTAAATTAAAATTAAGTAAATCATACAAGACACCCATAAGGTGATTCACTGCAGTACATGCAGAAAGAATAAAACAAAAAAGAACATTGATCAGGCAAAACACCCATAAGGTGATTCACGCATTCTTTTGTATATGCAGAATGCCATACAAAATATGAAAATAAAACAAAAGCTATGTCCGCCTGTTTATGGACAAGCGAAGTGCATTAAGCACATAAGAGTGTCATGTATCAATGAATACACGACGGCAAAGCTTTACGCTATGCCTTTGCTTTGCAATAAGAAAAGCAAAACCAACAGCATATGGTACGATAGAGTAAACGATCAATGAAAAGCATTACATTATAGCTTTCTTTGTTTACTTCTACCTGGCTGAAACTTTGGGTAATTCCCGCTATGCATTATTTGCATGCACAGCAATTATGATCAATAATTGAATATAACAATGGCTGAAGGTGTGTGATTGGTTGAAATTATAGAAATAAGTAATGTCAGCACTTTTCATAATGTATAAATTCAGTGTAATTATATAAAATAAATCAGAGTTTTTATTGAACTCCACGGGTATCTATTCTATTTTAGATCCTAACTGCGAGCTCCCTAGCTCCAACATGGCTGCACCGAAAGGTAATTGGGCTCTCTAGCTCTACCTTATTTTAAAATGGCTATCCTAACAGTGAGCCCTATAGCTCCCACTTGGAATAGTCGCTTGGCTAACCGAGAGCTTCATCGCTCCTATCTGCCAAGCACACTGTTTCACAGCGCCTTAGAAAGCACTTGGACAGTGTAAAAGAAGACTTTAACATTTCTTTATTTTCATTGTCAGGTTTGAGCAATAAAGGAATAAGTTTTCTACATAGCGACCCTGCGGCCCACGAACCGGCAAACAAAAATCAAATAGGAGTTGACACGGTGATGAACCAGTGGAAGCAGTTAAAAAAATCTATTAAAGAAGCTTTAGCAGCAGACCGCACCTGCGGACCAAAACCCATCAGTATTGAGGAATATAGAAGAAGCAATAACCTTCTGCCATGGCAAAAATAACACGAAGTGGAAATACCAGCGCCAACCAAACGTAGGAATAGAGCTGGACAAGAAGCGAAAATTAGAGCCGAGCTAAAAGAGTACAAGCGATTACTGGCGATATCCACAGGAGTGCATAAAATCGAATTTAAAAAAAAAAATTAAAGAGCTAAAAATAAAAAGAAACAATTACAAAAAAAAATAAAAATAGGAATAAAAAATAGTAAATAATTTTTTGTACATCGTAAAATATATTTTTTTTTTCATATAAAAAAAAATTTACTCTTCACTACATATTTCTCTTTTCGATTTGGTTTAGTTTCTCATTGCAATCACTATTGCAACTAATTTAAATTTTAAATGGGTAAAAAGGCTTCAAAGCAAAAGGCTGAAGAAGTTATAATAAATAACAATGCGGGTTCTACGAGCAACAATATAGCTCAAAATAATAGAAATCTTTCTGATCTGGAATTAATACTAATTATATTGGGAATCGTTGTCATGACTGCATGGATGTTATGGAGATTAAAACAATTACTCCAGAGACATATACGAAAGCAAATAACTGCAAACAACGTATAAAACTCCAAGATTCAAATAATGAGCATTAGAGAATTAGTGTCTCAAATAAAAAATATCATCGAGAATTTCAAGAAAACCCCAAATAGGAAATATACTTCGGCACACATACGGACAAAAACAACCGAAGTAGAAGAGATAAAAGATTGTTTTATTACCAAGTATAAAGAATTGTCAAACATAAGCAAAGATCTAGCCGTCAAAGAGAAAGAAGATTTTGACCAGCTATACAAGACTGTGACTGAAATTTTGCGAAAAAAGCTAGCGATACTCTAGACGAAATCATGGACAAATTTGATATATCTACGGCGATAAAAGTCATACCGGAATTCACCGGAGAGTACAAAAATTTAGATAATTTTCTAAATCTAGTGCAATTTCTGCATAACGATCTAGCGGAAGAAACACAAAAGAAGAAATTGATTAACTTTGTTTTAAAAACACTTCTATCATCCACAGTACGGAACAAGTTATGTACTCTTGCAGTTCCTACAGACTTTACGACATTACAAAAGAATTTACGTGAAATCTTTAAACCAAAGAAAACGCCGCTTAGTATACACTCAGAATTATCACGAGTGACATAATCCAATAAAAACGTCAATGATTTTGCAACAAAAATCGAAAGTCTATTTGCTCAACTAAACACCTTACAGGTAACTGAGTAAGGTGAAACCAATAGACCACTGATCGTAAAACTGAATGATCAATTAGCTTTGAATGCATTTAAAAATGGTTTGAACGAACCACTCAAAACAACAGTCTTCGCATCAAGGCCCAAGACTCTAGTTGAAGCAATACAAATCGCATCGGAAATAGAAGTACCGAACAAAGAGGCAAATGTATTTTATTATAATAAATACAATGCCAAAAAAAATTTCAACAAACAAATCTATGTTCGCCATAAATATCATCAGGATACAGCTAGGAGTAACCACCAAAAGGGTTACCTAAAAAATGCAAAATATCCTAGGAAATCGTATCAGTATCACAGATCACAAAATGGTAATAGACAAACAACAAATGCCAATGAGCATAGAAGGCCAATGCACAGAAAAATAAATATAACCCAGTCGGGAAACGAGCAAAACCCCGAAGTGGATTGCTCGGGGGAAATAAACTAAATAAGCAAATAAAAATTTATAAGCTTAATAACCATTTAACAAATTACATAACATTATGTACAAATGTATCAATCGGCAGAAAACATTCCTAATAGATACAGGAGCCGATATTTCCATATTAAAAATAGTTGCATTGAAAGAAATACAAGGAATTCTAAAGTATAAAAAATGCAAAATAACAGGTATCACCCAATCAGAATCGTATTCTCTAGGCACATTGTCAGCCTTAATAAGAATAGAAGACCAAGAAATTCCGCAAGAATTTCACATCGTTGATGAAAGCTTTCCAATTCTAACCAATGGAATTTTAGGAAGAGATTTTCTAGTAAACAATTTATGCAAAATTGATTACGACAATTTCACTATTTCAATCTTCTTTGAAGATGTCAATTACATATTGCCATGTATACACAATTACCTGATTCAAAGCAAATAAGAATCCCACCTAGAACTGAAATAATACAAGCAATAAATGCTAACATTAAATAAGATAGCATAGTTCTAAATGAATAAATATAGGAAGGAATTTCCATAGCAAATTCCATTATCCCTGCCAAATTCTGAACACATTAGATAGAGAAATAACATTAGATAATTTTGAACCAAAATTAAAGCCACTCCAAAATTACCATATATTAAAAGCTAATCTCAAGCATAACAACAAAGAAAGATTCAGAAATCTTCTCAAAGAATTAAGTATAGAGAATATGGATCAATATGCAACCAATTCCATACTTAACATCTGCATAGACTTCTCAGACATTTTTAATTTATTTGGCGATAAATTAACAGTAAATAATTTTTACACCCAAAAAATATCCACAATAGACAAAAATTCAGTTTACATCAAAAATTATAGACTGCCTCAAACCCAAATAGAGGAAATAAACAGTCAAGTTGAAAAACTTCTTAACGAAGACATAATAGAACCATCTATTAGTCCATATAATTCTCCACTGCTGATTGTTCCAAAAAATGCAGAGAATGATATAAAAAGAAAATTGTAGACGACAAATTTCCTTTAACAAGACTAGAAGATGTACTTGATAAACTTGGAAGAGCTAAATACTTTTCCACACAAGATCTCACAAGTTCTTTCCTCCACATAAAACTAGACAAAAAATCTAGGCCATTAACGGCATTTTCAAGTAACAAAGGGCACTATCAATTCAAAAGACTGCCTTTTGGATTAAAAAATTCAACTAATAGTTTTCAACGAATGCTCTCAATAGCTTTGTCTGGATTAGACTCAGAAGCATTCTTGTACGTGGATGACATTATAATTTAGGATGTAGTTTAAAACATCACAAATTTGGTAAAAACCTTTAATAAACTGAGAAGATGTAACTTAAAATTAAATCCACAAAAATGTAAATTTTTGCAAACTGAAGTAACATACTTAGGTCATTTAATAACAAAAGAAGGCATTAGGACAGATCCAAAGAAATTCGATACAATATTGAATTATCCTGTACCTGAAAATGCAGATGATGCAAGAAGATTCATAGCTTTCTGTAATTACTACAGAAGATTTATTTTCAATTTTGCTCATATAACAAATCCCATAAACTCTCTATCAAAGAAAAATACACAATTTCTTTGGACAAATGAATGCCAAGAATCGTTTACAGCATTGAAATCTAAACTAATCAATGCGCCAATTCTAAAATATCCAAATTTCGATGAACAATTCATTATAACAACAGATGCTTCTCAATTCGCACTTGGAGCAGTATTAGCTCAAGGCGAAATTGGATCAGATCTACCAGTTTCATATGCTGGTAGAACGCTAACTAAGCATGAGCTCAATAAACCAATTATTGAAAAGGAGCTTTTAGGCATCCACTGGGCAATTAACTATTTTCGACCGTACATATATGGCAGAAAATTTATAGTGGTTACAGACCACAGACCTTTAGTGGGGTCTCTTCACACATAAAAACCCATCTTCTAAATTGACAAGAATTAGGCTAGATTTAACCGATTACAATTTTGAAATCGTTTATAAGCAAGGCAAAATGAATACCAATGCCGATGCTCTATCACGAATAAAAATAGATTCTGATATCCTGAAAGCAATGATACCGACTTCAAGTATAAAAGTAGCTACAAGGGCAATGACCCATAAAACCCAAGATAAAACCCCTAATAACGTAAAGACTGATCACCTTTATGCATGGGAATGTACATCCATAAATGAAATAAGAAGGGTTAAAAAATTAAAATTTGAGCTCAAGAAAAACAATAATAACAAAGAGCTAAGAAAAAGAAATAAAGAAAATAGTTTGCCACATATGATAATACATAAAAAGGGAGTATTAATCGAATTCAGCAATAATCCACATCATGACTTAGGTTTGATCTTGGAGACACTGATTTTCGAAATGAGAAAATTGAATATAGAGTCACTATCGTTAGCGAAAGATGACATAATATTTCATTATATAAGCGTCGACGAGTTTAAAAAAATTATGTAATAAGCTGCAGCACAATATAAATAATAAAAATAGGCAAACAACACTCAAAATATAATTATATACAAACCTCCCAAAAGAATTGAAGACATTTCAATGAAAACTCAAATAATTAAAGAATTTCATAACGCACCACATGGCGAACACTTAGCTGTCAAAAGAACAATAAATAAAATCAAGCAAAGATATATATGGAAAAACTTAAATAAAAAGGTTAAACAATATATAAATAAATGCGAAAAATGCGCAAAGAATAAAATATTGAAGCACACTAAAGAAAAAATGGTAATAACAGATACACCATCAACAAGTTTTGAGGTGATATCCATAGATACAGTCGGACCATTAAAAGTATCAAATGAATTCAGATACATATTGACGATACAGTGTGACTTAACGAAATATATCGAAGCCATTCCAATGGACACTAAAGAAGCAATAAGTGTAGCAAAAGCACTAGTTAAGGAATGCATATTAAGAAACGGTAACTTCAAGACAATAAAAACCTACATCTGTAGGCTCTATCACAAAAGTAATTTTTGTTGAGTTGAAATGAGATTGCCGGCAAACTCCGCTACTGAAGAGAAGATGCGGTCTCTTACCGCATTATATTTCTGCAGACGCGTATGATACGACGTCAGCGGATGTACAACAGGCTCATGCCCACTCGTCATAGCAGAGCTTGGTAGCCGTTTTAATATAGAAATGCCATGGGGCCAAATCTCCTGCTCAGTAACCTAGTCAGCTAAAAGTGCTGTAGGGGTTATCGGGACATGGAAAATTAAAGACTCTTGCAAACAAGTGTCTAATAATGTCATGGGCTCCCCAGAAGTGAAAATGGTAGCTTGAAGATCTGCGGAGATATCTATTAAGTTCTCCGTCTCTATCAATCGATCGTTTGTACAATCCGGTGGTTCGCTAATATCATCAGAAACACTGAATGATATCAGTGGACAATTTAGGGGTTCGTCAAGGTCTACTAATGGAGCGGACCTTCCTCCTTGTTCAATATTTGAACTGGAGTGTTCGTTACGACTGGTGCTCGAGACGTTGACGCTGGTCGAGAAAAGGTGTTGGGATTCCCGACCCGTCTCTCCATTTTTCTATGCACAGTGTCCGCAGTTGGGCTTAAAAATGTTCTTGCGCCCGCATCCGTAGCAGAACACTTGCTGTCTTACTTGCAGGCAGTCCTGGTAGTAGTGACCTGGCTGATCACAATTCCAGCACACTACTGGGTGTCTAGTCGAACTGGCTACACGTCGCTTAAGCTAGTGTCACTGCCTGTTGCTATTGCCAGTTCGGGGTTTAAGGTCTGGACGTCGTCAATCTCGTGTGGTTCCGGTAAGGGTTCCAACTACCAGCTGTCGCAATTCGTAGCTGCGTGGCTTGAATTCGAGTAACGAGCGATCTTAACTGTCCTATTGTATCGTTGCAATGTAGGCATATCTTCTCCTGAAGCTCAGGTAGTAAGTTAGATTTGAAGATTTCCAAGAATTCTTGGTCTGGCATGGCGTTCTGCAACTGATCACGCAGCAACACTAGATGATGGTGGTACATGGCGAATAGTTCACCAGGCTTCTGCTTTCGCGACATCAGCTGCATGCGAATTTATAAATCGTCCCTGGGCACTCCCCGTTCAACTGATAACCCAGTCTTGACAAATTCCCAAGTTGGAAAGGGATTATGTCTTAATATCGACCAGTACCAATCCTTTGCTGGTCTCCCGTCAATAACATGAGCATGTTCCTGACAAGGAGATCAAAATCTCCTTCTGGAGCGGAGGGCGTGAGTGCTTCGACTGGAAAAATACATTCATCTACGGAAAGCTCGGAGTTATTTCCGTTGTATGTCAGGTTCCATCTTCAGATAGGATTTCCTGATCGTCGCTGTCCTACACTCGCCGGGATATGATGAGATGAAGCTGGTGGAGGCTGGTTAAAATTTGGTCTAGGCTGACCAAAAGCCGAAAGCGGTGGGTTAAACGACTGCCTACGTGAAACTCTGGTGGTGGTCTGGGATCACCCATAGTAGGAGGTGGCCGTGGAAAATTTATTGGTGGCATTGCAGCTGCTATTTGCTTTCGGACACTACTTGTCAATTCCGTTCGTAATGCATTCAAGCTCTGCTCGAACCAAGTCCTGCATTTGCATGCGCAAGCCTGCCATCAAAGCATCCGTAGCTGCTGAGGTATGTCCACTGCCAGAAGGCAGTGGGCTATTTCGTCGCGAATGGGTATTTGTGAAGGTCATGGAATGTAGATCTGGCATTCCAGGTGATATAGATCGTCGCCTAGGTGGTGGAACTGTCAAAGGTGGTAACTCTAGGGACGGCATGGGAGGCAGTGGATCGTGACTGACAGTCCTTACGGCTTTGTCATCTTCGGGACAGCACCAGTATACTCAGTGAAATCATACTGAGTGAGATGGAACCTGCAGTTAGGGCAGTTTGACTGCTGCCCAATCCACGTTTTCAGACACGCCTTGTGGAACACATGTCCACAAACTGTCTGCACTGGCTTCCTCGGTCCTGACCAGTCGCCCTCCTGACAGATGGAGAACTCGTCTGGTAACAGTACCGGTACACAAGTTGCTCGCGGTGGTGTTCGCGGCGCAGCATCGTACATTCAGTCGTAAATCAAACGATTTTCAAACCAAGGGTTTTGACTAGATATCACAAAAATTCGAAGAATTTGAAAATTCACAAGAGATAACCGGCTCTTCACAACGTGAAGATGATGAAATATTGAGTTAAAAATTTGAAGGTTGGGACGATATACTAAAATTTCAAAATATAAAAAATTTCCCAAACGTTCGGAGAAGTTTCAAAAAAAAATTCAGAAAACTCAAAGGTTCGACAAATTACCAAAAAGTTCAATTAATCGTTTCAAAAAAAAAAGTTCTTATCAGAAACATACGATTTCTCCTTCACTTTCCGGAGCTAACTCTCAACATAAAAGTCTTCAGGTCGCTCTCTCTCCTTACAGGTCAGAAAATTATACCAGCAAGTGACGTGAATGTGTGCATGAAAAATATTTGAGTCCTCACAGAAATCTGGGAAGAGTCGGGTTGAAGAAGCTAGAGACTGAAAATGATACTAGAGATGCTTCAGCCAGGCAGTTAGCAGTATTCCAACTGCTGATTACTGAAGGTCTCCAGCATCACTTCCATCCTCCAACAACTCCTTCCTTCCTCTTCACCTGATTGTCATATCCAGCTAACCTTCCAACTGGGCAGGGTCATGAATCTGGTCAATTAATTAGCTGAAAGCCAAAAAGCCGTCTCACAGATTCACAACTCTGTCCAGCCAGTTGGACAACAGAGACATGTCTCCGTGAGAGCTCATTCAAAAAGTATGTGTGAGGCCACCTACCATTTCCATGACAGAAGGCCAGCGGGAAAGATCATTCCAAAAAAAAATCCAAAAAAAATTCAAAAACTTTAAAATGTTACGTTACTTTACTTTTTACTCAATTCAACTTTCAAAAATCAAAATATCAAAACTTCACAAATCTTTACTTTACTTTACAAACTTTCAAAACATTACGTTACTTTAATCGTTACAAAAAATTCAAAATACCAAAAACTTTACTTTACTTTCAAAAAATTTCTATTAACAAAACAATCAAACTTGACTGCAGGGCGGCACGCTAGCTCGCCTCGGCTATTGGCGGAGAGTGTGGGGAGGTTCCACGAAAAACCTGCCGCTGCCGTCAGCCATAATCAAAAAAAATTTCGTGCCTATCCAACAAAAGCCGGCACACATTCGGTCCTGAAGGGACCCTTACGTCACTTACCTGTATACCATCGAAGGCGCAGATGTTCTGCCTTCTTTGCCTGGCCCATCCTCCCATCTGACTCTGAGGGGCATAACTCTTCAGAGTCCCTAGTTGACCTGTAAAGAGAGAGAGAGAGACTAGGCGAGCCTAGACGACCTTCATCTTATATGAGAGGGCTCCGGGACAGTGAAGGAAGAATCAAAACTTTTAAAATTTCATATTTACGTTATAATTGCAAAATTAACAAAAAACATCATCACTCAAATGTATGTATAGGTATGTATACTATTGAGTTAACTATATACATATGTAGATACATTAGTAAATCAAAAGGCCATCATTCTTAAATATATGCAAGTAAGTTTATCATTATCGTATATATAGATATATGTATGTAGAGTGTTGACTCAACCGGATCATCCATTCAAAATATATACTGGTAAGTATACCGTTAAATTATACATATATTTATACATGTAGAGTGTCGACTTAAACGTATTATCATTTCAAAGTATAAAGATCTCACTAAATTAGCGGTATAGATACGTAATTATAGTATTAAAACGAAATCATATATAGCTACATGAAAAGAATATCAATAAAAAGGAAGTTCTACATGTGTAAGTCGCTACAGAAGCCGAAGTATGCGTATACCAAAAGAAAATGTGTAATATATCAATAATACTCACGGTGAAAATTCCACGGCATGATGAAGCGCTTCAGCATCTGCCATCTAGTTAAAAGAATTAAATTGGAATTTAATGCTTCGACTTGCTGTCTGTAGGCTCTATCACAAAAGTAATTTTTGTTGAGTTGAAATGAGATTGCCGGCTAACTCCGCTACTGTGGAGAAGATGCGGTCTCTTACTGATACGGCGTCAGCGGATGTACAACAGGCTCACACCCACTCGTCATAGCAGAGCTTGGTGGCCGTTTTAATATAGAAATGCCATGAGGCCAAATCTCCTGCTCAGTAACCTTGTCAGCTAAAAGTGCTGTAGGTGTTATCGGGACATCGAAAATTAAAGACTTGTAATGAGTGGCGCTCATTACGCATCCCATAAACAATCAAAAAGCTTTCGGCATAGGCATATAACATTTTCAATAATTACTCCCACAAGCTTTCAATCAGAAGTCAATAAATTCTTCAAATTTATTGCCGACTCAACTTTTTATGTAGTACGCGTATTGCCCATAGAACCAAACTTTCAGCACGAGACCGATTCACATAGGCCGTGCCTGACCTACCTTACAGCCAGTGCAGGCGGCTTACGTGAATTGTGCACATACATGAAATACTATGCACAAAGCGCTTAATAAGAGACTCATATATTGAGCACCGCATGTTTCTCCTCGTTTCTTATATATATACATACATTTTACTGTCAATGCACTATGCTCGCTTTGTGCAATTTGTTTGGTACCTGACCCATATATTTTTCACTGCATGTTGTTTGTAATTCTTGCCATATACATATAACATAAGCCAATAGCCTGCGTTTAATTTCATTAAGCACAGGGGAAAATTTGTAATAATGGCATGTACATAATGCACGTCAATAGCCTGCACAGAAGAAAATGTTTAATATGGCTTACATAGCGATATTGATTATTCCTAATATATAAAATCAATATATGTATGGAGGCGTGCCAAATTTTGATTTTTAAATTATTAACATTAAGTTCCTTCGAAGAGTACAGCGCATCGGTAACCTTCGCAAGTAAGAATTGTATTGCCATTATGTATAAGTATATATATATATATATATACATATATATATATATATATATATTTTTTTATATATTTCGATGAATTAGACTTATATTTTATATATACGCTTTTCTTGCTCTGATAATATTTTTTTTTTCTCGATGAATTAGACTTATATTTTATACATACGTATATTTTATGCTCTGATAATTATAATTACCCCGATTACTCTGGTTATTCTTTTACATTGGTGAAATTTTCTTTTCGGCTGCATATTTTTAATTGTGAAGTGTTAAAAGTGAAGTTTTAGGTTTTCTCTGTTGCGTAGTCCTCTTGTCAAGATTGTCTCTAGACGATCAAAAAATTATTCGGTCCGAGCTACCACTAGCCGGCTAACAACTCCACGTTTGGCCCGTGGTACCCAGTATATCCGTCAAACCCACAAAAAACCAACCATGACTAACACTGGGAACTCCGCAGATAATTCAAGTGACCTTAAAATTTCATTGACCGATGCTCGTAATATGATTCCCGAGTATGATGGTAAACCTGAAGGTTTACACAGATTCATAGCATGTTGTGACCAATTATTCTAACAAGGCAAATGTGACGCAGATCGAAATATGTTCCTGAGTATTTTAAAAACTCGGATGACAGGCCCCGCGTATGATCTCTTAAAGTATCGAGACTTTTCTTCTTGGGATTCTTTAAAAAAGGAACTTAACACCCATTTTCAAGATGATAGGCCAAGAATAGCCATACAGGGCGAACTTCTACGGCTCAGACAAGGCACTCGAGAAAGTATTCAAGATTTTGCAAGAAGGGTTTCAAAAAAATTGGCTGATTTAAATGACGCCACCGTCCATAAAGCAGCGGATAGCGCTTCACAGAAATATTTGCTCATAGAAAACGAGCAGAATGCTATTCGAGCTTTCGAAGATGGGCTGAGAAATGATCAATTAAAAGTGATAGCAAAAGCTCGCTCTGAAACTTCCCACAGAAAACTAATCAGTTTCACAAATGAACATTCACAACGCATTGAGGAGGCACAGCAAAGCGTGTCCCGTTCACAACATAATATGCTTGTTTGTGATTACTGTGGCAAAAAAGGCCATACCAAAGATAGTTGTTTCAAGCGTAAACAACTACCTCCGTTTCACGTAACATATCCCAACATTTTTATGGTCGTAGCGTATTGCATATAGCAATATGCTACACGTACTATAGCATGTATGTCGGCTGCTGTCCATAGCGGAAAGCGAACGCACCTTGACTGGGAGAAGTGCTTTACTCAAGCTCAAGTGACATGTCGTTGAAGACAAGTAAGAAGAAGACAATCGTTTTGTCTTCTCAAAACGTGAAAGTGAAAGGACGTGAATAAGGTGAAGACAACAAAAATCGTAAATTTTCAACTGCATCGGTGGAAATCTACTCCTCATGTAAGTTCGAAATTATATTTATCCCTGCAAGAACCTATCATTAATTTGTAAAAATATTCTCCTCATCACCAGGAGAAAATTTTTCGCGCACTATAACTACCAGCTAGACCAGCTCAAATTCTTTAGAAAGCCATGAATAGCATATGCAGCTGAAATTGCAGCAGCGGTAGCAACTGCCTCTGCACCTGATGCAAATTTACCGGCAGAAGGCAGGGTGGAACAGGTATAGCACAATCGCCACCATAACAAATATCATTGCAGCCGCAGTCTGCTCACCACTCACTTCTACAAACGGTAACATTTCTAAATTAGAAATTTAAGATTAATATCCAGCAGTCTTAGCTTAGGTAGTGCATTTATTAATTTTACCACTTGAAAATGGCAGCGGGACCAGTGAATGGGGTGCACTTAGTCGCCCACGTTGAGGTAGCTCACATGCCCGCCCTCATGGTCTAAATAGGCACCAACGTTCTTGAATGCGGTGCTGGAACGAATTTCGAGTGTCCTATTCGTCACAAGAGATTCTACAGCACGTTTTATACAACAAAGAATATAAGGATCGAGGAACATACGATAATATACTCACGTTTCTTGAATAGTTCAAGAGAAATTTTCCGATAAGTTCACCAATGTGGTAAGCAGTTCCGCAGAGTAAGCTATATTCATTCAAGTTTTTTTATTTCGGTCCATAAGATATAAGAAATATTGTCAACCGACTGCATGTTATTATTTCGTTTAAAATTAATTTAATTCATTGCTTCAAATTTGTATGAGTTGATCAGAAGCTAAGGGAATAGGTAAATTATTGGTAACAAAGTGGCAGAAAAGTAAAATAGATCATAGACCTGCTAACAAACTATGAATAGCAATGTTTTCAGACGCTTGTACTTAGGTATGTTGTCAATTCAGTTCGAAAGAGGAAGAAGTGTCAATATATAATAAGACAGAACTGGTATGGAACTTAATTTAAAATATCATTGTAAAAGTAGAAGAAACTTAAACTAATCAGTGTTTACCTTTAATTACTGCGTTCTGTATTATTGACTGCCTTAGGCTTGAACTGGTTAAGTTTAATTTAGATAGAAAAGAAGCAGTAACGACCTAATCAGTCCGTACAGCTCATTCAATTCCAATTTAGGAGATTTGAAGTTTCTTTTACGTCTTACGTATAGGTAGATCCTTTTTTTTTGACACGATTTGTTTACGTGAGTGTAATTCTCCTCTACACAAAATTTAAATTTACGTACAGATATTAGAGAATGATTTTTGTCAAGAACGTATGACGATACTTAGATTAATTTTAATTTCCTTTTATGCTAATTATTAGCACGAAATTAATTTTGTTTCGAATTCACTTTCGGCATAGTGTAATCAGTACACATTGATTAAATTTAGTATCGGAAGTTGGTGTAAACCTTTAAAAGAAAAATTTTATGTTCCCGGCTTGAGTAATGATAATTAGGTTTAGTAGTGGTGCAAAAAGGCACTAGTTACGCTATAGGAAGTTTTCCTTATAGGTTATATCGTCAAAAATGTCGCTAGTATTTTATCATTTCCAATTAAGTTTTCTTTCCTTTCATATTTTTATTTCATACAAAACTGTTATATAAGTCAAGGTGCACACGCTACCTTTTCTAGCTATCTGAATAACTAGTGATCTTGAAACCATTTTGAGAATTTATAATTTCCTAAGAGAAAATTGCTTATTAGTATATTATTTTTTTGGCATGAGATGAGAGGAGCTCCTTGAATTATCGCGCTATTAAGTCGTACGTAAACAGTCTCTAGGCTGTAAGGTGTGCCTTTGGCTCGAACCTATGTAGAATAATAAATGAAATACTTAGACATAAAGAGATAAAAAAAAAAACAAACAAAAGGGAAATTAAATTTTTACTGTAAAAAAAAGAGGAGAAAACACAGATGTATTTATACGTTCACGTCCAGCATCACAGTTTATTATAAAATTTGGAATGAGGACGTATTTTTGTTTCATTAAGGGTAGAATGCTTTTTATTGGAAATAGAGAATAATGAAGTACTTTATAAGTAAATATCGATACACTGTAGAACGACGGAAATAGCAAGAAGTAAGATTTTATTTTAACTGAAGTATTATATAATAGTTTCAATTATAACGTGAACATGATTGGCTGAGCTTTTATTTTTCCTTTCACTATCCCGGAGCCCTCGCAATTGGGATAAAGGTCGTCTAGGTTCGCCTAGTCTCTCTCTCTCATTACAGATCAACAATGGACTTTGGACGATTGTGCCACCCAAAGTCGATGGTAGGATGAAGCTTGGCAGGAAGGCATGCCATCTGCGCCTTCAATGGAACATAGGTAAGTGACGTAAGGGTAACAAAATGGCGCCCAACGTGAGGCCACTTCAGTCAACTTCGGTGTCTAAATGTGTTTGACACTGGGGACTGAGACTACTTTAGAGATGGACATTTGGTTTATAGCTAAATCGTCTGACTCAGTAGTCTCATATCTAGTGAAGGATACATGCGGACCTGAGGTTTGACTGGTCCTGTTAGTATGAAATTTTTGTAACGTAAAGTTTTTGAAAGTTTTTGAGATTTCGATTTTTTTTTATTTGTATTGATTAAAGTAACGTAATATTTTGAAAGTTTTGAAAGTTTTGTTTTTGAATTGGAGTTCGACTCTAGGGTTGACTTTGGTCAAGCCTCGGGCCCGAACTGTTGTTTAGTGTTTTTTAAATTTTTTAAAGTTTTTTGAGAATTTTTTTTTAATGATCATTCCCGCTGGCCTTCTGCCATGGAAATGGTAGGTGGCCTCACAAAAATTTTTTTGTGTGAGCTCACACGGAGACATGCCTCTGTTGGCCAACTGGCTGGACAGAGTCGTGAATCTGTGAGACGACTTTTTGGCTTTCAGCTAATTAATTGACCAGATTCATGGTTCTGCCCGGTTGGAAGTGCAGCTGGACATGACAATCAGGTGAAGGGAAAGGAAAGAGTTGCTGAAGGATGGAAGTGATGCTGCAGAACATCAGTAATCAGGAGTTGGCATACTGCTAACTGCCTGGCTGAAGAATCTCTAGTATCAGTTTCAGTCTCTGGCTTCTCCAACCCGACTCTTCCCAGATTTCTGTGGGAACTCCACACACTTTTTCATGCACACACTCACGTCACTTGCCTGTATCCGTTTTCTGACCTTGTGGGAGAGAGAGCGACCTGACCTCTTATGTTGAGAGTTGGCTCGGGGAAGTGAAGGAGGAATGTTTGTTGTGGAATTTTTTTTGAACGTCACATTTCCGAATTGGATTACTGTCACTCGCATGTGTACTGTCTCGATTCGAGAATACTCAGCGAACTTTTCAAAGCTTTGACTTTTTTTTTGGAAAAAATTTCTTTTTACCTCTTCGGACGTTTGGGAATACGTTTTTAAATTATAGTATCTTGTCCCAACGTTCAAATTTTTAAAGTTAGTAGCTTGTTAGCATCGATTTCTGAGATTTTTTTTAATTTCTCTGGCTGTTTTTTTTAAACCTTGTATTTGTAAAACTTTTTCAACTTTGACTTACAATGGCTACACAGAGGACACCACCTCCTGGGCGGCACGGTGTGACTAGGTTGCGTGAGCGATGTCATGACCACGTGCGGACATGTCTTTCATGAGGTATGTATCCAGACCTGGAAAGGCGAGCATTCCAGTTGTCCTAACTATAAACGCCGCCTCACGCCACAGGACCTCACTGGTTACACTGGTGCCTTTCCTAAAAGAACGAATAAGGTGAAGCCCGCGAAGTCAGCTAGGCGCGATTCATTGCCGACCTTTGACTTGCCTACCTTCGACTTACCACCACCGAATCGACGATCTTTATCACCAGGAATGCCCGATTGGCACTCAAGGACTTTTGTAGATCCGAGTCCACAACAGGATAGTCCAGCGCGTACAGCTCAAGGCCATTCCCCAGCTACGGATGCGTTGATGGCAGGCTTACGCTCACAAATGCAGGACTTGGTACGTGAAGGTCTCGAACAGAGCCTTCATGTTTTGCGGACTGAGTTAGTAAATAGTGTCCGACAGCAAGTAGCAGCTGCAATGCCGCCAATAGACTTTTCACGACATCCTCCGGCTATGGGAAATCCCAGACCATCTGACGATTTTCCTAATCTGCATGGACAATCCTTTAATCGACCTTCATCAGCTTTTGGTCAGCCTAGAAGTCAGCCTGCACCAAAGGTTATACCAAAGACGACCTTAAGGTCAAGGTCCAGCTTATGTTGCGCAAGCAGAAAGCAGGGGAGTCATTTGCTACGTATTACCAGCACCTGGTACAGCTACGAGACCAACTGCAGAACCCGTTGCCAGACGTTGAATTTTTGGAAATAATCAAATCAAATTTACTGCCAGAGATCCAAAACAAAATTTGTTTGCATCCTACAAACACCATCCACCAGCTTAGGATTGTTGTGAATCAAATTCAAGCGTCGCAGCAGCGCATCGCGACAGCAAGTAGTTGGAACGCTTATCGCGGACAGAGAGTCAGTGAGGTGGATGGATACTATTCGACTGAGGCTGAACTGAATACGTCACCTGAACGCAGTGAGGAAGTCTCACTATCTGCTATTTCAACCCCTAAAAATGTAACCTGCTGGAATTGTGACCAGCCCGGTCACTTTTACCAAGACTGCCGGCAGGAACGACAAGTTGTGTTCTGTTACGGATGTGGACGGAAGAACTCCTTCAAGCCAGATTGCATTCCATGTCAACAGAAAAACTGCAGACGGGTCGCGAATACCACCACCTCTTTCCGACCAGCGTTGACATCACGAGCAATCAATGCAACGAACACTCCAGTTCAAGCCTCGAACAAGGTGGAAGGTCCGCTCCATTAGTAGACACTAACGATAACTCCCCGATATGTCTTCTGATATCATTCAGTAACTCTGATGATAGCAGTAAAATACTTGATTGTACGATTACTTCAATGGCAGAGGCGGAGAATTTAATAGACTTCTCCGCAGATCTTCAGGCTCCCATCTTCACTTCTGGGGAGCCTATGACATTATTAGACACCTCCTTAGAAGAATCTTTAATCTTCGATGTCCCGTTGACACCTATAGCACGCATAGCTGACAAAGTTATTGGGCAGGAGATTTGGCCTCCTGTCATTTCTGTGTTGAAACGGCCACCAAGCTCTGTTATGACGAGTGGGCGTGAACCAGTTTTACATCCGCTGACGCCGTATCATACGTGTCTGCGGAAATACAGAGCGGCAAGAGACCGAATTTTCTCCTCGGTAGCGGAGTTAGCTGACATTATGTTTCCTGACCTGGATATGAGACCGAAAAGGAAACGATCAATTGTTCGTTGGCGGGAATACTGTCGACGAATGAAACTAGAAAGAAAAAAACTGGCACAGATGTCCGTGTCGATGCCAGACGACATTCCACCGTACGCCGAAGTACAGCTGCTCAGGCAAACTGAGCCTGGATTACTTGATAGTGGTGCCACTGTCAGTATTCTAGGTCAGGGAGCTCTAGAGAAGCTTGCGGAAGCAGATGTCGAATGGAAGAAGTATCAGACACAGGTCCACGTAGCTAATGGTGCCATGACGACTGTTCATGGTCATGTGAACTTGGACGTCACTTTCCGCAGTAAGACCCAAAACGTGCGTTTTTACGTGGTTCCTGGGCTCACACAGGCACTATATCTGGGAATAGACTTCTGGCGTATATTTGGGTTAGCTCCAGATGTCCTGGGTATAGACGCAGAAGTGAATTCAAGTGGAATAGCTACCTCTGACACCGACTGCCACATCCTTTCTAGTTTCGATCAGCAACGCTTAGAAGCCACAAAACAGCTTTTCCCCTCTTTCGCCTCGTTGGGCCTTGGGAAAACATCACTGGTCACTCACAAGATGACGAATGACGAATGACGCCGCCCCGATAAAACAGCGCTTTTATCCGATCTCGCCGGCAGTGCAAAGTTTGATGGATGCTAAATTAGAGCGAATGCTATCGCTGGGTGTGATAGAAGAGAGCCAGAGTCCTTGGAGCTCTCCAGTTGTTCTGGTAAGGAAGCCTGGAAAGGCCCGGCTTTGTTTTGACGCCAGGAAGGTCAACTCTGTTACGAAGAAGGATGCCTATCCGCTACCGCAGATAGACGCACTTCTTAGTCGACTGTGTCGCCTCATGGATAAAGTCATTCCTTTTGATCTTCGTGAGAACGTTCTCGTCTATCTAGACGATTTATAAATTCTGTCTTCAGACTTCGATACCCATCTCACGTTACTAGCCTGTGTAGCGGATTGTTTGAGGAAAGCTGGCCTCACTATCAACGTCGCGAAGAGTAAGTTTTGTATCAAGGAGACTAAATACTTGGGATTCATTGTAGGAAGGGGAGGTATGAGAACTGACCGTGACAAAATTTCAGCCATAGTTGACTATCCGTCACCTAAAACTGTTCGGCAAGCCCGACGCCTGCATTACAGACACTTTGAAAAACCCGAGTCAGTTTAAATGGACACCTGAAGCCCAGACGTCACTTGATCTTTTAAAGAAGAAACTTACTTCTGCTCCGTTTTTTTTTGTTGATACGATTTGTTTACGTGAGTGTAATTCTCCTCTACACAAAATTTCAATTTACGTACAGATATCAGAGAATGATTTTTGTCAAGAACGTATGACGATACTTAGATTAATTTTAATTTCCTTTTATGCTAATTATTAGCACGAAATTAATTTTGTTTCGAACTCACTTTCGGCATAGTGTAATCAGTACACATTGATTAAATTTAGTATCGGAAGTTGGTGTAAACCTTTAAAAGAAAAATTTTATGTTCCCGGCTTGAGTAATGATAATTAGGTTTAGTAGTGGTGCAAAAAGGCACTAGTTACGCTATAGGAAGTTTTCCTTATAGGTTATATCGTCAAAAATGTCGCTAGTATTTTATCATTTCCAATTAAGTTTTCTTTCCTTTCATATTTTTATTTCATACAAAACTGTTATATAAGTCAAGGTGCACACGCTACCTTTTCTAGCTATCTGAATAACTAGTGATCTTGAAACCATTTTGAGAATTTATAATTTCCTAAGAGAAAATTGCTTATTAGTATATTATTTTTTTGGCATGAGATGAGAGGAGCTCCTTGAATTATCGCGCTATTAAGTCGTACGTAAACAGTCTCTAGGCTGTAAGGTGTGCCTTTGGCTCGAACCTATGTATCTAGGTTCGCCTAGTCTCTCTCTCTCATTACAGATCAACAAGGGACTTTGGACGATTGTGCCACCCAAAGTCGATGGGAGGATGGGGCTTGGCAGGAAGGCATGCCATCTGCGCCTTCAATGGAACATAGGTAAGTGACGTAAGGGTCCCTTCAGGACCGAGTGTGTGCTGGCTCGTTTATGTAGGCATGAAGAATTTTTTTTTTATTATGGGTTGTGACAGCGACAGGTATTTTCGTGAACCTCCCCACACTCTCCGCCACCCTTAGCCGAGGTGCTAGCATGCCGCCCTGTGCTATCGCTGTCATCGAGTGATTTGTCCGCTCATGCTGACAGTTTGGACTTCACGTCCTAACCAATCACTCTCAACATACTTCCAGAACAACATATCACCGCGCTTACGAATGCCGAAAGAAACGCTATGATGAACGACTTTCTCGTTCACAGCCGAATAACGATAGGAGAAAATTTGACCATAGACTGGCTTCTAGTAACCAACCTCAACGAATGAGACAGGTTAGGTGGTCCGTTCCTCATGAGTCGTATCAGGGAAACCAATTTCCGCGGGACGACTCGGTCGGTGAGACATCCCGCGAGATAATTACTCAAGCCGTAATACACGAGTAACCACATTTAGCGTCCCAAAAATATTGACACAAAAAATTCGAGTGCCTATGAGCACATCACAAAATTCACTAACAGTGCAGTTCCCATTTAACATTTCAAAATATAAAACTACACGATTTATAGTAAAGCAGAAGCTACAATATACACAGCCCTAGTTTATGAAAATCAGCGTTGCACAATAACAATCCTAGCTGGTGATGCAATTCCTTCTTTAGGTGTGTCATATGGCTCACTCATTCTCAATTCAGAACTGTCAATTAAACACCCATTCCACATAATTCCGGAAAACAATAAATTACCAAGTGACGGCTTGTTAGGAAGCGATTTCTTAACAAAGTAAAATGCAGTCTCAATTATTCAGAAGGCTATTTGGAAATGGAATTTTATATTCCCCAAGTAAACAAAGTTAATATTCAACTCCCTATAATGTACGGAAAGCTCCCCAGCAATAATACTAACTCAGTGAAATCAAGTCTCAGAAAGACGGAACAAAACGACAAATCTGAAACACATGCAAGAAAAATTGTAGAACAATGCAGAAGTAACAAAAAAAACAGAATCGCTGATGAATACATTCAAGAAAATAACGCCATAAAAGCTAAGCAAAGTAGCACGGCAAATGAAGAACCCTCAAATACAAAAGATTTGGGAAGGGAAGGATCTTGTAATGACAGGGAAACGAGTCCAGTCTTAATGGTCTTTCAAATTTTATACTATCTAGTTAAGATAGCTTTAAAAAGCTTTTCTAATGGTAATTCTAGATCTACGAGTTGTCTGGTATGTGAGAGCTCATTTTTGCCAGCTCAGGCGAACTCTACTGCCTATGTGGATGTTGCTCAAGAAAATCAGAAAAAAGAACCATTAGAAGGTTCAAGTAAATATAATAGCGATGTTCTAATAACTTCTATGGAAATCGATTTCACTTCAAATAGGGATAATAGTGATATGGTAAATAAGAACCAACAAGAGTTGCAAAAGGAAATATATGATAACCTGCCAGCACAAAATAAAAATCTCAATAATATAATCAGGTTACTTCCAAGAAGCGAAAATGTGGTAACGTTACCCACTTCAGAAACTAAAGAAGTGATGTGCGAGCACAAAGAAATTCAATCTGGGGTGGTTTTAGGGAATACAGTGTCAAGACCAAAGAACCATACAATTAAAGTTCTCATATTAAACTCAAACGATAACGAAGTAGATATACCGTATGAAAACATACAGCCTATCTGGTCTCGATTAGATGACTACGACAATCGAAGCCAACTACGAAAAAGACCCAGTTATAAATCGCCTAAGGAATCTAGAAGGTATACTGAAATTACAGCATTGCAACAAGGAAGAAAAAGAGACTATAATGGATATTTCTCGGCAATATAACGATCTATTTTATCTAGAAGGTGACACATTAACGTACACCGACGCAGCTACACACCATATACAAGTTAAATCAGACACGGTCCCAATCCATGTAAAACCATATAGGTTACCGGAATCCCAAAGAGGTGAGATTAATCGACAGGTCAACGAGATGTTAGATCAAGGCATTATAAGCCCAAGCAAAAGCCCGTGGAATTCTCCCCTGCTTTTGGTCCCCAAAAAACTGGACGATACAGGCAAGAAACGTTGGCGTGTAGTTGTCGATTTTCGACGCTTAAACGAAGCCACTTTAGGAGACGCCTATCCGTTGCCTAACATTTCTGACATTCTCGACCACTTGGGTCGTTCCAAGTACTTCACTACTTTGGACTTGGCTAATGGTTTCCACCAAATACCAATGAATGGAAGGGATAAGGAAAACACTGCATTCAGCACCCCCTTTGGGCATTATCATTATAACAGGATGCCCTTCGGACTGAAAGGGGCACCAGCAACCTTTCAGCGTCTTATGAACACATCCCTTACAGGTCTACAGGGATTGCATTGTTTTGTATACCTAGATGATATTGTCATCTACGGTTACAATGTGAAACTCGTTCAGGTGTTTGAACGACTAATAATCCACAATCTCAAGTTGCAGCCTGAGAAGTGTCATTTCCTGCGGAAGGAAATAATTTACCTGGGACATGTAGTAGGTGAACATGGTGTTCAGCCAGATCAAAGTAAGGTTGAAGCAGTTAAAACCTACCCCACACCAAAAAAGGCGAAAGATATCAAAGCATTTCTTGGTTTTGTGGGATATTATAGACTTTTCATACCGAATTTTTCCAAGATAGCTAAACCTCGACTAACCTACTGAGAAAAGATGTGGTGTTTAAATGGGACAGTTTTTGCGACGAATCGTTTAAGATACTAAAAAATAAGCTTATTTCCGCGCCTATACTAGCATTTCCTTAGTTTGATAGAGAATTCAATATAACAACTGATGTCAGTGACTTCACCGTGGGCGCCGTGTTATCTCAAGGGGAGATCGGAAAAGACCGCCCAATATCTTATACCAGCCGAGTCCTGAACTTTGCAGAGACTAGATACTCGACTATCGAGAAAGAACTACTGGCGATCGCCTATGCTGTCGAGCAATTCCGCCCATACATATATGGCTGAAAGTTCACGATAGTCACTGATCACAAACCACTAGTCTGGCTAATGAAATTGAGGGATCCTACATCTCAGTTGATGGGGTGGCGGATCAAACTCGAAGAGTATGATTATAACATTATTCATAAGCCCGGTTCATTGAACGCCAATGCCGATGCCCTATGCAGGATAATACCTGACGAAACCAGCAAACGTAATGAGAGTAAGGCAATCAATGTAATCACTCGTAGGCAAGCCCAAATTTCAAATTACGCATTGACTCATGCATCAATTGATAGTTTATACAATGACTATATATCAACCCCACTTGTGGATAATAGTTCCCTGTCCGAGGAAAGAGGCCACCTTCTTAACGAAAAAGGCGTAAGATACAAGTTTTTTATGTTACTTAAAAGAGATCTTTCCAGAGTTGACAGACAACTTAGAAGTTAGCAAAATAAACGAATACAAAAAGAAGAATCAAACGTATGTCATAACAAAGACTAATATACCAATGCGAACGGAAAACGACAACAAAGAAGTGCTAAAAAATTTTGTTGACTATAAGGAATATTGCAAGCAACGCAAACTCACGGAACTATATATCTCGTTACCTAACGTCGATCTATTAACTCTTTCGAAGATAAAAAATAAGATAAACTTCGTATTCCAGGATCCGAATTACAAAATTAAATTGTTTATTACAAGAATTACAATAATTAAAAACTTAGACGAACAGAGGAGAATAATAGAATAGCTACATGAATCACCCCTAGGTACGCATCAAGGGATCACAAGGACAATTAAAAGAATCCAAACAGTGTATAGCTGGCCAGGAATGAACTTGGACATAGAAAAATATGTCAAAAGGTGTCGATCCTGTCAAACTAATAAATTGACTAGAAACCCAAAGATGCCGATGAAAATTACATAGACGAGCACTAGGCCATTTGAAAGGGTAGCTCTGGACATAGTGGGACCTTTGCCTGTCAGTCACGACGGCCATCGATACCTCTTAACATTCCAGGACGACCTGACAAAATACACGGAAGCCATTCGTCTTCGCAATGCTGAAGCGCGAACGACTATTCGCATTTGTAACGAATATCATATGCAAACACGGAATTCCGGACTCTCTACTAACAGACCAAGGAACCAATTTCGTGAGCGAAATGTTCACGCAAATGTGTAAGTTAATGAAAATTAAGAAACTTCAGACGACACCCTACCCCCCACAAACCAATGGTGCCTTGGAACGCAGTCATAGGACACTAGCCGCATATTTACGGCACTATGTAAATCGCGACCCGCTCATTTGGGACACCTGGATCCCATACGCTGTGTTCGTTTTTATACCCTAGATGAAATCATAGGTGTATACTAAGTTTGTCATTTCGTTTGTAACACCTCGAAATAATGATGGTAGAGCAAAATGGATTGGACACCCATTCATAATATTAAAAGTTATTTTGATTTTTGCATGTCCGTCCGTCCGTCTGTCCGTCCGTCCGTCCGTCTGTGCGCACGATAACTCGAGAACGCGTATACTTAAAGAGCTGAAATTTTGTACACGGACTTTAAAAAAAAAGTAAAATTAAGTTCGAAAATGAGACAAATCGGGCAACTCCTTCGTGGGGTTGCCATATAAAATTTTCGTTTTCCGCTATATATTTGGACACTGCCTGAGAACGCATCGACGTAGAGAGCTGAAATTTCGTACATGATGTTTTTACTATATTAGCAAATAATATGTCAAAAATGGACTAAATCGGGCAACTACTTCTTGGTGTTGCCATATAAGAATTTCGGTTTTTTACGTATACTTTGAAAACGATCAGTCCAAGACATTTTTTTTTTTGTACTAAGAACTTCTGCAGAATACAAAATCCTATAAAATTGGTTGTAATCATTTTTTCTGTGCGACAAGCCGTTCTAGAAATATATGCGAAAAACAACTTCAAAATCAATACTTGAATAGATCGGTGACCATACGAAATTTAATACGGGCATTCATCTAGGGTATCATAAGAATTGGTCTTAGACCAATTCTAGCTTTTTTACTTGTTAATACCAGTCTTCATGCTAGTACAAATTTTTCACCGTACGAACTACTGTACGGATTTCCACCCAATATTCCCTCCATAGTCAAAACAAATCCCGTTGTTAACTATAATTACGACAATTACAGTAATGAGCTAAAAGCCAGGTTACAACACAGCTCTCGCAGATTCACAACTCTGTCCAGCCAGTTGGCCACCAGAGACATGTCTCCGTGAGAGCTCATTCAAAAAGTATGTGTGAGACCACCTACCATTTCCATGACAGAAGGCCAGCGGGAAAGATCATTCCAAAAAAAAAATTCAAAAACTTTAAGATGTTACGTTACTTTACTTTACTCAATTCAACTTTCAAAAATCAAAATATCAAAACTTCACAAATATTTACTTTACTTTACAAACTTTCAAAACATTACGTTACTTTAATCGTTACAAAAAATTCAAAATACCAAAAACTTCACTTTACTTTCAAAAAATTTCTATTAACAAAACAATCAAACTTCAGGTCCACATGTGTTCTCCACTAGATATGAGACTACCGAGTCGGACGATTTAGCTACAAACCAAATGTCCATATCTCAAGTAGCCTCAGTCCCCAGTGTCAAATATATTTGAACACCGAAGTTGACCGAGGGGGCCCCACGTTGGGCGCCATTTTTGTTATGGAATTATGAAGAGTGACTGGCTTGGACGTAAAGTCCAGACTGTCAGCATGAGCTGACAGATCACTCGACGGACAGCGTTGACTGCAGGGCGGCACGGTAGCTCGCCTCGGCTATTGGCGGAGAGTGTGGGGAGGTTCCACGAAAATCCTGCCGCTGCCGTCAGCCATAATCAAAAAAAAAATTTCGTTGCTATCCAACAAAGGCCGGCACACATTCGGTCCTGAAGGGACCCTTACGTCGCTTACCTGTATACCATCGAAGGCGCAGATGTTCTGCCTTCTTTGCCTGGCCCATCCCCCCATCTGACTCTGAGGGGCATAATTCTTCAGAGTCCCTAGTTGACCTGTAAAGAGAGAGAGAGACTAGGCGAGCCTAGACGACCTTCATCTTATATGAGAGAGCTCCGGGACAGTGAAGGAAGAATCAACACTTTCAAAATTATTTACGTTATAATTGCAAAATAAACAAAAAAAATCATCACTCCAATGTATATATAGGTATGTATACTATTGAGTTAACTATATACATATGTAGATACATTAGTAAATCAAAAGGCCATCATTCTTAAATATATGCAAGTAAGTATATCATTATCGTATATATAGATATCTGTATGTAGAGTGTTGACTCAACCGGATCATCCATTCAAAATGTATACTGGTAAGTATACCGTTAAATTATACATATATTTATACATATAGAATGTCTACTTAAACGTATTATCATTTCAAAGTATAAAGATCTCACTAAATTAGCGGTATAGACACGTAATTATAGTATTAAATCGAAATTATGTATAGCTACATGAAAAGAATATCAATAAAAGGAAGTTCTACATGTGTAAGTCGCTACAGAAGCCGAAGTATGCGTATACCAAAAGAAAATGTGTAATATATCAATAATACTCACGGTGCAAATTCCACGGCATGATGAAGCGCTTCAGCATCCGCCATCTAGTTAAAAGAATTAAATTGGAATTTAATGCTACGACTTGCTGTCTGTAGGCTCTATCACAAAAGTAATTTTTGTTGAGTTGAAATGAGATTGCCGGTTAACTCCGCTACTGTGGAGAAGATGCGGTCTCTTACTGTATTATATTTCTGCAGACGCGTTTGATAGGGCGTCAGCGAATGTACAACAGGCTCACGCCCACTCGTCATAGCAGAGCTTGGTGGCCGTTTTAATATCGAAATTGCAATGAGGCCAAATCTCCTGCTCAGTAACCTTGTCAGCTAAAAGTGCTGCAGGTGTTATCGGGACATCGAAAATTATAGACTCTTCCAAAGAAATGTCGAATAATGTCATGGGCTCCCCAGAAGTGGAAATGGGAGCTTGAAGATCTGCGGAGATGTCTATTAAGTTCTCCGTCTCTATCAATCGATCGTTTGTACAATCCGATGGTTCGCTAATATCATCAGAAACACTGAATGATATCAGTGGACAATTCAGGGGTTCGTCAAGGTCTGCTAATGGAGCATACCTTCCTCCTTGTTCGATGTTTGAACTCGAGTGTTCGTTACGACTGGTGTTCGTGACATTGACGCTGGTCGAGAAAAGGTGTTGGGATTCCCGACCCGATTCTCGTTTTTCTGTGCACAGTGTTCGCAGTTGGGCTTAGAAATGTTCTTGCGCCCGCATCCGTAGCAGAACACTGGGTGTCTGGTCGAAATGGCTGACATGTCGCTTAAGCTAGTGTTACTGCCTGTTGCTATTGCCAATTCGGGGTTTAAGGTCTGGAAATCGTCAATCTCGTGTGGTTCCGATAAGGGTTCCAACTACGAGCTGTCGCAATTCGTAGCTGCGTGGCTTGAATTCGAGTAACGAGCGATCTTAACTGTCCTATTGTATCGGTGGAATGTAGGCATATCTTCTCCTGAATCTCAGGCAGTAAGTTAGATTTGACGATTTCCAAGAATTCTTGGTCTGGCATGGCGTTCTGCAACTGATCACGCAGCAACACTAGATGATGGTGGTACATGGCGAATAGTTCACCAGGCTTCTGCTTTCGCGACATCAGCTGCAAGCGGATTTTTAAATCGTCCTTGGGCACTCCCCGTTCAATTGACAACCCAGTCTTGACAAATTCCCAAGTTCTAAAGGTATTAAGTCTTAATATCGACCAGTACCAATCCTTTGCTGGTCCCGTCAATAACATGAGCATGTTCCTGACAAGGAGATCAAAATCTCCTTCTGGAGCGGACTGCGTGAGCGATTCGACTGGAAAAATAAATTCATCTACGGAAAGCTCGGAGTTATTTCCGTTGTATGTCAGGTTCCATCTTCTGATAGGACTGCCTGATCGTCGCTGTCCTACACTCGCCGGGATACGATGGGATGAAGCTGGTGGAGGCTGGTTAAAATTTGGTCTAGGCTGACCAAAAGCCGAAGACGGTGGGTTAAACGACAGCCTACGCTCGTCGTGAAACTCTGGTGGTGGTCTGGGATCACCCATAGTAGGAGGTGGCTGTGGAAAATTTATTGGTGGCATTGCAGCTGCTATTTGCTGTTGGACACTACTTGTCAATTCCGTTCGTAATGCATTCAAGCTCTGCTCAAGGCCTTCTCGAACCAAGTCCTGCATTTGCATGCGCAAGCCTGCCATAAAAGCATCCGTAGCTGCTGAGGTATGTCCACTGCCAGAAGGCAGTGGGATATTTCGTCGCGAGTGGATATTTGTGAAGGTCATGGAATGTAGATGTGGCATTCCAGGTGATATAGATCGTCTCGACAAGGTGGTGGAACTGTCAAAGGTGGTAACTCTAGTGACGGCATGGGAGGCAATGGATCGTGACTGACAGTCTTTACGGGCTTTGTCATCTTCGGTACAGCACCAGTATACTCAGTGAAATCATACTGAGTGAGATGGAACCTGCAGTTAGGGCAGTTTGACTGCTGCCCAATCCACGTTTTCATACACGCCTTGTGGAACACATGTCCACAAACTGTCTTCACTGGCTTCCTCGGTCCTGACCAGTCGCCCTCCTGACAGATGGAGCACTGGTCTGGCAACGGTACCGGTACACCAGTTGTTCGCGGTGGTGTTCGCGGCGTAGCCATCGTACAATCAGTCGTAAATCAAACGAAAAGATTTTCAAACCAAGGGTTTGGACTAGATCTCAAAAAAATTCGAAGAATTTGAAAATTCGGAAGAGATAACAGACTCTTCACAACGTGAGGATGACGAAATACTGAGTTAAAAATTTGAAGGTTGGGACGATATACTAAAATTTCAAAATAAAAAAATTTTCCCAAACCTTCGGAGAAGTTTCAAAAAAAAATTCAGAAAACTCAAAGGTTCGACAAATTACCAAAAAGTTCAATTAAGCGTTTCAAAAAAAAAAGTTCTTATCAGAAACATACGATTTCTCCTTCACTTTCCGGAGCTAACTCTCAACATAAAAGTCTTCAGGTCGCTCTCTCTCCTTACAAGTCAGAAAATTATACCAGCAAGTGACGTGAATGTGTGCATGAAAAATATTTGAGTCCTCACAGAAATCTGGGAAGAGTCGGGTTGAAGAAGCTAGAGACTGAAAATGATACTAGAGATTCTTCAGCCAGGCAGTTAGCAGTATGCCAACTCCTGATTACTGAAGGTCTGCAGCATCACTTCCATCCTCCAACAACTCTTCCTTCCTCTTCACCTGATTGTCATGTCCACCTAACCTTCCAACTGGGCAGGGTCATGCATCTGGTCAACTAATTAGCTGAAAGCCAAAAGGCCGTCTCACAGATTCACAACTCTGTCCAGCCAATTGGCCAACAGAGACATGTCTCCGTGAGAGCTCATTCAAAAAGTATGTGTGAGGCCACCTACCATTTCCATGACAGAAGGCCAGCGGGAAAGATCATTCCAAAAAAAAAATTCCAAAAAAATTCAAAAACTTTATGATGTTACTTTACTTTACTTTACTCAATTCAACTTTCAAAAATTAAAATATCACAACTTCACAAATCTTTACTTTATTTTACAAACTTTCAAAACATTACGTTACTTTAATCGTTACAAAAAATTCAAAATACCAAAAACTTTACTTTACTTAATCTGCGAAAACCTCTGGTTTGATAGGCCTTATGCCCATGCTAAAAAAGCCGCTTAGTGCATTCTGCACTGTGCCAGCCTGTCCATAGGCCTCAGCGAAGAGACTTGAAATTTGTTACTGTGTGATAACCCTCCCAGGATGCTGCCTCAACTATTTATTTACAGCTCTGCCATAAAATGCCTTCAGTGGTCCATAGAAGGAGACGTCCAGGGGTTGTAGTCGGTGCGTACAGTGCGGAGGGAAGGAAAGCATTTTAATGCCATTGTTTTTGGCAAGTTCGAGCACTTCTATACTTTTGTGGCTTGAATTACCGTCAAGTAAAAGTGACACGTTATTTTCTTTAATGGGGTTGGCGTAAATAGCTCTCCTGTCATCCAGCCGGTGTCATTTACAAGCCCAAGTGTTCCTGTCGGTACTCCATCGAAAAGTTCGCTCTTCGATCTTTTCCTTGCAAAAATTAGGGCTGGTGGAATATAGTTCCCTGCGGTGTTCATGCAGCACACGACAGTTACATGCTGCCCTCGTTCGGCGCTGGTCAAAAAACCAACTTTTTTCTTCCCCTTCGTGGGTAAAATTTTGGGGGTATTTTGAACCGCTGAAAGAACAGATTCATCCGCATTCCATATTCGTCTGGAAAGAATATCATTTGAATTTAATACCTGAGAATTTTAGACACACAAAACTATAATAAACATTACATTAGTTTTTACGTTTAACTTACCTCATCAAGGATAGTAAAAAACTTGCTGACTTGAGGTTTGTTAAAACTTGAGCTCTCCCCATGGATGTCGCCTCTGGACTTCGCAGCGAAATATCAGGATGTCTCTTCCTGAAGCCACGAAGCCAGTCCCATCCAGCAATTTTTTTGTCCCGAGGGAAACGATGTTCAATTCCATTCTGCGAGTTCATACCGTAGTTTCCTGACGTCATCACATGTCAATCCAAATAGTCTTGATTCCAGTATCTTGATGTGTTCCACTAAAACTCTTTCCAAATACAAAGGAAACGTTGTACCAAAACGACCAAGACCTTTTCCAATTCCTTTGGTCTTTTTAATCGTTCCAAGAGCTCTTCTCCTTAAAGTTGCCTGTGGAACTCTATAAGTTTTTGCCGCTTTCATCCAACCCATTCCATTCTTGTTCACAGCATCAATGGCACTTTACATTGCCTTTTCGTCCCAACTCTGACGATTACTCTGCCTCTTATAGTTGCCTACCATTTCTATTCAAAAATTAAAAATTTACAATTTAATTGTAAAAATTAGAGAACTAAACTGTATGAGATTTTGTAGAAACTTACTACAATTTATTGGTAAGAGTGTAAGGTGTGTGTAAAATTTGGTTGTTTGGAAATATGATCTTTTTAAAAAAAAACCCAACCGTGTTTATTCATTACGTTTGTGGGTAAAATGACATACTGTTTCATTTTGCCCACATATGTATTATATCATTTTACCCTCAAATATAACATTAATTTTTTTTTTAAATATATTACTTCCAGCCAACAGAGAACTAAAATTTACGCTCACACAAACACTGTCAAGAACTTCTCTCTTGCCTTTTGTATTAAGATCCTCTCAAAATCTTTTCGGTGTTCTATATAGACATATTCCTTTCTCTTATGTTCATATATCAGCTTATCACTAGAATAATATTTTGAGCACTGCTCTTACAAAAACCAACGGAACTTACTGAAATTTTCACAGGAACGAACTAGAATAATATTTTCAGCACTGCTCTTACAAAAACCAACGGAACTTACTGAAATTTTCACAGGAACGATGGTTGACACGTCTGATTGCATTGATGGACTACGGAAAGACTAAATTTAATTCAGATTTGGAGATTCATGGAATGTGTCATTTTACCCTAGTATGTCATATTAAGCCAGTGTCCCCTACAGTTTTTATTCCATTTTAATTTTTACATTGCACTTTTAATCATTTAGCAATAATTTAATTGTTTGGACACATCGCGTTCTTATGGAATGAGCGATTCTTATCGTACTATACTTACGGAAAATTGGATATTTAAACTTAACGAAAGTTCCCCTCACACGATTTAAAGTTAATTTGTGTACGCCTATTAAATTAGAGGGCGCGTTCGCTTTACGTAAGTAAATGTACTTACGTATACTTCCATTGTAGTTCAGCCTTAACAAAAACATGTGTTGTCATGTAGCACAATGCATGGCACAAATACAATCAGATCAAGCAGATCAATTTGCAACTCTATCATTATAAGTACCATCGAACGGGAATTTCTTCTCTACGTGATAGAGAGAATATTTTTTGCAAATAAAATTCAATTTAACACAGCAACATGGGCTGCTCTAAATTTCTTGTTGCTATGCAGTTTTGTTCGTTGCTATGAAAATTTTATCGCTAGTACCGTAAGATCACAGATGCACTGCCATTTCTTGTAATCATGCGCCTCTGCTACTTCGTCAGTGGTGTCGTGTGCAAGCAAGGGCTATATAAACGGCAAGCTGACTGATCTCGAGCTCTTTTTGTACTTGACATCGCTTGAGGTAAGTTAGCTTGTTAGGGACTAACATTTATATCGGGTATCGATATATCATCTTTTAACAACTAATTAAAACACTTTATTTCTGGTCTCGACGGAAATAAGGAATCTTGCTTCGGGTCACCACTGAAGTTAAGATATTTACTAACACTCACTTTAAGTCGGGTCTCGACTGGCTTAAAGAATATTATCTCGGGTCTCGACTGAGATAAACTTTTACTAACAAAACACTTTGTTTCTGGTCTCGACGGAAATAAAGAGTCTTGCTTCGATTCTTGACTGAAGTTAAGATATTTACTAACATTCACTTTAAGTTGGGTCTCGACTGGCTTAAAGAATATTATCTGGGGTCTCGACTGAGATAATCTTTTACTAAGAAAACACTTTATTTCTGGTCTCGACGGAAATAAAGTATCTTGCTTCGGGTGTCGACTGAAGTTAAGATATTTACTAACATTCACTTTAAGTCGGGTCTCGACTGGCTTAAAGAATATTATCTCGGGTCTCGACTGAGATAATCTTTTACTAAGAAAACACTTTATTTCTGGTTTCGACAGAAATAAAAAATTTTGCTTCGGGTATCGCCTGAAGTTAAGATAGTCTTACTAACATTAAGAGTTTATTTCTGATCTCAGCGGGAATAAAAAATTGTTCTAACAAAATATTAGAACAAAGGGTCTTGGCTTAAAGCCTATTACTCAAGTGCCAAGGTGGAGATCGGTGAGTACCAGTCACCTGTAATATTTTAATACTTATTCATATATCTATTTGACTATATTTGGACTTATAAATATATTATACATTTCGTGTGCATATCTATTTTACATATCTATTTATATTACATTCTTGACGATCTTATATTACAACTTGTTGCCAATAAGTGTTTTCAGTTTGATACAAAAAATCTCTGACCCAAACTTATTTACTGAATTTTGTCTCAACATATATATTTCTGAAAACCGTACATCATAAATCGGTGTCAAATAGTGTATTTTTTAGTGTGTGTTGATCTCTGACCCAACAGTTTATATACTCCTGCCTTAATACTGTTGCGAGCGTGGCCTTTGGTTCGTTATTTAAAACACAATATTTAATATACAAGTTCTTTATTTCACTCTATTCTTATACAATTCACAAACTTTTAATTAATCAACTCAACTTTAATTATCGCTAATAGTGTACTTTCAATTATCGCAATCCAATTACAACACTTTCGCATGTTTATTACTTTCGCTTGTTAACACTGCAAAGTCTAAGACAAGACTCTTCCTCTGGCGGTGACATCTATTATACTTATACCCTAGAAACTCTCCAGATTATTCTGGAGTGTTCTATTCCAGAACCTTCTTGTCTATTCTATTCATTCTACTCCTGAACATTCTCCAAGATTCCTTCACCGATTCTCCGAACCTGAAGTTGTTTACTCTCCATTGCCAGTAGATGTCACCAATTGTCTCTTTCTATTGCACGTAACACTACCCCTCCTTAAATTTGTTCGTCCCGAACAACAGGTGGTCCACGGTCTTGATGCTCGTAGTATTGACACAAGCGGTCCAAATGAACAATTTTACGCTTGCCTCTTGTGCCACGCTGAATCCTGTATACCACGTCATTAATTCTAGTTACTACTGAATACGGTCCCTCCCACTGTTGTTGTAGTTTTGGAGAACGTCCCTTATGTCGTTTCGGGCTGTACAGCCAAACAAGATCACCTTCGTTAAATCCTGCGGAATTAGCACGTAAGTCATAGCGGGTCTTCATCCGATCAGTATTTGCTGCTAATTTCGTCCTCGTGGCCTCGTGCACATAAGCTAATTGTTGTTTAAGCTCCGATACGTAGTCTTCTGGTAACGCATCTCTCTTCCGGATATGACCTTAGCTGGGGTTTGTCCGGTAGTATTATGAATGGCTGATCTATATGCCATTAGGAATATAGGAATATGTCGATCCCAATCGCGTTGATGATAGTCAACTACTTTCTTTAGATGCTCGATCAATGTTCTGTTGAAGCGCTCTACAATACCATCAGATTGTGAGTGTAGAGGAGTTGTTCTGGTTTTTCTTATTCCCAACATTTTACACATCTCCTGGAAAGTCCGCGATTCGAAGTTCCGTCCTTGGTTCGAATGAAGTTCGTGAGGCACCCCAAACCTACTAACCCAATTCGTTATTATTTCTTCCGCAACTGTGGTTGCCTCTTGATTAGGGATTGCATAAGCTTCAGGCCATTTACTGAAATAGTCAATGGCAACTAATATATAACGGTTACCGCCATCCGTTTCAAGGTCAAGGTCAAGGTCCAGCGATGACTACAGCTATCTTTTCAAAGGGGGCTCCGACGTTATACTTATGCATTTCTCCTCTGCTTCTGTGTTGCGGCCCTTTGCAAGCAGCACAGACAGTGCATCTGCGGCACCACTCCTCCACATCTTCTCGCATATGTAGCCAATAAAACCTTTCCCGTATTTTGGAAATTGTTTTGTTCACTCCCAAATGTTTTCCAGAGGTTCCACCGTGCATTTCTTCTAGAACATCTTTGACGTTTGATGCTGGCACGACTATCTGCATTCGGAATGATTCGCCGTTAGGTGCTTCCCATTTGCGTTTTAATATACCACATTCAACATGAGGAGAGTTCCATTGAGCCCAGTAACTTTTCAGCTTCTCGCTCCGCTCCGAAATATCCTTCCGGTCTGGTTTTTCCATGTCTTCTTTCCAAGCAAGAATAGGTGAAATGTCCGGATCTTCTCGTTGTGCTGTTCTCAGGCCCTCGTTGTTCCAACCTGTAGATGGTTCCACGGTTACCAACTGTATAGTTGCTGTTGTTTCTTTTTCTTCCACCCGCGCGCAATGTTTGCATTCAAGTTTGCATGGACGTCGTGAAAGGGCGTCTGCATTTCCATGGATACGACCTCTTCGGTGTTGGATTTCAAAATCCTAAGAATGGAGTCGCTCTATCCATCTCGCCACTTGTCCCTCAGGGTTCTTAAACTGCAGAAGCCATTTAGCGCTGCATGGTCGGTACGAAGGATAAATTTCTGCCCGTAGAGATATTTATGAAAATGTTTTGTTGAACTTACAATGGCAAGTAGCTCTTTTCTTGTAGCACAATAATTTTTCTGTGACCTTTAAAGTGCTTTGTTATAGTAAGCTACTGGAACTTCTTGGCCATTCTCCTCCTGCGAAAGCACTGCATGCACCAATACCTTCATTGCTGGCATCCGTATCTAATATAAATGTTATCCCCAGCTTTGGATAGTGAAGTACTGGAGCTTCACAGAGCTGTTGCTTCAAATTTTCAAAACTTTCGTTGCATTTATCCAACCATATGAACGGCTTTCTCTTTACTGTAAGTTGATGTAGGCTTCTTGCTATATCTACAAAACTTTCACGAATCGCCTGTAGTAGGTAGCTAAGCCAAGAAAACTCCGTAATTGATGTTTTTCCTTTGGAACTGGCCAATTTTTGACGGCTTCTACCTTCTCTGGATCGGTTCTTACTCGTTGTGATGAAACTATGTGCCCTAAATATTTAACTTTATTTTTGAATAGAGCACATTTACTCGCACTGAGCTTCAATTTTGCATTTTTGAGTCTTTGAAGTACGTCCCGTAAGTTGTTTTTATGTTCCTTGAATGTCCTTGCGATTACTGTTATGTCATCCAAGTAGACAAGACATGTTTTTCAGGTTAAGCCGCGTAGAACACATTCCATTAGTCGTTCGAATGTGGCTGGAGCATTACATAACCCGAATGGCATTACTTTGAATTACCACAAGCCACTGCCAACTGAGAAAGCAGTTTTCTCTCGGTCCTCGGGATGTATTTCCACTTGCCAGTAACCACTCTTCAAATCCAACATGGAAAACCATTGTGCTCCGGAAAGGGTATCCAACGTGTCATCAATCCTCGGTAATGGATAGCTATCTTTTCTCGACACGTTATTTAGTTGGCGGTAGTCTACACAGAATCGGGTGCTGCCATCCTTTTTCCTAACCAGAACAACCGGCGATGTCCAAGGGCTGTTAGATTCCACTATTATGCCTTGTTTTTTCATGTAGTTCATCATATCTGCAACTTCTGGAATCTCCTGTATCGATCCGATGCTGGACAAGATTTGTTTTAACATAATCATCATCATTCATTGCAAATAATTCCGAAAATTCATCGATCACCTCTTTGGCATCGTTGTGTTGTCGTTCACTTAAGGCACTGGACGAAAGAAGTTTCTGAACCTGTTGGGTAGTACCTGGTATAGGTTTTGCCTCCCTGACATTACTACCATTATCCAAACTGACGATTTGGTAAACGGGCTCACAATTTCCAATTATAGCACCTTCTTTTAGTTGTACCTCATTTTCGGATGTGTTCAGCACTCTGACTGGTATTAATCTTGCACCTTCTGCCTTCACTAAACTTGCCAGCAATGATGCTCCATGTAACTTTTGTGGAGTTAGATAGAATCGGCAAGTCCCGATGTCATCAGTAAGCTTTGTCCATATTAGTGGCTCGGAGCATGGCGAAAGAGTTGTATTTTCGCAGACCATCGTCCTTACTTTCACAGAATGATCTGCTCCTTCTCCTAGTTTCATAGAAATTTCTATGTTCCCATATTTGAGAATCCGCTCTCCGACATCCAGATTTATTTTGTATGTGGTCATGAAATCTATTCCAAGAATGCATTCATCCATTATGTCTGAAACCAGGAAAGTGTGAGAAAATAGTAGTTCGCCTAGTTGAACATCTAAAGTTATCTCTCCTAACACCCGTGCTGCTGACCAGTTGCTGTTCTTAGTAGATATTTGGTGGTGTTGTGAAGCCATTTGTTCTAAACAAGATCTGCTCTAATAATTGATCGGGATGCTCCAGTATCGATAGTGACTGCGCAGTCATTTTTTCATACAGTTCCATATATAACAACACTGCTATTATTTCTCTGCAACTGACCTACTTGAATGATGACTTTGGGGCTGTCGATTCCACCAACCAACTTCTGCCCCACAAAGTTGGTTTTCACTAGTTTTCCGACTGCTCAACAGGAGAGCTGATGCGACTAATCGCTGCTTGATATCTAGTCTCTCCACGAATAGCTTGTTCCCTGGCTCGACATCTTTGGCATACTTCTTTCCCTTCTTCTTCAGGTGATTCCAATCGTCGACGTTTTCTGCAGTCTCTTTGAAGGTGCCATGATCTATTACAATTCCAGCATCGAAGGACACTACGTGAAGGCGTGCTCTATGATAATTGCACTCTGTTACAAGTACATTCTTCCACTGAAATTTCTCTTACTCGTACTGCACTCCGTGAAGCTTGTCTGGCGGATTCATACGCTAATGCAAAGGCTAGTGCTTCTGCTGTTGATTTATTTCCTGCTAGCCTTAACGATTGTTGTAAATTTTTATCTGCAATAGCGTTCACAAATGCCTCCGTCGCCACTTCATTGAGAAAATCCGCATTCACGCTGGAGTATGAAAGATGCGCTAATCTTTCTACATCTGCCTACAGTTGTTGTAGTGATTCGCCATTCTTGCGAATCCTGTTGCGTAACTGTAGGCGATATACTTGCTGCATGTGCACATCTCCGTAACGTAATTCTATCGCCTGTACTAATGAAGTGTAATCACGTTGCTTTTCAATCGGTACAGTTTGTAAGAGCTCTGATGCAGGACCTCGAAGTGCTAACACCAGAGCTATAGCTTTGTCTTCATCATTCCATCCATTTACCTCTGAAGCTGCCTCGAATTGTCTCTTGAAGACATGCCACGAATTTTGTCCATCAAATATTGGGGGTTTCATTCTACCTGCACCGGATATCTCAGCTGCTACGTTTAGAGACTGACGATGCTTTATTCTTTCCAGATTTGCTTTAAAACTGTCAAGCTGCTCGGTGACTTTCTGTAGAGCTTCCGCCACTTCCTGTTCGATTCCTTCAATTTTTAAATTTTGTTTGTCTAATGATTTTTTCAGGAAAGTCTTCTGTTCCTCCAAACGAGTTTCCAGACAATTCTCCAGAGAACTCTTTTGTTCGTCCAAGCGGGTTTCCATAGATTTCTGCTGCTCATCTAACCGGGATTCCAGAGAATTCTTTTGTTCCTCATTGGAATTCTTCTGTTCATCAAAACGGTGTTACTCGAGAGAATTCTTTTGTTCATCGAGAGAATTCTTTTGTTCATTGAGAGAATTCTTTTGTTCATCAAAACGGGCTTCCATTTTGCTCATTAAAGTACTCAAAAGCTGTTCCATTTTCATCGCAGGCTCTTCTTCAGCTTCGGTTTCTTCCAAGTTCTCTTCGAAAATAAATGTTTCAGGATCCTTTCCTTCCTCTATCAAAGCTTGTTTGAGTCGCTCGACTAGCACTTTCTTTGCACCTGTCGTTTGTAATGACCAGCTCCCTAGCTCTACTTTCAAATCCTGTATTCGAAGCTCCTCGACTTCGCGCCCCATTACTTTAGTAATTCACTTATAGTTGAATATAAATTATTTTCCAGAACTATCACAATTTAACACAATTTCATAAAATTAATCGCACTTCGAATTTTTCAGTCAATTGCCACCACTTTATTTCGCGAATTTATTTCACTTCTGACACCAGTTGTTGCGAGCGTGGCTTAAACATAATTCCGACGACAGACGACAAACGACGACGATGTATCGCTGTCAAACTTCTAAAAGCACTGCATCTTAAGGCTTAAACCCTTAGAATATAGAGAGTACAGGAAGTGTGATAATCCAAATTTGGTGTAGTGAAATTCTGGTTGTGTTAGTATCTGTTGCCGCTGGGAACAAGTTTACAATAGGCGCACTAGCTCAGATTTTTTCCCCGCTTCGCTCCGCGCGCATGTGTGTGTGTGCCCCTGCCAGCCTGCCTGTGTGTGTATTTCTTTAATAAATGTTTTTCTATTCCATTTTAACTAAATGCTGCTTTATTACACATCAATTAATATTCGTAATAAATAAAAAAAAACGATGCTGGTAACCCGAATGTTCGGAAGGTATGTATATACGTACCACTGCCTCTTTTTAATACTAAAAAGACGAACAAGATTTAATTAATTGCGGGTGAATGTCAAATTGTGTTGTGAAATATAGTGCAAATTTCGCGATTTTTAAACTTAAATATCTCGGAAACTATAAGTGAGCACCAAATAAAAATTGCAAATTCGTGATTTGTGAGTAAATTCGATCTAGTATACAAAGTTTGAAAAAAATCTGAGCTAGTGCGCTTATTGCTTCAAGGAGAGAACTAAAGGAGGCGACATGTGATGAAAAAAGCGTAGCAACCACTGACATATATACAATGGACTGCTGACGCTACAAAAATTGCTTACATTATTTGACATTATTATGGGATCACTTTTTTGTAGTTGTCTCGTTTTAGTTTAACTACTTTATTCCGCGGAACTACAAACAATAAGTTCTATACAAAATACACCATAGTCCAGTTTCAGTTCATTGGTTTTCCCAATGAATATATAGAATAGAAATAGATGGCAATACAATAATTGTAATCCTTTCTCTGTCCCCCATAGCTACTTTTAGGGGCAGGTAGACAGAAATTGCTTAATTTTATTTCTTTAAAAATCAAGTTTAAAAAACATTTGATGTTGTATGAGATAAGCTTCCAAGAATAAAAATAATTTCGAATGCATCTGTAATTTGTTGAACTTTTAATATGAATATTAAAGTGAAAGTAAAACTTGAAATTAAGACAATTGTCACACCCTGCCAAAAAAAGTTGACCCATATGAAATAGAAAATCAGGCAGTCCATGTTATATATGTCAGTGGTAGCAACTTTCGTTATTCTTCTTGTTTTTGTGAGGTGCCAGAGGAGGCGTTAAAAATTGTTGATGCCTTAAATATCGCAACAATTTAATGGCGCGAAAATTCAAACACATTTCTTAGAAACTACGCACAATCTTCCGCACCACCCACTGACATGTATATAAATGGACTGACTGATCTCCTGTTTCATGTGGCATCAGTTTTGATGCTCTCACTGACGATATATTTAAATTTATTTATTTAAAATGCTTTAAAAGTATTTTCCTCAACACGGCTTGTTGTATCTAAATCTTCGAGCATATATAACTCCTTTTTATATTACTATCACTTATGGCCGGTTTCACAGTCGAGTTTAAACCAAGGTTTAGTTTAAACCATCCTCCAAGTTTAAACGTAGTTTAAACCAAATCGGCTTTCACAGTGCATTCTGTTAGTAACGTTGGTAGTACTGATTAAATTGTGAACTAAATTAGTTATCGCCACCATTGTGAAGAATTTTCTATCAATAGCCATTAACCATTTCCTATCAAAAGTAAATTATCCCTTTTGTAACTGTCTCTGCGCCAAACGCACTTTGCGGCTCTTTGTTTATATAAAAGTGACAGTCAAACGCCCCGCCAAAATCAAGATGGCGAAAAATTTTGGCTACGCTGCCATACATATACTTACTATGGGATGTCATCTGCTTTAGTTCTCTCCTCAAAGGCTTATTGTAAACTCAAGCCTGCCGCTGTAGTGAACGCTCAGTACATCCGTGTAGTAGAATCAATATAGAGAGCAGGGCAACAAGATATATGGTTGAAAATATTGCGTTTGCTCCCACCGAAGATGTTCTTATTCGATGTCACTACGCCAACATACCCTGGGAATTTCTCATCTGTCAGAAACGTAAACAAATCTCGGTGGATGAAGGAATTTTTCGATATTTCATCGTTTGTGTTATGTATTTATAATGTAATTTGATATAAAAAGCTGTGTAAAGTGCACAAAATAATATTTTATAACTATACTTGCCTAAAAAATGATTTCCCACGTCGTACTTTGGTGTTGTTGTGGCAATTTTTCACCGAACACTTCATTCTGAAAATACATGAACATCGCTTAGAAATTTATCACTATAATATCAACAGATAATTACTTACACTCTTTACTTTATTTAGCACTATTTTTAAATATAATATCTTTCACTTTTCACAACTTTTAAATTACATTAAATTTCTTTCAAATTAGGAAAGTTCGTTTGACAACTGAAAATACATTTGTCTCTTTCTTCAATATAATGCTGACCTACTTCACGGGACCGCGAAAAAATCCACGCTCATACATACGAATTTTACATGTAACAACACTTCCTGTTGTCTCTATATTCTAAGCTTAAACCCAATTCCGACGACAGAGCAACAGAACGACAGACGACAGCGAAAATTTCGCTGCGAAACTGGCATTCGAAAATTGGGAACACAATTGCAACGACAGGCGATGAGTGACGATTGTGAAAGAAGAAGATATTGAAATTTCTTTTGTTAAATGTTTTGAGCGTTTTAAAAGGAGATTTTTATCAAGAATATTTTATATTATATTGAAAGAAATGCAATGAACCAAAGTGTGGAAAAAAACTGAAAATGCGGAGATTAAGTGAATTAAACGCTTTAAAATATCCATCCAACCCTTGTCTTTTTTGTCTTGCCTATCTTGTAAACTATAAATTATTTTATGGATTTCGCATTTCCTCGATCAATTTTTCCTCAAAGCTCATTATTTTAAAATTACCGCGGCGTGCTACCACCTAAAAAAAAACAAAAGTGAATGCCACAACCATTTCATCGATTAATTTTGTTGGTAGGACTGCAGCAACGACGGCAAAATTAAGGCTTAAACACAATTGCGACGACAGACGACAAACGACGACGATATATCGCTGTCAAACTTCTAAAAGCACAGCATCTTATGCGAATGCAGCAAATTGCGACGACCGACGTTGGGCGATCGACGACATTATCGCCGGGATTGATCAGTTTCTAAAGGCTTAAACACAATTCCGACGACAGAGCGACAGAACGACAGACGACAGCGAAAATTTTGCTGCGAAACAGGCAGTCAAAACATTTGGAACACAATTGCAACGACAGGCGATGAGCGACGATTGTGAAAGAAGAAGATATTGAAATTTCATTTGTTAAAATGTTTCGAGCGTTTTAAAAGGAGATTTTTATCAAGAATATTTTATATTATATTGAAAAAATGCAATGAACCAAAGCGTGGAAAAAAACTGAAAATGAGAAAATTAAGTAAATTAAACTCTTTAAAATAACCATCCAACCCACGTCTTTTTTGTCCACTTGTCTTGACTGTTTTGTAAACTATAAATTATTTTATGTATTTCGCATTTCCTCGATCAATTTTTCCTCAAAGCCCATTATTTTAAAATTACCGCGGCGTGCTACCACCTAAAAAAGACAAAAGTGAATGCCACAACCATTTCATTCGATTAATTTTGTTGGTAGGACTGCAGCGACGACGGCAAAATTAGAAACTGATCAATCCTGGCGATAATGTCGTCGATCGCTCAACGTCGGTCGTCGCAATTTGGTGCATTCGCATAAGATGCTGTGTTTTTAGAAGTTTGACAGCGATATATCGTCGTCGTTTGTCGTCTGTCGTCGGAATTGTGTTTAAGCCTTAATTTTGCCGTCGTCGCTGCAGTCCTACCAACAAAATTAATCGAATGAAATTGTTGTGGCATTCACTTTTGTCTTTTTTAGGTGGTAGCACGCCGCGGAAATTTTAAAATAATGAGCTTTGAGGAAAAATTTATCGAGGAAATGTGAAATCCATAAAATAATTTATAGTTTACAAGATAGGCAAGACAAGGGGACAAAAAAGACAAGGGTTGGATGGATATTTTAAACCATTTAATTTACTTGATTTCCGCATTTTCAGTTTTTTTCCACACTTTGGTTCATTGCATTTCTTTCAATATAATATAAAATATTCTTCATAAAAATCTCCTTTTAAAACGCTCGAAACATTTAACAAATGAAATTCCAATATCTTCTTCTTTCACAATCGTCGCTCATCGCCTGTCGTTGCAATTGTGTTCCAAACTTTTCGACTGCCTGTTTCGCAGCCAATTTTTCGTTGTCGTCTGTCGTTCTATCGCTCTGTGGTCGCAATTGTGTTTAAAAGCCTTTAGAAACTGATCAATCCCAACGATAATATCGTCGATCGTTCGTCGCAATTTGGTGCATTCGCATAAGATGCTGGGCTTTTAGAAGTTTGACAGCGATGTATCGTCGTCGTTTGTCGTCTGTCGTCGCAATTGGGTTTAAGCCTTTATGCCAATGCACGAAATTGCGACGAGCGACGATGACCGATCGACGATATTATCTTAATCTCAAGAGATATTAAAGCCCAATTCAGAATCGGCGCACCATGCATCATGATGCATGTTGCAAAGATTTTGACGGCCAATTCACAATCGGCGCAGCAATCATATTTGCAGCAAGCAGTGTAGGAAACTTTGTAATGATAACTTTTTTTATAATTCACAATTATTTACAAACATATCACCTTAATCCCGAGTTTTATATTGTGCATAATTTTAATTTAGTCGCTTTTCTTTAAAAAAATAGATCCGGAGGTGTTGTGGCCTGGAAGAGTTTTAGGAGGGAACCGAATTGAAAAGACGTATTTGCACGCGTTATACTTTTAATGAATCTTCTTCTACATGAGTTACAGCTCAGGAACTTATATCTAATTGACATGTTAGTACTTAACCTATTAGAATCCAGTGACTCCTGGTTGAATTAAAGGTACAGTCACAACAGTTCTCCCCCACTAATAAAAACGTTACTGGTCGTTTGAAGAATGTTGATCCAGAACATAATCTTTAAGGTATCCTGGTGGTCGGCGAGTACGTTTCAAGGGTTGAACTTTAACGGTTGGCGGAGACTGATTGTGTTGTGAGCACGGTTGGTAGTCACCTGGCAATGGTGAAGTAACTGGTTCCGGATGTGTCACAATTTCTGGTGACATTTGAATACTTGGTTGAAAAATAAGTTCGGGATACTCTAATTCATTGGCAGCGTCCCGACTCTCAATGACGTTCTCAGCTGGTGTTGGGTCAGGCACAATTGTTACTGGCCCTTCAGCATCGCTGGTACTCCTAAGCTGATCTATATGGCGTTTATATACGTAGCCATTGTCGAGTTTAATAAGGTAGTGTAGATAGCCAAACTTCCTCAACACTACGCCAAATCGCCAAGCTGGTTTGTTGTTAATGTAATAACGAGACTGAACTCGATCCCCAATCGTGAAGGAACGAGCAGTGCTAACCACTGGTCCTTGAATGTCCATCTCATGATATGGCTTAATTGCATCAAGTCGAATCTGAAAATTTCGCTTTAAGTATAGTTCAGCAAGTGTTCTCCCCTCCGCAAGAGGAGTTGCTCTATATCGATGAATAATCTTTTCAAGTTTTCGATGAAGTGGCAGGGGTTCATTCTTCATTGCTTGTAAGCGGTTCTTGATTGTTCTTACATTTCGCTCAGCCAGACCGTTTGTGGCTGGATGGCTAGGTGAGGAAAACTTTTGAAAAATTCCATTTGAAGTGCACCATTTTTTGAAGGTCTCACTGGTGAAAATTGTGGCGTTGGCGGAAACTAACACTCTTGGCAATCAATGAGTTGCAAATATTTCGTCAAGTAGCTCGATAGTCTTTGCAGATGAAGGTGCATCATTTGAAATTCGAACTTCTACCCATTTTGACTTAGCGTCTACCAAGATTAGAAGATGTCTTCCTTCATAAGGTCCTTCATAATCCATGTAGACACGATCCCAGTTTTCCTGTGGCTCCTCCCACGGGTGAAGTGGTGCCTTCGGCGGGCTTGATTTAGTACCGGCACAAATTTCACATGATTTCGATATTTCCTCAATTGCTCGATCAATACCTGTCCACACACAATATTGACGAGCCAGCTGTTTCATTTTTGTAATTCCTATGTGCGTACTGTGTAATTCTCTTAATATGCTGGCTTGAAGAGAGCGAGGAATAACGACTTGATTACCTTTGAAGAGAACACCACTATCTAGTGTATATTCTTGGTTGTTTTTTGAATTATTGTTGATGAGATCATTTTTAATTTTTGAAAGCTCCTGGTCTATATCTGTTTCTAGAGCTATAGTTTCTGATGTGATTTCATTTGAAGAAATTTGTAGAATTGAAAAGGAACAAATGTCATGAACCTCTTTATTTATTGAAAAATCCATGCCCTGTATTCTTGAATTGTGTGGCACCCTTGATAAGCAATCGATATTGGTATTGTCAGTGCCTTTTTTGAATTTCGTCTCTTAGTTGAATCCTGATAAGAATGATGCGTATCGAAGAAGACGAGCTGATGTCATTGCTGGAAGCTTGTTTGAATGATGAAATATTCGAATCAGTGGTTGTTTATCTGTAATAAGTTGAAAATGATGTCCATAAAGGTACATATAGAAATGGCTGACTGAGAAAACAATTGCCAAAGCTTCTCTGTCGAGTTGACTATAGTTCTGTTCAGCTGGTGTAAGAGAACGAGACGCGAATGCAACCGGTCTCTCCTGTCCATTTACCAAGTGTGACAGTACACCTGCGATTCCCGTTGGACTCGCGTCACATGTTAGGAGAATTGGCAGGTCTGGATCGAAAGGTATGAGAACCCGATCACTGGATATCTCGCTCTTAAGTTTCCTGAATGTAGCTTCACATGAAGCTGTCCATAAGAACTTTGATCTTCCTTTCAGAAGTTTCCTTAGGAGATGTGTTTTTGTTGAACAGTCTGGAATAAATGTTGAATAATATGTAACTAATCCTAAGAATCTTCTGACTTCATCAGCATTAACAGGTCTCGGGATGTCCAAGATCGCTTTGACTTTTTCTTGACATTTTAATATTTGATTATTTCGAATTGTATGACCCAAGTATTGAATTTCTGTTTTGAAAAAATCGCATTTATCTTTGTTAAGATGGAGATCATACTTCTGGAGTTGAGAAAGACATCCTTCAAGTCTAAGCTGGCATTCTTCCTTTGATCGCCCGTGGACGATAATGTCGTCGAAATAAGATAAGGTTCCTTCCAGCCCCTGAAGTATTTGATCGATAATCCTATTAAACTCACTCGGTGCAGTCTTGATTCCGAATGAGAGGCGATTCATGATGTAGGTTCCTCGGTGTGTTGAAATCGTTTGAATTTTTGCACTCTCCTGGTCCATTTTTACGTGAAGATAAGCCTTAAAAATATCCAATCGGCAAAAGTAGGAAGAATTTCGAAGGTCATTAAGAATCTCGTCTATTCGTTTAATTGGATAATGTGCTGATTGAAGTTGTTGGTTTACACCAATTTTGTAATCGACACAAAGGCGTACTTTCCCATCTGGTTTTGGTATGCAAACGAGTGGTGATCCCCAATCACTGTGATCAAACTTAGAAACGATGCCATCAGCCTCAAGGGCATCAAGCTCCCTATTGACCTCTTCTCGTAACGCATACGGCACATCACGTTCCCGGGCAAACACTGGTTTGGTTCCCTCTCGAAAATGGAGAGAACATGTGATTCCAGGAATGCATCCAACTCTTTGTTCGAATATTGGAGCATGTTTTAAGAAAATATTGTCGATTGAATATATGTGTGGCTCAATTGTCTTATTCGAGCTAGAGCGATCCAATTCGTTGAGATCAATTTCCAAATGACGCATCCAGATGCGACCAAGTAATGGAGGAAATTCGTCAGGAACAACATATAGGTGTTGGCTACGGAAACTAATCTTTAATAATAAGGCAGGCATGCCTTGTCTTGCTTATTCGTTCGGCAGATTGGAGGCTGTGCAAAGAATTAAACTTCACTTTTCTCATACAATATGTATGCGCGTGTGGCGCTTGTTTATTCTCTATAAAATAATACATTCAGTTTTCTATAACTAATACATCGAGTAGTTCACTTTACTTACTTTATTTGGTGCCTTCAATCGCGTAAGCCTTTACTATAAATGCACGTTCAATATTATCCCGTACTAGTTCAGTATTTGTCAGAGAATGACTTCCCTCGCTTTTCTCTTCTTCTTCTTTGTTTCTTCTGTTTAATACGGCCGTGCAGGTTCTCGCCGCCAATTACTATCTTCGCGCTCGTTCCCACGACATTCCGCCCCCTGTGAATTGCCATGGCTCCAGTACCAGGATCTTCCAATGGTAATGGTACAGGATCGGAAAATTCACGACTGACGACATCTAGTATTGCGAGCTTTGAGACAGGCTTCCTCAGTATTGAAGTTGCTGATTTAACTGCGGCAGTCCGAACCTGACCGTCCGGGCCAGGAAAGGTTTGAACGACTCTCCCTCTTTGCCATTTACTTCTGGGTTGATCATTGTCACATATTATCACCAAATCTCCAGTTTTGATTGGTTCTACCTTCTCGTGCCATTTCGTCCGCCGCGTCAATGTTGGCAAGTACTCCTGGATCCATCTTTTCCAAAAGCGATTCTTCAGCTGTTGAGCGATTCGCCATTGCTTACGCAATGACCATAGCTTGTCGTCACACGAACCTGGCGTTTGGGTTGAGTTCATCGTACCAATAAGAAAGTGATTCGGAGTAAGTGGTTCTTCTTCATCACTTGATACCGGTAAATGTGTTAGTGGTCGACTATTGACAATACACTCGGCCTCTATTAGTAAACTGCGAAGTGTTTCTACCCGTGGAGCCTGTTCATGGAGAGTGCAGGCTAGAACTCTTTTAACTGATTGGACCAGGCGTTCCCAGCAACCTCCAGCATGAGGATTTCTTGGACAATTAAAGATCCATTCAATACCTTGATTTGATAATTCAGCTTGAATCTTGTCGTTATCGAAGTCATCGATCGCAGTTGGTAACTCTCGTTCTGCACCCACAAAATTTGTTCCATTATCACTTCTTATCCTACTTGGTATTCCGCGGCGATTAACGAAGTTGCGAATGCATAATAAGCAGGCATCTGTTGATAGGTCGGCTGCTAGTTCAAGATGTACCGCTCGAACGGTCAGAGAGGTGAACAATGCTACCCAACGTTTTTCCTTACGGCGCCCGACACTTACATAAAAAGGTCCAAAGTAATCAAGGCCCGTGTATGTAAATGGACGGATATACGGTGTTACTCTATCCTTTGGTAGCTGTCCCATCAGGGGAATTTTTGGCATCACTGATTTGTTCTTACATACCTGACAGTTTTTTACAGTGCGTTTTACCAGAGATCGTAGGTCAGGAATCCAAAAGCATTGACGAATTTCATTCACAGTTGCTTCTTGGTTTTGGTGAAACAGTTTATTATGGTAGTATGTGACAATTAGTTGCGTTAAGGAGTGGCCTTTTGACAAAATGATTGGCCTCTTCATTGTTATTGGAACAGCTGTAGCTGCATCGATTCTACCTGAGATTCTAAGGAGTCTTCCTTCTCCTAAGACCGCCGTGAGACGGTAGAGGGAACTTGATTTACCGATGGTTTCACCATTGATAAGTAATTTTATTTCATCGGCAAAGTCATCAAGCTGTGCTTGACGACACAGTAAGTGCTCAGCATTTTGTAATTCCAGTACTGTTAGTTCTTTGTTGACGGCGGAATACCTTTTCGGTTGACAGTTATTAATAAACCTTAAGCACCAGGCTGTTGTCCGTTTTAGTCTGCGATAGTCGGAAAATTTAGTCAAATCTATAATGAAGCTATTGCCTACCAGCTGGTTGAGCAGGACATGTTTTGCTCGGAGCTCTTCTTCGCACTCGTGACCGGAAATCTGTTCTGGAGTACTTGGCCAGAGTTTCTCTTCGCTTTATAGAAACTTTGGACCATTCACCCACCTGCTTCGTGGGTCGAAACGAGCTGGATACTTGGCCCTTGTCGCATCATCTGCTGCATTTTGTTTACTAGGTATCCAGCGCCATTCAGACATTCTGGAACTCTCTAGAATTTCAGCTATTCTGTGGGCTACGAACGGTTTGTAGCGTCGGTGATCAGAGTGGATCCAGTTAATGACTGTCGACGAATCACACCAAAAATATCTATTACTGACTACTCCGTCATAGGTTTCTATTATATTGTTACATAATCGTATACCAAGTACCGCTGACTGTAACTCTAGGCGTGGCACTGACAAATGTTTTAATGGCGCACATCTTGTTTTGCCATTTACGAAGGCTATCTGGATCCCATTGGCTGACTGAATCCGGAAATAGCATACGGCGGCAAAGGCGTTCTCACTGGCGTCGACGAACGTGTGTAGTTGGACATCTGTGGCGATGGACAGGTAGGGTGAGTAACATCTTGACAAACGAAACTCTTTCATGGATCCCAGTTATTTTTGCCACTGTAACCACGATTTATAAATGTCATCAGGGAGTGACTGATCCCAACCGATGCCACTTTTCCAAAACTTTTGTAACATAACCTTGGAGTGTATCATGAAGTTTGCCAGCAGTCCGAACGGGCCAAATACAGACATAGACATGCTTAAAAGTTCCCGTTTGGTAGGTCGTCTTTTACCCGCGAGCACGTCCTTATCTACTCGGAGAAACTTCAGCTGAAACTTCAATGTGTCATCCTTTGTGTCCCAGTACATTCCCAATATTTTTTCCGTACCAGCTGAGGATTCCATGTTCATGCTGACCGGATGTTCTGGTGTCTTATTATGGCCATTCAAAGTTTCAGCCACAATGTCGCTATTTGAAACAAAGTCTCTTAACTCAAATCCTCCTTGGTTATGAATTTGTTTCACGGCTGATGATACTTCAATCGCTTCATCGATGTCGTCAAAGCTATCGACAAAGTCATCGACGTAGTGATGTTTCATAATTGCTTTAACTGCTCTTGGGTACTTTTCAATGAAATCCGCGGCGTTTTTATTTTTTATGAAATGAGCTGAGCATGGTGAGCAAGTTGCACCAAATGTCATTACCTCCATCGTGTAGACCTCTGGCGGCTTTAAGGTGTTTCCATCCCTCCATAGAAACCGCTGTGCATCTCTATCTTGAGGTTGGATCAAGATTTGATGAAACATTTCTCTGATATCAGCGCACACTGCTATCTTTCTCTTACGAAAGTTGTATAATACTGTTGTAAGAGACTGACACTGATCTGGTCCCTTGAGTAGTTCAGTGTTCAGTGAGGTACTATTCACTGTCGCAGCTGCATCAAACACTAGCCGCAACTTTTCAGGCTTGTTCGGATTTCGTACCGCGAAATGTGGTAAGAACCATGTTTTCGGACCTCTTTTCTTAGCTTCGACATCTGTGAGTTTTCTGGCATAACCTTTGTTTAAGTAGTTTGAAATGATTTCACTGTAGCAGGCTGCGTAATTTGGGTCCCTTTTCATTTTATTTTCAATACCCTCAAGTCTTCTTTTGGCCATATCGTAGCTATCTGGAAGTACGACGTCCTGGTTTTTCCAAAGGAGACCGGTTTGGAACCTGTTCCCCACTCGAGCGGTAGTCTCATCAAGAATTCGTCGAGCATGCGTGTCAAGATCTGATTCCAAGTTAATTTCACTCTTTTTTACTCCAAAATTTTCCGTGGAGAAATATTCCTCGAATAGCTGATGCAGGTGATCGCTGTTTTCACTTGCTGCTTCCTTGGTATGAAGAACAATGGTGTTGTCGTGGCCATCAAATTTGTTAGTACTATTTTGTCCATAAACAATCCACCCTAATTTCCTTCGAACTATAACTGGGCCGCTTGACGAATGTTGAATGGAACGATTTGGGAAACTGAGATGACAGTTGTCTATGCCTATTAGTAATTTAGGACTCACATTACTGTATTCACTTATTGGCAGGTCCTTTAAGCCCTGATATTTGCTGTAGATCTCTGAAAGTTTCAACGTTTGAGATGGTAGGCTAATGTTTTTGACGGTTCTCACATTGTTTATAGCAAACCTTTTGGATCTGGGTTTATTTTGACTTAGTTCTAGATTAGCCAGCGTGGATAGTTCCGTCGTCTTCTTGTTGCCAAACCATTGCAACGTAAGCGGCTCTACCCTTCCATTTATTTTTAGTTGTTTAGCTAGGCTTTCATCCATTAGTGTTATAGAAGAACCTTCATCTATCAGAGCGTATGTTTCCACTTCTGTGTTCGGCCCAAACAAGCGCACAGGCAGAATTTTAAATAACAATTCCACTGGCTTCTCCAATGGCCTTTCGGTATAGCAATTAAGTACTGAATGTGTGATATCAGGCTTGTCTTCCTTTGTTGCTCCATAGTTCTTCGTAACTATTGGCTTTGGTTCTATTGTCTTTGGCTTTTGTTCTACTTTTTCCTCATGAAGCAGAGGATGATGAATCCGTTGACAGCCATCTAATTTACATGCGCCTTTTATTTTACATGTCCGGGTGTTATGCCCTAACTTTAGACAACCAAAACAAAGTCTCTTTTCTTTGGCTTTACACCATCGTTGGCTAACATTTAAATTGAGAAAAGAGAAACATTCAGTTATAGAATGGGACTTTTCACACATACTGCAGCCTGACTGAAATTGTTTCTGGCTGTGATCAAGTGAATGGAGGACCACATTTTTTGGTTTAGTTCGCTTGTCACTTTGACTTTGATAAGTTGATGATGTAGCCGTGACAAGGCTTACTAATCTGGACAATTGATTTAACCAATCACTAAAGTTTTTTACAGTTGCATAAGGCTGAATATTTATTGCATATTGTGCCCACTCGAGCCTTTTACTCATTGGTAGTTTGGCAATTAACTCTTCCATTAAAGTCGGGTTACCTAAATGTTGTTGGCTCTTGGTTGTTTCCAAAAAAGTCGCAAGATTTCTTACTTTAATAGCAAATGGTATCAATAAATCTAGTCTACTTTCTGGTATTGGCGAAATGTCTTTAACTTTACCTATCTGACTTCTAACAAGACGGTCAGGTCGACCAAACATAAATTCTAGTTGAGACATAACTTCTTCCACATTATTTGGATGAATTAGTAATGACTCCACACTTTCCTTTGCTTCACCTTTGAGGCATTTTTGTAGTCGAAATGTGTTCTCATGGTTGCTGAACCAATAAGCAATTGTTGACTGGCGATATGTTGTAGAAAACATAGGCCATTCCTCCGGCTTACCGCTGAATTCTGGCAAGTCGTGCAGCTTTCGACGGTTTTCATATCCATTTTGGCTTAATGGAGTATGAAGTGGCGTTATAATTGGCATTATGTTGCTATTAACTGGCATTGACAGTTGACCAGTTTGACTATAATATGGCATATAAGGAGAATTGACTGGAATTGACGAAGTACTTTGTGAAGACTGCCCTTGAAATGATGACTGACTACTTGCAGGCGGCAAGTAGATTGAATTGGTGTTTGGCAAACTAGGCTGTTGGACTGTAGAGTTGATAGTTTGTAATTGAGCTGTAATCAACGGCAGTGGGGAGGACGGGGAGCCTAGTTGCACTGTTCCGGCATGTGAACTGGTACCTATATCTGTGGACGGCACAGATGATGTTATTAAAATGGTTAGTTTTATTAGTTCTGCCTTTTCAGAAACGACTTCAGCTTGTGCAGCTTCAAGTTTTTTATTTAATTCCGACATTTGGCTGATCAAGTTGTTCAGAAGTAACCTTGTGTCGCTTTCGTTATCATGACGGGATACAATTGTTTGATTTAAACTAGTATCCAATGTATCTGGAGTATCCTCCAGGGTTTTGTCTCCGTTTTCAGTCATGTTTGACTGATGTTCCTCAGTATAGGAACTGAGTATATTTGAAGGTAAAGGTGTTACCTGGTAGCTACTTAAATAGCTTGGGAGTTGGCCTTGATTTGACCTGCAACTTCTCCTAGGTTCGCCTACGACTTCTCGTTGGCTTTGGCTGTCCGAGGATTGTTGCGGCTGGTTTGTTAGTTGCGACTTTAGTGGCATAAAGAAGCAAATAAAAGAATAAAGCTGTTGGCTACGGAAACTAATCTTTAATAATAAGGCAGGCGTGCCTTGTCTTGCTTATTCGTTCGGCAGATTGGAGGCTGTGCAAAGAATTAAACCTCACTTTTCTCATACAATATGTATGCGCGTGTGGCGCTTGTTTATTCTCTATAAAATAATACATTCAGTTTTCTATAACTAATACATCGAGTAGTTCACTTTACTTACTTTATTTGGTTCCTTCAATCGCGTAAGCCTTTACTATAAATGCACGTTCAATATTATCCCGTACTAGTTCAATATTTGTCAGAGAATGACTTCCCTCGCTTTTCTCTTCTTCTTCTTTGTTTCTTCTGTTTAATACGGCCGTCCAGGTTCTCGCCGCCAATTACTATCTTCGCGCTCGTTCCCACGACATAGGTCTTCGCTTGATATTTACCATAAGGCACGAATACGTTTTTTGTATATGATCGAAACATTATATCAGTTTTTTTGAAGCTGCATTCCAAGCTACAGTTCTTTAAGTCTTGAATATGGCAACAGAGTATACCCTGCACCAGAATCCACTTCGAAACGCTGTGGACGATTTTGAATATTAATGGTTACAAAATACTTTGAATGATCGTCTGTAAAATGTTCTTGCTCAAAAATATCCACTACATTGTAAATACCATAATTTTCGACATTTTCTCGAATATTACTTACGGTATGGATTGGTTTTGAATTTAATAACTGTCCTGCCCTTGAAGAAGTCAATGAACGTATGCACACCCTTTGTATATGACCTGATTTTGAACATGATTTACAAAGAAGTTTATTTCTATCGACTCGGCAATCCATGACTTTGTGTGTACTTGAAGCGCATCTAATGCACAAATCCTCAATTCCTAATTCTCGAAAACTTAAACGTGACTTTGAACGCGGTTGAAAATTCTTTGAAATGTTGCAATTACTTCTTGAATATCCTTTACGGTGAGAAGATGAATTGTTGTAGTGAATTGATCTTGAAATTTTATTTATATCTGTAGTGTCTACTCTGTAAGGTTGTTTTGATTCAAGAAGTCGACTATTTAATTTTGAAGCTTCGATAGCTAGTGCTTTTTTTACTAGTTCCTCAAAAGTTGAACCGTCGCACTGTAAAACAATGCTATGCAATGCTACTTTTACAATCGCAGGGTAAAACTAATTCGCAGTCTCCAATATCTCTACGCAGAGTAGTAACGTAATCAGCAATTGATTGACCTTCCTGTTGATATAATGACAGGAATGTATGCTGGGCCACCAGTACACTTTTTTAGGACATAAATGCCCTTCTATTGCCGTCGTGATCTCTTTGTAAGACAGCTCCGATGGTGTTTTTGGTGAAACTATTGACACAATTAGTTGGTAATAACTCGAACCGATTGAGTTCAGTAGCATCTGACTACAGAGTGTCTTGGGGGCCTATTCTTGAATAACGAATGGTTTTAACGTATTCGTTATATAACGAATGGTTGATAACGAATCGTATACACCGTTCGTATTCTTGAATCTCATCGTTATAAAGTCGAAGTGGTGAAAAAGTTTGTCAACATAACGAGTGTGGTAAGATTATTTCTGTCAAATTACAAAATAAATACAGTCAGCTGTGTCACTTAATTAAAATAATATTTTTGGTTTGCTTATTATTTTTGTATAAATTATAATTAGTATATTATTACGTGTAAAAAATGGCTAGCTTTAGTGAATTGTCATTATTGTTTGCGTCTGAAATTGTTGAAGAATCTATGGAAAATGAATTACGTCAATCGTTAATCAGTTCCTGCACCCTTAATTCATCGCTGGATAGGAAAAATTTTGCAGGAGGACCTCTGCCTGTTACATGAAATTATTTTTTGGCACCGCAGATTATCCTTTCACCATACATTTTAATTCCTGATAACTCTGGAAATTTTCTATTAGCTTTGTTTTGAATGTAATATGTATCATAAAAACAATTAAGACTTTTCCAGTCCTTTTGCGCTCCGGGTATAGAATTTAATTCTGCTGATAACTTTTTCCACAATTCCGTGGCATCTTTTGAACTGAAAGGGTTATTATATTTTCCTATTTCAGTTTCGGGTTTTCCTCTAAAAACTGAATTATTTTAGTACTTTGGGAATTTGACATTTTGGCACATCTTTTATCTCTCATTGTCACTCGTAAAGTAGCAGCTGATTCACTCTTCGTTTGGCATAACGAATGGTTGAACCCATTCGTTAAATAACGAAGGGTTTGCGTTCGGTATATAACGAATGCGGATTTCAAGAATACGATTCCGAATGGTTTTGACGGTATAACGAATACGGAATCTGTCTTCGTTATTCAAGAATAGGGCCCTTGTTTGAGAACACCCCCTTCATTGTCAGATAATTTTCGAAGCGTTGACGATACATTTTGAAATTTTCCCTAGAAGAAAGAAAATTCTGGAAATTTGGAATCAAAGAAGTTACTGTTGTTTGTCCTTGTTCCAATGATCCACTTGGGACAGTTTGCGCTCTTGTAGCAGCAACACTTTCGAGTAATTTTTTCTGGCTGTCGCTGAATTCTCGCAGCAACTGTGCAAACTGTTCAACATCCATTTTGAAATTTTTCGCACAGCAATTGAGGATGATGAAATTACTTATTAAAGTTGAAGGCAAGAGTAATTCACCTCACACTACTGTACGTGAATGTTTTTAATTAATCGTAAAATTGAAATTTTATTCTCGTCACCAATTCTTTGTTGTGGCCTGGAAAGGTTTTAGGAGGGAAGCAAATTGAAAAGACGTATTTGCACGCGTTATACTTTTAATGAATCTTCTTCTACATGAGTTACAGCTCAGGAACTTGTATCTAATTGACATGTTAGTACTTAACCTATTAGAATCCAGTGACTCCTGGTTGAATTAAAGGTACAGTCACAACAGGAGGAAATATGAGATAAGTAGGATTTGAAATTTATTTTTTACCTCAGTATGTTGGCAGAACTGTTGCAGCATGCAGCAAATTTTAAAATTTACTAAACTCTAGCATCATGATGCATGCTGCGTTGATGCATGCTGCGCCGATTGCGAATTGCGCCATATGATCCCATGATCTCAAACCTTGCTGCATGCTGCGTTGATGCATGCTGCGCCGATTCTGAATTGGGCTTAGGGCACTTTTACATCAAAACCGAAAACCGAAAAACTCAATTTATTCCACTGTAAAACAATATTTTTGCTCCAATGATTAATAAAATCATGGGAAATAGGATAAACTAATAATTTTATTAATAAAATAGAATATTTATCTCAGATTTTTAAGAAAAACACAACTTTTATGTTTTTTCGGCCGAAAAACGAAATTTCGGTTGCACCTGTCAATTTCTTTTCGGTTTCCACATGTGGAACGTTTCAGCACGAAAAATTTTTTCGGTCGAACTAAACCTCACTTTTTCACTTTTTTGTTTACCTGACTGCAAAACATTTAAAATATTGTTGCGTGCGTGGCCTTTGGTTCGTTATTTAAAACACAATATTAAATACTTAATATACAAGTTCTTTATTTAACTCTAATCTTAACAATTCACAAACTTTCAATTAATCAACTACACTTTAATTATCGCTTAATACTGTACTTTCAATTATCGCAATCTAATTACAACACTTTCGCACGTTATTACTTTCGCTTGTTAACACTGCAACGTCTAAGACAAGACTCTTGTTCTGGCTATGACAACTGTTATATTTATACCCTAGAAACTCTCCAGATTATTCTCGAGTGTTCTATTTTCCAGAAGCTTCTTGACTGTTCTATTCATTCTATTCCTGAACCTTCCTGTAGATACCATAATCAATTCTCCGAACCTAAAGTCGTTTACTTCTTCATTGCCAGTAGATGTCACCAGTTGTCTCTTTCTATTGCACGTAACACTGCCCCCTTCTTAAATTTGTTCGTCCCGAACAACAGGTGGTCCACGGTCTTGATGCTCGTAGTATTGACACAAGCGGTCCAAATGAACGATTTTATGCTTGCCTCTTGTGCCACGCTGAATCCTGTATACCACGTCATTAATTCTAGTTACTACTGAATACGGTCCTTCCCAGTGTTGTTCCAATTTTGGAGAACGTCCCTTACGTCGTCTCGGATTGTAGAGCCAAACAAGATCACCTTCATTAAATCCTGCGGAATTAGCACGTAGGTCATAGCGGGTCTTCATCCGATCAGTATTTGTTGCTAATTTCGTCCTCGTGGCCTCGTGCACATCAGCTAATTGTTGTTTGAGCTCCGATACGTAGTCTTCTGGTAACTTTTGTTCACCTCTGGGGGTACCGAATTTGAGGTCGCTAGGTAAACGCATCTCTCTTCCGAATATGACTTTAGCTGGGGTTTGTCCGGTAGTACTATGAATGGCTGATCTATAAGCCATTAGGAATATAGGAATGTGTCGATCCCAATCGCGTTGATGATAGTCAACTACTTTCTTTAGATGCTCGATCAATGTTCTGTTGAAGCGCTCTACCATGCCATCAGATTGTGGGTGTAGAGGAGTTGTTCTAGTTTTTCTTATTCCCAACATTTTACACATCTCCTGGAAAGTCCGCGATTCGAAGTTCCGTCCTTGGTCCGAATGAAGTTCGTGAGGCACACCAAACCTACTGACCCAATTCGTTATTATTTGTTCCGCAACTGTGGTTGCCTCTTGATTAGGGATTGCATAAGCTTCAGGCCATTTACTGAAATAGTCAATGGCACCTAAAATATAACGGTTACCGCCATCCGTTTCAGGAAAAGGTCCAGCGATGTCTACAGCTATCCTTTCAAAGGGGGCTCCGACGTTATACTTATGCATTTCTCCTCTGCTTCTGTGTTGCGGCCTTTTGCAAGCAGCACAGACAGTACATCTGCGGCACCACTCCTCCACATCTTCTCGCATATGTAGCCAATAAAACCTTTCTCGTATTTTGGAAATGGTTTTGTTCACTCCCAAATGTCCTCCAGAGGTTCCACCGTGCATTTCTTCTAGAACATCTTTGACGTTTGATGCTGGCACGACTATCTGCATTCGGAAATATTCGCCGTTAGGTGCTTCCCATTTGCGGTTTAATATACCACATTCAACATGAAGAGAGTTCCATTGAGCCCAGTAACTTTTCAGCTTCTCACTCCGTTCCGAAATATCCTTCCAGTCTGGTCTTTCCATATCTTCTTTCCAAGCGAGAATAGGTGAAATATCCGGATCTTCTCGTTGTGCTGTTCTCAGGTCCTCGGTGTCCCAACCTGTAGATGGTTCCACGGTTACCAACTGTATAGTTGCTGTTGTTTCTTTTTCTTCCACCCGTGCGCAATGTTTGCATTCAAGTTTGCATGGACGTCGTGAAAGGGCGTCTGCATTTCCATGGATACGACCTCTTCGGTGTTGGATCTCAAGATCATAAGCTTGGAGTCGCTCTATCCATCTCGCGACTTGTCCCTCAGGGTTCTTAAACTGCAGAAGCCATTTAAGCGCTGCATGGTCGGTGCGAAGGATAAATTTCTGCCCGTAGAGATATTTATGAAAATGTTTTGTTGAACTTACAATAGCAAGTAGCTCTTTTCTTGTAGCAAAATAATTTTTCTCTGGCTTTGAAAATGCTTTGCTATAGTACGCTACTGGAACTTCTTGACCATTCTCCTCCTGCGAAAGCACTGCACCAATACCTTCATTGCTGGAATCAGTGTCTAATATAAATGTTTTTCCCAGCTTTGGATAATGAAGTACTGGAGCTTCACAGAGCTGTTGCTTCAAATTTTCAAAACTTTCGTTGCATTTATCCGACCATATGAACGGCCTTCCCTTTTCTGTAAGTTGATGTAGGCTTCTTGCTATATCTGCAAAACCTTTCACGAATCGCCTGTAGTAGGTAGCTAAACCAAGAAAACTCCGTAATTGATGTTTGTCCTTTGGAACTGGCCAATTTTTGACGGCTTCTATCTTCTCTGGATCGGTTCTTACTCCTTGTGATGAAACTATGTGCCCTAAATATTTAACTTCATCTTTGAATAGAGCACATTTACTCGCACTGAGCTTCAATTTTGCATCTTTGAGTCTTTGAAGTACGTCTCGTAAGTTGTTTTTATGTTCCTTGAATGTCCTTCCGATAACTATTATGTCATCCAAGTATACAAGACATGTTTTCCAGGTTAAACCACGTAGAACACATTCCATTAGTCGTTCGAATGTGGCTGGAGCATTACATAACCCAAATGGCATTACTTTGAATTGCCATAAGCCACTGCCAACTGAGAAAGCAGTTTTATCTCGGTCCTCGGGATGTATTTCCACTTGCCAGTAACCACTCTTCAAATCCAATGTGGAAAACCATTGCGCTCCGGAAAGGGTATCCAACGTGTCATCAATCCTTGGTAATGGATAGCTATCTTTTCTCGTCACGTTATTTAGTTGGCGGTAGTCTACGCAGAATCGGGTGCTGCCATCCTTTTTCCTAACCAGAACAACCGGCGATGTCCAAGGGCTGTTAGATTCCTCTATTATGCCTTGTTTCTTCATAGAGTTCATCATGTCTGCAACTTCTGGTTGTTTGGCCAATGGCAATCTTCGTGGTGTCTGTCGAATGGGCCTGGAATCTCCTGTATCGATCCGATGCTGGACAAGATTTGTTTTACCATAGGCATCATCATTCATTGCAAATAATTCCGAAAATTCATTGATCACTTCTTTGGCATCGTTGTGTTGTTGTTCACTTAAGGCACTTGACGAAAGAAGTTTCTGAACCTGTTGGGTAGTAGCTGGTATAGGTTTTGTCTCCCTGATATTACTACCATTATCCAAATTGACGATTTGGTAAACGGGTTCACAATTTCCAATTATAGCACCTTCTTTTAGTTGTACCTCATTTTCGGATGTGTTAAGCACTCTGACTGGTATTAATGTTGCACCTTCTGCCTTCACTAAAGTTTTCCCCACAATGATGCTCGATATGACTTTTGTGGGGTTAGGCTTAACCAGATAGAATCGGCAGGTCCCGATGTCATCAGTAAACTTTGTCCATATTAGTGTCTCGGAGCATGGCGAAAGAGTAATATTTTTGCAGACCATCGTTCTTACTTTCGCAGGATGATCTGCTCCTTCTCCTAGTTTCATAGGAATTTCTATGTTCCCATATTTGAGAATTCGCTCTCCGACATCCAGATTTATTTTGTATGTGGTCATGAAATCTATTCCAAGAATGCATTCATCCATTATGTCTGAAACCAGAAAAGTGTGAGGAAATAGTAGTTCGCCTAGTTGAACATCTAAAGTTATTTCTCCAAACACCCGTGCTGCTGCTCCAGTTGCTGTTCTTAGTAGATATTTGGTGGTATTATGAAGCCATTTGTTCTTAACAAGATCTGTTCTAATAATTGATCTTGCAGCTCCAGTATCGATAGTGACTGCGCAGTCATTTTTTCCTACACTTCCATATATAACAAGACTGCTATTATTTCTCTGCAACTGGCCTACTTGAATGATGACTTCAGGGCTGCCGATTCCACCAACCAACTTCTGCCCCACAAAGTTGGTTTTTACTAGTTTTCCGACTGCTCAACAGAAGAGCTGATGCGACTAGTCGCTGCTTGGTATCTAGTCTCTCCATGAATAGTTTGTTCTCTGGCTCGACATCTTTGGCATTCTTCTTTCCCTTCTTCATGTGATTCCACTCGTCGACGTTTTCTGCAGTCTCTTTGAAGGTGCCCTGATCTATTACAATTCCAGCATCGAAGGACACCACGTGAAGGCGGGCTCTGTGATGATTGCACTCTGTTACAAGTACATTCTTCCACTGAAATTTCTCTTACTCGTACTGCACTCCGTGAAGCTTGTCTGGCGGATTCATACGCTAATGCATAGGCTAGTGCTTCTGCTGTTGATTTTTTTCCTGCTAGCCTTAACGCTTGTTGTAAATTTTGATCTGCAATAGCGTTCACAAATGCCTCCGTCGCCACTTCATTAAGGAAATCCGCATTTACGCTGGAGTATGAAAGATGCGCTAATCTTTCCACATCAGCCTGCAATTGTTGTAGTGATTCGCCATGCTTTTGAATCCTGTTGCGCAACTGTAGGCGATATACTTGCTGCATGTGCTCATCTCCGTAACGTAATTCTATCGCCTGTACTAATGAAGAGTAATCACGTTGATTTTCAATCGGTACAGTTTGTAAGAGTTCTGACGCAGGAGCTCGAAGTGCTAACACCAGAGCTATAGCTTTGTCTTCATCATTCCATCCATTTACCTCTGAAGCTGCCTCGAATTGTCTCTTGAAGATATGCCACGAGTTTTGTCCATCAAAGATTGGGGGTTTCATTCTACCTGTGCTGGATATTTCAGCTGCTACGTTTAGAGGCTGACGATGCTTTATTCTTTCTAGATCTGCTTTAAAACTGTCAAGCTGCTCGGTGACTTTTTGTTGAGCTTCCACCACTTCCTGCTCGATTCCTTCAATTTTTAAATTTTGTTCGTCTAACGAGTTTTTCAGGAAAGTCTTCTGTTCCTCCAAACGAGTTTCTAGACAATTCTGCTGAGAACTCTTTTGTTCGTCCAAGCCAGTTTCCATAGATTTCTTCTGCTCATCTAACCGGGATTCTAGAGAATTCATTTGCTCATCTAAGCGGGATTCCAGAGAATTCTTTTGTTCAACGAAAGCATTCTTTTGTTCATCCATAGATTTCTTCTGCTCATCTAAACGGGATTCCAGAGAATTCTTTTGTTCCTCATTGGAATTTTTCTGTTCATCAAAACGGTGTTCCATAGATTTCTTTTGCTCATCTAAACGGGATTCCAGAGCATTCTTTTTTTCATTGTAGGCTCTTCTTCAACTTCGGTTTCTTCCAAGTTATCTTCGAAAACAAATGTTTCAGGATTCTTTCCTTCCTCTATCAAAGCTTGTCTGAGTCGCTCGACTAGAACTTTCTTTGCACCTGTCGTTTGTAATGACCGGTTCCCTATCTCCACTTTCAAATCCTGCGTTCGAAGCTCCTCGAATTTTCGCCCCATTACTTTAGTAATTCACTTTAAGTTGAATATAAATTATTTTCAAGAACTTTTAAAATTTAACACAATTTCACAAAATTAATCACACTTTGAATTTTAAAGTCAATTGCCACCACTTTATTTCGCGAATTTATTTCACTTCTGACACCAGTTGTTGCGTGCGTGGCCTTTGGTTCGTTATTTAAAACACAATATTGTTGCGCGCGTGGCTCTTGGTCCGTTATTTAAAACACAATATTAAATACTTATTATACAAGTTCTTTATTTCACTCTAATCATACTTAATTCATAAACTTTCTATTAATCAACTCAACTCTAATTATCGCTAATACTGTACTTTCAATTATCGCAATCTAATTACAACACTTTCGCACGTTTATTACTTTCACTTGTTAACACTGCAACGTCTAAGACAAGACTCTTATTCTGGCTATGACAACTGTTATATTTATACCCTAGAAACTCTCCAGATTATTCTCGAGTGTTCTATTTTCCAGAAGCTTCTTGACTGTTCTATTCATTCTATTCATTCTATTCCTGAACCTTCCTGTAGATACCATAATCAATTCTCCGAACCTAAAGTTGTTTACTTCTTCATTGCCAGTAGATGTCACCAGTTGTCTCTTTCTATTGCACTGCCCCCTTCTTAAATTTGTTCGTCCCGAACAACAGGTGGTCCACGGTCTTGATGCTCGTAGTATTGACACAAGCGGTCCAAGTGAACAATTTTATGCTTGCCTCTTGTGCCACGCTGAATCCTGTATACCACGTCATTAATTCTAGTTACTACTGAATACGGTCCTTCCCAGTGTTGTTACAATTTTGGAGAACGTCCCTTACGCCGTCTAGGATTGTAGAGCCAAACAAGATCACCTTCATTAAATCCTGCGGAATTAGCACGTAGGTCATAGCGGGTCTTCATCCGATCAGTATTTGTTGCTAATTTCGTCCTCGTGGCCTCGTGCACATCAACTAATTGTTGTTTGAGCTCCGATACGTAGTCTTCTGGTAACTTTTGTTCACCTCTGGGGGTACCGAATTTGAGGTCGCTAGGTAAACGCATCTCCCTTCCGAATATGACTTTAGCTGGGGTTTGTCCGGTAGTACTATGAATAGCTGATCTATAAGCCATTAGGAATATAGGAATAAGTCGATCCCAATCGCGTTGATGATAGTCAACTACTTTCTTTAGATGCTCGATCAATGTTCTGTTGAAACACTCTACCATGCCATCAGATTGTGTATGTAGAGGAGTTGTTCTAGTTTTTCTTATTCCCAACATTTTACACATCTCCTGGAAAGTCCGCGATTCGAAGTTCCGTCCTTGGTCCGAATGAAATTCGTGAGGCACTCCACACCTACTGACCCAATTCGTTATTATTTGTTCCGCAACTGTGGCTGCCTCTTGATTAGGGATTGCATAAGCTTCAGGCCATTTACTGAAATACTCAATGGCAACTAAAATATAACGGTTACCGCCATCCATTTCAGGAAAAGGTCCAGCGATGTCTACAGCTATCCTTTCAAAGGGGGCTCCGACATTATACTTATGCATTTCACCTCTGCTTCTGTGTTGCGGCCCTTTGCAAGCAGCGCAGACAGTGCATCTGCGGCACCACTCCTCCACATCTTCTCGTATATGTAGCCAATAAAACCTTTCTCGTATTTTGGAAATGGTTTTGTTCACTCCCAAATGTCCTCCAGAGGTTCCACCGTGCATTTCTTCTAGAACATCTTTGACGTTTGATGCTGGCACGACTATCTGCATTCGGAAATATTCGCCGTTAGGTGCTTCCCATTTGCGTTTTAATATACCACATTCAACATGAAGAGAGTTCCATTGAGCCCAGTAACTTTTCAGCTTCTCACTCCGTTCCGAAATATCCTTCCAGTCTGGTCTTTCCATATCTTCTTTCCAAGCGAGAATAGGTGAAATGTCCGGATCTTCTCGTTGTGCTGTTCTCAGGTCCTCGTTGTCCCAACCTGTAGATGGTTCCACGGTTACCAACTGTATAGTTGCTGTTGTTTCTTTTTCTTCCACCCGTGCGCAATGTTTGCATTCAAGTTTGCATGGACGTCGTGAAAGGGCGTCTGCATTTCCATGGATACGACCTCTTCGGTGCTGGATCTCAAGATCATAAGCCTGGAGTCGCTCTATCCATCTCGCGACTTGTCCCTCAGGGTTCTTAAACTGCAGAAGCCATTTAAGCGCTGCATGGTCGGTGCGAAGGATGAATTTCTGCCCGTAGAGATATTTATGAAAATGTTTTGTTGAACTTACAATAGCAAGTAGCTCTTTTCTTGTAGCACAATAATTTTTCTCTGGCTTTGAAAAAAGTGCTTTGCTATAGTAAGCTACTGGAACTTCTTGACCATTCTCCTCCTGCGAAAGCACTGCACCAATACCTTCATTGCTGGCATCCGTGTCTAATATAAATGTTTTTCCCAGCTTTGGATAGTGAAGTACTGGAGCTTCACAGAGCTGTTGCTTCAAATTTTCAAAACTTTCGTTGCATTTATCCGACCATATGAACGGCCTTCCCTTTTCTGTAAGTTGATGTAGGCTTCTTGCTATATCTGCAAAACCTTTCACGAATCGCCTGTAGTAGGTAGCTAAACCAAGAAAACTCCGTAATTGATGTTTGTCCTTTGGAACTGGCCAATTTTTGACGGCTTCTATCTTCTCTGGATCGGTTCTTACTCCTTGTGATGAAACTATGTGCCCTAAATATTTAACTTCATCTTTGAATAGAGCACATTTACTCGCACTGAGCTTCAATTTTGCATCTTTGAGTCTTTGAAGTACGTCTCGTAAGTTGTTTTTATGTTCCTTGAATGTCCTTCCGATAACTATTATGTCATCCAAGTAGACAAGACATGTTTTCCAGGTTAAACCACGTAGAACACATTCCATTAGTCGTTCGAATGTGGCTGGAGCATTACATAACCCAAATGACATTACTTTAAATTGCCATAAGCCACTGCCAACTGAGAAAGCAGTTTTATCTCGGTCCTCGGGATGTATTTCCACTTGCCAGTAACCACTCTTCAAATCCAATGTGGAAAACCATTGCGCTCCGGAAAGGGTATCCAACGTGTCATCAATCCTTGGTAATGGATAGCTATCTTTTCTCGTCACGTTATTTAGTTGGCGGTAGTCTACGCAGAATCGGGTGCTGCCATCCTTTTTCCTAACCAGAACAACCGGCGATGTCCAAGGGCTGTTAGATTCCTCTATTATGCCTTGTTTCTTCATGGAGTTCATCATGTCTGCAACTTCTGGGTGTTTGGCTAATGGCAATCTTCGTGGTGTCTGTCGAATGGGCCTGGAATCTCCTGTATCGATCCGATGCTGGACAAGATTTGTTTTACCATAGTCATCATCATCCATTGCAAATAATTCCGAAAATTCATCGATCACTTCTTTGGCATCGTTGTGTTGTTGTTCACTTAAGGCACTGGACGAAAGAAGTTTCTGAACCTGTTGGGTAGTAGCTGGTATAGGTTTTGTCTCCCCGATATTACTACCATTACCCAAATTGACGATTTGGTAAACGGGTTCACAATTTCCAATTATAGCACCTTCTTTTAGTTGTACCTCATTTTCGGATGTGTTAAGCACTCTGACTGGTATTAATGTTGCACCTTCTGCCTTCACTAAAGTCTTCCCCACAATGATGCTCGATGTGACTTTTGTGGGGTTAGGTTCCACCAGATAGAATCGGCAGGTCCCGATGTCATCAGTAAACTTTGTCCATATTAGTGTCTCGGAGCATGGCGAAAGAGTAATATTTTCGCAGACCATCGTCCTTACTTTCGCAGGATGATCTGCTCCTTCTCCTAGTTTCATAGGAATTTCTATGTTCCCATATTTGAGAATTCGCTCTCCGACATCCAGATTTATTTTGTATGTGGTCATGAAATCTATTCCAAGAATGCATTCATCCATTATGTCTGAAACCAGAAAAGTGTGAGGAAATAGTAGTTCGCCTAGTTGAACATCTAAAGTTATTTCTCCAAACACCCGTGCTGCTGCTCCAGTTGCTGTTCTTAGTAGATATTTGGTGGTATTATGAAGCCATTTGTTCTTAACAAGATCTGTTCTAATAATTGATCTTGCAGCTCCAGTATCGATAGTGACTGCGCAGTCATTTTTTCCTACACTTCCATATATAACAAGACTGCTATTATTTCTCTGCAACTGGCCTACTTGAATGATGACTTCGGGGCTGCCGATTCCACCAACCAACTTCTGCCCCACAAAGTTGGTTTTTACTAGATTTCCGACTGCTCAACAGGAGAGCTGATGCGACTAGTCGCTGCTTGATATCTAGTCTCTCCATGAATAGCTTGTTCCCTGGCTCGACATCTTTGGCATTCTTCTTTCCCTTCTTCAGGTGATTCCACTCGTCGACGTTTTCTGCAGTCTCTTTGAAGGTGCCCTGATCTATTACAATTCCAGCATCGAAGGACACCACGTGAGGGCGGGCTCTGTGATGATTGCACTCTGTTACAAGTACATTCTTCCACTGAAATTTCTATTACTCGTACTGCACTCCGTGAAGCTTGTCTGGCAGATTCATACGCTAATGCATAGGCTAGTGCTTCTGCTGTTGATTTCTTTCCTGCTAGCCTTAACGCTTGTTGTAAATTTTGATCTACAATAGCGTTCACAAATGCCTCCGTTGCCACTTCATTAAGGAAATCCGCATTTACGCTGGAGTATGAAAGATGCGCTAATCTTTCCACATCAGCCTGCAATTGTTGTAGTGATTCGCCATGCTTTTGAATCCTGTTGCGCAACTGTAGGCGATATACTTGCTGCATGTGCTCATCTCCGTAACGTAATTCTATCGCCTGTACTAATGAAGAGTAATCACGTTGATTTTCAATCGGTACAGTTTGTAAGAGTTCTGACGCAGGAGCTCGAAGTGCTAACACCAGAGCTATAGCTTTGTCTTCATCATTCCATCCATTTACCTCTGAAGCTGCCTCGAATTGTCTCTTGAAGATATGCCACGAGTTTTGTCCATCAAAGATTGGGGGTTTCATTCTACCTGTGCTGGATATTTCAGCTGCTACGTTTAGAGGCTGACGATGCTTTATTCTTTCTAGATCTGCTTTAAAACTGTCAAGCTGCTCGGTGACTTTTTGTTGAGCTTCCACCACTTCCTGCTCGATTCCTTCAATTTTTAAATTTTGTTCGTCTAACGAGTTTTTCAGGAAAGTCTTCTGTTCCTCCAAACGAGTTTCTAGACAATTCTGCTGAGAACTCTTTTGTTCGTCCAAGCCAGTTTCCATAGATTTCTTCTGCTCATCTAACCGGGATTCTAGAGAATTCATTTGCTCATCTAAGCGGGATTCCAGAGAATTCTTTTGTTCAACGAAAGCATTCTTTTGTTCATCCATAGATTTCTTCTGCTCATCTAAACGGGATTCCAGAGAATTCTTTTGTTCCTCATTGGAATTTTTCTGTTCATCAAAACGGTCTTCCATAGATTTCTTTTGCTCATCTAAACGGGATTCCAGAGCATTCTTTTTTTCATTGTAGGCTCTTCTTCAACTTCGGTTTCTTCCAAGTTATCTTCGAAAACAAATGTTTCAGGATTCTTTCCTTCCTCTATCAAAGCTTGTCTGAGTCGCTCGACTAGAACTTTCTTTGCACCTGTCGTTTGTAATGACCGGTTCCCTATCTCCACTTTCAAATCCTGCGTTCGAAGCTCCTCGAATTTTCGCCCCATTACTTTAGTAATTCACTTTAAGTTGAATATAAATTATTTTCAAGAACTTTTAAAATTTAACACAATTTCACAAAATTAATCACACTTTGAATTTTAAAGTCAATTGCCACCACTTTATTTCGCGAATTTATTTCACTTCTGACACCAGTTGTTGCGTGCGTGGCCTTTGGTTCGTTATTTAAAACACAATATTGTTGCGCGCGTGGCTCTTGGTCCGTTATTTAAAACACAATATTAAATACTTATTATACAAGTTCTTTATTTCACTCTAATCATACTTAATTCATAAACTTTCTATTAATCAACTCAACTCTAATTATCGCTAATACTGTACTTTCAATTATCGCAATCTAATTACAACACTTTCGCACGTTTATTACTTTCACTTGTTAACACTGCAACGTCTAAGACAAGACTCTTATTCTGGCTATGACAACTGTTATATTTATACCCTAGAAACTCTCCAGATTATTCTCGAGTGTTCTATTTTCCAGAAGCTTCTTGACTGTTCTATTCATTCTATTCATTCTATTCCTGAACCTTCCTGTAGATACCATAATCAATTCTCCGAACCTAAAGTTGTTTACTTCTTCATTGCCAGTAGATGTCACCAGTTGTCTCTTTCTATTGCACTGCCCCCTTCTTAAATTTGTTCGTCCCGAACAACAGGTGGTCCACGGTCTTGATGCTCGTAGTATTGACACAAGCGGTCCAAGTGAACAATTTTATGCTTGCCTCTTGTGCCACGCTGAATCCTGTATACCACGTCATTAATTCTAGTTACTACTGAATACGGTCCTTCCCAGTGTTGTTACAATTTTGGAGAACGTCCCTTACGCCGTCTAGGATTGTAGAGCCAAACAAGATCACCTTCATTAAATCCTGCGGAATTAGCACGTAGGTCATAGCGGGTCTTCATCCGATCAGTATTTGTTGCTAATTTCGTCCTCGTGGCCTCGTGCACATCAACTAATTGTTGTTTGAGCTCCGATACGTAGTCTTCTGGTAACTTTTGTTCACCTCTGGGGGTACCGAATTTGAGGTCGCTAGGTAAACGCATCTCCCTTCCGAATATGACTTTAGCTGGGGTTTGTCCGGTAGTACTATGAATAGCTGATCTATAAGCCATTAGGAATATAGGAATAAGTCGATCCCAATCGCGTTGATGATAGTCAACTACTTTCTTTAGATGCTCGATCAATGTTCTGTTGAAACACTCTACCATGCCATCAGATTGTGTATGTAGAGGAGTTGTTCTAGTTTTTCTTATTCCCAACATTTTACACATCTCCTGGAAAGTCCGCGATTCGAAGTTCCGTCCTTGGTCCGAATGAAATTCGTGAGGCACTCCACACCTACTGACCCAATTCGTTATTATTTATTCCGCAACTGTGGCTGCCTCTTGATTAGGGATTGCATAAGCTTCAGGCCATTTACTGAAATACTCAATGGCAACTAAAATATAACGGTTACCGCCATCCATTTCAGGAAAAGGTCCAGCGATGTCTACAGCTATCCTTTCAAAGGGGGCTCCGACATTATACTTATGCATTTCACCTCTGCTTCTGTGTTGCGGCCCTTTGCAAGCAGCGCAGACAGTGCATCTGCGGCACCACTCCTCCACATCTTCTCGTATATGTAGCCAATAAAACCTTTCTCGTATTTTGGAAATGGTTTTGTTCACTCCCAAATGTCCTCCAGAGGTTCCACCGTGCATTTCTTCTAGAACATCTTTGACGTTTGATGCTGGCACGACTATCTGCATTCGGAAATATTCGCCGTTAGGTGCTTCCCATTTGCGTTTTAATATACCACATTCAACATGAAGAGAGTTCCATTGAGCCCAGTAACTTTTCAGCTTCTCACTCCGTTCCGAAATATCCTTCCAGTCTGGTCTTTCCATATCTTCTTTCCAAGCGAGAATAGGTGAAATGTCCGGATCTTCTCGTTGTGCTGTTCTCAGGTCCTCGTTGTCCCAACCTGTAGATGGTTCCACGGTTACCAACTGTATAGTTGCTGTTGTTTCTTTTTCTTCCACCCGTGCGCAATGTTTGCATTCAAGTTTGCATGGACGTCGTGAAAGGGCGTCTGCATTTCCATGGATACGACCTCTTCGGTGCTGGATCTCAAGATCATAAGCCTGGAGTCGCTCTATCCATCTCGCGACTTGTCCCTCAGGGTTCTTAAACTGCAGAAGCCATTTAAGCGCTGCATGGTCGGTGCGAAGGATGAATTTCTGCCCGTAGAGATATTTATGAAAATGTTTTGTTGAACTTACAATAGCAAGTAGCTCTTTTCTTGTAGCACAATAATTTTTCTCTGGCTTTGAAAAAAGTGCTTTGCTATAGTAAGCTACTGGAACTTCTTGACCATTCTCCTCCTGCGAAAGCACTGCACCAATACCTTCATTGCTGGCATCCGTGTCTAATATAAATGTTTTTCCCAGCTTTGGATAGTGAAGTACTGGAGCTTCACAGAGCTGTTGCTTCAAATTTTCAAAACTTTCGTTGCATTTATCCGACCATATGAACGGCCTTCCCTTTTCTGTAAGTTGATGTAGGCTTCTTGCTATATCTGCAAAACCTTTCACGAATCGCCTGTAGTAGGTAGCTAAACCAAGAAAACTCCGTAATTGATGTTTGTCCTTTGGAACTGGCCAATTTTTGACGGCTTCTATCTTCTCTGGATCGGTTCTTACTCCTTGTGATGAAACTATGTGCCCTAAATATTTAACTTCATCTTTGAATAGAGCACATTTACTCGCACTGAGCTTCAATTTTGCATCTTTGAGTCTTTGAAGTACGTCTCGTAAGTTGTTTTTATGTTCCTTGAATGTCCTTCCGATAACTATTATGTCATCCAAGTAGACAAGACATGTTTTCCAGGTTAAACCACGTAGAACACATTCCATTAGTCGTTCGAATGTGGCTGGAGCATTACATAACCCAAATGACATTACTTTAAATTGCCATAAGCCACTGCCAACTGAGAAAGCAGTTTTATCTCGGTCCTCGGGATGTATTTCCACTTGCCAGTAACCACTCTTCAAATCCAATGTGGAAAACCATTGCGCTCCGGAAAGGGTATCCAACGTGTCATCAATCCTTGGTAATGGATAGCTATCTTTTCTCGTCACGTTATTTAGTTGGCGGTAGTCTACGCAGAATCGGGTGCTGCCATCCTTTTTCCTAACCAGAACAACCGGCGATGTCCAAGGGCTGTTAGATTCCTCTATTATGCCTTGTTTCTTCATGGAGTTCATCATGTCTGCAACTTCTGGTTGTTTGGCTAATGGCAATCTTCGTGGTGTCTGTCGAATGGGCCTGGAATCTCCTGTATCGATCCGATGCTGGACAAGATTTGTTTTACCATAGTCATCATCATCCATTGCAAATAATTCCGAAAATTCATCGATCACTTCTTTGGCATCGTTGTGTTGTTGTTCACTTAAGGCACTGGACGAAAGAAGTTTCTGAACCTGTTGGGTAGTAGCTGGTATAGGTTTTGTCTCCCCGATATTACTACCATTATCCAAATTGACGATTTGGTAAACGGGTTCACAATTTCCAATTATAGCACCTTCTTTTAGTTGTACCTCATTTTCGGATGTGTTAAGCACTCTGACTGGTATTAATGTTGCACCTTCTGCCTTCACTAAAGTCTTCCCCACAATGATGCTCGATGTGACTTTTGTGGGGTTAGGTTCCACCAGATAGAATCGGCAGGTCCCGATGTCATCAGTAAACTTTGTCCATATTAGTGTCTCGGAGCATGGCGAAAGAGTAATATTTTCGCAGACCATCGTCCTTACTTTCGCAGGATGATCTGCTCCTTCTCCTAGTTTCATAGGAATTTCTATGTTCCCATATTTGAGAATTCGCTCTCCGACATCCAGATTTATTTTGTATGTGGTCATGAAATCTATTCCAAGAATGCATTCATCCATTATGTCTGAAACCAGAAAAGTGTGAGGAAATAGTAGTTCGCCTAGTTGAACATCTAAAGTTATTTCTCCAAACACCCGTGCTGCTGCTCCAGTTGCTGTTCTTAGTAGATATTTGGTGGTATTATGAAGCCATTTGTTCTTAACAAGATCTGTTCTAATAATTGATCTTGCAGCTCCAGTATCGATAGTGACTGCGCAGTCATTTTTTCCTACACTTCCATATATAACAAGACTGCTATTATTTCTCTGCAACTGGCCTACTTGAATGATGACTTCGGGGCTGCCGATTCCACCAACCAACTTCTGCCCCACAAAGTTGGTTTTTACTAGATTTCCGACTGCTCAACAGGAGAGCTGATGCGACTAGTCGCTGCTTGATATCTAGTCTCTCCATGAATAGCTTGTTCCCTGGCTCGACATCTTTGGCATTCTTCTTTCCCTTCTTCAGGTGATTCCACTCGTCGACGTTTTCTGCAGTCTCTTTGAAGGTGCCCTGATCTATTACAATTCCAGCATCGAAGGACACCACGTGAGGGCGGGCTCTGTGATGATTGCACTCTGTTACAAGTACATTCTTCCACTGAAATTTCTATTACTCGTACTGCACTCCGTGAAGCTTGTCTGGCAGATTCATACGCTAATGCATAGGCTAGTGCTTCTGCTGTTGATTTCTTTCCTGCTAGCCTTAACGCTTGTTGTAAATTTTGATCTACAATAGCGTTCACAAATGCCTCCGTTGCCACTTCATTAAGGAAATCCGCATTTACGCTGGAGTATGAAAGATGCGCTAATCTTTCCACATCAGCCTGCAATTGTTGTAGTGATTCGCCATGCTTTTGAATCCTGTTGCGCAACTGTAGGCGATATACTTGCTGCATGTGCTCATCTCCGTAACGTAATTCTATCGCCTGTACTAATGAAGTGTAATCACGTTGATTTTCAATCGGTACAGTTTGTAAGAGTTCTGAAGCAGGAGCTCGAAGTGCTAACACCAGAGCTATAGCTCTGTCTTCATCATTCCATCCATTTACCTCTGAAGCTGCCTCGAATTGTCTCTTGAAGATATGCCACGAATTTTGTCCATCAAATATTGGGGGTTTCATTCTACCTGTGCTGGATATTTCAGCTGCTACGTTTAGAGGCTGACGATGCTTTATTCTTTCTAGATCTGCTTTAACGTTTTCAAGTTGCTCAGTAAATTTTTGTTGTTCCTGCTCGATTTCTTCAATTTTCAAATTTTGTTCATCTAATGAGTTTTTTAGAAGATTTTTCTGTTCCTCCAAACGAGTTTCTAGGCAATTCTCCAAAGAACTCCTTTGTTCGTCCAAGCGGGTTTCCATAGAAGTCTTCTGCTCATCTAACCGGGATTCCAAAGAATTCTTTTGTTCCTCAAAAGCATTCTTTTGTTGCTCAAAAGCATCCTTTTGCTCGTCCAGACGGGTTTCCATAGATTTCTTTTGCTCATCTAAACGGGATTCCAGAGAATTCTTTTGTTCCTCTAGAGAATTCTTTTGTTCCTCAAAAGCATTCTTTTGTTCATCTAAACGGGATTCCAGAGAATTCTTTTGTTCCTCGAGAGAATTCTTTTGTTCATCAAAACGGGCTTCCATTTTGCTCATTAAAGCACTCAAAAACTGTTCCATTTTCATTGTAGGCTCTTCTTCAACTTCGCTTTCTTCCAAGTTATCTTCGAAAACAAATGTTTCAGGATTCTTTCCTTCCTCTATCAAAGCTTGTCTGAGTCGCTCGACTAGAACTTTCTTTGCACCTGTCGTTTGTAATGACCGGTTCCTTAACTCTACTTTCAAATCCTGCGTTCGAAGCTCCTCGAATTTTCGCCCCATTACTTTAGTAATTCACTTTAAGTTGAATATAAATTATTTTCAAGAACTTTCAAAATTTAACACAATTTCACAAAATTAATCACACTTTGAATTTTAAAGTCAATTGCCACCACTTTATTTCGCGAATTTATTTCACTTCTGACACCAATTGTTGCGCGCGTGGCTCTTGGTCCGTTATTTAAAACACAATATTAAATACTTATTATACAAGTTCTTTATTTCACTCTAATCATACTTAATTCATAAACTTTCTATTAATCAACTCAACTCTAATTATCGCTAATACTGTACTTTCAATTATCGCAATCTAATTACAACACTTTCGCACGTTTATTACTTTCACTTGTTAACACTGCAACGTCTAAGACAAGACTCTTATTCTGGCTATGACAACTGTTATATTTATACCCTAGAAACTCTCCAGATTATTCTCGAGTGTTCTATTTTCCAGAAGCTTCTTGACTGTTCTATTCATTCTATTCATTCTATTCCTGAACCTTCCTGTAGATACCATAATCAATTCTCCGAACCTAAAGTTGTTTACTTCTTCATTGCCAGTAGATGTCACCAGTTGTCTCTTTCTATTGCAATATTAAATACTTAATATACAAGTTCTTTATTTAACTCTAATCTTAACAATTCACAAACTTTGAATTAATCAACTACACTTTAATTATCGCTTAATACTGTACTTTCAATTATCGCAATCTAATTACAACACTTCCGCACGTTATTACTTTCGCTTGTTAACACTGCAACGTCTAAGACAAGACTCTTATTCTGGCTATGACAACTGTTATATTTATACCCTAGAAACTCTCCAGATTATTCTCGAGTGTTCTATTTTCCAGAAGCTTCTTGACTGTTCTATTCATTCTATTCCTAAACCTTCCTGTAGATACCATAATCAATTCTCCGAACCTAAAGTCGTTTACTTCTCCATTGCCACATTGCCAGTAGATGTCACCAGTTGTCTCTTTCTATTGCACGTAACAATATGGATAGGGATTTCGTGGTAAAACTCATTATAGAGGTGGAGGCACACAAATTCCTTTATGACAAAACTTGCCCTGAGTTTAAGGATCGTTATAAGAAAAGCGCAAGCTGGGAGGAACTTGCCACAGTGCTTGGGGCATCTAGTGAGTTTACGTTGTTTTATTTTAAGCTTATCTAATTATCTTTTCAGCAGTGAACTGCAGGAAAAAGTGGAGAAGTCTTAGAGATTCATTTAGAGCGTATTGTTACGTGCAATAGACAACTGGTGACATCTACTGGCAATGAAGAAGTAAACGACTTTAGGTTCGGAGAATTGATTATGGTATCTACAGGAAGGTTCAGGAATAGAATGAATAGAACAGTAAGAAGCTTCTGGAAAATAGAACACTCGAGAATAATCTGGAGAGTTTCTAGGGTATAAATATAACAGTTGTCATAGCCAGAATAAGAGTCTTGTCTTAGACGTTCCAGTGTTAACAAGTGAAAGTAATAAACGTGCGAAAGTGTTGTAATTAGATTGCGATAATTGAAAGTACAGTATTAGCGATAATTACAGTTGAGTTGATTAATAGAAAGTTTATGAATTTTGTATGATTAGAGTGAAATAAAGAACTTGTATAATAAGTATTTAAAATTGTGTTTAAATAACGAACCAAAGGCCACGCTCGCAACAACTGGTGTCAGAAGTGAAATTAAATTTGCGAAATAAAGTCGTGGCAATTGACTTTAAAATTCAAAGTGTGATTAATTTTGTGAAATTGTGTTAAATTGTGAAAGTTCTGGAAAATAATTTATATTCAACTTAAAGTGAATTACTAAAGTAATGGGGCGAAAATTCGAGGAGCTTCGAACGCAGGATTTGAAAGTGGAGTTAGGGAACCGGTCATTACAAACGACAGGTGGAAAGAAAGTTCTAGTCGAGCGACTCAGGCAAGCTTTGATAGAGGAAGGAAAGAATCCTGAAATATTTGTTTTCGAAGATAACTTGGAAGAAACCGAAGTTGAAGAAGAGCCTACAATGAAAATGGAACAGCTTTTGAGTGCTTTAATGAGCAAAATGGAAGCCCGTTTTGACGAACAAAAGAATTCTCTCGAGGAACAAAAGAATTCTCTCGAGGAATAAAAGAATTCTCTCGAGGAACAAAAGAATTCTCTCGAGGAACAAAAGAATTCTCTCGAGGAACAAAAGAATTCTCTCGAGGAACAAAAGAATGCTCTGGAATCCCGTTTAGATGAGCAAAAGAAATCTATGGAAGCTCGTTTTGATGAACAGAAGAATTCCAATGAGGAACAAAAGAATTCTCTCGAGGAGCAAAAGAATTCTCTGGAATCCCGTTTAGATGAGCAGAAGAAATCTATGGAAACCCGTCTGGACGAGCAAAAGAATGCTTTTGAGGAACAAAAGAATTCTCTGCAGAATTGTCTAGAAACTTGTTTGGAGAAACAGAAGAACTTTCTGAAAGGTTCATTAGACGAACAAAATGTTAAAATTGAGGAAATCCAGCAGGAAGTGTTGGAAGTTCGACAACAAGTGTCGGGAGTACAACAAAATGTTACAGAACAGCTTGACAGTTTTAAAGCATATCTGGAAAGAATAAGGCATCGTCAGCCTCTAAACGTAGCAGCTGAAATATCTGGCGCAGGTAGAATGAAACCTCCAATATTTGATGGACAAAATTCATGGCATATCTTCAAGAGACAATTCGAGGCAGCTTCAGAGGTAAATGGATGGAATGATGAAGACAAAGCTATAGCTCTGGTGTTAGCACTTCGAGCTCCTGCGTCAGAACTCTTACAAACTGTACCAATTGAAAATCAACGTGATTACTCTTCATTAGTACAGGCGATAGAATTACGTTACGGAGATGAGCACATGCAGCAAGTATATCGCCTACAGTTGCGCAACAGGATTCAAAAGCATGGCGAATCACTACAACAATTGCAGGCTGATGTGGAAAGATTAGCGCATCTTTCATACTCCAGCGTGAATGCGGATTTTCTCAATGAAGTGGCTACGGAGGCATTTGTGAACGCTATTGCAGATCAAAATTTACAACAGGCGTTAAGGCAGCAGAAGCACTAGCCTATGCATTAGCGTATGAATCCGCCAGACAAGCTTCACGGAGTGCAGTACGAGTAAGAGAAATTTCAGTGGAAGAATGTACTTGTAACAGAGTGCAATCATCACAGAGCCCGCCTTCACGTGGTGTCCTTCGATGCTGGAATTGTAATAGATCAGGGCACCTTCAAAGAGACAGCAGAAAACGTCAACGAGTGGAATCACCTGAAGAAGGGAAAGAAGAATGCCAAAGATGTCGAGCCAGGGAACAAGCTATTCGAGGAGAGACTAGATATCAAGCAGCGACTAGTTGCATCAGCTCTCCTGTTGAGCAGTCGGAAAACTAGTAAAAACCAACTTTGTGGGGCAGAAGTTGGTTGGTGGAATCGGCAGCCCCGAAGTCATCATTCAAGTAGGCCAGTTGCAGAGAAATAATAGCAGTCTTGTTATATATGGAAGTGTAGGAAAAAATGACTGCGCAGTCACTATCGATACTGGAGCTGCAAGATCAATTATTAGAACAGATCTTGTTAAGAACAAATGGCTTCATAATACCACAAAATATCTACTAAGAACAGCAACTTGAGCAGCAGCACGGGTGTTTGGAGAAATAACTTTAGATATTCAACTAGGCGAACTACTATTTCCTCACACTTTCCTGGTTTCAGACATAATGGATGAATGCATTCTTGGAATAGATTTCATGACCACATACAAAATAAATCTGGATGTTGGAGAGCGGACCCTCAAATATGGGAACATAGAAATTCCTATGAAACTAGGAGAAGGAGCAGATCATCCTGCGAAAGTCAGGTCGATGGTCTGCGAAAATATAACTCTTTCGCCATGCTCCGAGACACTAATATGGACAAAGCTTACTGATGACATCGGGACCTGCAGATTCTATCTGGTGGAGCCTAACCCCACAAAAGTCACATCGAACATCATTGTGGGGAAGACTTTAGTGAAGGCAGAAGGTGAAACATTAATACCAGTCAGAGTGCTTAACACATCCGAAAATGGGGTACAACTAAAAGAAGGTGCTATAATTGGAAATTGTGAACCCGTTTACCAAATCGTCAATTTGTGTAATGGTTGTAATGTCAAGGAGACAAAAACTATACCAGCTACTACCCAACAGGTTCAGAAACTTCTTTCGTCCAGTGCCTTAAGTAAACAACAACACAACGATGCCAAATAGGTGATCGATGAATTTTCGGAACTATTTGCAATGAATGATGATGACTATGGTAAAACAAATCTTGTCCAGCATCGGATCGATACAGGAGATTCCAGACCCAATCGACAGACACCACGAAGATTGCCATTAGCCAAACAACCAGAAGTTGCAGACATGATGAACTCTATGAAGAAACAAGGCATAATAGAGGAATCTAACAGCCCTTGGACATCGCCGGTTGTTCTGGTTAGGAAAAAGGATGGCAGCACCCGATTCTGTGTAGATTACCGCCAACTAAATAACGTGACGAGAAAAGATAGCTATCCATTACCTAGGATTGATGACACGTTGGATACCCTTTCCGGAGCGCAATGGTTTTCCACGCTGGATTTAAAGAGTGGTTACTGGCAAGTGGAAATACATCCCGAGGACCGAGAGAAAACTGCTTTCTCAGTTGGCAGTGGCTTATGGTAATTCAAAGTAATGCCATTTGGGTTATGTAATGCTCCAGCCACATTCGAACGACTAATGGAATGTGTTCTACGTGGTTTAACCTGGAAAACATGTCTTGTCTACTTGGATGACATAATAGTAATCGGAAGGACATTCAAGGAACATAAAAACAACTTACGGGACGTACTTCAAAGACTCAAAGATGCCAAATTGAAGCTCAGTGCGAGTAAATGTGCTCTATTCAAAGATAAAGTTAAATATTTAGGGTTTCATCACAAGGAGTAAGAACCGATCCAGAGAAGATAGAAGCCGTCAAAAATTGGCCAGTTCCAAAGGACAAACATCAATTACGGAGTTTTCTTGGTTTAGCTACCTACTACAGGCGATTCGTGAAAGGTTTTGCAGATATTGCAAGAAGCCTACATCAACTTACAGAAAAGGGAAGACCGTTCATATGGTCGGATAAATGCAACGAAAGTTTTGAAAATTTGAAGCAACAGCTCTGTGAAGCTCCAGTACTTCACTATCCAAAGCTGGGAAAAACATTTATATTAGACACGGATGCCAGCAATGAAGGTATTGGTGCAGTGCTTTCGCAGGAGGAGAATGGTCAAGAAGTTCCAGTAGCGTACTATAGCAAAGCACTTTCAAAGTCCGAGAAAAATTATTGTGCTACAAGAAAAGAGCTACTTGCCATTGTAAGTTCAACGAAACATTTTCATAAATATCTCCACGGGCAGAAATTCATCCTTCGCACCGACCATGCAGCACTTAAATGGCTTCTGCAGTTTAAGAACCCTGAGGGACAAGTGGCGAGATGGATAGAGCGACTCCAGTCTTATGATTTTGAGATCCAACACCGAAGAGGTCGTATCCATGGAAGTGCAGACGCTCTTTCACGACGTCCATGCAAACTTGAATGCAAACATTGTGCCCGGGTGGAAGAAAAAGAAACAACAGCAACTATAAGTTGGTAACCGTGGAACCATCTACAGGATGGGACAACGAGGATCTGAGAACAGCACAACGAGAAGATCCGGATATTTCACCTATTCTCGCTTGGAAAGAAGATATGGAAAGACCAGACTGGAAAGATATTTCGGAACGGAGTGAGAAGCTGAAAAGCTACTGGGCTCAATGGAACTCTCTTCATGTTGAATGTGGTATATTAAAACGCAAATGGGAAGCACCTAACGGCGAATATTTCCGAATGCAGATAGTCGTGCCAGCATCAAACGTCAAAGATGTTCTAGAAGAAATGCACGGTGGAACCTCTGGAGGACATTTGGGAGTGAACAAAACCATTTCCAAAATACGAGAAAGGTTTTATTGGCTACATATGCGAGAAGATGTGGAGGAGTGGTGCCGCAGATGCACTGTCTGTGCTGCTTGCAAAGGGCCGCAACACAGAAGCAGAGGAGAAATGCATAAGTATAACGTCGGAGCACCCTTTGAAAAGATAGCTGTAGACATCGCTGGACCTTTTCCTGAAACGGATGGCGGTAACCGTTATATTTTAGTTGCCATTGACTATTTCAGTAAATGGCCTGAAGCTTATGCAATCCCTAATCAAGAGGCAACCACAGTTGCGGAACAAATAATAACGAATTGGGTCAGTAGGTTTCGTGAGCCTCACGAACTTCATTCGGACCAAGGACGGAACTTCGAATCGCGGACTTTCCAGGAGATGTGTAAAATGTTGGGAATAAGAAAAACTAGAACAACTCCTCTACACCCACAATCTGATGGCATGGTAGAGCGCTTCAACAGAACATTGATCGAGCATCTAAAGAAAGTAGTTGACTATCATCAACGCGATTGGGATCGACACATTCCTATATTCCTAATGGCTTATAGATCAGCCATTCATAGTACTACCGGACAAACCCCAGCTAAAGTCATATTCTTAAGAGAGATGCGTTTACCTAGCGACCTCAAATTCGGTACCCCCAGAGGTGAACAAAAGTTACCAGAAGACTACGTATCGGAGCTCAAACAACAATTAGCTGATGTGCACGAGGCCACAAGGACGAAATTAGCAACAAATACTGATCGGATGAAGACCCGCTATGACCTACGTGCTAATTCCGCAGGATTTAATGAAGGTGATCTTGTTTGGCTCTACAATCCGAGACGACGTAAGGGACGTTCTCCAAAATTGCAACAACACTGGGAAGGACCGTATTCAGTAGTAACTAGAATTAATGACGTGGTAGACAGGATTCAGCGTGGCACAAGAGGCAAGCATAAAATCGTTCATTTGGACCGCTTGTGTCAATACTACGAGCATCAAGACCGTGGATCACCTGTTGTTCGGGACGAACAAATTTAAGAAGGGGGCAGTGTTACGTGCAATAGAAAGAGACAACTGGTGACATCTACTGGCAATGAAGAAGTAAACGACTTTAGGTTCAGAGAATTGATTATGGTATCTACAGGAAAGTTCAGGAATAGAATGAATAGAACAGTCAAAAAGCTTCTGGAAAATAGAACACTCGAGAATAATCTGGAGAGTTTCTAGGGTATAAATATAACAGTTGTCATAGCCAGAACAAGAGTCTTGTCTTAGACGTTGCAGTGTTAACAAGTGAAAGTAATAAACGTGCGAAAGTGTTGTAATTAGATTGCGATAATTGAAAGTACAGTATTAGCGATAATTAGAGTTGAGTTGATTAATAGAAAGTTTATGAATTTTGTATGATTAGAGTGAAATAAAGAACTTGTATAATAAGTATTTAAAATTGTGTTTAAATAATGAACCAAAGGCCACGCTCGCAACAGTATTTTAAAACCATCAATAAAGAAAAAAGCGGCTCTGGGGCTAAAAAAAATGTTAAGTGGATTCACTTTTAAACGATGTCGTTTTTAGTGCCCTTCATAAAAGTTCCACGGTAAGTTGTTATTCAAATTCTTATAAATGTAATACAATTATTGAATTCAGCACCTTTGGAAACTTTGAAGAAACTGTCGCAATTGATGAAAGAGATAACGAAACTCTTCAGCTTCCTGTTCCATCCACCTCTCAGAATGAATCGCCAGCAGTAAAACTTTAGTCCTGAAATAATTTTGAAAAGTGGGTACTCTATACCGTAATGTAAGAACAAGTTTCTCTTTTGCTGATATTGTATCTATCCTAATGTTGTTCTCTTTAGGTGATATTTCCCGTTTTATTAACAGCAAGATGGCTTCAAACTTTTCTTTTGACATTCGGAAGTACTGAAAATATCTTAAAGAGAACTTTTCTAAGCTTTTTACTACAGTAAAAAACTCTCCATGTCTCGTTCTAATTTTATTTAAAGATGCACCCAATATCGTCTGATTTTAAGGTTTTTTAAAATCCACCACTTAAGAGATAACATTAAAAGACACTTTTTCGTATGAGCTCTCATCATACAACTTTTATCTTAATGAAAGTTAAATGTCACTATGTTACCGAAAAAAAGTTTTCGGTTTTTGATTTGAAAGCAAAAGCGAATTTTCGGTGTAGAGCTTTTCGGTTTTCGGTTTCGATGTGAAAGGCCTTTTAATCCCGAAGAACAAACTTAAAAATTTCGATTACATTCCAATCAAATCAGCATTTTGCTCATATTCCTTAAGGCAGCCCAACCCAGACGAGAACTTTTTAGAGAAGGAAGGAAATTTCCTTCCCTTATATGATTACCGAAATTAATTGTTGCGTGTTCAATTAAGTCCTGGTTTTTGATATAAATAATTACTGTATCACAATTTCACAACACGTAATAATTATTAAATTATTATATTATTACCTCAAATCGCAAATAAACATCTGTGCAGCCGTCCGATGAGAAATTTCAGAAATTTCGCAATTTCAAAATAAAATAAATAATCATTACGCGTTGTGCATTTGTGATACAGTAATTGCTTATATTAAAAACTGTGACTTAATTGAACATGCGCATAATTAATTTCAGTAATCATATAAGGAACTACGCGAAGCAACATTATTGTTATGGCACGTCTAAGTCAATGGAAGGAAAATCCTTCCTTCCCACTGACATATATACAATGGACTGCTGACGCTACAAAAATTGCTTACATTATTTGACATTATTATGGGGCACTTTTATAGTTCTCTTTTTGGTTTAACTACTTTTTTTCGCTGAACTATAAGTAATAAGTTCTATACAAAATCCACCATGGTCCAGTTTCAGTTCAGTGGTTTTCCAAATTAATATATAGAATAGAAATAGATGGCAATACAGTATTTGTAATCCTTTCTCTGTATCCCATACCTACTTTTAGGGACACGTAGAAAAAAATTGCGCAAATTTATTTCTGTAAAGCTCAAGTTTAAAAAATATTTGAATTTGTAGAAGATAAGCTTCCAAGAATAGAAATAATTTCGAATTAAGCTGTAATTTGCTGAACTTTTAATATGAATATTAAAACGAAAGTAAGACTTGAAATTAAGATAATTGTCACACCCTGCCAACAAAAGTGGACCCATATGAATAGAAAATCAGGCAGTCCATGTTATGTATGCCAGTGTTCCTTCCTTAGAATCTTTGAGGAGAGAACTAAAGGAGATGACATCCTACAGTAAAGTATGAGTAGTATGGAGCGTAGCCAAAAATTTTCGCCATCTTGATTTTGGCGGGGTGTTTGACTGTCACTTTTCTATAAACAAAGAGCCGCAAAGTATTTTTGGCGCAGAGACGTAGCTACCAAAGGGATAATTTACTTTTTATAGAAAATGGTTAACGACTATTGGACTAAGTGATAGTAATATAAAAAGGAGTTATATATGCTCGAAGATTTAGATACAACAAGCCATGTTGAGGAAAATACTTTTAAAGTACTTTTGTGGTAAATTTGGTAAATCCCACTGACATGCATATATACGTAAATTCGCAAATAATTTAAATATATCGTCAGTGAGAGCATACTTGCTGTAATCAAAACTGATGCCACATGAAACAGGAGAGCAGTCAGTCCATTTATATACATGTCAGTGGGTGGTGCGGAAGACTGTGCGGAGTTTCTAAGAAATGTGTTTGAATTTTCGCGCCATTAATTTGTTGCGATATTTAAGGCATCAACAATTTTTAACGCCTCCTCTGGCACCTCACAAAAACAAGAAGAAGAACGAAAGATGCTACGCTTTTTTCATCACATGTCACCTCCTTTAGTTCTCTCCTCGAAGCTTAGAATATAGAGCAAACAGGAATGGTGATAAGCCAGAATTTGCGTAATGAATTTCTGCTTGTGTCGGTAGTCCATTTTTACATATATTTACACGCCATCCCTATTCAAAGCAACTTGTCAATTTGCAAAAAGTAAACAAAGGTCACAGTATATATCATACAGTAGAATAGCTTAGAACTAACTACTGAAAAGTGAATTTTAGAATTTCAATTAAAAAAACATAACCTTAAAATTTCTCCCACAAGAGGGAACTATTAAGTATGATACGGACATAAATGGGCGAACAGTAGCTAGCTGCACGACCGTTGACGGAAGTATTAGTTTTATGTATGTACACATTGTAATCGTTGTTATTTAAAGTTGAACGTTGCGGGTTAGCTCTGGAGTTACGCCGGGGTCAATGCGTTCAACGACGGGGAAGAAGAAGAAATAAATACCAGGTTTTGACGTTTTAGAGGTGAACACGTATTTAATGTGATACTGAACAAATATTTTTATTTAATAGACTGTATTGTTTTTGTATTTATACAAACTTAATTCTAATGCACAAGCTATGTTTACCCTTTTTCCATAAGGTAAACTTGTCACTTTATTGTCTATGACAATTCAAAATCTTAATACTATACACTTTGAATATTTTTATCTTTTCCCACTAGGTATTATATAAAACTGTCAAATTATTGTTGGTGTCACTTACACAACCTTATAATCTTAACTAATACACTTTATTAATAGCCTTTTTGTCAGACGGTTTTACAAACTTAACCTAATACACTTTTCGTTTGTGATACTACACAATTTTAACTAACACACACTTTAACCTTTCGTCCATAAGGTGTTTAACTTAACACATAATTTAACCTTTTGTCCATAAGGCGTTTAACTTAACACATACTTTAACCTTTTGTCCATAAGGCATTTAACACTCTTAATTCTAATACACATTTATTTTGTGGTTGTTTTCACAAAATTTCCCCTTTTTTTCTTGGTTGTATCTTCTGCAGTTTACTTCTTTTATTTACAGTAAATATATAACTAGCTACAGGAAGACGGGTAATCTCAAATGCGGACAATCTCACATTCGGTTGGAAATAGGCTTTCTAAATACAGAGGAAGACGGGTAATCTCAAATGCGGACAATCTCACATTCGGTCGGAAATAGGTTTTCTAAATACAGAGGAAGACGGGTAATCTCAAATGCGGACAATCTCACATTCGGTCGGAAATAGGTTTTCTAAATACAGAGGAAGACGGGTAATCTCAAATGCGGACAATCTCACATTCGGTCGGAAATAGGTTTTTTAAATACAGAGCAAGACGGGTAATCTCAAATGCGGACAATCTCACATTCGGTCGGAAATAAGCAATTCTAACTACAGGATTTGATAGGTAATCTCAAATGCGGACAAACTCACATTCGGTAGGAATTTGAGTCGATTACTTCTTCGCAGCTTAAGTTCAGTAAAGTACCTTAGCCAGTCGAAGCTTGATGATCGACTGATTTATCCACGCCATCAGCTCGCCTTTTATAGACCGAAAAGTGTTACCGTTCTGATGATTCCATGTGACGATTGACATCTCAGGTATCCTGAGTTACCATCAATCATGGAACGTCAAGAGGGTTTGTTTATATCGGAGCATTTAAGTGATTTACTTCAGCGGACACAAATCAATCAGTCAATCGGGTTAAGCACTACTTGCTATTATACGGCATGCATTAACGGGTATTTAAGAATTTAAATTCTAATTTGTAACTTCGTTACAACATATCAGCAATCGGCGACAAATGTATTGTTCCATTACTAAACAGCTGTTTGACGGTAAAGTGGTGTCATTTTGCCTCTTTCCCTCTAGTAAAAGTTTAAGAATGCCATCAGTTCTCTTTCTTCCACTTTAGATTTACATAGGAATCCATGTATTAAAAATTGACTAGTGTGTTAGTTAAAACTGTTGAAAGAGAAAGTATAGTCTCTTTATAGAAGCATCCTACTCACTTGACAGTTTTGACAGAGCTGGGCTACTGTATGATAATACTGTGCAAAGGTTTTGAGAGGAGCATCTGTGGTAAAAAATGTTCTTTTTCCGCTTTATTTTGAAACAATTCACATAATTAATTAATATAAAACTTTGCTTCTATTAACAAAAAAGATAATTTAGATAGTGCAGTTGCCTCAAATGGGATTCCCTAGTTTATAATCCAATTTATATTTGCAAGCACTGACCGAGCACTTCATTTCTGATTTTTTAATTGATATGAAAATTTTAACAGGCACTAGTGGCACTATCAAACTTTGCACAAAATAAACTTCAAACATAAATAGTTTTGAAAGAATTACTTCCGTAATTTTCTTAAATTTCGCAGAATTTTAAATTGCATAAACCTGTTCACAAAACAAAATCACATTTGACAATTCTGCACCCAGCTTTGACAAATCTTCCTCCCAGCATCTCACTTACTCTTATGTATAACCTCCTGCTCTTGACAAATTACGCTCATGTACACGAATTTTACACGATTCAACTCTATATATTCTATATCTCTATATTCTAAGGATTCAACCATTCCTGTTTGCTCTATGTCTATATTGGTTGGAACAGAATGAACGGATCAATGCCGGAGTAAACACGCAGATAACTGTCAAACAACGGAGAAACTAAAGTGCTGCCCAGAATGAATTGCGTTGACTGCGTAAATGTCAATTCAGTTCAATTGTGAGAATTTCAGTGTTGTGCTTTTGATTGTTGTAAAATTATTGAAAATTGTGTGAAAATTAATAATAGAAGTAGACGATAAATCCTCTGCAATTTTTTCCCATTTCTGCATTTTCGCAAAAATATTTTTGTACCCAAAACTCTTTTTGGCATACAAAATTTCGTATTTTTGGACTTCGTTGATTAATTTTTCTTCAAAATTCATCTTTATTCTAGCAAAATTTAACAAACCAAACAATTTCCTTCAGCTGTCAAAAATTTTTAATCCGGCAGTTGCGTTAAAGTTGAAAGTTGACCAACTTTCTTGCGGCAAATCCGGCAACTCCGTTCACTGTGTGCGCACTAATGTATTTCAAATGCATTCAACTTTGGCGTGACGTTTCTATCCGGCAGTGATCCGTTCATTCTGTTCCAGCGGTAAGGTTCCTTCCCTAAAAATTTCTCGTCTAGGTTGGGCATGCGCGTCATTTTGTACACTAATGTCCGCTAATGGCGGAACGTGGCTCGTAATGAGCATAAATACCAAATCCGATTCGATTGGATTTTTTGTGAAAGCTTTTCAGAGGGTTGAGGAGGGTACGTGGTTGAAAAATTGATCAATAGTTTATAGTTTGAAAAATTTGGATTTTAAAATGTCAACTCAGGCTTTGGAAACTCGGCTGAATAACATATGTTTAGAAGAACAATTACAAAATGCCGAGGCAAGTGAAAAATGGGGAATGCAACTTAAAGAGCTCTTCAGGATAGCGTTATCCTTTTACAAGGGTAATTATTTCATAATGTTTTGATAGAAGCAAGGTATGTGAAACAAATATTTGGTTTGCAGATAAATCTGGCAAAGCAATTCACTTATCTTACCAAGAAAACTTGAAATTAATTGCTTTTACCCAACAAGCGACCAATGGGCCGTTTAACGCTCAAAGTGTTGCACCGTTAGGAGTGTTGGATGTGATTGGTAAGGATCGACGAATGGCTTGGCAATGTTTAGGTCAAATTACTAAAGTGCAGGCTATGGAAGGTTTCATAAACCTTCTTGATAGGCTTTGTCCGTCATTAAAACCATATGTGGAAGCTGTTAAAAAAGACAAGGAGGAAAAATTGCGCCAGGACCTCGAGCAAAATAGAAAGCAACAGGAAAATTTAGAGAAACAGAAATTGTTGCTCGAAGAACAAAAACAGTGCGAAAAGGAAAGAAATCAGGAAGAAATGCAGAGAAGACAATTGCAAGAGGCTTTAAATCAGCAAACATATCATCAATTTAAGGTGTTTCTATAAGATAAACCTTCCATCACAGTATTTATCCAACATCTCGCATTTTAGGCATATGCAGAGAAACAATTTCCAGGAAATCCGGAACAACAGGCTATTCTAATTAGACAACTACAAAACGAACACTACCACCAATATATGCAACAATTGCAATCTCAGATAAGACCAATTTCAAATTTAAGAGAGAAGACAACAGGCAATGGGGATCAGAACGACAATATTTTCAATTTGCCTCTTACAGAACATACCGAAGACGGTAAAAGCGAGAACAATTGCTGCTCTACAGAAGATAAGCATGAAAACGCAGAGGATACTACCGATTATTTGGTTACAAATCCTGCAAAAATGTGGACTCGTCCAGATATAAAGGCATTCAAACAGGAAGTGTCTGCGGGAAGAGGTGATGGAGTAATTCATGTTGGACATGGTGATACAGTCACGGTAATATTGATACATAATTATATCATCAATGTAATATTTTTTGTCTTACCATGAGCTTCTATAAAACCAACATCAAGCCAGAGGATTATAATTTCCACATTTGGTCTTTCTCCGAACGCGTTATTTGCATTAATTATAGACCAACATGTTTTACATAAATGATGAACATTATAGCAGCGATGTAAGAATATTTGCTTTTAATTAATTATATCAAGTGCGAACGGTTATTCAAACGAAATATTCATTGTATTTCGTAATATAATTTTCAACGTCAAGCATTTATTTCAGATCCGAGTGACCCAAGCTATATGCATCTTTGGGCACGTTGGCACCGAAATTAGTTTTTTTTATAATATTTGCATCAGTGTCATACATTTCATAAAGGATTTATTGTGCGTTATGCTAAAAATGCCTCTATAAACGTACCTCAACTTTCGGATTCCCCAACGTTGTATGTACTTGAGCAATGGTACGTGAATAAATGTTTCAATTGACAATCGATTATCAATTTAGTAAACTAAATAAAGCTATGTATGTTTCATTAATTATTCAGTAGGCACCACGAATTGACGTGCTACGATTTTGACATACTTGAAATTTAAAACAAGTATCTTACTGCATCTGTAAACTTCTACAATCTTCTTAAAATTAAAGTTCTAGACTGCTCCTTGCATTTTAACGTTTACACCACAAGTATACGGTTTATCGTTGGTAAGAACTTGTATACTGTATTCTTGCGATATATGTGTTGCCGTACACAACTATTAACTTTAAATTAGTAGTAGTGCACAGGTTCATCTTCCGCTCCTCATTAATCCCCAATACATTTTCCGTTTTACTAAAGTTATTCATTTGGGTTATTGTTATTCATTGAGCTTAGCCAAACTATAAAAGAACAGATTTTCATTTAAGTTTCTCATAAGGTTCGAGTTCCTACTCATGAAGGTGGGAAGTGCATTTTCTGGGAGTTTGCCACAGACAACTATGATATTGGATTTGGTCTTTACTTCGAATTGGGTCGGCCTGTTACAAATGAAGTAACTGTTCACGTTAGTGAGAGCGATGATGACGACGAATTTCTAGACGATGATGATGGTATGAAAGAATTGATATTATTGAAATCTTAATATTGAATGTTTTTTATAGATGAATTTGCGGTTACTGGTACAGATTTAGAGTGCGGACCTGTTCAAACCGTTCACCGCAGTTCTCTCACACAAAGTCGCCCTCCTATTTCAATTATAATTCCAGTTTATCGTCGAGAGTGCCAAAACGAAGTTTATGTAGGTTCTCATAGTTATGCTGGAGAGGGCGTTTATTTGCTCAAGTTTGATAATTCCTTCAGTATATGGCGCTCCAAAACACTTTATTATCGGGTTTACTATGAGAGGTAATGAATTAGAGTAATGAAAGAGGATGATGGTCTGAGAAAACATCTGTACTATTTATTTTTAATGTGAGAAACTGTTTTTAAAACTCAAATTGTCTTAGACAAGAACATAATAAAAATTGTTATTTTTTAGTTTTTATATTTAAATGTTTAAGAAATCTCAGAAATAAATTGGATATATTTCGTAAATAATTTTATGCCTCAATACCAACTTTAAAGGTCAATGAAAAGTATGTGTGAATTATATGGTGGCAAGATAACTCATTGCGCTTTGAAATTGGGTGATTGTTCCCCCTTTTTTGCCTGGCGGCATATGGATAAACCAAGTAGAAATTACATGAAGGAGATTTCTCGTCTAACACTGAAATTTATTGAAAATAATTTCAATAAATTTACAAAATGCATTTTAAGTGCAAAAAAAATATTGAACAATCACCCAATTTCAAAGCGCAATGAGTTATCTTGCCACCATATAATTCACACATACTTTTTATAAAAAGTATTTATATGGGCAATTGGTGTGACCTCCAACATTGAACTTCTATGGTAAGCGATCAGAGATAACCATACCGATGAGACCTCTGATCGCTGGGTCGAAAAGTTCAATATTGTTTTTTGCACTTAAAATGTATTTTGTAAATTTATTGAAATTATTTTCAATAAATTTCACTCTGTTAGACGAGAAATCTCCTTCAGGTCAATGAAAGCAGTTAAGTTAAAATCAAGTTCTGGCGATTTCGATTGAACTTTTGTTGTGGCTGGTTTTATGATCGATGCCCAAACATTCAATGGAGTATGTTTCATTGTTAAACTTCAAAACGCAGCTTTTTTTTTATATATAGACTTGAGAGAACCGATTTTTTCTTTCTTCTCTTTCATAACTGAAGTCCTTGTGGCTTTCCTTCTCACATTTCAAATGATAGTCAAACCTACTTTAATGTGAAAATATATTAACGATATGATTCAGCTAGGTTTAAAAGATCAGCATTTCTGGTATGGTATATATATGTGAAAAGCAGTCATTAGTAATTAACTCTACTTCAAATTCGTTATTGTGATAGTATAGGGTAAATTTTAAAAATAACGTCCTACCGATTCAAGTTTTATAATGCCCAGAATTCAGCTACATAGTAATACGCCAAATTTAACCATAGAGTATCTCGCTTACTAAAATATACTTCTACATATGTTTGCCTTTAAAGTTACATAACCCATTACTTTACTATGTCACATCCTGCTTTACGTAAATCCAATATTATTCACGATCCGGAAAAATGGTTTCAGTCGACATTGCAAACATATATACACAAAATTAAATCTGTGTTTGAATGGGGAGCAGTCTTCCGTATACCAGAATATCAAAGATTTGATTTGAGTTCATAATGGGATAAGGATAAAATGTTGTCTCATGTTCCTATCCTTCGACGTTGTGCGATTGGATGAGATATTCTAACTTATAAAGATAGCCTTGACAGAGCTCTGTAAAACATTTTCTTTTTTCTATCGTTTCAGGTTAATTTGAATTCTTTTCTAATTTTTTTATTTTAGTATAACCGATACGTGCCAAGGTAATATTTTCTGAAAAAGTGTGTATTTCAGTCAATTTTTAATTAAAAAAATAATACAGATAAATATAGTTCTAACTTTATACAAGAAGACGTAACAAATATTTTAAAATTTCACTCTTAGAATGTAGAAAAGTGGAAGGCGTTGGCTTAGTAGTCTATAACTCCTCAAAGAAGGCGACTCTAGCTTTTGTAGATCCAGACTTTAATTTCTTGAGCGTTGAGTACTTTGTTTCGCCAGACCGCAACTGTTCGGCACTTATTATATCTAATGGGCTTTGATTCTCCTCAATTTTTAGTAGTTCTATTTCGGAACGTAGAGTGCGCAATTGATTTTGAACTTGTTTGGATTTTTCTAGATATTCTACTCGATTTCTTTCAATTTCATTTGCAATTTGCTCCATATCACTAGATGAGGTGATCAGATCGCATGACATAATATCTGAATCTAAAGTTGATGATTCGTTCGTAAGAGATGTTGATGATGGCACTAAAATGGATTCCATCGAGCATTGTGCAACGCTTCGACTTAAAAAGTTAAGCAATTTTGCAGTAGCTTCTCGTTCCGCTACTCGTGCATAGATCAGTTCTTTTTTTAGCTTATCAGCTTCGGCAGCTCGTTTTTCTTTCTCTTCTGTTAAATGTTGAACATAAAATTCGGCATCGCGAATTTTTTTTTCTAGTTCTGTTTTTTCCTTTTCCGTTTTCAAGTGATTCTCTCTTAAACGATCCATTTCAACCTTAAACTTGTTTGCCTTACATTCAGTTAACTGAACCTGCTCTTCATTTAGACGACTTTTTTCGAGATAAAGTTCCTTCGTTTCTTCAGATCGTCTCTAGAAAAATATCACGTTTACCATAGTTTATTATAAAAATTTAATGAATTACCAGGGCTTCACTTGCGGCACGCATCTCATCTTGTAATTTTTGCAGCCTTTTTTCCAATTCAGCTTTCTCTTTCTCGGCAGCTTCTCTCAATTTCTTTTCTCTGATGAATTTACTTCGTTCTATTTGGCGCCTTTGCTTCTCTTCCTTTGCTTGAGCCTTCATTTGCTGAATTTCCATTGTATCGGGTTTCCGTCGTCTCATATATAAGTCGTGGTTTCCGATGCATAGATCTAATATCTAAATGATATTAAAAGCTTATAACATGATTTAAGCTTTGGCTTGTTCCCATTTTACCAATTTATTAATCCTTAGATTTTGTGAATAAAATACAAAATTAGGTGATTTCGGATCGACTGGTCTTATCGTGAATTTTTTGTCATCAAAGCTGACGTCGCGAATTTCCGACCACTGGAACGTGGTTTTTGGAGTCAGCTTGTTATTTTTTTCATAGATATTAAGACCCATTGCAGTTACACCCAACCATAGTTCAGAGTGTTTTTTATTCTTTAAAAAAGAAGTGTAATGTTTAATTTATAAAAATTAATTTAATTTTTATTACCGTTATAGGGAAGTAGTTAACCCCATACATATCTAGATCTTGTGCTATTTTTAGGTATTCCATTTCCACTTCATCTCTGGTCATTGGTTCGTGATCTTCATACCTGAATCATAGTTATGAATAGATATTTGTCAGCATATAGCATGCTATCGGTAGCTTACCACATCCTTATTCTGTCTTCCCACATTTGTGGTGTCATTTGATACTGGTCAATTACTCTTTGAGGTAAGAGATCTTTTGCAACTTGAGCCAGCATACCCGGTTTATAATTTTCGTAGTCGTAAGGTCCAAATTGGACATGCACTGCATAAGAAGCTAATAGTACGGATGCTTCTGGAGGGCAGTAAATGTCCATCGAAAGAATACTTTGTTTTACTTGGAGGAAGAACAAATGTTGAGTTATTTCTTGTGCCAATTCCTCACTAACATTTTCCGGGAAAAATTTAGCATAGAAATTAAATTCGCATCCACCCTTTTTCAAATTAATTTTCTGATCCTTGACTTTCTTGTCCATTTTGAGCCAAACAACATCTCCTCTTGTGTCTTCATATTGCAACCCAAAATACCAAGTTTCCCGCAAACCAATTGTACGACAAACTAAATCGAAAAGATCCTGTCCAGTAGCCCTTTGCTGGAAAAAACAATATCACTTTGCATTTTAGAAAAAGAACATGCTAATTTGCTTTTATGAACGGAATAAGAGTAGGTACAACAAAATTATGTCCCACCTCTAAGTCAAATTCCAGTTCTGAATCAAATGTTATCACTTTAACTGGAAACGATTTAGTGACTTTTTTTCTGCGGAAAGGGGCCATATTTTTAAATAAAGTGAAAAATTCGAAATTTTCTGTCATAAGCTTGCGGTGGGAATATGAAAAGGTCACAGTCATGAACTTCCTTTGTACTTATTCACATTTTACTTAAGAAATATTCAAAAATTCAGGCACTTTGAAAACAGGATTTACGAAATATTTTTTTTGTAATTATAATAATTAAAATGCTTTGCATATTTAAAAATTTTAAATCAATAATAATTTGCCAATGGACATAGAGTTGTCAGATTATATTTGACAACTCTCACCTTTATAATTGTCTTCAACTTCATTATGTTAAAGTAGTGTGTACATAACCATATAGTTAATATCGATTTCCATCAACGAGGTAATAACTGAAGGAGATGCAATCATATGTACGATTCATGTACATGAGCGTACCCAAAATTGCCTTGCATTTGAGTATGTTTCACTCCACCATTTTTGGTCTCCGCTGTTAAATCCGTACTTAGGTTTGGTTGGTCTTGGGCTTGGTACATTGACGCAGGAAAAACCGTGAAATAACCGTAGGGGCACGAAGCAAATATTACTCACAAACTTTTTACCACTGAACTTTTCTTCTTAATTATTAACTTTTTTACGTTCACGTTTGCAAATTCAGTAAATACTTATGAATATATGAAAATAAAAGCGATTAAAATTGCGCATAGGTTGTACAATTGTGCACAGGTGTACAAGTTTTACGGCGCTTATGTACAAACAATATCAGTGTCATTGTGTTAGAATTGGGTACGCAATATTTTCTCATTTGCATCTCCTTTAGCGCTTACCTCGTTGTTTTCCATTGATATTTTAAGAAAAGTGGACGTCAATCAGTAAAAAACGAGTTCAATGGGACAACATTTGACGCGATGAGAATGTGATAGTAGCTCATATTCGTGTAATTTATCAGATGGAAATTTTCTGGAAAAACTACATCCCGAATAACGTAAAAATTATGAAAATTGTTACTTAAAAGATTTTGGGGTGATTGCGGATGAATTTGGTAGAGTAATAAAGGGTTTTCCAATAAGAGGTGTTATTTTGATATTCAAAGAAAAATACCATTTTGTGAGATAAATGATCGGATCTTTATTTCATTATAAAGAGGAAGGTATGCCGTTAATAATGGAAAATAACATCAGCCAAATATCCACCACGACCACGCCTACAGGACCATATCCTTTTCATGAAATTTTCCATAACCAAATCGCAAAGTGGCTGCCCTATGTCCTCGATAGCCTCACGAATTCCATCTTTGAGGTCTTGACGCTGTGCTGTTGGCGTAGATCTTCTCTTTCACATGGCCCCAAAGGAAGAAGTCGCAAAGTGTTAAGTCACAAGATCTCGGTGGCCAATTGTAATCACCTCTTCGAGAGATAACACGGTCCGGAAACTTTTCCCGTAAAAGATCAATGGTTTCGTTGCTTGTATGGCACGTAGCACCGTCTTGTTGAAAGTAAACGTTGTCCACATCAATACCATCCAATTCCGGCCATAAAAAATCATTAATAATATTTCGATAGCGCAATCCATTCACCGTAACTGTTGCTCCAGCCTCATTTTCGAAAAAGTAAGGTCCAATGACCCCGCGGGACCATAAACCGCACCAAACAGTCACACGTTGAGGATAGAGAGGCTTTTCGATAATAACTCTTGGGTTTTCCGAGCCCCAGATGCGACAATTTTGCTTGTTGACGAAGCCATCGAGGTGGAAATGGGTCTCGTCACTCAAGATGAGTTTTCGATGGAATTCCGGATCATTTTCATGCATTTCAAGGACCCAATCAGCAAAGACTCGACGTTGTTGATGATCGGCCGGCTTGAGTTCTTGTGTTAACTGAACTTTATAAGCCTTAAGACCCAAATCTTTATGCAAAATACGGTGTAATGACGTTTGTGGAATACCTAATTCCAAAGAACGACGATGAATGGACAAACCTGGATTTTCTTCAACACTTTCGGCTACAGCAACCATATTCTCGGCTGTTCTTGAGCAACGTTCACGGGTTTTATTCTTCATATCACTAACTTGTCCCAACAGCTCGAATTTTTCTACCAATTTCTGTATTGCGGTCCGACAAGGTGCTTCACGACGACCCAAAAATTTTCGAGTTTTACGAACCGTCTCTGCCACATTTTCACCAATTTTATAGTGAATTTCAATAATTTCAATGCGTTGTTGAATCGTGTATCGTTCCATTTTTATTAATGGCGTAGTTTCTACTTGTCAAATGTCAAAAATGACAGCTCCAAAAGTGACATCTACCGAAATAGCGGGCAAATTAAAATAACAACTCTTATTGGAAAACCCTTTAGTTCAAGATTGATATGTAATGCTCAATGACATTCAGTTGCGACATTTCTCATGTAGATGTGTTTTTCAGTATAACACCGCCGATTTTTCCGGTGTAGCACCAGACTCATTTGACGTACACTTTTTCTTGTAGTGCAGGTCAATGGAACAATTTCGGTGTAACACTATAAGAAAAGTGTAACACTTCTGCTAGAAAACTTGATCAATGAAAATCGGTATAAGTTAAATGCTGCGTTCTTTTTCTCATTCTGAATGAATCTGTATAAATCGACAGAACGATGTCATTATTTAATTCTGTGCTCATAGAAAAGGAACGGAACAGAACCATTTCAAATTTTTGACATTTCTTCCATTTGATAATAGCTAGTATAAAATCGCAAAAATTGTTGATTATAAAAATAAAGCCATTTTCCAACAAAAGCAACTGAAACTCAACTATTACCACTTCGTACAAATTGAAAACAACGCATTCACGAATACAAATTAAAATCGTTCTGCTTGAATCTGGGAAAAACTCAGATGCATTCAGAACGATTCGGAGTCCGAAAAAATCGATGACAGATTGAAATTAAATCGTTCAGCCCGAGAAAGAGAACGACATGGTTTGAAAAAATTCATTCTGAACGAGAAAAGGAACGCAGCAAAAGTTCAAGCTAAAGCCCGGTATTGTGTTCATTTGGCGGATAAATATTGAGCAGCAATCGAACAGGGACCTTTTTTTTAAGCCTGGTATTGTGTTCATTTCGCGGATAAATTTTGTATGGAAATTTAGCGGTGAAATTTAGTTGCGAAATATTTAGCCAAATCGCTGAAGAAAGTGGTATTGTGCTTTATCAGCTAAAAGTTTGTTTAGTTTTGACAAGTAGATGGCTGCAATTTCAACAAACATATATTTAGCATCAGATTTATCCGCTCAATACCTTTTTCCGCGCTAAAATTTTTACGTTGGATGTTGAAAGAAATTGGAATGCAAGAGTGTCATCGTATTTTTAATATTTTTTTCTGACAAAAAAGTTCCGTCTTCAAAATTAAAATAGTAAGTATAAATATAATTTTCCTTACTATTTCTAAAAGAACAGAAAATAATATCACAAATTCACGACAGCAGATTGTCAAAAGCAGCCACCTATAGTTCAAAACAATGAACAATTTTAGCCGTAAAAAGGTCTCTGTTCGATTGCTGCTAAATATTTATCCGCTAAATGAACACAATACCGGGCTTTCCGCAACAAATTATAGCCATACTAGAAAAAAAGATTCAATGTTAATAATATACTAATAAAACAACCTAGTTTTGCTAGCCATCAAGTCCATAACAGAATTACAATTTCATGAAAACCGAAAATTACTGCACTTACGTCCTAATGCTTTTTAAAATGAAACTGTATTTAATAAATATTGTTTTTTATTAACAATTTTAAAAAGTTATTTTATACTCACATTTATCAAAATATTAACAAACCAAACTTATTTCCAATTCTATCCTTACAAAAGTTGACAACCACGTACATAATTTTGACAGATGAAATGTCATTGTTTAACTCTTTATACCACCTTCTTCAGCGATTTGGCTAAATATTTCGCAACTAAATTTCCATACAAAATTTATCCGCGAACTGAACACAATACTATGCTATAGCAGTTAATGGGGCTATTGGCTTGAAAATTGAAATTATTTTGTAATAATGTACTAGAATAGGAATAAATTTTCACGTTAAATATGTTTCCCAAAATTTTTTTCAACAAATTTCCCGTACACTTTTTCCCGTAAACAATGCTGGCATCAAATGATAAAAAAAAGAATTAGCTGTCAAAGCTGACAAAGTTGAGCAGAGCAGAAAGTAGACCTACTCGAGTTCAATCCACTGACATATATAAAATGGACTGCTGATACTACTGAAATTGCTTACATTATTTGACATTATTATGGGATCAGTTTTCTATAGTTGTCTCGTTTTGGTTTAACTACTTTATTCCGCGGAACTATAAACAATAAGTTCTATACAAAATACACCATAGTCCAGTTTCAGTTCAGTGATTTTCTAAACGAATATATAGAAAAGAAACAGATGGTAATCCTTTCTCTGTCCCCCATAGCTACTTTTAGGGGCAGGTAGACAAAAATTGCTTAATTTTATTTCTTTAAAAATCAAATTTAAAAAAAATTGATGTTTTAGGAGATAAGCTTCCAAGAATAGAAATAATTTCAAATGATTCTGTTGAACTTTTAATATGAATATTAAAGCGAAAGTAAAATTTGAAATTAAGATAATTGTCACACCCTGCCAAAAAAAGTTGACCCATATGAAATAGAAAATCAGGCAGTCCATGTTATATATGTCAGTCATTGGTGGTCGTAGCGTATTGCCTATAGCAATATGCTACACGTACTGAAGCGTGTAGGCCGGCTGCGTCAAACATAAAAAAATGAACGCATCCCGACCGAGAGTAAAGGCAGAAACACATCCAGGCAAGCCTCAGGTGCCTCAGGCCTGGCCTCTCTCGGCTTCCTCGCAGCTCGCCTCAAGGCTTGCCTCAGAGAAATGAAAACAAAATGATACCACCGGCCTCCGTACAATATACTGTGGCTCGGTGCTGTCATTTTAATTTTGTTAGTACATCTGTTGACAGAAGTAGGCCTGAGAGAGAAAAATTTCGAACATTGAGCAAAGCGAGCTTTGCGGCTAGGCCTTGAGGCTAGCTGCTGACTTGGTTTTGTGTTGCATCACTTAAAACCCCGTGTTGGAAATTTTGACAACACCTCGAGGAAGCCTCGAGGCCTGGATGTGTTTCTGCCATAATGCTTCCTCACGCTCAGGTGCCATGGTGACATGACTGAAAGGTAAGAAGAAGGCAAACGATCTGCTATTTCGTAAAAGTGCAAGAATGGGAAAAGTCCCAGACAATTTTTATCGAAAGTTCTAGCCGGCATCCAGTCCAAAAGAGTAATAATTTTTACATAAATTTCGTTCGGCTAAGTTAAATCTATAAACAATTTTAGAAATTTCCGAAGGGGAGCGAAAGGAAAAGAAAAATCATTACGCGTTCGTCGAAAATTCGCCGTGCACCACGAGAAAATTTCCAGGAGTAAAGAAAAAATAAACTAAATCCACCGCGGAAGCAAAATAAGGAAGAGAATCCTACGTGGTGCTGTGCGAGCCTTTGTAACATGCATCATCAAAGCCAAGAAGAGAGCGCTGCTTACTTCTAGCTGGAATTCAAACTCTATAAGTAGCTCAAATTACCAATCGTGCTTAACGATCCTTTCGTCGGCAATAGAGAGGAAAGCTACAAGTATATAGATAGTTCATCAGGTACAAACAGTAAGTACATTCCTCGATTAAATGTTCTTAACCGACCGCCTGAATCAAGTACAACACCACCACCGGAAGAATTACTAGCAGAAACATGGAGTGTGTATGATGTTTCACATTTTTACGTGTTAATGACAGCACGCCACAGTGCGATACATCCAGTCGCCATAAAATTAATGGCAAACGTATATTACAACTTTCTGAGGATGAACGTATAACATTACTTGTTTTACGCAAGGATGTAAGGATGTTAGATGTTCCTGGTTTCCATCTCAGCCCGTTCAATCACAACTAGGAGCTTGAATGTTCTGTATGTCAGATAGCAAGGCCACACAGTATGTATAAGTGATCGAATTATTATGCTTATTAACGTGAAAATATCCAATTTATATTAAATGCTAAGTAACAGGGACTGACAAGTAAGATTCTAGAACAATGTTCGAGTATTAGCTTGCTTTTCTTAAAACAAAAAGCTTTAGCCTTAACTTTTAATAACGTCTTAGTTCAAATCTGCCTTAGCTTAATTTTGTAATGTCATGCCTTTTCGTATTTAAGATATTATTAGGTTTTCGTAGATTTATTTTTTTGGGTACATGATAATCCTGTTGGAGTTAGTTGGATTAATACCTTATGGATGATTTGAGCAAAAGAATTCTACGTCACGCTACTAATCAAGTTTAGTTGCAACATGAAGTATATTACCAAGATGAGGTAACAAACGAAAAATCCCAATGAATTCCGTATCAGAGTTGCAGCGAGAAACATTGCTTTTTTTTAAAATATATATGAGTGCCACTGGGCCTCCTTAATTTTGTTAAACAGCGGGTGTTGAAGCGCTTCATCAGGCTGTGGAGAAATGTGAGTATTTTTTTGATGTGCAAAAATTTTTTCTTATATACTATAAAACTCAGTTCATTGAGGTCGTGGAGATATTCGATTGATCGTAATGATTAAACGCCTATACGTCTTTGTTTGCATTGTGGTAAATAACGATAGACCATTTAGTAAGACCATGAACTTCACATTTTCGTTTTGCTTCCTTTAATAAAACAAGGACTTGAGATTTGGGTATTTAATACTCAGTTAAAGATGCACTAAGGCAATGTTAATGAAAGGATTAATTTAGTTAGTTTGGATTCTGAAAGCATATAAAAAAAGAAAATTATTTTGGTACTCTTGAACTTAGCACATCTCTTTAATAATTTTTTTTTGGTATATGTAAACTAAAAGAAAAAAAAGGGAAAGAAACAAAACAAAAGTCTAGAAATTATATGCACTTATACGCAATTTAGTAATAACTCATTACCATACGTATATATAGTTTTGCTGATAGGCTTAATTGGAGCCTTTAGTTCATATATGCCATGCTCATATTGTTGTAATGATAGGCTTACCGTAGTTCAATTACTATATACATGTATACTCCGCTTAATACTAGTTTAATACTACACACTTTTATAGTTCTTTGATTTCTTGAGATACTAACCCGTGTATCTTCTTAAAGTACCTCCCGCGAAATGAAGCGAATTTTGTTGTACGAAATTATAACGTAAAAATGGAGATCTAGGACTGTTTATTTCTTCTTTCACATCCTGGAACCCTCTCATCCGAAGGTCGTATAGGTCCGCTTTAATCTTTTTCACAGTCAATAAGGGACTTTGGACGATTGTGCCACCCAAAGTCAATGGGAGGATGGGGCTTGGCCAAGAAGGCATGCCATCTGCGCCTTCATGGGAATGCAGGTAAGTGACGTAAAGGTCCCTTCAGGACTGAGTGAGTGCGAGGCTTTCGTATGTAGGCACGAAAATCTTTCTTTTGATTATGGTTGGTGACAAGTGGTAGGTTATTTCGGGAACTCCCCCACACTCTCCGCCACCCTTAGCCGAGGTGCTAGCGTGCCGCCCTGTACTAATGCTGTCATCGAGTGATCTGTCAGCTCATGCGGGCAGTTTGGACTTCACGTCCTGACCATTCACTCTCAACATACATCCATAACACGGGTGAAAACGTAGGCAACTCGGCGAAATTTATTAGTGTGCTATGTTTGTATTCGTTTCGTCATGGCAGTAATTAAATTCTGACATTCTGAAAGGGAACATTTTTCATAATCCAAATTCCTATGTAAAATAAACAAATTTTTAGCTCCCCCTTATTTTCAGATAATATTTCTTGGCGTTGCCTTTGTATGACTGGAATAATTTAGGCACCAACTGACAATTCAATTGTAAACAAATAAACCGGCATTGGTAAAATGTTAAATCTTTTGCCATGGCTTTTTATTTTTATAGATATTTCACTTTTATTTTGTTTAAAACAATATAATTAATAAGTAAAGCTATTAAGCTTACTTTAAGAATGCTTTCCCACGACAATACCTCCGTTCGTTCCTTCAGCACAGCACAGCGCACTTCATTATGGTTTTTTAAAACTCCGGAGTCTCTATTACATAAATAATCGTTTACAAAAGTATATTTTACACTAATTTTACACTACTATTAAGAAAATATCCTGTTAAATTATTTATTTATTAGAATATTGCGAATTCAAATCCGATAACTTCTTTTCAAAATAATGAAATGACAGAATGTTGAACTGACACAAAATAGCGACGACGCCCTCTTGTCATTTCTCCCCCCCCCCCTTCGACAATGGGTCACAATGTCATTGAAATGCTTAAACACGTACACTGTATTCGCACGATACCCCGCTTCCTTATTAGTTATTTATTCAATGCCTCAATCTGGCCGGCCGCACCAACTTTCCCATTGGGAGCTTGATAACCGATCTTATATATTCTACAGAACTGTCAAAGTTGGTGAGGCCGGCCGGTTGGAAAAGCCAGCACTGTGTTTCACGCTATAACAGTCGTCAGGTAAGGGCAGCCCACTGACATATATAATATGGACTGCTTAACTTTCTATTTCATGTGGGCTCAATTGCTTATGTCAATAAAAGTTCTTACGTCGGTGTCAACATTGAAAAAATCATTGGCGGGCAGTTGAAAAAAACGCGCAGCTCGAAAAGTGATTATAATAAAACGTTTCGAACTTCTGCTTCATATCTTATGAATATATTGCCTTTGGTAAAACAAGTTTATCAGTAATAACCCTAAAAAATTAATTTAAAAAGATTTATTTCGACAGACCCATTATTTATTTGTTGTTTACAGTTCTCCTCAGTTGGTACTTGGTGCTTAGACCGAAAGAGTCAGCAATATAGAAGTGAGCCCACTTTTTGCAGTGCATTTCCATTAACGTAGTCAGTCCATATTATATATGGCAGCCGCAGCATCTTGAGCACTGACATATAATAAGAATGGACTGAGCCATCCTATCTAATTCCTATAGTCAAAAATGGCACAAATTTTGAGTAAAATCTATTTGTCTCATTCAAGCTCAAAATGTACACTGAACTGTAACAAATTTTGGAAACAGTACGGCTGTATTAATTGGAATGCATTGAAATTGACATAAAAATTGAGACAAATATATTGTTTATATACGTCTATCTCTTACAAGCTCAATGAAATTTGACATCAAATCTGTAGAGGAGCACATTTTTCAGTAACATTAAAAATTAAGTTTTGTGTTAATTAAAACGAGTTTATCTTCCTAAACAATTTTCATTTAATGCAATACTATTTTTCAACATATTTAGTGCTTCCAATCTACAAATAATAATAAATTATGAATCGGTGTGCAATTGTACGAAATAAAGGGTTTTCACAGCCTGTTCAATATTTGTGCCATTTTTGAAGCAAGAACGCTCAGTCCATTCTTTATTATATGTCAGTGATCTTGAGGCAACTATAGTAAAATTTCTCTACAAGAGCGGCCTCTGCAAGTCACTGCGCCAGCTAGCCTAGCTAATGGCAAAAGTCATAAAAATGACAATACAAGACAAACTGGGCAAATGGCGTGTCGGTTTCGGGATTTGTCATTCTTGTTTATATTTTACATGAGAGTCATCAACTAGGTACGTTTATTTTATTTATTTTTTGGAATATTTAAGTTAAGTGCACATTTGGCGAAAAAACTGCTATCCCAAGGTTCTGTACAATTCCTGAGTCTGAAGAGAATTTTGCCCGCACTCTAATGTGAAAAGTAAATTGCTAGGCGATCTCGATTTTTTTTGATTTCAGAGGCCATAAATAGCGTGGTGTTTTTATATAATTATACATTTTTGAATTCGTAATGTATCAATATGAGAAGTTATTTATGTTTTTATTAATCGTTATGAATGATATGTCTGCGTTTTCTCAGGGTCACCACCAGTGTTTTCAAACTGGAAAACATTTACATAAAACAGTGTAATCCACTTAATTCTTAGTGGCTCTAAGGTTTCACAACATATGAATAAATTTAGAGATTTTAAATTGGTTCAAATCTGTCTGCTCGTCGTTTTGTTCCTAAAAACCTGAATCTGACCTTTCGAAAATAATTTATATATTAAATATTTTATAAATTCGTCTTGTGACAACCAGTGACTGCCTTTTCGGAATCTGTAAAATGCATTATATGCGCTAGAATAGTTTAAGATTAAGCGGGTCGAATGGCTTTTGTACTGTACCTAGTCATTTGCTAATTGTGTACCTATATTCGCTAAGGTTTGTCGTAAGTCTAATGTACATCGTGAGTGTTTCCAGTCGTAAGGTAATTTTATAAGAGGCCTTCCAGCCGTAAAAGAATAAAAATATGTTAAATTCAGGGCCAATTGGTCTCACTTTATACAAGCTACATTGAGCTTATGGCCGAAAAGTAAACTGTATTCAAATGAAAATAAATTAAATAATCTTACCTAGGGAATTATATAAGTTTAGCATACAAAACAGTAGTATGACATACGTGGGAAGGCGTCTATATTATTTATTTAATTATTTTAAAACATTAGGATACCTTTCTTAACGCTAACCTCCTAAGCCTATTGCAACTTTCCTATCTGGGCAGGCGTCTATTTGTATATGAAGAAAAATTATACATTTAAAGAAGTCATTTTTATATATAGTTTCTTGTAATTATTAAGACTACACTAATTAATGTAAAATATTTTCGTCTTATTTATTCCATTCCTGTCTGATATTGGTATTTAATCCATTGTGCTCTGGAAATCCCATTGTATGGCAAGGAATTCTGTTCGCATAAATCTTTTTTGCGGTATCTTAAATCAACAGAGTAACAAGGTATGCCTACTAGTTATTTTGATACTTGAGCTGTGTCACGGTATCACAAGTTATAGGAAAATTATTAAAATAAATTATTTGGTAACATCTTTGAAAAAATAAAACTGATAATATTATATTAAATAAAAATTACAAAACATATTTGAAATAAAATTATAAATACCTGACTGCTTAATAAAGTAAAGTAATACTTTTTGCAAATGATGAGGGGTCTGTTTTCGTCGTTCACCTCGTATTCAGAGTGTACATGGACACGGTTCTTTTAATTGTATGTGTGGGGGGACAGGGCATTTCGGGGGTATTCATGTAAACCAAATTGCGTTCACGTTAAGTCATTTTGACTGCAGTCGACTTGAGGAGTCATTTAATTTAGTGCTCCTGAGGTGGAAGTAAGTTAACTCGTACTGGAAGGAAGGAAATTCTTCACGTTTACTCACATATTCTCCAGGCAGTCCTTTAATATAATCGTGGGCGTGTATCTCTTCCGCTTTGTAGATCGAACAGATATTTTAGAACGTTCAAAACACTCTGGAAAAAGATACAAATCCAGAGTGCTCTGAGCGTTTTGCTCTCCTTTTTTGTATTGGCAACACTGTGATTTGTGAAATATCAATTAAGAATACAAGATTCTTTATAAAAATATATGAATAATAATGATAAAGTTATAGAAATAAATAACGGGAGAAGGAATGAAAGAAAATAAGGAATTTGAAAAAGTATTCACATTTTCAAAAGAATTTTTTAATTTTTAATTTGTATTACTGACGGATTGCTCTAAATGCTCAGAGGTCTACCTACTATTTGTTAGAGCACTTTGAGCAATAATGTAAATACACGTTCAGAGTACTCTGAAAGTGAACAAAGTTACAAGAAATCTACAATCAGATTCAAGAGTGTGACATGTTGAAACTCTTCTGGGAACTAGAGGATATATCCTATACTTAGTCGCTTTGCCTAGAAAATTGTTTGTGTGAAAATCATTTTAGAGCAACGCAATAACGTACTCCCGAAGGTCGCTACATCGTATGTTTACCATTTGCGCCTTACCGAAAAACGAGATCAATTTAGGAGACTCGCAGGAGCTCCCAATGAAACGGTATATGAATCTGGAAAGGCGTCTCAATATAAATCCTGCATTGAAAAACGATTATTCAATATGTATATATATTAAATGCTTCGAAGAAACGCATTCACGTAGTCCCGAAAGTTGCTATATCATACGTTTATCATTTGCGCCTTTTCTGGAAAACGAGATCAAGTTGGGAGACTACATTAAGAGACGATTATATTAAATGCTTCGAAGAATACATAGAGGAAGGGCACATGAAAAAGCTACCGAATTTGGAGGTACCTTTTATTATCTTTAACAACAACGTTATACATACTTCATAAATCTCTCATAATGGAAATTCATTAAGAAAAAAGTAAGTTAATGAAAGTCATTTAAAATTCATTTTTCACGTAGCACCTAATTGAATTCTTAAATCTGAAAAAATTTCTTTCTAGTTTTATTTCATTTGGTTGTCTATTAAACAATTGCAGTCCCTTATACATAATTGAATTTTGAGTCCTATATCTTCTATATAATGACAATCTAAAATCTCCTGCATTTCTTAGATTGTATCTAGTATCATTCACATAATTTAGATGTTTTTGAAGGTATTCTGGAAACATGTTATACTTCACCTTAAACACAAAAATAAGTGCGTTATATTTTAACCTCTGTCTAACACTGAGCCAATTTAATCTCTCTAACATATGCACTACCGGCGTATCCATCCGACAAGAAAGTATTATTCTCATGGTTCTATTTTGTAGTTTTTGTAGACGGTCTATCATTTTTTCCGTGCTGATTAAAATTATAGATGAGCAGTAGTAATAGTGCGGTAATACAATGGTGTTATAGATATTTAACAGGCAATTTTCTGGTACTTTACTTTTGATTCTTGCGAGAAAACCGAGTTTTTTGGAAATTTTTTTGCAAATATAGTCCACATTTTCTTTAAAACATAAGTATTTATTCACGATCACACCTAAATATTTCATTTACACACTCAATATATTCTGACCCTACACACAACTGCACTCTTTCATTACTGTTCATTACAAGACATTTTGTTTTATTTACATTCAATTTTAGTTTATTCATATTCAGCCATTTTACAAGTCTTAAGATATCCTCTTCAATCAATCTTACACATTCAGTTGTATTTGTCCCTTGAATGTAAATTAATGTGTCATCAGCAAATAAAGCAGGCTTGGAATATTTTAACACGTTTGGGATGTCAGGCATGCATCACAATACTTATACATGCGGATGACAGGGATTATCAAAGAGGTTTTAGGCGTCGTAATCAGAGTGACTTTCCTGAAGAATACCGTCTGTTAACAATGACTCTTGGAATTGCAGGTGCACGCTTTCTCGCAATACGTTGCTTGCATCAACTTTCTAAAGACGAAGGCTTTATTTTTCCTATAGGAGCGACAATCTTAAATAAAGACCTGTATGTAGATGATGTATTCTTCGGGGAAAATACATTGCCAGAAGCAATTCAAGCTACTTAGTATTCAATTTCGAAAAAGGGTCAGTTTGTATTAAGGAAGTGAAAAAATGTTAACAGGCCTTCCTGAAACAGGGTTCGAAAATATCCGATATTTATTATAAATATCAGAATATCAGATATTTATGATATACATATATCCGATATATATGTGATGTATATATCCATTTTGAACAACAGCCATATTATTATTTTATTGTATTATTTATGTATTCTGTTTGCATATGTGTTTTATAAACATAATAAATTATTAAAAAAATTAAAATAATTTTATTTTTTTATTTAGGTACTTATTGAACAAAATCAAAATGAACTCAAAAACATAAAATCTTATAAATCAGGAAAAATTAACTAAAAAGCATAAAATCCTTCTGCCTACATCAGGAAAATAACCTCAAAAAGATAAAATCTTATAAATTCTGATCAATCAGTGGGTTCATTAGTTTTTTCATGAGTATAAATACCTACACTTCTAGGTAACAAAACAAGAAACATTACAAACATTACTCAACATTTATAAACAAATCAAATAAGTCTGTTCGTTATCGTAAACTATTAATTATCAAATAAAATAAAATAATCAAAAAATGCCGTTTTCATTATTTTGACTGCAAGGAAGATAAAGGTAGGCCATCTTCCGATTCTGAATGAGGACTGGTTATGACATCAACATCAGCAGGTTCAGTAATATCTTCATCGTGTGTTGGATCTGATAGCCAATCCAAGTTCCTTTTCTTTCCTGAAGACTTGTTAAGGCGTTTAAGAAAGTACACCAATTTATTACCCTTGTCAATTCCCAAACGGTTTCTCAGCTTCGACTGCACCAGACCAAAACTTGAAAAAATCTTTTCAAGACTCGCTGTTGATGCAACTGCAGTCAGGAGTTGTTCACACATATTCAGGAATCTTTTTTGTGTTGCCATTGCTGCCATTGAACATCTGTGGTGTTCAAGTTTAAAAGCTTCCACCAATCCATTGGTGGGGTTTGAAACTGAGACCCAAATAGATTTTGTGGAAAAATTGATGATTGGGTCATTATCAATGTGACCATTGACATAAAGTCTATTTCCAATTCAGCAAATGCTGTGTTCCGTTGATCAGGGGTCAAGTTTTTGCCTGCCAATCTTTGATCAAGAATATTTGCCAAGTAATGTGGTGCACCTAACGCCATATCGCGCGTTTGGGAGCGATCTAAAGCTTTTGCGATTGGATCCAGTTATGCTAGCTAATCCAAAGAATTATTGGCTACTTGAATGTCGTTGACAATTCGGTAAATGTTACTCTCAATCGCTTCTCGATTATTTTGGCAAATCTGCAGTAGCATTCCGCGATTTTCAATGAATGATCGTCCTGTATGACGAATCGAGCTCCACCGTACGACAATAGACATGATCAATTTTTTACCTTTGGCTTCTTTATACCACGCTGCTGGCAAATGTTTATTCCTGAAATATTTAACGACTTTAATGATGTTTAGTGACACCTTTAACTTCTACATCATCAGCAAGTAGATTCAACAAATGTGCACTACATCCATATTGGATAATATCAATGTTTTCTTGCATTTCGAGCTCACGTCGCATCTTAGTGACATTTCCAGTATTGTCCGTAACAAAACTGCTTACGATAACTCCGAGATCTTCTTCAGTCTTTTTGATTGATTGCTTAGCAACAGTTGTCAAATATTCGGCAGAACGTGAATTGCCTGACGAATCGACAGTTTTGACGAGAACGGAATCTCCTTCACCTGTGGTGATGCATCAACAAACAATCGGTTCGTTGTGTATGTTCGACCAGCCATATAATGACATTGAAACGGGTTTTTCCGCGTAAACATTCTTGGTCTTTCCCTACAACAGATGCGTGTGTTTTATTTAGCAGTGGCCCAGCTAACTGGTGTGCGGATGGTGGTTTGTATCCTGGTCTTAAAACTGTAATCATTTCTATAAATAGCGGGTGATCTGCGTGATTAAATGTTGTTTGTTGCATAAAAAAATGCTGCAATTTTAGTGTCAAGTTGTGTTGATAATGCTGTGGAAGTAGATATTGTTTTATCCTCAATTGAAGTTAGTTTCGCATCGACAATTTTTTTCTTTTTTTGTGGTGTGGATTTATCAATATCACTTGTATCGGCAGAACGTGTTCTGGACGTACTTTCTGAAGTAGGGCGTCTGTTGGAGTTAGAGCTGCCTGCTTCTATACATATATCTCGATGTTTCACCATACGCTCCGGGATGCCCTGCAATTCTTTGGCGCAATGTTTACATTTCGCCCACTTGCCCGTGTTATTGGACTTTGCTATTAACTGAAAGTCAGCCTAGACTGGATGAAAAGTCTTTGGCATGGCTGGGCTTATTCCTAACCTAAAAAGGGACAAACATTGATTGCAGTTAAAATTCAGGAAATTTGAAAATTAGAAGTGTTATGTATGACTCTTGTTTCTTATCAACAGACGTATACTCAGCTAGTTTGTGTTTATTTATATGAATTGGTAAGCCTCGGTGCACCCGCACTAGGACCGCCCAAGGCTGTGTTATGTAAATAAAGGATATTTTGATAGTAATCTAATAAGAATTGATTTATCATACCTCTTCTATAATATTAGCTTAAGAAAAACACACACAATAACACTAAACTTATTTATGAATGACGAAAAAAAAACCGATAACACGAGCGCGCGCGACCTTGCCTTTGACTGACGTAATCGGTGGGAAACGAACAGTTACTATCGTCTGATTCGTATGTTCATTCTCTATGCATTGATATACTGAGCTGAGCATTTTGACGTTGGCATATCCAAGCATGTTTTAAAAAAACGTCTATTTAATACTTAATTTTCTATTTCCATGTCGCATTGCATGTCATCTCATTCGGTGTTTGGGCTATGTTTAGTTTAACATACTAATACTAACACCGACTAAGTGATGAAACGCATGTATTGTTGACCGTTTATTTTATTAAACGTGTCCATGCAGCGGGCTTGTGTTAAGCTGGTTCTGATAGTCTTAGTCTTAGTAATAAGTCGTGTTTTAAGAGAGACAACTTAAGAACAATAAGTTCAATGTCAAGAGTGTTGGAAAAACTGGGAACGTCAATTTGGCTGCAATTAAAATGGTTTTTGCATGCGAGGAGTACGCCACCACCACGAGCCTCAGAATCTGTATGTCTATCTTTTCTAAAAATCTGGTAAGAATTGTCTAAAATTTCGGCATCACGAGAGCCATGATGCAACCAAGTTTCAGTGAAAGCAACGATATCAAAACAATTTGCAACAGAGGATTTGAAGATATGTGCAGTTTTTGTCCGAATCCCCCTTACATTTTGATAGTAAAGGGAAAGCGACTTCTGTTTTTTGGAGTAACGTTGCTTATTTTAACTGTATTCCTAGGTTGGCGCCCAGAAGGTACAAATAATTTAGTAAAAGCACCGGAGGGCCAGAATAAGGGATCTAATAACTTATCCTGCACATCTGCTGAAACAGTTAAGACAAAGGATGCAACCGGTTTCGAGGATTTACTAATTTTACGACAGGAAATACTATCTGTTGCAATGTTTTTGGATTTTAGGTGCGTCAGTATGTCATCACATAGCGTTTCAGGCGAGAACCGAGTGACAAAAACACTCGAAGGTTTTGGTATTGTTCTCAAAGAGGTACCATTACCATTCCCTAATGTGGACACAGAAGTAATAATATTCGGTACTGTGGATTCAGAAGCAAGAGCTAGAGCGGTATTATCTCCACATTGGCTCACGTCCACACCTGCCGAAGAGGCACCCCGACTAACAGGGATTGTCGGATTTTGCGGGCTGAATCTTTCAGTCGACAGAACCTCCTGTTTTTTAGAAGTTTCTTTTGATTTCTTTGGAACAGGATTAGATTGTTGAGGGCATTCAACGACAGTTGAAATTGTGCAGTCAAGCTTTTTTTTGCTCAATTAACTGAGCATTAAGGTTAACCTTGTCCGATAGGCCAACCACCATGCTCTTAAGGTTGTCCAGGTCACCCCTGTACAACGCGAGCGTATCAAAAAAAGTATGGGCTGGGGCTCGCACACAAGAATCACAGACCCACAGTAAATTGCGAGTCTTTTTTAACAGATTTAAGGCAGCCTTCTCGAGTTTAACGCAGGAGGTGTGGAACGCTTTACTGCAGACACCGTCGCAAGCTATAAACTCGGAAGAGCCATCGAGCTCGGCACGGCAAAAACCACAGCAATCCATAATTAAAGAAAATTATGATTAAATCAAGGACGCGGTGGCTGGTATACCATCCACTCCTGAATTATTATAAGGATAAATGTGATCCCACAGCCAATCTTTTTATCAGGATCCAAGAAGCGAATTTTCTTTTACCTCAGTCGAGAACGAGAATATCATGAATTCCTTCATGAAAGCAGCTAAACTGCGCACAGAATATTCGGCAGAACTCTCTTTTTTTTTCTTGATGATTTCGTATCTTTTTCGATTTTTAGATAAACTTGCCGATCCTTATTCACCTTCCTTCTCGACCTCTAAAAAATCATCCTTACCACCCACCGAGAATCTTCTTCCTTTCACACTTTTTCGAATGCCTCCTGTCAGCTGTCAATCGCACAGCAATGTGATAAGTAATAGCACATTCGCCGTGTGGTTTCGACGTAGTTTGTCAGCTGCATCGTGTGGTCCTGCGACCATAACAAGGCATACAGAATATTAATCAATCTCTTCATCCTATTTTTTTCGAATTGAATGCACTCTCCACGCTAATAATCCATACCTGTGACGCTATAATATGTGAATTATAAATAGCAGGTCTTATCGATCTTTAGCCTAGAACCTCTTCCACTTACATACATATAATAAGAACGGACTTAGCGTTCTTGCTTCAAGAATTACATAAATTTGGACAGGCTGTGAAGACCCTAAATTGCATTCCATTTAATACGACCGTGCTGTTTCCAAAATTGGTTACTATTCAATGTACATTTTGAGCTTAAAGGAAACCACTGACATATAATAAGAATGGCCTGAGCCATCTTATCTAATTCCTATAGTCAAAAATGGCACAAATTTGGTTTAAAATCTGTCTGTCCCTTTCAAGCTCAAAATGTATGCTGAACTGTAACTAATTTTGGAAACAATACGGTTGTTTTAAATGGAATGCATTGGAATTGACATAAAAATTCAGACAAATATATTGTTTTTATACGTCTATCTCTTACAAGCTCAATAATATTTGACATCAAATTTGCGGCGACAAATTAAATGTTGACTTAATGGCAATACCATGTTGCTGTACATCGCCGTAACCAAGAGTTGGGAAAAATTCAACTTTTTTTGTTGTTGTCGTCGTAATTAGATTTTGACAGTTCAGAGTAATGACCTTTCAAGGAACAATTAATTAATTTATTGAAGTATTTTTATGCCAAAAGAAATCGTCAATATCGAAATACATATTTAAAAGAAAAAAAAATGGAAAGAAATTGGAGAAAAGTTGAAAATAAGTGGTAGATGATATTTTGTAATCCACATAAACTCGTAGTTTATTACACTTTTACAATTTTTTTTTATATCTTTCCCATATTGTTAATAAATTTCAACAAATAATTTTACCACCTACATATCTTGATATACGAACATAAGAATGTCGGTCGGTGTCATTGGGTTAATTCGGCGACATTTACGACGACAGTGTCGGCATCATTGTGTTTCGGCCTTAACCCGCGGAAGATACATGCCATGCGAAGTCGGCGATGACACCGACACATTAAAAGGCCTTTATGGGTCGGTTACAGCCATGCACTAAGAGCTCACTCTCTATGATTTTATACACTTATCACGTAGGAAGAACTAAGATTTCATCTTAAACAGGTTTCAAAGCCCAAAACTATCGCTTCCACAAAAAAATGAAATTTAAGCAAATTGCAGCCAAATATGTTTTCTTTCTAAAAGTTGTAAAAAAATAGCATCTAGAACAAATTTATGGAAATTATAGCGTTTGAAAAATACAAGCTACTTTTATATGAAAAACTCCTGCAGCAAGACAAGGCATGAAGACTGTGGATGTCGCCTGCTGACCGGCCCGCTGCTCTCTTTTTTCGACTTTGTTCACGGCTTGTATATTCCGGGGGTTACGCTTGCATATTCCGGGGTTTACGTCTACCATTATTATTTCTGTGCGTTATAAACGTAATGACAAACTTAGTATACCCTATAGATTTCATCTAGAATATAAAAACACAGTGTGAAGCAATTTAGCAAAAGAATGTGGAAGTGAAAATGAAAGGGTAAAAATTAGATCCATTGATCAAAAGAAATTAAGAGAAGATTATAAAATGAAAATACCGAGTCGTAGCAAGCCAAAATTGTATGTGTGTGTGAGGTGTGCAAGCTCTGAAGAGGCAGAGTTGATTGAAAAATTAAGAGCGCAAAATGAAATTCTACCGGAAAGTGAAATTAAGTTTTTAAATATTAAGAGTTGATAAATACTTTCGTGGTAGGAAAGTAATTGAGTTTAATGCAATGTGGGAATTAGACTCCTTGTCATTTAGAATTGTAATGCAAATTACAAAATTAAATGTAGGATGAGATCGGTACTACGTCCCTGATGCCTGCTAATCGGCCTGCTACTCTCTTTTTCAGACTTTGTTCATTGCTTGTATATTCCGGGGGTTACGACACGGCGGTACTGATATTGATTTTACTACATGCCACCAATATTTGACTATGTTAAATTTGGCTTATCTCCCTTCCTGTTCTCTCTATATTCTAAGAATTCGTTAAGCAAACGAACATACATATTTGTATAAAAACTTTCATTGCTTAAGGCTTGGACAAATTACAACGCGGCGACACTTTCTGAAACTATTCTAATGCCACAGCGCAGAAAAAGAAGTAGAACTTGAAAGAACGATAAAACCATTAATTTTTAGTTAAGTGCTAGTGGAAAAGCAATGATATTTCCAATTAGAAAATTGGTAACACGGTTGGAATTGAAACGAACAAATTTGTCACCAAATGATATAAGCATCCAATTTACAAATGAATCAACCATACTTGAGTTTTTCTATAGCTGTGCTCTTTTGTGTCCGCAGAACAGAGCAGAACAAAAGATACGCATACATTTTCATAGAAAATTTAAATGAAGCTTCAATCGAGAAATTTTTTTTCGCTCCAGTATATGGGAGTTCTAGAACAAGGTATCCAAATGAACACAGCTAATATTTATTGTTGTTTTTGTTATTTCCAAGTATATTTTGTTTATGCGACTGTTATTATTTATTTTCCGAAAAAGGGCACCAAGAAATTTTAATAGAGGGCACACTCGGGGCTAGCTACGCTACTGAGTATAATATAATAAAACGAATAACTTTTAATAAAATTTTAATTTAGAAATTATTTACATTAACAAAAATTATAAAATTTTAATTTAATATGGTCGGCTTTAATTTCGTTAGTCGTGTACTTAATCGAGGCTCGTAATGTGAACATTGTACCGCTTTTTTGAAGGAACTAAGGGGGTAGGCCTACCTGTTTTTTTTTCTCTAAAGTACTCCGCTTTGGCAGCAAACGATACTATTCTTCAAATTTCTCAAGCATCAGCACTAATCGCTGCTCACTGTGGGAGAACAGTTTTGTGAGCGTCGTATTTACGGGAATCGGTATTAGTTTCTGGAATATATTTAAAATGCCATGCCGATTTGAATAATTTCATATGAAGAATTACTGTATTTTAACACATATTCTGAAAAATTGGTACCATTCGACTTAGGTCTTTAGTCGGAATCGGGTATCCATAATTTTAGCACATCCTCAGGTTGGGAAGGAAAAAAATTGTTAACAAAACTGATGACACAATGCTAGCTCAACATAGTTTTTTAATGCTTGTTTTTTCTTCTTTTTTTTCTAACAAAAGTTTAAATTTATTTCCGATCTTTCACAATAATTAAGTTCAGCGTTAAACATTAAAAAATGTATGTAAATTATATGTCGACTAGAATCGTGTACGAGTATGTACTTTTTATTGACATGTTCTTGTTTTTATTAGTGAGTGTTATTTAGGACACAAAATAACTTTCATATTTGAAATATTCCACCAAATGTGCACTTGTCGAGCACATTGAATTACCAAATTTAATGCTCTCCTCATTCAGTAGTTAACAATTGCAAATGACAACCGTCGGTCATGGAACCACAAATGATATCAGAATTTATCTCAAAGACTGGCGCTAGTCCAACCGATGCAGTCAGTTGTCTTAAAACTTGGGGTTGGGACTTAAAGCGCGCGATAACTGACTACAATGGTAGACATAAAATCAGCTATTTCTTTGTGTACAATTTAATTGAATATCTCCGTTTTTATTAGATACTCTTACATCCGATTTGGAAAGCGAAATTATTCCCGAAGAGAATTGCCAAACGAGAAAGGAAAACGATGATGGAAAAGAGCTTGTTATAAAACGATTAAATCTTAAAAAGTCGGATTCTATTGATGTTGTAGACTGTAAGTACTTTTCCAAAAATTTTAAATACTATTTTTAACGAAAACGCAATAATAATGTTGAACACAATTTCAATTAAATTCAGGTCGGAAGCTTTCGCGAGGAATATCTCGAGCAACAGATAATATAAATTTAGTATCACGTGCGCGTACTGAAATTGCGATGGACTACCATAGCAGTTGTCAGAAGAATTTAGATCAGCTGCACTCTATAGATACGCCTGATTGCACCTTTATTTTACCAAACATCTTTAATAATCCATTGCCTTTTCGAAACTTCTTGGAAAAGGATCTTATTGAAGGTTCAACACTAACGGCTCTTGAACAGGCACGTCGGTTAAATTGGTGGGCAGAAAATGGAACATGCCGTAAACTTTGGCCATTGGCTACAACAGGTAAAAGTTATTGGAATAAATAGTTTCTCCCTTCACACATTTCAAATATTTATTCACAGGTGACGGGAATTGTCTCTTACATGCTGCATCTCTTGGCATGTGGGGATTCCATGATCGAAAATTAACGCTGCGAACAGCGCTTTATAGTATTTTATCAAATGGAAAGTGTAGGGACGCTCTTTGGAGGAGATGGCGATTTCAGCAAACACGTTTCAATAGAAAGGCTGGTTTCGTTTATTCAGAAGTCGAATGGGCAAAAGAATGGGATGACATAGTCACAATGTCATCACCAGAACCCAGAAGAAGCTCGCAAAATCCAAAAGATAATTACAGACGGAGAATATCTACAGATCGTAACAGCTTAATCGGTTCAGATTCATTTGACGACTCAGCCACTTATGAGAGCTTAGAGGAAATTCATATACTAGCTCTGGCGCATATATTAAGGCGAACGATTATTGTAATAGCCGATACTGTATTGCGAGATCTGAATGGAGAGGCAATGGCTCCGATACCATTCGGAGGAATATATCTTCCATTTGAAATAAATCCCAGTGATTGTAATAGGGGACCACTCTTGCTAGCCTATGATATGGCACATTTTTCTGCTTTGGTACCAATGGAGAGTGAAGCTGAATATCCTCCATCTTTGATCCCTCTTACTGACCATGAAAACGTACTGCTTCCTATTCAATTTTGTATAGATCCAGGTGAAGACTTTGATTGGAAGAATTATGACGGGAATGAAGGAAATTGGGCTCTTACGGATAGAGAACATATTGCTCTTCTGAAAGAATACTTAGATATCGTTTATGTCACAAACACGGGTAGTCCGGAAGATGAAATTTATGAAGATTTAACGGACGAGGAATTTGAGAAGAAGTTCGCTGAATCAGAAGTTGTAATTCCTATTACTCAAAGTGGGATCACCTCAGATGAATCACAATCTGGTAAAAGTAAGGCTGCGAAACAATTGCAGAGCGTAGCAAAACAATTCGGAAGTATTGGCAAAAGTATGAGTAAAAAGATTAAAAAAAACATAGGCTCGATTACAAAAATAGGAGGTAAAAGTGTGCAGAAAAAGAACACACTGTCGTCTGGTAGTTCAATTCAAAGTTTTACATGTACACGGATTTTGTGTGCTCGGCTTCGTGTGAAACGTCACGAATTCCAGGAAGAGATGATTCGAAATTACCTAGAATGTGCAAGAAATCGTTTTCTGGAGGTAGAGAAATCCAAAGAAAAACAGGGTGACCATGAACGGCATCAGTTCGAGTTGCTTAGCATTCAGGAACAGGAAAAAAGTGACATCGCTGTGTTGTGCATAAATGCTGGATGCAGTAACTTCGCCACATCACAAACTAGCTATTTATGTCCTGAATGTTATGAAAAACAGAAGGAACGTGAAAATGCGGCTTTTTTAAATTCAGCGCCCAGATATGGGACGGGCAAGTCAAAATTTTATACTCAAGCAGATGCAAGTAGCCATGATAGCATTCGGCATTTGCCACCAGTTCGTAGACTGAATGAATTGGATCAAACATTGTATTTGTCCAATTCAACATTTTTCAATGACAAATTACCTGGATTTGAGGTGTGTATAAGAGATCGATCAAACATAAGATTTAAAATAAAAATTTCAAAATTTTAGGCTGTGGTCCCAACTCGTGATTCTATTTACCGGCATGGCTATAGTCCAACTGTTAAACTAACAGATATTGCCGAAAATAAAGTGCATCCGGGAACAGTGTCAGTCTATTCACCTGGAAGTACCATAACTAAAAACAGTTCATTAGATATGCCGATAACACAATCATCTAACATAAGCAGCTCAACAAGTATTGACGAAGGACATCGGCAATCTGGGCGAGTCATAAACATACCAATTGGGCGAATTGCTACACCATTAGCACAACTTCAGGCAAAACGCTGTAGAACTCATGGTTGCTTGTTTTATGGCACTTCATGCACAAATTTCTACTGCTCGAAATGTTGCCAGTCGAAGTGTGATCTGAATTACTGTTCAAAATTCCCCAATGATTCTACACCATCTAGTACAGTGTATTCACCAGCAACAGCTGCAATAAATAAAACAGGTAGCAAAATCATGTCTGATATATAGCCGCATAGATTAAGATGCAATTACTAATTGCAATACTAAAATATTAATTTATTACTAACGTCCATATCAAAACATAATTTCCGGGTCCATTTGTATAGGCATCGGCATCAACTTGTGAATAGCCAGCCAAAAATGCTTGGCTGGAAAAACTGTCAACTTTTCTTTCTTTAAAACGTACCGTACGATATTCTAATCTACCAGTTACACTGACACTATACTAGTTAGTGGCAGCCGCTGTACCTTATTTCAGGAAATAATAAAAACCTAGATGTTACTTTTTAGTGAATACCTAAGAACTACAACAAACCTAGCTATCTCAGATTTACTATAAAATGGTTTCAGTGACCGAATTTATTGAAAAAAGAATCTTTATCGCGGTGATCTAAGCAATTTAATAAATTAAAATAGTTTTAATGACTTATTGAAGAACCCTCCTGTAAATATGTATGTAACAAAAAACTATTCGTTTAGCATTAATTAATTAACTAACAAATTGAGCAGAATTATTCGAGTTGAAAGGCATTGTTTATCAAAGAAGTAAAGCATCACTGCCTTTTATTTTTAAGAAAGTGTAGCCAGGATAGGAAGGAAATCTCCTTTTTGTGGGGACGTGATACTTATGTATTTGAACATTGACATGACATCACATCCAGTGCCTATGAAACTGCTACTTTTTTTTTATTTTAAATATATTTTCTCGGCTTTTGTTCTATTGAAAAACGATGGAACGATGCGAGCGCGTAATGAAAACTTGCAAATGTACTCAGATAGAAGACCAAAACAGATATTTACAGGCAATGTATTTTGTAAAGCTAATTGGAAATTGTTTATGTGCCTTTCATTAATAATCAATCGAAGTTTTTAAATTCTAGATTTTCCTTATTTATGATACTGAGGTATATGTAGATAACTTGTTGTTTTCGCATTGATTTTTGCTACATAATAAATTTATTTTTCTCTTTGTTTGTTGACTTTATTAAATGTAGAATCGAGAAATATATTATTTATTTATAAAAATAGTATTTATTTTTAACAATTAATCATAAGATGCAAGCAGATACACTACGCAACAAACCCATACACCCAATTTTTTTCGGAAAAACTAAGAATGTGAAATGTGATATTTGTCTGCTTTGTTGAATTACTTTGTAGCAGGGAATTCCATTCCAGAATATGAGCAATTTACAAGCTATAAAGCGCGTGAAAGGTGGTCAGCTTCACCATTCGTTTTTCAAAAATTGTACAGCATAGCTTAGAATTGAGGAGACTTTTATTATTTACTTTTTTGCGATTTCATTAAAGTATGATATATAGCAGTTCAAATAAACCAAAAATGCAGAAGGATACTCAAAGTTATATTGCAAAGGTTTGTTGGTTTTATGTTTTTACCATAAAAGCTAGAAATAATGAAATTAATTATGGTACCTCAAATGCACTATTTTGTGCTACGGCATAACATTATAAAATAGATTTTTTCAACTAAATACATATGGGAATCAGAAAAAATTAAAATTTTCACCGACGATTTAGACTCCAATCTTGTTACTTTAATTACTAATTAGGTAACAGTTCCTTTTCTAATTCTCCGCTTTTTATACTCTAGATGAAATCATAGGGTATACTAAGTTTGTCATTCCGTTTGTAACTCACAGAAATAATGCTAGTAGAGAAAAGTGGGTTGGCATAATATTAAAAGTTATTTGATTTTTGCATGTCCGCCTGTCTGTCTGTCCTCACGATAACTCGAGAACGCGTTCAAAAGTAAATTTAATTTCGAAAATGAGAGGGTTCGGGTACTCCTTGGTAGGGTTGCCATACAAAAATCTCTTTTTTCATTATGTATTTGAACATTGCCTGAGAACGCGTCGACGTAGAGAGCTGAAATGTTGTACACTGTGTTTTCATAGTAATAGTAAACATAAATCGGGCAACCTCTTCTTGTTGTTGCCATGTAAAAATTTAATACGTATACTGTAATAACGATCAGTCCTAGACATTTTGATGGTACTGAAAAGTTCTTCAAAATATGAAATCCTATGAAATTGGCTACAAGCAATTTTACTGTCCGACGAACCCTTCTAGAAATATATGCGAAAAACCACTTCAAAAATCAAACTTGTACAGATGGGTGACCATACGAAATTACATACGGGTATTCATTTAGGCCCTAGGGTATCATAGACCAATTCTAGCTTTTTTATTGTCTTATTTTCATTTTTATCTTTTTGTTTTTTCATTTACTCGATCATACATGCATGACTTCAATTCTAAGTAAGCAAAATGAAAGAAACGCGATTAGCGGAATTGATATTGTTTGGCATGGAGAAAGAGGGAAAAATAAAAAAACTTAACCAGCCATTTGATTTGTTTTTAGAGAGTCGAAATTTAATTTTTATATAATTCCGAGGTAAGTAAATAAAATTCACTTTATGTGTTGTTCTCTTTTATGTATTAAATATCGAGTTGCAAATATTCCTGTTATGTCTAATGGATTATTTATAGATTTTTGGCTTGTAGAAATCAATATGGTTATGAGGTTTCCCAAAGTCAAAGCTCAGTTAAATCACTTTCTGCTAAATTTTGGTCCAATTATATTACGTCATCCCATAAATAACGCGACTTCATTCCATAAATAACGCGGTTTCTTTATATTTCGTTTACACCCTTTTATCTTGAGATTAGAGTTCCTCGTTTTTCTTCTAGCGCTCATCAGCGTCCGAAAAATCCTCGTAACAGCTGTGTCAAAAACCGGGTGGCAGCATGCACATAGGCCGTGCCGTCCTGTGAGATTGAGGGTACCGCCTAGAACAATAGAACAAGAAAAACAAACAGTGAATAAGGTGGTCAAGGTGCCAAATCAAAACTATCAGCAGTACTCACCTCGCACAACCGAAGCCTGCTCTTGGTGGGGATACAAGGGTAGGTCCACCCAAAAGGTGCGGCCGGCCACGGCATCCTCGACCCACACAGTGAAGGGCCGCTCCCCTCGTCTTTAAAGCATCAGAAAAAACGGGCCTCGCCACCCGGGAATCACGTAGACTACAAAGATGGAATTGACCACGGAGCTGAGACCAGTCGGGCTGCGCCAGGGTTCGTTTTGTACTTTTAGCGTGGAATAAAATAGCCAGAAGCTTGGTCACTATCGCGAATGGAAATGGTCACGGTCGCGGGTGGAAAGTCGAACTCAAATGAATAAAGAGTTGCCTAACAGATCCGAAATTACAATCCTTGAAACAAAGTAACACAGATTACGCCACGGTAACCTGGCACCTACGATAAGGGGCATACAACCATACCCGGCACAATCAGCTTTCATTGAGAGTTATTCTTGTCCAAAGAATAACTCTCGCTCTTCGTAGAGAAGGTTTGTTGCATATGTAAACAGCAGTGCATATACAACGCCTTAGCGATTGGCTAAAAACCCCGAGAAGGAAACATACTTAGATGGGCTTAAGAAAATTTCAAACAGTGGAAGAGATTGATCAGAAGTTTCTTCGCCATCCCGATAAAAACAAAAAGAAAACAAAAGTTTCAATTTCACCCAATCGTTTTGTTTCAGAAAATCCCACGACAAATTTTGCCTCCAGTAAGATTTGTCGTGAAAAATGCAATATGTACATACTTACGTATGTACATATTATGAACAAAAGCTTTCGCCATAAGTAATGCGCGCCGCGAAAATATATTAGATGTCGTCCATCGAAAAATATTCTGGGCAAGTTTAATCATGTCCAGAATAAAAGCAAACATTTTTTCAGGGTAAGAAAATGCAATTAAGCATTTTCTACCCTGAACGACTGCTCTTGATCACGATTGAACTGATCAAGAGTTGAGTTGATTTTGGTCGGTTTTTGCTAGCGGTCGATACGGTTCCAAAACAATAGGCGAAGTATTTTTACGGTTTTCTATCCGAAGTGGCCGCCAAATAAAGGGAGGTGTAATTAGAATAGAAATAGAATAAAGTGTTTATGTTATTAAGGAAAGAAAAATTAAGAAAGTGTTTTGTAATCCCAAACAAAAAAGATAAAGGGAAATGTTAGTTTGAGATAATAAAATTGTGAATAGAATCCTAAATTGAGTGTTGTGTTTTTAACCCATATACCGAGCAGAATTAGCAGTGTGAAACCAAAGAGAAATCGACGGAAGGTGCCCCGAAATATAACAAATTGGCGCAGCCGGTAGGATAGAGGAAGCCTACTTTACATTAACGAAAAGTATAAGCGCTTGACAATACTTTATCTACCATCGAACACAAGGGGTTAATTAGATTAGTTGGATCTAATCGCCCCAACGCTCGGGGTCGGACAGCTTTAACTGCCTCTGTTGATAGAAACAAGCACCCACCCCCTCATCAAAGCACACAAGTGCCAACGTGGGACAAGAGCGGGCTTCATCCCAGCCCAGGATTAAAAAAGACCACGTCAGAAGTCTAAACCTGTTCACAAGGCCCAGGAAGGAAGCACGCCTACAATCAACTATCTGCGATCCAGAGCTGAACGGCACATCGCAGGAGGCAACGAGCCCCCCCCCTTTCAGGTGTTATTCAGGGGAATAGAAGAAGGCCAAGGGCCCCCCGGCAGCAAAAGAACTTCAAGCAAGACCGAATTAACGATCCTGATTTGAGAGGGATTTCGAGGAAGGCAAAGGTCCCCCTCTCAAATACAACCAAGGGAATTAAGACGGCAGGAGCCCCCCTAGCTGCAAATTCTACACTCGGTGGTAAATGACCGACGACAGCTTCCACCAAACACCGCCAGAAAACCAGGAGCAACCCCAAGAGAAGCGGGAGGAAGGCTGAACCGAGGGTTCCCTCGAAGGAAACCACCACTACAGTAGTGGCTCTGGAGAAGGAACTTTCTGCCAGCACTCAACCTGCTATCTTGGAGCAGCCAGTGGCCAAAGTGCCTGAAGTTGTCTTAGAGGCAAAAAATATTACGGCTGTAAACGGTGCCACGTCAGCACATGAAAGCATGGCCACTTCTGACGAGGAGTCGACTAGCCATGTAGTAAAAAAAAAAGAGGACGAGGAGGAAGAAAGTTGACCGGCTGATGCTGCCTCCTCCAGAGCCAGCAAAGCCAGTCGCTTCAAAACGGCCCCACTCGGAGGAGGACGATAGTGATGCTCGCGGTTCGAAGGTTGTTGTGAGAGACACGGAAGTGACTCTCGAGCAGCTTTCGGACTGCGATATGACCGATTTGATGAGACTGATCTTTCGAGCCTCGGTGGCTATAAGTCGTGGGATAGTATCATTTCGACTGGTAGCCAATTTGAGGTCTCGAAGGGGATGGAAACTCTTTCTTGGAAGAAGATCGCCGGAATTCTTACCCAGCTCCAGTACAAGAAGAATTTAGATAAAATCTAGAGTATTCTTGTAAGGGAGCTGGAGAGGAGGAAGTACAACGATGTAGCGCGGCTAGAACGACTTCATAGTAAGGTGGAGGAGTTGATATAGGAGCATCGCTTGGTCGATTCTCCTCGTCAATAGACGTCGTACCATCATCGTTTGAGCTTCTTATCTCTGTGAATGTGTATGACAGGCTCTCTTAACACCGGGGGTTTAAGTGCACATACAAGGTTACACAGCACTATCGAACATGTCAAAATGTTCAATATAGACATCGCGCTTCTACAGGAGACGAATTTTACACAAGACACATATACACAACTTGAGCATTATGCTTATTTACACACTGGCTATGCAATGTTTGCCACACCTGCGCCTCGCCGAGGATCAGGGGTGGCAATCATTGTATCCAACAAATTCACACTATCGTCTCCTGTCTATACAGATATCTTTCCAGGCTTCGCTTCTTCCTTGGACTTTGTCGTTCAAGACAAACATATTAAGGTAGTAAACGTGTACCTTCCTCATGACCATGGACATTACAATACAAGTTCTTGATAGTGTTCAATCCTGTCTGGTGAAACTAGTGGTGAAACTATCCTCGGTGATTTCAACTGCACGCTAAATCCCTCAATGGATCGGCATTCCGGAGTTGAGTTAAACTCTGTCAATGCTACTCGGTTGAGGAATTTTGTCCGTGTTTTCAGACTCGTGGATATCTATCGTTGGATGCATCCTACGACTAGATCATACACGAGGGTCTCGCGAAATATCCATGGAAGTCTCGCAGGCTCCAGAATCGATAGACTTTACGTCTCACCTGGAATACTAGAACATTTCGTTGATGTCACACATGAAGTGTGTTCCGTTAGCGACTACCTTCTTGTAGTGGCAACCAGCACTCTAGTTGAAAGAAGAACTGCATACTGGATATTCAACAACTATTTGTTGAATTCCGAGCAGTTCATCAATGAATTCACTGAATTCTGGCACGATTGGCAAGAGAGGAAAGGTAACTTTCCTCTTCTTAGTCAATGGTGGGATGTTGGAAAGCTCCAAATTCGATCTTTTATCGAAACGAATTTCAATCGAAGTGGGTATCAAGCTTCTAGCTTGTCGGCTTAAGTATCTCGGGTGGTACCTCTTCTCCCACAACTTGATACGTTACACAACTTGATCGTTATGCTTATTTACACACTGGCTATGCAATGTTTGCCACACCTGCGCCTCGGCGAGGCTCAGGGGTGGCAATCATTGTATCCAACCAATTCACACTATCGTCTCCTGCCTATACAGTTATCTTCCCAGGCTTCGCTTCTTCCTTGGTCTTTGTCGTTCAAGACAAACATATCAAGGTAGTAAACGTGTACCTTTCTCATGACCAGGACATTACAAGACAAGTTCTTGATAGTGTTCAATCCTGTCTGGTGAATTTTAGTGGCGAAACTATCCTCGGAATTGATTTCAACTGCACGCTAAATCCCTCAATGGATCGGCATTCCGGATTTGAGTTCAACTCTGTCAATGCTACTCGGTTGAGGAATTTTGTCCGTGTTTTCAGACTCGTGGATATCTATCGTTGGATGCATCCTACGACTAGATCATACACGAGGGTCTCGCAGGCTCCAGAATCGATAGACTTTACGTCTCACCTGGAATACTAGAACATTTCGTTGGTGTCACTCATGATGTGTGTTCCGTTAGTGATCACCTTCTTGTAGTGGCAACCAGCACTCTAGTTGAAAGAAGAACTGCATACTGGATATTCAACAACTACTTGCTGAATTCCGAGCGGTTTATCAATGAGTTCATTGAATTCTGGCACGATTGGCAAGAGAGGAAAGCTGACTTTCCTTTTCTTAGTCAACGGTGGGATGTTGGAAAGCTCCAAATTCGATCTTTTATCGAAGCGAATTTCAATCGAAGTGGGTATCAAGCTTCTAGCTTTTCAGCCGAAGTATCTCGGGTGGCAGCTCTTCTCCCAACTCAGCCGGTGTTGATTCTTTATTTTAACAGAATAAAGGAACGCTTGGCGCTGCGCAGCCAAACACGATGGCTGAGGGAAGGTGATTCTCCAACCGAGTACTTCTTTCAGGCAACTAGACGACGTACTGCTTCTTGTGAAGTCGAATCGATAGTTGATGAATCTGGACAAGTCCTCAACGGACAACAGCTATCAGAATTTATTCGAGGCTACTACAGTAGTCTCTACTTTGAATCGACGTCGACAACATCCTCGACCACTCATGAATTTCTTGAGAATATTCCCACTCTCTCTGAAGCCAGCAAGGAGCTCCTGGATACAGTAATCACATTGGAGGATATGATCGCTGCGACAAAGGATCTAAGGCGACACACTTCACCAGGTTAAGACGGCTTGACTCCAGAATTCTTCATACGTTTCAGGGATTTATTAATTCCTGACCTTTTGGAAGTCTTCAATTCGGCGGTTGAGACACATTCAGACTTTCCTTCTAGTTGGAGTAGGTCTGTTATGCGATTGATTCCAAAGAAGGCAGATTTGCAGAGGATGGGTAACTGAAGGCCAGTAACCCTATGCAATGTGGACTACAAAATCGTCTGCAAAGCATTAGGGGCGATACTCCGCTCAGTGATTGCTTCGGTACTACACCCAGAACAGTCCTATTGTGTTCCTGGTCGTAGTATCTACGACAACATCGCGGTAGCCAAACATTTGTTTGCCTACCATGAACTGACAGGTACCCAAATGGCCATGATTTCACTTGACCAGCAAAAGGCTTTTGATAGCGTCTCGCACGAGTATCTCCTGACTGCTCTCGAGGCATTTGGGTTCCCGCCCAGGTGGCTCGATATCATCAGGAAACTGTATAGAGATTCAGCGATTTTGATTAAGCGTCAAGGACAGGTTCTGGCTCCTATCTCGTTTCATCGAGGTATCAGACAGGGCTGTCCATTGTCAGGTATGCTTTATGATCTTTCGTTGGAGCCGCTACTGGTGAATCTTCGTCGAATGCTCGGACAATATTCAGTGCATCTACCATATACCAATGTGAGGCCTCTTATGTTGGCATATGCGGATGACCTTTCTATTTTCGTGACAAGAGATGAAGCTTTTCCGGTCGCTCGTGCTGTTTTCGAACAGTACGAACGTATAGCGGGCGCTAAAATCAACCATAGCAAGAGTCAAGGCTTGTGGTGTGGAAGGTGGAGAGATCGTACAGATACTCCACTGAACATCCAATGGACTAATACTTGCCTGAAGTATTTAGGTGTGTATATCGGACGCGAGAGTAAATCAAATAATAGCCGCCTCACTCTTGAGAATCTCTCCAGAGCTGTAAACTCATGGCGTAGTCGACTGTTTCCACTATCCCTAATGGGAATGTCAGTCGTGATAAACTATTTGATTACCTCGTCCATCGTTCATCTGCTAAAGTCTGAGACGTTTGATGAAGGCTTCGTAGGTCTTCTTCAAGCAAAAGCGATAAACGCCTTATGGTGCGGAAGACGATGGGTTGTTGAAAGCACGCTCTGTCTGCCAGTCAAGATAGGTGGATTAGGTCTCACTAACTTGGTTGTGAAATCAAGGTGTCTCCAAGTGCGTGCATTCCAAAGAGTGTTTTGCCAGAGAGACACCTTGATTTCACAACTGTGGGTGAATGTACTGGGAGGAAACGGCATAGGTGAGTATTACTACCTGCCCTCTGTCCGACCACCCTATCCAGACACGAGGATGCCACAGGATCTAATATCAATGATTCTGACCTGGGGCAGAATCAGGCCAGCATTTCACCTCAAGTGGAATGCTCTACGATACACGCAATTCGCGTCGATTCCAATCAGGTTTAATCTTGAATTAATAGATTTAGTGTTCAGTAATGCTCGAGGTTTTGAAGCTGGCACGCATACACTGACAGTTCTCGGAGATATTATTAATATCTCTGGAAACTGTCGAATAAACACAAACACTCCACAACTACGCGACCTGGCGGCTTCTGCGCGGGAGAGATTTCGCCAACATGGAACCAGTGACCCTGGCACTAAGTTGGAAGATGCTTTCGTTCTGGGCAGACCGCCTCACACACCTTTCAGCACACTTACAACACATGTGCTCCGTGACGTGCTTATGTCAATAAGACCTCCGGAGTATACAGGATACAATAGATGGCGAACACACCTCGGGGTGAATATGGGCGTGATGGGAGGGATAACTTGCAGAATAGTCCACAGTTATCCTTCTAGTTACAAAGATGCTGATGTAGCATTCAAATTACTGCATCACAGTCTTATGCATCCTAATCAGTTGTCACATATCGACCGGCGGGTTCAGAGGATCTGCACAGTTTGTTCTGGTGAAGGCACCTTGTTGCACAGGTTATTCACTTGTCCAGCATTGCAGAGTCTGGTGGAACTGGTGATCGATATCTGTCAGTTGATCCATCCGAATTTCAGCATTACTAGGACATCGTTTCTATGGGGACCAAAGGTTTGTAGTCGGGTGAACTGTTTGATTAGCTTTGTGTTGATACTGGCCAAATCTACAATTCACTTGTACTACATGAGCCGGAGATGGGAATCAGAACACTGAACCACAACACCACGCACAAGCACTTAAGCGCCACTTCGTTGACAGATTGAAGAGACGTTTACGTCTTGAATATCTGGCAACGAACGCAGACACATTCAACTGCACATGGCAGCCACTATCGTCAGTGCAGGACGGCGCTCTTGTCTTTCGCTGGTGATATCAGGCCACAGCATTTGCAACTCTAGTCCACGGGGCTTCTCCTCGCTTTGGAACCGTTGCAAGTGCTGTGGGAAGGATAAGCGCTCCGTTAGAGATGCTAAGCTGGGGGGATGATGAGGGCAGTTCGTAGAGGTCTATGATACTACAGGCTGCCCTCGCGGGACTCTATAACGGTATCGCGCAAATTTTTCGTTCGTTCGGCTATTATGTTTTTAATTCGGTTTCGGTCTCGGTGCTAAATTGCAAAATTTTTTGTTTAAATTCGCTCGTTTAGGAACATTTTTATTAGTTTATTTTGGAAATTTGGAACTCATTGGAACTGCCACTTACCTAATTGTCAAAATTGGGACTGGTTCTAAATTTTTGGTTAAACTTTAGATCTTTTTCAAAATTCTTGTGTCCGTTTTTAGTCTCTTTTGAGCATTTTGTTTGAATTTGTTTTACTTTTTGTGTCATTTTGTTTTAGTTTTGTGTCATTTGTTTAGTTTAATTGTTTTACTTGTCCCTATTGACTCTATAACTTTAGTTTAGCTAGTGCCTTTTTTTTACCATTTGTAGAGCCTTTTGCCACGTATTTTTAAGAATTTTTAAAAGAGCCAGAGAGCCAACAAATAAAGAGCAAATATAAATAAAAAAAAAAACTATTATTATTATTTCTTTTATCACTGGAATGAATTCAAACAACAAACGCGGAATAAATTACGTCTTTGAAAGTGTTAATATTTAGGAATGTTGTACTTTAAGACATATTTATTATGAACTATTATAACGTAATTATGTATGCTCTAAATACTTTTATTTCTCCTATCACTGCTCCGGAGCCCTCTCACATGAAGGTCGCCTAGGTCCGCCTAGTCTCTCTTTCCAGGTCAACAAGGGACTCTGAAAACATCTGCCCTCAGAGTCAAATGGGTGGCTGGGGCACGCACAGAAGGCAAACCAGCTGCGCCTTCGCTGATGGATATGGGTAAGTGACGTAAGGGTCCCTTCAGGACCGAATGTGTGCCGGCTTTTAGTTAATAGGCACGATTTTTTTTTTTTTGATTATGGCAGACGGCAGCGGCAGGTTTTTTGAGGAATCTCCCCACACTCTCCGCCAATAGCTGAGGCGAACTAGCGTGCCGCCCTGCTGTCAACGCTGTCCGTCTAGTGGTCTGTCAGCTCATGCTGGCAGTCTAGACTTTACGTCCAAGCCAATCACTCACTATAGTTCCATAACAATTTGTGGATCACCGGTGAGTACTAGTTTTATTATTAATAAACATTTTTCGCCCCTTTTTATTATGCATACACATATAAATTACATAACGTACTTAAGGAGAATCTAGCGAGAGCGATAAAATCCTTTTGCGTAGGATGGGTATGTGGAACAATTTTTTGATCAGCTTACCACAAGGAATCGCGTGGTATACCGGAAGGTATCTTGTTCTGAATCACCCTGTATATATATACGTACGTATATCAGTAATTAGTAGGTGGCTGGTGATTGAAGCAAGCGCCGGCGATGTACCGAGTCGATTCAGTTGTCCATCTATAATATACGTATACGGAGATGCTCTGATTACAATTGAGTAATGCCTGGGAGCATGTAAGATTAGAAACCAACTAATATCCGTAAAAATATATTTTTTTTTAATTACATAGTTATACGATAGAAATTTTAAGATTTTCTTAGTCTAGTATTTTTATTCATTGAAATACTAAATTAAATTGTTTCGGCTAGTCTACTTATAGGTATAGCTATGAAATTTCCTGTTAAGACCTACGCAAGTGACGCAGGGAAGTATTGACATATAAATTTTCTATAATCCGCCGTTAAGATTATAAATATAGATATGTATAAATTTCTTTCACTTACATAGAGCCAATTCAGCCGCTTAGAAATATCTTAATAAATTGGAGCCAACCTTGTCGTCGGTTGATTAAACCAAAAGCCTTGCGGGAATATCAAAATTGATTTGTGAATCTTTTACTCCAGAGAATTACGAATGGTTTTAACGTATGCGATAAATAACGCATGGTTGAACCCCATTCGTTATATAACGAATGGTTTGCGTACGAAAATAACGAATGCGGATTTCAAGAATACCACATGCACATTCATTTCGAATGTTTTTGACAGCTTAACGTATACGGAATCTGTCTTCGTTATTCAAGAATAGGGCCCCAGATCATAATTGGTGTTAAGTAAATTTGTGGATAGTTATGAATGGAGCTGTGGTAAAGAATTTTTTTGTGTTGAATTAATTAAGCGGTCAAGGAGTTATAACGAATAAAAGAAAAGATATAAGATCTGAAGGTTCAATTTGGCGTTTTGAATGATTTTGCAGTTGAGTGGTCTTTGAGGAAGGGAAACTTCCGACTTCCCGTTTGCCCACAGAAGTACCAAGAAGTTATATCAAATCTTCGTTGTTATAAAAGCGAAGTTGTATCAGGAATGGGTTACACCGAGCGTAGCGTACCCCCCATCTGGACTGGTGCTGTGGTAGTAGTGAGCCAAGTTGTGGAGGTAGTAGTTCATTCGATGCAACGTCAATAATTTCCAAGTTGTTTGTTCTCTCCCTCCTTTCGTGACCATTAACCATCTGGGAATGCTTCGCAGCCGATCTTCTACCCACGCCCATCGATGAGTCATAGCCGGCATCAAGCAAAGGGAGGTTGCAGGAGATTGAGTGTGGAATTTGTATAGTGCTCGCCAGACATGTTCTGGATAACGATTCTGTGAGGGTGTAGCAATATGCATGGGATGGCTGGACCTAGGTTGGGCGACCCTAGTAAGTACCTATGGACTGCGTTATCGGGCAACCGGCTACACACGTCGCCGTAATCATGAGGGTTTTGTTTTATGTATCTCATGGAATCTGGCACCCAGCGCGCTTATGGAAAAAACCCAATGAACGCGGCAGGCGTCGCGTCGCTTTGACAGTTCAATAGAATATACGCGCTTAAGATCGTGCTAGCCATTTCAAAAGTATTGAGTAATAAGTCTTAAGTAACGAAAATGTACTTAGTAGTGGTAGTATGTAGTATTTAAGTCTTTTTTTTACTTAAGTATTGCCCAGCTCTGAATGTGACTATACTTTCTCTTTCAACATTTTTAACTAACATACTAGTCAATTTTTAATACAAAGGTTCCTATATAAATCTAAAGTGGTAGAAAGAGAACATATACAAACTTGTACTAGACGAAAACAATTTGTTCCACTTCTCATGCATTAAATAAATAACTAATAAGGAAGCGGGGTACCGTGCGAATACAGTGTACGTGTTTAAGGAATTCAATGACAGTATGACCTATGATCGGGGCCAAATTGACAAGAGGGCCTACTGCCTATTGTGCGTCAGTTCAATATTTCTGACATTTCCTATTTTATGAAAAGAAGTTTGGATTTGAATTAGCGATATTGTGGTAAATAAATAATTAGACGTAATTTTTACTTAACAGTGGTGTGACATAATTGTGAAATATTCTTTTGTGAACAATATTTTATATAATGGAGACTCGGGCACAGTATATCCATACAGTAGAACAGCCCTGTCAAATGAATAGGATGCTTCTATAATGTGACTATACTTTCTCTTTCAACATTTTTGCCTAACACACTAGCCAATTTTTAATACAAAGACTCCTATCTAAATCTAAAGTGGAACAAAGAGAACTTAAGGCATGCACAAACTTGTACTAGAGGAAAAAGGGCAAAATGACAAGGAAGTAAGCTAATAACAATTTGTTCCACTTCCCATGCCATTCGGCTTGGTTCTACTCTCAAATTGTCACAAACATTATTACAGCCATTTTGCATATATTACACTGTCCATGGCATCTTTATGAACGTACACCACTTTGCAGTCAAACAAATGTTCAGTTTATGGAACAATACATTTGTAAGTAGATTGTCGAAATGTGTACTTACATTAAACTAATATTTCTTCCCGTAGATTGTGCAACTAGCTATACCGTTCGCCCATACTTCGTATCATACTTAATAGTTCCCTCTTATGGGAGAAATTTTGAGGTTTTTTTTTGTAATTAAAATTTTAAAATTCACTTTTCAGTAGTTTGTTCTAAGCTGGTCTACTGTATGTATACTGTGACTCGGGCGTCTTAAATTATCATAATGAAGTGCGTTGTGCTGTACTGCAGGAACAAACGGCGTTATTGTCGTGGGAAAGCATTCTTCAACTAAGTTTAATAGCTTTACTAATTAATTATAGTGTTTTAAGCAAAATAAAAGTGAAATATTTATTTATTTTATACAGCCATGGCAAAAAATATAACATTTTCCAATGCCGGTTTGTTTGTTTACAATTGAATTGTAATTGCTGCCTAAATTATGTCATACAAAGGCAACGCCAAGAATATTATCTGAAAATAAGGGGGCGCTAAAACTTTGTTTATTTTACATAGCAATTTGGATTATAAAAATGTCCCCGTTCAAAATCTCACGATTTAATTACTGCAATGACGAAACGAATACAAACACAGCACACTAATACATTTCGCCGAGTAGCTTAGGTTTTCACCCGATATGCCGTTTCCTATTAGTTATTTATTCAATGTTCCCATGCCATTCGGTTTGGTACACTGTCAAACTGTCACAAACATTATTATAGCCCATGATACAAAGATAACAAGTATGGCCGATTCTAGAGAAATTTTTTGTGTTGTTACGTCATGAGGTACCTACTGTCATTTCCAGCGAATTTGTTTTGAGTTCTTCGTATTTTATTGACTGAAATACGTTTTGAATATATTAAAATATTTAACAAAATATTAGTTTCTTCGTTTAAATCACTTCGGGAAAAGTAATTATGTGCTAGTGGGAAAGCAAAGAAATTTAAAAATAGAAAATTTTTTTCACTGTGAAAGGACGATTGAGACGAACAAATTTCTGACATTTGTCGCCAAAGGAGGCAAGAAATCAATTGACAGATTTTCCGGTCATACCTTGTTAATCTTTGTATCATGATTATAGCCTACACATGGCATCTTTTAGAACGAATACCACTTTACGATCAAACCGCTGTTTAGTTTATGAAACAATACATTCATAAGTCCTTTTGCCGAGATGTGTACTTACATAAAACTAAACTTCTCCCCGTAGACTATGCAGATACTTTTCGGCCATTTACTTCCGTATCATATTTAAGAGGAGTCAGTACTCAGCAAAAGTTTCAATTTAGATATCAGCGAACCTGTAGGTAATAAAATTTACTATACGTAGATTTTTGTCCTGAAAGTGAGAAAATTCATATAAAATTAGCCTAGACCTAGACCACAGAGCACATTAGAGATATCTACCGCAAAAAAAAGAAACCCAACATCTGACAAAACCAGACGAAAAATGAAAATTTGCAGTTCACATAAATTGAAAATTTGTAATTAGAATTAGCTCTCCTAAATATTTTTTGCCCATAATTGTTAAAATTTTGCTTTGCAATTTCTTGCCGGTGAAATGTCGGGAGAAAAATCAAGTACTATTAGAGTCAAATAATTATAAAAAGCGCAACTGAAAATGAAGAAAATGAATAAACTCGACGTTATTTGCTAGCTCTAGGTCTTATCTTTCTAAAACAGTCACAATTTAAAGAAATGAGAATACCTCCCCACAGGAATTTGATTTAAGACTTCAATTTTTACCATTTTTTACAAATTTCCGAGTTAATATCTCCATTCGAATACACTTTTTTTAAATTTGCAAATATTGGTACTGACTCCTCTTAATAGTTTCCTATTATGGGAAAAATTTTGAGGTTTTTTTTTGTAATTAAAATTCTAAAATTCACTTTTCAGTAGCTTGTACTAAACTATTCTACTGCATGTATACTGTGTGCCGAGATATTGGTACTGTTACTAGTAAGAAATTTCTCAGGATCTAGAGCAGTGACGTCATCTAGTGTTCGAGTTCAAGATACACTTTGGGTCACTTCGTCAGCGGAATAAATAAATATGTAATTAGGCGATTTGATCCGCCATAAATAAAATTGAGAGGGGGGCGGGGCTTTGGACTTGAAGATTTCCTCACGATTCCCGCACTTGAATTCGAAAAATCACATGTGAGGGCCAAGAAGCCCACCAATTTTACTTAAATCTGATCAAAGCCTCTCATTACTTTACTTACTTATTCCGCTGACGCAGACCAATGTGGATCTTGGCCTCCGAAACTAGAGGATGTCACCGCTTTTGGTCCTTCGTGATTTCTTACCAGTACCTATATCTCGGTAAGCCTCGATTAATTTCTTGCTTTTAGTACATCATCTTATGTAAAATAAAACCGTTTAACTTAGGTTTTTTTTTACCTATTTTATTGTAAGTAAGTTTTTAATCGTCAAACCCTTTCATTTGTTACCCATGTCAAGAGTGTTGTGAAGAAAAAGTTAATCCGCCTTCTTGTGGCGTCCACCATATTCGGTTTAGAATTGCGTCACATAGATTATCGTATTTTATACGTCAAACCTTTATAATTATTTATTTAGATACCATCCAAAAATGATTCGTATGAGAACCCTTTTTTCTGTAAGACCTGTGAAGCGCATGTAGTATTTTTATTATTATTAAGCGTTTTATAATTTAGGATTTTTTTATGAAATGTCGATTTGTAAAAGTATTATGAGCAGCAGCAATTTTAATTTTTAATTGACTATTTTGGTACTTTTCGCTTCCAGGTTCTTTGAATTAAATCAAAGAAATAACAGTTGCAAAAATTCATATCACGTAAGAAGTATACAGCTCAGAGTTATTTGCACCTAAGTGTTTATGCTCTCAAAAGTTGATATTGTAAAAGCAAGCTAATGTTTGAAAAGACGAAATACTATAACTATAAGAAACGTCAAGCCGGAACCGGGTGATAGACCAAATCGTAACAGTTACCAGAAAAATATAAAAAAAATCTAAGTCATGTATTTTTCAAATTATAGGCATTTCTTTTGTTTTCGAGAAAATGTACACCTTGTGATGGTTTATTAGCTCCTGTTGCTACAAATCTTTACTTTTTTTCAATTTTATTTTTCTTGTGTAATCCCGAATAGTACTTTTGTAACCTGTTGCTTTAAGTTCTAAGCCAACTGCTCCAGCTTGGAAGAAAATGTCACATTTTGCCGAACCAACAATATAAAATTAATAATTCGTTGAATTTAACTGACTGTACTGAAAAAAAAAATGTAGTACGCCAGTCTGGCAAGTAACTTTAAAAGTTGACGCATTTAATAAGGATTCTAAAATGGTACAACACTTGCTACAATATTTCTTAGAATACGGAAAAAACAAAAAAAAAAAAAAAAAACAGTTTCGACAAAAAATTTTCATCTACTAAAAATGAATCTAGTGTACCCACCCAAAGCTTGTCGTAAGACCGTAACCTTTAGACTGTAGTTTGAGTGAGACGGAGAGTCATTGCATGAAATGTGAGTGAGCATGATAGTGACGCTAGCTCGTCAAATATTGAGTTTTTACAAATGTGCATCGTCTACTCTCCACAGAGGGACGACTTCCAAACCAAGTACATGGTAGGTCTGTTCGATGAAAATAACGTGTAAAACACCGTGTAATTTTTCCCCAAATTTACCCGGGGTTTTATGCACTCATCGAACAAGGATTTTGCAGTTCAGGGTAAACCTAGTATAATGACATTTCTTTGACAGTTCTCGAGTTTCCAGTGATTTGTGAAGTGAAATAATTAAACATTTGAAAATAAATAAATATTAAAATGATAAAAATGTATTTCTCGTTTTATTTTTAATTACATATTCTTTTATTAGCTTTTCTACATTGGTACTAGATATTCCATCGCCTTTTCTGTAACTAAACTTCGGAAAAAGGACGATTGTTTCATCTGCGAACAGACATAGCTCCATAATTTCTGCATGAAAAAGTTGTGCTGCACTATTTTCACTTTTATCATCGGATGTTTTGTCACTAGATACAAAATTACTGTTTGGATGATCAAAATCACCAGAAATGATTTTCTCTATCACAGTGGCTTCTTTTCGAGCCACTATTATACCCTTTCCTGACATCTCATTTAAGAATTTAGAGAATTTCTTATATGTTGTTTGCTTCAAATCTATTTGCTTTGTAGCTGCAGGGATAACGTGAAGTCTATAAAAATTACTTGTTAATAATGGCAAAGAAACATTTTTACGATCAAATTTCTTACTAGAAAGGCAGATCTTAAGATTTCATCCATGTTCTTTGACCTTAATCGCCTCCTCAAATATTTCCTTATAATTTTCTATGTGCATATTATCGATGGGTATTTTATTGTCATCTAATTTCTTATCCAACTTCCTTATATAATCTGAATTTGGTATGAGCTCCACGATTTTTTCACTTTTATATACAGCACTCAACCGCAATCACCGAACAAATTCCATGTGACAGTTCACAAATGACGAATGTCAAACGTTTACCCCAAGAAATTTTTAGTGCAAGTTCGGGGCACGAAATCAGAAACACCGGGCTTTCATCGAACGAGTTGCTGAAACCCCGTGTAAGCCCAAGGTTTTCAAAAAACAGGAGAGTAGCCCGGTGTAGCCCCGGGCTTACCCGGTGTTTTCATCAAACCAACCTGGTGAAGGAAGAGTTCCTTATCTTACGAGGACGTAATACTTCAAGAAGTTGAAGAAGATCCAGGTACAGAAGTGCCCAAAAGTATAGCTCACCGAATATTACAAAAACATGAGCTCCACCCATACCATGTACAGCGAGTACAAACCCTGCTACCTGAGGATTATCAACCTCGGGTTGCGTTTTGCCAAACGATGCTACAAAGACAACGGGAAGATCCGCGATTCTTCGAGAAAATTTTGTGGTCGGATGAATCGACATTTAAAAAAGACGGTTACATGAACCTACACAACTTACACGAGTGGCACGTAGAGAATCCGAATTTAATGAGACAAAATAGATCTCAATATTGTTTTAAAATAAACATGTGGGCCGGAATTTTAAACGGAAAAGTCATACGACCTTTTGAGTTGCCAGAGGTCTTTAATGCTGATGTTTATTTATATTTTTTGCAAAACCATTTACCTAATTTACTGGAAGACATGTTACTAAGTATTTACAGAGAGATGTGGTATCAGCAAGACGGCTGCCCAGCGCACTATGCCCTTTCAGTTAGAGAATATCTCAATGAAGAATATCCGGACAGATGGATAGGGCGGTCTGGTACGATCTCGTGGCCAGCCCGTTCACCTGATCTAAATCCATTAGATTTCTTTTACTGGGGAGCAGTAAAAGAGAAAGTTTATAAGAAGCCAATTGAAAATTTAGCTGAGCTTCGGCAAAAATTACGGAAGCAGTTGAATTTGTTAACAACGGAAGAAATGTCCGTCTGATAACCCGATCTTTTTTAAAAAGATGTCGAGCTTGCATTGCGCTGAAGGAAGGCAGTTTGAACATCTTTTGTAAATAATAAATCTTTGCATCCAAATAATTGATGTTTAATTTTAAACTTAAGGAAAATTTGTCCTAAATTTAACAAAAAGTTAAACATCTCTAACTTGAAAGCGTCACTATCTGTCTCATTCACACTTCATGTAATGATTCTCCATCACACTCAAACTAAAATCTTAAAGTTATACTCTTAAGGCCAGCTTTGGGTACACTAGAATCAATTTTAGTAGGTGAAAAGAAATTTTTCGAAACTGGGTTTCTTGAAGAAAAAAAAAATTTTTTTTCGTAATCTAAGAAATAATGTAGCAAGTGTTGTACCATTTTAGAATCCTTATTAAATGCGTCAACTTTTACAGTTACTTGCCAGACTGGCGTAGTACATTTTTTTTTCAGTACAGTCAGTTAAAGTTCAACGAATTATTAATTTTTATTGTTGGTTCGGCAAAATGTGACATTTTCTTCCAAGCTGGAGCAGTTGGCTTAGAACTTAAAGCAACAGGTTACATAAGCACTATTCGGGATTAAATAAGAAAAATAAAATTGAAAAAAAAAGTAAAGATTTGTAGCAACAGGAGCTAATAAACCATCACAAGGTGTACATTTTCTCGAAAACAGAAGAAATGCCTATAATTTAATTTTTTTATATTTTTCTGGTAACTGTTACGATTTGGTCTATCACCCGGTTCCGGCTTGACGTCGACTTACGGGACACCCTGTATATTGAAATAAATCTGAAATTTTAAAGAGCAAAAAAAATTAAATATATTCCTAATTAAAAAATTAAATGTTTCCTAGAAAAAAGAAATTCTTTTCTACAACACATACATACGCATGCTGCTTATATATTATACGTGAAGTTATTGAATGAGCTTTCTTTCCTAGTAAAAAATGCTCATCGGTTTCGAAATCCCTCTTCCCCGCTCGGGAGAAAGCCAATGTAAACTAGCACTGTTGCATCTGGAAATTGGGCATTAACCTACATATATGTAAATTTCTGCTTTTGGATGCGGGTGCAATTTTCTGATGCGTTCCGATGAGCCTTACGATGAGCATACTATGAGCGTTTAAAATTCATGTGCATTTCCACGAAATTATGATGAATGTGTGTTGTATTTCTTAAAAAAAAAAAAAAAATTACTTTTGACGCGTAGTGGGTTGTTGAAAATAACATTCGTTTGAGAAAGTTGTGTAAAATGCTGTAGTGAATTATGTTACGTGAAATAATTTCTAATTTTTAATAGGTATTTTAAAAATTTATTTTCTGGTACGTTTTAACAGAAAAAAAAAATATTAAAATCAAAATCGGAAATGTATGCAAATTCAGAACATGCAAATGTAAACTGAAATGATCGTGCGATATTATATGTAAGTGAACTAATCAATGTCATCATTATGAATTTATTGATGATAAACGCAGTGAGCATTTCCATTATTTCAACATGAATTGACTGATAAATGGATCAGTGAGTATTTTCATTATGTCAACAAGAAAATAATGTAACAACTCATGGACCTTCTCAGTGGAGTGATCATGGAAAAGCTCATTATGTTGAAGAAAAGTAGAGCTTAGTCCCGGGTCCAGAACAGATTTCATCATTACTTTTATCTAACATTTCATGAAAAATTCATCAATGGAGACATTACATCATTTTTACTAGGATTATTTTCACAACTATGAAGAAACAAAAGACAATGAAAGCTTCTTGTGTGGCTGAAAAATTAAATCAGAACCACTTTACAGAAGTAATGCACTCAACGAAGATAGATGGCATTACAATTTATGTAAAACAATTTTGCTAGCTAAAATTCACATCTGGATATTTCTTATCTGTGTCTGTAGCTTTCTGCCCCAAACAGGTTGATTTTCAAGTTGAAATATGAGAAACTGCACCAACACCAACAAAGGTACATTTTTTATTATTTTCGACTTTCCTAGATGTACAGTATATTCGTTGTATTACAATCAAACGATATCAGGTTATAAGAAAAATACTTTAAGTTTTTTTATCGATTATTATTTCATTCGGACTCTTTATTCACATTTTACCTGTGTAACTTTTTCCCAATTAACAGCGTTTAAGTAAAATCAATACTCGACCGTTATTTAGCAAACGAAAGATCTAGTCGAATAAAAACAAATAAAAAAAATACATTTCCACATTCGTCGCTACTTACTCGTATGTCGATTATTATTATTTTTTAAATATTTTTTGCATGCATGTGCAATAAAGTTTTTGCTCGCTAAAGGAAAGGAACAAAAATTCAACAATTCCTAAAAAGGATCTTATGCACTTACTACTATATTTTTGCATTCACAATTATAAATAGATAACTGTTAATTTATTTTCTCTTTGGGTGAAATACACAGTGTTATTTTCTAGTCAGGGCGAAGTAATCCGAACAAGGCAATCATAATTATAATTGTAATTATACAAAAACTTAGTTCTTTTTACAACTGAAATAAATTATTTAGGCTCAACTCTCTATATAAAAAAATTCTTCTTAAGTTAAATTCAATAATAATAATACATTGTCGGGGGTAGTCATCATCAATTGGTGCTAGTGATTACTCTATAGCTGCTATTTACAGGAGACTTTTTTTTTTAAATATTTTGATGCTGCTGTGATGTGTTTTGATTCGATTTTCTATTTGTCCTTATTTTATTATATAATTTAGTGATGGTGTAGTATACTACCACAGCAGAGAGACCAACGAAACAGTTTCTCTTATTTTAGTATTATTACTTTACTTTTTGCTTTGAATTACTCGTAATAAATATGAACTAAATTTTAGCAGTACTGTTGTGGTGGCGTGTGTAGATTTAAATTAATAAAAGTAGTTAGATTTATTCGAAATTAATATTATCTTTAATGCTTAGATATATAAAAAAAATTATCTATCGCTTGAGCGTCGCTGCCATTGGAATTGTGTCGTAATGGTGAGGACCGAACGGTCTACGCTCATGATGATCACACTTCACCACCTGCACTAAGCCATCAACGGTGTCAATGCCTATATTTTCGGAATTAAGTCTATCTAATTTTTGACGTTGATGCCAGCGAACGTACAGTATGAGACAAAGAATTAGGACAAATATAAGGGCTAATGTAGCTCCACTAGCTATGCTGGCTGTTTCCAACATAACACGAGGACGAGTGGCTGAAATAAAAGGGAAATTAAGCAAAAATAAAAAATAGTTTTGATAATCTTACGTAAATATGAGCCATCGAGATCTTTGTATTCACACCTGGGACCCATAAATCCGTCCGCACATCTAGAACATAGAACGAAATAAATTAGAGATTCTTTCAAGCTTTAGACTTTACTTTGATTTTTGCAGGAAAACGGAATGAATTATGGGGCAAGATAAAAAAAAAATAGGTTTGAAGTGATGAAAAATGATAATCGGTCTATCTATATTGATAAGGAAAGGAAGAAAAATTGTTTAAACCAAATATGTAATTATGATATATTTAAACTTACTCGCAATTATAAAGAATCTCGTCTCCTATTTTAACTGTGAAGCAGGTAGCTTCATTTAGGCAATACCATGCTGCATATGATGGCGGGCATTTATATGTGTGGAATGTTATATTAGGCCGAGGCGTTGGAGTTGGTGGTGGCCTAGGTTTTGGTGTCGTTCGACTCGAACATGCCTCTGAAAGAAGATTTTATTTATATAGTTGGTTTTGAAAATATGACGTGGTTGATTTGAATTTCTTGAATTTTCCTTTTTTAATAGTTTTATTGTCATAAGATAGATAAGAACAGGAATTATAATTCAACAAGTGAAACAATTTTATAAATTCGCTGTAAGAGATACAGTCTATGAAGACAAGACATACAATTTTGTCGGTAAATTTTCTTTATAATAGATAACTTACATTTAATCTTAGTGTTAAGTCTTAAGTTATTTTGCTTTGGTCGTTTTTGTTTTTGTTCCTAAAAAAACAAACATGTATATTTAAGTTCAGAGTTTCGATCGAGTATTTTACAATTGTCATGTCGACTGTCGTACTTCTCAGAATGTTCAATATCATGTCCAATTTTTGTTCGCATATTTCGAGGAGCCGACTGTTGTTTTCATGCAAATTAAACAAATACCGGTATATCTGTCAAATAAACAGATATACGAATTGCAAAAAATGTTGTCAATCTATCAATCTTCGAAGTTAAGCACAGAAGTGCTGGTGATACAGCAGGTAGAGTGTACAGAGATAGAAACACAGATGGGAACTATCGAGGTTCGAGATTCGATGGATGGAAACCAACGTTTTCACACTGCTCTTCCCACATTATTGATATATAGTAAGTGCAGGGACGGGATTTTGACGAGCTGCCTTTTAGTTGTCTCGACTTTGCAACCTTGTCCCGATTATTACCAATATTGATATTGTCCGTATACGCGACACATTGTTTTTCAAACAGAACAAGGAAAAATGTTAGAAATGGTCGTAGATTAATTCTTACGATACCCTCGATGAATGTTCGATGAATGTTCGATTGGGTAAGTGATTTTTTGCAACAATTTTCAGAACAGTTCGTCGGGCGGTAAAAATGATATCCAATTTCATAAAATTTTTATTCTGAAGAACTTTTCAGTACAATAAAAACGGATAGGACTGCTTATTTTCACAGTACACGTAAAAAACATCAATTTTTGTATGGTAACACCAGGGGTTGCCGGATTTAGTCTATTTTCAAAGCTGTATTTACTATTTTTATAAAAACGCTATGCAAAAAATTTCAGCTCTCTGCTTCTCTCAGCCAGTGTCCAAATATATAGTGAAAAACTAAGTTTTTGTATGGCAATCCTCCGAAGGAATCCCGATTTGTCTACATTTTTTTTAAAAAAGGCCGTGTGCAAAATTTCAGCTTTCTACGTGAGCGCGTTTTCGAGTTATTGTGAGAATAGACAGACGAACATACAAAAATCAAAATAATTTTTAATATTATGCGTGTGTGTCCAATCAATTTTACTCTACCAGCATTGTTTCTATGAGTTACTGTGTCACATGGGAACATTGTTATATTTAAAGATAAAATAAACAATTGAGACGCCTCATCGTAGTTCCCCTCTTTACTTACGAATCTTCAATTGCTAATAATTTCTATCCTTTAGCTACAGATTCTTTCTTTTAGTTCGTTTACGTGATTTTATATAATAACTACTACTACTACTAACCAAACATGATTTTTGTAACTTTGAGCAATTTTTTGGGAACACATTCGGGATGAGTTTGGCCTTGATTCTGTGAATCGACGGGGAATGTAATGCAACCAGTCGAAATGTCGACGGGGATTTTCCTATTGCCAATGTCCAGTAATTGTTTTGAAAATACTTTTCCAGATTGGTTGTTCTGCAACTCGATACTTGATTTGAATGTCTTGACGTCTTTCCATAAAATGGACGACTTCAAACATGCGTTAAGTTCATCGGCTGGCTTTGACCGTAGAGTCGCTGAAAATTTTTTTTCCTGCAAACTTTTCCAAGACCATAACGAACAAAACAATGATGCGATTACCAACGAACAGAACTTCATTTTTATTTACCATATATAGATTATGCAACATTATTATTTATATACCCTAAATAAAATCTATAGGGTATACTAACTTTGTCATTCCGTTTGTAACACCTAGAAATAATGATGGTAGAGCAAAATGAATTGGACACCCACGCATAATATTAAAAATTATTTTGATTTTTGCATGTAAGTCTGTCTGTCCGCATGACAGCTCGGAAACGCGTTCACTTAGAGGGCTGAAATTTTTCACACGAGCTTTTAAAAAAAAAAAAAAAAAAAAAAAAATTAAGTTCGAAAGTGGGCCGATTCCGGCAACTCCTTCGTCACAAAAATTTCGTTTTTCATTGTATATTGGGGCACTGCCTGAGAGCGCGTCGACGTAGAGAGCTGAAATTTGGTACATGGTGTTTTTATAGCAATAGTAAATAAAATTTAGAAAATGGAATAAAACCGGCAACCCCCACTTGGTGTTGCCATATAAAAATGTAGGATGGTTACATATACTGTGAAAACGATCAGTCCTAGACGATTTTAATGTACTCAAAAGTTCTTCATAATGGGAATTCCTATGAAATTGGTTATAACTATTTTTACTGTCCGACGAACCGTTTTAGAAATATATGCAAAAAACCACTTCAAAAATCATACTTGCATAGAAAGGTGACCATACAAAATTACATACGGGCATTCATCTAGATTCTAGGGTATCATAAGAATAGGTTATTCTTATTGGCCATTATTGCCGATATTCTCTGGTTACTTACGTCCCAACGAGGTAATAATTAAAGGAGATGCAATCATATGTACGATCCGTGTACATGAGCGTACCAAAATTGCCCTGCATTTGTGTATGTTTCATTCCGTCATTTTTGGTCTTCGCTGCCAAATCCATACTTAGGTTTGTTTTGGGCTTAGCGCATTGACGCAGGAAAACCCGTGAAATAACCGTAGGGTCACGAGGAAAATATTACTCACAAACTTTTTACCATTGAACTTTACTTCTTAATTATTAACTTTTTTACGTTCTTTTTATATACTTTTGAGTATATGAAAATAAAGGCGATTAAAATTGCGCACAGGTTGCACAATTGTGTACAGGGGTACAAATTTTCGGCGCTTATATACAAACGCGTACGTGATATTTTCTCATTTTCATCTTCTTTAGTTCTCACCTCGTTGTTTCGTCCAAATTCGATTTCTGTTGTGATTTCTTCTTCTGCTTCCGCGTTGGTGGTTTCCCACAATGCGGGTATATGTTCAACGTCCTGACCAAAGTTAACCTAATGAGAAGTTAAGAAGCTGTAGAGCAAAATGGGCAAATTTCTGGTGTTTTTTAGAATGAAACAAGTAATTTCATATACTTTTGTCTCTTGCATGAATGGGGGAAAAGAACTTGGCTATACACTATTGTAGTGCAACTGAGACAACGAGTTAAAACAAAAATCGAGAGAACGTTGGATTACCCGAACGACAAAATCTAATTGAATACCTTCAAAATCCTTTCAAGCTATTCATAATAATGTACATCAGGTCACACTACCTCTCATTTTTAAGAAAAAGATAAATTTCGCTTTGGCTCAGATGCTGATGTAAAATTCCTCTCAAATGAAATTCTCATTTTTCCCGAAAATATCAGAGATTCCACCAAGAATTTCTCCCACTTTATCTCTTCTCAGCAAAACTAATGTAAACAGAAGCGCGTGCTGCTCAATTAGCATAGAAATTACACTAACAAACATTGGCCATGCTATAAAAAACATTGGCCGATTCTCTCCATTTTTCAGCAAAAACGTGTTTTCACAAAAGCGCGGGAGCATTTTATGAGAGTAAAACATTTTTTATCTTTATTCTTAAAAGTTTTAAAGAGAGTTTGATTTTTTTTTCTTTCTTCCTTCCTTTTCTTGCCGTGTGCATTTTAAATGTAAAACACTCGGAACTCTCGTAAGCTTCCCAACTTGGCATTAGGTTAACTTTGGTCCTGACTGTTCTCATTTCCAGCTTGTGTTTTTATCCATTTATTATTAGTTTTTCGTAGTACTTTTGCTGACCTTCGCCGCTGGTTTTTCTTGCTTTTTTCTTCTCTTTCGCTTACTTTCAACATTGCTGTTTCTAGTTGTTTCCTTTGTTTTTCTTCTTTTTTCTTTCGCCTTTGGATAACTTTTTCTTCTGTGTTTTGCTGTAATATGTTTTAAATGATTTTCTTCTTTCAGATTGTCAGCAAATATCTTTTTCTCCACATGAAATCTTCGAAAGTAAGATGAAGATATTATATAAGACTGGTTTTTCTTTTCTTGTTTGTAAGTCGTTGTTGGTAGTGATGGGAGAAAGTCAAAACGATAAAAAATTACATTATCGAACCGAGTAGAAGTCCGTTACATTTCGGTACTTGCAACGATTCGTTATATGGGAAGCAAAGCATATACTTTGAAATCGATACTCGATACTATCGTTACTTTCGGTACTGCTCTCAGAATTTTGATATAAATTGATCTGTTCTACAGCACCTTAGTTTATTTTATGTATTTTCACGCTAGTAGTTGTATATGTTATATTAATTATGTTGTGATTCCGTTATCCTGCGTTTCAGATTTCAATTTTTTAATATGATAGCGTTCAAAATAATAATATTTTTTTAAATATAAAAAGAAAAATAAGTTGTACTCCAAGAAATACAAAACGAAAAATTATTATTTATTTATTGTTTACGATAAACAGCTTACTTTCTACCTAAACAGTGATTTGGAAGAAGAAATTAAGAAATACGTTCTTCCATATTATTTTACATACCTCAATAAAAAAAGAGTAAAAAAATTATAAAATCAATTAACGTTTCATGCTACACAAAAACGATTACATACATATGGTCTAGGGAGTTGCAATTGAAGGTTGATCCCACGACTGGAAGTTATTTTCTTACCAACCACATGGTGTTATTGTGTTATCCTTGTAAAATTACGCAGTACTTAACTGATGTGGCATTGGCATGGAAAATTCAGATATTTTTGATGATGAAAAATCAAAAACAAATTGAAGATTAAATGACCGTTGACCATTAGGTAATCGATACTTTTATAAATTTCCTCAAATAAAAGTGACTCTAAAATTCTTTAAAGATATCTACATACCTACCTAAGCTGAAACAGGGGAAAGTATTTTATCGGTCTTTGTTGTTGAGCTTTTGTTTGTTTTGAGCGGGTTTTCAAGTGTAAATGTCGCAATAAACTTAAAACCGCCTTCTACATAATAATTCTTAAGTGGGCATGACGGAGATGATTAAACAAAAATGTCTGGCTATTGGTGGAATAAGACATTGCCCATTTGATGTAAATACTATGCATATTAATACTTAGTCTCAGCGTTTGCTGCCATAAGAATATTTGCAAGAAAAATTTTTAATTAGAATTTTTAATAGCTGCTTTACCTACCCTTACCAATGGAAGAAACGGATTAAAAATGCTCTGCGATAAGATTTATAATGGTCGCATAATTAAAAAGATTTTAGTTTCTTGGCGGAAACTGATGATGTTCAAGGAAGGAATAATCTAGATTGGGAACCTATAATTAAAGCGCTACCTTTCATTTTGTTAAATATGGAAACAAAAGAAAATCCACTATTTTGAGTGACTAATCTTCTCAATCAATTAGTATAAAAAAACTTCAAACGCGGATATTGATTATACATACAATACATAAACTTAATAGAAATCTGAAGAATTATATTTGTGAATAATATAATAAAACTTACAGGTAAAACAAATAAAAAAGCTAGAATTGGCCTAAGTAAGACCAATTTTGATGATACCGTAGATGAATACTCGAAGTAATTTCGGTTTCGCATATATTTCTATAATTGGTCGGACAGAAAAAATGATTATAACCAATTTTATAGGATTTCATATTCATTAAAACTGATCAGTACGTATACGTAAACATTCGATATTTTTATATGGCAACACCAGAAGGGGTTTCCCAATTTAGTCCATTTTTGAAATTATATTTACTATTTTTATGAAAATACTGTGCACAAAATGTCAGCTCTCTACGTTGACACGTTCTCAGATAGTGTCCAAATATGTAGTGAAAAACGAAATTTTTATGGCAACCCTATGAAGGAGTTACCCGATTTGTCCCATTTTCGTTCTTAAGCTTTTGAGGACAGCAGACGAACGAACGGACGGATGGACTGACGGACATGCAAAAATCAAAATAACTTTTAATTTTATGCATGGGTGTCTAATCCATTTTGATCTACCATCATTATTTCTAGGTGTTACAGACGGAATGAAAAATGTAATATTTCATCTAGGGTATAAAGCCACAAATTAACGAACAGCTCCAAATAAATTTCAACCAAGTGACGCTGAAGTCATTCGGTTTTTTTTTTTTATTTTTAATGAAAAATGCATACAGTTTTGTTTTCACAGAAAAATTTTAGACAAAAAAGCGGAAAACTACGCACAGTATCGAATTATTATTAATTATTTTATTAAATTAATGAACTTATTGTGTTTTGTGAAATTTTTCTTGTCTCATAGTAAACTGTCGCAGACACCTGCAGGATTTTTAAAAATGTCTAAAAGTGGCGGATACTAAAACTAAATTGTAAGGAGCAAGTTTTTCTTTTAATGGCAAGTTTAACGTCTCTATAACAGCTAATTGGGTACTTTTCTGAAAACAAAAAAAAAACACTTAAATATCCTCATTAAGTTTTTTTGTTAATTGAATGAAAACTTTTAAATTAACCACTTAAGAATAAACAAAGCTGGCTGGAGAAAACTTGGGTAACAGAAATTTAGAATGAAGTGTAGGTATTTCTTTGCTTTATACTTGCAAATTATTTACACATGGAACGCCTTCCTTAAGTGCCTTTTGCATTTGTAAAAGCTTTAAGATAATAAGGAGGAGTTCGCTGTGACTGTTGTATTGTATATAACTTAAACTTTACTCAGAGATTTTTTTTGTTAACGATGCTTTTTTTAAAAATAAAATTTTGGTGGAGATTTCTGGTCTATAGTAGACTGAAATTCACTGAAAATTATTATTATCCATTAGCCCTTTGATTTGAGGTAAAAATACTAGCTAGAATAGCTAGAACATATGTAACGAATACTGAATGTTTATCATCGTGCATTATCTACACTCATACACGATTCGTACTAGCCTACAGAAATGTTGCGACATTAATACGGAACCGGCTTAACAAAGGTTCAGGGTGGAATGAGGAATGTGCGTATTTCACAATGGATATTTTACGTGCAGGGATTCTTCACAATAAATCACTTACGTGCTATGTATATTTCATTGGAGCATCGAAGAGTTTAGTTGTGATTTTTATGTTTTCCATAAGTTTGAAAGACATTTCGTTGACGTTATTAAGGGTTGCTAATAAAGTACTCTTGACTCCAGTCTATACATGCGATTTATAGATAAGCTCCAGATCAAATGGAATAAAGTATTTTAAAACCTCCGAATAATATCCAATTAGATTACTATTGATACGTCAATGCAAAGAATACTAATGTAGGAATAAATATAATAAAAAATCGTAAGTTCAGCGATTGAATGCGATGTTTAATGTTTGAATGAAATGATACAGTTCTGGGCGTCTTGATCCATTAAACTCGATACGATTTGTCTTGTCCCAAGCGTGTTGATGTGTCTTTTGTTCAATGCATCAATCATATGTGTCTGATTAACTGCTATGTACGTAATTTTGACGAATCAACTGAATAAAAAATCGGGTTCTCTTGTCCAGAAAAATTATAAAAAATATTAGAAATGATAGAAATTAGAACAAGAGAGCCGTAGAAAGGATCAACATAGGTCTAAAGGATATCTTATGGCCTATGTGAGTCAGATGTGATACCGTCAAGTAATATAACACGAAGTTTATAATGCAACCAGATAGAAAAAAATACAATCCAGTTTGACTAAAACAGCAATATGCTAGGACTCTTTTGAAGGCCTTGAAAATATCTATCTTAGACTCATCAGAATTGTTGAGACTACAATTATTAAGGCTATCTAGCGATTCAGCATAAAATCCATGCTGATGATCTCATTAATGACGTGACTATTAAAAATTCGTTAATAAAGGAAGAGCCTTTTCCCTGGAATAGTGAGAACTACTAACGTATAATTTGAGAGATTATGTAGATGCATCCTATCCTCTGGGAATTGGTCTATTTCAATGTTTTTATGATGAAACTGACAATGCATTGCGGGGTAAGTTCATACTAATTGTTAGTAGGTATACCCAGATAAATTGAGTCATCCAATATTTTTTGGTCTCACCTAAATTTCTTTAGTTAGCCCAAAGTTTTTATGTGGGACTAGTATAATAATCAGACAATGGGGATTGAATGACTGTCTAACCAAATAAGATTATGCTGATGACATTTGCTTTCTGACTCGTCGACACCAGGACCTTAACACCATAATACAAAATCTTGCAGCAGAAAGTAGTAGCCCATCTGGTTTGATTGAGACTCAATCCAGCGAAAATTAAAGAAATACAGATTAATACCAGCTCCACCTCCGAAATCCCTAAGCATAATTACGGAATCTGATGATAAAGAAGCAGATATCAATTCCCATATAAAAGAAAAAATAGCGAAGAGCATATTCCCAGCTGTCCCGTATATGGAACACCAGTGAGATCTCCGTTAAAATAATATTACGGCTCTTCAACTCTAGTGGAAAAACAGTAGGAACCGCTATATGGTTGCGAGACGTGGAAGGCTACCTACCCAATTCATAACATGTCGATTGCAATTCTTCATCAATAGGTGTCTTCGCGAGAGATCGCGTATCAAATGAAGAACTTTAGAGTCTTACTCAAGCCTAGGCAGGATCGAGGGAAAGAAGAAGAAGAAAATTAAATTGAATTGGCCACACACTACGGCATGATAACAATAACCTAGATTGAAACTCACAAGGAATTTATTGTACCTATAAGAAGACCAAAAATCACATGACGACACAGAATCAGCATCAATTAGTAGATCTGGAGTAAACTAAAAGCTGTCATACGAAATATAGGTTCCGATGGAGAGGAGCCATTTACGACCTTAGAATGATCTTAGAATGATTAAAGGAGACTGAAGATGATTAGAGTAATTCACTTATATAATGACAATAAGGATCCTTGTATTAACACAACATTTAAGGATAAAAAAGTAAGCGAAAATATTTGTTAATATTACACCCGTCTCTTTATTTATGCGAAATTATTTATACGCGATCTCAATTACTGTGGAAGATTTTATGCGCGATCTCAATTTACGCGGAATTTTTTATACGCGATCTTAATTTAGGCAGCGGAAAATATATTTTCCTAGAAGCTTTAAAAGTACATAACAAGTGCATATACTAACAGCGATAAGAAAACTCAAGGTGTGTGTTCTCTATAAGCTGGGTGACGATTATTTGACTTACTTAAACGCGTTACCCATATAGGTAAGGACAAAAATGCACTATATTGTTCTAGTCATCATTTGTGTACTTGCACAGAAAGGCATCGATATAAGGCAATATTTTATTTAAACATTCAGACGTTAGAATCAATTGAACTTGATATTATTATTTAGTACACAGTAAGTAAGCAACGTTTTACCATACTGTTTAGAATTGTAATTTATAATGTGATTTTAACCCAGAGATGTTTAACAAACGTATTAACATTTAACAAACACGAATAAAGAAAATGTCAATTTTGAATCGACTTGAAGAAGGAGAAAACCCACATATGGAATATATATATATGGAATAAATGAATCCACTGCCCGAACGCTGAAGAAAACCAAGGAATATATTACGAGTAGTGTAGCCTCTGGAACCTTAACAAGTTCACAATGTTCATCGTACACAAGGATCCCTCTATTAGAAAATATAGAGAAAGCACTGATTATTTGGATGGCCCATGAATAGTTTAATGATAAATTAAAAAGTTGTGCATATTTTAAAAGAGCAAGGTTCATGATAAAATAGAAAATTTTTGTAAGGGAAGGCTTCAAAACTTCAAAAACAAGATATTCATTACGGGACCTTAAGTTCAAAGGTGAAGCTGCGTCTTCTGACCAATCTGCAGCTGAAGAATTTTCATCAAAATTTACTAAAACATGATTATAACCAATTTTATAGGATTTCGTATTCTAAAGAAGTTTTCAGTATTACAATAAAAATGTTTAGGACTGATCCTTTTCACAGTAAATGTAAAAAAACCTAAATTTTTATATGACAACACCAAGAGGTTGCCCGCTTTAGTCCATTTTTGAAATTTTATTTGTTATTCCTATAAAAACACAATGTATCAAATTTCAGCTCTCCACGTATACGCGTTCTCAGGCAGTGTCCAAATATATACTGGTAAACAAAATTTTTATATGGCAACCCCACGAAGGAGTTGCCCGATTTGTCTCATTTTCGAACATAATTTTTCTTTTTTTTTTGTTAAAGTCTGCGTACAAAATTTCAGCTTTCTACGTGAACGCGTTCTCGAGTTATCGTGCGTACAGACGGACGGACGAACATGCAAACTACAAAATAGCTTTTAAATATTATGCGTGGTTGTCCAATCCATTTTGCTTTACGATCATTATTTCGAGGTGTTACAAACGGAATGACAAACTTAGCATACCCTTTAGATTTCATCTAGGGTATAAAAAGTTATTATTCGTCCGTAACTAAAATTTTTAAAAATCGAATTGTCAAGAATTTTTTTAAACTAAGATAAAATTTCCTCAATTTGTATATGCAGTTAGGTAATGCTTATGATATACATAGGGTAAATAAATATAACTGGGTATTTGCTTCAGGGTAATTGTATTAACTAGTTAATTGGAGGCCCCTGATACACACAAATCGGAGTAATTTGAATTGTAATGCGAATGCTTGACGTTTAATATGGATGTACAGGGCTTTCCAATAAGAGGTGTTATTTTAATTAGCCCACTATTTCGGTAGCTGTCACTTTTGGAGCTGTCATTTTTTGACATTTGACAATTAGAAACTACGCCATTAATAAAAATGGAACGATATACGATTCAACAACGAATTGAAATTATTAAAATTCACTTTAAAAATTGTGAAAATGTGGCAGAGACGGTTCGTAAAACTCGAACATTTTTGGGTCGTCGTGAAGCACCTTGTCGGAACCACAATACAGAAATTGGTAGAAAAATTCGAGCTGTCGAGACAAGTTAGTTAGCTGTAGCCGAAAGTGTTGAAGAAAACCCAGGTTTGTCCATTCCTCGTCAATCTTTGGAATTAGGCATTCCACAAACGTCATTACACCGTATTTTGCATAAAGATTTGGGTCTTAAGGCTTATAAAGTTCAGTTAACACAAGAACTCAAGCCGGCCGATTATCAACAACGTCGAGTCTTTGCTGATTGGGTCCTTGAAATGCATGAAAATGATCCGGAATTCCATCGAAAACTCATCTTGAGTGATGAGGCCCATTTCCACCTCGATGGCCTCGTCAACAAGCAATATTGTCGCATCTGGGGCTCGGAAAACCCAAGAGTTATTGTTGAAAAGCCTCTCTATCCTCAACGTGTGACTGTTTGGTGCGGTTTATGGTCCCGCGGGGTCATTGGACATTACTTTTTCGAAAATGAGGCTGGAGCAACAGTTACGGTGAATGGATTGCGCTATCGACAGATGATTAATGATTTTTTATGGCCGGAATTGGATGGTATTGATCTGGACAACGTTTACTTTCAACAAGACGGCGCTACGTGCCATACAAGCAACGAAACCATTGATCTTTTACGGGAAAAGTTTCCGGACCGTGTTATCTCTCGAAGAGGTGATCACAATTGGCCACCGAGATCTTGTGACTTAACACCTTGCGACTTCTTCCTTTGGGGCCACGTCAAAGAGAAGGTCTACGCCAACAGCCCAGCGTCGATTCAAGACCTCAAAGATGGAATTCGTGAGGCTATCGAGGAGATAGGGCAGCCACTTTGCGATTTGGTTATGGAAAATTTCATGAAAAGGATATGGTCCTGTAGGCGTGGTCGTGGATGATGTTATTTTCCATTATTAACGGCATACCTTCCTCTTTATAATGAAATAAAGATCCGATCATTTATCTCAAAAAATGGCATTTTTCTTTGAATATAAAAATAACACCTCTTATTGGAAAACCCTTTATAATTGCATTAATTCTAGCGAAGCGTCAGCAGGCGATGCAGATAATAATTTTCGAATTGTCACATTTCATTTCTACTTTGGTTTGGGCTTGTCACTGTCTATCGCTGAATATGTGCTCACACAAATGTTATATTTCTAGGGACTACCAGTTGGCGCTGTTATTAGGGTAATTCCAATTACCCAGCAATTTTTGAGGATATAGAATACCCCGTAATTACTCGCTTGAATACTCGGGGTATTTGGTGATACACATGGAGTAAAAGTAAGCTAATTTAATTAAGCGGTTAAATTTACTCCATGTGTATCACAGGTATTAGGTTAGATGAGGGGGGGGGGGGCTAGATGTGCCTAGCCTGCTTCACTTAGACCACCAGTAAGTCCATTGTGCCCCTTGTCCTCATGGGATAACCTTTAAAAATCAACCTAGATCCATCCTGCTTCCCTTAGGAAACTCAGGATGCGTCGGAACTCTTTTCTTTGCAGCTTCTCCGACTAGAAAAGAAGTGTAAATTTCGGAATTTAAAAGTTGAATATCTCATAAAGTATAACTTTCCGCTCAAAATTATTTTGATATTCGTCAATTGTGAGTAAATTAGAACGAGAAAATCGGAGGATAGCCGCGGATGTAAACTTAAGCTTAAAAGTGTAATATAAAGATTAAAATGGAACATGAATGGTACTGCGAATTAATAGAACGCACAAGTCTTCAACTAAATGAACATCCATTTGTTAATTTTTTGCTTTTACCACTTATTAAAATTGAAAACATTAAATATCAACATAATAACCGTTACGGAATGTGATATCGATTTAGGGCAAAAATCTCAAAAATTCGTAAGTAAAAATCAATCTCATTGAAATTCGTAAAGTCCTTTACGTCTATTGTGGTTCAGCCTATATAACCGGGGATGCCTCGACTTGCTGATGTAAGTAACCAAAGGGAAGCCAGCAATGCCCCGCTCCAATATAAAATCAGCGATGCGTCAACCGGATGTAGAAAAGCGTAGAGGAGCAATAAGCATTAATTTGTTCTTGGAAATTTAAAGAAAATGTTTCGGCAGAATTTTTATTTTCACATACAATATTTTCGGCGGTGTCGGCCTACAATAATACATAACAGTTCTCCTGAAAAAATTTCTAGTAAATTTGTAAGAAAAAATTGAGGCTTTCCCTACATCATTCTGTAACACGGAACACGGAGATGAGAATTTTCGTTTTCCACGATTAAAACTCCCTTACTCTCCATTGGCGATTCTCTAACATACTTGGGGAGTTAGGGAAAACGTGAGAAGTGTCGTAGGACGGCTACATTTAACGCCGAAAGACTGATATTTTGCTCTCGGGTCATATACATCCAAATTCCTATATTTTGCATATATTTCTTCCGTTATTTGTTTCACATCCATCATTTTTGTAACAAAACAACTGACTAATTTACTCCTTTTGCAGTTATCTCCAAAACCATTTATCCAACTCAAAAACTAATTACATATCTAATTAGGGGACAAAATTTAGATGTGATTTCATCCTACATACAAGCTGCATATTTAAAATTTTTATATCATCTCTTCTGAACTGGAAGACGACCAAATTGACCATTTTCGCTTGATTTAAAATTTCTAGCGGGTACCTTGAGACACAAAAATTCATAATTCTCTGTAAGTATTGCACAAGGATTCCATAATTTGTTTTTGTAAATATAGCCAGGATATGCGGTGAGTCCATAATTTAATTTAAAAACTCCTAGATATCTAGCTACCTCCACAAAACACAACAAAAGCAGACAATACCGTCAGTTAAGAAATATTCTTCTTACTTCTATAAAACTAAAACAGTTTTGTCGAGTGGATAGAAAATTTGGTAATTCTCAACACAAGTGTCAAAAGAACTTTCATCTCCACAACTTCACAACTCTCTGTGTTAGTGAATCCGGCCCAAGAGGAGGAATTGTTGATTTTATATTGGCATTTATATTGGCATTAGGCTAAACCACAATAGCCATAAAGGACGTTATGAATTTCAACGAGACTGAAGTTTACTTACAAATTTTTTACATTGTTGCCCTAAATCGATGTCGCAGGGTTATTTTTTTTTTCAAATTTTCAATATGTTCAATTTTAAAAAATGGTAAAAATGAAAAAAATCAGCAAATGGAAGTTGATTTAATAACAGATTATTAAACCTCCCCAAGCTTCCACCGTAAAAATACCCAAGGTCAGTGGGGATTCCAGCGTCATTAATAGAAATCCTTATATCAGTAACGTGAAAAAAATGCAATGTCTCCTGTACCACTGAGACGGAGATGCAAAGAGAGTCACAAGACATCTACAACTATCAGACTCGAACTCCGAATCAGCATTACGGCTGATTGAAGGACGATTTAACAATAATAGAAAAATAATTACGGATTATGTCAACACTATTATTATGCCAAAAAAACAGAACACAGGGCACAAGAGGACATTATAAGATTATATGATCTCATAAAACAATGCTTAGGAACTTTCAAGATGTTAAATTGCAATAATGACAAGTGGGGCCCTATGATTGTGTGTATTGAGACCAGGAAACTGGACACTGAAAGCTTACGACTATTTGAAGAAGGCCTCTCTGATCCAAGAGAAATGCCATCCGTGGATGAGCTATTTAAATTCTTGGAAAAACGTCACCAGGCAATTGCATTAAGAACAATATAATTATCATAAGCCTATGCCTCACACGAAAAAATCTTTTCACACCACTATAAATTCATCTTGTCTAGTCTGCAACAAAGGCCATAACATCTATTCCTGTGGAAAGTTCAAGCAAGTGAGTATGAATGATAGACATGAATGATAGACATGAATTCATTAGAAAAATGAAGCGCTGCCTAAACTGCCTCGCTCACGGCAAGTCAGATAAATGTAAATCTCACAAAACCTGCGTATTTTGCAAGAAAAGCCATCATAGCTTTCTCCATAGAAACTTCGACATGGCTACTATACTAATGCGAATAGTACAGCGGCACTTGCTCCAATAGCCAAGAAAACAGATGTATCAAATCTTTATAAAATGACCAAAAACATTGTAACTTGAGCAATACACAGATTCCTTGCGTATTACTACCAACTGCTGTAGTAAAAATAAAAAACGTTTGTGGGCAGATTGAGTCATTTAGAGAATTAATCGGCCCTAGCCCACAAGTTTCTCTAATCACTGAAGAAGCAGTTCAGATACTTAAGCTGAAGAAGCAGTAAATCAAGGCCACCATCCATACTAGGAGTTAGAGAAGCCGAATTAGCTAAATCATCTAGCAAAGTCAATATCAAGCTCCAGCTTCGACATCAACATAACGCATACCTCTCTATAGAACCATTTTTCTGAATCTCAAATAATAGGAATAAACATCAGCAAATACAGAAATATTAGTATGGCTGATCCAGTTTCAATAAACCAGGTCCCATCGATTTACTCCTTGGAGCTGATGTTTATGACAACATCATTCTAGAAGGTATCAAAAAAGAGCAACCTGCTGCCCAGAACAAAAAGTCGGCTGGATTATTTTTGATAGTATACCAAACTTTAATAGAGAAAAAACAAGCTCTCCAGCTTCCCCTCCTCAGACAAATAGACTAAAAACTAGACCAAACCAGATTGATGACACGTGCGACTTAAATTATCAAGAAACGCACATGATATCAAGTAGGAAGACATACATTGTTCGCCTACCTTTCAGATCAGAAATTTAACAGTTAAATAAGAACTTTACTGACATGCCAGAGTACAATACCTTTTTGGCCGAGTATGCGGAATTAGGCCCCATGAGTCCTGCAAGACCATTCAAAGGAAAGTTGCAAATGTTTATTATCTGCCTCATCACGTGTGTTCAGGAAAGGTAGTACCACTACTAAATTGCGTGTGGCATATGATGGCTCATCTAAAACAGATTCTGGTCTAACCTGAATGACTTACTGCTTTCTGGGCCAAAGCTTCAGCAAAATCTCGTTGGCGAAGATACATGTAGGTATGTTTATACTGCTGATATCGAAAAAAATTTTCAGACAAATAAAAATTGACGATAGAGATAAAAATTATCAAAGAATACTTTGGCGGCAGAAAATTTACGAGGAACTCGCCGAAGAAGAAGGCTCCCAATTCCCAGTTAGTAAAACAGACCTCACCAACGATTTATACGTCGACGTCATGTTGACGGGAGTAGGGTTTAAAGAAGAAGCTCGGATGTTGCAACACCAGACAATGGCACTTTTGAGTAAAGGCAGAGACACACCTGAAGTTATACGAGAAAAGGGTATACTAGAAATAAAAGAATTCGATATAATCAAGGCCCTTGGTATACACCGGAATCCTAAAAAGCTTGAGTATAAGTTTAAGCTTAATTAGAACAACTTGTACTCAAAACTAACAAAGACAGCTCCTTTCGAAAATCTCCGCAATATTCGATCTTCTGAGGTGGCTGGCACCAAAAACTTTCGGAGCTAAACTCATGGAGTGGACGGTAATGAAAAAGCGGACGAACTGGCTAAAACCGGAGCTGAATATCCGTATACTGGTCATTACCCGACATTTGGCCTACCAAAAAGCCACTTTAGGGAGAACTGCTTAAGTGGGAAAACAGGCAACTGGATCTCATTTGGCGTAGCGCGCCCGGTATGAGACAGGCGAAGAAAATTTTCAACCCCTCATCTCTACACGCGACAACTTAGCAGACTTAGCAGACAGTCGCTCAGACTATTACTAACGTCATTGACTTCAAAAACTAAGCTAGGCCCGCTCAAACAAAAGGTTACGCTCCCACGATTGGAACTCTGTTGCGCACTACTATTAGCACAGCTGCTCAAGGCAACAATTGACACCCTAGAACTAGACGCGTCCAATTGAACAGCGTGGTATGATTCGGAGATAGCAGTAGCCTAGATTGCAAAAAATCCTAACAATTGGAGTACTTTCGTGACAAATCGAGTATCTGAAATACAAAAAACTATGCCCAATGGATATATGGAGGCACATATCATCTAAAGAGCAGATGTTGCATCTAGAACAATTAATCCTTTTAAAATCCTATCACACAATATATGGTGGAAGGGACCGTCATGGCTATCACATGGTCCTCAAGCATAGTCCATAAACAAACTAAATATAAAAACTGAAGAAGAGACCAAGAAAACAATAGTATCAATTAACGTCAAAGCTTCTGTTGATTCTACAGATATCTTAATCTGTTCAAACTGCACAAAGCAGATTAGTATAATTGCATACTGTAGAAGGTCTTTACAAAACTGCAGGATTCCAAAAATACGTGGAAAGCCGGACTTCAACATCCAATGAGCTCCTACAGGCAAAAAATTCCATAATCAGGATCGTACAGCAAGACATTTAACGAAGAAATAGAGACCCTATAAAAGGGGGAGTGAAAGGATGAAGTGAAAGAACCTTGCTAGATCTTTTTAATATCTAGCAAGGTTCTTTCACTTCATCCATTTCTAGATTCAAGAGTCATCTTATGTGCACCACCTAACTAACCTAATCATTAACAGTGCGCAGGGTCAAACTCTAAACTGAGGAACGCAACTTACCTTAAGCCGCATTAGAACTCAGTTCTGGATTATAAATGCAAAGAGTATTACAATCTAGAAATCAAAGATGCATAAGGTGTATCAGGCATAAGCAAACCTCCTCATAACAACCAGCAGTACGCATAACATCATCGACACCCGTCTTGCAGTGTGGAATCGATTATGCAGGTCCTATCATCACAAAACTGTCAAAAGGTAGAGGCACTAAAACATTAAAGGGCTACATAGCACTCTTTATTTATATGGTCACAAAAGCTATACATTTAGACCTCGTTAGTGCTCTTACCACTGATGCCTTTTTAGCCGCCTATAAAAGATTCGTTGCCCACCGGGGAAATTGCAAGCAAATTTTTAGTGATAATGCAACTAATTTCGTCGGAGCTAAGAACCAGATGAATAAAGACTTTCAAGAAACAATAAAAAGGTCAACGAAAACGGCTGCTGAAATAATAGCCAACGACGGCAGACTGGAAATTCATTCCTCCAGTGAGTTCCCATATCGGAGGCTTATGGGAAGCAGGAGTGAAGTCAGTCAAACGGCACCTCAAACGTATTTTGGGCGATACTCTCTTGACTTCGAAGAATTCACAACAGTACTGAAGCAAGTGGAAGCATGCGTAACTTCAAGACCAATTCGTCAGCAATGTAGCGATCCCACGGATTTCGAGCCTTTAACTCCTGGCCAATGGTGGTCAATGGAGTATCTCTCACAACTATAGCAACATAACAAATAGTGCGAATCGTTTCTGTCCAAGACAAGGACGGTATTAAGAAATCACCTCTTGCCATGATTTGTCAACTACCAATCGACGTAACCAACAATGAAGAAACATCCACCATTCCATTGAGGTCGATGACAACGACTATCAGGACAAATACAGGAAGGTTTAACCAACCCTCAAAGCATAAACCTATAGCTGTCATACATCTAAGAGAAAATTAGATCAGCCCAGAAGGACGCCACGCAGAAAAGCTGCAAGAATAATACCATGCAATTGGGTGTCGAAATTGATTCAGGCAATTCTAATAATTTTATACTTTAGCTAAAGATTACAAAATATTCCAACCGATTTTACGTGGAAGATCTAGGATACGCACAAATCACACTAGGAAATCTTTCAGTATAAGAGTAAACATATGTAGAAGAGGCATTTTAGGAAAAATTCTCACTAGTGTATTTGGGGTTAATGATCAAGTCTATAGGGATATAGAAACATTACATCACAATCAACAAGATCTGCTGCAAATACTCTTGTCTGTCACAAGTCCTCTCCTCTATTAATGAGATGAAAGGATGATTCTCCCAGGCAGATCATAATAGAATTAGCATTGAAGTAATATCCCCCTACGTCAGCGCTCAAGACTATTACAGCGAGATTCAAGAAAAATATAACATATATATATATACACCAGCATGGATATTTATTGGATTCCGTTTCTGCACGAATCGTTAATGATAATCATAAAAAACACCACTAAATCAATTGGACTAAATTATGTCATAGCGCAATCACCGTAAACTAAACCGGACATAGTTGTGGAGAACAGCACCTTGGATACTTAAACATAATAGAAAAAAAAACATCTACAGCCTGATTCATGCTACGCAGTTACCTGAGAAAATTGACAACAATTCATTCTCAATAATGGATTTAAACATATATACATACGCTATTGACTCCAATCAACAAACTTATTTCACGTTGGAAGATCAGGAAATGAAATAACGTTCAACCATCGCCAGGGATATCCATCTTTGCACGCCTAATATCGTACACAACATAGAGGACAGCCCATCCTGCACTATCGACACCATATACAGGGTGTTTCCCCTTAGGAGGTCCATAGAGCGGGAGGTGATAGTACTCACCTAGACGAACCAAAAATTGTATGGCAGGTGGGGGGGCAATATCAACCGTTTAGGAGTTACAGGGTGATTCATAAAAAAAGCTAGGTTTTTACAAAACACCCTGTATCTTAAAAACTACAGGGCGTATGGGCACAGTTAAGGGCTCACTGTATGCAGAACTTCATGGCCTTTCTAACGACAGCTCAACCAGCCCCGTGCCCCTCTCCCCTCAGATGTTATGAAGGTCTAAACTAAAAATTTCGGATTTTTTTTCCTTTTTTTTTACTTTGACCTCTATTAGTTTTGCAAAAAGGTCGTTAACGTAACTTTTTTTTATAAAAACTGTAAACTGTGGAGCCTCCTCTTTAATTTGACCTATTATATCCTATGTGCTATCTGTATCCGTTAAAGAGTTATTAGCTCTAAACTTATTCTCAAACCTATTTTCAAACCTATCCTCAACGATAATTTGTTCCCTTAGTACGTCATTTTAAAAAATATCGTCTAATTTCGGTGTGACCGGAATAGGTTATGAGTTAATAACTGTTTAACGGCTACAGTTAACACATAGGGTGTAATAGGTCAAATTAAAGAGGAGGCTCCACAGTTTACAGTTTTTATAAAAAAAAGTTATGTTAATGACCTTTTTGCAAAAATAATAGAGGTCAAAGTAAAAAAAAAGGAAAGAAAATCCGAAAGTTTTAGTTTAGACCTTCATAACATCTGAGGGGAGAGGGGCACGGGGCTGGTTGAGCTGTCGTTAGAAAGGCCATGAAGTTCTGCATACAGTGAGCCCTTAACTGTGCCCATACGCCCTGTAGTTTTTAAGATACAGGGTGTTTTGTAAAAACCTAGCTTTTTTTATGAATCACCCTGTAACTCCTAAACGGTTGATATTGCCCCCCCACCTGCCATACAATTTTTGGTTCGTCTAGGTGAGTACTATCACCTCCCGCTCTATGGACCTTCTAAGGGGAAACACCCTGTATAATCGGCATAGCAAAACCAAATGTGAAATGAAACAATTTCATTTAACTAGCACTATTTGGAAGGCGTTAACAATGAAAAACAGCTGGGTACCATAAAATTTACCCAATTCAACACACTTTCGTGCAATTATACACTCTAAAAAGCTTGGGTATCTATTTAACAAATTAGAAGTTTAAAACTCTAGCGGGCGTTTTAACTTATTGATACCTACGTAGGTTTCAATAATCCATAATGGAGGAGTCTTACTTTGTTCGCTATTCGTGTCTGGAATAGTTTACCAGATAATGCACAACGTGTGAAATCGACTGGTTAATGGCGCAAAGTTTTATAAGGTGCCCTGGTACTTTGATTTAGTTAATATGGTTTCTGTTATTAGTTTATGATTTAATAGTTATTTTTTCTTAAATTTATATTTTATGATTTAAGAGTTATTTTTCTTTTATTTGAAGTAAGAATTAGGAACAAGGAAATGTCATCGAATAACTTAAATATGAGATAAACAGCAACATTTAACACAATCTCTTTTAATGGCTATCCTGCCAGTTCAGAGATAGACAAAACGAAAGAATCTAATTGCTAGAAAGGATTGTTTGAGACGTGGGTGTTAAATGTTGCTGTTCATTTTATATATTTAGATTGTTCGATGAAATTTTCAATTTACCAATGAAACAATGACCCGGTCAGTACGCTGCTTCTGGGCGCAGAGAATCGGTAGGTAGGATGAAATGCTTCATTCTTGCCCCTACCCATCATCTTGTCCACAAGTTTTCGTATAACAAAGGGAGCATACTGACCCGTCTAAACTTGGTCATTGTAATTTGGAGGAAATTTTCAACCTTCTTTGCTTAGTCGGCATCCGGAACCACACGGGATTCGAATTATCCAGATATTAGAATCCGATTACCCGGATACTCAATTTTGGGGAATAAGATTGCCCACAGATCCGTGTAGACGTACTTAGCAAATCCGGATCCAATTTAGAGCTCTCGACGCAATATATTTTATGAACTCCGATAAAAATTAAAGATAACTTAGGTACGTTTGCAGCTACTAGTCAGTAATGATAATAATAACCTAAATAACTAATAGTTTTCTGGGTTTAAATTAACTTATCCTATATCCTATAAATATTATATATATCCTCATAGGTAGTAATTTTAAGAATTCTGAGCTCTGTTGAAACGACACTATGTATATAGTAAGACATCAGATACAGAAGGTAAGACATCAAGTCCAGAAGTTAACAGATCAAGTGCAGAGCCCAAGAAAGGCTCTATCAAATACAGCTTTTACTTAACAAGAAATTCCTTTGTGCAAATATATATATCCCCTATTCGAGCAGCATTTCTACTTCATCCTACACTCTTCTCTATTCGTTTGCCGAATGGTTTAAAATTTCTAATATTTATCTCCTCCCCTATTGATACAAATGGATAAGTACAAACTACCATGAAGTGTTCTTCAAACAAATCAAATATCGTCATAAAACTTTAAATATTATATTTATACACCCTGTGTTGTTCACCATTCCAATATGCATGCTCTAATGATATACTTGTCTGAATATGCTCCAGAATTCAGCAGAAAATTAATAAATTTCATAGCCTCCGCTGATCTGCAATTTGCATTTGTAACATTCCAATTTATATCAATTTTGGAGAGCTTGAGTATTGCGTTTCTTTTTCTTCTATTTCTAACCTGCTGCTTTCTTGAAACAAAATGCTAAGAGCTGTGTTAGTAGAACGGATCTAAATTTATCGCAGTGTGATCTCGTCTGCCAGCCAACAGCTACAAAACGTGATCCATACACTGCATCAGCCTGATTGTTCCCATCTTTATCACTTGTATCAGTTACTTAATCACGGAAGCATGTACTTAAAGTCATTGCACAAGTCATTGTCAGTGATTGAGCGACAAAATTTCATATTCAAGTAAAGTGTTTGCTCCACATGCACTTTTGTCTAAAAACTTCCCCTTCGGAAACTTGAGCACGATTACGAATAGGTGGTCCCCGTAATAAGATCAAAGGGGGAAAAAATATCCCTAAAGATATACAAGTGCTTGTAAATTCATCCGTGATTATCATATAATTATTGATCTTAACGAATTCCTGTGCGATGTCATTATGTGTGGCGCAACAAAATTTTGGCTGACTACAAACCGTTATTTCAGTACTAAATTTTAATTCATATTCTAGCAGCGCAACTGATGCAGAAGCAGAACCAGGTACCGAACTTAGATACTCGTGACAGAAGGGGAAGATTTCGGCCAGCAAAGTAAATCGTTCGGGCTTAATGATCAGTTAATGTCAGGCTCATTGTCTTGGAACGAAACTTTATAAAATGTAATACACCGAAACGGGAGAAAAAAAAACCAAGTAGTAGCAGATCTTGACGACGACGTCGACGGCCGGTAATGTCGACGGACGGTAATGTCGACGACGGAACAGCCCAAATATTAATTCACATCACAACACAACACAACGGATTGCGAGTTTTGTTTTGTTTACGTAGGCAGACAAAAGCAAATGTGTTCGACTTAAGATGAGCTGTGAAGTGCGTCCAATTTCGTTGCTTCAAAGTGCCGGTAAGCAGGCAGAGATATGATTTTCAATTTTACTATTTCAACTGATGTTCACAGATTGTTTACCTGTCGAAGCATAAATGAGCGGGCCATGATGGGGCTCGGGCAGATCACAAATGGGGGAATTAATTTTCTTAGATAATTTCTACATGGTAGGTATACTCTACAGATAATTCTTTCGAAAGCGCTTTGCACTCTTTTATTGCATTTATATCATAACTTTGAGTGTTTCTTGATTTCTTCTTACTTTTGCATGTATATAATGCCGATATACATACATATAACTATGATTGTGAACAGGTGCAGTATGTATTTTGAACAAACAAAAAAAAAAAAACCGACTCGGGAAAGATCCATTTATTTGTCTTAGACTTTTTAATTAACCTTTAAAATAAATTAAATCCAATATTCTATTTAATGGGGAAATTTTCCTATAGACCTCGTCATATACACTGCCAAATAAAATTTTCGGCTCAAAACGGAATGATTGTTTTTACATTTTTCCATGTCTTCTATAGTTCCTGCGTAGTTATAAATAGAAGGAAGTGGTCACTCTTTTTGTATATGGCCCCGAACAGATGGTAGACTTGAATTGAATGGAAACCTTAAGTAGATAACTAATATCTTTCAAACACTGCCCAGATGGCCAGAAGCCGTGGGCCTGACAACATTAGTTAGATTTTAAGCATAGCCTTAAGTTTTAGCTTATGAAAAAGCAACTAATGTTTTTAAATAAATAAATAAATAAATAATCTTTCAAACAGCACAGAGAAACGATCGATTCGGGGTAATTACTGTTTTTTCACACTGCGTAATACAGTGAAAATTTCGATTCAGTTAAACGTTTGATTGAAGAATTCTTTGCAAATCGTTGCAATATATTCCGAAAATGTTGAATTTTTTTAATAATCTTTACTTCTGCTAAGATCAAACTCAGGAGCATTTAATCTTTATAAAGATTTAAGACAACAGCCTGCATAAAAAGTTTAAACTGTTGTTAAGGTTTGAATATTTGTCAGTCAGTAAAACTAATATATATGCTTTCATATCTGCTACAAACAAATGTGTGTGTGTATATACATATGTATATCCCTAGATAAAACTAGAAATCTACATATTTGCCTACTGTGTGTTATCACCAGCGAAATTTTCAGATGGTTATCGAATTCGAGGGAGAAGAGAAATATTAACGAAGCCAACTGACCAGATCGTCTAGAAACTGTAGGGTTTTACAGCTAACAAACTTCCAATCCGACTTTATAAATAGATAAAAGTTGCAAAATAGTAGCAGACTCAGATGAGCAAATATAAGAGAATAGAAATGCGTAGATGGATTCATCCTTTTATAATTAAGTATGCAAGATGCAGTTGGATTACCTTTTAAGAAAGGATCATACAAATCAATGATTAGCTGTACAACCTTTCTTTTAAAGACTAATCATTTACACCCAAATAAGAACTAAAACTTACTACATAATTCCACATCAATCCACACTTATGTACAAAAGTATCAGACGCTGCATCCGCTATTTATAGCATATCTTCAATTTAAAATTCTAAAAATAACAGTACACCTACTAATCTGCATCTCTTCGCACCTTCTACAGAACTCGTTTTGGGAACAAATGGAAGCACCTCGTGCCTAACAAAAGCAGTAATGCATTAAAATTACGCCAGGTTTTAAATTCTTCTATCAATGGTTGGCCAGCTAAATAGTCATTCAATCAATTTCCCTCTTAACTCAATTCATTCACCTCTTTACCGATCCGTCTGTCTGCTCGAGAAGAATCCATACTTAATCCCTAATTAGAAGTGCATTGGTAGGCTCGTTTTACGGTGTTATACTTGTTATCGTATGTACTTGATTTCAAGCGAGGGCTGGAGGACCTAAAGTCATGTCGGCCAGCATGAGCTAACAGCTCACACCGTGACAGCTATTATCAGGACGGCACACTAGCACCACGATTACGAGCGGACAGTGCGGGATGGGTTCACCAACAAAACCTGAGCCTTCACGCCGCCATAGACAAAACGAAATTCGTGCCTGGGATCTAAACCACTGACTTAACCATGGACTGAGCGAAAGAATGGCATAAGTTTTACAGTTCTCTCTTTCGCCCTATGGCAGAGTTGGAGCTACCAACACAAAATATTGTTCACTGAACGTTTACTTATGCCATTTCATGTTTTTATGTTGGCTGCAGATGAAATCATCGCAGAAAGAATAAGGTAAAGATAGTGTTTACCATGCGCCGTCTCTCTTGCCCATACCAGGATTCAGTTAAGAATAACTTTTGAAAATTAAAGTCGGAATTAGTTTAATTTCTTATAAGAGTGCTGAAAAGCGATTAAAATATCACTTGGACACAAGAAAATATTTATTTTTTTTTAATTTAATTCGATTTACGGGTGTAAAATCTCATCTGATTGGTTGAATTTTACATATTTTTATGCAGTAAACGTTTTAAAGGGGGCTCTAACGGTGATATACAGAAACAGAATATTTTTTGTGACACATGAAATAGCAAATCGCTCAGTCCATTGTTATAAGTCAGTGATCTAAACGGAGATCTAGAACAAAAAATTGCACCACACACCGACCCTAAAAGGACCGCATACACTTATATTTTTATATTGATATATTTAAATAGTATACAGTAAGTTTCGACATTACTGCAGAACTGTAGCACCCAAGTACAAATATAAACAAACAAACTTTGAGGTTAAGGTGAAAATCGCAACAAACTAAGAGCATTGCACGAAACGTAGAAAGAGTTCAGCGACAACCACAATGCTGCAGCCAATCAGAGCTCTGTCGCATGCGATAAATCGCGCTCGTGAACAAGTCCTAAAGGCTAAAACACAATGTGAGCGACACGACAAAAACGCTGTCAATTAGGTTCTAATAACATGGCGGTGTATGGTATAAAATACAATGCTGACGACATCGTTCGACGTTGTCGTCGAACTTAAATGAAAATTGAAATTTGTCGCACGTATAGGGTGCGTTTAGCAAAATTATGATTTCGGTTGCGTTCATATGTATTGTTATACATTCATTGCAATTATATTTATGACTTGATAGATTAAAAATTTCAGCAAATAACAATGCCGTGGAAAATATCAAAGAAAAGTTTATTGAGGTGGTAAAATGTCATCGTATTATGAGTTTTATATAACTCTTGGACATACCTTCGGCCACACATGATACTTTAATAATATTTTTTAATTTATTCGTCGAAATTTTTTCTATTTTTAATTTAGACCACAAATAACAGAATAAATTTGGGGATTGACAGCTCTTGTCGTTCCCATTGTATTTTCGCGGACGTTTTGTAAGGCGTTTTTGTCGTGTCGCTCACATTGTGTTTTAGCCTTAAGCAAAGTTAACTTAATGACTAGCTAGGACACAGAAGATTTTTCCGAATGTTTTCCATTTAAAATGCGCATGGCAAGAAAAAGAAGAAAGAAGAAAAAAAAAATCAAACTCTCTTTAAAACTTTTATGAATAAAGATAAAAAATGTGAAAGCGCAAATTGCATGCAACGAAACAGAATGGCAAATGATTCATTTTCGTAAATAACTGAGAAGGGGCAGAGTTTTCAGATTTTAGGCCTGGATTACAATTAAGACTGATCAGTCGGCTACGACTTTGCCTAAATGGTAAATGCATGTGGCAAGATACAATTGCAACTTCGACTGCGACTCCGGCTGAAATTAAACTTTGCTCAAAGTGCAAAGTTGGTGTGTGCTGCGGCTAACTTCAGTTCAATCACAGAAGTCGGGATTTCTAGTTTGTTCAAGCAGTTGAAGCTTTAATTTAATTACAAATTTCACCTCAGCGTCGACTACGACTTAAAATCAAGTCGCAGTCGACAGATAAGTCGTAATTGTAATTCACGCTTTGATCTCATAAAATGTTCCCACGCTTTTGTGAAAACCGGTTTTCTCTGAAATGTTGTGAGAAATATCCCATGTTTTTTACAGCAATACCAATGTTTGTTGGTATAATTCCTATGATATTTGAACAGCACGTGCTTCTGTTTACACTCGTTTTGTGGGAGAAAGAAACTCATGCTGAATTCTCCGATATTTTCGGGAAAAATGAGAATTTTATTTTAGAAGAATTTTACATCTCCTTTCAGCACCTTGGGCGAAGCGAAATTTATCTTTTGCTTAAAAAATAGAGGTACTGTAACCTGACGAAAGACGAAAGTGTATGACATTCCCTACATTTTAGGCAATATTCCCTACATTTCTAGGGATTTTTTCCCTAAAGGTACTGTACATTTCACAGAAAACCGGTTTTCACAAAAGCGCGGGAACATTTTATGAGAGTAAGACCTGAAAGCTCCGTCCGTTCTCATTTATTTACGAAAATGAGTCATTTGCCATTCTGTTTCGTTGCACGCAATTAGAGCTTTCACATTTTTTATCTTTATTCATAAAAGTTCTAAAGAGAATTTGAGTTTTTTTATTAGTTGTTCTGCTTTCTTCCTTTTCTTGCCGTTCTCGAGTTATCGTGCGCACAGACGGACGGACGGACATGCAAAAATCAAAATAACTTTTAATATTATGCGTATTATTTCGATGTGTTACAAACGGAATGACAAACTTAGTATACCCCATAGATTTCATCTAGGGTATAACAATCGAAAAACTCGTCTGCGTCCTAACTTGCCATTAAGTTAACTTTGCCCCGAAGCATAGGAAGACAACAATCGTCCTAGTACGATTTCCAGCTTAAAATCACCCCCGTAGTGGTGAAGATGCGTAAACTTCGTTTTTCGCCGCCCTGTTTTCTACCTAATCGTTTTTGTCTTACGTAATCTTTCTCACTTGGAACTATTTTACGCCGTGAACCCACCCAATGGGAGTTTATATAGAAAAATCCAAAGTTTACCGTTTTGTAGGTGAAGGTATCAGTCGCTAGATTTGTTTGATGCTGGGTCGTATGAAGAAGGCATCCTGGAGTACGTACTGCAGATGATTTTAAACCGGAATTACGCGCACTTTCCCGTTGGTCTGCACGATGACAATAAAAACTTTGGTTTTGGTTTTGTCAATTTTTTTCTCTTTCGGATGCTCCTGTATGAGACAGCACTCGGTAAGTTCATAACTCACTAATCCATTCGCCGAATATTCTAATAATAATATAACTGATTTTTAATAAAAACAGCGAAAAGGTTCTAATTTCGGTTCATTTCAGGTGCTCCGGTATGCGGACTGCATTCGGTAAATTCATAAGTTAACGTGTTCATTTATCTGACGAATATTTTAATAATAATATAGATATTATATCTTTACACAGCGAAAGGTTCTAATTTCGATTCATTTCAGGTGCTCCTGTATTCGGGCAGCACTCGGAAAGTTCATAGTTCAATAAATTCGTTCATTCAACGACGATCCTTGCGATAATATTGGTATTTCCGTTTGAGTAATTTCAATAATTTTGATACTTTTGATTAACAGCAACAGTAGTAATATTTTAAATTATTGCAATAACATTGAAATTTCTAAATAACTGCAATGCTATTAATTTTCTTTGAATAATTGTTCTAAGGTTAATATTTTTGAAAATAACTAGCTGAATATTAACGTTATTCTATTTATTTCTGGTGCTCCGGCGATGCGACTCGCACTGTAACTTGCTACACACGCGTGCATAGGAGAGGCTATGCTGCTTCATTTAGCAGTAAGTCTGAGGTTATTTTTCTACCTCCTCGCGGGGATATTTTACATATATACTATCCCAGACTTGGGGCCCTATACCTTCTATTTAAAAAAAAAAAATTTTTCAGCTTTCTTGTGTTAAGTGCTCCTGTGCCGGCCTGTTCACGCACTGTGCCTGCACTTACGTCAATATTAGAATTTATACGATTCCTTAATATTTTAATTAGCACATCACTGGATGCCGTAATTCAACTTAATATTAATACTACTTTCCGTTCTTTTCCGTTTTAAGGTGTTCCGCAATTTGAGCCGCGCACTGACTTCGTGCTTCTCCTTGATTATCGGCGACTTTTGCTTTCTCATTTTCGAGATAATTGTCGATACGCTATTCTTTTGTTGCCTTTTATATTTTTTCCTTATTTGTGGTTTCTTTATTGTTAATTTGCTCGTTCTTTTAAATAAAAACTTTTCACTTATTTTTGGTTTTTTAAAAAACATTTTTTCTCATCTCACTCCTTTATGTTCAGAAACTTGATTCGCCGAAAATTACACAATGTCTGACTGCCCCCATCTGTCACATTTCCGATATCTCCCCTGGCCCGATTTTAGAGTACCAGCACATAGCTCAACTCATTCCTCTGGCAGCTACTGAGTACTAGAGGTCATAGCATAGGATACTAAGATCGTGATCTTATGCGACCAGAACATACTATGACCCAGCAGTCTCGGTGATTTACTCGATATCTTTGATATAGCTTCGATTTAGTTAACAAATTAAGCGCCTTAATAGCCGCCTGCTTCTCAATGTACTTACTTTGGAGAGCGACAGTAACTGTATGGCCGTATTGTTAATGAAAAACACTGCAACAATTTGTAATTTCATGCACTGCCGTATATCAAATACTTAATTCCGTCCCCTTCATTTTGGACCCATCCGTGAAAACTGAGGGCACCGATTCAGTGGCCATCATCTCTATTTGGAAATACAGTAGTATAGTAGTTATCTGTCGATACCCTGCGGGAAATATTTCAAACGCTTGTAAAGCGAAGCGCTTCCACACCATACTAAGAAAATATCTTTTTCGAAGCGCCTCTCAACGTTTGCGGAAGCAAATCTCTTCATTAATTTTAGGATTATTCATCAGGTATATGATAAGATATGATTATTACTTTTTTTTTAACATGCCCTTGTAATTATTTGTACAGGTTTACAAGCAAACGGTGCGCATCTAGAGCAAAATAAAAATGCAATCTTGAATAAATCTTTCTCTTGATGCCCTCCACATTCCATAAAAGGACTCCAAGCGTACTTCCCTAGTATATCCAACTGAGCGCTTTCCTCTGCGGATATGCTCATGTTAAAAAGATATGAATGAGGATAAGGTAAGGAAGCGCTATTACATTTATTTTTACGCGCTTCTATTTCCCGTTGGGTAGCTTCCAGGGTAGGCCATCAGTATACTACCGTATCTACGATCAGAAGGTTCCCAATGAATTAATTATTGAACACTCAGTCATCTCATATACTTTTACAAAAAAGACATAGGCAGATGAGACATTAGCTGTATTCTTTTGTGTCTGCAGAACAGGGCAACGCAAAGATACACAAAAGAACGCCTCATACATTTTCATAGAAGAATTATAAATGAAGCGAACAGTACAAATAGTTTGCTTCAATCGACAGAACAATTTGTTCTCTCCAGTATATGGGAGTTCTAAAACAAGGCACACAAAAGAATACAGCTATTGTCTCCAATGCATTGGCGACGGCATTGAAAAAAGATTGCTGGTTATGCTCAGAGAGATCACCACTTGTCTGTATGTATTTTGGTTAGTCTCTTAAGGTAAGTGGTCTTTTCGAGGGCTTTCCCCCAGACCATAAGTAAGGTAGAGGCTTCACTATTGAGATACATACATATGTGTACATCCAGCGTACTATGTGGGGGTGATTCCCCATTTTTTCTTATGAAAAACGTTACGGACGCCTTTTTATCATACCTTGATATTTGGCTTGTGCTTTCAATGGAAGGCAACTGCCACTCAGTAGGGAAAACGTTCCGATTACCCTTCTATGTAGAAGTAAGCCAGACATTGCATGGTTAACCGCCAAACCAGCACCAACTGGCCAACTGTTCGTTCATGAGTATAGCTGTAATTCCTCGCTAGTCTCAGTATGGGAGCCATCACAATCTTTTCGATAGAGCAGACAATGCGTACATTTCTGCGTTTAACAGCTCCACTAGTATTTGCTTTATTTTCAACCCGTTTTAAAACTATACCAGTTTTTAATATTCTTGATTAATTCTTGATATGCACTTGGTTCTTGTAATATTTTTGACAATGTAAATAGCTACGAATCAAACAGATCCCTCTATCTTGTAGCAGTTTCATGCTGACTTATTTATATCGCAAAATTTTTCCTGATTAAACCATAATTAAACATAGTGAAAGAAAGTCGTGAAGCTCTATGTAAGCAAATTTGTAATTACGATTTATAAAAATGAAGGCAAGAGATTGGGATTGCCCAACTGTTATAACTATATTGGAGAAGTACTGCCTGAAAACGGATCATGTTAATGATCTTCCAGGATGATCATTTGCTCTTTAACAACAATTTAAAAAATTTAATAAAGCTAAAGCAATGTTTGGCAATTCTGAAAAACTTGATTTCTTGAAAAGAACTCTTGGTCGAATCAAGAAGGACATACTCGAAATTCAATACAGGTAAGAAAATGTTTGTACCGAATTACACTGACATACAAATACCTAAAGTGAGAAGTGAAAGACCTTTTGTGGCAACAACAATTTCTTCGAATACTGAGCTCTTACTGACCTTGAAAAGTATCTACTCACGTCGGTAACCGATATCCAACTGCTTTAGTTGTCGAATCTAAATGTTACAGACGAAAGATCCTTAGAGGCGGATTGATTCAACATTGACCACTTTGTATTTCATATATGTACTTACATACAACATCGCCACTATGAAACTTAACTAATCTTTACTGAACGATACAGAGCATATTTCCCCGGGTCACTAGTTGTAACCCAAACGAATAAAGCACCAGTAAAGCAAAATGATTTAATCAGCAGCTTCGATAAATCATTGAAGCATGATTAAAGCAGCCTAAAAGAGAAATGATCAGACGAATAGCACATTTACTGCATAAAGATACGAAGTAGACAAAAGACAATAATAACTGAGTAATAATAGCTAAAATTGAAGATTTGTCCACTTGCTTGGAGCCGTTTTAGATCGAACTTATTGATAATTTGGAAACTGTGCAAAAGAAGTTTATACGATTCGTGTTTCCTCATCTTCCATGGTTTTTATTTTGTCAATTCTTTTTCGAAATTTCTATAAAGAAGGTAAGGGATACAATCCACAACATTTACTCCACAGGATGGATTTAACATAGTTGTAACCTAATCATTTCCGTCCGTTTCTCGAGACATACAAGAGAATTTATTACCTAAGTAAGACGCCGGACCCAAACATAATATCTATCTTTATTGCTAAAATGAATCTCATTACGTAATGTTATTGCAGTATTTTTGTATGGGGCATGTCTGTAACATCACAGAAATAAAGGAGCGAAAACTGGCCTTTGCCAACTGTTTACACATATACATATATAAAAAAGGTTTAAAGGTTTTCATATCGCACATTTTTTTAAATTTTAATATTAGTTAAATAAGGTTCATTCAGCAAGTTAAAAAATCTAGGTAGTAAGGCTGCATTTGCGACAACTATATCTATATATACAGAAATTTCATTACAGTAATCCTAAAATTCAGTTTTAGGTTATTAAAAATGCATCAGTCATGGCTTGGTGGAGACAGATGTTTTTTTAGTCAAAGGACTTTTTCAAATAATAAGTCAGGTGTTCGTTCCCAGCTAAGGGGCGTGGTATAACAGGCAGCATAATAACATCTAATTTATTACATGAAAATGATTGAAAGTAGGGCAACAGAATACTGTCTAAATAATGCTTCAAATTGTTTTATTATCGTATATACAACCCTAATCCACTATCGTTGCTATTTTGGTTAAACTAAGTAAACACTGACAAGGCCCATATTCACTAATATTAATTTAGATGGAACGAAGCTAATATTGAGTAGGTACACGCAGAAAATAAAAATATAAACTTTCCTTAATTTATATGAGAACTGGAAAGTTTTTTTTTTTTAATTATTTCAAACCTTGTAGTTTGTTTCATTTCTTACTTTTGTATTGCGACAGTTTCTATTTGACATTAGAAAGAAATTCGTGCTACCCATGTATTTGCAAATTTGAAATAAAATCTAGTGCAAAGCTAGTGTCACATTTTTGTTGTAAAAACGGTCCCATTGTCAATTTTTAGTGCGGCAGTGCTAGAAAACACTCCTTTTGTACTGAGATCCCATTGAAGTCGACATTCTAATTCAATATCCCATATGTCATAGTTCAAATCAAATTATTCTTTAAATAATTGTATCAGAAAACTAGAGGTGGTATCAATTTAGTTACTTTAAACACTTTTTTTTAGATCAAAATTACTCTGACGAATTTTACCGAAATATGTACCTCCTCACATGGCTCAGTAACATAGGGGAGGTTATCTCACTTCATGGGGGCATTATACAGAAAGGGCCTACTTAAGATGATGACCGGCAGACTGTGTCCGATATAAGTGTTTGGTAAAAATCGATAAAGTATTAAAATACACTGTTACCATGCGACCCTTACTAAAAATTAAAAAAATTCTTTGGTGAGACGATTTTTTTGCTAAAAACTTTGCTATGCCAGTTGGCACTCTGACATATGTCCAAAGAAATTTGATATGCGATAGCCATTGGACAAATTTATCTCTTTTATTAGAGGTTTGAAAGAAAATCTTAATTTATCCTTTACAAACATGTCCTTATATTTTGCAGTTTCTAAGGCTCTTCTGCTAAAAAAAAAATGTCCACATATCGGACGCCACACAATTTCTTAAAAAATGCCGGAGCACCAGAATATCATCATCATTGAAGGTGCCTTTCTGTGAATACAAATGAGAAACGAATAGTTGACAAGCGCACCACCAGAAGGAACCTGCCATGCGTGATGTGGTCAAAATCATAAGTTGCAATTCTACTCTAACTTCCCCCAATGTGCTCACACTGCACCGGTAGACAGGTATGTATGTACACACGTATGGAATGAACTGGGAAAAGGGAGTCGAGGAAGGAAACATCTTTACAGGGTTAAAGGAATAAAATGTTCACTTCCTCTCGAGATATTATATACACCAAGTTGGATGTAAAATGACGTGTGCTGCAAAACTTATTGGGAATAAGAAATTAAGAAAAAGATGTTGTCGACGTTGGTTACTGTTGAAGTGTTTGCATGTGGAAACTTCCTATTCGGCATTGCTAATGCTATTTATTCAAGTATGACTAAAACCATTTTGCATTTTTTGGAAAGGAGGTGAGAAGTGATATTCATCTTTAACTATTCAAAGTAATATATTTAACAGCGTAATATATTCAATAGTAAAAAAAAATCTTTAAACGATGCGATAATAAAAAGTAATTAATATATGTATTAACTTTCTTTTGTTTTTTAAATATGAAATATAACCATACTTATGTGCGCATAAAATGTACCATGGGGTGACCATGGCCACTAGTTCTACACTTACATATATGTATGTATGGATGACAATCGCTTTAGTCAGTTTGATATACTACACGCAGGTTGACTCGTCTACTTAGCAGTTAGCACAGAGTTTTAATTTTTGCTGCTGGAATGTGACACCAGAGACATCAGAAAATTGTCAAAACCAAGGCAATTTGGACTTACCGAGGTTCAGTTTCCTGTTTTTGCCCAATATTAAATTTTTATAATTTTCTTTATTTCCTTTTTTAATTTCCACTCAGGATATTTTTGTTAATTACCATAAATGGATAGAATTGTTGGTGTTTTCCATTCTGCTAGTAATAATTTTACATCGTACTGTGTTTTTGAGATTCCTGCTTGGAATAATGCAATATTAAAATATAAAAATATGATATAAATTAGAACTGGGAATTTTTCTACTCTCCTTTTTTTTACAGAATTTCAAATTTCTACATTCGAAAATGGGTAACATAAGGCAACTCATTCGTAGCGTTTCCATATAAAATTGAATTTCTTACTATATTTGGATACTGGCTGAGAACGTGTTAACTCTGTTCACTGATTTTTTATAAAAATTGTAGATCTAGGTTCTAAAATAGACAAAAACGATGAGCTAGTGGGTTCTTTATACAAAACTTCAGATTTTGCGCTTGCTTTTATTTAGATACTAGGTGAGAACGCGCTGACCTAAAACTTTTGGCGAGATAATTGTATTAAAATTTCAGCAGTAATGTTAAAAAAATACAAATCGAGAAACTCAATCGTATGGTTGCCATAGAAAAGTTTTTACTTTCGGCGTATATTGGGGAAATATTCACCCATACCTACTTAAGAGTTCGTCGGAATGTAAAAACGTATGTTAAGTGCAAGAAATAGTATGTAAACGAGAGTATATTGAACCATTGCAACCATTGCCTTGTTACAAGGCTTGCATAATAGAAAATGATTTCTCGTACTGCATCTTTTTCTCAGAACATATAATAAATGTAATAAAAGGGGTCGGCGAGAGATGCAGGGCGCCAAATTAAATTGTGTTTTTTATCTTTTTTAGATTTATACCTTCGGCAGACGGACAAAATCAATGATCATTCGTTCGTAATTGAATTTTTCAAAAATCGCTTTACCTTTGAATTTGAACTTTAATTATTAGAAATGTGCTGTCAATTACATATAAAAATTTGACAGGACTTTCGTTTTAATTCACAAAATCTTGGGTAACTGTATTTTTGAAAAAACCAATTACGAATGAATGATCATTGATTTTATCCGTCTGCCTAGGGATTACCCAATTTTCTTTATATTGATGGGATAAAAGTCAGAGATATGTTATAACTAAGAAACACATCTCGTACATTGAAAACTTGGCGGGTCGTATTATTACGACCCGCTCTTACAAATTTTATGAAAACTCTCCGTTTTTTCATGTCGCGCAACTCACACCCAGACAGCTGTGGAGATATTACGACTCGCTCTCACAAATTGTACGAAACTTCCGATTTTTGACGACCCGCCACTCACCGTGGTGGCGAGTGGCGGGTCGTCAAAGCACCAGCACCAGAATAAATGCCTGCACTCCGCATCACGCCCATGCATTGCATTGCGTGTTCTCTTTGCTTCTTTCACCTCTTCCCCAGGAAACCAGTTTGCAATTGGGTCGTTTGCCATAAGATTTTCTGTGAGAGAACTTTCATTTACATTGCATTGCATTGCTTGTAGAACAGAGGCAGAACAGTAAGATGAGCAGATGGGGATAAGAACTGGTAGCCGACAAACAGTCTAGAGTCACCGTCAGTTGCATTAATTCATGTGCGGATAACAGAAAGAACAAAGCAATATTCTCTCAGTCTCAAATCTTTGCTTTTTTCCGTTTGCTACCTCCCAACCGCTTCCACAATTAAGCATACAGCTTGTGAATTTTGAGAGGCCAGATGAAGCTTCTTGTTAAATTAAAGGGTCTTCCAGTAAGAGGTGTTATTTTGATATTCAAAGAAAAATGCCATTTTTTGAGATAAATGATCGGATCTTTATTTCATTATAAAGAGGAAGGTATGCCGTTAATAATGGAAAATAACATCAGCCAAATGACCACCACGACCACGCCTACAGGACCATATCCTTTTCATGAAATTTTCCATAACCAAATCGCAAAGTGGGTGCCCTATCTCCTCGATAGCCTCACGAATTCCATCTTTGAGGTCTTGAATCGACGCTGGGCTGTTGGCGTAGACCTTCTCTTTCACGTGGCCCCAAAGGAAGAAATCGCAAGGTGTTAAGTCACAAGATCTCGGTGGCCAATTGTGATCACCTCTTCGAGAGATAACACGGTCCGGAAACTTTTCCCGTAAAAGATCAATGGTTTCGTTGCTTGTATGGCACGTAGCAGCGTCTTGTTGAAAGTAAACGTTGTCCAGATCAATACCATCCAATTCCGGCCATAAAAAATCATTAATCATCTGTCGATAGCGCAATCCATTCACCGTAACTGTTGCTCCAGCCTCATTTTCGAAAAAGTAAGGTCCAATGACCCCGCGGGACCAAAAACCGCACCAAACAGTCACACGTTGAGGATAGAGAGGCTTTTCAACAATAACTCTTGGGTTTTCCGAGCCCCAGATGCGACAATTTTGCTTGTTGACGAAGCCATCGAGGTGGAAATGAACCTCATCACTCAAGATGAGTTTTCGATGGAATTCCGGATCATTTTCATGCATTTCAAGGACCCAATCAGCAAAGACTCGACGTTGTTGATGATCGGCCGGCTTGAGTTCTTGTGTTAACTGAACTGTATAAGCCTTAAGACCCAAATCTTTATGCAAAATACGGTGTAATGACGTTTGTGGAATGCCTAATTCCAAAGAACGACGAGGAATGGAAAAACCTGGGTTTTCTTCAACACTTTCGGCTACAGCAGCAATATTCTCGGCTGTTCTTGAGCGACGTGCACGGGTTTTATTCTTCACATCACTAACTTGTCCAGACAGCTCGAATTTTTCTACCAATTTCTGTATTGCGGTCCGACAAGGTGCTTCACGACGACCCAAAAATGTTCGAGTTTTACGAACCGTCTCTGCCACATTTTCACCATTTTTATAGTGAATTTTAATAATTTCAATGCGTTGTTGAATCATGTATCGTTCCATTTTTATTAATGACGTAGTTTCTACTGGTCAAATGTCGAAAAATGACAGCTCTAAAAGTGACATCTACCGAAATAGCGGGCTAATTAAAATAACACCCCTTATTGCAAAACCCTTTAAATGTTCTTTGGTTATACGCATCTCTTAACATACTATTTCAAAGAAAATATTTATGACTTGGAGCCTTCTACTTTTATGACGGACTTCGAAATTGGTATCCGAAAAACCTTACAAAATGTTTTTCCTACTGCAAAGAATAAGGGCTATTGGTTCAATTACTGTTATAATTATAAAACATATATTCATTTCTCTAATGATTTTTGGGCATTATTTCATCAGGATCAATTTTTTTTTTCTTGGCTTTTATTTCATTTACGAATTTTGAATCTTATATCTTTGTGAAATAACGTCCAAAACTGATAAGTGAAATAAAACCCAAAAATTTTGAATATTATTTCAAATTTGACACGTTCAAATTTATATCGAACTTTTGGGCTTATTTCACTTATCACTTTTGGGCGTTATATCCAGGAGCCGCATTCATCTAGCTGAACGTTTCCTAAACTGGGGTCAACGAGTATATAAGGTATTCACGTATGTTGTCTGGCACCCGAAGGCTATGGATATGTCATGGTTACATTCTGTAAATGGGGGTTGTGGGGGGGGGGGGGGGGGGGGTTACGTATACTGTGTCAGTCCTAGACGTTTTTATTGTAAAGTTCTTCAGAATTTGAAATTTTGTGAAATTGGCTATAATCATTTTTGCAGTCCGACGAACCGTTCTAGAAATATATGCGAGATACCACGAAAATACGAAATTACATACGGGCATTCATCTAGGGTACCATAAAAATTTGTCTTAGAACGAAATTACATACGGGCATTCATCTAGGGTACCATAAAAATTGGTCTTAGACAAATTCTAGCTAGTTTTACTTTTTAATTTATTTTATAATTTTCGATTTTTTTTTTTTTTAATTTAAAAAAAGACTTTCTGGTATTCGAACGGTTTACTGTAAAACAGAGCATGGGCTTTTCTCAAGTTTGTATGATATAAACGAATTCTACAGGGTATTTCCACCTAGGTGGTCCATAGATCAGGAGGTAATAGTACTCACCTAGCCAAATAAAATATATTGATCCATATCAACCGTTTCGAAGTTACAGGGTGTACGGTCACCTCATTATATGCACAACTTAATGACCTTTCCAACGACTGCTCAACCAGCTCCGTACTCCTCTCCTCTATGGAGTTATGGTGATCTAAACTAAGACTTTCCGATTTTCTTACTTTTTTTTTACTTTGACCTTTTTTACAAAATGGTGGTTAACATAACTTTTTTTATAAAAGCTGTCAACTGTAGACTCTCCTCTTTATTTTGACCTAATACACCTATGTGCTATCTGTGGTCATTAAAGAGTTTTTAGCTCAGTTTTCAGTCACTAAGGGAACAAATTATCTTTGAGAATAGGTTAAGAGATAATAACTCGTGAACGGCTACATATAGCACATAGGTGTAATAGGTCAAATTAAAGAGAAAAATCTACAGTTTACAATTTTTGTATCCAAAAAGTTATGTTTTATAATTACCAATAAAAACCATTCTTATGATACCCTACTAGATGAATGCCCTCACGTATTTTTTATGGTCACCTCTCTGTGCAAGTTTGATTATTGAAGTCGTTTTTCGCATATACATATTTCTAGAACGGTTCGTCATGCAGTAAAAATAATTATGACCAATTTCATAGGATTTCATATTCTGAACAACTTTTCAGTACTATAAAAACGTCTAGGACTGATAGTATTGAGAGTATACGTAAAAATCTAAATTTTTGTATGGCAACACCATGAAGAGGTCGCCCTATTTGGTCCATTTTTAAAATTTCATTTACTATTGCTATGAAAGCACCATATATAGAATTTCAGCTCTCTACGTCGACGTGCTCTCAGGCAGTGCCCAAATATATAGTGAAAAACGAAATTTGCGTGTGGCAACCCTAGGAAGGAGTTGCGCCCATTTGCAAAATTTCAGCTCTCTAAGTGAACCCAGTTTGCTCTACTTTTTCAGATACAGGGTGTTTTGTAAAAGCCTACCATATTTTCTTAATCACCCTGTAACTCCGAAACAGTTTATATCCCCCCTCCCGAGCCATACAATTTTTTGTTTGTCTAAGTGAGTACTATCACTTCCGGCTCTATGGACTACCATGGAGGAAACACCCTGTATTACGTATTATTCTGTGTTTTATTAATGGGGGTCCTCGACATTTTTGGTGTTTTCCAAGGGGTCCGTAGGTGAAAACTTTACGAAACGCTGAGTCAGATTATCGTCTAGGAACGCTCTACCAGCTCGCCTTAAAGAATCGCGTGGCATATCGACATTTTGATTTGAAACACCGTATATGTACAGTGCATAAATACTCACAAAAAGATAGTTTAGCGTTGCAAGAGTATTTTAATGAACGCATTTACGACACGTTAAGTAGTAAAAGTATAACCCAAGCGGCAAAAATTTCAAGCGCTTGTAGCAGGTTACAGATATGCTCCCAAAAAAGTGCTTCTTTGAAAGCAATCTGAAACAATTTCCAAGCAAATATTGAATGCGAACGTTTCTCATGTTGACGCCCTACGATTAGTCATTATGATTCGCAGAGTTTCAGAAGATATTTACTTTGGGAAGTTGAATATTTATAATATATATATATATAATGTTAAACTTTAAACTATATGTGATTTTCTTTTACTTCACACAATCATAATTGTCAAACTTTAAATTTTCTGTAATTAAAAGAGAAACAATGGTAACTATTTGTGCCGACACTGTAGCAGCTGAAATCGTGTAGAGCTTCCAATTTGCTTCACACAAAGTGCTTTAAAAGCTATTAAAACGAAACTAAAAGGAAGTGCTTCTTTCTACAATGTTAAAATTTATATGAAACTGAAGCACAATCGAAGCGCTTTGTCCTTCCGCAGAAGCGGTTAAAAAAGACTTTTAAAGCGCTTTTTTCCCGCTGGCACGTTTGACTTTTAGGTTGTTATTGCTCTTATCTGACAATAACAGTAACGATTAAATGCGAAATTGATCAATTTGATATGTTCACCAACATTCAGAGAGCTGGCAGCAAGCAGAATTTACATTATGATGGCATGCTTTTTTTACAGAAATTGTGAAGGAGATAGTACATCGTATACAGAAATTTATTTCTGAGTGACGAGAGAACCAAACGCGTTCTGCATTTTTTTCAAGACCTCGATTTGTGTCTGGAACCAACTGCTACAAGCGCTTCGAATCTGCTTTTTGTAGAAGCGCTTGGAATATTTCCTGGGATAAAAGGACATCAAGCGTAGTAGGTTTTTATAGTTACTGATTTTTAAACATTGTAATTGGCAACTTTAATTTGTCAATTTCGACTACTCGTGCTGCCATATTTGTTTCTATAAAATTATAGTAATATATAAAAAATTGAAGTTATTTCGGACATAGTTTTCCGCCCATTTTTTGACAATTATTATTACAAACGATTAAAAAATTTACAATTTGACAACTTGACAATGTGACAGTTTGCGATTTGTACCATAAAAATTGGAAGGTACTGTACGTAAGAGGTATTGCAGTGATTGCTTCGGCACCATTTAAATTTCAATAAACTATATCCCTCACAATTTCTGTAAAAAATGCATGCCATCTTAATGTAAATTCTACTTAAGAGATCTAAAATAAATTGCAAAAATGATTTGAAGAATTTTTAAATAGGTACATAGGGTACATACAAAACCATAATAATGCCCATTCACCATAAAAATTTTAATAACAAGTAGGTACATATACTTAAGTATTGTAGAGAATTGATTTTTTTTTGTACTAGTTTTGTTTAGAGTTATACGAACGTTTACAAAATGACCCATAAGCAACTCTCATAGTTGTTCATGAAGTTGAAATCGCATCATCTACAAGCATTCCACAAGGGCAAGGCACGCATCATTCATTCGTTATTCAGACACTTCTTCGCACCAATAGAAGGAATAATCACCACCAGCCAAAATATTTCGATAGTTTTTTTTGCTTGCTGCCCTAAACTAAAAACTTCTTTTGCTTGTGAAATGTGCATCTGCTCCATATTTCCTCCTGTAGACCAGACCGACGTCGGACTGACAAAAAAACCAAATGTTGTTCCGAAGAGAGCTGAGGATATGCTACTTCCGAACAAGCTTCTTTTTGTGTCGATGAATTCTTATTTGCCCTCTGCCGTGATGAAATAATACGCGCGCGCTCTTAACAACACAATCGAAAAAGGAGTCTGAACACATAATATAGCCACATACATTTATGCATGCTGTAGAAAAGGTAGAAAAAATTCCATTAACTGAGGAAGACCTCTGAAAGATCCTTGCCTAAAGTGTGGCCCTAAAAGTGTTTTCGTTTTTTTTTAGTTTTTGAGGAATTTAACATCTGCGCCTATACATTTGTAAGAAGCAACAAAATTTCTGGTAAATCTTTGGGCAAAACGATAATATGAATTAACAGGCAATCAATGGTCAGGCAGGTCTTATCGGATTATAATTGTTTTTCAAACTTCAATTAAATTCAAGCATCGAAAGCTTTAAAATATTGAAGTAGTATATGCATATCGATATTTGATTCCTTGCATTTCATTGGTGCGTCTAATCCAATAACGCAACAAATGAACGCGCCAATAAAACTATAGGACGGTGTTAATTTCCCGCTCCCTCTATTTTACAATTTTTTTTTTTTTTACATTACTTTTTCTCTCCAGGGAAATGCGATGCGCGAAAATTCAATCCGACTATTGCGGTTATCCCGTATTTCCCTCGATTTTTGAAATACACTCACTCAACCTCCACTCAGTTTTATTTTAAGCAAGGAAAAATGGCTTAGATTTTCAGTTCTTATACATGTAAATATATAAAAATGAATGGATTCTTAGCTCAGAGTAACGTTATTCCTCAAAGTCAATTTAGCACAAAATTCTGTTTATTGGGGGAGGGAATTGGACTTACATATTAAGCAGGTCGAATTTCCTATGCTTTCAATTCGCTTGTATTGCAATTTCGAAACGTGGAAAGAAAAAATCAATTTGGAGTATGTATGTACAAATAAAGAGGAATCGAGAAAAGAATAAATATGTTTTCGATTAAAGACCCAAAAAATTATTTACACTTTATATTAAGCTCGGACCTATAGAAAGTTATCAATGTTACTGTAAAAAATCGATATATCGGAACAATAAACTTACTTAGTGTGATCGAAAGCTATATATTTTGTCAATTATCGCAAAATATTGGATAAAGTGCAGCGAATGTACATCCTTAGTGTATGTCACGCATTCGGATCATCTTATATTTAAACGGTTGACGTTATCTTCAACAATTAAGACTTTAACCGTTACACATATGTGTACATATGGTAAAAAAACAACGAAATCGCCATTTGCTCAGACAGGCAAACTGCTGTCAATGCTTTAATTAAAGCTTTTTTAATTTGAAAATTAGTATATTGGAACGTAAAATAACCAGTGATGACACTTCCTTGCCAAATAATGCTAGCAAATTTGAGAATAAAGGGTAGCAGTACAGATAAAACAAAATGTATAGAATGTTATCTTATTTTATTTTTGATTCTTGAAAATTTCTTTAATAACATATTTGACTTTTTTTTTTGTTCTTTAAGAAGATATTTCTTATAAATCTTCTTATTCTTTAAATATTTTAGATAATGTTACGTTTTGTGTATTTTATTTAATATATGTTAATAAAATGAACATAATTATAGAATGTTATGTTTTATTTTATTATAATCGACAAATTTATACAGACTGCAGTACTTAATTAGTTCGTTTGACGGTGTAAAAATCTTTTCATTTTCTCTCAGTTCCCTACAAAGAAGTACAGCCGAAACTGTTTCAATATTCAACTTTTTTTTCTTTTTTTTTTTAAGTTATTAAAATCTGAAAATGCTCGTTTAGTAGCAGCCGTACTGTGGGGAAGGAAAAATAAATTAATTATGTAATTGAAAAGATTCTCGAAAATTGGTTGTTTAAAAAGATTTTTCTGTTTTGATAAATTTAGCCAAGTTTTAGCAATATCGTTATAATCAACAAATTGGTCTAACTTTTTAAAGATTATGAGGAGCCTCCACTCTGAATTAAGATTTTCAATATCTATTTCATTATGAAAAGGAAAGGTTTCAACTAAACGGAGTATTGAAGTCATTTCGCCTGTTCTAATCTTCCTTGGATCCAAATATTCTAATAGTCTCAATTTGTGATCATTAAGATATAAACATTTTTTAATTTGTTGGCACAATTGTATGTAAAATGACAATAGATTATGGATATTACTAATATTTCCACAAGCATTTGAACATTGAAACTGTGCAAATTTAATTCCAAAAAACATTCTTGATTTTTCAAGATGAAATGAACCGTTATTAAATTTGCAGTCAACTGAATATGTTCTAGCTTTATACAATTTGTTAAAATATTTTTGAAGTTATTTTCAATTAGAGGTCTTAGTTTGTGTATTAAAATTTTTAATGATGTGATGTTTTATTGAAATTATTAATCTCGCCTAAAATATAGCACAAAAATAATAAGTACAATTTTATGTCCGAACTATTTACACAATCAAGAATTGAACTAGCATCTAAACTTATTAGGACTTTCAAAAGTAAAGAGAGTGAAGTAATGAAGTAAAGCTGACCACTGCGCCAAGATTCTTATAATGGATTGCTTCAGCTCCAACCAGCGTATACCGCTTGATTTTATAATGTTATTTACAATTAAATTAAAACTATCTTGAAATTCTACCAACTAACTTTACGTCTTAACACTGTGGGCAAAATGATTATATACGCAAGAAAGGAAATTTTCAACGTTCCGAGTAATTTTTTTCATAGCAGCCGCAGCACAAGTGGAGGGAGTGGCAAGTGCAATGCATTTAAAGTTGAAGTGAAATATTCATAATAATCACCACAACACAAAACACAATTCCTTAATGGCTGATAGAAAAACGACAGCGCCAGGCCAACTTGCTGTCACTGACACTTTTGTCTTGTCCAGCCACTGACATATAATAAGAATGGACTGAGCCATCCTACCCAAGGAACATCGTTAAGACTTCAAGTGCTAAAAATTTGGAATGTTTCCTATATGGCTCCTATATAAATCTCGATCAACATTTAAGTTCTTACATAGATCTTGTAATTCTTAAAGAAATAACTAGAGCGTTATATCTACATTTGTTGTTTTATATGAGTCCAAGGAGTATAAGTCCTATATGAAGAATTTACTACTTGAATATAAGTACTATAAACGTGAGTATATAGGACTATAATTCCCAGAGAATTGTAATCCTATATAATATTCCTATATCAGTATTGGGGAATTTAAATACGGGAGTACAGCTCTTGGGAAGTATGTTCATATATCAAGCTTCATATCACAAATCAATCTTAAATCAACCCTTATATAAGAATGCGGGGAATAAGTAATTTCGGTAGGAATTCATTTTCGATATCAACACTCATATAAGCAATCAGTATTTTGTGAAGTTTTATATAGGATCAAGGGGATCACTTGGAAATTCTGTTCCTATATCAAAGCTCACAGGAGATGCTAAAGTGTCTTGTTACAGCAAAATTCTACGAAATCTGATAGCAAAAATCCACAAAATTTGCCGTCTGCTTTTGCTATTCGATTTCTTGGACTTTTGTTTCATTTTTCCTTCGTCTATATGGTTTTATACACTCAACTCAATTCTGATAGACCGAGTTGACTGCTTTAAATTAAAATTATTACCGTATGCAACTGTGCGCACGTTCACAAAAATTTATTGCAACTTCTTTCAACTGTCAAGAATCTTTTTAAAGTACGCTACGCTGGCCGGTCGGAATTCTCATATAGGAATTCACATCACGAAATAGGAGCATAAGTGCTATATGAATGTTTTTATTTCGGTATTTGCTCTACTATTCTTATATAGCACTACAAATGCCATATCAAAATATCTATTCTCAACACAGCAATTTACATCTTTATATAGGAATTTGTTACCTATAAAAGCGTTTATTCCTGCTTCTGTAGGTGTTGAAGTCATGGTTGGAAAGTTTGTGTGTTATATCAACATTTATAATCTTTAAGGGAGGACTGAAGTTCTATATCATCTCTTTCTTATGTACACCTACCCAGTAGCCATGTTTTCTGATTATTTGGACGGCCATATTTGTAATAAAAAAAAAGACGCATTTTTATTTAGGTGTAAATTAACTTAGAAACATGAAAATAATGACATATTGGTAAATTTATTGAAAACTAGATAAATTCACACTAGTTCCATTTATTTGGAGAAACAAATGAACATAACTGTTTTTAACCATAATTAATTAAACATTCTATTTATTTATTCATTTTGAGGCGCTTTGTTATTTTTCGATCTAGCGTGATAAGTACTAACAGTAAAATTTAAATCGTTGGTAAATTCAAATATATACCAATGTGAAAAAACAATTTTAATATTACGAAATATGTTCCTCAATCATATTTTATAATATCATCTTTTGTGTTAAGTAAAAACTTTCTATAGGACTCTAAGTCACGCATGCATAATGAGTTCCACATGAATAATAAATTTGTAGACTCAACTAGGATCTATTGTCTTTTAATGATTTTACATTAGGATCACTTTTCCTATATAGGATAACTTGTTCACAAATAAGTTATGACATAGGGATATATTTAATTACTATATAAGTGAAATAGACTAATTTAGGAAATCCTACAACAACGTTATAACACTAAATTTCTACAATAGGGTATGTATAAAGTCTTGTATAAGCTCTGAGCATCAATATGACATTACTATATAAGTACATTATAGGAATCATTATTCCTATATCAACACTAAATTTTATTCCCCGAGCATGATATGGGATTCTCCACTTTAGCGCTATATGAGTCTAGCGCAATTCCCTGGGAACTCGGTGAGACAATAATCTGGCTTCTTATGACACCTTAAGTTCGCAAGATTTATTCCCTAGCAGTGCTCCGAGCTTTATATAGGACAAAAATTGTTCGTTGGGTATCTAATTCCTATAGTCAAAAATGGCACAAATTTTGGCTAGAATCTTTTTGTCTCTTTCAAGCTAAAAATGTACACTGAACTGTAACCAATTTTGGAAACAATACGGCTGTATTAATTGGAATGCATCGAAATTGACATAAAAATTCATACAAATATATTGTTTACGTCTATCTCTTACAAGCTCAATAAAGTTTGACATCAAATCTGCAGAGGAGCACATTTTTCAGTAACATTACAAATTAATTTTTGTGTTAATTAAAACAATTTTAACTTGCTAAATAATTTTCATGTAATGTAATACTATTTTTCAACATCTTTAGTGTTTCTAATCGACAAATAATAATAAATTATAAATCGGTGTATAATTGTACGAAATAAAGGGTTTTCACAGCCTGTTCAATATTTGTGCCATTTTTCAAGCAAGAACGCTCAGTCCATTCTTATTATATGTCAGTGTGTCCAGCACAGCAACAGCAAGGCCAAGGCATCGGCTTTGGGTCCGTTCACGCAAACAAGAAGCAAACGCATGCAACGTACGTAACGTACGTAATTAGAATCTGCGCGTTCATTTCCCACAATTCCTTTCCTTCCCTCGTAGCAGTAGTTTTCTTTAAATGAATAAAACATCCCAAAATTTCTGAAACATCAACATTCACAGTAGATTTTTTTTAAAAAAAATATTTTTTTTTTTACGATTAATGGGAAAAAGCGAAAAGGTAGCAAATTTGGATTTAAAATAGCAAGCTTGCAAACATACTTAAAAAGTAGCAATTTTGCTGCTATAGTAGCAAAGTCCCATCACTGAAAGTAACCCTGAACTAACGAACATGCTCGATGGGTACCAGCATAGATGACACAAGAGCTAGATGTCGCATGCAGTACCAAAAAAGTATACAAATTTTATATGGCTGGGTGGTCCATTCCGGAATGGACCACAACATTTGAAATGATGTATACGACGAGTGATTCATATTTTTTCGTATCTGAAGTGTTGGGGAAGTCGATCAAATGTATACAAAACTACTATTGTAAAATCATTTGCATTCGTCACAATCTCAAACATATTATGGTCCATTTCAGAATGCACTACTCATTTCACAATGTGTATACTCTGCTTTAGTATGGCATTCGACATCTAGTTCTTGTGCCATCTATGGTACCAGTCAAGTCACTATAACATCTCAGGGAAAGAAAAGACGACTCACCTAAAGGCTTAAACACAATTCCGACGACAGAGCGACAGAACGACAGACGACAGCGAAAATTTCGCTGCGAAACAGGCATTCGAAAAATTGGGAACACAATTGCAACGACAGGCGATGAGCGACGATTGTGAAAGAAGAAGACATTGAAATTTGTTTTGTTAAATGTTTTGAGCGTTTTAAAAGGAGATTTTTATCAAGAATATTTTATATTATATTGAAAAAAATGCAATGAAGCAAAGTGTGGAAAAAAACTGAAAATGAGAAAATTAAGTAAATTAAACTCTTTAAAATATCCATCCAACCCTTGTCTTTTTTGTCCACTTGTCTTGCCTATCTTGTAAACTATAAATTATTTTATGGATTTCGCATTTCCTCGATCAATTTTTCCTCAAAGCTCATTATTTTAAAATTACCGCGGCGTACTACCACCTGAAAAAGACAAAAGTGAATGCCACAACCATTTCATTCGGTTAATTTTGTTGGTAGGACTGCAGCGACGACGGCAAAATTAGAAACTGATCAATCCCGACGATAATATCGTCGATCGCTCATCGTCGCTCGTCGCAATTTGGTGCATTCGCATAAGATGCTGTGTTTTTAGAAGTTTGACAGCGATATATCGTCGTCGTTTGTCGTCGGTCGTCGGAATTGTGTTTAACCCTTAATGTGGAGCAAGCTCAGTGGCTAACAACCCCTGCGTAATTGGGATTGTCCCAAGATACTGAACTGCTAACTGTGTTACTTGGACAGTACAGTCGACTTTGGACCGATGATCCCATGGGAATGAGAGAATTGTAGGGAAGGCGAACCATAACTCAATAACGAAACTTTAGATAATATTAATCCTCCTTAAAAACTCTGGTGTCCATGTCTATTATCGCCGGAAACTCCTTTCTCAGGGGACACTACACAGAATGGAACTGATTGGTAGCTCAGAATGAAGAAGATAAGTGGAGTAGGCCAAAACGACGATACACTTTTAATATCATTATCCGGCGCGCTCTCTGTTAAAAAATGAAAATTTGTTGAATCCCATATCTTCAATAAAAATTAACTTAATAACAAGTTAAGAAGCAATAGAGCAAAATTGGAAAATTGTTGGTGTTTTTGAGAATGGAACAAGTAATTTCATATACTTTCGTCTTTTGCATGAATGGGGGAAAAGAGCTTGGCTATAAACTATTGTAGTGCAACTGAGACAACGAGCTAAAAACAAAAATCGAGAGAACGTAGAATTACCCCACTGACATATAATAAGAATGGAATGAGCTTTCTTGCTTCAAAAATGGCACAAATATTGAACAGGCTGTGAAAACCGTTTATTTCGTACAATTGCACACCGATTTATAATTAGTTATTATTTGCCGATTGGAAACTCTAAAGATGTTGTAAAATAGTATTGCATTAAATGAAAATTGTTTAGGAAGTTAAACTCGTTTTAATTAACACAAAACTTAATTTTTAATGTTACTGAATAATGTGTTCCTCTACAGATTTGATGACAAATATGCTTGAGCTTGAGATAGACGTATATAAACAATATATTTGTCTGCATTTTTATGTCAATTCCGATCTATTCCAATTAATACAGCCGTACTGTTTCCAAAATTGGTTACAGTTCAGTGTACATTTTTAGCTTGAAAGAGTCAAATAGATTTTAGCCAAAATGTGCCATTTTTGACTATAGGAATTAGATAGGATGGCTCAGTCCATTCTTATTATATGTCAGTAGTTTTACATTTAAAATGCACACGGCAAGAAAAGGAAGAAAGAAAGAAAAAAAATCAAAATCTCTTTAAAACTTTTATGAATAAAGATACAAAATGTGAAAGCGCAAATTGCATGCAACGAAACAGAATTTCAAATCTTTCATTTTCGTAAATAAATGAGAAGGGGCGGAGTTTTCACGTTTTACTCTAATAAAATGTTCCCGCGCTTTTGTGAAAACCTTTACAAGATGTATACATGTATAACACATGTATAACAAAATCTTCATTCCTCAAATACCAATAACCTTGCACTGCAAAAAGTGGGCTCATTTCTATATTGCTGACACCTTCGGTCTAAGCACCAAGTAGCAACTGAAGGCTGAACTACAATAGAAGTAAATAACTTTACGAAATTAAACGAGATTGAGGTTTACTTACGAAAAATTGATATTTTTAGCCTAAATATATATCGCATTCCGTACGAGTTATTATCTTGATATTTAATGTTTTCAATTTTAAAAAGTGGTAAAAGTGAAAAAATTAACAAATGGAAGTTGATGTAATTGAAGATTTGTGCCTTCTATTAATTTGCAGTGCCCTATTGACATTTTCTGCGTTAAATTTCAAAAAGTGGTGAAAGTGAAAAAATTAACAAGTGGAAGTTGATTTAATTGAAGATTTGTGCTTTCTATTAATTCGCAATATCATTTTTATTCCATCTTAATTTTTACATTGCACTTTTAATCATCTAGTAATAATTTAATTGTTTGGACACATCGCGTTCTTACGAAATGAGCGATTCTTAGCGCACTATACTTACGAAATTGGATATTTAAACTTAACGAAAGTTCCCCTCACACGAGTTAAAGCACTGACATATAATAAGAATGGACTGAGCCATCCTATCTAATTCCTATAGTCAAAAATGGCACAAATTTTTACTAATATCTATTTGTCTCTTTCAAGCTCAAAATGTACACTGAACTGTAACCAATTTTGGAAACAGTACGGCTGTATTGATTGGAATGCATCGGAATTGACATAAAAATGCAGACAAATATATTATTTATATACGTCTATCTCTTACAAGCTCAAGCATATTTGACATCAAATCTGCAGAGGAACACATTTTTCAGTAATATTAAAAATTACTTTTTGTGTTAATTAAAACGAGTTTAACTTCCTAAACAATTTTCATTTAATGCAATACGATTTTACAACATCTTTAGTGTTTCCAATCTACAAATAATAACTGATTATAAATCGGTGTGCAATTGTACGAAATAAAGGGTTTTCACAGCCTGTTCAATAATTGTGCCATTTTTGAAGCAAGAACGCTCAGTCCATTCTTATTATATGTCAGTGAGTTAAAGTTAATTTGTGTACGCCTGTTAAATTAAAGGGCGCGTTCGCTTTACGTGAGTAAATGTACTTACGTATATTCTATTGTAGTTTATCCTTGAACTGTAAACAACAAATAAATAAGTGGGTCCGTCGAAATAAATGTTTTCAAATTAATTATTTAGGGTTATTACTGATAAAATAGTTTTACCAAAGGCAATATATTCATTAGATATACAAAAGAAATTCGAAAGGTTTTATTATAATTGCTTTTCGAGCTGCGCGCTCATTTTATCAACTTCCTGCCAATGATTTTTTTCAATGCTGGCACCGGCGTAAGAACTTTTTCTGACATAAGCAATTCAGCCCACATGAAATAGACGGTTAAGCAGTCCATATTATATATGTCAGTGAGCTGACCTCTTTTATAGTTGACATTTCTCTTTCAGCAGTTTTCAACTAGCACACTAGTCAATTTTTAATACAGAAGTTTCTATGTAAAACTAAAGTAGAAGAAAGAGACCTTATAGCATGCATTAACTTGTACCAGAGGAAAAGAGGTAAACTGACAAGCAAAATTATTTCTGCACGAAAAATAAAAACTAATGAAATGTTGTTCCACTTCCTCCCATGTCATTGGAAAAATTAACTTATTTGGCCGGATTACATTAACAAAGCGGACGTAGTCGTCGTTTTTTGTCAAAAATATTTAGAGACAGTCGACCCATCTCTAATTCTAATTTTAACGCTGGCGCTTCATTGCTGCCAATATACAAGATCTAAATATATTATGAACAAACATGAAAAAATGAAACGATATTTGAATTTTTGAAAATAAATGATGTTATATTAAAAAAATGTGGACTTGAAGAAAAGAAAATATCTTTTATTATTATTTAAAATTTTATTGCAAACCGGCAGAGATTAAAGCAAATAACCCAACTTTAAAATGTAAGGGAAATTATTGTACTTATGGCGCCACCGCCCAATGTTATGTAACTGACCGACGTCGGCGTTGTTAATGTAATCCAAACAATTAGGTTACCTTTGCCATTGGGTTTGGTAGAGCTGTCAAACTGTCACAGAATTATTATAGCTATTTTGCCTATATCGAAATACTTCCCAAGCCATGAAACAGAAATCTATGTGTGCGTATTAGTCCAATTCTCTAAAATGTTTTATATTGATTGTTATGGAAAAGTGGCTAGACATTGATTTTATATATGCCATAAGGCCTAAACTACTATCCACATAGGAAAATAGTCTTCCAGTAATTTTAAGCTTGACTACTTACCAAAGTTACTTAACAACGAGTGAATAAAGATAAATAAGTATAACCGGCCAAGTGCAAGTCGGACTCGCGCACGACGGGTTCCGTGTACCATCGTACAAAATTTAACACTATGTACTTTTTATATATTTTCTCAAATGAGAGTAGGCGTCATGTGAAAAAATAATGCTGTCATTTGAAAAAATTATAATAATGCTATCATTTGATAAAAAAAATGCATACATAGATAATAATAATGAATGAGAATAAAACAAGGAAAAAAACACAGAAAAAATCACGTTTCTTGTCTGGAGGCCCCCTTTAATTTTATTTTATTTTTATTATTTGTTGTTATAACGGCAATACACACTCTGTGAAAATTCAACTGTCTACCTGTTACGGTTAATGAGAGTCAGCCCGGTGACAGACAGATAATAATAAGAATGAAAAACGCCGAAAAAATCACGTTTCTTGTATGGGGGCCCTTTAATTTTATTTTATTTGTATTATTTGTTGTTATATCGCCAATAGAAAAACACAGTCTGTGAAAATTTCAACTGTCTACCTATTACGGTTCATGAGATACAACCTGGTGACGGACGGACGGACAGCGAAGTCTTAGTAATAGGGTTTCTGTTGTTACCCTTTGGGTACGGAACCCTACAAATGTGAAAGCTCAGATTACATGCAACAAAACAGAATGTCAAATGATTTATTTTCGTAAATAAATGAGAAGGGGCGGAGTTTTTAGGTTTTACTCTTATAAAATGTTCCCGCGCTTTCGTGAAAACCGGTTTTGCTGAAATATTGTGAGAACTATCAAATGTTTTTTATAGAAAAACCAACATTTGTTGGTGTAATTCCTATGATATTTGAACAGCACGTGATTCTGTTTACATTCGTTTGCTGTGGAAGAAACTCATGCTGAATTCTCTGATATTTTCGGGGAAAATGAGAACTTCATTTGAGAGGAATTTTATATCTCCTTTCAGCACCTTGGCCAAAGCGAAATTTATCTTTTTCTTAAAAAATAGAGGTAGTGTGACCTGATGTACATTATTGTGAATAATTTGAAAGGATTTTGAAGGTATTCAATTAGATTTTGTCGTTCGGGTAATCCAACGTTCTCTCGATTTTTGTGTTTAACTCGTTGTCTCAGTCGCACTACAATAGATAGCCAAGTTCTTTTCCCCCATTTATGCAAAAGACGAAAGTATATGACATTACCTGTTTCGGTCTAAAAAACACGAAAAATTTACAATTTTGTTCCGCTGTGCCCTATCTTCTTATTAGGTTATCTTTGACATTATGTACTATGAATATTTTGATAGGATTTTGAGGGGTTCAATAAGATTTTTTCGTTCGGGTAATCCGACGTTCTCTTGATTTTTGCTTTTAACTCGCTTCAATCGCACTACAATGCTGCATAGCCAAGTTCTTTTCCCCCATTCATACAAAAGACGAAAGTATATGACATTATTTGTTTCATTCTAAAAAACACGAAAAGTTTAAATTTTGTTCGGCCGATTCCTATCTTCTTATTAGGTTATCTTTGTACTTACCTTCTCAAAGACTACACTTACTATATACCTACCTTAGTTAACAAAATAATAAAAAGCTTTGATTAAAAAATAACCTTACCATTTTACGCTCAATAACTCTCAGCTAAGTAAGGAATAGTTGCAATATTGTATGTGATTGATTCAAATTCATCGGAGCGAACCAGTTGAGAGTTTTTGTTTGGGGAATCGTAGTCATTTGGTTAAGTTAAATTTTTTTTAAATAATTTTGTTAGGAAATATATAAAAATTCTATTACGGTTGGGGTTAAGAATATCAGAAGAGAATTTTTCTGCATGAATAGTAGTTTAGGGCGCAGGAGCTATTCAAAGTAAATTTTTGTCAGTTTTACGTAAGAACACTGTAAATAATAAATATTTTGGAATGTTAGGACTAAGTTAGGGCTCTCATGCAGTAGTGAGGGACTCTGTTTCATGGCTTGGGAAGTTTTTCTCGAAGCTTTTGCTATTATGGTGAAAAGCCAATTAACGTGGCAGGTGTCGGGTCGCTTTGACAGTTCAATAAAATATAATCGTTTAAGTTCGTGCTGGCCAAATTCCTGCCGCGCTTGCCCGATTCGACGCGAAAATATAGCAATGTTCTACCTTTAACGCGCGGCAGACGCTTTGCCAGTTCTTTTGATTGATTTTAAACTGTTTATATGATTGACGAGATGTGTACTTACATAAAAATAATATTTCTCTCTACCATTGTGCATCTACATTTCGCCCGTTTACTTCCGTATCATACCGTTGATTATTTATATATTTTATGATGGCATGCATTTTTTATAGAAACTGTGCGGGAGATAGTTTATTGAAATTTAAATGCTGCCGAAGCAATCACTGCAACACCTCTCATGTACAGTCCCCTCCAGTTTTTATGATACAAATCGCAAACTGTCACATTGTCAAAATGTCAAATTGTAAATTGTAAATTATTTAATCGTTTGTAATAATAATTGTTGTTAAATTAAAATTTTACTTTTATTTCTTCCACGTTTGACAGATGATTTAATAAATATTTTCTATAAAATTATAGGTAAGCATAACTATATGGCAGCACAAATAGTTGAAATTGACAAATTAGAGTTGCAAATGACAATGTTTTAGTTTCAGTAACTAAAAAAACTTACTATGCTTGAGATCTTTTTATGGTTCCGGACACGCACACATTGATAAACCAACGACGGGAGAAAATGCAGAACATGTTTGCTTCTCTCGTCAATCATAAATAAATTTCCCTATATATGATGTGCTATCTCCCTCACAATTTCTGAAAAGAATGCGTGCCATCATAATGTAAATCCTCATTAAGAAAGGCGATATGGCTATTTATCCTACGCTTATTATTTCCAGCTTTAAAATTTCTGATAAAAGAATTTTCAATGACTGGATATTATTTTTTATTTGGTTTTAATCATTTTTACTTTATATGTTGGAAAATTTTTATTTGTTAGGTACCATTAATTAAATAAAAGTATCTATCACATTTTTTTTGCAAGTAGCGACATCTTTTTAAGACGTCAATGATTCTGGCTACATCTATATATAAATAATCAAGGATCATACTTAATAGTTCCTTCTATGGGAGTTATTATTAAAATTCTAAAATTTACTTTCCAGTAGTTTTTTCTAAGCTATTCTACTGTATGTATACTGACCTTAATAATTTTTGATTTGTATATAATTTTATTTGACTAAATTTTCTTTAAAAAAAAAAAAACAAGCATCCGGAGGAAATACGGAAGTTTTTCTTTTTGCTATGTTGTGCATATATTTATTTTTTACTACATTATGTTGGTAGAGCTGTCGCAACCAGCATCAACATTTGGACTTTTATAAGCCGAGTAGCAAAAATTTTCACAGCAAACATCATGATGCCCTGAAATGCATTGTCATTTAGCTTGCCATGAAATAAGTGCCAACCCGCACGTAGCAGCACAAATCACAGGCATTTACTACACTTGTTCCTAGACGTGTCATCAGAATAATTTTGCTACGCTGTAGTTCCTTATGATTACCGACTTTAATTGTGTGTGTGTTCAATCGTTACAGTTATTGATATAAATAATAATTGTATCACAAATTCACAGCAGTGAGAATTGAATTAGTATATTATCACCTAAATCGCAGATAAATATTGCACAGCCGTCAGATCAGAAACTTCAAAATGGTCGAAGCTATTTGCTTGCAGTAATATTAGTATGCTGCCCGTGCTTCAGCTTAGAAAGTGTAGCATACTGCATCGTGAGGGCCCTAACTAAAACCGAGCATGGCAGGTGATGCTTGCCGCATCTTTTGCGCGTTCTTAGACGCATTAACGTTTACTTACGAATTTTCTGGAATCTGTTTAATGATTTCAGTTACGAATTTGACGGCATTATAGCTCTAAAAGTTAATTTCACTGTGGTAGGCGACTGAGTTATATACAATTGTAAAATTTGCATTCTTATATTTAATTACTCTTAATTGAAAGGAAATGAAGAAAATTAATAAATGTCATAAAAAAGTTCAACTTACCTGCAACATTGCATAGTGAAATAACAATAAAAAGAAAAATAAGCGTTAGTGCTAATTTGTGGAGATTTCGTTGTACACTTCGTCGCCTCCCTGAAAAATAAAGTAAAAAAATCTTAAAATGTGCAGTTATGGAAATAGCATTAATTACAAACAGGCATAATTATATTATTAAAAATATGTGGTTGACGCCATCGAATGTTTCATCTTGTTTGCAACTTTTATAGGCGGAAACAATCAATTGACAGAGCCAGGTCATGAGAGAACCATGATTGGATTGAGTAGAAAAATACTTATGCCGCGGCAATACGAATTATCACGACATAACCACTTTATTACTCACGGGCCACAAAAATATTTTATCAGAAGATTATCGGAGTGGGAACACTGATAAGTGCCTCCACTTGGTTTACTAATGCTTTTTGGCCACGTCATTTTGTACATAATTTCTTAACTTTTCTTAAACAACGCGGCCGATGCTGATAACTATCAATTTATTAGAGCGCATGGCGACGACGCACGGGGTAGGCAATTGTATAGCCGGGTTACATATGACACGAAATAAACAGTAACAAAGTAATTAAATTATAAACAAGTCGACCGGGAATTAAACAGAAATAATTAATTAATCTAGATAGCCAGATACATGCACTTATGTGGGCATAATGTGCAGCATTGTTGGGTACCTACAAGCAGCGAGCATGATGGACTGACTTCTTGGACAATAGAAGCGAGATTTTTCCTTTTTTTTTTATCTTAGTACTTATTTTGGGACACGAGAGAAACAAGAAAAATAGAGGAATAATTCCAACACAGAATATTTCATGGATATTTAACACGACAGGTGAGCTCAGTGAGGCATTAAATATAGTTTCGTAGAGGTCATTTCTACGTTTATTGCTCTATACAATTCTATATCGATGAGGTGGAGACGCAAAGAAGTAAGTTTATGGCCGGGCTTTTTAATGGATTTCACAACGACTACTACTTTACCTTGTGGAATACACTTAGATTTCAAGAGAGATTTTAAGGTCGAGGATTTCTTATGGATTAAGGGAAATCGGAGAAGATAATAACTATGGGCAACATTATTTTCGTATCCTGAATTGAGCGTATGGAGTTAAAACGTCGCCATTTTACACAAGAATGACCTCTTATGAGGTCACCAACGAAATTTGCTTCATTGGCGTACATTTAAAGTAGTGTGAGGTTTAAGGAAATTTAGTAGGAAGTTAACCTTAACCCTATGGGTTCGTAAAACTTATATAACACAGCTTGCGACGTATACCTATCTGTAGTGAGTGTAAGGTTTGTAGTTTTGCCTAACATTAAAACGAAAAAATTAAGCATAATAAGCAATTGAATAGTTAATTTGTTGTATACTTTATGAATTAGTTTGTGAGCATTTTCCTGTCGAATAATTATACCTATCTAAATATAGTCGTACCGTATTACGAAGAATGCCATCACAAATATATATGTATATATTATGTATGTACGATTTCTGTAATGTGTGAACATTGACTATACACCTATGTATAGCCGATTAACCAAATTTTGGCATTTAATATGCTTATTATTTGACTAAACAACCAACTACCAACAGATAGAAGTAGAAGACGTTAGATTCCTGTGAAAATTTTGTTTCTCAAGTATTTATAAGCATAAATAAATAATAAAATCTAATTCAGTTTAGGTTGTACTGTGCTAAATGCAAGAACTTACTTTTTTCTTAAGTGAAGTCAAAGTAATTATACCCTAGATCATAACTATATATAGAGTATACTAAGGGTCTGTCCGAATTTAAGTCTTCGTCTAGTTATAACAGTTAGTGACGTAACACCGAGCCAAACTCTATCCGAATTTAACAGCTAGTGACGTAACACCGAGTCAGGCTCTATCCGAATCCATTAACAGCTAGTGATGTAACACAGAGTCAAGCTCTATCCGAATCCATGTTTATGCCACCGAGCTTTGCTACTTTGTATAACAGTTAAGACATCTGGATAGCTTGATCGTTCACCGAGTAAAGAATTATGTTAACTTATTCAAATAGACAATATATTGTGAGGTTATGTTTGTATACTGTCTACGAAATCAAACTAAGCTAACGAATTCGGAGTCGGACAGGTTAATTTATGGAAAACTGGCGAACACTGACAAAATGAAGCATAAAGATTGTGCAGTGCAGGATTTTTATTGTTTAAATTCTTTTACAAACAAAATTATTAGGATCATATTCATAAAGCAGTCATAATTTGTTGTTGTTGTAATAAAAATTAGTCTTTATTCTTTTCATTATAGGTTATCGTAATAAGAATAGTATAATTCAAGTCACCAAAAATTTATAATTTTTTTGTGAATTTATTTGCATTTATAATGGTTAAAAGTTATATGACTGCTTTGTGAATGTGAACCTAACACATTTTGCATTTCAGGGACAAGCGAGCTTGTTTACAAATTGATTAATGCACGGGACGAGAAATACAAACGTCATGTATAACAGCATAAGCTTACAAAAAAACTTCAAATATCAAGCTAAGCACACGAATTCAGACAGTTTAGTTTCGTCTTCGTCTAATTCTTATAATAGCTGAGCTTGTTGTGCGACATCACTGGCAGGATTGGACATCCACGCATAATATTAAGTCCGCTAGATAACGTGTTTATATAAAAAGAATAAAATTTTAGACGCGGGCTTTTTTTTTAAAAAAAATGTAAATTTAAGTTTGAAAATGGGACAAATGGGCAACTCCTTTGTAGAAGTTCGACGTAGAAAGCTGAAATTTTATACAGGGGGTTGTCATAAAAGTAGTAAATAGAATTTTAAAAATGGACTAAATCCGGCAACCCCTTCTTGGTTTTGCCACACAAAAATTGGAGTTTTTTACGTATACGGTGAAAGCGACCAGTCCTAGATGTTGTGATTGTACTGAAAACTCAAAATATAAAATCCTATGAAATTAGTTATAATCATTTTTATTATCCGACGAACCGTTCTAGAAATATACGCGAAAAACCACTTTAACCATCAAGCTTTCAGTGGGGTGACTTAACTTAATTACATACGATCTAGGGTATCATAAGAAGAATTCCAGCTTTTTTTTAATTTTTTATAACATTTTGCTTTGATATTTCAATATATAAAGTAACTATTATATTTCTATCCAATTTAATATTCAAAAAGTAAATTCTTCTTTTTCTATCCTACCAAATAGTAATGAATTTGATTTTAATGACAGAAATTAATCCCTTATAAATAATAGGAGTACATACATATATGTTTTTTTTTTTCATAATTCTGTACAAATTTTTAACAGTAGCATAGCAATATTGGAGAATGGTTTATTTTGTTTTATTATATGAATTATTGGTTTTCTTGGTTTGTGATTTTAACGTATGTCATTTCTCATATTTAAATTATTAAAAATGTTTAATAAACAAAACTTTCAACATTGAATATGAACTAATGACGGTTCCCTCCGAAAACTTCTAAGAATTTTCTGTTAAGATTGACCAGTTTCATCAAACCATCCGCATAAAATCGATAGATTTTAAAAACATTACATTGATTTTTCTTGAACTTATTTTATTATACAGGAAGCTTTTAAATATATGAATATTTTTATACAAATTTAAACGTAATAAATTCATTTTTAAAGATTATCTTTTCAATTTTACTTAATTTTGAATTATGGCAGCACACAAGTAGGTTACTTTATTGAAATTTAAGATCTATGTAAATCGAAAATGGGCAAAATCGTACAACTTTTTCATACTATAAACAGTTTAATTCTTCATTATACATACATACATGATTGAACACTGCGACTGCTTTAAAACTCTTTGACGACGTAGAAAGCTGAAATTCTGTACAGGGTGTACAGGGTGTTCTTGTAAAAATTACAGAATGGGTAAGATCGAGCAACTCCTTTGTGGTTGCCATACTGTTAATCCCAGACGTTTTCAATATATGTATATTGAAAAAATCTTGAAAATGTTGAGAGCTGTAAAACTATAATGACCGATCTAGTGTCCAAATAAACGTTCTAGAAAGATAAATTAATAAAACTGTTTTCTAGCCTGATTCTTATTTGAAGTCTAACAAAGATATTTTAAATATAAATACATATGTTGTCATTCACTTTAAATGAATTTAATAAACCGTAATATATTTAAGCAAAACACTAACATGGAAAAATACGGAAGCGAAGTGTTCACTGTTCATGGGACGAAGGACAAGAGGCAGGAAGGGAGAGGAATACCAATATATGTATTACTAATTTAGATTCGCTTCGTCCTATTTATGTTTTAACTTTTTTAATAAACACTTTTGCGTTTCGTACTGCTATCGCGTAAAAAAATCTTGAAGATATTAAGAATGAGCCGAGTTAACCTACTCATTATCAATTCTTTCCCTGATATTAAGCAATTAATACTTTCATTGTATGAAAACAGCCTGGGGTACAACAAAAGCGTGGCAGCATGAAGTTAAGAACGCAAAATGATTTATTAAGAAATCAATGCTAGTAGGTACATACATACTTAATTTCTGGAAAAATTATGAATATTATTAAAATTTTCTTAGTACAAAAACCCTTAGTTTGTTAATTACTGCTGCTTCCCACAAGTGCATAAATGCAAACATTTTCTGTGAGGGCAACTAAAAAAGGTAAAGTCAAAGAATAAGATATACAATGTCAATGGTATTTTTAAGAAGTAAGTAAGTAAATTTCAGTTTTTTTAAATCATATTTCTAAGGCATATTCAAATTTCTAGATCAGTTATTTTAGACATAAAAAGGAATAAGGTTGGCATTCGAATCTGGATCAGTTAAAAAGTTCTAAGCTGAATTCTTGAATAACTTAAATCTTATCGCATAATTGTATCGTTGATGAATTCCACAATTCTTCAATGCTTGAAAACATATGCGCGATATTTTGATAAGTCCTCAGGACTTGAAAGTTTTTCTGCATTAATATATTTTCAAAAGCTCTTGTCCCCACCACGGGAGACTGCTTTGGCATCCGATAACAGTCTCGATAAAATTAGGAACGGAGAGCGGGTTGGATATTATTTGGAAAGCATATACAGTTAACTTGATATCTAAATTATCATAGTGTATAATAAGAAAATTTCAGGATATTATAAACAAGATTCTTCTACAAGTTTTCTCATATTAATTTTCACACTAGAATTTAGTCTCTCGATAAATGCCAATGGAATGCAAAGTCCGGTTTTCAGGAAGCTTTACGATGCATGTGAAGCGAGGATGTAAACCATTGTTTCAAGCAGAGACATCAATTATGAAAGCTTATAGTTTCAATCATATTTTATGAACGTTACTGTTTAAAGGGCACATTACATCTCCTGGATTCTTGTTTGCTTGAGCAACGAATCAGCTTAACTGCATAAAGATCGCCTTGCTCCTAGGGAAATGAACTCAAAGATTGACGGCAATGAGAGAAATTTCCCGATACTTTTCCCGACATTACTGGAATACTACTGAACCGATATCAGGAAAAGTCAAAATTATAATCACCGCGGCATTTTCGTGAACCCAATGCTTTCATTTTCATTCAAACCCGTTGATAAATATATATATACATATATGCATATGTATATATTTATGTATGTACATAAAATATGTATGAATATGCGTTAAAGCCAGTTAAAAAATCAAATTTATTTGTGCGCTAGTACCGAAAGGGAAGAAAATTTACAAATAAAGATGACTATGCAGCAAGAAATTATGCTACATAGCTACTCTGCTGACAATTTGTTGTGCACAATAGGCATCGCTATGCAATTCTTTTCAGTTATTACATAGATTTTAACACAAGTGAGTGAACCTGTACATATACAGTTTACATTGCAACGCATAGCCAAAATTTCTGTACTTGAAAACAAGTGATATCATTTGAGTCGATGTATCCAAAATTCCTTCCCTATAATGGCTTAAATAGACGAAACACCTCGGTTTTTATTTTACAAGTTTTACATTAAATAAATTTGGGCTAGAAGTTTCTCCACCAAAAGTTGAACTTAAGAAAAAAAATCGCAAGAACTGTTAATATAGCCTAGTTGGTAGAGCACAGAGACTTACACATTTGATGCATGGAGGTTCGAATCTCGCCGATTCTCACAATATAAAGGCTGGCTCGGGAAAGAGAAGACCTCACATGACGTTCATCTCGCAGCGTTGTGGGATCGAGGCTTTTCCATCAAAAGTGATTTCAAAAAGACAATCAGAAAACGCACTGCTATCAGTTTTTAGGGCACAGAGTAATAAAATACAATGTTCGAATCTCGCCAGTGACTAAATATTTTTTCGATTGCTGTGATAAAGTCAAGAATTTTCAAAATTCTGTAGACACATATAAATATGCTGTATGCCTAGACTTAGGGGTACCTACAGCACAAACTTTGATTTGTGTTAATTACTATTTATTGGATTTTGCTCCTTTACTCTATTAGGGAAGATAAAAAACCAAAAGATCAAACCAAAAACAAATACAAAATATTAACAGATCTTCAAATCTACGCAGCTATTATCAAAAAACCCATCACATTCATCTTATGCTCCTTTCAAAGGAGAGTTTAACAAACATCGACGATCATAATAAAGAAGAGAAAGAAGCGCCGCCGCACCGTGCTGCAAATACATCCGTTTTTGCCACCTGCTCCTTCTTCTTTTGAACTCTGAAAAACATCGATTCTAGCTACAAAAGGATCTTACAATTATATGGGCGCGTGCATCCTATAATAAAAAAAACCTTAAGCAGAGGAAAGGAGCATATGTGCACATATGTTCCTTAGCCAAAAAGGAATATTCACTCATACAAAAACCTCGTCATTTGCGGCAAGTCAACTTGAAAATTTTCACAGTAAACGAAACAAAGTGAGAGCGTACGTTTAAAAATATATACAAAAAATGCAAACATATAAGGTTTTATTTTAGGATTAAAATAAACATTTTTAAATTACTTTTGATTGAATACATGTACTTATTGTTGTATATGTCGGTTCTGAGACAAGTGACATCAGTCAATAACCTTATCCGGCAATCAATTTTTATTACCTTTTATCTTGATTACATTACGGGACAAAAGATTGCGGTTAAATACTGGTATCTATGTAAAATGAAAGTAATGAATTTTCCGCCAACCTTAACACAACACTGATAAACTCTGTAAGTACTATTTAAGATTAGCGCTAAGTCTTGGGTTGGGCGATAAAAAAATTGTTTTGTTCGTTTTTATAGTAGCGACTTTCAATGATAAAATAGTCAAGTAGTACTGAATTTTTTCGGTTAAATTACGAACGTGAATCTCAAGGTCTTACTGCATTTAAACTCGATGGGAAAGAACATTCATTTCGAAATTTTACATCTACTCCTTATAGGGTCAGGATGGAGGTGACAAAAATATAATTTTTCTGGTATGTTCTATACGAGATATCCTAATACTGCCTTCATCAAGTTCCTAACATGCCATCTCGTGGCAACCCTGGCAACTAACAAACTTTCGAGTCGTCCACAACCTTGTTATAGTTTGCTTACAGTGGCGTTCATAGGGCTAAGATCTGCAACACAACTGTGATAATTGAAAAGGTTTAATCTACATGCAGGTAGCAGTGTTGGGCAAAATGCAATCTGATTGATGATTAATGATTACGATTACAATCTGTAATCTGTAATCATGATTACAGATTGATAATATTAATCAGAAAAGTAATCATTTACGGCGATTACTGATTGATCAATCGTAACCGTAGTCATGATTACATGATTACATTTTTTGATTACAAATTTGCAAAAGGTTTAAAATTGTAGTTAAAAGAAAACAAACATTGTTGTATTTTTATCCCGAAGTCGGTAGTGACATATAAACTAATGTTTGTAAGCACATAGATATAGTGGGATGGTAATTGAATATCTGTGGATTGTTAAACGGTATTATTAGGAATTAAGAATTTGATTTACGGTTTCTTTATTAGAGTTAGATACTTCTTTATGATATCAAAAATAATACTGTACCGTTTTGTTAGGTAGTAGTTAGTAAATCTAATCTTTCATCCTCACTCTTGCTATCATGTCAGTAATATTTAACCATTGCAGCGCTTCGAGCATGCTTCTAACTGGTGTATATATGCTGCATTTCAGAATAACTCGCATTGCCTTATTCTACAACAGCTGCATTCTGCCCTTAAATTAATTCGAACTAGCATATTATAATGTGGAGCAATATGAAAAGTGTAGCAAAATCAAAGCGTTAAAAGGCATTATTGCATTTTCCATGCTCAACGACTTTCTTATACGCCCCAGTAATCTAATCTTTTTCGCCATCTTTTTTCACATATAATCAAGATTCTCGAATTTAAGCTGATGATCAGATATGTGTGAGTCTCTATCAATAGAAGCAGTTACATTCTTTACACTGACTTCAATTAATACATAATTCAACAGTGACTTGGAGTTTTCTACAATAAAAATTCTTACGATCACAGATTGTTTATTTTCTTAGAACTACATTTTAAAATCTCTTGAAAAGTTTCATTTGTAATCAAAACAAATGTAATCATGATTACGGTTACATTTTCCTAAGATTACTCGATGTAATCATGATTAATGATTGATGGGTAATCATAATTGATGTAATCATGATTATTAATCCGATTACAAATGTAGTTGATTACGCCCAACACTGGCAGGTAGTACCAAACTTCTGACATTTACCTATACAGGTCTAGCGTTAAATTATATACAAGCTAAATGTTTCAGAAAATGAGGACCGACCTAGACAATACGGGGAATGTGGTTACGACCAAAGGGGTTGACAAGAATAGACTACCTATTAAACCGAGAAAAAACCAAGGAAAAAAGGTGGAATAGGTATAAGACCAATTCTTACAATACCCTAGATTAACGCCCGTAATTCCGTATAGTCACCCATCTGCATCTGCGCAAGTTTGATTGTTAAAATGGCTTTTCGCAACTATTTCTATACCTTTTCAGTTTCAAAATAGAATAATAAACCTCAATATGGGAATAGTAAACTTCAAAGTGGAATAGTAAACTTCAACTTGAGAACAGTAATTTTCAATACGAGAATAGTAAATTTCAATGTGGGAAATGTTGAAATCTAAATAACAATAGTAATCCTTGCGATGGTTTTCAAAAAATTCTTTACATTTTCGAGAATAATTACAATTTTGTTTTTATATTAAAATTGATAGTCGTCAAAAATGGCTACAAGAATTAAAAAATTAGAAAAAGAATCTAAAAAAACCCAATTACTTGCTGTGTCAAATATGAATGGAGACTGGAAACAACTTGCACACCAACTTAATATTCCTCAGTCAACAGCATATCGTTGGATGTCAGAGGGTGAAACTTCCGACAAACGAGAAGCGAAAAGATTTGAAAAAATTACGCAAATTCATTGATTATTTCGTAGAAATGATTGAAAGAAATTGTCGCATTACATTGGCGGAACTCATTGCTGCATTTCGAGAAAAATTTAACGCTTCTATTTCAAAAACAACCCTTTCAAAATAGATTCTCTCTGCTACACGCTGAAATACCTAAGGTATGAACCCGAAAAGGGAAACTGCGCTGAGAACAAACAAAAACGAAAAGAGTTGTCTTTTGGAATTTCAGTCCCAAAATAAACCTATTTTGTTTATGGATAAAACTAATTTAAACATTCATATTTCAAGAACGCAGGGTAGATCATTAAAAGGAACAAGATGCACCACTACAGCAGTCGGTTCAAAAGGTGCTAATGTTCATGTAATAGGATGCATAAGCACAATTGGATTTATATATTATGAAATAAGAAGAGGTTCGTTCAAAAAAGAAAATGCAAACGCGTGGATGGAAACCTGCCTTCGCCAAGCAATGATTAGACATGGTGAACCAGTTGTTATAATAATTGACAATGCACCTTGTCAAAGTTGAAGAAGTTTTACTGAAACAGGAATTCCATGAAAACAAGATACTGAGACTTGGACCCTATAGTCCAATGTTTAACCCAATTGAAAATGTGTGGTCTGTGGTGAAAGCTTATGTTAAAAGAGAATTATCAAAAAAGTTATCAAGTATTATTTACACCAGAAACGATTTAACCATCAAAGAATATAGAGTACGAGCCTTAGAAAGCCTCATGGAAGAAGGTTTGCAGACAGTCACACCAAAAATATGTGCCAATTGCATCGCAAGCATTCAAAGAAAAGCTCATGCTGCTCTTAACTTAGAAAATATTAAATTATTTTTTTTTTAATTAAAAAATTAAATTCTCAAATTCAAATTTACTATTTTCATATTGAAATTAAGTTGAAATTTACTATTCTCAAGTTGAAGTTTACTATTCTCAAGTTGAAGTTTACTATTCCACTTTGAAGTTTACTATTCCAATATTGAAACTGAAAAGGTATAGAACGGTTCGTCGGACAGTAAAAATGATTATGACCAATTTCATAATAATTTCATTTTCTATAGTTTTCGCCAAATATGTCATATGCATATACTATATCTTGCACGCTTCTGGTGATTGATGTAGTAAGCAATTAAAATCAGAAAAAAAGCTAATAATTTTTATGTACATATGTCTATTTTAATTATGTTGTATATTTTTGTATGAAACTCAACTTACGACCATTCCGACTTACGTCCAAAGTTGCGGAACCAAATCCCGTCATAAGTCGAGAACTGACTGTAGTGAAAAACGAAATTTTTGTATTGCAACCCTACGAAGGAGTGCTACGACATTTGTGACATTTTCGAACTTGAAACTACATGTTTTTTTTTTTTTTTTTTTAGAGGACAGACGAATATGCAAAACTTAAAATAACTTTTAATATACATGGGCGTCCAATCTATTTTGCTCTAGCAGCATTATTTCTATGCGTTACAAACGGAATGACGAACTTAATTTATACCCTGTATTTTTATTTAGATTTAAGCGAGAAAAACTCCGTTTTTAGTGGATTTAAAGCAAAAAAACAGGAGGCAAACAGTAGAATGTTGAGAAGAAAAAAATATCTTTTTGTCACGCTCAGGCACATCATTACCTTCCCATCTCCTTAAGGCAGAAGCAGATTTAAATTACGGTGCAGTAAGCCATTGCAGCAAAAAATTAAAAAGCTCTGTTTTTCATAGCGCAACACGAATTGAGTACAGCAAAACGATGCAGCGAAATATTTTGCTGTTTCGACATTTTCTATACCCTAGATGAAATCTAAAGGGTGTAATAAGTTTTTCATTCCGTTTAAAACGCATAGAAATAATGCTGCTAGAACAAAATGAATTGTACACCCACGTATAACATTAAAAGTTATTTTGATTTTTGCATGTCCGTCTGTCCACCCGTTCCTCTGTGCGCACGATAACTTGAGAGCGCGTGCACTTAGAGTGCTGAAATTTTGCAGACGGACTTAAAACAAAAAGTAAAATTAAGTTCGAAAATGAAACAAATCGGGCAACTCCTTCGTGGGGTTGCCATACAAAAATTTTCTCTTTCACTATATATTTGGACACTGCCTGAGAACGGCACTGAAAATGTGTACACGGCGTTTTCATAGAAATAGTAAATATATTTTAAAAATTGTCTAAATCGGGCAACCCCTTCTTGGTGTTGCCATATAAAAATTTAAGATTTTTACAGTATACAAAAACGATCAGTCCTAGAAGTTTCTATTGTACTGAAAAGTTCTTCAGAATACAAAATCCTATGAAATTGGTTAATCATTTTTACTGTCCGACGCACCGTTCTAGATATAAATGCGAAAAACCACTTTAAAAATCAAACTGGCACAGATGAGTGACCATACCAAATTACACACGGGCAGTCATCCAGGGTATCATAAGAATTGGTCTTGGAGTGGTCATCACCCATTTCGTGCAAATTCACAGTATATGTTGGACTTGACTAGAATAGAAAGTGACGCAAGTTGGACCTCCAGATGGCCAAACGAAACCGAAATAGTGCATAATATAGGTGAGCCCGGGGTTAAAATTAACACTTTTCTGAAAATTTTGATAATTACCATCTTGCGGGTTATCCGCCACATTTAAGCCGCTTTCTTTCCGTTACAATTATCTATAATCTGTTATCTTTCATATATACAAAAAACCAGAAGTTTATATCCCTATTAGTTTAGGGCATTTTCCAAAATAATATTGCGAGGTTTGCTAAATTACTTTCAACTTACATTTAGTAGTAATATATAATGTAAGGCTATCATCTCTCGGCTAAATTCTAACCGATTTTCAAAAATTTTTTTTTTTTGCTAAAGTCATTGTGAGTTTTTTATGATTATTTGAAACTATTACGAGATTCGTACGGTGGCGGGTTAAAGAGTAGTAACCCACCACCATACCAAAAAAAGCTATTTTTTCGGGGGTGGGTGTACTTATTTTTTGTCAAAATATTATCCGACTTGCAAAATTCCTTTTGCTAGTTTTTTTGTGATTTTTTCCGATTTTTTAACATATTTCCCCTCCTCTTCTGATTAACTTGCGAAATTTAATTTTCGATGGCCAAAATTCTGTCTGATAATTCATTTCATTTTTCTACAACTTATCGATTAATCCATTTTTTTTTTTTTTTTTTTATTGATGGGCCTTTACTAAGAGATTATTTGTACAAAATTTCAGGAGATCGGATGTCATTTACCTATTTAAAAAAAAATTATCTGTCGGCAATCCTTGGAACGCACGGAAATGCCACTTACAGAATCGGCAATTTACATACATCCTCTATGTTTCTGTTGCAATTTAACCGCGTCAGCTTCCACGAAAATTTCCAAAATTGAGCATTTTCTAAGGGCTCCCCACATTATACATTATTTTCGTTTCGCGTGGCCATCTGGAGTTCCCACATGCGTCACTTTCAATTCTAGTCAAGACCCATGATACAAAGATTAACAAGGTATGGCCGGAAAATCTGTCAATTGGTGGCTTGCCTCCTTTGGTGACAAAAATTTGTTCGTCTCAATTTCAATCGTCCTTTCACAGTGAAAAAAATTTTCTATTTGGAAATTTCTTTGCTTTCCCACTAGCACATAATTACTTTTCCTGAAGTGATTTAAACGAAGAAACTAATGTTTTGTTAAACATTTTAATATATTCAAAACGTATTTCAGTCAATAAAATACGAAAAACTGAAAACAATTTCGCTGGAAATGACTTTAGTCACCTCATGACGTAACAACACGAAAACTTCCTCTCGAATCGGCCATACCTTGTTATCTTTGTATCATGGTCAAGACCAACATATACTGTGAATTTGGACGAAATCGGTGATGACCAGTAGAGATCCTCTCCTTGTTAGACCAATTCTAACTATTTACTTGTTCTAATTCTAATTTTGCTGCACAATCAGTGACACCAAACTAAGAAATTTGATTTTTTATATTGGAAGCAACCTAAAAAAAACTGACATTGGAAATTCCTATATTTGTGTTTTTTTTTTCGACGTAGGTCTTATATTAAAGTCGTCAAATGTGCACCTCTGACCATTTGTGCACAAATAAAAGTCTCTATTTTTAGTTATTTTAACGTGACAAGAAAATACCAGTTTTACTCTAAGAATCAACAGAATTATTCAAATAAGTTCAATCAGCAAAATTGTTATATACAGATCCAAACTTCTCTTTAAAATAATTAGAAATCAGGTTGATTTATAATTTCTTAATCGTATAAGAACAATATGGCGTTCCCATTACTTTTCAATAGGACCGATCCCATTGATTTCAACCAGATAAAGTATTGAAACAAAAATAATATTCTATATTTTCACTCTTATGTTATTTACTTTTATATGAAATCCTATTGATTTAATCGGATTTCTATCCAGTATAACGTGATGCACTTATTGTTTTCGGCTTCGCGGATTAATGTCGAATGTGTCAAGTGATAAGTTACCAGTTGAATTTTTACTTGTGGCAAAATGAATGAAGGCAGTTTTGTGGCAAATAATTTTCAAGAACTTGTGTATGAATTAATTGAGGATCCTAACAGTTTAAATAATGTACAATTTGCTAGTAATTGCAGTAATTCAAAATGAAACATCAAGCGAATGCTTAAATGTGATCACTATTAATACTTCCATTAACATAAATAAGAACAATGATGAACAGTTATAGAGTTAATTTGTACGCAGTTTGGATTTGATTTGGCCGTGTTAAATAGAATAAAACGTAAGCAATTTTCCTTACTTTTTTCACAAACAAAATTTTTAGTATAATAGCAGAAACTGGAAAAAACATCAGTACAAGTATATCGTTTTTATTTCCTACCATAGAAATTTGCAATGATTTTGAATAAAATTATTTATATCGCAAATTCCTCTGTTGCAAAAATATTTTAAATCAGATTTTCTTAATTTCATAGATTGTGGATTGGATATTGAAAATTTGCTAGTAATAACTGATTCTGACATTAATGAGAAATTTCCAATAAGAGAGTTAGGCACAAGAGCAAAATTTAAATTTCAACTGAATAGATGGAGGAAAGAAAAAGTGTATATAATATTTTAAATTTTAAAACGAATACAAATAGTTATAATTTATGAATATTAGATTGATACGCTTTCCGGTGACAGTTACTGTAGAGATTGGATAAATTTAAACTCCGACTATGGATTGATATTATTTTATTGTCAATATTAGACGAACATAAATTACATTCATTGCAGTATATAGTATCACAGCATAATTCGCTTTACCAGGCATTGTTTAATGAAACATTAAAACCAAAATTTCACTTGTTACTATATTATGCAACAGCTGTTAGAAATGTGGTTCTCTGAAAAATATTTGGTGCATGCGATTTGAAGCTCTTCATAAAATTTACAAAGACTACGCTCGTTGTACAAATTCAAGAATTAACATCACACTAATTCTTTCTATTAAAGCTGGGTTGAAATACACTCACTTGCTATCTTCCGGCTTGTTTTTTAAAGATATTTTATCTTTCGACTCAAAAGACACAATATATTTTAATCAACATAACCAATTAGAAAAATATAAATTATATCCAAATATATTTGATGATATCGATATCGCCCACATTTTTAAAAATGTTATGTATAAAGGAAAAACGTATAAAAAGGGATTCTTTTTAAGTAAAACGGCAAATGGTTTAACACTACTGTTTGAAATTGAAGAGGTTATAGTTCACCATAATACCTTATATATGATTTGTACCCAATGGGAAGTTTCATATTTTAATGAACATTTTCAGTCTTTCGTAGTACGTAATAAATTTAGAACTAATTCTTTTCACAGAGCTGACGAGTTTGATAGTTCGCCAATCCATTTATATTTTTTAAATAACCACAAAAAAGTTGTTGGCTTGAAAAAAATTTAATTTTAAGTCAAAGATGTCTTATCTCATTGGAATAATATTTAAGTGTATTTACTGTTTTTTTTTTTTAATGATTTAACGTATCAGCAAGTGTTATATTTTTTTCACCTTACTCTTTTTTAAGTATTATAAAATTATTTTGATTGGATTTGCTTACTGAAAAAACGACGTGTAGGGAAAAGAAAATCAGTTACATCATACGGGACACCCTGTATATTGTATGATTTTATCGAGGGTATGAATAGGATATCATATTAACTTTTTATTATTAAAATGATGGTATAGATACATTCAAAATCTGCAAATAATAAAAGGTTATCCTGTTAATTCAATTCGAAACAATCTTTTTAAATTAAAACAGTATCCCTTTATATGTATAGTATACAATCATTAAAAAATAATACTAAACGTAATTATTATTATGTTGAAGAACTAATAATTTTATTGGAAGTATATACGATTAAATTATGCTTTTGAACTGATTCATATGTATAATAGGATTTCTCCCATTGACCAATATATAATATGAAAAACTATTGCATTTGATAAGAAATTTGATTAATTTTACAAGATATTTGTCTGAGAGCTCTCTGCGATTCATTTGACGTCATATTTAAAAACGTCTATGATGTGCAAACGAGCGCGTCACACTTGCTGCATGAATATTTTTGGAATCAATGCGATTCTTGCGATGATCATTTTGACATTTTAACTTGATAGCTTGCGATTTCCACTAGAATAAGAAATAAATAATATCTAATATAAAACATTAAAAAAGTAAAAATAAAAATATCTAGTTTCCATTGCCGGTGTTAATTTCATAGCTTGTGAATAGGAATCTGTTTTGTCAAGAAAATCGCATGTACACAGAAATGACCTATTACACCCTACGTGCTATTTGCAGCCATTAACGAGTTATTAGTTCTTAACCAATTTTCAAAGGTAAGTTGCTCCCTTAGTGACTGAAAATCGTATATATAGGAAAATCCGAGATTTTTACTTTAGACCCCAAGAACTCATGAATAGAGGGAAGTACGGGACTGGCTGAACAGTCGTTGGAAAGGCTATGAAGTTCTGCTGTCAACTGCGACGGTACGCCCTGCAATTTTTAATATACAGGTTGTTTTGTGAAAAACTAGCTTTTTGCCTTAACCCTGTAACTCTGAAACGGTTGATATGCCCCCCCCCCCATCAACTTCTTACAATTTTTTGAGGGCTATCACCTCCTAGACAGAAACACCCTGTATGTCAGTGGTTATGACTTGCTAAGTTTACAAATTTAATTTCAGCAAAATAAGTTCTAGCTAGCCGTGACAAAAACCGTCATAAGTTAAACACTTCACATTCTTTCCAAAGACGTTAGGACATAGTGACAACTTGGAAAGGTAAAAAGTCTGTTAATATCATTGTCTATTTGCAGTGGTCTATATTTTATCAATCGACAAATTGTTGTTTTAATAATTTCAAAATGTTGCGCATGTTTCATGCCACAGCTAACTGTAGTGACGGGGAAGATGTCAAGTTCGGAACGGTATATGCCGTATCAGGGCCAGGTAAACACTTCTTAGGCAAGCTCTAATTTTAATTATTGATTTTCTATCCCAAAATTTAGTGGTTACAGCAGAGTGTATGATGGGCTCCGCAATGTATGAACTCGTTCGAGTGGGATATTCCAAGCTTGTTGGTGAGATAATTCGACTTGAAGGACACATGGCAGTCATTCAAGTCTATGAGGATACCTCAGGAGTTACAGTGGGAGACCCTGTCGAGAGAACTGGAAAGCCCCTTTCTGTAGAATTGGCACCAGGAATCATGGGAAATGTTTTTGATGGAATCCAGCGTCCACTCCAAGATATTCAAGAAATAATAAAGTCAATATATGTTCCAAGAGGAATAGACATGCCCTGCTTACCCCGGGATATTCAGTGGGAGTTTCTACCCAAAGTAAATCTGGGTGATCATCTTAGTGGTGGTGATATATATGGGATTGTGTATGAGAATAACCTTTTGACACACCAAATAATGCTCCATCCACGAAAACAGGGAACGGTGCGCTACATTGCTCCCCATGGAGAGTATACTATCGAAGAAAAAATTCTAGAAATTGATTTTGACGACAGTAGAAGTAGCCAGTGCATGATGCAGATATGGCCTGTACGGCAACCTCGCCCAGTTAATGATAAACTGCGCGCAAATTATCCCCTCATAACGGGACAACGCGTTTTAGATTCACTGTTTCCATGCGTCCAAGGTGGAACAACAGCCATTCCTGGAGCTTTCGGTTGCGGAAAGACAGTAATTTTGCAGGGTCTTTCAAAGTACTCCAATTCAGATGTGATCATTTACGTTGGATGTGGAGAGCGTGGCAATGAAGTAGCTGAAGTTTTAAGAGAATTTCCAGAATTAAAATTCGAGAAGGATGGAAAAATTGAATCAATCATGAAACGGACAGCTCTTGTGGCGAACACTTCTAATATGCCGGTTGCGGCGAGGGAAGCGTCGGTGTATACAGGTTTGCTCTTCCTTATTGATCTATAGAAAATAACACATCATATTTTCTCCAGGAATCACAATATCAGAATATTTCCGCGATATGGGCTATAATGTTTCTATGATGGCTGATTCAACATCTCGTTGGGCAGAAGCTCTTCGTGAAATATCAGGACGTCTGGCTGAAATGCCTGCAGATTCAGGCTACCCGGCATACCTTGGTGCTAGATTAGCTTCCTTCTATGAAAGAGCTGGACGAGTCAAATGCCAAGGCAATCCTGAACGTGAAGGTTCTATTTCAATTGTTGGTGCAGTATCTCCGCCGGGTGGAGACTTTTCAGATCCAGTAACATCAGCCACTTTGAATATTGTCCAAGTATTTTGGGGCCTTGACAAAAAATTAGCCCAACGGAAACATTTTCCTTCAGTCAATTGGCTCATATCATACAGCAAAAATATTGCAGCGCTCGATGAATTCTATGAAGAGAACTTCCCTCTTATGGTTAAAGTACGGTCAAAAGCTAAACAAATTCTTCAAGACGAAGAAGACCTAGCGGAAATAGTTCAACTAGTGGGTCAAGCGGCATTGGCTGAATCAGATAAGATCACTATGGAAGTAGCCAAAATTCTGAAAGATGACTTTTTACAACAAAACTCTTTTTCTGATTATGACCACTTTTGTCCCCTTTATAAAACTGTGGGTATGCTGCAAATAATCGTACACTTCTACCGAATTGCCCAGCATGTAGTCCGAGCGACTGCCCATCAAGAAAATAAAGTTACTTGGGCCGTGATTAAGGAGGCAATGGGAAGTTTGCTGTATGAAATAACGTCTATGAAATTCAAGGTAAATTTACTTGGTCCTTCAAATTAATTATACTTATTTAGATATATTTAAGAATCCGAACAAAGAGAGCGAAAAGGACATCGTTCAATACTTTAAGAAACTAAGAGACGACATACATGATACGCTAAGAAGTCTCCTGAATTTAAACTAAAAAAACTTGCGTTATGATTCCTATTTGAAAATAAATTACTAGGTTTTATCGGATGTGCACGAGTCAGGCTCACACCTTCTTACTAAAGTTTCACAGTTCCGAATTACTTCCCGCAATGAAGCAAAGATATGAAACGTTTGCTGGAAATTTGGTATTCTCACTTTCTTGTGAAATCTGATAATGGCAACATTTGCTTAGTTTCACCATGACAGCAACGAACTGATGAATGAAATTACCACACATATATAATATCCAAGTCGTCATTATCTTGCGTAAAGACAGCGCTCAAATCGCAACTCACCCACCTTATTTATCTTTCCGCCCAAGAAACCAAATCGATATTAGCACATGATGTCATATGTGTAACATGGCTTAACTGCACAGTGTATGATAAGGCGGTAGATTAGTAGGTGGGTTTATTCTGTAGTTTTTTTTTCTTGTTTTTTTCTTTGCTGTGTACCGTAAACACAATGCGTAATTTGTAGCTGGACAAGAATTTATGACTTTATTGAGGAAATCTTGAAGGTGACATTGCTGACTGTCTTAGGAAATGAAAATTTCCGTGCAGTTAAAACATTTTTATGTTGTTAAGCCAAGAATTCGGAGAGTTGTCTAAAAAATGCTGATTCTTGATATGGCTGGTATAGTATTATTCACATAAATTGCGTCCAATATAGGTTTTCCAGTTAATTGATGCTTCTCAAAGTGGCAGGTGCCTTGTGCTCTATTCTGTTCCCAACATAACGGATTCAGAATAAAAAGATTTATTATAGGTACATGTAATATTATTTTTAAGCATGATAGAAATTATACATATTAAGCTATGATTTTTAATATATATACATATGTAAATGCTGCATCATTTGGTGCTAAAAATCATTCTGTAGTGATTATCGGTTAATCGCACTGTTTGGCACTTGGAAAGTTTTACCCACTTTTCCCGAAGCCATTTATGTATACTTGTAGAATTAAAATTCAGTTCACCACCAAATTACAGAATTGAAAAAGATAACTATGAAATAAAAGTAAGCTGAAAATTGAATTAATTAAATAATGCCGAAAGGAAAACAGATTAAAAGACATTGAAAACTATTTGTTATTTTGTCTTATCTAATGTTGATTTTGATGGGACCAAAAAATCAGTGTTGCACTTTCTCTGGCGCGTCTGGCTTCTTTCATTCGTGTGCATAGCGTGGATTTTTTCAGGGTCCCGCGAAGTAGGTCAGCATTATATAGAAGAAAGAGACAAATGTATTTTCAACTGTCAAACAAAGTTTCCCAATTTGCAACAATTTGAATCTAATTTAAAACTTGTGAAAAGTGAAAGATATTTTATTTAAAAGTAGTGCTAAATAAAGTAAAGAGTGTAAGTAATTATCCGTTGATTATATAGTGATAATTTTCCAAGTGATGTTCATGTATTTTCAGAATGAAGTGTTCGGTGAAAAATTGCCACAACAACACCAAGTAAGACGTGGGAAAGCTTTTTTTAGGCAAGTATAGTTATAAAATATTATTTTGTGTACTTTACACCTTTTTATATTAAATTAAATTAAAAATACATAACAAAAACGATGAAATATCAAAAATTCCTTCATATACCGAGCTTTGTTTACGTTTATGACAACTGAGAAACTCCAGGGTATGTTGGCGTAGTGACAGTGAATAAGAACATTTTCGATGGGAGCAAACTTAATATTTTCAACCACATATCTTGTTGCCCCGCTTTCTATGTTGATTCTATATACACGGCTGTACTGAGCTTTCACTACAGCGGCAACAGATACTAACACAACCAGGATTTGACTACGCTAAATTTGGCTTATCACACTTCCTGTACCCTCTATATTCTAAGACGCTATCGGCCCCTGCAGCTAAAAATTTTCTATAGGAAAATTTGTGCATGTGTGAATTGTCAGACAAATTATAAAATTTTTACTTCGATTTGCATTTGTGAAGTGGCAGTAAATTTATTGCGGAAGCTAATTTTGTCGTTCAAGATTTCGTGCAGATATTTATTAGCTTATTTTGCAATTTCTCATTTGCAAACAAACAAGCTCCAATCTGCACATAACAAGATATTAATGGTGTAGCTAAAATGTTGAACGTAACCAAAACCCCCGAGAAACGCCCCCAAGCCATGAAACAGACATGAGAGCCTTAAATTAGTTCTAACATTCTAAAATATTTTTAGTGTTCTTATGTAAAACTGATTTAAATATTTTCTCTGCCCTAAGCTACTTTTTATATAGAAAAGTGGTGTTCTGATAATCTTACGCTTGCTTTCTTATCTTCCCAACAATTAATTTTTAAAAAAAAAAAATTATCTTAACCCAAACTCAGTTGAGTAATAATTGCATTAGTAAACGTACCATGGTCTGATGAATTAGAATGAAGCTGCCTGCAGTTTCGGACCACGGCTGCACAAACACACATGCAAGTATTACTCAGTTGAGTAAAATGGTAAAATGATAGTAAAATGGTAAATGGTAAAATGGTGATGTTACTTTTCAATCAAAACTATTTTATTATTTTGTTGAGTAAGGTAGGTATACGAGTATAGTAAGTGTAGCCTTTGAGAAGGTAAGGATCCAAGCCTAAAATTGTTGGAAGACTATTTTCCGGTATGGATACTAGTTTAGCCTCTATAAATATATAAAATCAATGTCTGTCACTTTTCCTTAAGTATCAATAAAGAATATTTATGTCGATTTCGATGGGACTTCAGTGCAACACAAGTCCTGAGCAGTGCAACATTGAAAATTTCGATTGGGCAACTTTTATAGCAGAAGTACAACACAAGGTTTACATTGAACTTCTCCTGCAAATCCATATTGAAATTAATTTTCATTTATAATGTCAAAGTGGGCTATTTTTATCAAGTATGTACATTAGGGTGACCCAAAAATGTATGGATTTGCGAAATTGTTAAAATGTCTAAATGGTCATTCGGAATTTCTTAGCTAATGTAATTTTAATCTTCTATGCAAAATTTCAATGTAATTCATTAATGTTTAGAGGTCGATAAACTCCAAAATAGTGTTATAGAAGAAAAAGTACATATGCTTGTCACTTTTCCTTACAAAAAAATTGACACGAAGTCAAAAACCTGGAGTTCCAAATCTGAATTTTCGTTTTGAAAATTGTATAAAAAATAGAAGAATTTAATTTTTTAAAACGACTTTGCAATCAGTTCATATCTGAGTTCCCTTAAATTTAAAAAAAGAATCAAGAAAAAATATTGTCAAATTGAAAAGTTATGACAGAAAATTTTGAAATAGTTTTCCTGAAAGTCCAACGCAGCCAAAAAACACTATTTTCGATTCGAGCGACCTCTAAACATTAAAGTTTAAAATTACATTATCTAAGAAATTCTAAATAAGCATCTAGAGATTGTAACACTTTTGTTTTTTGGTAACGAACAATTTATTGAAAATAAAAGTACAAATATTTAGTATTGTGGTCGTCAATATACTTTTCTAGTGATTCTGACAGCTCTGGTAGGCTTCCTAGAACACGTTGAGTGGAACTTCCTTCAGACACCTCGTCGCGGCGGCTTTCACGACATCTACCGTCCCATAACGATGACCCTTTAAGCTTCTATTTATTCGAGGGAACAAAAAAGTCCACTGGTGCCAGATCGGGACTATATGGTGGCTGGCGCAGCGTTTCCACACCGTGCCTGGCCAGAAACTCGCTAACAATCAAGGCGGTATGAGACGGTGCATTGTCGTGATATGATGGAGTCGCCAATTTCCACTGATCTCCTTCCTGACGCGAAGCACCCGGTTTCGGAGCATTTCAAGGACATTCCAGTAAAATTGAATGTTGTGCATTGTGACGGTCTCGTAGCATAATTACCTTAACTTAACATATGATTTAATGGCATTTTGATCTCCCGACGCATTAGTCGAACACAGGTACACATTACGGCCTATCCGCACTGAGCTACGGCCAGCAAGCATCTATCAAGAAACGCGTTGCATTCCCAAGACCTCCACCAATCGCAACACTGCAGCCTTCCGGGTTGGCAGGAAAAAATCATTCAACTTAATTTCCAGACAAAGCCTAGCTGAGTCCTATAATGTACCTTCTTCTAGAACTCCCATATACTGGAGAGAACAAATTGTTCTGCCGATTGAAGCGAACTATTTGTACTATTCGTTTTTATTTATAAATATTCTATGAAAGTGTATGAGGCATTCTTTTGTTCTGCCCTGTTCTGCGAACACAAAAGAACACAGCTCCTGTATTTGTATAAGGACAGCTGAAAAAACATTGCCATAGACAAACTAATAACAAACAAAGTCTGGGCAAGTATACATATATGTTTATATAAAATCGACGTAAGCCAGCTATGCCTGACTCTCGCTCCTATATAAAATCAACGATACCTCGACCTGATGCAGGGAAGGTCTCTCAATGTTTTCTTAGAAATTTACTGGAAATTTTTTCCTTAAGGTTCAACTACAATTTACGTATACGTAAGTAATGTTATTTACGTACAGCGAAAGCACCCTTTAAATTTAACAGATTTAAGGCTGAACTACAATAGAAGTATACGTAAGTACATTTACTTACGTAAAGCGAACGCGCCCTTTAATTTAACAGGCGTACACAAATTAACTTTAACTCGTGTGAGGGGAACTTTCGTTAAGTATAAATATCCAATTTTCCGTAAGTATAGTGCACTAAGAATCGCTCATTCCGTAAGAACGCGATGTGTCCAAACAATTAAATTATTACTAGATGATTAAAAGTGCAATGTAAAAAGTGAAATGGAATAAAAATGGTACTGCGAATTAATATAAAGCACAAATCTTCAATTAAATCAACTTCCATTTGTTAATTTGTTCACTTTTAACAGTTTTTAAAATTGAAAACATTAAATATCAAGATAATAACTCTTACGGAATATGATATATATTTAGGCTAAACATATCAATTTTTCGTAAGTAAACCTCAGTCTCGTTTAATTTCGTAAAGTTATTTACTTCTATTGTAGTTCGGCCTCATGACATCTACTCTATTTATGAAAATTGGAATTCAAAGAATGGAGAGCTTCACTTTGAACGCGTAGAGCTTTACTTTAAACGCGTGATTTCGATTTTAAGTGGCACAACGCAGTGACTGGATATTTAATATATTAAGTTTGTCTAAAACTCAGTCCCGTTCAAATTCGTAAAGCTCTTTACTTCAATTGTAGTTGAGCTTTTGGAATTTTTATGCATTATTTGAGGTCGGCAACAAGCTTGAAATAACAAGTGCTGTTTTCTTATAAAAGGCTGAACTACAATAGACGTATACATAAGTACATTTACTTACGTAAAGCGAACGCGCCCTTTAATTTAACCGGCGTACACTAATTAACTTTAACTCGTGTGAGGGAAATAACTTTACAAAATTGAACAAGACTGAGGTTTACTTACGAAAAATTGATATTTTTAGCCTAAATATATATCACATTCCGTAAGATATTGATATTGATTTGATATTGATATTGATATTTAATGTTTTCAATTTTAAAAAGTGTCAAACAATTCAATTACATATTACTAAATGATTAAAAGTGCAATGAAAAATTAAAATGAATAAATATGGTACTGTGAATTAATAGAAGGCATAAATCTTCGATTAAATCTCTTCCATTTGTTAATTTTACCACTTTTACCACTTTTTAAAATTGAAAACATTAAATATCAAGATAACTCTTACGGAATTGAGATATATTTATGCTAAAAATATCAATTTTTCGCAAGTAAACCTCAGTCTCGTTCAATTTCGTAAAGTTATTTACGTCTATTGTATCTCGCTTAAAATACTTTCATTCTGTCTCTAATAATTTATACCTACAAATTCCAAAGAAAAAATGTGCAGTAAATTTCTAAGAAAAAATTGAGACCTTCCCTAAATCCACTGACATATAATAAGAATGGACTGAGCCATCCTATCTAATTCCTTTAGTGAAAATGGCACAAATTTTGGTTAAAATCTATTTGACTCTTTCAATCTTAAAATGTACACTGAACTGTAATCAATTTTGGAAACAGTACGGCTGCATTGATTGGAATGCATAAATTGACATAAAAATGCAGACAAATATATTATTTATATACGTCTATCTCTTACAAGCTCAAGCATATTTGACATCAAATCTGCAGAGGAACACATTTTTCAGTAATATTAAAAATTAAGTTTTGTGTTAATTAAAACGAGTTTAACTTCCTAAACAATTTTCATTTAATGCAATACTATTTATCAACATCTTTAGTGTTTCTAATCGACAAATATTAAATTATGAATCGATGTGCAATTGTACGAAATAAAGGGTTTTCACAGCCTGTTCAAATATTTGTGCCATTTTTAAAGCGAGAACGCTCAGTCCATTCTTATTATATGTCAGTGAGAATGAACTGAACCATGCTATCTAATTCCTTCCTATCACTGACATATAATAAGAATGGACTGAGCCATCCCATCTACTTCCTATAGTCAAAAATGGCACAAATTTTGGCTAAAATCTATTTGTCTCTTTCAAGCTCAAAATGTCACTGAACTGTAACCAAATTTGGAAACAAAACGGCTGTATTAATTGGAATGCATTAGAATTGACATAAAAATTCAGACAAATATATTGTTTATATACGTCTATCTCTTACAGACTCAATGAAATTTGACAACAAATCTGCAGAGGAGCACATTTTTCAGTAATATTAAAAATTTATTTTTGTGTTAATTAAAACGAGTTTAACTTCCTAAACAATTTTCATTTAATGCAAGACCATTTTAGTACATCTTTAGTGTTTCCAATCGACAAATAATAACTAATTATAAATCTGTGTGCAATTGTACGAAATAAAGGGATTTCACAGCCTGTTCAATATTTGTGCCATTTTTGAAGCGAGAACGCTCAGTCCATTCTTATTATGTGTCAGTGAGAATGGACTGAACCATGCTATCTAATTCCTTCCTACCACTGACATATAATAAGAATGGACTGAGCCAACCCATCTACTTCCTATAGTCAAAAATGGCACAAATTTTGGCTAAAACCTATTTGTCTCTTTCAAGCTCAAAATGTACACTGAACTGTACCCAATTTTGGAAACAGTACGGCTGTATTAATTGGAATGCATTGGAATTGACATAAAAATTCAGACAAATATATTGTTTATATACGTCTATCTCTTACAAACTCAATGAAATTTGACATCAAATCTGCAGAGGAAGACATTTTTCAGTAATATTGAAAATTTATTTTTGTGTTAATTAAAACGAGTTTAACTTCCTAAACAATTTTCATTTATTGCAATACGATTTTACAACACCTTTAGTGTTTCCAATCTACAAATAATAACTAATTATAAATCGGTGTGCAATTGTACGAAATAAAGGGTTTTCACAGCCTGTTCAATATTTGTGCCATTTTTTAAGCAAGAACGGTCAGTCCATTCTTATTATATGTCAGTGCTTCCTATAGTCAAAAATGGCACAAATTTTTGTTAAAATCTATTTGTCTCCTTAAGCTCAAAATGCACGGTGAACTGTAACCAATTTTTGGAACAGTACGGTTGTATTAAATAGAATGGATTGGAATTGACATAAAAATTCAGACAAATATATTACTTATATGTATGTCAAATCTGCAGAGGAGCACATTTTTTAGTACCTAATATTAAAAATCAATTTTTGTGTTAATTAAAATAAGTTTAAATTTCTAAACAATTTTTATTTAATGCAATACAATTTTATTTATTTTTTACTGACATACATATAATAAGAATGGACTGATCGTTCTTGCTTCAGAAATGGTACAAATATTGAACAGACTGTGGAAACCCTTTATTTAGTACAATTGTACACCGATTCATAATTTATTATTATTTGTACTAAGATGTTAGAAAATAGCATTGTATTAAATAATAATTGGATAGGAAGAAACTTGTTTTAATTAACACCCAAATTATTTTTTAATATTATTGAAAAATGTACTCCTCTGCAGATTTGACGTCAAACTTAATTGAGATAGACGTATATAAGCAATATATTTGTCTGAATTTTTATGTCAATTGCAACGCATTCCATTTAATACAACCCATTGACATATATACAGATATACTCGATCATATTAATGCGCTTTCAAATGACTTTACAACGGGTCCTGATGGGATCTCTCCAGCCTTCTTTAAGTCGTGCTGCCTTGCCCTGGCAGCGCCGCTTAAAATAATATTTCAAAAATCGCTCGATAATGGTTGTTTCCCTCAGCTATGGAAAAACTCTTTCATCATACCTATTCACAAAAAAGGTAGTAAAAGTGAAATCTCTAACTATAGGCCTATTGCAAAATTATCCTGTATGCCCAAATTATTCGAATCTATTATTTACTCTCAGCTATCGGTTTCATGTAAAGCCTTCGACAAGTTATCTCACTCCGTGATACTGTTTAAAATGGAAAAGTATGGGTTTCCCCCAACATTTCTAAAATGTACAGAGTCTTATTTAGATAACAGAACATATCAAATCTTATTCCGCCATTCCATCTCTAGAGTCTTGAAGGCTTCGTCTGGCGTACCTCAAGGGAGTCACTTGGGCCCGTTGTTCTTTATTCTGTCTATTGACGACATTGTCTCTGTGGTGAAGTACTGTAAGGTCTTGATTTATGTTGACGATGTTAAGCTTTTCGCTCAGATTAAATCTGTTCACGATTGTGACCTGGTACAGGGTGACCTTCAAACATTTTACAATTGGTGCGAGAGCAATAACTTGGTACTCAATATCGACAAATGTGAGGTTATGACTCTCCATAGGAATCAGACACCAATCACTTATGGTTATGAGTTCTCTGATTCCTCGATTCGCCGTGTGGACTCTGTCTATGACTTGGGTGTCAAATGTGACCACAGATTGAATTTTATCTCCCATATAAACTATATGGTATCAAAGAGTAGTTCTATGCTGGGTTTTATAAACGTTGATCCCGAGAGTTTTCGAATCCTACAATAACATTGCGTTTGTACACTTGCTTTGTGAGACCACTTCTTGAATGCGCTAGACAGGTCTGGTCTCCATTTTACGGTACACACATCGACCGCATTGAGTCTGTCCAGAGAAACTTTTTACGATTTGCTCTCAGACACCTACCCTGGAATAATTCATTAATTCTTCCACCTTATGAGGATCGCTTGAAGCTTTTGAATATGCACTCGCTTCAAATACGTCGTATGGTTGCCGATGTAACGTTTGTGCATCAACTAATAAACGCGAATGTTGATTCTCCGCTGTAAAATCTCTTTCCGCGATAATGGTCACAATTTGAGAAGACTACCTATGTTGCATGTTAACTCAGCAAGATCCAACTTCTGCATGTACGAACCCATTAACCGCATGTGCATTACTGTTAATACTAAGGCTGAGCATTTTGTAGTTGACGTTTCTAAGCATGTTCTAAAAAAACGTCTATATAATACTTAGTTCTCTGATTCTATATCACTTTGGATATCATTTCATCCGGTGTTTGGTTTATGTTTAGTTTAACATACTAATACTAACGCCGACTAAGTGATGAAACGCATGTATTGTTGACCGTTTATTTATTAAACGTGTCCATGCAGCGAGCTTGTGTTAAGCTGGTTCTGATAGTCTAAAATATATGGACTGCCTGATATTTCATATGGGTCAACTTTTTTTTTGGCAGGGTGTGAATTATCTTAATTTCAAGTTTTACTTTCGCTTTAATATTTATATTAAAAGTTCAACAAATTACAGAAGCATTCGAAATTATTTCTATTCTTGGAAGCTTATCTCCTACAACATCAAATATTTTTTAAACGTGATTTTTAAAGAAATAAAATTAAGTAATTTCTGCCTACCTGCCCCTAAAAGTAGGTATGGGGGACAGAGAAAGGATTACAAATATTGTATTGCCATCTATTTCTATTATATATATTCAACTGACATGTATAATATGGACTGACTACGTTAATGGAAATTCACTGCAAAAAAAGTGGGATCACTGCTTTGTTGCTGACTCTTTCGGTCTAAGCACCAAGTACCAACAGAGGAGAACTGTAAACAACAAATAAATAAGTGTGTTCGTCGAAATAAATATTTTTAAATTAATTATTTAGGGTTATTAATGACAAAAATGTTTAACCAAAGGCAATATATTGATAAGATGTGCAGACGAAATTCGAAACGTTTTATGATAAGCGCTTTTCGAGCTACGTGTTAATTTTTTAACTTCCCGCCAATGATTTTTTTCAATGTTGGCACCGGCGTAAGAAATTTTTTTTCTAACATAAGCAACTGAGCCCACATGAAATAGAAAGTTAAGCAGTCCATATTATATGTCAGTGATATATTCATTTGGAAAGCCACTGAACTGAAACTGGGCTATGGTGTATTTTGTATAGAACTTATTATTTATAGTTCCGCGGAATGAAGTAGTTAAACCGAAAAGAGCCAACTATAGAAAACTGATCCCATAATAATGTCAAATAATGTAAGCAATTTCAGTAGTATCAGCAGTCAATTTTATATATGGCAGTGATACAACCGTACTGTTTCCAAAATTGGTGTACAGTTGTGTAGATTTTGAGTTTGAAGGAGACAAACAAATTTTAACCAAAATTTGTGTCATTTTTTCATTATAGGAATTAGATCGGATAGCTCAGTCCATTCTTATTATATGTCAGTGCCTTACCCCGATTTAAATAAATTTAATTTTTATATCAGCTGATTGAACAAATGTCATATTTTTGATATACTTGTTAAAAGATTGAAGAAGCTAGAATTAACTGTTTAGATATATAACAATATCAGTAAATAGTACCAAGGTTTTTAGTTTTAAGTGTTTTAAAAAGTGAATACAAATTATCTTAATTGCTGCTAGCTAGTATTGCCTTATATTTGATGGCCAGTTCCTTTAGCCTAATTTTTTCTTCGCCCGTCATATGCGGTGCTTTTTTATTTGTCGCCAAAATAAATTGTCTCAAGTTTTATTCAAAACATTTTTATTGTTAAAGGCACTTCAACAAAGAATTAAAAGTTAATAAATAGTACCTACATCAAATTCTAATATAAATATTCTCAAGTTTATTCTATCAATAACACTTTTATTTGTAGGTAAAATTGTTTTTTCTAAAAGCACACCAACAAAGAATAAATAGTAGGTTATATCAAATAACTTCCTTAACTTTTCAAATAATATTTAAATTTCATCAACTGTCACGAGAACTGTCACTGATAGTTCGAAATTTTCGAAATGTTTTATTTTGAAGAGCTACAAAAATTTAATTACGGGTTGGTGAATACGGCCCTGGGTTTAGTACGTATTGAGGGGAGAAGAGATGTTTGTGTAGGCGGTAAGATCGTAGCCTTAGAACAGTTATATGTAGGTATATCTTCCATATTTTTAATCCTCTCACAGATATTAGGAATTCAATATCATGATTAGAACATAGTAGCAGGAGAGAGTGGTATACCTAGGTTTCAAAGGGTCAATGAAGAGTAAAGAAAGGGAAAACGGATTAACACAAACTTTACTTTTAATGAGTGCAGTACCAACAGTACGGATACCATTATTATAGTCAACTACCGTAGAAAAAAATACATAAAAAATTTATAAAGAATAACTCACCTGAAAATCTAGCAAGGAACTTATAAAATCCTGATTCTGATTTTTTCGTCAAACTGTAACGGCAGCAGCAGCAGCAAGAAATTATTCTGGTGCAAAACTTTTCAGACAAATCTGCTGTTTTATGTCGTCTATTTTGGCAGATATTCTTGAAAACATTCCAGCAATGGTTATGGTATTCCATTGCAGGTAAATTAGTAGCAAATATTTATTAATACAAGTTATTATTTATAACTTTTTTCGTTTAAATACTCTTCGTGAAAAGACAGATGTTCGTAATAAAATTCTTATCAACTTTTTTTACTAAAAATGTAAAAAATCGTTGTTTCGCAGTAAATATCACACTCAATGCACTTGTGATCAAATAGGCACTTTCTTTGATTTTTTTCGTTTAGAGTTTTTTCAAATACATTTTGTTGTTGATTAATTTATTCAATTTACGAAATCGTGAAAAAATTTTAAAATTCACACAATAATTGCGCAAGTTTTGTGCATGAATTGCAGTGGAAGTGGGTCTTTCTTCCAGTGGGTTGGACTTGGATTCATGATGTCTTTGTACAGATTTCATTGTAGAAAGATTTTCTGTTATGTTTTTGTAAATTCACTACCTAAATGGAATTTAACAGTTTCGGGATTTTCTGTTTTTAATAAGGCACTAATTTTAATAGAAATTAAATTTGAAAATTGTATTTTTTGTACAATGTAGTGAATTCTCATATAGCACGTTTAGCTCCAAAAATTTTATACGAAGCACTGTATAATACTTTTGTAACAAATTTTAAGTTCTTTATAAAAACAATTCGCAAAAAAATGTTTGTGCTGGGAGCATCTTCGCTCTACTTCTATTCTACTTCAAAGTAAATCGTCGCAATGGTACTACTAATCTGATCTGCAGCACGAGTGATCATATCCGCTTTCCGTTGCTTCTTCCTACGCGGCGAGGAAATTTCCAACGTTCTTCCATTCTTGACTGTGTTAGCCTTTCAATGAGCCGCTACGGTATGCTCCTCTGGACTCCAGTATTGTGATCGCACTCTTTTTAGATATTTCTTTATACAGTATCAAAACTGAATGTAGATAAGTCTTCTATCTTTCATAAGTCTGGTACTAGATTTAAATAGAAATAGCCATTCCTTTAATTAATTTAACATATCTCTATGCTTCCATGGTTATAGAGTGGAAAACTTCCGAAATACACTTTCTTGTAGAATTGGGAAGAATTGGCGAACTAGATTAACCAGAGTCACAGCATGTGTCTGCAATGGAATTTTCTTTTTCGTTTTCCACTTTTTCAATTATATATTTTAGTAAAATTCTTTCACAAGAACTAAAAAAGGCACTATTGTATATCTCTATATTTTAAATAAAATAAAATTGTACCACGAGTTTGTTGAATGTATTGAATTATATCTACCACTTCATCCACCAGACAGACCACACAACACAATCGAGTTTCTCACTTCACTGCACAGACAATTACTGCTTTATACCTCTTTGATTGTTTTCTCGCTAAAAGTTATATTTTTAATCATTTATTTGTAACAATTTACTTATAATTTTTGTATAATCCGGTTTTGTATTGAATTTTTGTAAAAAATTGGGCGAAAATAAGAAATTATCCGAGTTAACCTGACAAGAAACCACACCGATGTTGCCACTCGCCAAGAGATTCTTCACTCAACTGTGTATTAACTATACATACATACTGTACTGTACTATGTTCGTTCGATTCGAAATCGAAGAGGACGAAACGAAAGAACTTGTGGAGGAAAAGAGATCGAAGTCTAGCGCAGCGCAGATCAACCGCAATTTCCAATTCCACGAACAAAAATTCCGACAGTACAGATTTTCGAAAAATGGTGGTTCGACGTAGCCATTAGCCGACTAATGGCGCCGCAAATAATTCCCGTAATTATATTTTTTATTCAAAAATATATACTATAAACTCATGATACAAAGATAAGAGGTATGGCCGATTCGAGAGAAATTTTTTGTGTTGCTACGTCATGAGGTGCCTACTGTCATTTCCAGCGAATTTGTTTTGAGTTTTTCGTATTTTATTGACTGAAATACGTTTTGAATATATTAAAATAATTAACAAAATATTAGTTTCTTCGTTTAAATCACTTCGGGAAAAGTAATTATGTGCTAGTGGGAAAGCAAAGAAATTTAAAAATAGAAAATTTTTTTCACTGTGAAAGGACGATTGAAATTGAGACGAACAAATTTCTGACATTTGTCGCCAAAGGAGGCAAGCAATCAATTGACAGATTTTCCGGCCATACCTTGTTAATATTTGTATCATGCTATAAACTAACAATGTTTTCGCAATAATTAACTGGAACATGTTTTTTTTTAAATCATTTGCTGTTATACAAGCTAACTTGATCTGACTGATGTAAGCGAATCAGAGTAGGTATATACATCAAATATATATTTTGGAAGCACAAGAAGTAGAGGCAGGAGTGAATAAAATAAAGCCTGAGTTACAATGAGACGATACCGCTAAACCTGTCAAATTGTTAAAATGTATGACAAGGAATATAGAAGACAAGGTATTCCCGACTCGAACCACGTTCCGCCATTTTTGTTAAAACTCTTTTTCCCTTTTTCTTCATTCATTGAAGTACGTCACAGGGCATCAGCTGTAATGTGTCAAAATTCTTTGCGCTTGTACTGCCACTGTCAGATTTCCTTTTTCTTTTTTATTCATTCACTGAAGTACGTCACAGACTATCAGCTGTTTGATCAGCTGTGATATGTCAAAATTTTAATGGGCATACCTTGTTTCTTCTATATACCTTGATGTATGACAGCACTCAAGCGTAACTGCGCTGTGTGTCGCTAAAGCCTGAGTTACCTGATGCTGACGCGCACACAGTGCCTGTTGCTTATGAGCTGTTCCAATGACGACGCTCTAACATGTGTTGAATTTCCGTTCCATTATTACATAAGATCATTAAATCGTAAATAAATAAATCAATTATTTTTAAATACTGAGGCATTACTTAAAACTTACAATTTTCAGTCACAATTTCAATGTTTTGCAAAAATAAATTGCCTCCAGTGCAGCTGTGAAGGTGCTACGCGTCATAAGTTGAAATATTTTCAACTTTAAGCAACGCGACGCGTCAGCAATTATCTTTAAAATTTACGAAATTTCTTAAAAAACACTCGTTTGTATAAAAGCGCAAACACAAATGTGTTGACATTTTACAAGTTCCACACCAGCTGATATTATTAAAGACTACATAAAGCTGTACCAGTTGCAGAAAATGTACTCAATTTGATTATTTCCCAGGTTCCACTTCACTAAAAAGTTGAAGTGAGTGGAAATTTTTTTCGTACTACCGAAAGTAAACTGGTGGGTATGTCAAGAGGAGGTGACGGACTGAAATCGCGGTTACTTGGGACAGTAACTTCGCTTATGTTAACTATACTTAAACTATACTTTAGCAAAACACTGCACCTAAGCTTGAGTACTTTCATATATTTTAACTTTTGATAGATTTAGCAAGAGCGTCCGCGACTCGCGACAGTGTGACATTGTAACTCAGCCTTAAGGGAGTTCCTGACGCTAGCATGGTAGCTCACCCCCGAATACTTCTCACCTGTAAAAACTGCCTAAAACTTCCGTGTGTGGGCTATGGCTATAAAACGGAAATTATAAAGGTTTTGCCCAAGGTATATAGAATACAAGTATTTCTCATTACGAACCATGTTTCACATTAGGTGACGTAATATCGTGAAATGTATAGGAAAGCACGGTACAGAGAACACAATACACTCTCAAGGTATATAGAATACAAGTTATTCCCATTACGAACCACGCTCCGCCATTTGTGACGAAATATCGTGCAAATGTATAAGAAAGCACGGTACAGAGAACACAATACTCTCTCTCCTCTCTATGTCCTTCCTATAAAAATGTTTACACATTAGTCACAGAATCACATCACGGGCTATCAGCTGCAATGTGTCAAAATTTTAATGGAAATAGCTTGTCTTCTATGTATATACCTTGATACTCTCTCTCCTCTCTGTCTTTCCTTAAAAAACGTATATACATTAGTCACAGAATTACGTCACAGGCTATCAGCTACAAGCTGTCAAAATTTTAATGAGAATAGCTTGACTTCTATATACTTGGCTTTTGCCGACCACCAAAGAAAATTGTTCTCAGCTAAAAACGAATAAAATAAAATATGGCACTTCTTTTTTAATGTAAAAGTTACCGGCACTGTTTTCTGAAGAATATAATGGTCAGTTCAAAAATTTACATTTGTTTATGTTTCTGTACATTACTATGAAAAAATATTATGTGGGAAAGGACCCTGTGGTAAATCCATTCTTGATAGCGGGAAACACAGTGCTAGCCGTTCCAACCTCAGCCTCAGCCGCAACTTTGACAGTTCTGTAGAATACATAGGATCAGGTTATGAAGAACCTAATGGCAAAGTTGGTGAGGTCGACCAGGGGCTGGATTCCGTAACTGTGAAGAAGTTGCAAGTGTACACGATTTGAAAAACTCACGTGAGCGCAAGTGTACACTTTTGCACTTCAAGCGATTCCGTAAGGATCTATGTATACTTAAGTGCTGAATGAAATGTTTTCTGTGCTGAATGTTGTTTAAGTGAGAAAATAGTCTGTTTGAAGAAGTTAAGTTTAGTTATAAGAAATGAGTTACATGAATTCACTAGTTTTAAGGCGACTACAGCTTAGAGAATGGTAAAATACTTAACATAACAAATAATTTTGAAAATACCGTTTGACAAAAACTCACAGGTACCTATTCAAAATTCACAACCAAAATGGCCATGAGAAAATATTAATTAAAGTGTACACAATTTTGACAGAAAAACTCATTTCCACTTTTGCGGAATCGGAACAAAGCGGTGTACACAAAATTTTGTGTACACGAAAACTCATAGTTGCGGAATCCAGCCCCAGGAGGGGGATGGCTGATTTACATTCCTCGAACATTGCTAGAAAACAGAGTAAAGAGTTTCGTCTTATCTGAAAATACTTTAGAACGATAAGGACAAAAGATAATCCAGCAAAATTTTACTGAGTTAAATGTCAAAATCCCCGACGAAGAGGAAATTTTTACTGCCATAATTAGCCATAAAAAGCTCTAGCCAGAAGTATATTTCATGGCAGTAAATTTTGCTATTACGGCAGCAAACTGATACATACAACTACAAGCGGGTGCAATAACAATTGTTTAAGCAGGATTTACATTATGATGACATCAAATTTTTACAGAAATTGTGAGGGAGATAGTTTATTGAAATTTAAATGCTGCGGAAGCAACATCGCATTACCTGACACGTACAGTCCACTCTACTTTTTATGGCAAAACTCTCAAACTGTCTAATTGGAAATTGTCAAGTTTTTAATCGTTTTTTCGTAGATATTCGAGGACGGATCAAGAAAAGAAATATAATTTTACAAGTTCTAAAATATTGCATGAAAGCACGCAGGAGTTCGAAGGAAAGGATGTGATTATATCGAAAAAAATTGTCACAAATTATCAGGTGTTAACTTCTTCAAAAAGACTATTTTTTCACTCAAACCACATTCAGCGCAGAAAAATTTTCATTCAGCACTTAAGTGTACACAGATCCTTACGGAATCGCTTGAAATTCAAAAGTGTACACTTGCGTTCACGTGAGTTTTTCAAATCGTGTACACTTTACCTCGCTGTGTCGTTGACTGCTGCTGGCGGCGCCCAAATATTTGTGTTGCTGTGTGTCGCTTTTTTGTTTTTTATTTTTTGCTTTTTTGTTTTTGCCTTCAGCATGCAGAATTTCATTTTAGATTTCTGCAACATTCGCGGATTAAGAGCAAATCGGTTTTCGGTGTACTGCCACCTTAACTCAAAAAATCCGGCAATTCTTGCGCTAAGTGAAACCAAAGTCGTTTCTGATGCTGATATTAATCAGTATCACGTCCCTGGTTACAGCTTCGTGCCTCTTTTTTCTCAGCATAGAGGGATCGCAGTATATATTCGGAATGATGTTGCCTTTACTATTCTTCAAGATTTTCCTTCTGCCAATCCAGAGTTTAATTACATCTGGATTAGGTTCAAACTTCACAAGCACATCATATACTTCTGTTTCCTTTATCGCAGCCCAAATATGTCTGATGACGACACGGTATCCGTATTTGACAATATCTCCAACAATATTGATCATTTGCTTTCTCTCTCCCCCTCTTCCGAAATCGTCCTGGCAGGCGATTTTAATGTTCATAATATACCGTGGCTCAGACATTCTTCTACCACAAGTCCTGCGGGCCGTTTCGTTGAACTCTTCTGTGAATCATTTAATTTGCAACAGCTAGTGGATGCACCAACGCGAATTCCTGATGCAGCTGGAGATAAAGCTAATTTACTCGACTTGTTTCTAACATCCCATCCTGACAAATATTCCATTTCAGTCGGTTCCCCTCTTGGAAATTCAGACCATTGTTTAATCACGGCTCAATTTACCACCTCAAACCTGTGCCGCCCAACTGCTCCACCTACAAGTAGGCTTCTTTGGCACTATAAGAATGCTGATTGGGAAAGTCTCAATAAGTATCTTAAAGAAATTGATTGGTCGGTCTGTTTTGCTGCGAGGGATGTTGATGAATGCACATTACAATTTAGTAACATACTAAATCTTGGCATGCGTGAATACATTCCGTATTCTTACAGCAGGTCTCAACAACAGCATGATCGCTCCTGGTTTAACGATAAGTGCAACCAAGCTATAAAAGCGAAAGAGTCTGCTTTTCGCGCCTATCAATTGCATCCATGTCCGGAAATGAAACAAGTCTATAAGACTGCACGGAACACCTGCAAGTCCATTATCCAGAGAGAAAAATTTCTTTTTGACCAGAATATTAGACAAAGAATCTTGGCAAGCCGCAAAGGTAGCAAAGGTTTCTGGTCCCTGGTCAAAACCATCAGGAACAATTTCACCAGTTCCTCTATACCTTCACTACTTAATAATGGTGAAGTGATTGTTGACTCCCTGGATAAAGCTAATATTTTAGCTGCTAGATTCGCTTCAAATTCTCGCCTTCCACCAACTTCACAAACACCTGTTTTGCATCGCCCGTGTGAATGTGTACAAGAGCCAATACACATTCGTACGAGGGATGTGTTCAGGGTCCTTAAGGGGATCAACGTCTCCAAAGCCGCAGGCCCTGATGGTTTTTCGCCCCTGTTAATTAAAAGCTGCGCCTCTTCCTTGGCTAAACCTCTGCGCAAACTCTTCTACTTGTCTTATTCGACAGGAAAATTTCCAACTGCTTGGAAGCTAGCTCACGTTCAGCCTATTCCCAAGAAGGGAGAGGGTAGCGATCCCTCAAATTATCGACCAATTGCGATCACTTCGATTCTTTCAAAGGTTTTTGAATCTATCATTAACTCTAAATTAATGAAGTATCTTGAAACTAATCATCTCATCAACGATCGCCAATATGGCTTCCGAGCTGGACGCTCATCTGGAGACTTGCTGACTTTTCTTACGGAACGTTGGAACCGTAGTCTTCACAATTTTGGTGAGTCTAAAATCGTTGCCCTAGATATTTCAAAGGCCTTTGATAGAGTCTGGCATCCAGCCCTTTTAGCCAAACTCAAAGCACTTGGTCTCTCCCCTCCTCTTCTATTATGGATTGAAAGTTTCCTATCTAGTCGCCAAATACGTGTTGTATTAGATGGCGTTACATCTGAACCGCATCCCATAAATGCCGGTGTACCTCAAGGCTCTGTTATCTCTCCAACTCTCTTTTTAATTTTCATTAATGATCTGCTTTCCCTTACTTTCAATCCCATCCATAGTTTCGCAGATGACAGTACTCTTGATTTTGCTTACTCCTTTGACACTCTTGCGGAATCCAGGGGGAATGCTGCATGTGTTAAACGAGATTGCATGACTAGATCATTGAATAACGATCTTAACAATATCCTCGCTTGGGGCAAAGCGAATCGCGTCGAATTCAATGCATCAAAGTCCCAAAGCTGTCTTATCTCATTAAAACAAGATCATAACTTAACCACACCCGTTTCTTTTGATGGAGCATTAATTTCTGATTCACCGTCACTAAGCATTCTTGGCATTAATATTTCCAGTAAGTTAAACTGGACAGATCACATCTTCTCTGTTGCCAAAGAAGCATCGAAATGTCTTGGATTTCTGAAAAGGTGTAAGAAATATTTCAGCCCGTCAAATCTAGCGCTCCTCTACAAGTCCTACATTAGACCTAGAATGGAGTACAACTCCCATATATGGGCCGGGGCTGGTCGCACAGCCTTAGCTTCATTGGATATTGTCCAAAAGAGAGCCTTCAAGCTCATTGGCGATTTGGCAATAACTTGTCATATCGACTCACTCGAGCACCGCCGCAATGTTGGATGCCTTTCGCTCCTTTATCGCTATATGCATGGTCAATGTTCTGATGAAATATCTAGTCTAATCCCTTGTAGAATGATTCCTGCACGCAATACTCGCGCTGCAAACCGCGCACATCCTTTAACCCTTCAAATTACTTTCGGCCGTACAGTAAAATTCCGTGATGCTTTTTTATCCCGAACAGTGCGAATGTGGAACAGCTTACCATCTTCTGTTTTTCCTCCGGCGTACAATCTGCGGAAGTTTAAGGGCGACATACATCGGCACCTCCGCCACTCTCCTCATATCCCCTAATCCTTTCCCTATCTCCTTCCTGCCATGCTGTGCTTTGCATCATAGGGTATCCCCTGAGCTTGGCTTAATAATATAAAAAAAAAAAAAAAAAAAAAACTTGCAAATTCTTCACAGTTGCGGAATCCAGCCCATTGAATAAATAACTAATAAGGAAGCGGGGTTTCGTGCGAATACATTTCGCCGAGTGGCTTAGGTTTTAACCTGATATGCCGTTTCCTTATTAGTTATTTATTCAATGATCCAGCCCCGATTCTGACCTTTTGTCGTACTTGAATGTCAAAACATACGACTAAATGAAATGAACTTTTCTACTGATTTTTTCGTGTTTTTATTCAGGTCAGCAACCCTTGCATGACTTAGAATGAACTGAAAATGTCACTTCACATTACAATTCCAAAATAATATTTCGAATTTAAGCACTTGTAATGCTCTAATTAGACGTAGAATTTTTATTTACCAGTGCAAAATTTTTCTCACAACCTCTCGGAGCAGTTAACTAATTTGTCGTATATTTAGTCGTAGTTTTTGACGTTTGTTCACCGAAAATTTATTAGGAACGACGTGGGAAACAATTTTTTAGGCAAGTATAGTTATAAAATATAATTTTGTGTACTTTACACACCTTTTTATATTAAATTAAATTAAAAATACATAACAAAAACGATGAAATATCAAAAAATTCCTTCATATACCGAGATTTGTTTACGTTTATGACAGCTGAGAAACTCCCAGGGCATGGTATATAGAAGACAAGTATTCTCATTAAAAATTTTGAACGAGAACTGTGACGAGCTCCTTCCTATAACGTATATACAAGACAGAGAGATGAGAGATTATATTGTGTTCTCTGTACTGTACTTTCCTATACGTTCGGACACAAATGGCGGAACATGGTTCATAATGGGAATACTTGTCTTCTATATACCTTGCTCCCAGGGTATATTGGCATAGTGATAGCGAATAAGAACATTTTCGATGGGAGCAAACGTAATATTTTCAACCACATATCTTGTTGCCCCGCTCTCTATATTGATTCTACTGCACGGCTGTAATGATCTTTCACTACAGATACTAACAAAACCAGGATTTGACTACGCTAAATTTGACTAATCACACTGCCTGTATTCTCTATATTTTTTGTCTTTTTTCGTAAGGTTTTAACGAGTTTGATTTTTTGTTATTTTTTCTTCTTTCTTTCTTTTTCTAGCCGCTTGCAATTTAAATGTAAAATGATCGGAAATCTCGCCTGCTTCCTTGTTGTTGAGTTACCTTTGACATAGGTACCTATTATATTATTTATCTCAATTTTGAAAGAAACAAATTCAAAATTGCAAAATTAACAAAAACAAAAAAAAACCGAAATTGTGATGATTGTGTTGTTCCATTACAAAAACAAAAACTCGTAAAGCTGCGCTGCACCGGTGTAGAACTCGTTGAAAAGAATTCAACATTAGAGAAAATTTACTACCAACAAGAAATGACAATAAAAAATGGGAAATCATTTAAGTATTATACATACATATATCCAGAAATTCCTATTTATTTACTTCCGTTTATTCCCACGATGCATTTGAAAATATTTCAATGAAAATGTCCTTCTGTGCAATTTTATGACCCTTGGACCACATTGCTTGTTGTCTTGCGTCCGATGAAAAATATCTTATTTACTGCACATCTAGTTCAAAATACAGTTGAAAATGCAGGTACTACCTGCCCAACACTTACAAAGAGTTCAAAAATAAGAAGGAAGGTCATCAACATCTTACCTTTTAGGAAGCAAAACAGGTAAAACGATTCGCACGCATCCTTTTTACCAGGTAGGTATTTCTAGGTTTCAGTTCTGATCCCATCTTTAACTAATTTGGTGGTCCCTTTAACCTTTTGCAATTACGCATAAAAAACAGTCTTTTAATTTTGCTTTTTTATATCCATAAAATAATTCTACTTGACCCAAGTAGTATATGTACGTGACGTGCCTTAAACAGTGATTACGGCCTTATGGAACGTGAGGAAACAGCGTTTGGTCGATTTATGTTAACTCTGGCCATTCAGACAATCATTGTGTTTGGACTCGAATGAAAGTTCCTTGAGAGTTATGATTTTATGAATTCATAACTGGGCTGGTTTAGACGGTGTAGTTGTTGCGTTGCGTGATCGTCCATTCTGTTTTGTGCAAGAAAGGAAAAACTTGCTGTGCGTTAACACAGTATAGCTTTTGCATGGCGCGCGCGAAAACAAGAGCAGTCCTTTAATCGTTTATTTCGTCATCAAGAACATTCTTCTCTAGGTTGACTGAAAATTATTTGGACTGTTAATATTTTTATTGAATATCTTGCGCAATTTGAAATTCCAAAACTCAAATTATAAAAATATCATTTCTATATTAGACATTAATATGAGTTTTAGCTGAAGAATATATGGAAATTGCTGAGTTTAGAAAATGCCGGGCTTGCTTTAAATGCTTACTCAAGCAGCGATAGTGAGATAATTTAATTGTTACGGGCTTACTAAACGCTGTCTCGGCCGTTCTACAACTTGCAAGTCCAAAAAGGAAAAGGAAATGTTCGGTGCAGCGGTGGAAAAAGCGATTAAATTCATTCAATTTTAACTTGCAAATTAAGAGGAAAGGACCACTTTTCTCAGATGCTGCAATTAATCTCATTTCTTTCGCATATTGTCCACGTAATACTTCAATTTTATTGTGCATGTCGTGCACAGTATTTGCGTTATTACTTTTTTGTAGTTCACTCCAAAGTACTTTAAGAGATTTTTCTCCCTCGTCTCTTTTTATATAGTCATTATGTTTTGTATTGTACAAGTTCTTACACCCTTGATAATATAGCAACAGTTTTTCAACTAATTGGTGGTTTCACCTTAAGCTAATTTTATTGTAATTGTGAAAATGTCAAAGTGTTGTATAGTAAAGGGTTTTCCAATAAGAGGTGTTATTTTAATTAGCCCGCTATTTCGGTAGATGTCACTTTTGGATCTGTCATTTTTTGACATTTGACAAGTAGAAACTACGCCATTAACAAAAATGGAACGATACTTGCTCCAACAATGCATTGAAATTATTAAAATTCACTATAAAAATGGTGAAAATGTGGCAAAGACGGTTCGTAAAACTCGAACATTTTTGGGTCGTCGTGAAGCACCTTGTCGGACCACAATACAGAAATTGGTAGAAAAATTCGAGCTGTCGGGACAAGTTAGTTATGTGAAGAATAAAACCCGTGCACGTCGCTCAAGAACAACCGAGAATATTGCTGCTGTAGCCGAAAGTGTTGAAGAAAACCCAGGCAGTTAACACAAGAACTCAAGCCGGCCGATCATCAACAACGTCGAGTCTTTGCTGATTGGGTCCTTGAAATGCATGAAAATGATCCGGAATTCCATCGAAAACTCATCTTGAGTGATGAGGCCCATTTCCACCGATGGCTTCGTCAACAAGCAAAATTGTCGCATCTGGGGATCGGAAAACCCAAGAGTTATTGTTGAAAAGCCTCTCTATCCTCAACGTGTGACTGTTTGGTGCGGTTTTTGGTCCCGCGGGGTCATTGGACCTTACTTTTTCGAAAATGAGGCTGGAGCAACAGTTACGGTGAATGGATTGCGCTATCGACAGATGATTAATGATTTTTTATGGCCGGAATTGGATGGTATTGATCTGGACAACGTTTTCTTTCAACAAGACGGCGCTACGTGCCATACAAGTAACGAAACCGTTGATCTTTTACGGGAAAAGTTTCCTGACCGTGTTATCTCTCGAAGAGGTGATCACAATTGGCCACCGAGATCTTGTGACTTAACACCTTGCGACTTCTTCCTTTGGGGCCACGTGAAAGAGAAGGTCTACGCCAACAGCCCAGCGTCGACTCAAGACCTCAAAGATGGAATTCGTGAGGCTATCGAGGACATAGGGCAGCCACTTTGCGATTTGGTTATGGAAAATTTCATGAAAAGGGTATGGTCCTGTAGGCGTGGTCGTGGTGGTCATTTGGCTGATGTTATTTTCCATTATTAACGGCATACCTTCCTCTTCATAATGAAATAAAGATCCGATCATTTATCTCAAAAAATGGCATTTTTCTTTGAATATCAAAATAACACCTCTTATGGGAAAGCCCTTTATAAGAGCAAATATTAGGAATTTTGAAGTAAAATATCCCGGAAAGCAGAAGTGACCGCTAAATTTTTTTTTCAGATTTGGTGGTTTCAGGTGTTTTTCCATGAATGTGCAAAGTTTCAGCGCGATTGGAGAAGTAAGTAAACTTAAGCCGAATTTTTATTGGGTTTGCGGCGGTAGTTCTAAGTGGAGTGCAGATTTTTCTTGAATTCCCAGCAAACAATTTTTATCTTCCGGACGAAAAATACCCCAGACGGAAAGGTAGCGATCTCTTCCATACGAGAAATTAATCGCAACTTTGTTGTAATTTTATTTATTGCTTAGGAAATATTGCAAAGCTGATATAAATTCAATAAGAATTAAATTCGCGGTGGGGATAATAAGAAGAGACGGAAGATACGTGTCTCTATTTTTCCTTCCTTCTAATAAAGATTCGATATCTCTTTATTGCGAGTTTATCAGAAAGAAGACAAGTATTGGTGTTTTATCTTGCTTCTCATAAGTCCGCAACAAGCATTATATTCTTTTTTACCTGAAGGCGATAAATTATTAATAACATAAAGTCACTTGAAAACTCTTGGTGAGGATAATATTTACCAATCGCTCTTGTAATTGGGATAAAACAAATTACAAATAATAAAAAACAATCAATTGAAACTATTTAACTTTATTTTAATGAAATTGATTTCTTCACTTCTAAAACTTTATATTTATGAGAACAATACCTTTTCTTAAACGAAGTACAATAAATAATTTCGCGGCCGTACCGGAATATGATAAAAATTAGACTAACTTACATTTATAATTACATTACCTTCTTTGCTCTATATTATATATATATATATTATATTTCTCTTAAGTTTGATAATTTACCCGTGTGAAAGAATGTGTATGTGACAATTTTAGGTTTTTCAGTTTTGTGTGAAAGGAAATATATTAGTCGTATTCTTTATAAAGTGCATTCAAGAAGTATTTGTATGATAATATGATATTTGTAAATTTTAGGCGTAAGCGGTTTCGTGCTGTGAAAATACCGGATGATGGAATAAGGTGTCATGGTATGATCGTGGGATAATTAATGCACCGAATGGAAAGGTAATTATGATATATGTATACGTTATATGTAATTACTATATTATAGATTTGTTTACTATAACTCCCCCATCGTTTCATTGAGGCTCCGACGAAACTTTAAAAACAGTTTCTCTAACTGGAATATATTTCTATCAATTCCCAATTTTTTACATTTTTTAGGTATAATTCATCTAACTCTACATCTGGGATAGTTTTTCCTTCCTTAATTTTCGTTACAAAATTTGGTAGTATTATTTTGTCGTATATCACTTTTCCAAAATTTTCAAACATATATTATTTATTTCTATTTTACAATTTTTGAATTTTATTAAATATGTGCAGCTCAATTTCATATTTAGATTATTACAATTTTGTTTTATTATTGTTTCCTGAAGGTTTTTCGTTATTATAACGCCTATTGTTAATTCCTTTACCTCTACAGTAATTGTAGTTATCCTAGTTTCTTTTGAGCTCATAATATTTCTAATACGGTTTTTCTTTAGATTATCTTTTACTGGAAATTCAAATGCTACATTTTTGTCGTTTACCAGATTTTCTTTGTCTTTTAGGAGTATGGATTTATTTTGGGAGTCTGGGAGTAGCTGAATTAAGACCTTCGAATAATTGTACTCGTCAAACTCTGGAATAAGTAGGACGATTATAATTTGATCTCGATAAGTAGTTACTGCCTTCTTTATTTCCTTGAGACTATCGGTATTTGTAATTAGTTCTAGTTCTTCTTTACCTAAGATATTTCTTGTGAGAATCTCTAATTTGCTAGAAAACAAAATTTCTTCTATGTCATCTACATGGTTTCTAAGGAGTATCATGTCGTGATTGATCTGATACATATATTGTATTAATTTCATTTCCTGTTCTAGAGTTATTACCCTGTTAAAAGAGTTCAAGTAGTTTTCTATTGTAAACTGTTGATTTGTGATGTGGGAAGTTAAGTTTTGAATTTGGTCGGATAATTCTTTTTTTATAAGGACCTGCTTATTATTCTCATTGGTTAACTCAACATTGTATTCGAATAATTTATCTAACTTGTTTTTGATCTGAACTTCGTCTTCGTGGTCCATCGTTCCAGCTAAATATTTGAGACCTGCACCTAGTATGTTTATGAGTGCTCTCTTTTCTTTAAAATGTGGTTTTATACTATCTATTTTAGCTTCCAATAAAATGAGACTTTGGTTAATGGTATTATACATTGGTTCTACTAAACTTGACTTGGGTTTGAGTGCCAGGAAGTTTGTTTTTATGCGATTTTTGGCCATTTCAAATTCTGTTACATTGACTATATGTAAGGCTTTACGATAAGTCTTTATTACCTTAATATTCTCCAAGTTCATTGTCAGGAAGCAGTTATTGTTGTTCAGGTCGTTCAGGTGTATTTCCTGTGTCTTGTCCATTGGTAGTATTGTTATTACGATTACAGTTAGTATCAGTAGCATGTATGTCATCATCGTTTTTGAAATGAAAGTTTTTTGTCTATTAGTTCGTTTTGTTCGGGTCAGTGTATTATTAGTTTTTATTGTCGGTTTATCTGTGGTTTGGTACTTTTTCCTTGGTTTAACGTGTGCCCTGTAACATTTATAACGATTATCGACGTCTTCAACGTGGTCTTCGTCCACTTTTTCTGTGTTGATTTTCCTATATTTTTAGTGGTTCTTACCTCCTCTAATTTCCTTTATAAAATTCTGACCATCTTCCAGCGGGATGTTTTTTCTATTCTGATTAAGTTTTTCAATAACCTTTTATTTTTTCTCTAAGGTTTTGTCGTAAATTTCCTTATACTCTTCGTGGTGTATTTTTCCATTGATAAAGTCAATAGGTCTTTTGTTAGTAGTTGAGTGTATGGTGTTGTTATAAAATCCTATGATCTTTAGAATCTTCTCCTCTACTGTTCCTTGATTGTTTATTTCATCATGTTTTAGGAGTCGAATGTGCTCGTTTATGGTATTATGCAATCGCTCGATATCGGCATTTGACTGTTAGATGTAAAATGTATTTCAATACTTCGATTTGCCAAGAATTCTCTAAGAGGTAGTGCTTTGAAGCCTAATTCATTATCCACTACAATTTGTTTAACATCACCGAACTGGCTAAAATAGTACAAAAGCGCTCGCTTGAATTCTGTCCAAGTTCTTCCTAAAAGTTTTATTGCGAAGGCATGTTTTAAAAATTTGTCTATCACGGTCAAAAATAAGGATTTTCCTAAAGTGTAGAATACATCTGCATGTATTATTTCTCTGAGGCTCTGAGGTGTTTCAGTAAATTTGAGCAAAGGTTTCGATGGTTTTTTGGAATATTTTTCTATGTTGCATATATCACAATTATTTATAAATTGCCTTATCCGTTGCGTTAATTTTGGGTTATAGTAACATAGTTTTAATTCTTTTAAAACTTGATCTATCCCTCTATGATTATTTTCAGATGTTCCTTTTCTATTAAATTTGCCAGTTTCTCTTCGTCGGTCACGTCCTCTAAGAATGTAAGACAGCGTATTAATTTGAATTTACGGTTGCCTGAAAACTTTTGACTAAATGTGGCTTCAATAGTATGGAAGAAATCTTCGTCTGTCGTATAGATTGCGTTCAGTCCATTTGGGTTGAAATGGTTTTTTAATAACATAACAGCGGTTGATTCGTCTAAAAATTTCATGTATATGGTGCTACGGTTTTTATAAAATATTTTTGTGTTTTTTATTTTTAGGGATCCCGTATTTGACTTATTGATTATAAGTCTTGAACACATTTAGTGCTGAATTGCTAGTGGGTATTTTAGGGTCTTCTATTAATAAGTTCCCTTCTGATGCTTCTATACGGGATAATGCATCTGCATTACTCTTTTTCGTACCCTTTTTATATCTGATCTCATAATCGAATTCAGATAATTTTAACCTCCATCTAATAAGCTTGGACTTCGGTTCCTTAATTGAAAATAACCAAGTTAGTGGTTTGTGATCAGTTTCTACTATGAACTTTCTCCCGAAAAGGTATGGGGGGAAATATTTTGTGGCCCACACGATTGCCAATAGTTCTTTTTCAATTGTACTATACTTGACTTCATGGTCATTTAAAGTACGACTCGCATAACATACAGGATGGTTTTCCTGTGAAAGGACGGCACCCAGTGCATATTGACTGGCGTCTGTAGTAAGGGTAAAAACTTTACTAAAATCTGGATATCGGAAAATGGGATCGTTTATCAGAAGTTTTTTTAGGGTTTCAAAGCTTTGCTGATATTCAGGCTCAGATAGATTTATCTTGGTGTCCTTTTTTAAATACTTAGTCATTGGTTTCGCGATCTTAGAATAATCCTTTATAAACTTTCGGTAATATCCGGTTAGCCCTAGGAATTGCTTAATTTGCTTACTATTTTTTGGCATTGGAAAATTTCTTACGCATTTCACTTTGCTCGGATTGGGTTTGATACCTTCTGGAGTGACTATATGTCCTAGATATTCAGTTTTCTTCTTTAGGAATTCTGATTTGTCCATTTGGACTTTTAAGTTTACTTTACTCTCAATCTATTAAAAATCTTTTTTAAAGAGTCGATGTGTTCTTGAAGAGATGTTGAAAAGATTATAATATCGTCTAGATATACTAGACATATTTTATTAATGAATTCTTTTAGGACATATTCATTAATCTTTGGAATATCGCCGGGGCTGTTTTTAAATCGAATGGCATACGCAGAAATTCGTAGTGGCCATTTTCGACACTGAAAGCCGTTTTGTGTACGTCTTGCTGATCGATTTCGATTTGGTGAAATCCCTTCGCCAAATCGAGTGTCGTAAAGTATTGACAACTCCATATTTTCTCTAAAATTTCATCTATATTAGGCATGGGGTATTTGTCGTCGACTGTTACCTCATTAAGTTTACGGTAGTCGATTACAAGTCTCCACTTCGTCTTACCGCTGGCATCTGCCTTCATAGGTACAATTCAGATCGGCGCGGAGTATGGGGAGTTGCTGTGACGAATAATATTTTTTTGTAACATCTCTTGGATTTGATTTTCGACTTCTTCTTTATGTACATAAGGATAGCGATAGGTTTTACATTGAATAGGAATGTCATTGACTGTGCGTATCCCATGTTTTATAACATTAGTAAAAGTGAGATCTGAATTCTTATTGTAGAAAATATCAGTGAATCTTTTCACAACATTTAGAAGTGCATTTTGTTCTTCTGGATTCAAATGGTTAATTCTCAATTGATCCATAACAGGCGTTTTATCCTTTTCCTCGATAATATTAAAATTCTCTTGGTCGACCTTCTCTGTCTCCAATGGTTGAGAAATTTCTAATTTGGTTGTTTCATTTTTTAACTTCTTAACTTTTGCGCGAATTTGAAAATTATCTATATTGTAAATTCCCTCTTCTATGACAAACGAGTTGTCTTTAAGTCGCTGTTCTTTGATGAAACCTAGTCCTTCCTTCTGCGATACGGACAAGTTCATTTCGATTTCCTCATATTCCTTGTTCTGTGATATATTTTTATCTATATCGTTCCTTAGTTCGAAGTTTAAGTCAACCGTTTTTGTTCCTGATATTAATATTTTATTCTTATAATCGACAATTGCTTCTATCTGAAGGGTTGGCTTGGCGGGGGTCTTGGTTGTTCGTTAGAAGGTGGTCTGTAAGAGCATAGATGGCATAAGAACTAGATGTCGCATACAGTACCCAAGAAAAGTACACATATTTTAAATAGCTGGTCCATTCCAGAATAGACCACAACATGTTTCTAAGGCACCGAGAACAAATGTTGCTTTAACAGCAGTTTTGTATTCATTTGGTCGACTCCCTCAACGTGATAGATGCCCGAAAATATGAATCACTCGACGTATCTATCATCATTTCTCTTTTCATGTTGCTGTACTGAACAAACTAAAGGAATGATGCACAGCACGATATACAGAGTAACAAGGTATGATTGTCCGGGCTGTCAAGTGCGTATGACGTCACACGAATCGACTCTTAAAACGGGAAATATAAAGTGCTAATATTTATGTAAATTTATTCCACTGGATCCATTAAAAAAGGTTGCAATAAATATAATATGAGTTTCTTACCATAAATATACCTTGAATTTGTTAATTTAAAGCTCATTTCAGGGAAATCAGTTCGGATCTAAACAAAGTGCCACGAAAGTTTTATCGATAAAAAATGCAAAATAAGACTGAAATACCACTTGTTTGCACTCCTAATTGAATATTTAAGATCTTTTTATTATTTCTATAGTGAAATTAGTTAGTGGTAATCGTAATTTTCTCAAATAGAAGGCAAATTGGCAATGCATCATAACTACGTGTAAAAAGTGGGGTTAGTGTCAAATTAAAATGTGGAATACAATTCTAATAATCCAGTGAATAAATTTACATAAATATTAAACTTTAGATTATTTACTTTTTAAGAAACGCGTCATGCGAATCGATTAACACCGATAATGGCGAATCTATGGGGCCGGATCTTAGAATATATAGCAAACAGGAATGGTTGAATCGTGTAAAATTCGTGTACATGAGCGTAATTTGTCAAGAGCAGGAGGTTATACATAGGAGTAAGTGAGATGCTGGGAGGAAGATTTGTCAAATCTGGGTGCAGAATTGTCAAATGTGATTTTGTTTTGTGAACAACTTTATGCAATTTAAAATTCTGTTGCGAAATTTAACAAAAGTACGGAAGTAATTCTTTTCAAAACTATTTATGTTTGAAGTTTATTTTGTGCAAAGTTTGATAGTACCACTAGTGCCTGTTAAAATCTTCATATCAATTAAAAGAAACAGAAATGAAGTGTTCGGTCAGTGCTTGCAAATATAAATTGGATTATAAACTAGGGAATCCTGTTTGAGGCAACTGCACTACCTAAATTATCTTTTTTGTTAATAGAAGCAAAGTTTTATATTAATTAATTATGTGAATTGTTTCAAAATAAAGCAGAAAAAGAACATTTTTTACCACAGATGCTCCGCTCAAAACCTTTGTTTACTTTTTGCAAACTAAAAGTTGCAATAAGGATGGCGTGTAAATACATGTAAAATTGGGCTACCAACACAACCAGAAATTCAATACGCAAAATGGCCACTATTGCTGTTTGCTCTATATTCTCAGGGCCGGATAGTCATACTTTTTGGTATGTATACCGTGGATGCACAGCACACCATATTCAGTGCGGTGTATGGAGCGTAAACGCATTCACAGCAATGCTCATTCAACAGAATAGATCTGACATCAGTCGCTGTGATTACTAGAGACGAGCGTAATCTACGAGTAAAACAAGGGTATCGCAAAGTTGGGTACGAGAATGAACCATTTTATTTGTGTGAAAATGTATACAAGACGTCTGCAAAGGACAGGACCACAGGCAAAGCATAACATGCAGAGTAGTGCCTCCCTCCGATAAAATTAACAATGCCTCGACCATTGAATAAATAACTAATTAGTTATTTATTCAATGGCCTCGACCTGATGTAGGGAAGGCCGCAATTTTTTCTTAGAAATTTACTAGAATATTTTTTACTTATTGCTTGGCTACGCGTCTACGCTCATAGCAAATGTTGTCGCGAGTTATAATTAATTATTATTTGACTTCAAAAAAAAATAAAAAAACTCCAATTTAATTCAAAGAGCATTTATTAAAAACGATATGATAGAGTTCACGAAGTAAAAAAGACTGACTGTTACCTGTGTTACAATTCTTTTCACAAGTTTTCCTATTTCCCTGATTCTACAGAAATTATGAGGTCTTGAACTTTATCGCTAGACATTGCGTAAGCACAATTCAAGTGAATATTTTATGTTATTGCATTTACTTGCTGAATAATGAGAAATTACAAGAAAGAAATGAAAAATAGCTAGAGTACTGACAATTATAGTATATGTGTGTATGATGGTTTAGGCTGGATATGTAACTCCTCCCCCCTTTGAGTTGAGCGACGGCCAAAGGAACTGGATTTTTGCAGGTTCGTTGGCCGGAGCGTTTGTAGGGATGATTGGTGCAGGATTGATGCTGTGTCTTCCAAATTTTTTATTTATTTTCCGGTATGCCAAAAAGATGATGATAATTGTTATGATGATAGGGATGGAAGTAAATAAGCTGGTTGTTTTATACAGGTCTCCCAGGTGGACATAAGGTTCCATGAGCTCTATGATTTCTCTTTCAGCAAATTGGTAGTTGTCTAGTTTTTTCAGGTGTATTTTATCGGTAACTAGTGTAGTGTTGATTTCCTTAAATATGGTAGGGTAGATGTTTATTTCGTCCCAATAAATATTGTCGGCTGCACTATATATGATGTCGTTGATTTTAACTTCGCACTTGTTGAAATGAATTAATGCTGTTCCTTTAAATTTCTGTTTTTCAGGTCCGCAAGTTGTGGAAATTGTCGTCTCGGGAATGTTAATTAAAAGTACAAAATTAGGTTCCGGTTGGAAGATCTCTATCCATTTTTCTTTTTCGTGGAGTTCACAGTGAGCTGGTTTGTTGTTTACTAGGTTTCCTATACACTGTGAATCACTAGTTTTCTCTCTGTATGCTGATTCGTTGCAGTAGTACACTCCTTCTATGCGGGGGCATTTTTCATCTAAATATTGGATACTCTCAGAGTTTATGATGAGGTAGGGCTTTGTAAGGATTGTTTTGCTATCAATTGGTAAGGGTATGACATGGAATAGGGAGTAGGTTTCTCGTGAAATTATAGGTATTTGTATATTAAATATAATATTGGTACTATTATAGTAAGCTTGAAGGCCTAGCAGTTCGTATATGTGTTCATCTGTATTTATTGTTATATTTTGGTTTTTGAATAAAGTGTGTACATGTAAAAGTTCATCTCGGTTTAGTATCTGTTTGGATATAATGTTTAATTTTGCTAAAATGACAGCCTCTGAAATGCTGCTTATGTGATCATTAAGTAAATCTATATTATAGTTGACTTGGTTTAAAAATTGAAAGTATCTAATGAAAGAGTCTTCGGATTTAATCTGGTTTTTAAATTGACTTTGAATGCGCTTTAGGTAATCTGCGATAACTAGTTGTTGGTTGTTTACGTGTTTGGTTATATTATCGAATCGTTCAATCATTTGTTTATTTACGCTGTTTTGGAGATTAACTCTGCCAGCTATGATGTTTTCATTTGTCAGAATCGTTTCGATTTGCTTGTTTAACATGGCTGCATCATTAGCATCCATATTCCCGGTTATACTTTTAATTACTGTACCTAACCCGTCAATGAGTCCTCTTTTTGTTATAAATCTAGGCATTAGGGTTTGTAGTTTGTAGTTTAGTTCTTTTAGTTTTAGTTTAGCAATATTCAGAGTATCGGTCATTTCTGTTAGATGTAATTGTTCGAAGTTCGTTAGTGTACTTGTTATTTGGTCAATGTTTTGTTGATACTGGTCTAGCTTCACTATGTGGAATAGGTTGTTGTTTCCTTGTATAGTTTTAGCTGTCCCTAGATGCATTGGGAGCAGTCCTTTGCTGTTCGTTAGGTCTTGTATCTCTATTTTCTGTCCTCTCGTCATTATCGTTGATTTCGTCACCAGTATTGTCAGTCTGAAAAGTTCGTTTATTTTTTATTTTAGATTTGTGGAATTTTTTATTTTTCGTAGTTATTAAAGTAACGTGCTTATTCTTTTTAACCTTATGTTTAGTGAATCTTCGGGTTAGTTTGTTTCGTCTACATTCTTTTTTATAGACATTTGCACCTTCTTTAATTTCAATTGGATTATCTCTAGTTAGGTTGAGCTTTTCTATATTAGTTGAGACTTTTTGCTCGATACGGTCTTTTATGATGGGGTAGAATTGTGGTTGGAATTCGTGCAGTTTATTCAGATAGTCGTGAGTATTCTGATGTTGCGATTTGTTGAATTTATAGGTTCGACCATAGAAAACTTCGTATGGAGTGTGTTTTGTAGAAGAATGGATAGCGTTGTTATATGTGATGAGGGTTTCGCTTAGGATCTCATCGTGGTCTTTGTCTCTGTACCTATTATATATAATCCTGTAAATTTCCGTTAATGTTGAGTGTAATCTCTCAACAGGGGCATTACTACTACTTTGTTGTATTGAAGTGATATGAAGGTTGATGTTGTATTGTTGACAAAAGTCTTTGAAAATGGAAGCTGTGAATTCACTACCGGAGTCTGAGACGATTTTTTCAGGGATGCCGTGAAGGCTTATAAAATGTTTAAGGTTTTTAATTATTGAAAGGCTATTTCTAGAGAGTAAGGTATAAGCAGCTGCAAATTTAGAGAATTTGTCTATAACTGTTAGAATTTGCTGGTTATTTATGGAGTAAATATCTATATGGAGAATGTCCAGAGGTTTACTTGGAGTTTCCGGTACCATATATTTAATTTTGGGGGGACTTCTGTCATATTTTAGCGTTTGACAAATGTTACAAGAATTAATGATTTTACTTATCTTGTTTTTCATGAATGGAAAGTAGAATTGTCTTTTAAGGTGAAGAAGGGTCTCACTTATACCTCTGTGGTTGCTGTTAGTATGGTAATCGTTGATGATTTTATCTTGTTCGTCGTTGTCTACTATATCTTTGAGAAGTTCGGTACATCTAATCAATTTGAATAATTTAGATTGTGAAAAGTATCTGGAGTAGGTGTTCTGTACAATTTTAAAAATGTCGTCAGTAGTGTAAATAGCAGTTAAACGATTGGGTGGAAGGTATTTTTTGAAAACATCCACCAGTGTGGATTCGGATGGGTCAGTTATGCGTAAAATCCTTCTCTGCTTGTTTTTGAAGGCATCTCTAGTGTCGCTTCGGGTTTCCTATTAGAGTTTTCTAAGATTAATTGTAGCGAGAATTCATTTAAGGGTCTCTCGGATATATGAATGCCGTCGTCCATATTTTCTTCAGCGGAATGAATAGTGGTGCCGTTCAGGCTTTGCAGAGACGTGTTAGTATTTTTTGTTTCGTGTTCGGTTAGGTAAACCTCTGCTTTATGACGGGTCGTGGGATCTTTCAGTTTTATTCGACTCAAAGCGTCGGCGTTAGAATTTTGAGAGCCTTTTTTGTAGACTATATCATAGTCATACTCTTGCAACAGTAATCTCCAACGGACTAGCTTAGAGTTAGGATCTTTTAGACTCATAATCCATGTTAAAGGTTTATGGTCTGTAACTATGGTGAACTTCCTTCCAAACAAGTACGGTCGGAAGTATTTGGTGGCCCATATAATGGCCAATAATTCCTTCTCTATGGTTGCATAGTTTGTTTCTGAGTTGGTGAGGGTTCTGCTTGCATAGCATATAGGTTTGTCACTTCCTATGGGCCCTTGGGACAATACAGCACCGATAGCATAGTTGCTGGCATCTGTTGTCAACACAAATGGTCTCGAAAAATCGGGGTACTGAAGTATTGGGTCGTTTGTTAAGAGGTCTTTGCACATTTCGAAGGTTTTAATGTACTGGTCGGTAAGTATAACCATTTTTCCCTTTTTTAGGCATTCGGTAAGGGGCTTGGTGAGTTTCGCGAAATCTCTAATGAATTTGCGGTAATATCCTAGAAGACCAAGGAATGATTTTATTTCCTTTTGCGTCTTAGGTATAGGGAATTGTTTAATAGCTGTAATTTTTTCAGGATTGGGTTTAATTCCATCTACTGTGACAATATGACCTAGAAATGTAGTTTCTTTGTGCAAAAATTCGGATTTATCAAGTTGCACCTTCAGGTTAGCTTCTCTCAATCTTTGGAAAACCTTTTTCAAACTTTCTATATGTTCTTGTAGAGAGGTGGAGTATACGATGATATCATCGAGGTACACAAGGCATATGGTACCTTGTAGTTCCTTAAGTATATTATCCATTACTCTCTGGAAAGTGCTTGGGGCGTTCTTTAACCCAAAAGGCATGCGTACATATTCGAAATGGCCTCCTTCAACAGTAAAGGCTGTTTTTTGAATGTCTTGCGGATCCATCTCTATTTGATGAAACCCACTTGCCAAATCTAAAGTTGTAAAATACATACTTTTCCCTAATTTGTCAAGGATTTCGGTAACATTCGGGATTGGGTATCTATCGCTGATGGTTTTTTCGTTAAGTTTGCGATAGTCTATTACCAATCTCCATTTCTGCTTGCCGCTAGCATCTTTTTTCTTTGGAACAATCCATACGGGAGAGCTCCATGGAGAATAGCTTGGGCGAATTATACCCTGGTTGAGCATGTCATTAAGCTGTCGGCGTACTTCTTCCTTATGAACATACGGATATCTATATGATTTTGTATATATAGGTATCTCATCCGTAGTTCGAATTCTGTGCTTTATAGCGTTGGTAAACGTGAGTTTTTGTCTCCCCTTAAAGAAGATATCATCATACTCTTTGCAGATTTTAAAGAGGGCTTTTGATTCTTCTTTGTTCAAATGATCTGTTCTAAGAAGGTCAACAATATCGTTTACTGCTGAAGCTAAACTATGGTTATAATTTATGTTGAAGTTGTTTACTTCTGTAAACTCGTTGGATAAAACTTTCGTTACTTTGAGGGGCTGTTCGATAAACAGGTTTTGTTCATGGCAGTGTGAATTTATAACTTCCACCAAGCTATACCAGTTCTCGGCAGTATATATTCCTTCAGATACAGAAAGATTAGGTTTTATTTCAATAGTCTTAATATAGATTGTACCATCTTTTACGTCTACAGGTAATCTTACGATAGTTTTTGAATGGGGAGAAATAGTGTACTTGTCTGACATAAAATTGGGTTTAAAACATAAGGGTATTATAGTATTGTTCGTGATAAGTGTCTGATTTGCGAGATCAACTTTAGCTCCTATTGTAGTTAATGTATCTAGTCCAAGCAATCCATCGAAATATCCATGAAATTTAAAAGCGAGGAATCTCATTTGACCTGGTTGGTTAAATTCGATGAAGGTTGGTAGGAAAACTTCTTTATTCAAAGTATGTTTAGTTAATATCGTAGTTATTATTGTGGGTTTTGTTTCTACGAGGTCTTCTGGGTGTACAAATTCAGGATTAATAAAAGAAGAGGATGCGCCCGTGTCGATCAGAAATTTCAATGGTCGCCCAAAAGGGGATGAAATATTGATGTATGGAAGGATGAAGCCGTGTTTGTTTATATCTATATATCCAATTGATCTTTCGAGGCGGGTAGTGTAAAATTTACATCGTCAATTTCATTATCGGGGGTAGCCTCGTTTAATTCAGTTTCGATATTATTATCTTCAGCTTCAGGGGTGTAGTAGTAATAATCATCAAGGCTTGGCTCATAAGAATGGGAATTAGATAGACAGTAATTGTTCGAATTTGACGTTCCTTCCATGACATTAAAAAGCTCTCTACTTATAAAGTTAGGTTGTCCAGTTGGTCGGAAAGAAGTATTAAAGGGTGGTCTGTTTTGGGGTTGAGGACGATTAATTCTAGTATTGCTTGAACCTAATTCCATTGGTTCTGGTTTGGGGAAGTTTGTCTGGTTCGGTCTATTGAAAACTTGGGGTCTTGGCTGAGATTGAAAGGTGTTGAACTGTGGTGTTCTTTGTTGCGATGGATAATTATTATTTTGTGGGAACCTTGGTTGTTGAACCGAAAATTGGGGTTGACTGAATCTTTGAAATTGTGGTCTGAACTGTGGGGTATAATTTCTACGTACTTCCATTAAACGTGGAGGTTGCATTGGTCTTGGCGGCAATGTGGTTTTAGTAGTATCTGCTTTAGCGTAGAACTTATTTTGTTCTTTCATGCAATAAGAATACGCTTCTGCAAGGGATTGTGGTTTCGTTGCGCGTATTACAGAACCTAGTGGTTCTCTTAGCCCGGATAAGAATGCGTTAAGACACATCTTGGAATATAAGTTTTTCTTTGCACTCACAACAATTTGATCTTTTTCATGTATATTGATATGATTCATCATACTTGAAAATAGTTCTATCACTTCACTGTAAAATTTTTCCACTGGATTGTTGCCTTGCTTAACTTTGTGGAGGTCTCTTATGAGAGAGGTTTCATTCCGTTTGTCGGAATAATGTAAGACCAGATTTTCTTTTATTTGGTCCCAGTTTAACGAAGTCCCGTACATATTCAAGACTTCATTTGCTGGACCTACAATTTTATTTCGGATCGCACGGAGTAATAGTTGACCATATGATGTACCACTAGTTACGGAGATTAATGAAAGAATCTCATCGACATTGTCGAGAAAATCAAAAAGGAGACGTGCGTTTCCGTCAAATTTAGGTAAGTCCTTGATCGCATCGGGGACTCTTAATGAATTGAAAATGTCTACAGGAGTAACAGTTGTTACATTTGTTGCAGTATTTGAAGGAGCAGAATTATTCGAACTTGGTTCCGACATTTTGTAGGGATCTAAAACTTTTTTTGGGCTTTCAGTAATTTTATGTATCTGCAGATTATCTAAACCACTTTCACTCACTGGAATTTCTTTTAAACTATTAATAAATTGATCACTTATATATTTATTTAAATGTACACTTGAATCTTTATTCTTTCCTTCAACTAAAATATTTTCACTTGATAAGTTTGTTTCACTTTTTTCAGTAAAATTTGTTGGTAATTCTAAATTAAAATTTCTTTGTAATTCCAAATCATTAATATTATCATCTGATCGAGATTTAAATAGACTACTAAAACTACCTTTAAAAATATTTGAAACAGGATAAGGATTTGGGGTTCGGTTTTGTTTTTTAGGAGGCATAAAAAAGGATTCTGAGTAATATTCAATTCAAGATGACTTACATTGGAACAATCTGCCACATTTTATTTCGATGAGCTGTCGATATGATTTCTTTGGCTCAGATGACTTCCTAACGATATTCTCTCGTTAATTCTACCTGTTGATTGTTTCCCTGAATTCGGATCAAACTAATTTCAAACAATTTTCCTTCGTTGTTAAACGTTGATCTCAGACGATAGGCTTTCGTTTTGATTCAGTTGCGATCTTGTTCGTTCCTTTTTATTTTCCTCTATGTTGTTTCTTCTAGAATTTAATTCACATAGATCACACGCGATCAAATCGATAAACCGTCGATTATTTATATGAATTTAATTCAAATTTTTAAACAACAAAATCCGTTCCGACTGCGCCAGTTATAATTAATTATTATTTGACTTCAAAAAAAAATAAAAAAACTCCAATTTAATTCAAAGAGCATTTATTAAAAACGATATGATAGAGTTCACGAAGTAAAAAAGACTGACTGTTACCTGTGTTACAATTCTTTTCACAGGTTTTCCTATTTCCCTGATTCTACAGAAATTATGAGGTCTTGAACTTTATCGCTAGACATTGCGTAAGCACAATTCAAGTGAATATTTTATGTTATTGCATTTACTTGCTGAATAATGAGAAATTACAAGAAAGAAATGAAAAATAGCTAGAGTACTGACAATTATAGTATATGTGTGTATGATGGTTTAGGCTGGATATGTAACTCGCGCTCCAAAAGTGCGTATAAATTCTAGGAAAGAATTTTCCATTAAATTTCTAAGATAAAATTGCGGCCTTCCTTCCATTACCTCGATGCATTATTGATTTTATATTAGAGCTCTCGGCCAATGCATGGAAATTCAAAAGAAGAAATTTCCAGAAAATTTCTAAGAAAAAATTGTGGTGATTTTGTATGGAGCGAGCCATTTCTGGCTTACCCTTTGTGCACGAAAAGCGTTGTTATTAGATTGTCAAAGACGAATTGTAAATTTCTATGAAAATTGTTAAGTTCGATAGGAGAATATTAGTTGGTGCAAAACTGTCATACAATACTGTTACAAAAATTACTCTCAGGGGCAAACGAATTTAATAAAGTTGTTGTTTCTTTTAAATCAAATCAAATCGTAATAAATACAGCAAAATAAAAAGTATTTCCAAAAACGAGACAAGAAAGAAGAAGTAACATACGTCCCTCCCACCGCACCGAATATGTTGTGCTGTGCATCATTCCTTACTTTAATCAGTACAGCGACATGAAAAGAAAAATGATGAAAGTTACGTCGAGTGATTCATATTTTCCCGCATCTATCACGTTGAGGCAGTCGTGCAAATGTATACAAAACGACTGTCGAAGCAACATTTGTTCTCGGTGCCTCAGAAACATGTTGTGGTCTATTCCGGAATGGACCAGCCATTTAAAATCTGTATACTTTTTTGCGGTATGGTATGCGACATCTAGTTCTTATGCCATCTATGGTAAGAGTTATTTCTGTTATAACTAGGAAAGTAGTTCGTTGGATTACTATTGAATCTCTGATTCTGCCTAATATTGTGATTGTAATTTCTATTTGGTTCTCTGTAACCAAGAGGTTTGTTTAATTGGTTGTTTTGTACTTTTTGAGAAGAGTTATAAAATGCATATCCGCATTCGTAAAGTACATGCTTTCTTCTAAGCTGGCGGGATTCCTGCAGTGAACAATAGAACGTTCTGGCAATTTATTTTTAAATATCGTTAATGCGGCGTGTACCAAAGTGACGTCAGTATAATTACCTACATATATAGTCGCCTTTGTATTTTAATTAGTTTCATTACTTGTATACATTTGTACTTTTTTTAATTCAAGCAATCCAATGAAATTACTTGTCAAGCAATTTTGTTAAACTAGTTTCAGTTTTTAATAAAGCAACCCAGTTAAACAAACAAAAGTTTTATTTCTCTGCGAAACAATTTGGTGCCGAAACCCGGGACGAAACTTGAATCTCGTGGTGCATAAGAACAAATTATAATATTCATTGTGGATTAATCGTACTACCGATACATCTTTTAGTTCAACATGGAGGTGAAGCAAATTACAGCGCAGTTAACTTTAAAAAAGCACATCGGTAATTTTGTGATTAACACACAAAAAGCTGGTAAGGCAAACTTAACAGAAAGCTATATTCAAACTCTGATTGACCTATTAAAGGAGTATTGGGAAAATTTCCGAACTAACCATGACAGAATGGTGGACGTAGCCACGTCTAAAGATCTTGAAGAGGATTATTTTCGTAATGAAACTTTTGACCTGGTTGAGTTGCTTTATTGTGAAAACCTTGGATTGCTGAAAGAAACCTTACGTGACCTTCAACCTATATCTTCATATAACACGGCATTCTCAAGTTCAGCTCAAGCAAATATTCCTCCGGTCCCGTCTATAGCTAATTCTCTTCCAAAAATTAATTTAACGAGTTTTGGTGGAGATTTTCGTGAATGGTCTGCATTTCATGACCTCTTTAAAAGCCTTATTGATTGCCGAGGTGATCTAACAGGGTCACAAAAGCTGTACTATTTAAAGACCAGTCTTCATTTTCAAGCGGAACAACTGCTACGCAATACAGCAATTACGGATGCAAACTATTCTTCTGCGTGGAAAATTCTTTGCGACCGTTATCAAAATACGCGCATTCTTGTTTCCTCGTATCTTAAAATGCTTTCATCGTTAGCCGCCATGAAGACAGAATCAGCAGATCAACTCAAAAGATTATATGATGGAACTACTGAAGCAATCAAAGCTTTAGAGTGCTTGAATCGTCCTGTCAACTGCTGGGATGACTGGCTAATCTTTATCACAGCACAAAAACTCGATTCCATCACGCGAAAAGACTGGGAAAGTTCAATTAGTTCAAGCACAGAGCCGTCTACTTTTGAAATATTTAGTCGCTTTCTTCAAAACCGAATCCACACTTTGGAAGCTGTCGGACTACCGAATATGAAGCGAAAGGAGGATCATAGAAGCTCTTCTGCCTCCAATATTCAATCGAAAGTTCCTGTTGTTCGAGCATATGTAACTTCATGGCCCTCAAAATGTCCAAATTGCAACGGAAAGCACATTCTTTTATTCTGTCCATCCTTTAAACAGAAAACTACTATCGAAAGAAGAAACTTCGTGTCTAAAGAACATCTTTGCTTTAACTGTCTCAAGACGGAACACATAGCAGCTAACTGTCCTTCAACCAATCGCTGCAAACTTTGTCAGCAATCGCATCACTCGATGCTTTACTTATCTCAGGACACATTTCCTGAAACAAAAGGTTACTCTTCAGCTATAACTCCTATTTCTACTAACGTCGCTGTGCAGGAACACATAGCAGCTAACTGTCCTTCAACCAATCGCTGCAAACTTTGTCAGCAATCGCATCACTCGATGCTTTACTTATCTCAGGACACATTTCCTGAAACAAAAGGATACTCTTCAGCTATAACTCCTATTTCTACTAACGTCGCTGTGCAGTCCTTATCAGCGGCAGCCTTAAGTGTGAATATGAGCAATACTATCTTACTGGCTACAGCAAAGGTTATTTTGAAATCCCCAGAAGGAAGGAGTCTTCATGTAACAGCTTTACTTGATCAAGGTGCTCAACGAACTTTTATCGCAGCATCTGCCGCAAACTGTCTTCGACTAAAGAGAACGAAAGTTAATATTCCTATCTCTGGAATTGGTGGATGTGACGCTGCACTCGTGGAATCCATGGTAACACTCCGGATTCAATCTCAAATTGATCAAGACTTTCATTTGGACAGCAACGCGTTAGTTTTACCAAAACTAACTCGATTTGCGACACCTCACAAGCTCCATATTTCCAGTTTTCCACATCTTAAAGGATTAGCACTTGCAGACCCCGATTTTGCAAAACCTTCCAGTATCGAATTAATCATCGGTGCAGACATTTACTATGCTCTACTTAGAGATGGTCTTCGTCATGGCTTACCTACAGCTCAGAACACTACCCTGGGTTGGATACTGTCAGGACCTGCTGGTGCCAAGGTATCAAATACTTCATCCCATATCAACGTTCACACTTCTACTACTTTGCCAGATCTATTAGAACTAGATCATCTGATACGGAAATTTTGGGAGATTGAAGAAATAGCAGCCTCTCCAATGCCACTTTCCGAGGAAGATCAGCATTGTGAACAGTTTTATCAAGAAACAACAAAGCGAGATAGCAACGGGCGTTATATTGTATGCCTTCCCATCAAATCACAATTCAGACGACCGCTAACTCTTGGTGACTCGAGATCCAACGCTGTAAATTGCCTCATGTCAATAGAAAAACGTTTTCTTCTAGATCCTGTACTGCAATCTAGATATGTGGAATTCATGGAAGAGTATCATACACTGAACCACATGGAACTTGCTCGCGCTACCAGTCATAATGATGACCACAAGTTGCTATTTTACTTTCCACATCACGGAGTTTTGCGTGAAAATTCTGTAAGCACAAAACTGAGAGTTGTTTTTAATGGGTCTCGGAAATCTAGAGGGGGTCCTTGCCTGAATGAATACCTAGCTGTCGGACCAACACTTCAAAACGACCTCCGATCAGTGATTCTTCGCTGGAGAAAACATTCGATTGTATTTTCAGCAGATATCAAAATGATGTATCGACAAATCCGAGTCCATGATCAAGATACAAATCTTCAGCGCATTGTGTGGCGCAAATCCAGTCTGGATCCTCTTCAAGATTTTCGGCTATGTACTGTTACGTACGGCACATCATCAGCACCGTATCTTGCCATACGTACACTGCTACAACTGTCAGAAGACGAGAAACAGCGATTTCCATTAGGATCTGAAGTTCTTCGCTCTGATTTCTATGTGGATGACGTCCTTTCTGGAGCTGAAAATGTTACATCAGCGCTTCAGTTACAAAACCAACTAATCAATATCCTCAAATCTGGAGGATTTGAACTCCACAAGTGGTCATCGAATTGTTCCTCACTCCTACAAGCGGTTAACTTTCAATCATGCTCGTCGGTGGATTTATCAAATGACACTACAATCAAAACTCTTGGAATGCTATGGGATCATACTGAAGATTGTTTTAAGTTTCAAGTGTGTCTACAGGATCCACCCACTACCGTAACCAAGAGAAACATTTTATCGGACGTAGCAAAACTATATGATCCACTCGGATTCTTATCACCATCTATTTTGCAAGCAAAGTGTAAGTTCCAAGAACTCTGGTTCGAAAAAAGTCTAGAGTGGGATACACCGGTTCCCGATCAGATAGCAAGGGATTGGCTTCTACTTCGTGAGGAGCTGCCTCGTCTTGAAAACATCACGGTTCCGAGATGGATTGGCTGCAATTCAAATAACCTCAGCTACGAGATTCATGCCTTTTCCGATGCATCTGAAAAGGCCTATGCCGCAGTTGCATATCTACGAGTCTGTCATGACTATGCAAATATTCAAATGTTCTTTCTGTGCTCGAAAACTAAACTGGCACCAATCAAACAATTGTCCATTCCACGCCTAGAACTATGTGGAGCACACCTGATGGCTCGATTAGTCAAGAATCTGCAGACGTCATTAAAATTTTCCGATATACCAGTACATTGCTGGAGCGATGCTCAAATTGTTATTACTTGGTTAAAATCTCACCCTTCGAAATGGAAAACATTTATTGCAAACAGGTGCAGTCAAATAAAAGAACTTCTTCCTTCAGCGCATTGGCGTCATATTCCAGGTTCATGCAACCCTGCAGACTGTGCCTCTCGGGGCTTATCACCATCGGATTTAATCAAGCACGACCTTTGGTGGCAAGGTCCAGGCTTTCTTAAACTTCCTTCGATGTATTGGCCAGACTCAAAGCCTTTATGTTCAATTGAGAAAACTGACTTAGAAGAAAGGTCATCGAATGTTTCTGTTAGTGCAGCAGTTGAAGTACCAATATCATGGGAATTGATCAATAGAGTTTCATGTCTTCGTCGTCTGATGCGAATTACAGCATACTTTAATCGCTTCATATGCAATACGAGAAAAAAGTCATCAGACCGGAATTTGGGATCTCTAACTGCTTCTGAGCTAGAGGACGCACTTATATTTTGTATTCGAGACACTCAACAAGCGAGCTACCCATCAGAATACCGCCGACTATCAAGTGGAAACTCCGTTAAATCTACAAGTCGACTCATACGACTGTCACCCTTTTTCGATCACTCCACCAAGACAATAAGGGTAGGAGGACGACTACAAAATTCTAATTTGACCGCAGATGCTTAGTGACTTAATCATAAGCGAGACTCACAAGAATACTTTGCATGGAGGAATTGGACTTACCTTGAACACAATTCGTCAACGATTTTGGATTCTGTCGTGTAGGGATAAAGTACGCCGATATATTCAGCGATGCCTTATTTGTTTCCGACAGAGAGTGTCGGCACGTACACAACTAATGGGTATCCTTCCAAGTGATCGCGTTACAACAACAAGGCCTTTCTTGAACACTGGAATTAACTACGCTGGTCCTATCCTCATTCGTTACGGACCTGGAAGAGGCAGAACCGCGCACAAAGCTTATATAGCAATTTTTGTTTACCTGGCGACAAAAGCGATACATATCGAATTAGTGTCGGACCAAACTACATCAGCATTTCTAGCAGCCTATAAACGCTTAACAGCTAGAAGAGGATTTTGCAATAAGGTATATAGTGACAATGCAGAAAACTTTGTCGGCGCCGATCGAGAGCTGCAAAAATCTTTATTTCTTCTAAAAGCTCAGCTGCCAGAGGAACTCCTGTCACTCCTAGCCTTTCAAAGGACAACCTGGATTTTCATTCCGCCTAATGCACCAAATTTCGGTGGACTCTGGGAAGCAGGTGTCAAGGCGGCAAAACATCATCTCAAAAGAGTGATTGGCAGTGCTACGCTTACTTTTGAGGAAATGTACACTCTTCTCACCCAAATAGAAGCCTGCCTTAATTCCCGGCCACTCTGTCCAATCAGCTCAGACCCTAAAGATGAAGAAGCATTAACGCCTGGACATTTTTTGATGGGATCAGCACCGTTAACACTTCCCGAACAGAGTACACAAGGCATCAGTATGAATCGCTTGGCCAGGTGGCAAATGATTCAACAAATGTATGAGAACTTTTGGAAAAGGTGGTCGCTGGAATATTTAAACAATCTTCAAGTTCGCACTAAATGGACCACGACAACGCCTAATGTTGAGATTGGCAGTATAGTCCTTCTCCGTGACAACAACCTCCCACCATCTCAGTGGGCTCTTGGAAGAATTGTACAGACTCATCCTGGAATCGATGGATTAGTACGTGTAGTATCTATCAAATGCAAAGATACCATCATCAAACGTCCAATTACTAAGATCTGTCCTTTACCCAGCCACGATTCAGTTTAATATCTAAAGACTTCACGGCGGGCGGAACTTCGTCGTAAGGACGAGGCGGGCGGTGATGTACCAAAGTGACGTCAGTATAATTACCTACATATATAGTCGCCTTTGTATTTTAATTAGTTTCATTACTTGTATACATTTGTACTTTTTTTAATCCAAGCAATCCAATGAAATTACTTGTCAAGCAATTTTGTTAAACTAGTTTCAGTTTTTAATAAAGCAACCCAGTTAAACAAACAAAAGTTTTATTTCTCTGCGAAACACGGCGGATTTATTTGCCTCGATAGTACCATTCATTTTTACTTCATCTTCTGAGACTTGCTTTGTTTTAACATTAAGTCTCCTGAGTATAGTTTTCACTTCGTTATAAAAATCTGCGCTGTTCGTTTTAAACTTAACTGCTATTAGTTCGTCAAAGAGTTCTAGTGTTGTAAGTCTGTTACCGAAGTTTTGTATTAAAGTATTTTTAATGTCAGTCCAAGAAGTTATATGAGCGTTAATTTCTATTACTTCCCTAGCTTTTCCTTTCAATTTGGATTTTATATGATCTGAGAATATATTTTGAGATAATTCATCATATCTCTTTAATGTGGGGTGAATTTTATCGATTAAATCGATGAAGTTTTGAAGATCTCTAAAATCGCCACTAAATTCAGGCAGTTTTGATAGATATTTGATGGGATCGATGGTAAGTGAAAGCATGTTTGGGTTTTGATGAGAACCGGTGAAAAAACTGTTGACTATATTTGAGATTTCTTTAGATCGGTCTAATGCTGACTCAATTTGTTCTGATAACGTAGATGGATTGGGGATGTTTGCAATTTGTTCAAGTAAATTAGTTGGATTGAAATCTGTCATAATATTAATTTCTGACCATTACGATTTCTTGTATCGTATTATCTATATTATATATATATTTGGATTTTTTATGAAGATGGGAAGCAAAAATATGTTTAACACATTTATCACTATTTTTAGAATTTTTGTTTTCAATATCTTTTTTTCAATCACTTCTATAGATAGACGTATCAATTAAAACATTATAAAATCTTATATAAAATAAAATGAAAAAAGAGAAAAATTTAAATTCAAAATTTAAATTTAAACTACTTTCAGAATTTATTTTTTTCAATATTTATTTTTTTAATCACTTTCCTAGATAAACTTATCAATTAAAATATAATAAAATCTAAGATAAAATAGAATGGGAAAAAAATTTAAAGCAAAATGTAATTTCTGACCTTAGAATTTATACTTCTTGTAGCGAAAATTTTTTTCAGGTGATGTTTTACTTATCCAGTGGTTGGTATTAAATTGGAATGCAAGCTTGATCCCTCGTATTAAGTGTATTTACTTTCGTTTAAGATTTTTTTTAGATGGAAGTTCCCTTATCCAGTGGTTGGTAGTAGCTTTTGATATAAACCTTATCCTTCGAAAAAAGAAAAATCTGGCTCCGTTCCGTTGATAAGAATTCCTCACATACATTTCCTTGATTCCTTTGCTCGGCGTACTTTAATTAACTAACGTAGTGTTGGTTGCCGATTTCACTGTTGCATATTATAATTCACTAATATCGTGGTAAATCTAGATTTTTCTAGAGTATTTAAATATTTTCGGACAATCCGATAAGTGTAGAAAAATCACTATAATCTTATTTAGAAGTTTCACACTAATATGTAAATCGAATCTTTACGATTTATAGTATAAACAATTTTATACGAACGTTTTAGGGTTTCACATTAAAGCATTAAAATGTACACGAAAATAACTCGCGATGTGTATCCTACCGACTGCGCCATTTACCAATCGCTCTTGCAATTGGGATAAAAAAAAATTACAAATAATAAAAAACAATCAATTGAAACTATTTAACTTTATTTTATTGAAATTGATTTCTTCACTTCTAAAACTTTATATTTATGAGAACAATATCTTTTCTTAAACGAAGTACAATTAATAATTTCGCGGCCGTACCGGAATATGATAAAAATTAGACTAACTTACATTTATAATTACATTACCTTCTTTGCTCTACGAGCTTTTAAGAAAATTGCAGTTGGCGGATTATATTTCTCTTAAGTTTGAATGTGTACGTGACAATTTTAGGTTTTTCAGTTTTGTGTGAAAGGAAATATATTATTCGTATTCTTTATAAATTGCATTCAAGAATTATTTGTATAATAATATGATATTTGTAAATTTCAGGCGTAAGCGATTTCGTGCTGTGAAAATAGCGGATGATGGAATAAGGTGTCATGGTATGGTCGTGGGATAATTAATGCACTGAATGGAAAGGTAATTATGATATATGTATACGTTATATGTAATTACTATATTATAGATTTGTTTACTATAACTGATAATAAGAAGACAAGGAAGATGCGTACCTCTATTTTCTTTTTTCTAATAAACCCGCAACAAGCATATCTTCTTTTCTACCTGAAAGCGATAAGTGAGCAATAACATAGCGTCACTTGAAAATTCTTGGTGGGGATAATAAGAAGACAAGATGGGTAGCTCTATTTTGTCTTCTTTCTGATAAAGTTGGGATCTCTTTGTTGCGAGTTTCCTCCATATCGAGTATACAAAAAGCAGTGAGAGTGAGCTCTTACTGCATTAAGGCCTTTTAATGTGTCGGTGCCTTTGGGGACTTCATGGCTTGTATTATTCCGGGGATTACGTGAGGGGTCATAAAATAAAGAGCCACTGATACTGCCGCAATTTAATTTTTGCAGATAATTACACAGCATAGTCAATCTGGGGTTAGAGGTCAATACGACACACGACGAGGGGCCAAAGTCGAAGGAAGAAAACGAAGCACATACTAAGATATATGCGCAAAGGCCTAATGATCTGGACGTTTGGGGATTGGCAAGGAGAATACGTACACACAGTATTACACTTAAATATAATATAAGCTAAATATCTTTAGAAGGTTAATCTTCTTAATTAGATGATAATTTCTTTGAGTTAGAATTGTTTTTTTATAGCTCTTGTCCAACATTGTAATCTGTCAGTGTGGAGACCCTAGTAATTATGCGCTAGGTTTTATGTTATCACACATATACATAGTAGATCCGTCCAGACCCCTTCCAGGGAAGTTATGAATTTGTACTGACGTTAAAGTAAAGGAGATACTTGAGAAGTTTTCGAAGCAAAATAAATAGCAAAAAAAATAAATCACTCTAAATCAAACCCTCAAAACGCATAGCAATTTTAACGTAGTCATTATGAGATTTAAAATGGTATATTACTAGTAACATAAAACAGGAGGTTGAGTCTTAAATATTACCTAGGCGCTCAAAGCTCACCAAGGTGAGATTGAGACTCAAACAAAATGTACTCAAATTATATAAAGCGAGGTCGAGACTTAAGCACTTATAGGCGTTCAAAAACTCACCGCATTGAGATTGAGACCTAAGCATGAAAAATAAAACCCACAACTGGAAAATACCATTAATTAAAATCCAATGACAGTACTATGCTATGACTGTACAAAAATTCGGCTGAGGGCTGACAAGTAAAGAGCTCAGTTTCTTGTTTTTTTTTTTAGTTTTCCAATCTCGAGTTGTAAGAACAAAATCGAATCTTGTTTGGAAGTGAATTGGACGGATTTTTGTTTTTTTTGGAATCGGCCTGAGTGCGCATCTCCACACCACCAGATAAGTGCTACTATATATTTTCAATTCATTATATTGAAATTTGCATATGGTAGATAAGGGTAATTTTTTTTTATGTACATGTATATTAAGTGGTAGAACGGTAAATCACTGTTACCGAATTTTTGTGAAGGTTCTGGTGAAATTTGAAATATAATAGGAAGTGAAATTTGAAATGTTGTTATCTATATTTTCCTTTGAGTTTCGTAGTTTAACTCATAAAAAAAAAGAAAAAATTTTAAATTATAAGAAACTACGTGGCGCCCAACATTTTCCCACCTCAGGAATACGTGTATAAGAGGACCTCGCCCTCACCTGTATGAGGGTAGCCACTATATGCATCAGGGCTGCGTAACAGAATTTGGCGCCAAACGTTAAAAAAAGAAATCTTTTCCTCTATTATTCCTGCAAAAAAGCTGGACAAAGTTCCCACCTAGAACTTGTCATTATGTGGTACAGTTGTGTCATGTAGTGGCATTGTTTTTTTTTAACAAAATACAAAACGACTTAATCCAAATTGAATTTTTCGAGGTTTTGCTTACGGTCCATCATCATCACAAAGAAAGCGCACTGAGCAACTTATCGCTAGAATAACGTCATTAGAGAATAACTGATCATAGCTTACAGTGTGCGAAATGTTTTCTAATTCAGTGTTAGTTGGATAAAAGTGATGGACTGATAGAGTGATTGCCGAGTTTATTATTTTGTCATACTGGTCATAACCTTGTTCTGGAAATTATCAGAAGGTTTTGCGGCTCTGGGGGCCTATTCTTGAATAACGAAGGCACATTCCGTATTCGTTATACTGTCAAAACCATTCGGAATCGACACATGTGGTATTCTTGAAATCCGCATTCGTTATATGTATACCGAACGCAAACTCTTTGTTATTTAACGAGTGGGTTCAACCATTCGTTATGCCAAAACGAAGAGTGAATCAGCTGCTATTTTACGGATGATAATGGGAGATAAAAGATGTGCAAAAATATCATATACTCAAAAATCTAAAATAATTGAGTTTTTAGAGGAAAACCCGAAACTGAAATTTGGTAAATATGATAATTCTTTCAGTTCAAAAAATGCCACGGAATTATGACAAAAGCTAGCTTAAATTCCATACTCGGAGCGCAAAAGTACTGCAAAAGTTAGAGAAAGGAATGAATGTACATAAATTCATATTAATTTTTTTATATTTTTTTATATTTTTATATTCAAAACAAAGCTAATAGAAAATTTGCAGAGTTATCAGGATTTAAAATGTATGGTGAAAGGAAAATCTGCGGTGGCAAAAAAATATTTGCATGGCACTGTTGGAGGTCCTCCTGCAAAATTTTTCCTATCCAGCGATGAATTAAGGTAACGATTGACGTAATTCATTTTCCACAGATTCTGCAACAATTTCTGACGCAAACAATAATGACAATTCACTGAAACTAGCTAATTTTTACAAATTATATTTTAAAATATTAAACATCAAATTCTTCTTCTTCTTCCAGGGGCGCAGAGCACCGCAAGGCTCCTTATTTATATAACACACTCGACAGGACTTGGCCAGCCTTAGAGTTATCTGTTGCGCCAGCCAAAGTTATAGACTGCTTTCCGTTGAGACAAACAAAATAACGGAAGCATTCGTCACTCGGCATAGGAGTTTATTTATTTTCTATTTTTATTTTTTTTATTTATTTATTTTTTTTAATTATTAGTGGTTAGTAGATTCTTTTTTTTTTTTTTAAATTGTTTCACATTCTTTTTGATTCTGCTTACATACTAAGTTGGATTGTATGTTTAAAAGATCATGTCGCACTCTTTGATATGTTTTATGAGAACCTGAATCGCGTCGATATTGCCCTCTCTCAGCAGACTTGTATGATTGGTGAATGTTGGGTCAATGGATGTAAGATCGTTAAGAAGCTTTGTTCTTGCAGGTAGTGGGGTATTGCTACAGTGGAAGAGTTTGTGGTCGATATTTTCCGTGGCACTCCCGCATGAACAGATAGGAGAGTCTTTTATGTTAATTTTGTTGAGGTGCTCGTTGGTGATTACGTGACCAAATCTAAGCCTGGTTGTAGTTGTGATGATACGCGAGGGAGCCCTAGGTTGGAATACCAAGGCTTTTTTCCCACAGAACGCTCTAAGGAGTGGAAAGACCTGCCCATCGGTGAGCTGTTCCATTTAGTTTGCCAATCGCCGACCTTATCCTTCTTTAGAATAGGAAGAAGTTAATTTGGATAGATTGATATTTCGGAATCCGAAGAGCTGCTCGGGACATCCCTAGCCAGAGTGTCTGCAAATTCGTTTCCATCTATTCCCATGTGGTTTGCAATCCACAGAAAGTGTATGATGGGGTGGGGCTTAATGCAAAGTGGGTTCTTTAAAGCCATGAGAACAGACTTGCTGTCTGTAAGGATAAGAAATTTTTTACTGTCCAAGATGACTGCCATCCTAATTGCCTCCAAAATGGCTAGAGCCTCCGCGTGATAAATAGAGGATATCGGGTTGAGAGGAAGTACCGCATCAATGTCCAAGTTGGGGATCCAGAAAGCTGCAGACGTTTTTCAGCTAGTTTTAGAGCCGTCTGTAAAGATGTTGGTGAACGTTTTCCAGTGAGTATTCACTAGCTTGTGGAATAGGGGAGCAGCAGATTTGGGGTGAGATTTTCCTTTTTTATGTTTGGTAAGATAACTGGGGGGTCTGAAATTAATTATATGTAGGGGGTATTGAAAGTGGTAGGGTTTAGGAGTTGATATGAAATTGTGTGAAGCTGCGATAAGCTGATATTGTTGGATGATATATGGGACTTTAGAAGGGGTCCGGGGATGGCTTGACTCAAGGTATTTCTGTAGAGGGATGGAGCTGGATGCGAGGAATCTCGCATGAGTTTTAAGACAAGCTTATCAGCGTTGAGTTTCCATCTTTCCTCCAGTGGCATTATGTTGGATTCAACTTCCAGGGACATGACATGAGTGGAAATCATCGCACCTAGAGAGGTCCTTATTGCTTTGTATTGAATTCTTTTTAGTGGAAGGAGGGCAGCTCTGGGTGCATCCATGAAGAAGGGAGACATGTAGTCTAGCACTGATTTTATTAGGCCTTTATAGAAGTTTAACAGGCTTTCTGGATTGGCTCCCCATCTGACTCCGCAGAGTGATTTGATAATGTTTGTCAGCCGAAAGTATTTATCCCTTGTTTTCAATATGTGGGCTTTTCCGGAGGAAACCAAGAAAGGTAGTCTCCGAGACATATGGAATCAAGTGCGAGTTTATGAGAATGTTAGGGAGATTCACTTGCCTAAATAATCGTTTCTGAACTATTAGTATGCGCGATTTGTTGGGAGATACTTCTAAGACTATTTTTTGCAAGTTAGCAGTTATGATAGTTATACCATATTGGATAGCATCCAAAGAGCTCTCCAGAGAAGGGAAAGACGAAAATATACATATATCGTCAGCATAGATGATTAGAGATATGTTACCGGGTAAACTGGCACCGATGTCTTTGGTGTAAAAGTTAAAACTATTGGGCTGAGTACCGATCCCTGATGCAAGCCCTGATGTGAGATATATGAGCTACTCTTATTGTAACTGCTGACTACCTCCATTTGTTTGTAGGCATAGAGTCGGCTTATAATTGCTATAAGTTGTTCAGGGAGATTTTCTGCATGCATTTTTGCCACCAGAATATTAGGGCACACTTTGTCAAACGCATTCTGGATGTCAAGGAATGCCACTACTGTAGTCTTTCCCTGAATTATCCCCAAGTGGAGGTGAGCCCACAGTGTGAGGACACAATCTGTAGGTGATCTGTTTTTCCGGAAGCCAAATTGGTGTGATGGAAGTATGTAGTTTGATTCCAAGAAGTGTTCAGTCCTATGTTTTAGAATGTCCTCAAAAATTTTCCTGACGACCGATGTGAGTGCTATGGGTCTGTATGAATTAGGATCCTTTGGGTCCTTTCCTTTTTTGAGTGCTGGTATAATGGCTACTTGAATCCAGTAAGTAGAAATGGAGCTTTTATTGAAAAAGGAGTTGAATAGGGTAAGTATTGTAAGTTTAGCAAAAGACGACAGACTAGCTATAAGGCTGTATCTTATGAAGTCGAGTCCGGGTGCGGAGTCTTTCTTGTTGATGAGGGAGTTTTCTAGTTCCTTGTATGTTATCGTCACGGGTGTGATATTCCCAGTGAGGGCCTGCAGGACCAGCTATTTTCTTTGCTATAGTGTCTAGTGGTAACTTGCACTGTATACGCCTGTGAGTGCCTCTGAAGATCCTAATTTTTTCCCACATTTCGGAAGCCGAAAGGTCGGGGGAGATATTTTGACAGAATTCTTCCCAACTCTTTTTTTTCCATCTTAAGTATACGCGTGGTTTCTTTTTCCTGTTTTCTTAATCCTTCGTACTTCGGTCTGGAGGGTTGTTGTGTGAATGTACGGAGGGCAAATCTACGAAGAGCCACCGCTTTAGAACAGGATATGTTCCACCAAGGATTGGGATGCCTTTTTTTTTAGGAGGCGGGGGGAGTTATAAGAGTGGAGTTGTGTATGGATTCGATTAAGCGGCTGTAGACGACAGTGGGATTATTACTATTAAAGTTGCGTAGGGCATTAGAGATGTTACGATTTAGAGTTTCCTTGTTAAAGATTCTGGGAATAAACTGCCTCTGAGTGTCCGTAGAAGCATTTTGATTGGTAGTGATGAGCTTAGTGATGCAGGGCTTATGTAGGCTGCCCAGAGTGTCATTGAATGTAGACCAATACGCTACCAGTGCGAGATCTGGAGAAGCAATGGTGATGTCTATGGCGGAGGAGGTGGTTGGGCAGACGAAGGTGGGTGATTTGTCATTTAGTAATACTAGATTGCTGTCTTCCAGTAGCTTAAGAATTTCACGACCTTTGAGGTCTGAGTGTTGATTTCCCCAGAGTGTGTGGTGGATATTGAGGTCTCCGCATATTAGGAGGGAGTTGTTAGGAGGAATTTGGGTAATAATATGTTGCAGGTCCCCGGCACTAAAGTTGGCACGAGGAGGAATATATATACTGAAAATTGATATGCGGAGTGGGTCTAATGTTATTTCGCAAGCAACCAGTTCTATTGCAGAGTTGGGAGTTATGAGAGGTAAGTTGTTGTATTGCAGGCTGTCCTTTATGAGGATAGCAACTCCACCTCCAGTTGAGCGACGATCCTTTCTGAGCACATTGTAATTTTTGCATGTGAAAGTTTGAGACGGCTTAAGCCACGTTTCGTTAAGACAAAGCACGGAAATGTTTAATGAGAATAGTAAGCTATGTAGATCGCCTATTTTATTTGAGATACTGCCTGGATTCCATTGCGCGATTGTTGAATCTGCGTTGATAATGTACTCATTTCTTGGTCATTACCAACCTGTTCCGGTTGGTCCTTTGGTAATTCCTTGGGGGGTGGGGCAGTATCGAGTAGGCGAATGATAGTTTCTCTTAAAGCAGGAATATAGTTTTCTTTGTCTTCTTCGGTGAGATTGTACGATCTGATAGCGTTGATGTCTAAAACTCTAGACAGAGTTTTGGTGGACTGCAGAACTTAGAGGTGTGGACAGAAAAGGCTTTTTTCCTAAGTGGTGCATCCGGATTATTATCATCGGAGAGGGTTCGTCTGAGAGATGAAATATCAATTTTAAGCTCGGATGAGTTGGATTCTCGAACTTCAGGGAGTGTGATGGGGACATTGACAGTAGCTTTGTGGGGTACCGCATCTTCCGTCGGGAGGTCCGCAGAGGAGGCCGCCAATTCTGAAAACCTGTGCCTAGGAGCCTTTCGCTTATTTAGGCGAGAGCCTAGGGATGGGAAGTCTGTTTCGGAGTAAAAAAAATTGCTTACCCGAAAGGGATTGGCTTGATATGAGATTGGAGTAGGGTAATTAGTCTTGCGTTCAGATGCTTTATTATTCTTGAAGAATTGGCATGATTTGCTCGTGGCATAGTGGCCACCACCGCAGTTGGCGCAATGAGGAGATGAAGTGCAAGGAGAGGGGTGAGACTCAGGTTGGACAATTCCACACTTTACGTATTTGGTCTTTGACCTGCACTTTGATTGGAAATGTCCAAATCGCCAGCAGTTCCTGCATTGTATGATTCTGTCTCTTTTTGGGAATATCGGAAAGATTACCCCGTCATATTTGAGATATGGAGGGAGGATAAGCCCCGAAAATGTGACACATATTAGGTCAAGTGGTGTAGTCAAATCATCAGTTGTTTTTGTAATTCTTCGCACTTCGAGAATTTCTGAGGATTTTGTGAAGGGCTGAGGCCCGTGTTTGAAGTAAATCGAGCCGTTGGAGTAGATCTCTTCCTCGTTGGGACCATCAGGAATGGATACCAACCATACCCACTGTCTCAACGGAATTGGAAAGAATGAAAGATTTGAATATACTGTTCAGTTCTTTATCCGATGCCAAATTGTTAGCAGTGGATCTATCTTTTCTCGAGATTTTGATTTTCCGCTTGTTCATGAATATAATTTCCGATATATTTGGGAGTTTTTGGTATAGTTCTTTCGAGAGCGAGGTTAGAGCTAAGTTTTTCTCCGAAAGAGATTGGATGAATACCACGTATTCGGATGTTGGAGAGGAGTCCTGATATCTCCTTGGTCGAGGAATCTTGCGTTCAGGGGGGCCCCTGTCATCCGTGGATCTGACTATGGTTTCCTCTGGGAAAACCATTGTAGAATGCTAATGTCTTTCTTCCTTGGTATAGGCCTGCTGAGGCGATGGCAATATATATTTTCTTTTTTTGTCTATACAAGTTTAAACCCGAAAAATTGTATGAAGTACTTACTTGAAATATTTTATTAAAGACACTTTCAGATAGAGTACGCACTTAATTTGACACAAGATTACTTGCTAATAATAGTTTTTTTTTTTATTTACTTTTCCTTTTTATATAAGAGTGGTAGTATGGTTACAAGTTGATAACCATATGATAGATTTTATAATTTTATTTTATTTCGAGTTTAATGCCGCTATAAAAACGCGCGTCTATACTTATTCAAAGATGGAAGCAGAATCAAACATCAAATTGTAAATTGACAGATTTAATCCTACCACACTCGTTATGTTGAACAACTTTCTCACCACTTCGACTTTATAACGATGAGGTTCAAGAATACGAACGGGGCATTCGATTCGTTATCAACCATTCGTTATATAACGAATTCGTAAAAACCATTCGTAATTCAAGAATAGGCCCCTGGACCGCTAAGTCCGATTTTGTCTACACTACCAACTAAAGCTGCGATGGCTTGCATGGAATACAGTCAAGTGTATTATATATTTTCTAAGTGATAAGTGTTAACCGTAAACAAAAGATATTTTTTTGGTTTTTTTTCATGCTAGTACGTACGTTTACTTGTTGTAATCGTCAAAATTTACTCCTATAAGAGAACAATACGAATAATTAGGACAGTTGAGTATTACCGGCAGAAATGAGTACCTACTTATATTAACGAAAACCTGATCTATGAAAATAGTCTAAAGAGTTGTTTAAATCGTGATGAAAATTTCCTGCATGCGAGGCACATATGAGAAAAAGCTTAATCCCCTGTCAATAAAATATTCTGCTCGAAATTAATTTTTAGCTTAAATAAATTAAAATTAAATATCCATTTGATGACAAGAGCTTTTATGAGTGGCTGGGTGGAGGAACCTGCAGGATAAGTGGTTCGAGGCGCTGTAAGCTTCAGGAAATATTAATACCTCCATTAGAGCATATAAGCGGTTTATTTTTATTTTTTCCTAGTACTTCGAAGATAGTTGTATAGCCCCAAAGTTTAATATTAATACATTAAGCATAGTACCAAAGGAGGGTACTGAATTTTAATGGTTTCGCGTGAGGTTGTCATTATTATATTGGATTGAGTTAGCGCATAGTTTTATTCAGTATTGATTAAATAAGCTCTGTCTATATTTTATACTTCCACGATTTTTGTTTGTTTTTATTTTGTTTGAAATTTTCGGTTCTTTTTTTGCATTCTACTTCTACGATCAAGCACGATTAAGCACCAATTTGTGGCCCCATTTTTTCTAAATAAATCAAATTAGTATTACAATAATTAAATTTAATTTTCAAGTATAATTATGTGTTAGCTTGGCAGTTTGTTCTTCTCACTTTCGCTTTCTGCCTAAGAACCACTGACATGAACATATAACATAGACTGCTTGATCTTTTATTTCATATGGGTAGACTTTTGTTGACAGGGGTGTGAAAACTATCTTAATTTCAAGTTTCATTTTCGCTTTAACAGTCATGTTACAAGCTCAACAAATTCCAAATATATTCAAAATTATTATTTCCCTATTCCCTATAACATCAAATATTCCTTAAACTCGATTTTTAAGAAAATAAAATTAAGCAATTTTTGTCTGCCTATCCCTAAAAGTAGCTATGGGGGACAGAGAAAGGATTACAAATGTTATATTGCCATCTATTTCTATTCTATATATTGTGATCCGATGATAATGTAAGGGATTTCAGTGGTGTCAGCGGTCTATGTTATACATGTCAGTGCTAAGAACACACAAAGTTCTTCATGAACTTTCGAAATTTTGCAGCTAAATTTTTACCCAAAAATGCCCAAGAACGAATTCACCCGAGACGTACGTGAACAGACCTAATATTTTAAATGCAAGCAAAACAAAAAAAAAAAAAAAAACAAAAAACAAAATAAAGAGCTTAACGCTAAAATACTAAACTTTTGCACAGTAATATATATCCGCCTTCAAGCTTTTTAGAAGCACTTTTTGCACCAGAATACTGTTTGCACAAAATTACCTCTTTTGTTTTGACATGATTTTTACTTTTTACTTTTATTTCACACACCACACTTTACGAATGGCTTGCTAACACTTGAGAAGATTTAAACAAATGGAAGGAATTTTCAAGTGACGCTATGTTATTGATAATTTATCGCCTTCAAGTAAAAATGAAGACATGTTTGTTGCGGATTTATGAGAAGGAAGATAAAACACCAATACTTGTCTTCTTTCTGATAAACTCGCAACAAAGAGATATCACAACTTTATCAGAAAGAAGACAAAATAGAGCTACGCTTATTATCCCCACCAAGAATTTTCAAGTGAGGCTATGTTATTGCTCACTTATCACTTAGCTAAATTGATCGATCACTTATAAGATATACTTAAAACCGTGATTAGAGCGTGGGAGGGGACCAATCAAATCTACGCAGATAGTTTCCCAATGTTTATTCGGGGGCCTCCGTGTAGCCAATAGACCTGTAGGTTTCTTCAACTCTGACTTCACTGATTGACAAACGTTACATCTTTTTACTTATGAGGCAACATCCTTTCTCATTTTTGGCCAATAATAATGCTGCCCTACTCTCTTGAGAGTCTTTTTTATCCCGCAATGCCCTGAAATGAGAATGTCATGCATTTCGAACAATATACTGTTGAATGTTTAAGAAAAATTATTTGTACAAATTAGATGAGAATGTCATGCATTTCGAACAATATACTGTTGAATGTTTAAGATAAATTATTTGTACAAATTAAGCGCGGTATATAATCAGGAAGCTTTACGATTAAAATTTTGATAATCTTGCTGAGCTACAATTCAGTGAAAACTTTTATATATTTGTCTTATAAAAGAAAAACGCAAAGATGTCTATTCAATTCAGTGGTTTTATTAGAACAAAAAATTATGACATGAGAAAATGAGCAAAGTAGTTGTCGCTATAAAATACAACATTTGTGTTGCCAATATATAAACATGTTTGATGCTAAATTAATTTTACTTATATTGCTATAATATCTAACATATACTTCTTCTACTATCTTTTGGTACCACCTCTCTCCAACAAGAAGACTCAATTAGCGGAGAGCACTAATTAGATTTACAGTGATTCAATATTCCAATCCGGAAAGGTCGAGGAGTTGGAGACCACTTGTGCCATTAGTCTGTTAAACTATTTATCTCGATATTCTGATAGCCAATCGGGTAGTAAATGCTCTTCACCTTTACGATGAACAATTACAAAATCGTACTGTTGCATCTTAATGGTCCACCGAGCTGAGCGACCAGTAGGATATTTCAAATTGCCTAGCCAGACCAATGACGCGTGATCCGTCACTATTGTAAAACAACTACCCTCCAGATATGGTCTCAATTTTTAAACTGCCCAGAGAACGGCGAGGCACTCCGTCTCCGTGGTTGAGTAATTTCTCTCACTTCAGTTAAGCGAACAGCTAAGATACGCAATCACCTTTTCACTTCCGTCTTGTTCCTGTGTTATAACTGCCCCTATACCATAGCCAGAGGCATATGTGTGGACGATGAAAGGTACATCGAAATTAGGGCAAGTCAAAATGGGGGCCTCTACTAGTTTTTCTTTTATAGTTCGAAACGAATATTCACATTCTAAAGACCGATCAAATTTCCGATTTTTCTTTAGCAAAGCTGTCAAAGGCGTCGTCAAATTTTGAAAAACTGGGTACAAACCGCCGATACCATGAGACCATTCCAATAAAACTTTTGACGTCTTTGACTGATTTAGGGTCTTTGACCTCTAGGATACATTGTTATCAGGATCCACCTGTAATCCGTTTTCCCCGACCATATAACCCAAATACTTTAGCTCCGCGCAACAGAATTCACATTTGTCATGGTTGACTTTAAGCCCCGCTTTCTGTAACCTATCAAAAACCTTCCACAAAACTTCAGGATGTCTTTCAAAGGTACTAGTAACCACAATGACATCATCCAAGTAGACGAAAACGCTGCCTTCTAATTCTCCAGATAGGACTGCGTCTATTAATCTTTGCCATGTCTCTGGGGAATTCGAAAGACCGAATGGCATCCGACGAAACTGAAACAAGCCCATGCCAGGTACAGTAAAGGCCGTATACAACTTAGCATTTTCCGACAAAGGGACCTGCCAGAAAACCGACTTTAAGTCTAGCAAGATATATACTTTGCATCCCTAAGTTTAGCCAAGATGGTAGCGACAAATGGCAGAGGGTACGCGTCCTTCTTTGTCACCTTATCCAACTTTCGGTAGTCTACGCAGAACCTGTAGCTTCCATCCTTTTTCCGTACCATGACGATAGGTGACGCCCATGGACTATTTGATGGTTCCACTATACCATCTGTTAGCATCTTATCCAGCTCTGAGTTGATTGCTTTTTGTAAGGTCGGAGAAACCGGATAGCACATCTGCTTAATTGGAGGTGAATCCGTCTTTATCGAGTGTTCCACTTTGTTGGTACAGCCTATCCCTTTCCCTATATTCTCCTTGGTCTTTGCTATTAAGTCTTCAAGCTGCTGCTTTTGATCCGTTGCGTGCGTAGACTTACTCTCCAAAGTATTAACCATGATTTCGTTGTTATCATTCCCAGGAAAAGACCAGTAATTTTAACTCAAATCTGCCGTAATGCACACATCACGCCAAAAATTGTTACACGCACTTTTTATGCACGTATTATGCCGGCTAGCTGAAGGTGTGAGTGGAATAATTAGGTGCCGATAACAGAACACTCAAGAGCGCCACGTGGTTTTTGAGTCCACGAACTCTAGGTGGATTTGGGGAACTAGAGAACTCAAGATTGATTTCATTAAAAAAAAAAAGAAAAATTCCAAAATCCTTATAGGTCTATTTCCACACTGAATATAATCACAGTTGTACTCAACACTTAACTAATTTTCTTCACATAGGCGAGCCAGTCAGCCCGCGAGGATATAGTATTATGTATATAAAAAAAAGGAAATTCAATCAACTAAGCCTAAGGTTAAAATTAGCCAGTCCACAAATATACTCTATACAAAAGAAACAGTACTTATCTTTGATCTCAGTTCTTTTTTTCTTTTTGTTGTACGACTTTAAAATGACCTTGAGAATATTCGTTCCCTGCACTTTAGCTGCTTGTTCTGTTCTTCCTTTAGTTCTTCCCCCCAACTGCTTACGGATCTAATAATCGTCTTTTATTTTGTTTAGACTATTAACCTTTTAACTCTTTTTGTTTTAAATAAAAAAACTTCTAACTGTTCCACCACAACTAAGAAACTCGAAGCTATTCACCATTCGTACTTTTTCTTTTAGCCAATGACTGCCTCCGACTGATCGCTTCACCTCCCAGAGGCTCTTCATTGCCGCTGATAGCCCCCTATTATGGCCTTTTCGGTTATGTTTAAAATCGGGGCAATTATTTTCATTGGGCAATAATGATATGTAGCACATTACTTTTTTACTGGGTTTTTGTATTTGCTCTGGGCTACGATCAGTTCGGCCACATATTATATATTTTTTTCTTTTCCCTTTTCTTTTTAGGATTTTTGTAATTATATTTTGGAAAATGCTTGTTTGTTTCTTTACTTGTGGGTGTTAATGTGAAGTGTTTTTTTTTCCTTGTTTTTTGTTTGTTTGTTTTATTTATTTATATTTCTTTTTTTTCTTCTTTTCGGGGAAGAATTTTGGAAAGCTTTAACGAAGTAAGTATGCATGTACATTTACGTTAGTTTATCGCGAAACAAATAGGTACTGTTTCCTACGATTGTAAATTATTTACTTTCAAATAAATGAATCCTCGCGAGCCGCCTCCTGCCATAGAGTAGTAGTAACTTTACAATTAATTTCGAATTATCCGCTAATGAACATTATATTTACTTACTATCTAACACCATAGAAAATGGATTTAATTCATTAATTTATAACTATTGAGAACAATCTACTTAACTCTAGCTATTGCTATAGTATAATACGTGACCTATTTCCTTCGTAGGTAATGGTTAATCTAGGAATACGAGATCGACGATGATAATTTCTAGCAGTTGGTGCATGCTTGCGTACGTATTAATATTGTAGCAGCACAATGGACGCTAAACTTACTAGGCAGTTACTATTTTCAGATTTTAACTCCAGGTGGTGAGGATTCCGCTCACGAAGCCTCTCGAATACTCGAGCCCAATGTGTTCCCTGTGGTTTAACTAGGTGGCTCTCCAATCTGATATCGCGCGTGAACATCCAAGTTATAATTGATCTGAAATATAGAAAATCTTTTGCAGAATTAATCCTTTACACGGCTAATAGTTAAGGGACGAGCACACACAGATAAGAAGAGTTCGCATTCTAAGGAATTTATACTAACACAGCCCTTCTTTTCAGAACATATGGGTATTTGGCTGTAACATTCCTCCCTTTCCTCCGGGAGATTTCGTAGAAATCTCACTTCACGCTATCATCTACAATCACCAAATTCTATGAAAATATTGGCAATACAGAGTTCAAGAGCAAGGATAATCAAACTCATAACAGCCCTAATATAGAATAGCTTAGCTCCATTTATTAACTTCAAGGAAATATTTGCAAGTGCATAGTTTGAGAATAATGATAATAAAGACTATAACAGTCATAATCGGAGTACCCGAACTTGATTATTTAATCCCAAGGAATTACTGGAAATCGCATAGTTTAGGAATAACGACAATAAAACCATAATAGTCATAACAAAGGTTGCCCTAACTCGAGTATTTGATCCCAAGAAAATATTGGCGAGTGCATAGATTAATAATAATGACAGTGACAACCATAACGATCACGATATAAGACGCCGTGATCCTATTGGAATACAAAGAGCTCCATACCCTACTCTTCACTATTCGAGTGATACATTTTAAGATCCTTGCCATGCCATGTCCCTACGTTTTTACCACTGGCGTCTTTAAGCTCATAGGTCCAAGGTGAGACAAATTTGCCTACGATAAATTGTCCTATATACTTCGGTGCTGGCTTCGCGTTGAAGTACTGGGAAGCATCAGAGAGTACATAGTTCCTGCGCCAGACCCACGAAGAACTTACAATCCCGTCTCCGGAGGTCGTAATTGCGCTTTGATATATCTGTTGCTTTCACCAGCCTTTCCCTCACATCCGCTCTTACCTTTTCTAACGCTTGTGATCTACTGGTAACGTTAATCTCCTCTTGCGATTTAGCATGCTTATGCTCTGACCCGTTAATCATCATTTCCCTTCCAAAGTTCACAAAATACGGTGTCATCTTCAATACATCATGCGTAGAAGAACGGATAGCACACTTTGGCCAAGAACAAATCCCACTTCCTGTGGTTTTCCGCCACGTACGCTCGAAGCATTGATTTCACTACTTGATTTGTGCGTTCCGCTGGATTCGCCTATGGATGGTAGTAAGCCGTATAACGAATCTCTACTCCGTATTCTTTACATGAGTTCTTCAGTTCCTTACTCCTAAATTGTGTGCCGTTGTCGCAAATTGAACTTTTTGGTACTCCAAAAAGCAAAAAGACCGAATCCTCCAAAGCATGACAAATTAGAGCAGCACTTGCCGAACGTAAGGGAAACAAAAGAGGAAATTTTGTGAATTGATCAGTTACTGTTAATATATATTTATATCCTTTATTTGAACGTGGTAAAGGACCGATCAAATCTACATTAATCGATTCCCAAGGGCTGTTGTTAACCGTTCGCGAAGCCATGAACCCAATCGGTTTCTTAAGCTCAGGTTTCATCATTTGACACGTAACACATCCTCGCACATAAGAAGACACATCTGATCCATTTTTGGCCAATAGTAATTCTGGGCTAAGTGATTATACGTTTTTTGGACACCCCGATGGCCTGAGGTAGGAATATCATGAACTCTAAAGATCAAATTCTTACGCTCATACTTTGGGATTACTTGCTTCCAATGATCATTGTGCATAGCCAATTCTGGATACCTTGGGAGATAATGTTTCCAGAGTACTCCTTGTTCATATTTCCAATCTGGATATTTGGAAGGATCTGTGGACACACTAGTAATCATTTTACTATACCATTTATCAGTACCTTGGTTACTTTCTTTGACACACTCCAGCACTGGGACTGATCGCGACAATAAATCTGGCAGCAGATGCTCCTTTCCTTTTCGATGAATTATATCAAATTCATACTGCTGGAACCGCATTGCCCATCTCGCTAACCTCCCCGTCGGGTCCTTTAAATTATGTAGCCAAACTAACGAAGCGTGATCTGTGATTACCGAAAATAGAGTTCCCTCAATATAAGAGCGACACTTTTCTATGGCCCACAGTACTGCGAGACTTTCTCGTTCCGTTGTGGAGTAATTACGCTCACACCTATTTAGTGAACGACTAAAATAAGCAATAACTCTGTCTTCCGCGCCAAAGCTCTGTGTCAAAACTGCCCCTAACCCGTATCCTGATGCGTCCGTGTGAATTATAAAAGAGTGGTCGAAATCTGGGCAAGTCAATATCGGTGCACTTATTAAATTCTCTTTTACTTTTTGGAACACTTCTTCACATTTCTGAGACCATTCGAATTTTTTTCTCTTTTTCAGTAACTCGGTGATGGGAACTAGCAAGGTTGAAAAGTTAGGCACGAATCTTCTGTACCATGCGATTGTACCAATACATCGCCGGACCTCAGATAGGACTCGGTATTCCTAGGATGCACTGGAGTTTCTCGGGATCAACCTGGAGACCATGCTCACCAACTACGTATCCTAAGTACATGAGTTCGGATCTGCAGAATTCGCATTTTTCGAAATTTATAACTAACCCCGCCTCTTGCAATCTACTCAAAACAGCTAGTAATACTTTTTATGTTCTTCGAATGATTGCGTCACAATGATAACATCATCCAAGTATACAAATACTTTCCTCTCTAAGTCCCCTGAAAGGACGCGGTCAATCAGGCGTTGCCAAGTAGCTGGAGAATTGCTCAATCCGAAAGGCATTCTGCAGAACTGGAACAGACCCTTACCAGGCACAGTAAATGCAGTATATTGCTTCGACTTCTCTTCTAGGGGAACCTGCCAAAACGCTGATTTTATGTCTAAGGAGGACATATACTTAGCATCGCGTAATTTATCCAGAGTAGCGGACACGTATGGAAGGGGGTATAATTTAGGTTGACTTTGCAATGAACAGACGTGAACATCTTCTTCAGAATTTGCAAATTGCCACGAATTATCCTTTAAGTTGGCCTGAATGCTAAAATCTCGCCAAAAATCTATACCCAGGATGATAGCTTGAAGCAGTTCGGGAATAAGTAATACTTCGCAAACCTTAACTCTTTTCTCTAGCGTAATAGGCAAGCTATGGTCAGCTTCATATTCTTTAATAAATTCATGCCGGGTCCACCAATTATTGTCCGCGAAGCCCCTGAGTCGAGTAAGCCGCAAATACTTAAGCCAAATATAGAAATTTTCAGGTGAGGCCGCACATCTTTCCCTACTTGCGTAAAGATATAATCCACTACCGTGTTCAGTGCATTCTCCCTTTCTTTTACTAAACTCTTCCTTTGTATTTCTTAATAGCTCGCAGCTTTATGCGGAACGCTCGAATCCCCGCTCAATGTCGAGTTCCGCTCCCGTTTCCCGATATCTGTGCTGCTTGACGATCGGCATTACTTCTGGCTGTATTGCTTATATGGTTACACTGGCTACATCTTGAACGAATTACTCCTGGCGCACCACATCCAAAACACCTATAATTCTGTCTACAAAATCGCGCGATATGACCAGTCTGATCGCAGTTAAAGCATTTCCGACTATAGGAATTAGATGGTACAGGTTGAGATATTTCCCCTATTATAGGAGGCTCTGTAGAAACATAGGCTAAATCGGGTTCCAGAAGCTGATTACTTCGCCTCGAAGGAGGTGGTATGAATTCATCTACAGAACTACGGATGGACTCTAGGCGTCTACCTAAGTCAACTAACTCTTGTATGGTGTTGATTTCAGTTAAATCCAGCTGCGTCTGGTAGAAAGGAGCTATACTACGCTTCAGAATTTTCAGTTGCTGTGCCTCTGTGAGAGGATCGGACAAGCGCGCAAACATGTTAGTCAGTATGGCCGTATACATGCCCATGGATTCTTCCTTGCCTTGGGTTCTTTTCTTGATTTCCTCAATCAACCGATCGTCGTAGTCCGACGGTAGGAATTCCTTTCTAAGTTCCTTGACAAAATCAGCCCAAGAGTGGCAATTAACCTTATTAGCTCTGTACCATAAAAGAGCGCGACCCGCAAAAAGATCCAGGGCTGATCGAAATAGTTGCTTCTTATCAATTCCTCGAGCCTCCGCCAATTCGTTTACTCATTCCAGGAAAGAGTTAACCGACTGTGAATGCTCACCAGAAAATTTTATCTCCCATTTATATAAAGGTACAGAATGGCGAGCTCTTGTTAGTGCCTTTGCTGTCATTGAAAGATCTTCGGCTTCATCCGAGAGATCGTCTTCATCCCCGCCACCCTCAGCCTCCTAACGCTAGAATTAACTTGGTTCGAAACAACGATTTTTCTTTTTTTTGTTCTCCGCTTAAGACGATAACTCGGTCGGTTCTCGCAAGAGCCCATTCGATTTTTGTCAGGATTTTTTGTAGTCTGATGACCAAGAATCGCCTACGAAACCTTCCACAAATCCCTCAATTTCGTCTATCTTTTTAGTTAGCGCCTCTCTGTCCTCTTCGGAGGTATATGGGTATGGAGAGATCGCCAAGGTCTTACCCTCTTTTTTCGTCTTTAATGATGATCTGAGGGTGACCCGCATATCATCAACTTTACCTGTTGTCAGTCCCTGTATGGTAGGTTCGTAGATGAGCTCATCTTGGCTCAATCTATTAATCTCCATTTTTTTTGTTTTTTTGTCCTGCAATATACCCTGTTCGTGAAAATTCTTTTCAATAATAACTGGTAACTAACTAGGCTTTTCGCATCTGTACGACCTTTAGCACCTATAGGTGTTTATGAATTTATCCCTTTAAGGTCTACTTTCCTTGACCCTGAATTAACGATCAACTGTGAACTTACTTTACTACGAATGTACTACTTCAGAGCTGTCACACAGACCAAACGGAAAACTGGCAGTAGGTATACTGTACACTACTGATATCAGTGAAATAATTTCAACCGTTTTATTGCATAAATCTTTATGAACACTTATTTGATTGGAACAAAAATACTTTTACTGCTATGTATATATGTACGTGCGTTAAAATTCCAAGAAAAGTAAATGCTATTCAAATCCAACTGAGCAAAACAATTTAATAAAAACTCCAGTCATAAGAACTCTATTTGGAAAGCAGAAATGTGCCCCAAATGAAAGAAATCCCAAAAAAAAGGCAGACTGAGTTAAAAACTACTTGAATGGATTCGTTCCGATATTTTGCAGTTTCTGAACTCAAGATTGGTTTCTTACCCCTTATTTCTCCCAAACTTTTCGTTATTTCCAACTAGCTTAAAATCAATAGTCATTAATCTCAGCTGTTAAGAAGAGTAGATTGAATTGGGAAGACTATTTATCCAGTATAATTTAATTTCTCTTTAGACACATCGGCACCTTTTATACATACATGCATAGGTACCTATCTATTGGAAGAAGTACTAAATTTTATCTCAACTCATGTTTACTTATACTCAAAAGAATAGTACTACGGTATACTACCCAACTGACATAAAGCGAATAAACGTATTTAACAAAATATTACACTTGTTTCCAAATTAGATAACGAAACGAAAAATTCTATTCCTGTTCTATTTTTATCTAGTAATTACTCAAGTATCATTAGCATTCTAAACACAGTAGTACCACAAGCTGAATATTTCCTCTCACACGTAGACAAAACAATTTTTTTTTCAAAATACCTACGTCATTCCAACAAGATCGGCCAAAACGAGCTCATCCATAGGAAACTAGGCCAAATGTTGTCATAGGTCGGGGTTCAGTGAACTTGTAATTGAATCACATAACCTATTCTGAGTGAGTGGATTTATCATATTGTTACGTGCAATAGAAAGAGACAACTGGTGACATCTACTGGCAATGGAGAGTAAACAACATCAGGTTCGGAGAATCGATGACGGAATGTTCGGGAAGGTTCAGGAATAGAATGAATTGAATGGTTCTGGAATAAAACACTCTAGAATAATCTGGAGAGTTTCTAGAGTATAAATATAATAGTTGTCATAGCCAGAATAAGAGAGTCTTGTCTTAGACGTTGCAGTATTAACAAGCGAAAGTAATAAACGTGCGAAAGTGTTGTAATTAGATTGCGATAATTGAAAGTACAGTATTAAGCGATAATTAAAGTGTAGTTGATTAATTGAAAGTTTGTGAATTGTTAACATTAGAGTTAAATAAAGAACTTGTATATTAAATACTTAATATTGTGTTTTAAATAACGAACCAAAGGCCAAGCGCGCAACAACTGGTGTCAGAAGTGAAATTAAATTCGCGAAATAAAGTGGTGGCAATTGACTTTAAAATTCAAAGTGTGATCAGTTTTGTGAAATTGTGTTAAATTGTGATAGTTCTTTAAAATAATTTATATTCAACTATAAGTGAATTACTAAAGTAATGGGGCGCAAAGTCGAGGAGCTTCGAATACCGGATTTGAAAGTAGAGCTAGGGAGCCGGTCATTACAAACGACAGGTGCAAAGAAAGTGCTAGTCGAGCGACTCAGACAAGCTTTGATAGAGGAAGGAAAGAATCCTGAAACATTTGTTTTCGAAGAGAACTTGGAAGAAACCGAAGTTGAAGAAGAGCCTGCGATGAAAATGGAACAGCTTTTGAGTACTTTAATGAGCAAAATGGAAACCCGTTTTGATGAACAAAAGAATGCTTTTGAGGAACAAAAGAATTCTCTCGATGAACAAAAGAATTCTCTCGAGGAACAAAAGAATTCTCTTGAGGAACAAAAGAATTTTCTGGAATACCGTTTAGATGAGCAAAAGAAATCTATGGAAACCCGTCTGAAAAGATGCTCTTGAGCAACAAAAGAATGCTTTTGAGGAACAAATGAATTCTCTGGAATTCCGTTTAGATGAGCAGAAGAAATCTATGCAAACCCGTTTGGACGAGCAAAGGAATGCTTTTGAGGAACAAAAGAATTCTCTCGAGGAACAAAAGAATTCTCTGGAAACCCATCTGGACGAGCAAAAGAATGCTTTTGAGGAACAAAAGAATTCTCTGCAGAATTGTCTAGAAACTTGTATGGAGGAACAGAAGAATTTTTTGAAAAGTTCATTAGACGAACAAAATGTGAAAATTGACGAAATCTATTAGGAAGTGTTGGAAGTTCGACAACAAGTATCTGGAGTACAACAAAATGTCACGGAACAGCTTGATAACTTTAAAGCAGATCTGGAAAGAATAAAGAATCGTAAGCCTCCAAACGTAGCAGCTGAAATATCCGGTGCAGGTAGAATGAAGCCTCCAACATTTGACGGACAAAATTCGTGGCATATCTTCAAGAGAAAATTCGAGGCAGCTTCAGAGGTAAATGGATGGAATGATGAAGACAAAGCTATAGCTCTGGTGTTAGCACTTCGAGGTCCTGCGTCAGAACTCTTACCAACTGTACCGATTGAAAATCAACGTAATTACTCTTCATTAATACAGGCGATAGAATTACGTTATGGAGATGAGCACATGCAACAAGTATGTCGTCTACAGTTGCGCAACAGGATTCAAAAACATGGCGAATCACTACAACAACTGCAGGCAGATGTAGAAAGATTGGCGCATCTTTCATACTCCAGCGTGAATGCGGATTTCCTTAATGAAGTGGCGACGGAGGCATTTGTGAACGCTATTGCAGATCAAAATTTACAACAAGCGTTAAGGCTAGCAGGAAAGAAATCCACAGCAGAAGCACTAGCCTATGCATTAGCGTATGAATCCGCCAGACAAGCTTCACGGAGTGCAGTACGAGTAAGAGAAATTTCAGTGGAAGAATGTACTTGTAACAGAGTGCAATCATCACAGAGCACGCCTTCATGTGGTGTCCTTCGATGCTGGTATTGCAATAGATCAGGGCACCTTCAAAGAGACTGCAGAAAACGTCGACGATTGGAATCACCTGAAGAAGAAGGGAAAGAAGAATGTCAAAGATGTCGAGCCAGGGAACAAGCTATTCGTGGAGAGACTAGATATCAAGCCGCGTCTAGTCGCATCAGCTCTCCTATTGAGCAGTCGGAAAACTAGTAAAAACCAACTTTGTGGGGCAAAGTTGGTTGGTGGAATCGACAGCCCCGAAGTCATCATTCAAGTAGGCCAGTTGCAGAGAAATAATAGCAGTCTTGTTATATATGGAAATGTAGGAAAAAATGACTGCGCAGTCACTATCGATACTGGAGCTTCAAGATCAATTATTACAGCAGATCTTGGTAAGAACAAATGGCTTCACAACACCACCAAATATCTACTAAGAACAGCAACTGGAGCAGCAGCACAGGTGTTTGGAGAAATAACTTTAGATGTTCAACTAGGCGAACTACTTTTTCCTCACACTTTCCTGGTTTCAGACATAATGGATGAATGCATTCTTGGAATAGACTTCATGACCACATACAAAATAAAACTGGATATCGGAGAGGGGATTCTCAATTATGGGAATATAGAAATTCCTATGAAACTAGGAGAGGGAGCAGATCATCCTGCGAAAGTAAGGACGATGGTCTGCGAAAATATTACTCTTTCGCCATGCTCCGAGACACTAGTATGGACAAAGCTTACTGTTTACATCGGGACCTACCGATTCTATCTGGTGGAGCCTAACCCCACAAAAGTTACATCGAGCATCATTGATGGCAAGACTTTAGTGAAAGCAGAAGGTGCAACATTAATACCAGTCAGAGTGCTTAACACATCCGAAAATGAAGTACAACTAAAAGAAGGTGTTATAATTGGAAATTGTGAACCCGTTTACCAAATCGTCAATTTGGATAATGGTAATAATGTCAAGGAGACAAAAACTATACCAGCTACTCCCCAAAAGGTTCAGAAACTTCTTTCGTCCAGTGCCTTAAGTGAACAACAACACAACGATGCCAAAGAGGTGATCGATGAATTTTCGGAATTATTTGTAATGAATGATGATGACTATGGTAAAACAAATCTTGTCCAGCATCGGATCGATACAGGAGATTCCAGGCCCATTCGGCAGACACCACGAAGATTGCCATTAGCCAAACAACCAGAAGTGTCAGCCAGGATGAACTCCATGAAAAACAAGGAATAATAGAGGAATCTGTTGTTCTGGTTAGGAAAAAGGATGGCAGCACCCGATTCTGTGTAGACTACCGCCAACTAAATAACGTGACGAGAAAAGATAGCTATCCATTACCAAGGATTGATGACACGTTGGATACCCTTTCCGGAGCGCAATGGTTTTCCACGCTGGATTTAAAGAGTGGTTACTGGCAAGTGGATATACATCCCGAGGACCGAGAGAAAACTGCTTTCTCAATTGGCAGTGGCTTGTGGCAATTCAAAGTAATGCCATTCGGGTTATGTAATGCTCCAGCCACATTCGAACGACTAATGGAATGTGTTCTACGTGGTTTAACATGGAAAACATGTCTTGTCTACTTGGATGACATAATAGTAATCGGAAGGACATTCAAGGAATATAAAAACAACTTACGGGACGTACTTCAAAGACTCAAAGATGCAAAATTGAAGCTCAGTGCGAGTAAATGTGCTCTATTCAAAAATGAAGTTAAATATTTAGGGCACATAGTTTCATCACAAGGAGTAAGAACCGATCCAGAGAAGATAGAAGCCGTCAAAAATTGGCCAGTTCCAAAGGACAAACATCAATTACGGAGTTTTCTTGGTTTAGCTACCTACTACAGGCATACAGGCGATTCGTGAAAGGTTTTGCAGATATAGCAAGAAGCCTACATCAACTTACAGAAAAGGGAAGGCCGTTCATATGGTCGGTTAAATGCAACGAAAGTTTTGAAAATTTGAAGCAACAGCCCTGTGAAGCTCCAGTACTTCACTATCCAAAGCTGGGAAAAACATTTATATTAGACACGGATGCCAGCAATGAAGGTATTGGTGCAGTGCTTTCGCAGGAGGAGAATGGTCAAGAAGTTCCAGTAGCTTACTATAGCAAAGCGCTTTCAAAGTCAGACAAAAATTATTGTGCTACAAGAAAAGAGCTACTTGCCATTGTAAGTTCAACAAAACATTTTCATAAATATCTCTACGGTCAGAAATTTATCCTTCGCACCGACCATGCAGCACTCAAATGGCTTCTACAGTTTAAGAACCCTGAGGGACAAGTGGCGAGATGGATAGAGCGACTCCAGTCTTATGATTTTGAAATCCAACACCGAAGAGGTCGTATCCATGGAAATTCAGACGCCCTTTAACGACGTCCATGGAAACTTGAATGCAAACATTGCGCCCGGGTGGAAGAAAAAGAAACAACAGCAACTATACAGTTGGTAACCGTTACTGAGCTCAATGGAACTCTCTTCATGTTGAATGTGGTATATTAAAACGCAAATGGGAAGCACCTAACGGCGAATCATTCCGAATGCAGATAGTCGTGCCAGCATCAAACGTCAAAGATGTTCTGGAAGAAATGCACGGTGGAACCTCTGGAGGACATTTGGGAGTGAACAAAACAATTTCCAAAATACGGGAAAGGTTTTATTGGCTACATATGCGAGAAGATGTGGAGGAGTGGTGCCGCAGATGCACTGTCTGTGCTGCTTGCAAAGGGCCGCAACACAGAAGCAGAGGAGAAATGCATAAGTATAATGTCGGAGTCCCCTTTGAAAGGATAGCTGTAGACATCGCTGGACCTTTTCCAGAAACGGATGGCGGTAACCGTTATATATTAGTTGCCATCGACTATTTCAGTAAATGGCCGGAAGCTTATGCAATCCCTAATCACGAGGCAACCACAGTTGCGGAACAAATAATAACGAATTGGGTCAGTAGGTTTGGGGTGCCTCACGAACTTCATTCGGACCAAGGACGGAACTTCGAATCACGAACTTTCCAGGAGATGTGTAAAATGTTGGGAATAAGAAAAACCAGAACAACTCCTCTACACCCACAATCTGATGGCATGGTAGAGCGCTTCAACAGAACATTGATCGAGCATCTAAAGAAAGTAGTTGACTATCATCAACGCGATTGGGATCGACATATTCCTATATTCCTAATGGCTTATAGATCAGCCATTCATAACACTACCGGACAAACCCCAGCTAAGGTCATATTTGGAAGAGAGATGCGTTTACCTAGCGACCTCAAATTTGGTACCCCCAGAAGTGAACAAAAGTTACCAGAAGACTACGTATCGGAGCTTAGACAACAATTAGCTTATGTACACGAGGCCACGAGAACGAAACTAGCAGCAAATACTGATCGGATGAAGACCCGCTATGACTTACGTGCTAATTCCGCAGGATTTAACGAAGGTGATCTTGTTTGGCTGTACAACCCGAAACGACATATGGGACGTTCTCCAAAACTACAACAACAGTGGGAGGGACCGTATTCAGTAGTAACTAGAATTAATGACGTGGTATACAGGATTCAGCGTGGCACAAGTGGCAAGCGTAAAATTGTTCATTTGGACCGCTTGTGTCAATACTACGAGCATCAAGACCGTGGACCAACTGTTGTTCGGGACGAACAAATTTAAGAAGGGGGCAGTGTTACGTGCAATAGAAAGAGACAACTGGTGACATCTACTGGCAATGGAGAGTAAACAACATCAGGTTCGGAGAATCGATGACGGAATGTTCGGGAAGGTTCAGGAATAGAATGAATAGAAAAGTCAAGAAGGTTCTGGAATAAAACACTCTAGTTTAATCTGGAGAGTTTTTAGGGTATAAATATAACAGTTGTCACCGCCAAAGAAAAGTCTTGTCTTAGACGTTGCAGTGTTAACAAGCGAAAGTAATAAACGTGCGAAAGTGTTGTAATTAGATTGCGATAATTGAAAGTACAGTATTAAGCGATAATTAAAGTGTAGTTGATTAATTGAGAGTTTGTGAATTGTTAAGATTAGAGTTAAATAAGGAACTTGTATATTAAATATTTAATATTGTGTTTTAAATAACGAACCAAAAAGCCACGCTCGCAACAATATACTAAAATGTCACCATCTGTACTTGCTCTCTCAATAAATTCCTTGTTATACTAATCACTATCCACAGCTACACACCGCTGGTAACTATTAACAGCGCCGCTTAAAACTTGTGGTCGCAATAAAATCTTCGGTTTTGTTATCACTGCAGTATTGTTTAGATCTGTGTATTGAATACGATTGCTGTTGAAGTGAATAAACACAGAATAGATTTATATGAGATCGTGCATAAAAAAAAATTCAACAAATATTCTTTATAATACCTATATGCGTATTGTAAATCATCGGCGCATGCAATTATAAAATAATAATTTAAAAAAAAATTCAAATGCAAACAACGTGATATGTTTAGGTATACCTGAAAATGAATAATTACTATGAATAGCAGCTTGGACTTTAAAGAAGACCCATTCGTTATTGTCAGTTTTATTTCCACTCAAAGTAAATAAAGATATCCACTCAAGAACAATTTATAACACATGTCAATTCAGCTCACACACACAGTTACCAATGCTGCCCAGCTGCCACTTATACTCATTGATTTTGCTGCGCTTCTCTTGTTGCAATTACTTCCAATAAACATATGTTGCGAAACATTATAACCTTGGTTTCTGCCAATTTCCCCGATAATTTGTTTAAATTTTATAGAAATTTATTTATTCTTTTAATTAAAAGAAGTGCTGTGGCTCCTGCTATGGCCCCACGTTGGGCACCAAAATGTTACACGCACTTTTTATGCACGTATTATGCCGGCTAGTTGAAGGTGTGAGTGGAATAATTAGGTGCCGATACCAGAGCACTCAAGGGCGCCACGTGGTTTTTGAGTCCACGAACTCTAGGTGGATTTGGGAAACTAGAGAACTCAAGATTGATTTCAATAAAAAAAAAAAGAAAAATTCCAAAATCCTTATAGCTCTATTTCCACACTGAATATAATCACAGTTGTACTCAACACTTAACTAATTTTCTTCACATGGGCGAGCCAGTCAGCCCGCGAGGATATAGTATTATGTATATAAAAAAAAAGGAAATTCAATCAACTAAGCCTAAGGTTAAAATTAGCCAGTCCACAAATATACTCTATACAAAAGAAACAGTACTTATCTTTGATCTCAGTTCTTTTTTTCTTTTTGTTGTACGACTTTAAAATGACCTTGAGAATATTCGTTCCCTGCACTTTAACTGCTTCGTTCTTTTCTTCCTTTAGTTCTTCCCCCCAACTGCTTACGGATCTAATAATCGTCTTTTATTTTGTTTAGACTATTAACCTTTTAACTCTTTGATTTTTTGTTTTTTTTTTTAAACTTCTAATGGTTCCACCACAACGAAGAAACTCGAAGCTATTCACCATTCGTACTTTTTCTTTTAGCCAATGACTCCCTCCGACTGACCGCTTCACCTCCCAGAGCCTCTTCATTGCGCTGATAGCCCCCTATTATGGCCTTTTCGGCTATGTTTAAAATCGGGGCAATTATCTTCATCGGGCAATAATGATATTTAGCACATTACTTTTTTACTGGGTTTTTGTATTCGCTCTGGGCTACGATCAGTACGGCCACATAATATTATTTTTTTCTTTTCCCTTTTCTTTTTAGGATTTTTGTAATTATATTTTGGAAAATGCTTGTTTGTTTCTTTACTTGTGGGTGTTAATGTGAAGTGTTTTTTTTCCTTTTTTTGTTTGTTTGTTTTATTTATTTATATTTCTGTTTTTTCTTCTTTTCGGGGAAGAATTTTCGAAAGCTTTAACGAAGTAAGTATGCATGTACATTTACGTTAGTTTATCGCGAAACAAATAGGTACTGTTTCCTACGATTATAAATTATTTACTTTTAAATAAATGAATCCTCGCGAGCCGCCTCCTGCCATAGAGTAATAGTAACTTTACAATTAATTTCGAATTATCCCCTAATGAACATTATAATTACTTACTATCTAACACCATAGAAAATGGATTTAATTCATTAATTTATAACTATTTACAACAATCTACTTAACTCTAGCTATTGCTATGGTATAATACGTGACCTATTTCCTTCGTAGGTAATGGTTAATCCCTAGGAATACGAGATCGACGATGATAATTTCTAGCAGTTGGTGCATGCTTGCGTACGTATTAATATTGTTACTATTTTCGGATTTTAACTCCAGGTGGTGAGGATTCCGCTCACGAAGCCTCTCGAATACCCGAGCCCAATGTGTTTCCTGTGGTTTAACTAGGTGGCTCTCCAATCTGATATCGCGCGTGAACATCCAAGTTATAATTGATCTGAAATATAGAAAATCTTTTGCAGAATCAATCCTTTACACGGCTAACAGTTAAGGGACGAGCACACACAGATAAGAAGAGTTCGCATTCTAAGGAACTTATACTAACACAGTCCTTCTTTTCAGAACATATTGGTATTTGGCTGTAACAAAATCTGCTCCTAATAATATGCTGTGTGGAAGTGAAGGTATGACCAAGACCTTAAAAACCTTTATCTACGACGTACACAAGGTAAAGACGAATCAATAGGAATGTATGTGGCAGTAATGAGGACGCTCTTCTCACGATTGACAATTCCCTTAACAGAACAACACGAATTACAAATATTAAAGCGGAATATTAGTCAGTTTTCCACAGCCAACTAGGTTTAAGTGAAGTTACCTCCATTCAACAACTAGTTGATCTTGATCGGGGGCTTGAGTCAGTTAGAGCTCCGGTAGATTCATTCGTTCCCCCGCCTTCACGGCGCACTGCACACCTTCTAGAGCTTGCGTTAGCTTACATATCCACGAAAATAGCGGAAGTTTCAGCCATAAGAACATAAGAAATTGCAAGCAAGATGGTCATACAGCCCGTTACTGCAGACAGAAGCGACGGTGTTTTGGTTGTGGAACTGTAGGGTTTATCCGAGCAACATGTCCGGCTTTTAATAATAATAATAATAGTAATAGGGCTTATACTAATGGTCAAAGGGGTCCATCTACTTCATCTGCTGCGCGAAACGAGAATCGAGTTCAGTAGGCGGTGACCCGAGCTCTATTAATCCCCAAAGAGCAGGCAATCTAACAAAGCTAACAGATCTAAAGTCAACAGTATCAGGGCGTAGAAGTACTTCGTCAAAAGTTCCGCTGGACTTCGTGTTTTCTTATACAAAAGGCGATATGCGACCATTCTTAGCAGTACTGATATTCAAGGTTAAATAATTGGGATTATTGGATTCCGGCGCATCCAGAATAATTGTAGGGGGCCCGGGGTGGAAAGTTTCACATAAAATGAATTTGAAATTGAGGAAAACACCTGTACAAGCAGTCACCATGGCTAATGGGGGAAAAGTTGAACTTTTAGGGGAAGTGGACTTACCAATAGAATTGGAGGGTCAGATAAAGGTTTTTAAGGTCTTGGTCATACCTTCACTTCCACACAGCATAATATTAGGGGCAGATTTTTGGCGTGATATGTGCATTACGGCAGATTTGGGTAAACATGACTGGCCTTTTCCTGGGAATGATAACAACGAATTCATGGTTAATGGAGAGTAAGTCTACACTCACAGCGGATCAAAAGCAGCAGCTTGAAGACTTAATAGCAAAGACCAAGGAGAATATGCGGAAAGGGATAGGCTGTACCAACAAAGTGGAACACTCGATAAAGATGGATTCACCTCCAGTTAAGCAGATGTGCTATCCGGTTTCTCCGACCTTACAAAAAGCAATCAACTCAGAGCTGGATAAGATGCTAGCAGATGGTATAGTGGAACCATCAAATAGTCCATGGGCGTCACCTATCGTCATGGTACGGAAAAAGGATGGAAGCTACAGGTTCTGCGTAGACTATCGAAAGTTGAATAAGGTGACAAAGAAGGACGCGTACCCTCTGCCATTTGTCGCTACCATCTTGGCCAAACTTAGGGATGCAAAGTATATATCTTCGCTAGACTTAAATTCCGTTTTATGACAGGTCCCTTTGTCGGAAAATGCTAAGTTGTATATGGAATTTACTGTACCTGGCAGGGGCTTGTTTCAGTTTCGTCGGATGCCATTCGGTCTTTCGAATTCCCCAGAGACATGGCCAAGATTAATAGACGCAGTCCTATCTGGAGAGTTAGAAGGCAGCGTTTTCGTCTACTTGGATGATGTCATTGTGGTTACCAGTACCTTTCAAAAACATCTTGAAGTTTTGTGGAAGGTTTTTGATAGGTTACAGAAAGCTGGGCTTAAAGTCTACCATGACAAATGTGAATTCTGTTGCGCGGAGCTAAAGTATTTGGGTTATATGATCGGGGAGAACGGAGTACAGGTAGATCCTAATAAGGTGAAGTGTATCCTAGAGATCAAAGGCCTTAAATCAGTCAAAGAAGTCAAAAGTTTTATCGGAATGGTCTCATGGTATCGGCGGTTTGTACCCAGTTTTTTCAAAATTTGACGACGCCTTTGACAGCTTTGCTAAAGAAAAATCGGAAGTTTGATCGGTCATCAGAATGTGAAGATTCGTTTCGAACTATAAAAGAAAAACTAGTAGAGGCCCCCATTTTGACTGGCCCTAATTTCGATGTACCTTTCATCGTCCACACAAATGCCTCTGGCTATGGTATAGGGGCAGTCCTAACACAGGAACAAGACGGAAGTGAAAAGGTGAAAAGGCCATTCTCTGGGCAGTTGAAAAATTAAGACCATATCTGGAGGGTAGTTGCTTTACAATAGTGACGGATCACGCGTCATTGGTCTGGCTAGGCAATTTGAAATATCCTACTGGTCGCTTAGATCGGTGGGCCATTTAAGATGAAACAGTATGATTTTGTTATCGTTCATGGTAAAAGTAAAGAGCATTTACTACCCGATTACCTATCAAAATCTGTTCCAGTGATAGATACGGTTTGTACACCAAGTCAGAATAGCGAGATAAATGGTTTACCAGACTACCGGATTGGAATATTGAAGAGAATCGCCTATATAAGCACTGTAAATCTAACCAGTCCTCTCCGATAATTGAGTCTTCTTGTTGGAGAGAGGTGGTATCAAAAGATAGTAGAAGAAGTATATTGTTCGAAATGCATGACATCAAAGGACCCTCAGTAGAGCAGAGAAGCATTATTATTGGCCAAAAATGAGAAAGGATATATATTACTGTGCAAAAGATTAGTATTTTAGCGTTAAGCTCTTTTTTTTTTGTTTTGTTTTTTTTTTTGGCTTGCATTTAAAATATTAGGTCTCGGGTGAATTCGTTCTTGGGCATTTTGGTAAAAATTTAGCTGCAAAATTTCGAAAATTCATGAAGAACTTTGTGTGTTCTTAGCACTCACATGTATAACATAGGCCGCTGACACTATACCATAGGCCGCTGACGGATAGGGAAATAATAATTTTGAATATATTTGGAATTTGTTGAGCTTGTAACATGACTGTTAAAGTAAAAATGAAACTTGAAATTAAGATAGTTTTCATACCCTTGTCAACAAAAGTGTACCCATATGAAATAAAAGATCAAGCAGTCCATGGGCGTGTATCTTTTTGTCGCTCCGTAGATCGAATATTTTTTAGAACGTTCAGAGCACTCTGGAAAAAAGATACAAATCCGGAGTGCTCTGAGTGTTCCGGTAGTTCTTTTTATATTGGCAACACTTATGATTTTTGAAACATCTATTGATAATACAAAATTCTTTATAAAAAGAAATAAATAATAATAATAAAGTTATAAAAATAAATAAAGGGTGAACCAAAGGAAGGGAATATGGAATTTAAAAAAAGTGTTCACATTTTCAATAGGATGTTTTTGCGCTCTATTGGTATTACTGACGGATTGCTCCAAATGCTCCCAGGTTTATCTACGATTAGTAAGAGCACTCTGAGCAAAAATAAAGATATACGTTCAGAGCGCTCAGGGTATCTACTCTGAAAGCAAATAAAGATACACGAAATCGGTGTTCAGAGCGCTCGCAACGCTCGCAGTGCTCTAACGACACACGCCCTATGTTATACATGTCAGTGGTTCTTAGGCAGAAAGCGAAGTTGAGAAGAACAAACTGTCAAGCTAACATATAATTATACTTGAAATAAAATTCGATAAATTTAACTGTAGTAATACTAATTTGACTTAATTAGAAAAAAATGGGGTTTAAAATTGGTGCCAAGATTTGTGAAAATTTGGTGCCAATCATAACTTCGTCAAATCTCAAATTTAAATTTATTAGTGAACTCCTTTCTGAACCTCAGTGTTAACACTGCCACCGAATTTGTCATTTTCGTGCTCCTTTCCGCACTGATAGGGTGGGAACAAAAGATTAGGAAAATGACAGATTTGGTGCCGGTGTTAGCACCGAGTCGCAGAAGGAATTCACTAGATACTTATGTGACTTATTACGCAAGTTAGTCCGAGTTTTCTCTTGGGTGGACTTCGAATTAAACTTTATAAAAGGAGAACTGCGACGTCAGAATATTTTCCAATATTTTCAGAGTACGTGAACAGGTTTTGAGTAAAAATGTTATAATGCATTCACCTAAATCTGAGTACGTGAACGAAACCTATTGTCATTATTCGGACATTTTTGAATTATGTAGGTATTGAATTTGTATAGAAAAATGTTATCGTCGCCCAGAAATAAAAGAAGGAGAATAGTGTGGAAAATACCAATACTATCAAAGGCCAGCGATCATAAGTCAATCTCCTGCATCACTCTGGCAGTCTGGTACTGAACTTCGTAGCGTGAACTCGTGTAGATAAGCCATAGATATTGTACATTAGATAATAAACATTTTATATTAATTAGAATCCGTGTTCTTTAATTATTCAGTCTTTCAACGCTTTCTCCGATTGTAAGTTTCGACAATGGTGCCGAAACCCGGGAATAAAAATAAACGAAAACGGGAAAACACGTGGTTAACGCAATTGTCTAAAACGAGGCTTATCTATTTAACGCGACTTATCGGTAAAAATTAAAATGAAAATCGCTAATCGTTCAGTTTACCGTGGCCAGATCACAAAATTAACAAACTCTGCATCTGACTATCTTAAATTAACGGAATCGCGCGCATCCCCAGATAACGTTGACGAGTTTGATTCCATTGAAGAGAAAGTTACCGTTTTTATACAAAGAATTTCAGTCGCGCGAAAATCTTAATAAAACTAATGAAGAAATACGTGCCACTTTAAAGCCTGAACAGTTCCAGAAGGAGTTCGCGGGAGTAGCAGACTATGAGGATAAAGCCGCGGGAATTATTTGTCGCCTTAATCAACGTCTCGCCAAAATACGGGAGAGCCAAGGTAAATCCATACCCAACAACCTTGCACTTGGAAGTGTCACAAAATCGACTTCTCTTAAGTTACCTCATCTCAGTCTAAGAAAATGCAATGTTGATCATACCGAATGGCTTCCATTTTGGGAACAATTTCGTTCAGCAGTGCACGAGAATCAAAGCCTCAGCGGTGCGGATAAGTTCAACTATCTGCAATCGGTACTTGTTGAAAAAGCTTCAGATAGTATTGCTGGATTCACACCAACGGCGACCTGCTATGATGGGGCGATAGCGCTCCTTGTGGAAGAATACGACAGCCTGTCTCGTCGAAAAAAGACATAATTAACCTTCGCCGGCTTAACAATTGCATTACATCATGCACTAGACCGTTAACGGCTCTTGGTGTTCCATCGGCGCATTATTTTGTAATGCTAAAAACGGTCCTGCTTAAATGTATGCCAAACGAGCTGAGAGTAGATTTTCATCGCTATAATAACGACAACGACAACTATCATAGTTCTTTCAACACTTCAGCTGCCAACCAAACGCAAAAACGCAACGATGATGATGCCTCTACATCTGCAGCCGCAAACGATGAGGGATCCATAGTATTTGAAGGGCCATGGACAGAGACAAATGTTTTTTCTGCTCTTCTTCACATCATACGACATCTGATTGTAATGGCTCTCATTCAGTAGCTCAGCGAAAAGAACTTCTCAAACGAGATAGACGATGCTTTTGATGTACTAAAAAGGGTCACACATCCAAATTCTGCTCCAATAAAAACGTTCATTGTATTAAGTGCAACCGCAAGCATGCCAGTTCGATGTGTGATCCAAGTTTTAAAGCGAATTCACAAACACAATGTAATATAAAAAAAGCGAAAGTGGCGGTAGATCAAGTGGTGCACAGACAACAAACCTTTATACAACAAGTGATATTCCGCAAACGAACGTATACTTGCAGACTGCTTGTGCTTTCATCTCTCGCCCAGGACAGTTATCTTCGGCATTTGTACGTATTATTCTCGACGGGGGAAGTCAGTATTCCTACATCACGGAAAGTGCCTCACGAAAATTAAATTTACCTATTGAAGGAAAACAAAGGCTCTGCTTGTTATCATTTGGAGACGATAAACCAAAACGGAAACAAAGTTTGAATCGAGTGAGTGTAACATTGAAAAGTCAACACAATGACAAGACCATTACAATTTCAGCTGTTGAAGTACCCACTATTTGCTTGGACGTGCTACCAGTGCCCACAGCGACAACTTCTGCATTTTGCAAATTTAAATTAGCCGTTGATCGTTCCATAAATAATGAGCTAGAAGAAGGAATTAATATGCTCATAGGATCCGATTATTATTGGATGTTTGTAACAGGTGCGTACGAACGAATTAGTGACAATTTGACTGCTGTTGAAACTTTACTTGGCTGGGTAATTCAAGGTCCGGCTACATCAGATCGCTCTTGTGATAATTGCTGTTTAACAACAACAATATTGTGTTCTTGTGACATTTATAATCAATTCGATGTTAAGTACATGTGGGACCTGGAATGTATGGGTATAAATGGGAGGACTGGTGAAAGCGAGTTTTTATCTAACGAAAACTTGGAAAACTATATTTAAAAAAAAGGATAAATATTATGAAGCTAAATTGCTTTGGAAAAAAAACGATTTCATATTAAATAGTCATCGTGAAGGTGCTCTAACAAGGTTTAGAAACTTAACAAGGAAGTTGTTAAAGGATCCAAATAGATTAAAAGATTACGAAAATGCTATGACTGAACTAATATCTTCGGGGGTAGCTGAAAGGGCTTATTTTATCTACCACATCGCCCAGTTTATCGTGAAGACAAATCAACGACAAAGTTAAGAATAGTATTTGACGCTTCTGCTCGTTCAAATAACAACCTTTCTCTTAACGATCATCTGGCAGCGGGACCTAATTTAAGACCAGACATTTTAAAAGTTTTGCTCAAGTAGTAGTTGCAGATATTGAAAAGGCATTTCTGCAAATTCATATAGCAGAGCAAGACCGTGTCGTACATCGTTTCTTCTGGTTTGCGGATAAATTCAAGTCTACTGAAATTCTTCCACCTATCCAGGAATTTCGAATGACGCGTGTCACCTTCGGAGTCAAATGCAGCCCCTTCTTATTAGCAATAACTATTCGTACACATCTCGGTGAAAAACGGAAGGAATATCCTGAAATTTGTGAGTTATTGATGGAATCGTTTTATATGGACGATCTTATATTCGGTGTAAACGATGAAGTGCTTGCAGTAAAGGTGTACAATGAATCATATGCGTTAATGCGAGATGCATCCATGAACCTACGAAAGTGGAACAGTAATAGCTACAAAGTAAGAACGAGCTTTAATAGTTTTGAAGATTGTCCTCCTGTTCAAAAGGTATTGGGAATTTTGTGGTATGTATTGGCTGCCGAAAATTTTCTAAGAACATCAATGGTTGGCACGAAGCGATCACTTCTTCAACTTGTATCGAGGATTTTTGATCTTTTGGGTTTGCTAGGTCCATTTCTAATTAAGTTAAAAATTATTCTTCAAGATATTTGGCGACTCAAACTTACATGGGACGAAATGCTTGCTAGTCCACTGCAAGAAACTTGGACGAGATGCCTGTCAGACATTTCTTGTTTAGAGGGTGTTTCGCTGCCGAAATGTGTTTGGAAAACGAGTGTGCCTGTAATCAAGCAGATTCATTTATTTGCAGACGCCAGCTTACAAGCATACGGTACTGTTGCTTATGTTAGATGTATCAACGAGAATGGTGATATTTACGTTCGATATCTTGCTTCAAAAGACAGAGTCGCGCCGCTGAAGCAATCTGGAATGAAAGCGCTTATTTTACAGAGGCTGGAGTTAACGGCGGCCCTGATTACAGCCCGTCTAGGCTCATATTTGATTAAGTCCTTAGCGATAGAGGTTAACGAGACCATTTTTTGGTCTGATTCTAAAATAGTTTTATATTGGATTCGAGGAGAGAAGCGTAATTGGAAGCCGTATATTACACACCGCATTAAGGAAATACATCATAATTCTAACGTCAGAAATTGGAGGCACTGTCCTGGTAATGAAAATCCTGCCGATTTGCTAACGAGGGGTATTTCCGCGAAACGCTTAAGGATTCTTCTATATGGTTGAATAGGCCTGCATGGCTGTGGAGCACCGAGGAGCTGTGGCCAAAAGAGGATTTGGTAATTGAGTCGATTTCTACTGTATTAACTTGCTTCCAGCATTATGACAACTCAGAGAATTGCTCTAATATCACCTGTAATTTACATCCACAAGTATAGTAATTATCGTCGTTTGCTTCGTGTTACTACCTATGTTCAACGATTTGCTGATTCAATAAAAAATAAACAACGTACAACGGGTTACTTAAAGGCTTCTGAGCCTTTACGCGCGGAGGAATACTGGATTAAAATTGTACAGAATCAAATATACATATAACGAGGAAAGTAAACCTTTACGCCAAAATAAATTTCTAAAAAAAGGTTCAAGCATTCACAATATAAACCCAGTTCTAGATGACAACGAGATCTTACGCGTTGGAAGTCGACTTCATTTTCTGGAGGAAGAATTCGATGTTATTTGCCCCGTAATCTTACCTAAATCATCGCATCTGACGAAATTGATCGTAGATGAAGTTCATAGAATCGTATAGCATGGTGGTGCAAACATCATTTTAGCAGAATTAAGAAAGCGATTTTGGATTCCTGCAGCAAGGCAGCTCATAAAATCAATAACGAATAAATGCATAGTATGTAAACGACTCAGGGGTAAGCCAGCAACACAAACTGTAGCACTTTTACCGAGAACAAGGCTTCTTATCTCGAAGCCATTTGACACAACGGGGCTAGACTTTGCTGCTCCAATATATGTTCATACGTCCACAACAGAATGTGTTAAGACCAAGGTATATATAATGCTCTTTACTTGTGCCGTAGTTCGTGCGGTTCACCTTGAGTTTGTTCCTAGTATCTCAACAGTACTGTTTACTAGGTTTACGACGTTTTATTGCAAAGAGAGGTATTCCCAGCACAATTATGTCAGACAATGCGAAAGCCTTTAAAAGAGCATCTTTGGAGTTCGCTAATTTCGGAAAAATAATAATGTCTGAAGAATTTCAAGGTTTTGCTGTAAATAAGGGAATAAAGTGGGAGTTCATCGTAGAACGTGACGTCTAGCCATTTTTTAACCGGCAGCTTCGCAAGCAATTTAACATTTAATGAAAGTGAATAAACGTCTCAAGTTATTCGCAAATTTTGGAATTGTAGGTTACGAGCATCGCAATATTTTTGGAAGAGATGGAAGTCCGAGTATATCCAGCTACTACGTTCGGCTCATAATTCAAAAGGAGGAACATCCTATAATTTGAGAACCGGTGACATCGTGTTAGTTTATGATGCATCACTCCCGAGGGTTTTGTGGAAGCTAGCGATCGTTGAAACAACTTTTCCTGGACGGGATGGGAGGACTCGTGCATGTGAGGTACGATTTCACAACGGAGTCAGGATGAGATGACCTATTCAATTGCTTTACCCTCTGGAGCTATACCTGGAGTCCACCAGTATCGTCGGGCCGGAGGATGTGGAAAATACCAATACTATCAAAGGCCAGCGATCATAAGTCAATCTCCTGCATCACTCTGGCAGTCTAGTACAGAACTTCGTAGCGTGAACTCGTGTAGATAAGCCATAGATATTGTACATTAGATAATAAACATTTTATATTAATTAGAATCCATGTTATTTAATTATTCAGTCTTTCAACGCTTTCTCCGATTGTTAGTTTCAACAAATAGCGAGAAAGACGAAAAAGCTTTTTGAGTCCTATAACGATCATGGCGATAATTGTAAAGAACGTCCTGATATGCAAAGCAGGGAGTTAGTGCGTGAAGCATATGATATAAAAACTACTGAAAATGAAATTCAAAATCTTTCTGAAATTGAAGTGCAATCTTGTCAAAGCCTGTTCCAATCGAGCTTTTCTAATTCCGACTGTGCTAAGGGAAGTTCATTATGTAGTAACGAAGAAATATGTGAAAACTTAGGTCCATTGACCAATATAGTTGACGTTAGAAATAATTTGTCCGGTTGGATAGTAAAGCACAATATTAGTAATGATGCGGCAAACGAACTATTACAAGTTTTTAGAAGTTTGGATATAAGTGTTCCTAAAGACGTGAGAACTTTAAAAATGACACCGGCTGATTGCTGTACAATTAGTAGGGGAAATGGAAAATTGATTTATTATAGCTTGAAAGACAGCTTAACAGATTTTTTTATAAATAATTCATATCTTCAAGATGTTAATATAGATAGGTTGCCAATCGCAAAAAGTTCTAACTTACAATTATGGCCCATGTTATTCAATGTTGTAGGTTCAACACAGGCTCTTTTGATTGGTGCGTATGAAGGATATTCAAAACCACCCTCAATCAATTAGTATTTGGAGTCCTTCATAACTGAATTTTAAGAAATCCAGAAAAACGGATTCAGTTTTGAAAACGAACAATATAAAGTTTGTATAAGATCCTTCATTTGTGACGCACCAGCTCGATCCTTCTTATTAAGTGAGAAAGCGCATACTGGGTGCAATTCATGCATTAAATGCACAGCAAAAGGAGAAATGTTTAAAAACCGACTGGTGTTCCGTCTTCAAGAAAGGGGACAAAGAGGACAAATGAGTATTTCCGAATGCGAAGCCATCCAGACCATCATAATGTACTATCTCCCACTGCATTGGAAAAATTAAATATTGATATAGTTCAACAAATAGCGTTACATTATATGCACATTGTATGTTTGGGTGTAATGAGGACCCTCATTAATGCTTGGACTAGAGTTAAACATGAAGATTATTCCTTGACGTAATGGAAAATTAAAGAATTGGATATGGCACTTTTAAATCTTGTCGATTGTATACCTCCAGAATTTGTCAGAAAGCCGAGATCTACAAAAGATCTGGACAGATGGAAGGCCACGGAATTTCACCAATTCCTCCACTACACCGGGCCATATATTTTAAAAAGTGTATTGAGTGCAGAACGATACAGACATTTTCTACAGCTGTCACTGGCAATACGAATATTGTGTGTTTGCATAATAATAGAGCAGAAGAGTATTTGCTCGATTTTGTTAATAAGATACTTCAACTGTATAATCTGTCGATACTTCACATGCAATTTTCACTATCTGCTCCATATCAGTGACAACGTAAAATATTTCTGAAGTTATTTAGAAAGTACAAGTGCCTTCCTGTTTGAAAACCACTTAAGGAAGATAAAAACAATGGTGAAAGAATCCAACTCCGTTGCAGTACAAGTATATAATCTGCATGTTGAAAGCAGTTTACATTTAAAAAAAAAAGACATTCTAGGGATTACTGTTTAAAAAAATTGAAATAATTACTGCCTCAAAAATAACGAAATAATAAAAATAAATTTTTTTTGCAAAAGCATGATACCCCGCACATTGAGGGCATTGATATTGAAAATGTACAGCCATTCTTTAATGATCCAATTGAATCTTCTTTCTTTAACAAATTCAGTACTGGAAATGTGAATGGAGGACGCTCAGTGAAATTCAATCACAATGAAATTTCCTATAAAGTTGTTTGCTTAGCAGATAAGCATTCCAACCAATATTTTGTAGCTCCTAGTGTTGGACAGCTATAACATGAAGAGGAAGAGGACAACTTATTCAGTCAAGCGTCTGAAGGTGGCAGCAGACTCAGCGATTCAATACTTATAAAATAAAACAATTTTTTTTTGTATAACAAAATCGGTCACGATGCAATATAAAACTTTCTTTCAAAACAAATCAGTGAAAGTGCCTTGAGTCCTAATAGAAATAAAAAAAAACCCGGGTACCCTTAATACAGGGTACTTAGAGGAATAAAAGTTCTTGATTGTTTAGAGTGCCATCGTGCTCCAACATGGGACACTGGCGAGGCTTCATGCCTGCCTCACTAAGAATTTTAAAACCATAGAAGGAAGGCTTCTAGAAATCGTCGCCCAGGACGCGCAATATATTAACCATATCATTATCACCCATAACACCAACGAAACGCATAGCAGCCAGAAAAAAATACGACCGAAATCAAAACGCACACCATCATCCCCATTTAGCCAACATTTTTCAACAATTAACAAACTATACTGGATATAGTAAAGGTACAGTGAAAAGCATTTTTCTCTTCTCCTTTTCTTGCATTTTAAATTAATAAAATAAAAAATATTGTTCACATATAAATGTTATCGTTCGATAAAGAAAGTATAAAATTTAACGTTTTTCGTAGATCCAATTGAATATAAGTTGTTAAAATTATGTCATATCAAATCACAAATAATTCTCATTTCTATTCCTCAATTTTTCTTCGAACTAGTGTATTTACAAAGTGTAGTTTCCAAGTTAGTTTTCTTAGCAAAACTATTTACAATATCTGATTTATTTTTCTCTACATATTTTCATATATATGTATATATATATATGTGTATACAAAAGTGAAAAATAGTTATTTTCAAACATCATCAATTTTATTTGAATTTTTTTTTAAGATTAACACAGAATAATTGGAATCCACTCTTCCTAGAAGCGACCTCTGCGGCAAGACTTCGTGAGCTTGCTAGTCAGAGGACTTTGACAAAAATCAATATTCGATCCCCTGCGGTAGGACATCGTGAGCCTATCGGCCAGGAGAAAGATGTTGATTGAAGAGAAAACAAGTAATTGGGTGTTATCAATTTACACTTCAGCAAAACAGCGATGTTTTCTTTGTCAATCTCCCGTTATTGTTATTGTAATTAACCTATACTAATTTCAATATCTGAAAATTCTATTTTTTATTAGAATTTTTCCCCCTCCCTTTCGTGAAGTTTGGTCATCCAATGAAATTGATTTATTCTTATTTTTATTGTATTTTTTTTAATTAAAAATTTTCCTACTAAAAAATCCCACAATAGTTCCCCTACCTATCACTATTCCTTCCTTATTCTTAATAAAATTTAATTTCCTACTTTTTATTTCAATTTAAACAAAGGATATTTACAGCAAACGAGTAACAATCAGTTTTTTTTTATATAAGTATATTGAGATTGCCTGTAATTTACTTAAATTTTGTTTTTTTTTGTCCTTTTTTTAACTTCTCTCCCTCATCTTCAAGCAATAAAAATAAATCGAAAACCTCGGTCGAATACGACAAATTATTCTCCTGCTCTTGCTCCATATTTTCCATACATTGTGGTCTATACCTTGTCCGCCGCGTAACCATAGGTTTATATCTACACATAACATCTGGTGGCAATAACAAACTGATTCGTAACTTATTACTGTTTGGAAATTTAACGATTTGTTTTCTACTGAGCTGTGTTTTTTTTTAAATAAAATTTTGTCACATTTTCCTATAGTTTCTCCCAAATCAACCAAATCGAAGCTTGAAACCGACATTCCTAATATTAAAAAACTCTAAATCATAACTGTACTAATTTTTCCGTCTGTTACTTTACAAATCTATAATGACTGAAGAAGCCAATTAATTCTATGAGCTTTGCTCATCCCAAATAGAGAAAACCAATGAAATTTGGCAAATCCTAGTGGACTGTCACAGAGCCGGTAAACTGAAGCGAACAGCAATCTTCGTAAACAATAAACTCCAACAACTCGAAGAAATATGGAGCGCCTTCGAGATAACCGAAGAGAAAATAATTAAACTTGAGGACTTCGCGGAGGATCACGATTATTTCAAAGAATCGTGTTCAGACAAAACTGAGGACTGGTACAAGCTAACGAAAGTAAAACTTTCCGAAAGAATGAAATCAATATTAGAAAGTGTTACAGCTCAGCAAAGCCATTTTCATATTTCATCACCCAGAGCTTCGTGGAGAATACAAAAGAACACAAAGGATACAGAAACCAATAAAGAAAAAAGAGAGCCAGAAAATGAAAGTACACTCAGAAGTCTAAATATAAAAATTAAATCAATTACAAGAGTGATACAGTCATTAAACCCAGATATCTACGTCACAGGAATTAGAAAACAAATATTTCTTCGAAGATGTCTTCTGTAAACCAGAAGCAGAATATAAAGAAGCTGTAATTACAATCCAAGAACAGCTAGACTCCCATTTCCAAACCCATCAATATGATAATGAAACCACCGAAAATAAACCTCATCCACATATGTTTCTATCAGAAATTAAATCACTAATACCAAATTTTAACGAAGATCCAAGGATCTCCACAAATTCGTGTCATGTTACGATGACATCAGTCGGCTTTATTCCAATACTGACGCAACAACCTTGTTTTCAATAATTAAAAGTAAGCTATTTGGAGATGCCTACAATATATTTAAGTACAATGATACAAGCAGGTGGTCAGATTTGAAGTAAATACTACTCCAAACATTCGAAGAAAAGTTAGAAAAATCAGTACTACAATCAAAGCTTGCAAATACGAGACAAAGAAGAGGAGAGTCTGTCAAAGAATTTCTCCAGCAAATAAATATAACATATGCTCAATTAAATGAAGTCACCCATTCATATACAACAGATAAAATACTTCTGAGCTCCCATTCATATACAACAGATAAAACACTTCTGAGCTCTCTCATTAAAGATAATGAAAAACAAGCTATTAGAGCAATTGAAGATGGATTAATTAGCGAACAACTACAAACATTAGCAAAGCTTCACGAAAATAGATCATTAAAACCAATAATGTCATATATTGGTGACCAGGCATTACGTCTGGAATCAAGGGCTACAAAATTGGCAACAAACTTTTTAGGCATAGCTCAATCAGTACAAGCGCAGAACCCTTTTTGTTATAAATGCAAGAGACAGGGTCATCTAGCCCAAAATTGTCCACAAAATATTCATACAAAGTCAATCCCAAATGACAATTACTCGAATAATCTGAACAAAGCCAATCCGACTAAGCATGGAGATACCTTCAACAACTCCACCCCTGCATGGAGGTATTGTCATAAATTAGGACATACCCTGGAAGTATGCAGGGCAAGAATAGCAAACCATGGAAGTTTCCACAAACAGAATACAAGTCCGGTTGACCAAAACTTCAGAAATCGAACAGAAATTCCCAATAAAACTACAATATCCCAAAAAGGAGTCAACTTCACCCAGGTCCCAAATTTTAATTATAGAAAAAACACTACCTTTCCAACAATACAACCCCAAAACGAAGCAAGGACAAATAAACCATACATACAAAATCTGAGAATATTCTTAACACACTCTGAAAACAAATCAAAGCGAGAGGAATTATTCGGCAGCCCCTCGCAAATCCAAACAAAAGCCGACATCCACACCAATCCGAATTAAATATATCAAAAGTATTAAATGATTCCATTAAACTGAAAATACCAATTGTAATTAGTCCCAACTCTATTACCATTTCTCTATCTATGAATGTGTGCTCCAATAAAGAAACAAAATTTCTCGTTGACACAGGAGCAGAAATTAATCTTATAAATTTCAATACACTGAAAGCAGGCAGCACTTACTATAAAGATGCAATCTGCAAAATAAATACTTTGTTTACGAAATCTACAAGTACAGAAGGATTAATATTGGCCAAAATATCAAATATACCAAACGAAGAATTTATAATACACCGCCCCTTCCAGATGGTAGGGGAAAACTCAGCCTTGGCATATGACGGCCTAATTGTTCATGACTTCTTGTCCAAATACAACGCTTGTATCAATTATAAAAACAATTACATTTCCTTAGAGGTGAAACAATGTCATTCATCCTATCCCATAGAGCAATATCGCTCAGATTACCCAAATACATTTCTTAGAAATGATATTCTGTACAAGAAATCTCTAACAAACAATCTTCTGTATGCAAAAAAGAATTCGGTAACTAATAAAGACAATGAAAATTTTAACAAGAATAAATTGCACGTTACACAACAGGCAATAAACACAAAACAGAAAGGCTTTCCTAAACAAAAAATTCCACAAGAAACGGAATATACTCTAGAATCAAATAAAAACCAAGGTACATGGATTAACTTACGTAATAAAATTATTACAATTTCCGCTCGCTCTGAATCCGTAATTCAAATCCCAACTTCATCAACTACGGAATCTGTATATTTTAAAAAAGAGGTAAGACCAGGGTTGTTCATAGGTAATACCATAGTCAACCCATCGCAAGGAATGGCAAAAGTCCTAGTTCTCAACACGAATGAGCAGGACGTCGAACTGGCAATTCATGACATGAATCCAGAATGCCATGACCTTAACGACTTCGATTGCATCTCTCAGGCGCGTATCCAGACCTGTAGCCTGGGGGGGGGGGTCACAACTAAACTGTTCGAGTGGGTGGGGGGCGGGGTCACAACTAAACTGTTCGAGTGGGTGGGGGGGGGGGGGGGTTGCAAAAGTAGGAAGAAGTCTCTTTAAAATTTTTATGAATATGGACATAAAATGTGAAAACGCTGATTACATGCAAATAAACGGAAATGGCAAACGATTCATTTTCATAAATAAATGAGAAGGGGCGGACTTTTCAGGTTTTACTCTCATAATATGCTCCCGCGTTTTTGTGAAAACCGATTTTTGCTGAAATATTGTGAGAAATATCCAATGTTTTTTTTATAGTAAAACCAATGTTTGTTAGTATAATTCCTATGATATTTGAACAGCACGTGCTTCTGTTTACATTCGTTTTGCTCTGATGAAGTGATTAAATGGGAGAAACTAATGCTGGATTCTCTGATATTTTCGGGAAAAATGAAAATTTTATTTGACAGAAATTTTACATCTCCTTTCAGCATCTGGGCCAAAGCGCAGTTTATCTTTTTATTAAAAAAGTGAAGTACTGTGACCGGGAGTACGTTATTATGAATAATTTGATAGGATTTTGAGGGATTTAATAACATTTTGTCGTTCAGATAATCCTAGGTTCTCTCGTTTTTATACTCTACATGAAATTTAAGGGTATACTAAGTTTGTCATTCAATTTGTAACACCTCGAAATAATGATGGTAGAACAAAATGGATTGAACACCCACGCATAATATTAAAAGTTATTTTGATTTTTGAATGTCCGTCCGTCCGTCTGTCTGTGCGCACGATAACTCAAGAACGCGTATACTTAGAGAGCTGAAATTTTGTACACGAACTTAAAAAGAAAGTAAAATTAAGTTCGAAAATAAGATAAATCGGGCAAGTCCTTCGTGAGGTTGTCATACAAAAATTTCGTTTTCCACTATATATTTGGATAGGACACGGTATTTTTATTGTACTAGCAAATAAAACTTCAAAAATGGACTAAATCGGGCAACCCCTTTTAGGTGTTGCCATAAAAAAATTTAGAGTTTTTTCGTATACTGTGAAAACGATTAGTCCAAGACATTTTTATTGTACTAAAAACTTCAGAATACGAAATTCTATAAAATTTTTTATAATCATTTTTTCTGTCCGACAAACCGTTCTAGAAATATATGCGAAAAACCACTTCAAAAATCAAACTTGCCCAGAAGGGGCATCATCTAGAGTATCAATTCTAACTGTTTTACTTGTTTGCTTTTAACTCGTTGTCTCAGCTCAGTCGCACTACAATAATGCATAGCGAAGCTCTTTCCCCCATTCATGCAAAGACATAAGTACATAAGTATTTGACATTACTTGTTTCCTTCTAGAAAACACGAAAAATTTCCAATCTTGTTCGCCTCTGTCTTAACTTATCATTAACTAAGCTTTGCCGCAGATTATCTCTGTGACACAGCAGTGCTAAAGTTATAAATTTAGAGAAGTGCGCTATATCACCAGCATTAAACGCTGGCGTCAGCTAATCATTGTGCCCGTACCATACAAAAATCGCCCTGTGAAACTTTTACAACGAGTTCTACAGTCCAGCGCGATTTGCTGCAATTCACCGCGTAGGTGAGGTGGCACTCTTGGGGGGGGGGGGGGGGTCATGACCCCCCGTGACCCCCCCCTGTATACGCGCCTGGCATCTCTACGGATTCCAACAGAGATCCAATTTGGGGCAGAATAAAAAAACTGCACACCCTGATTAAATTGGATCACTGTAATTTGGAAGAAGCCGAGAGTATTCGGAAAATTTCTAAGGATTTCAACGATCTCTTCTACTTAGAAGGGGATTTCCTAACATTTACAAATACAACCGAGCACAAAATCGAAACAGTCCCAAATAAACCTCACATATACACTAAATCATACAGACTTCCAGAAACAAGCCGGAAAGAAATTACTCGGCAAATAAATGAAATGTTGGATTCTGAGATAATAAGCCATTCAAATAGTTCGTGGAATTCAGCCCTACTTCTAGTTCCCAAAAAGCCGGATGAGCATGGAACAAAAAATGGCGAGTCGTTGTAGATTTCCGCCAAGTAAATGACATTACTATTGGCGATGCTTACCCATTACCTAATATTACAGACATATTAGATCAATTGGGTAAGTCCAAATATTTCACGACGCTAGAACTCGCTAGCGGATTCCACCAAATTCGCATGGATGGGTAGGATAGAGCAAAAACTGCGCTTAGCACTCCTTATGGTCATTACGAGCTTAACCGTATGCCATTTGGATTAAAAAGTGCACCGGCAACCTTCCAACGTGCCATGAATAACGTCCTTTCCGGACTCCAAGGCATTTACTGTTTTGTATACATGGACGACATTGTAGTCGATGGATACAATCTTAAAGACCACAATATTAGGCTTGCAAACGTATTTAGTCGCCTTCGAGATTTCAATTTAAAGCTACAACTCGACAAGTGCCATTTCCTAAGAAAGGAAATATTGTATCTAGGGCACATCATTACTGAAAATGGAGTCAAGCCAGATACGGCAAAAATTAAATCAGTTCAATCTTATCCTAGACCAAGAAGGAAAAGGATATAAAAGCCTTCATTGGTTTCGTCGGCTATTATTGCCGCTTTATTCCCAATTTTTCTAAAATTGCGAAACCTCTTACTAACCTTCTGAAGAAGGACACACCTTTCAAGTTCGATGCAATCTGCGATGAAGCATTTTGCGAGTTACGAAACAAATTAATATCAGCACCAATTTTAACCTATCCGGATTTCCATAAAGAATTTTTTGCCACCTCCGATGCCAGTGACTATGCCATCGGAGCAGTTCTTTCCCAAGTAGATGATCAAGGAGATCATCCAATCGCCTATGTGAGTCGAGTTCTCAATGGTGCAGAGACTCGTTACTCAACAATCGAAAAAGAGCTTTTTTCAATTGTTTTCGCAGTTGAGCAATTTAGGCCATACGTTTATAGTAGACAGTTTACCATCTTAACTGACCATGAACCACTGGTATGGCTAATGAATCTAAAGGATCATTCCTCAAGACTAATGAGATGGAGAATATCTCTTGAGGAATACGACTATAAAATAGTCCATAAGCCTGGAAAGCTCAACACAAATGCTGACGCTCTCAGTAGAGCCATCCCGGAACATCCCGAAAAATTAACGGAAACCACCACATATGTAAATGTGGTAACCAGAAATCAAGCTAAAGCTCAGGCGAATTTAATTACATCCAACACAAATATCAATACTCCAAACCCAGATTCATCCCTGGTAAACAATTTCTCAGTATTAATAATTTAGACCAATTTCCCATTACTTTCTACTAAAAATGCTAATCCTAAATTTTTCATCTTGTCAATGCAAGATACAGAACTTGAAAGAGTACTAAAGTCTAATAAGTCTAAACTAAAACTTTCAGACAAACCTCCACTATGAGAAAACAAACTGAACTTCTTTAGGAAGAAAAACTCCACAGTAATCATTTCAAAAGTCTATCTACCTTGCCGATCTCAAAGGGATAGAGTACACATTGAAAAGATTTTAACTGAGATCTGCTCATACACAGAAGCAAATAAGTTAAATCAGGTAAATATATCCTTCCCTGTATTAGACCCACAAAACCCTTCTCACTATTAAAAACATTTTTACCAAAGTCTTCGTTAACCAACAAATAAATGTCAAACTTCATCAAGATTCCATAAAATATTTACCCAACAGCAGTGATATTGAACAAGTTCTGAAAGATTTCCATTCTCTACCAACGGGAGGCCATCAAGGTGTCTCCCGTACAATCAAAAGAATTAAAAGACATTGGCCTGGCATGTCAGACGATGTTGTAAGATATGTAAGGAAATGTAAACTTTGTCAAGTAAACAAAGTATCCAGAAATCCTAAGATTCCTATGAAAATCTCAAGCAAAAGCTCAAAACCTATTGAAAGAGTGTACCTAGATGTTGTAGGACCTCTGCCAATTTCCCATTCTGGAAATAAATACATCCTTACATTTCAAGACGACCTTTTGAAACTCTCTGTGGCTATTCCCATAGTCAACACTGAATCCAAGACATTAGCGGAAGCCTTCACAATAACAATAGTTTGCCGACATGGCATTCCAGAAAACAGATCACCTTATAGGTGGCATGTTCGCCGAGGTATACAAACTGCTAAACATCAAAAGGCTCAAAACTACTCTATATCACCCCCAAACAAATGGTGCATTGGAGAGAAGTCATAGAACTTTAGCAGAATACCTCAGATCTTATGTAGCAAAAGATCCTCAAGGCTGGGATACATGGATTCCATACGCCATGTTCGTCTATAATACCACCCCTCACTCGAGTACAAATTATACTCCACGCAAACTCCTGTACGGATTCCCAGCCGAAATCCCAAACAATCTAAAATCATCTCCGACCGTTTAAAAGCACGTCTACAAAACAGCAATAAAATTGCGAAAGACATAGCCATGGTCAACAAAGAAAAACCTTCTTCTTAAAAACCAGAGTGAGAGATATCAAATTCTCACCACTCTGGACAGGTCCATATGTGATTATAGAAATTAATTCTACTGGGAACTCAACGTTGAAAATAATTAATAAAAATAAAAGAGTCCATAACAACGTGTTGTGGCCTTGGCGCGATGGATTTTTGATTGAGAATAATTTCCACAACTTGTGATTATAAAAATATGTTTTAATTCACAACTTTGCAAGTTTCATTGTATATATATAATTTTAATATTATGAAGCGAAATTATATGTTTATTAATCCTATGTCGAAAATGTGGTGGAACGTTTAGTGGCAACTATATATATACTTCTGTACTCGCCAACCAGCAAAAAGAGAAGAAGGAAGTAATCTTTCATTTTCGCTGCTTCTTCTTCCTTTTCACGGCCTGTTGACGTTCCGTCGTCCAGGGTTGTATATTAAGTCTGATTCACATTAACATGTGGTAATATGTTATTTTCTGCCCGTACTGCTGCGTATATGTTTTATGACGCCACATCACTCCCCCTCATTGAAAAGTTTTTTTTTTTATGATTAAAAAAAAATTAATAAAATAAATCTTATTTTTGACAGTAAAGTAAGTAATTCTTAATTAATATTTCATTTAACAAGTGTTTTCTTAATTGATGTGAATAGGATAGTTCATTTTATATACAGGGTGTTTCCCCTTAGGAGGTCCATAGAGCGGGAGGTAATAGTACTCACCTAGACGAACCAAAAATTGTATGGCAGGTGGGGGGGCAATATCAACCGTTTAGGAGTTACAGGGTGATTCATAAAAAAAGCTAGGTTTTTACAAAACACCCTGTATCTTAAAAACTACAGGGCGTATGATCACAGTTAAGGGCTCACTGTATGCAGAACTTCATGGCCTTTCCAACGACAGCTCAACCAGCCCCGTACCCCTCTCCCCTCAGAAGTTATGAAGGTCTAAACTAAAAATTTCAGATTTTCTTTCCTTTTTTTTTACTTTGACCTCTATTATTTTTGCAAAAAGGTCGTTAACATAACTTTTTTTTATAAAAACTGTAAACTGTGGAGCCTCCTCTTTAATTTGACCTATTACACCCTATGTGTTATCTGTAGCCGTTAAACAGTTATTAACTCATAACCTATTCCGGTCACACCGAAATTAGACGATATTTTTTAAAATGACGTACTAAGGGAACAAATTATCGTTGAGGATAGGTTTGAAAATAGGTTTGAGAATAAGTTTAGAGCTAATAACTCTTTAACGGATACAGATAGCACATAGGGTATAATAGGTCAAATTAAAGAGGAGGCTCCACAGTTTACAGTTTTTATAAAAAAAAGTTATGTTAACGACCTTTTTGCAAAAATAATAGAGGTCAAAGTAAAAAAAAAGGAAAGAAAATCTGAAATTTTTAGTTTAGACCTTCATAACTTCTGAGGGGAGAGGGGTACGGGGCTGGTTGAGCTGTCGTTGGAAAGGCCATGAAGTTCTGCATACAGTGAGCCCTTAACTGTGATCATACGCCCTGTAGTTTTTAAGATACAGTGTTTTGTAAAAACCTAGCTTTTTTTATGAATCACCCTGTAACTCCTAAACGGTTGATATTGCCCCCCCACCTGCCATACAATTTTTGGTTCGTCTAGGTGAGTACTATTACCTCCCGCTCTATGGACCTCCTAAGGGGAAACACCCTGTATATATAGATATATATACATATGCTAATTATTATATTTTAAACATAACTTTAGGTTTAACTTCTGATCTAGTGATTGCATTAGAAGTGGATATATTTGGTTGTAGCACATATGCTGGCTTTAGTCTATCGATGTTATTAATTCTTCTTTTCCGTTTTTTAGAATTTTGTATACTTTATCCTGTTTGGCTATAACTGGGAAAGGCCCTGAGTATGGTGGAACCAGGCTGTTTTTGTAAACAGCTTCTTTTACAAATACCTGCGAGCATGTTTGGAAATCATTAGAAACGAAAATATTGTTTTGTTTACGGCTTCGTATTTTGTGAGGTCTAATTTTTAGAATTGAATTTTGAATGCTTTTTGCTAGAGCTGTTGATATTTTGTAGTTCGCAAGAGTGTTTGAGGCAATTAGCTCTCCTGGTAGACATAGGGTTAGGCCGTATAAAAGCTGAGCAGGTGCTAAACCGTAATCTTCCATGATAGCTGATCTAATGCCTAAGAGAATCCAAGGGATGTTGTGATACCAATTTTTTGGTTCATTTGTGGCTCGTATGGCTGCTTTTAACTGCCTATGGAATCTTTCAACAGATCCATTTGCTTGTGGATGGTACGTCGTGGTATGTATGCGCTGATTGCCGAATAGGGTTGAAAGCTCTTTGAATAATAAGGATTCGAATTGAGTACCTTGGTCTGTCGTAATGGTTCTAGGTACCCCGTATAACGAGATCCAGTGGCGAATAAAGGCATTTACAACTGAATTTGTGTTTATATCTCGCAGGGGAATGGCTTCCGGCCAGTGGCTGAAACGATCTTTTATTGTCAATAAATAGGCGTGCCCATTTGAAGGTGGAAGAGGTCCCACTATGTCCATGTGAATATGCTCGAATCTTCCGGAAGGGGTGTTGATGGCGCCATATGGGGAAAAGGTTTTACGGTGTACTTTTGCTTTTTGGCAGGCGATGCACGACTTGGCCCATAGATTCAATTCCTTGTTCATTCTTGGCCAAAAGTATCGTGAAGCGATAAGCTTTCTTGTTGCTCGTATGCCCGGATGAGCGATATTGTGTAAGGTATCAAATGTGCTACGGCGAAGATCTTTGGGAATGTAGGGTCTATTGACGCCAGTGCTTGTTTCACACCATAGTTCTTGATTTTTTAGAGGATTGCATACGCGTTTAAGTGTGTAAAATGTTTTGGCTGATTTAGGTACGCGAAGGATTTCTTTTAATTCGTCGTCTTTTTCTTGTTCATCAGCGAGAGTGTCTGCATTAAGAGAATCAATGGGATCGATGTGTGATCTCGAAAGTGTATCCGGTACAATGTTTTTGAGACCTTTGATATATCTAATGTCAGTGGTAAATTGTGATATAAAATCTAGTTGATTAGTTTGCCGTGGCGATTTTTCTGTTTTTGACAGCAGTGCATTGATTAGTGGCTTATGGTCAGTATACACTGAAAACTCTTTACCTTCGACGAAATGTCTGAAATGTTTTATCGATAGAAAGATGGCTAGGAGTTCTCTATCAAATGTGGAGTATTTCTTTTCCGTTGGGCTTAGTCTCTTGGAAAAGAAACTTAGTGGTTTCCATTGTCCTTGACTTGCTTGTTGCAAAACGGCGCCAACTGCATCACCTGAGGCATCTACCCATATACTGAGTTTAGCATCTGCAATTGAATGTACTAGCATGGTAAAGTTCTGTAGGTTATTTTTTAAACTTTGAAAACAGTTTTCGTGCTCGCCGGACCATTTAAATTCTTTGCTAGAGCGTGGCTTTTTATTTGCATTCTTGAGGAGATTGTATAGAGGACCTGATGTAATAGCTGCGTTAGGTATGAATCGGTGGTAGAAATTGACCATACCTAGAAAACGTTGTAGTTTTTTTGTTGTGTTGGGTGAAGGAAAATTTTTGATGGCAGTGATTCTGTTTTCAGAAGGTGCTAAACCCTTGGGTGTTATTCTATGCCCTAAGAAATCAATTTCTTTCGCACCAAAAATGCATTTAGTAGGGTTTACGTTGAGGCCGTACTTTTGTAATCTTGTGAAGAGAAGCCTTAGGTGTTCCTTGTGCTCCTGAGCAGTCTTGCTTCCAATCAAAATGTCGTCGACGTATGTGAAGGTGAAATGTAGACCAGATAGCACTTCATTGATGAAACGCTGGAATGTTTGAGCTCCGTTCTTTACGCCGAAAGGCATGCGCAGGAACTCAAATAATCCGAAAGGCGTTATGACTGCTGTTTTATAGACGTCGTCAGGGGCAACCGGGATCTGATGATAAGCCCTAACTAAATCTATTTTGGAAAATATATTACAACCACCAAGATTGATAGATAAATCTTGTATGTTTGGAAGTGGGTATTTATCGAAGATGGTAGCTGCGTTTAATTGTCGAAAATCTCCACAAGGTCTCCAATCAAAGCTATCCTTTTTTGGTACTAAATGTAGGGGAGAAGCTACATGAGATGAGGACGGGCGACATATGCCAAGCTTAACCATGAGCTCAAACTCAGATTTTGCTATGTTATATTTTTGAGAATTTAACCTTCTTGGTCGGGCGGATGGTAGTGATCCTTCGGTTTCTATTTTGTGAACAACGCTATGATTTACTGGCATATTGAAATCTGCCGGCATTTTGAGAGATTTGAATTCGTTTAAAACAGATCCGAATTCATCACTTAAGATGAAAAGTTTAGGGGAACACGACTTGACGTTGCGAGAAATGCAGTTAACCGAAACTGTAGTGATTTTATCAATGAGTTTCTTTTGGCGCAGGTCTATAAGTAGATTATATTTATATAAAAAGTCTGCTCCTATTATTGGGTAATCTACAGATGCAATGATGAAAGTATGAATGAAATTACGACGTAAGTTCAGGTTTAAAGAAAGTTCTTGTGTACCGTATGTAGATATGGGGGTACCATTAGCTGAGACTAAATTTAAATCAGCTTTGCGTAAATGATTGACACTAAGACTCTTTGGAATAATAGATACTTCCGCGCCTGTGTCAATGAGAAAATATTTATTCGTGGATTTATCGTTAACAAAAAGACGGCGAGAAAACTCATTCGACGTTGATGCCGCAATCGAAGTCGAAAAATTTAGTTTTTTGAATTTTCATCATTTGTACTATTAGAATTATTCGTTGCATTTCGATAATTACGATTGTGATTTTGGTAAAGGCTGCAAGGTTGTACACACTTTTTGGCTCTATTTCCAAATTTTTTATGGAACCAACACTTATTATAACCTGAATATGAACGAGACTGAGATCGCGAAGGGTAGCGACTTTTATTTGGAAAACGATGTTTTTCTCTGGATTGTCGAATTTCAAGAAGCTGTATACGATTAGCCAAATCTTTCACTGTCTCTGCAGAACTGTCGTAATAATTCGAGCTGTTCAGTAAGTGATTTGAACTACTTTGGTGAATAGACGAAATTTTTGCAGAGTTTGTTGAGTCATATATTCTGTCGGCAATCTGAAATATCTCTTCCTGGCTATGAGCGCTTTCAATCGCTATGATACAGGCTTGGATCGAAGATGGAAGTTTGTTTATCCATAATTTTCGTAGAAGTGGTGTATTTACAAGGCTGTTACCACCTGCCAATGACTCCATGTGGCGAAATAATTCGGAGGGTTTGTAGTTACCAAGTTCTACCTTAGGCAATAAATCATCTAATCTACGTTCTTCTGAATCTCTACTACGCGTTAATAAAAGAGATTTTAATTTGTCATATTTGTCTTGTGCTGGGGGATTTAATAATGCGTCCGCAACTATTTCCATTGTTTCAGACGGGAGAGACGCGACTAAATAGTCGTATTTAGTGTTAGAAGAGCTAATTCCCTTGACACGAAACTGCGACTCCACCTGAAGAAACCATAGGTCTGGCCTATTGTTCCAGAAAGGTGGTATTTTGAGAGTTGCGACAAGAGGAGCCGATATTATATTAGGCATGCTGGTATTATCCGCATCTGTGCTGAGATTTGGAAGAGTTTCTTCTGATTGGTCGCCGGCATTCGTGACAGTAGTCATTTTTAACCAAAATGATATATATATTTTTATAAAATTCGCTCGATGTAATTTAGAATATAATAATTGTATATATATTTTTTATAAATTCCGTTTGTTCGCAGGTATTTGTAACTGAATCTTTGGATTTGTATTGTATGTAAAAAATTTGTAAATAATTGTTAAATTCCGTTTTATTTATTTTTTTTTTTTTTTTTTTTTTTTTTTTTGTTAAAGAAATCCAATAATAATAATTTTTTTTTTAAATATGTATTGTAATATTTTTTTTGATTTGAATTTCTTGTATATGTATTTGAGTAATTCTTTACATACGATATTTAAATTTTTAAATTTCGATATTTTTTGGAAAAGAATGAATAAATAACTCACTGTGTATTGTTAATGTGTTGTTACGTGGATGTTTCATGTAATTTTTATATATGTATATATTTTTATGTATATATATATTTTTATGTATATATATATATACATATATATATATATATATATATATATATATATATCCACTTCTTTTCAATATTTCTAATATATTTTATACGCCTAAAAAAAGAAAATTCGATTATCTGTACTTTTTACAGTATTGAAAGTACACTTAGCTTAAATGTAATTGATGTGGTGGATGTGAGGTTAAAACTGCCTACTCAAATTGGTGACTGGCTCCTGGCTAATGACCACGTAATACGCTTGGATCGGTAAAAATTTTTAGATCCTGCTGTCATCCAGATTCAGGAATTGGTTTTTTGCAATTTATCCTTCGTATTTGCGTTGTTTTCTGTCCGATTTTTGTGTTGTTCCGCTGGGTTTATAAAATCTCCATGTGATTGCATCATACATGCGTCCGAAATGCTTTTGTATTTAATTGCCTTGTTAGAAATTGTTGCTCTATATTTATTTGATTGCTGTCGTTTATTCGTTTTATTCTACTTTTGCATTCAGAAAACGACTTTTGTTACTCGCCGCTCGTTTCACTTCACATATTAAAATCACGTCGGGGTCACCATTGTTGTGGCTTTGGCGCGATGGATTTTTGATTGAGAATAATTTCCACAACTTGTGATTATAAAAATATGTTTTAATTCACAACTTTGCAAGTTTCACTGTATATATATAATTTTAATATTATGAAGCGAAATTATATGTTTATTAATCCTATGTCGAAAATATGGTGGAACGTTTAGTGGCAACTATATATATACTTCTGTACTCGCCAACCAGCAAAAAGAGAAGAAGGAAGTAATCTTTCATTTTCGCTGCTTCTTCTTCCTTGTCACGGCCTGTTGACGTTCCGTCGTCCAGGGTTGTATATTAAGTCTGATTCACATTAACATGTGGTAATATGTTATTTTCTGCCCGTACTGCTGCGTGTATGTTTTATGCCGCCACACAACGACTTAAAACTTTTCTCGGACTAATACAAAATTTCATCTACTACAAAATCATCGCAAATGAATAAAACAATATCATATTCCAGGTCCTCACAATGATGCAAGTGGCATTCTTTTTAATTTGCATCCCCTTCATCTCCAGCTCAGGGATAGAAGTAAAGCAAATAAATACCAGCGCGGGTATTTATTTCGAGGAAATCGGCAGAGCCAATTTCTACACGAACGAATGGAAAATCGTAACCTACTACGATTTAGAAAACTTCAAATCTGAGTTCAGGAACATCAAATTCATCACCCAACAAATTACAGCGACGTGTCAGAAATTGGACGGAAATTCAGTAATGGCCCATACTTGTAACGGTACGTTACTACAGATAAACCTAAAAATAGCAAATAATAGAATACAAAAACATGCTCCTGGTAACTCAAAGTAGGAAACAAAGAGCTTTATTCAACGCTATAGGCTCAATTTCCAAATTCATTTTCGGGACACTAAATGAAGATGATGCCAACGTATATGACGAACAAATTCATAACCTTACGTTAAACCAAAACTCCATACTTTCCGTTATGAAAAGCCAAACCGCAATAATCAAAGCTACAGCTCAAATATTTAATAAAACTAAGGCCGCAATTGAAAAGGAATGCCTAAATATGCATAAAAAACTAATTTCAATACAAATATTTACATCACTAATGAAAAATAGAACCCTGGATAATAAAATATCCATTGAAATTAAATCCCTAGTCTCCTTTGTTTCATTAATGGCATTCAGATATCAAAATACCCAGTCAGAAATAATTGATCTTTTAACTGATTCCAAACATGTAAAATTTCACCCTACACTAATATCGCCTATCAAGATTGAAGAGTTTTTATCAAAGATTAGACAGGAATTACCAAATTGAATGATGCTGCCCATAAATTCCAGAGACAATATATTTTCATAAATCTACAATTTAAGCACAATATCTGCAAATGTTTTCAACAACAAAATAATTATAGAACTCCGAATCCCACTTCCTTTTAAAGAACCTTACCAAATTTTCAAAGCAATGCCATAACCGACAATCCTAAACGGTTCATTTATATAAATTGAACCATTAAAGGAATATATATTAATTGATTACAATCGTGAGTACTACATCGAATTAACACTCCAGGAAATCCACAATTGCGCAACGTTGGACCATACACACTTTTATTGCAAAATTTCATCACCCATCTTAAATACAAACAATAGAGTAAATCAATGTGAAATGAATTTAATAACAAAGGAATCTATTACATCAAAATGTAAAATTTTGACTTTAAAAAAGAACTACTATATGACACAATTGTCGCAGCAAAATGCATGGCTTTTCTATCTTAAAGAACCCTTCCATGTAGATATCGTTTGTGAAGATTCTATTAGTTCAGAAACCCTGCAGGGAACAGGAACAATATTCATCTTCCCAGGTTGTTATGTCCGCAGCAAAGAATTTTCTTGCACGGACATAACGTAAAAATATTAAAATTTAATTCCCATTTTATCCCAACAGCAAACATTTCCAATATAATCGCAAATTTGACGTTTCCTTCTACGGAAACGCACATAGGAACAGATCCCATCAAAATTACCAGCAACCTAGATCTAGAAAAACTTCTGGAATCCATTCATTTCCAAAAAGAACAGGAATCAATTCCTCTAATCCCAATAAATAATCACCACATTCACCACTAGGTATGCGCTATCAGATCAGTGATCGCTATTCTATTCACCTACATGTACATGAAATACAAATCAAAAAACCGCAAAGGTAGAAATATACCTCTGGAAGCGGAACAAATACTTGAAGATGTGCTTGCGGCGGCACCAAGAAGACCTAACTTCAATATACCTCCTGCTCCCAATAAAAGAACTGCAGGAATTTACCCAAATTAATCTGAATATATGCACTATATAGTATTAGCATGGACTCATACTTCCAATCGGAAAGTACAAGATACCCAAACTATCAACACCTACATCTCCCAAAAATGAAGTTTAAAAAAAGACTTCTAAACAAAATTTTAAGAACGAAAAGAAAATGAAATTGCGAAATAGGTATTTAAGATACTGTAAAGATAAGAAGAAAAAATATATACAGGGTGTCCCGTAAGTCGACGTCAAGCCGGAACCGGGTGATAGACCAAATCGTAACAGTTACCAGAAAAATATATAAAAAAATCTAAGTCATGTATTTTTCAAATTATAGGCATTTCTTTTGTTTTCGAGAAAATGTACACCTTGTGATGGTTTTTTAGCTCCTGTTGCTACAAATCTTTACTTTTTTTTTTCAATTTTATTTTTCTTATGTAATCCCGAATAGTGCATATGTAACCTGTAGCTGTAAATTCTAAGCCAACTGCTCCAGCTTGGAAGAAAATGTCACATTTTGCCGAACCAAGAATAGAAAATTAATATTTCACCCAACTTTAACTGACTGTACTGAAAAAAAAATGTACTACGCCAGTTTGGCAAGTAACGTTAAAAGTTGACGCATTTAATAAGGATTCTAAAATGGTATAATACTTGCTACATTATTTCTTAAAGAAACCCAGTTTCGAAAAATTTCTTTTTACCTACTAAAGAGCGTAACTTTAAGATTCTAGCTTGAGAGTCATTCCATGAAGTGTGAGTGAGACAGATAATGACTTAGTGATAGTTCTTATGTAACCTGTTGCTTTAAATTCTAAGCGAAGCTCACCGAATATTACAAAACCATGAGCTACACCCATACCATGTGCAGCGAGTGCAAACCCTGCTACCTCGGGATTATCAATCTCGGGTTGCGTTCTGCCAAACGATGCTACAAAGACAACGGGAAGATCCGCGATTCTTCGAGAAAATTTTGTGGTCGGATGAATCGACATTTAAGAAAGACGGACAGATGAACCTACACAACTTACACGAGTGGCACGTAGAGAATCCTAATTTAATGAGACAAAATAGATCTCAATATCGTTTTAAAATAAACATGTGGACCAGAATTTTAAACGCAAAAGTCATAAGACCTTTTGAGTTGCCAGAGGCCTTTAATGCTGAAGTTTATTTAGATTTTTTGCAAAACCATTTACCTAATTTACTGGAAGACATGCCACTAAGTATTTACAGAGAGATGTGGTATCAGCAAAACGGCTGCCCAGCGCACTATGCCCTTTCAGTTAGAGAATATCTCAATGAATAATATCCGGACAGATGGATAGGGCGGTCTGGTACCATCTCGTGGCCAGCCCGTTCACCTGATCTAAATCTATTAGATTTCTTTTACTGGGGAGTAGTGAAAGAGAAAATTTATAAGAAGTCAATTGAAAATTTTGGCGAGCTTCGGCAAAGAATTACGGAAGCAGTTGAATTTTTCAACAACGGAAGAATTGCCCGTCTGATAACCCGATCTTTTTTAAGAAGATGTCGAGCTTGTATTGAAGCTGAAGGAAGGCAGTTTGAACATCTTTTGTAAATAATAAATCTTAGCAACCAAATAATTGGTGGTTAATTTTAAAATTAAGGAAAAAAAGTTGTCCTAAATTTAACAAAAAGTTAGCATCTCTAACTTGAAAGCTCACTATCTGTCTCACTCACACTTAATGGAATGACTCTCCGTCTCACTCAAGCTAGAATCTTTAAGTTACGCTCTTAAGGCAAGCTTTTGGTACACTAGAATCAATTTTAGTAGGCAAAAAGAAATTTTTCGAAACTGAGTTTATTGAAGAAAATTTTTTTTTTTTCGTAATCTAAGAAATAATGTAGCAATTGTTGTACCATTTTAGAATCCTTATTAAATGCGTCAAGTTTTAACGTTACGTGCCAAACTGGCGTAGTACATTTTTTTTTTCAGTACAGTCAGTTAAAGTTGGGTGAAATATTAATTTTCTATTCTTGTAAAGATTTGTAGCAACAGGAGCTAAAAAACCATCACAAGGTGTACATTTTCTCGAAAACAAAAGAAATGCCTATAATTTGAAAAATATATGACTTAGATTTTTTTTTTATATTTTTCTGGTAACTGTTACGATTTCGTCTATCACCCGGTTCCGGCTTGACGTCGACTTACCGGACATCCATACAACCTTGAAGCGGTCAAGACCGAAATAAACACCTGCAAATATAGCATATTTATAATCGATAGGCCTGACGCTGAAACAATGAATAAAGTAATATTAGATATTGCACCAGACGCTTGCTTTTATAACAGTGTTACTAAATTTGAACATCACTCCTATTCACCATTTCTAAATCATTTAAAAACAGCGATGAAATCCGTATCTCTGTACAACATCAGGACTTGAATCTTCTACCCATCAGGAGTTTTCTTTACATTGAGGGGTCACTAACAAAGCTGGATGGAACCGTTTCAGTAACCGCAAAATTAGCTAACAACGCTCTACCATTTCTTTTTGAGGAAATACGCTATGAATTGAATGCAGTGGAAATTGACCGTACAAGAAATCTTGGGATTGCAACAACATTAAAAAACTACGTATCGCTAAATGCAAATGTAAGCAGGATACTACTCAACGGCAGTTGGTCACCAGATTCATCCGTTATACCAGCCAATGGACTGTTCAACTATTGTGTACCTCTGAAATATTTATTGGGATTCGTTGAAGATTACAAGAAAATTCTTATAAATTCCAAACATGAACTCATATTGATCCGGAGCAGGACAGACGATAATGCCATTATATCAGCCACAGATGAGGTGAAAATCGAAATTACCAAACTTCAATGGAGCATTCCACATGTTACAGTATCCGATGATTAAAAGCTGCAACTATTTAAAATTATCGGGAGAGGTCGCCCAATACAAATACCATTCCGTAGCTGGGACATATATGAGTATGCAGTACTGCCAGAATCCACGCATCAAACCTGGTCAGTTAAGACTTCCACTCAACTGGAGAAACCTCGATTTATCATCTTAGCATTACAAACGGATCGAAGGAACGATAAAACCAAGGATGCTAGCAAATTTGATCCCTGCAAACTCACCGATGTTACAGTTCATTTGAACTCAGAATCATATCTCTATGATGATTTGAATTTGAAATTTGATTTGAATAGATACGCATTGCTGTATGAGATGTACATAAAGTTTACACAATCATACTATGGTCATCAGTATCAACCATTCCTCACATGGGAGAAGTTCAAAACCGATGCTCCAATCGCTGTCATTGATTGCTCACATCAAAATGAAACAATAAAAACTGGAACTGTTGACATAAGGCTAGAATTCAAGACTTCTGAAAATATACCAGCTAATACAACAGCATATTGCCTGCTTCTACACGATCGAATAGTGGAATACAGTCCGCCGACAAGTGAAGTTAGTAAGTTAAATTAAAAAGATGGCTGTCATCGTAGATGTCCAAGGATTCAAAACAAATCTCAATGAATTCATCACTAAAGAACTGGCAATTTTAAACAATGAAAACCAGATGCAGCACTTTATATTTCAACCACCGTTCAGATACAAAGATTTGACTTCAGCAAAAAAGAGACAAGTAAAATGGCTTCAACACAATTTTCATGGATTCCGCTGGGATGATGGCTACATACCGTATCACAAGCTGTACACTATAGTTGAACCACTGCTTCGAAACAAAACCATATATGTAAAGGGAGCTGAAAAAGTTCATTGGATGCAGAAGATAGTTGGAGAGGGTGAAATCATTATCAACGTCGAAGATGAATACAACTGTGGAAAACTAATAGAGATTAACACAAATGCGCCATCTTGCCAAGTTCATATTGGACAATGTGCTATAAGAAATACTTTTATAATAAGAAATTTTATTGGAAATAAAAACAAATGTTTATAAAACATAAACCATTGTTTACTTTACTTGGCAGTATCAAATTATCAGCCACCTGGCCACCGAGGCTTTAATTTCTACTACTTCTTACAAACAGCCGTGATCTATTTTTAGATATCATTATCACTCTTGGCTTCTTAATCCGCAGTTGTTTTTTTCAGCAAAAGAAATTTTCAATAATCATCTAAGACATCATATCAGTTGTTGTTTTGTTTTTTTTTTGAGCTATTGAGAATCTTTCAATTTGTTTACTTTACTCGGGTCTGTGAGAATTTTGTTTACATTATTCGACTGCGACTTTGTTTACATTATTCGGCAGTACGAATTGTATATGCAATGAATCAAATTAGGAGCATTACACCTGAAGATCAAAAATGAAGCCATTTCTTATCTAAGCCAACATATCTACCTATGTTAGTTGCTGTTGTTGCTAATTTAATAACATGGTACTGAATATCGCCTGGTAGAAAAATTTTGGTATGGCATAGTGTGTGTGTATGTGTGTGTGTGTGTGTGTGTGTGTGGGTGTGTGTGTAAATATCACTCAATTTGTTTACTTTCTTCGGCTGCGATTTTGTTTACATTATTCGGAATTTGATTATCGGTCTGAAGACGAACATATCCAAGTCAACATACCTACCTACATTGGTTGTTGTTGTTGGCATAAGTATCCTCCTAAAAGAAAACTTCAAGATGATGTCAACTTTGCAGTACAAAAATGACCTCGGCCCCTTCCCCTCCCCTCCCCCCCTACCCAGAACCCACAGTGATCCATCAAAATAGTTTGAATTTTCCGGACACTTTTTGTATGGAAAAAGTGCGCCAGAACTGTCCTAGCTTAACTACTAATAGGTTATCCGAATTCCTGTACCTAGGCTAGTGATTAAGATAACGAATGTACAAGGGAGAATCCCCTCTGAACGCGGGCATTATTATTAACTTAAGTCCCAAAAAGGCCTTTTTGCGATTCGTGATAAATTCAAAAAGGGGAACGACCCAACTAAGGAAACCTAATATAAGAAGATATTATTAGATCTGTATAACAATCTTCGGGGGTGAATTTAAGAAATAAAAAAAAATCGAGCATCCAGTAACGCATCGAGGGTGAATTTAAGAAAAAAAAAAAATCGAACATCCAGTAACGCATCGGGGGTGAATTTAAGAAAAAAAAAAAAAGTATGAAATGAGATAATTCCCCAAATGTTTCTTTTCTCTTCCCTTATCCCGAGGTTTCTCTTTCTCTTCTAAACAGGAACAAGCGACAACTTAATCAAACTGCCAGGATGTCATGGGAGGCCGGGGATGGCACAGGATCAGGCCATCCGATCCTTAGGATCATCTTTAGGTGAGCGATGTATGCGGTCCCTTCCGGACCAGTGTGTAAATTTCGTTTATTTTGTCTCCGTTACAGGAGGACAGGCACGATTTCTTTTTGGTCCTGGCAACGTGACAGCGCAGGGATTTTTTTGGTGAACTCACCCCACACTCTCCGTCACTTAGTCGAGGTACTAGCGTGCCGACCTGATGATCGCTGTCACGGAGTGATCTGTCAGCTCAGGCTGGCAGTCTGGACCTCACGTCCAAGCCCATCACTCTAGAACATTTAGTTCCATAACAAATGGCGCCCAACGTGGGGCCACCTCAGTTAGACTTCGGTGGTCTAAGTATAAATTTTACTGGGGAGTGAGACTTAGAGTGAGACAATCATCTGGTGTCTGCTAGTTGATTGACCTCAAGTCTCATATCCAGTGGAAGCTATATCCAGTGGAAGCTATATATATTCTAACTGGTTTGTTAGTCGAAAATTTTAGTAGAGTAACGTTAGAGTTTTTAAAGTTTTGCTATATTTTTTTGTTTTTGAGATATATGAGTAAAGTAAAGTTTGTTTTTGAAAGTTTTTTTTGCAAATCCGGCTTTAGGTTTGACTTTGGTCAAGCCTCAAGTCTTGAAAGTTTTTGAATTTTTTTGAGAATCTTTGAATGTTTGTATTTCTTTCCCTCTGGCCTTCAGCCACGGAAATGGCTGGTGGCCTTATCCAAGTTTTTTATTCAATTCTCACGGAGGCCTGTCATGGCTGGCAGTCCGAGGAGAGAAAGAAAATGGCTGTTGGAGGGTGGGAGCGGCACCGGAGACCTTCAGTAATCAGGAGTTGGCACACTGCTAGCTGCCTGGCTGGAGCATCTCTGGGGGCGCTCTCAGTCTCTTGCATCCGTGATCGACCTCTCCAAGGACTTTCGGTGAGGAACTTGAATCCGTTTTGCAGTTTTATAATACTTCAGCACACACAGTACGTCACTTTCCGAGGGAGATCCTGACCTGAGGAGAGGAAGGGAGAAGCTGTTGGAGGGTGGGAGCGGCCCCAGAGACCTTCAGGAATCAGGAGTTGGCATACTGCTAGCTGCCTAGCTGAAGCATCTCTGGTGGCGTCCTCGATCTTTGACAGCGTCGACCGACTTTTCTTCGGTTCCTCAAATTATGTATACCAATGTGGTATTCACTGTATGGGAGAGCCTCGGGGGAGGAAGGAGATAGAGGGACAAGCCATTTATCCGTGTGAAACTTTAGTTATATACTGTAACGTAATTCTATGTTTAAATAAAATTGCCCTGGCCGAGCGGTAGACGGAGCAGCTTTATGACGAGAAACGTAGAATTCCCTTTTCTTTTATATCCCTATCGGTTGCGGCAGGGAGCTTTTATTCGGGCAACCAACCTTCTCACCTCTAATGGGAAATTCAAATATTTTCGACGACCTAAATGCCCAGTCGGGGATAAAGTGCAAAAGCACTCTAACGTAGCGAAGATCCGGTGCGGTACTTATAAAATAAAGCTTCAAGAATCGCTAATCTCTACACGCAGAGAAACAAAAGAAATTCTTGATGAGTAGTGCATCTACTGTCACCTAGGTTGCACGCAAAACAGTTGCCTTCGAACTCAGCTGATTAGCGGCGTGTCATATTACGAATGACCAACCGTGAGGTGTTGAATTTGATTTGTTTATGTTCACGCCGAGTTGGACTTGTGAGGACTGACAACGAGTGTAGTTAAATCATTAGCGCTTTCTTTTGTGATTTGTCTACTATTTACTGGAAAGTGTTTTTTCGTAGCAGGAATACGCCGTCAATTGGATAATTACTATAATTATCCGTTTATGGCTAAGCTTTTACTTCAAGAGAAAAGCACTGAAGACGATGCTCCGCTCACGTCCTGCGTAGACGACTGGTGGCGTAATGACCGTGCCAGACTTGGAAGACGTGAAAAGTGAAAAGCTTTTTAGTTTCGTAGGCGGATAATCCTGTTCTGGGAAATTAGGAAGTCTAACTAAATTACCAGTCTTACTCAGCTAAGCACAAAAACAATTGGATTATACTCCGATTTCACTTGTGTCATACGATGGCATGTGCGGTTGAGTTAAAGAAACCAGAGGGGGTTTTGTGAAGACTTCAGTACGGGGGCCTGATGTAACCAATGTGCAGTTTCGTGTTACGATAAGGAACCTTCCGGCAATTGTTTCTTATATCACGTTCTAAGAGAAATAAACCGAGATCTCACAAACACTTATTTTTAATACAGGCTGTAAAGAGGCACTTTAGGTGGTAGTCTCCTAGCTAGTGTTACCGTAGAACCGGATCGGGAAATTTCTTCTTGTCTTACGCCCGAAAGGAACCAAATGTACCCAAGAAATCCTTTCTCTTTTGTATATCCGCTAAGCCGTGATTCGATATAGCGAACTTTTGACTTTTAACTTTTACAGAGAAGTGTCGAGAAATAATTTTTTATTCTATGCCTGAAAGAAAAGTAAAATAAATCTAGAATCTCTTCTCAAGTACAGTCGTTATACGGTCGTTCGGTATAGCGAAATTTCGACTTTTACAGAGAAGTGTCGAGAAATAATTTTTGTATTCAACGCCTGAAAGAAAAGTAAAATAAATCTAGAATCCCTTCTCAAGTACAGCCGTTATACGGTCGTTCGGTATAGCGAAATTTCGACTTTTTACGTTTACGGAGAAGTATCGAGAAATAATTTTTTATGCTAGGTTCTCAAAGAAAATTGAGCTAAAATTTAAAACAAAGAAAGGTCACTTATCTTGTGCCTAAGCCGTTAGATGGCTTATTTCCACCAATAGCGGGAACCAGGAGAGACCCGTTGGATGCTCCCGTTTGCGAAGTATAATCGTCCGTCTTCCGAACTCCTCTCCCCTGAAATTCCTCTAACTTCGTTGTAGGGTTTTATAGAATTATGATACGTCTTTTTGTTACTGAATTATAATTCACTTTTTATTGACAGCAACACTTCTTAACAACTTTTTCTTTAAGCAAAAAAATACTTCAACTTCCAAAAATTTCTATATTACTTCGATCTGTCGCCTTTAAGAGAGATAGATAATCTAAATCACTTCTTCTTCTACTACTTTTTTTTGTGGCCGTCAAAATTCTATTCTGGTCCCTCGTCCCTGGGGAAAGTGGCCTGCCAGGTTGACTCGTCGTAAATTTGAGGGGGAGTGTGTCGCCATCTCTTGTTATTTTAGGTGGCCCCCTCTCAGACGTGCTGCCCTAATTGTCTTCTTATATTTATCAGAAAATTGAGAGCTCATTTCTTCATCGCGGGGACCTAACTTTGAGATCTTGTAACACTGCCCCCTTCTGTGGACTCGAAGTTCCGTCCGAGTATGTACCTGTAAGATAACAAGATCTATTACTGTATCCGGAATAAAAATCTGATAATAAACGAAAAAGATGAACTTATTGCATCCAGTCTCAGGTTCGCCTAGTTGTGTAAGAGTTTCCTGTCTGAGCATGGTCCGAAAATTGGGATGAGAGGCTCGGGGAGGGATCTTCCAGTTATCCGAATGTGAACCTGCTGGAGAGAAGGTTAGTATTTTGTTCTATTATTTCACAAATATGCCCTAATATCCTAAGTTGAAAATAAATACCGGTTTAGCGAAGGGCCTTACCCTACCGGGATGTACAGGATCTGACGACAGTCCTGTTTCACCGGCGGCCCCTCACCAATCGCAGATGTATATTCAAAGATATAGAGGAATCCCCGGTGGCGAGCAAGGCAGAATTAATTGGGCTTTGTTAAGGGGCGCATTCTTTAAATGAAACTATGTCGGGGCTCGTCTGCTTAGATCCAGTATCATGGTGGAAGCTATTTAAATTTGTTCTCTTAGTGAAGTTATTTAGTTAATTACTCGCTTAACGCACATAAATGTTCATTCCTTTTACTTCTCAAAAATAAAAAAAAAATACGTTTTTAGTTCATTAGAGTTAATCAACGCGTAACCATAAAATAGTTTATGAGAGTAGTGATTAAAAATGAATTTCTATTACTTAAAAAAAGAACTAATGCTTAAGTTAGTTAAGTTTTGCTTTAAATATTTCGTTGAAATAAGGGCTCGAGTATCATGCTAGAAGCTATTTAACTTTGAAACAATTGAGGAGATACCTATTTGTACGCCTGTAGCAATAGTGACTGTTTTCATAGAGATTAAGATATAGGATATGCAGCACCCTTCACATCACTCTGTCTTAGGTTAGATGTAATGATCGAGATGGGGCAGAGTATTAAAGTTCTCTAACCACATCTCAACTGCAACGATTGGTTTTTTTTTATTTTATAAGTTTTGGATAGCCCGAGTCTTGACGCAACCCCAGAAGTGTGGGCTTCAGTTAGTTGCATCCCGGCAATCGTTTGTCAGATATCAATATATCGACTGCCTTCGCCAATTTAGCTTCCGAATTTTCTATTCGGCTGGCTTTACTGACTAGGCCAGTGTCGGAATAGCGCGAGTCTTTGGACACAACCCCAGAAGTGTGGGCTTCAGTTTGTTGCATCCCGGAAATCGTTTGTCAGATATCAATATTTCGACTGCCTTCGCCAATTTAGCTTCCGAATTTTCTATTCGGCTGGCTTTACTGACTAGGCCAGTGTCGGCATAGCGCGAGTCTTTGGACACAACCCCAGAAGTGTGGGCTTCAGTTAGTTGCATCCCGGAAATCGTTTGTCAGATTTCAATATTTCGACTGCCTTCGCCAATTTAGCTTCCGAATTTTCTATTCGGCTGGCTTTACTGACTAGGCCAGTGTCGGCATAGCGCGAGTCTTTGGACACAACCCCAGAAGTGTGGGCTTCAGTTAGTTGCATCCCGGAAATCGTTTGTCAGATTTCAATATTTCGACTGCCTTCGCCAATTTAGCTTCCGAATTTTCTATTCGGCTGGCTTTACTGACTAGGCCAGTGTCGGCATAGCGCGAGTCTTTGGACACAACCCCAGAAGTGTGGGCTTCAGTTAGTTGCATCCCGGAAATCGTTTGTCAGATTTCAATATTTCGACTGTTATCATTGGAGCCGTTGTGGTGACATTGGCTGTCAAGGAGAACTGGACGTCAGGGGACTTCCAGTGGAGATGTGTAAAGTGCTGAAGTGGGATAAAAACCAAAAAAAAATTTTTTTATGTTTTGCTAGTTGGGCTTATTTCCAAGCATACAGGCGTACAACCTGTAGGCTATTCTCAATTGTCGCAACACAACTTGTTTGAGTACTGAGGTGTGCAATTTTTTTTTTTTTTTTTTAAAAAAACTCTGTTCACCAGAAGGGTGAGCTTTCATGAGCGAAATAAAAATTTTCTTTTATTTGGCAAACTAATACTGTTGAGTACCGATGCATGCGGGGTCTATCAATTTTATTTATTTTTTTTTTTTTTAATTTCACCTCGCCAGAAGGGTGAACCTTTATGAGCGATATAAGCGATGTACATAATTTTTATTTTGGTTTTTATTATTATTATTGAGTACTGGACCCAAATCCTACGCGCGACGACTGTTGTGGTACTGAAATGGGATTTGCTATACCCTGTAAATTTTTTCCTAAACCTTTTCCGGGTTCGAAGCCACATTTTAGGAGTAGATTTGACGAGATTCTCTTAGAATATTTTGTCCATGGCGCGATTTCAATAATCTCTGTTGGGCTTTTGCTGTTAGCAACGCTAACATGGAAGTTGGTATCTGTTGGACTGTTTGTGCTCCGAAATTTAGCTAATCTATCGACATGTAATACCTTCCTTGTCTTACCACCGGGGAATTCTACTCTGTAAAGAACGTCGTTTAATCGAGACAATATAACACCAGGACCTTCCCAGTCGCGCTGAAGTTTGGGGCTTTTGCCCTTTCGCCGTTTTGGATTGTATATCCATACCTGTTCGCCTTCTGAAAACTTAATAGGGTGTGCCCTAAGATCATATTTGTTTTTCATATTAGATGAAGCCAAGTTTAAGTGCTTGCGGGTTAATTGGTGTATTGTTGTCAGGGCTTGTATCAATTTGTCTGCATACTCTCCCTGATTTCGGAATGGAGACTCGGTTACCGGGCCGTATTGAATGTCAAGTGGTAACCTTAATTCCCTGCCAAGAGTTAGCATCGCGGGCGTAAATTTGGTACTATCATGGACAGCTGAGCGGTAGGCCAGAAGTGCTAGGGGGAGAAATCGATCCCAATCTGTTTGGGTGTTGCTTATAAACTTTGATAGGTAGTTTAGAAGTGTTCGATTGAACCGTTCTACCATCCCATCAGACTGGGGGTGGAGAGCAGTTGTTCGGGTCTTCTCTATTCCGAACCGTTGTAGCACACTCTCCGCCTCAAAATTTCGACACTGGTCCGAATGTAGCTGAAAGGGAATACCGAATCGAGAGAGAACATTCTCAATTAAGCCATCAACTATAGTCTCAGTCTTTTGATCTGTAGTTGCAAAGGCTTCTGGCCATTTAGTGAAATAGTCTATTACGATCACGACATATCTATTCCCTTTCTCGGTTCTAGGAAGTGGACCTAGAACGTCGATGGCGATCCTCTCGAATGGAGCTCCAACATTAAATACTTGGAGTTCTCCGCGTGTTTTTCGCAAAGGACCTCTTTTGGCATGACAAAGCTCGCACTTTGCACACCATACTTCTACATCCGTTTGCAAAGTTGGCCAAAACCAACGCTCCTTTATTTTCTCGGCTGTTTTCCTGACGCCGAAATGTCCACCTTCCGGCTTATCATGGAAATCGTGAAGAATCTTTTGTACCAGGCTTAGAGGAGCTATCTTAACAAGAGTGTCGTTGTCACCATATCGGATGAGATGCAAAACGCCATCTACCATTCGTAATGAATCATATTTCGCCCAAAAAATTTTTAAATGCGGACTTCCGGATAAGACCTGCTCGCGAGATGGCCTCTGATTTTTTTTTAACCATGACTTTACACTTTGTAGAATAGGATCCTGATCTTGTTCTATGGCTAAGTCAGACGTGACTCCAGCTGCTAGTAAGTCGACTCTTTCTTCCAACCCCCTCAGCTCTTTCTGATCGCAATGAGCACAATCCTGACAGGGACGCCTCGACAATGCGTCTGCATTAAGGTGTCTCTTTCCAGCTCGATGTTCTATAACGAAGTCATACTGCTGGAGTCTCTCCAGCCATCTTGCTAACTGTCCATCAGGTTCCTTAAAATTTAGTAGCCAGCGGAGTGAAGCATGGTCAGTTCGGATACGGAATGACCTCCCGAATAAGTAATGGTGAAAGTGGAAAGTCGCCCTTACCACTGCTAGCAGCTCTCTCCTGGTTACGCAATAGTTTCGTTCAGGCCTACTCAGAGTTTTGCTGTAATATTCTAGCACTTTCTCCTGTCCGTCCTGAATCTGGCTAAGTACTGCGCCGATCCCATCCTGACTGGCATCTGTATCGAGAATGAACTCCCCCTCTATTTGAGGGAAGGCTAGAATGGGAGGAGAAATTAAACGCAATTTCAGCTCTTCGAAAGCATCTTGTTGTCTCTGCTCCCATTGGAACTTCCGCCTTTCCTCAGTCAATTCGGACAGAGGCTTGGCCAAAGTAGAGAAGTCACGAACAAATCTTCTGTAATAAGATGCTGGGCCTAGGAAACTGCGAACATCTTTTTTTGTTTTAGGATTTGGCCAAGTTCTGATGCTCTCCGTTTTGTCCGGATCAGTCTGTAGGCCTCTTCCAGATACTACATGACCTAGATATTTGACTTTTTTACGAAGCAAATGGCATTTTTTGGGACCTAGTTTTAGATTAGACGTGCGTAGGTGCTGGAAAACTTTCCGTAAGTTGTCGAGATGGGTTTCGAGACTAGAGCCATGAACAATTATATCGTCTAGATATACAAGTGCTACATCCGTGCCTAGATCACGAAAAACTCCGTCCATCAGCCTCTCAAATGTAGCGGGGGCATTGCATAAACCGAAGGGCATGACATTGAACTCCCACAATCCTCCACCTGTCGCGAATGCTGTCTTCTCTCTATCTTTCTCACTCATCTCAACTTGCCAGTACCCGCTTTGCAGGCCGAGTGTGGAAAACCAGGTCGATCCAGCGAACGAAGTGAGAGTGTCATCGATTCGGGGTAGTGGGTAAGAGTCTTTCTTGGTTATATCGTTCAAGCGTCGGTAGTCCACACAAAAACGAGTTGATCCATCTTTCTTTTTCACAAGGACCACTGGAGAAGCCCAGGGACTGCTGGACGGCCGAATGACTCCATTTTCCTCCATTTCCTTTACTAATCGATCGCATTCAGTTCTCTTTGCAAGAGGTACTCTTCTAGGTGATATTCTAAAAGGAGTGGCTTCACCAACATCGATGCGGTGTTTGGTGATATTTGTCCGTCCAGTATCATTTGACCCGGTAGAGAAAATGTCGCGGAATTCTTCCAATACGACAAGTAATCTTCTCTTTTCCTCATTAGACAAGCCTTCTTCCACTCCGTTGAGAATGGAATTAAAAGAGTCGTGATCCATATCACATGCTGAGGCGTCTACAGGGTCCAGGGTCGAAATGAAGATGGGCTCAAGCTGTCCAATGAAAGTGTCACGAGAGATGAAAATATTACTTGTGGTTAAGTTTACGAGTCGTATTGGAACTTGTCGAGAGGTAGATTCAATTAGGACACGAGCCGCGTAAACACCAAGAGGCAGCTTTGACTGAGACAAAGGGTCTAGGAGTAAACTGGAAACGCCAGAGATCTCACTTCCCATGCTGAAAGGAATAATCATTTCACTTCGTGCAGAGAGTACGATGTCTTCGGGGAGGTAGACTTCAGTGGCGGCTGACCAATCTGGAGATCACCTTTTTTAAAATCTAGTCGACACTGGTACAAATCAAGAAAATCTACTCCCAGTACAGGCTCTATATTTGCTACGAGCACTGCGTGTGCTAAGCTATAATTTTCAATCATTATATTCACCTTTATTTTACCTAGTACATCGATGCAACTTCCAGTCACGCTTCGAATAGTCACATTTGACTTTTCTAACTGTGTTAGACATGAATGACTTAGATAGTCGGGATGTATGATAGAAATCGTAGCTCCCGTATCTATAATAAATTGGCAGGGTTTACGATTCAGTGTTCCTTTCACTGTGAGGCTGTTCTTCATAGGTCCTATAGCCGTCAGGGCGAGTTCCACTTTTGCGTGCGTGCTGTTATCAGATAGTTTCAAGATGGAGGTTCCTTTAGGTTTTTGTTGTGCGGAAACTGTAGTCAGAGGCTTTAGGGAGACTTCAACGTTATGACTTGATGTTGGGGCAGTTGAAATATTCATCGACTCATGCCCCGTTGGGTCGATGTTGACGGGTTTTCCGGGTTCAAAAGGGAAGAAAGAGGTGTTTCTGCATGGGATGCAGGTATAAAGGAATCATAAAGAGAAGCAGGTCTTTCTATTGTATTTCCAGGACGACCCGGAGTATTCTGCACAGCGAAACGCGAGTTGCCTCTAAAACGTGTCCTTGGGCGTGCACGACCTCGATTGTCGGAAGAGGTTTGTGCCAGATGAACTCTGAGGTGCCTTACAGCATTCGTTCCGGTAGCCAATTCCTGTGCGGCACTGACTGCTTGATGTAAGGTCTTGGGACCTCGTACTCTTACCAAAGTTCGCAGCTCGTCGTCCCGAAGTCCCTCCAGAAAACGTAAGGCCGCCATCCTGTCAACCACATCCGTAGGACAGGAGGGAAAAGCTGCTGTAGCCAACCTTTGCAATTCCAATGCAAAGTTCGCGAAACTCTCCCTTGTACCTTGAGTTCTTCCACAGAATTGGACTTGGCTGGTGTACGAATCTACCCTGAAGCGTTGTTCTAACAATGTGACTAATTCCCCATACTGGATCCGATGTCCAGGAGGGAAAACGCTTAGTACAGAAAGAGCATTTCCACGAAGCTGTGTAGCCATGGCATCAGCCTTCTCTTGATCTGTCCAATTATTATTGTGAGCAGCTATCTCAAATTGGACTCTGTAATCGGACCAGGATGCTGTTCCATCAAAGGACGCGAGGTTGCATATGAAATTGGAAGAATTAGAACTGGCGGGTATTGCATTCGAGGTGGTGTATACAGAAGCTGGATATGGGAGGTTGTCATTGAAACCTCTAATTAAGTGACAATTCGGATACGAAGTTGCCTGTGAAGTAGGCTGTTGAGCTATGCTATAGTATGGTTGCCGAGCCGCGTTAAGACAAAACTGCTGTACTGTGCAGGGGTTGGACTGCTGAACACAACAGGTAGAGTTACTAACAGGAATGGCCTGACCAATAGAAGGCGGTTCTGATTGGTAACGTATGCCAGAGGTCAGTGGACGCCGATTTGCATCTAGACTAGTGCTGCAGCTAGGTTGGACACCTAAACTAGCTGCACTCTGTGAAAGATAAGTAGCTGACTGACTTATTGGAGCAGAACAGATAGTCGCCGGAAGCCCCTGCATAGTCGTAGGCAATGTAGGAACCGAGCTGTTAATAGGTCTTGAAACGAAATTCGACTGTATTGTGGAGATCCCGGATTGCATGAGGGCTGGAGCGACCGATGATACTAAAGATGTCGTGGTTGATGTAACAATAGTCGTTGGGGAAGAAGTAGATGCCGTAAAAGAAAAGTCTTCAAATACACGCTGAACAAATGCTGTTCCGTTCAACGTTTTATCCAGGTCATCTACTTTTGTGGACAGCCTTGCGATCTGTTCGACTATTCCAGACTCGATTGCGGCCATAGAACTAACTTGTTCAGATTTTAATTCCTCTTTCAATTCACTAACAATACCTCTAACCAAAGATGTGGCTAGGGCCTTCACCTCTTCTTTCAGCTCTTTTAATTGCTCGGAATCCATTTCGTTTAGTAGACAAGAGAATCAGAATAAAATAAAACAAGATCAACTAGTTCAATCCAAATTTGCCTAGTTCGATTCAAATTCCACCAATTCAATTCAAATTTCACTAATTCAGTTCAAATTTCACTAACTAAAAAAAACAACTAACTACTATTAAAGCAAAAGAGAACTTAATCTTCAGAATTCAGCTGTAATACAAAATTAAGAATTAAATGTTGAAACTTATAACTAGAAAGGAAACAAACGCTTATTAAAAAAAAATTTCACTTGCTGCAAGAAAAGTATAAAAAATTTTGGTTATCCTTAACGTAATCGTATAGTCAAAGGGAAACAACAACGATGTAACCCTTATGGATAATCCTGTTCTGGGAAATTAGGAAGTCTAACTAAATTACCAGTCTTACTCAGCTAAGCACAAAAACAATTGGATTATACTCCGATTTCACTTGTGTCATACGATGGCATGTGCGGTTGAGTTAAAGAAACCAGAGGGGGTTTTGTGAAGACTTCAGTACGGGGGCCTGATGTAACCAATGTGCAGTTTCGTGTTACGATAAGGAACCTTCCGGCAATTGTTTCTTATATCACGTTCTAAGAGAAATAAACCGAGATCTCACAAACACTTATTTTTAATACAAGCTGTAAAGAGGCACTTTAGGTGGTAGTCTCCCAAGCTAGTGTTACCGTAGAACCGGATCGGGAAATTTCTTCTTGTCTTACGCCCGAAAGGAACCAAATGTACCCAAGAAATCCTTTCTCTTTTGTATATCCGCTAAGCCGTGATTCGATATAGCGAACTTTTGACTTTTAACTTTTACAGAGAAGTGTCGAGAAATAATTTTTTATTCTATGCCTGAAAGAAAAGTAAAATAAATCTAGAATCTCTTCTCAAGTACAGCCGTTATACGGTCGTTCGGTATAGCGAAATTTCGACTTTTACAGAGAAGTGTCGAGAAATAATTTTTGTATTCAACGCCTGAAAGAAAAGTAAAATAAATCTAGAATCCCTTCTCAAGTACAGCCGTTATACGGTCGTTCGGTATAGCGAAATTTCGACTTTTTACGTTTACGGAGAAGTATCGAGAAATAATTTTTTATGCTAGGTTCTCAAAGAAAATTGAGCTAAAATTTAAAACAAAGAAAGGTCACTTATCTTGTGCCTAAGCCGTTAGATGGCTTATTTCCACCAATAGCGGGAACCAGGAGAGACCCGTTGGATGCTCCCGTTTGCGAAGTATAATCGTCCGCCTTCCGAACTCCTCTCCCCTGAAATTCCTCTAACTTCGTTGTAGGGTTTTATAGAATTATGATACGTCTTTTTGTTACTGAATTATAATTCACTTTTTATTGACAGCAACACTTCTTAACAACTTTTTCTTTAAGCAAAAAAATACTTCAACTTCCAAAAATTTCTATATTACTTCGATCTGTCGCCTTTAAGAGAGATAGATAATCTAAATCACTTCTTCTTCTACTACTTTTTTTTGTGGCCGTCAAAATTCTATTCTGGTCCCTCGTCCCTGGGGAAAGTGGCCTGCCAGGTTGACTCGTCGTAAATTTGAGGGGGAGTGTGTCGCCATCTCTTGTTATTTTAGGTGGCCCCCTCTCAGACGTGCTGCCCTAATTGTCTTCTTATATTTATCAGAAAATTGGGAGCTCATTTCTTCATCGCGGGGACCTAACTTTGAGATCTTGTAACAATACTTTCTTCTCGGTAGAAGAAAATTTTTGAAATCGTTTGAGCACATTCTTCTTTGTAGAAAGAAAAATACTTTTGAGATTATTTGATAACATTCTCCTTTGTAGAAGAAAATTTTTGAATTGTTGATATTCATTCTTCTTTGGGAAAGGAAATTTTTTAGATTGCGTCGGTACATTCTTCTTTGCAAAAGGAAAATTTTTGAAATTGTCTGATATACATTCTTCTTTATAGAAGAAATTTTTTTGAAATTGTTTGATACACATTCCTTTTGTAGAAGAATTTTTTTGAAATTGATTGATACACATCCCTAGGGTAGAAGAATAATTCTTCTTGAATTCGTTTGATACACATTCTTCTTGGTAGAAGAAACGTTAGAACTTGTTTGATATTCATTATTCCTTGTAGAAGAAATTTTTGAAATTATTTGATACACATTCCTAGGGTAGAAGAATAATTCTTCTTGAAATCGTTTGATACACATTCTTCTTGGTAGAAGAAACGTTAGAACTTGTTTGATATTTATTCTTCTCGGTAGAAGAAAATTTTTTTTTGAAATCGTTTGAGTACGTTCTTCTTTGCAGAAAGAAAAATTCTTTTGAGATTATTTGATAACATTCTTCTTTGTAGAAGAAAATTTGTTGAATTGTTGATATTCATTCTTCTTTGGGGAAGAAAATTTCTTTTGATTGCGTCGTTACATTTTTCTTTGTAAAAGGAAAATTTTTGAAACTGTCTGGTATATATTCTTCTTCATAGGAGAAATTTTTCGAAATTGTGTGATACTCATTCTTCTTGGTAGGAGGAACTTTTCGAGATTGTTTGATATTCATTCTTCCTTGTAGAAGGAATTTTTGAAATTTCAAACAGTTGTTCTTTGTATAAGAAATTTTTTTGAAATTGTCTGATCTTCAGTCTTCTTTGTAAAAGAAATTTTTGAAACTGTTTGATATTCATTCTTCCTTGTAGAAGAAATTTTTGAAATTGCTGGATACACATTCCTTTGGTAGAAGAATTCTTTTTGAAATCGTTTGATACATATTCTTCTGGATAGAATAAACGTTAGAACTTGTTTGAGATTCATCCTTCTTGGTAGAAGAAAATTTTTGCCAATACGCGTCCTTCTTAATCGAATATAAGAGTTAGGTTCACTTTGAAAATCCTTACGACACTTGTGCGCCTCGATCAGTCACAATGGCGCTGCCAAGGACTCCGCCGGAAGCGTAGCCATTAGAAATTTGCTCAATCTGCCAGGATACGGACTGGACGATTAAATCACGAGCGGTGTCCACCTATTGTAGGCATATCTTTCACAAGAAGGGCCTCCAGAAATGGATTAAAGAGAGGGCCAGCTGTCCAAATTGGAGGCTGTTTCTTAATCAGACTGACTTCTATACCTATACCGGCCCGACAGGCAACCGTCCAATGACCAGAGCATTCGGTCAAGAATCTCTCCTTTCTACATCACGGTAGATGACCTCGTCGCCGACCGACGCCGCTGCCCTCGCTACTTACAAGCCCGCAGCGAAATCGCTCAAATGAAGAGATCCCTAGATCAAGCCCAGCGCGCGGTGCTGTCAGACGCGAGCCGGCAGTAGGTGAAACATATTTAGATCTAGCAGGCCTACAAGCACAAATCGCCGACCTAGTCAGAGGTGAGATGTCACGATTTTCGAGCCGAACTACAGTCTCAATCCCTACGTCCATCCGGTCCTACAGGACCACCAATAGATGTCACTTGTCCACCCCCTGCGATGCCACGCATGTCACAACCACTGCTTCCGGGCCTTGAGCTGCCACGGAATTCTAATCTAGCATTCAACCATAGTCAGCCGAATAGCGCTGGCCAAGACCAGAGGTCAGTACCAAGATCTCCTCCTCGAAGGCCTTCTTTTCAAGAACCATTTAGAGAGTCAGAACGAGTCCCTCGATCATCGCCTCAACGTGGGCCTAGGCGTTCGCCAAGCCCTATTAAGGTGTGGAGGCTAGTATATAACGGGGACAATTCCATCTTATCCGTGGAAGACTTCATCTTCCGGGTAGAGGCGCTAACGAATACCACCTTGTACGATGACTTCGACCTCTTCGTCAGGCACCTGCACACCCTGTTCAGTGACAGAGCGACTAACTGGTACTGGTCATTATTAGAAATAAATCCAACTCCTAACTGGGAGCAAATTCGAGCGGCCCTATTAACTGAGTGGGGTGACCCTAAGACGACATTAGTAAGTGCGAAACCAGCTGCAGAATCCTGTGTCGGAACGTGAATTCCTCGACATTATTAAAACGAATCTGCTCCCGGCCATTCAGTGTCAAATCTGCCTACATCCGACAAACTCAATAACCCAATTGCGGGCGTTGGTGATGCAGATACAAGCTACTCATGGCCGAATTGTGGCATCACATAGTCCTATTGGGAATAATAGAGCCCTTGCTCTAACGGCCCCTAATGCCATGCAGCCATGGAGAAATGCGTGGTACCGAGTCCACGAACTGAGCAATGTAACGCCAGAAAACCAAGCCTTTCCCGACTCCCCAGAGTTGGAAGTGGCTGGATTACAAGCAAGAACTCCTATTAGAACGGAATCCATCTGCTGGAACTGTGACCAACGGGGTCATTTTTACACAGATTGTCCACGCACCCCGATAGGATATTTCTGTTATGGCTGCAGTCAGAAGAATATAATAAAGCCGAAGTTGCGCTGCGAAAAACATGTGACGGGTCGGGAGCAACAAGCTTCCGGCCAAGCGCCACGAGGTATCCTCGGACAACTCCGACCCTTGGTACAGTGTCTCAGACAACTGACCCAACGACTGCAGTGGTAGAAAGCAGTCAAGCCCCGCAGCAATAAGTCCACCAGCAACTCTGGACTTGATCTCCTGGGGTGATGATCCAGGAAACGTTCCAGATAAAATCCCTAACAGGTTAAAAGTCGAAATCGATGATTCGGAAAAGCACTTGTCTTTACTGGACATAGAAGTCACAAACCCCACCTTGCGGGATAATAGACATACTAGACCTTCCGTCGGATCCGTCGTTAATCTTCGACGTTCCATTAATGCCGAATGTGACAAAGCCTACGAGCATTGTTGAGGAGGAGGTTCAGAGTCGCACCTATCAGATATTGAGATATCCACTGACGCCATACCACGAGCGCCTGAACAACTATCGCACCGTGAAAAATAGGATCTTCTCGGAGGGGAACATGACAAACTTGTACTATTGCCCAACCAGAAGAAGATCGACTGTTCGGTGGCGCGAACATATCAAGCGTGTCAAAGCAGAGAGGAAGTAGTTGGCCCACATCACAGTGTCGGTACCAGACGACATTCGGCCGTATGCCGAAGTACACCTCCTCGGGCAAACCGTGTCAAGACTATAAGACAGTGGTGCCATGACAAGTGTTCATGGTCATGTGGACCTGGAAGTCACTTTCCGTAGTGAGACTCAAAATGGGCGTTTCTACGTGGTTCCGGGGCTCACTCAAGCTCTGTACCTGGGGATAGACTTCTGGCGCTTATCTGGGTTAGCTACAGATGTCCTGGGTGCAGTTGCGAAGGTGAAAGCAGGCCTGTTAGCGGCCTCAGACACTGACTGCCATCTTCTTTCAGAGCAAGAGTCGAAACGCCTTGAAGCCACCATGTTTCCATCTTTTACATCCTTAGGTTTGGGCAAAACTTCTCTAATTACCCATAAGATTGACACTTGCGATGCACTTCCGATAAAACAACGTTTTTATCCTATATCACCAGCAGTACAAAGTCTGATGGACGCCGAATTGGAGCGAATGTTATCACTGGGAGTAATAGAAGAGAGCCAGAGCCCATGGAGCTCTCCAGTAGTCCTAGTAAGGAAGTCAGGAAAGGTTCGACTTTGTTTTGGCGCCAGGAAGGTGAATACAGTCACGAAGAAGGACGCCTATCCGCTACCAGCCTGGTCACCCACTCTATCATTTCACGGTTATGCCATTCGGATTATGCAACGCTCCTCAAACTATGTGCCGCCTTATGGACAAGGTCATCTCATTCGATCTTCGTCCTGGTCTACCTGGATGAACTGTTGATTCTGTCTCATGACTCTGATTCACACCTAGCTCTGCTAGCTAGAGTGGCGGAGTGCTTGAGGAAGGCTGGTCTCACTATTAATGTCGAGAAGAGCAGATTCTGCATAAAAGAGACTAAATATTTGAGCTTTATAGTCGGAGAAAGTGGCATAAAGACCGACTCAGAAAAGGTCGCAGCTATAGTAGAATACCCGACACCTAAAACCGTTCGGCAGGTCCGACGCCTGTTGGGTATGGCAGGATGGTATCGACGGTTTATAACAAACTATGCTATTACCTGACTGCCCCAATAACTGACACCCTGAAGACGTCCAGTCAGTTCAAATGGACCACGGAAGCCCAAACGTCTTTTGAGAAGCTGAAGAAAAAGCTAACCTCGGCTCCATTACTAGTGAGCCCGGACTTCACCAAGCCGTTCGTCATCACAAACTTCTTTTTAATACACGTTTATTTCAAATTGCTCACTACTGTTCTGACCACTTTCTAATTGAAACCCGAACTGACCACACCAATTTAGTTGTGCACCACGAAAACTTGCACACGGAACTCGGAAGTAGAATCTGACCCTCAACATATGTAATTATTATGATGCGGTAATATTCTACAACCGATGACGAGACTGCTGGTCAATGTCACCGATGGCAAGCAGCTGTGCTGTTGTAAACAAAACGGGCAATGACCGTGCTCTATGCGAAGTAGCATGTTTAGTCACTGCTGCCGTAATGTAAACAATCATCACATTATTTAGCAATAAGCGGGCACTTTACTGTGCGAAGTAAAGTGTTCCGCTATTGCTAGCCACTTTACTACCGGTACACCTGCCAGTCTGCTGCTTCCGTGTACCAGCAGACTCGGCCACAACATCCCTCCCCCCCCCTCCCCCGAAAAAACTAGTTCCCAGAAGAACTATGTCCGGTGTGTTCACTTAGGGCATTCAATTCAAAAGCTGCAGGATTTACATTTCATTTAGTTTAATTCCTATCTAAACACAATTATAATATTCTTGACATTCCTCTTAACTATATCTTTACATCATGCATTTTTTTCTTTCTATTTTTTACATACATTTTCTATTTCTTTAATAATTGTCTTTACATAATACATCTTTTAACAATCTTTCTTCATTTATGTAGTTTAGTTACAAAATAAAAATTTTCTTCCTCTTAATACATTTTCATAATAATTTGCTACATTTCAATTGTTGGCTTTAGTTTTTTTTTTAATTAGTCCATTACATTATTATTACATTTTTTTTTCTTTTCAAAGCAAAACATTGATCCTTTTCTCTTTTTAAATCCTTAGCATACATTTTTTTTTTCATTGTGATTACCAGCTTTACAATTATTACTTCTATTTAATATTTATTTTATTTATTTTTCCTAACTACTGGTCGCCATAACCTACTTATTTACAATACTATCTTACGTGCTATTTCCCTAACACTGCTGCTGTGCTACTCCAGCTGTACGAGCTGCTTTCCAACGACAGTGGGTAAGTTAGGTGTAGGCAGATTAGCTGTTGTGGGGACTATTACTTCAATGCTAGTGTCGGGTCCTTTGTTCTCCAGTTGCGGCTCTAGTTTCACTGCTCGGGTGTTTCTAGCTGACCTCAGTACGATTGGCAACGTCGATGTATTTCGATTGCTCAGTAGGGCTTGGTTTTCCTTCCAACGTCTCAGGTAGATCACAATTCCTGCTACTAGTAATAGGCTGCTAAGTCTTAAGAGTCCTGTCACCGATGTGGCGGCTAAGTAAATGTGGTGATGAGTCTGCTGCCTGCTGTTTTCCTCACTTTTGATGGCACTCTGCATACTTTTTATTGCGGCTTCCTGATCTCTCCATGCTCTATTAATAGAATCTGCAGCTAGAAATTGTACTTGCTGCATCTTCTCGTGGTCCTCCTCTACCCTTTTCACGACTGGCCTCATCGCAAAGTTGTCCCAAGATGGTAACTCCGAATGTGTGCGCTGCCAAAGGGTTATATTCCGTCTGGCGTCGTCTTCCGATGCTATAAGAAGGTCTCCTATCTGCAGATGACAATGTTCCTCTAGCGTTAAAATTCCCGTGGCGGATAGCTCTCCAATGGCGGTGGGTAAATTCTGGGAGTTGACCTCCAACTTCGTACTTGCGGCCACCACGAATAACCAGTGATTTCGACTTACCATGTGAACCAGAATGTTCCACTTCCGAATAACTTTCCTCGAACATGAGTTAGTGTTGACGTTGAAACTGCGGAAAAGATTTAACACACAGTTATTACCAATAGTTGTAATAATTGGTGCTAACTGCTGACATAAGGATTGCGGATGGTCGGCCAGTGTTATCAGCTGCTGGCATTCTTTATACTGCTGACCATCCATCAAGACATACTGACGCCTCGTGGTTGTTGGCTGCTAGGAATTCGGCGCCTAGATCGTATATATGGTATCCCTCTTTGTCCACTGCGGCAGGAATGGTGTAAATCTTGTAGATGTCGAAAGCCACTCTTTGAGGCTGGGGGATATCAACTCGGATAAAAATATGCTGCTGACTCTGGATTGCCTTCACCTTAGCAATCTGCGTTAGTAGCTGAAAATCCAAGAAATGCTCGGCCAAATCTAGTTGTCTCGTGGCGTTTCTCATAATATCGGTAAGCTCCCGAGCATGGAGTATCATAGGATGGAGCTTTCCCACACTCAATGAGACCAAATTGTTCATATACATAGGTTTGCTGCATATCGATAATTTCTCTCAATTGTAGAGTCATTAGTGTAATTATTTCGTTCAACTCTACCCTCCTTTGCAACGTTGATATTTCTCCGGCTTGACTTTGGTGTGCTGCGATGATGACGGACAACTTATTCTTTAATTCCTCTCGCTCTGCCGCAGCTTGAAGTCGTGATGTGTTGAACAGATCGAACGTTGATTTTGTTACGGTAGTCTGGTGCTCTAACAAGTTGAAGGTGCGATTCTCTCTTCCGTTAAGATCTTCTAGCTCCGCATATATCTTTTCGGAGTCCGCATGGTTCATAGTTCCAGAAAGAGTCTTGGATAGCGCGCCTACTTCATCAAGGAATGACCTTTTTCCCCGCCTCAAAGCATCCGTATGGGTGTGGTGGGTGAGTTCCTCATCTTGTCGTTTAATTTTAGTAATCCAGCTACCTACTTCCCTCATGGCCACTGCACATCTGGTCCCGAACTCGATCTGCTTTACCTCTGCACAAAGTTGTTTGACCAAACTGCTACAGTTTTCAGCGAATCCCAGTTCCTCTGATAAATCAGGCATCTCAAATTTGGACAATACAGTCCAGTGCTTCGTGTAGAAGTTGACCTGGCCAAGGCGTTCAAAAAGAACTCCGGACTGCTCGATGGGTCGTATACTGTAGCCTGACTTTTCTGACTTAATTAGTTCAATATTATCTAAATATATTTTTCTAATATTATGTATTATCTATATATTTTTTTTTCTTGTTCTTATTTACCTTTACTTGAACTTCTTATTGTTTTTTATTACATCCCTTTTCTTACTTTATTTTAATATTTTTCTCTTCTTCTATACATATATATATATTATTTTTTTTTAACCCTTTTGTCTATTATTGTTTTTTTTTGTCTACTCTTGTTCTTCTTCTTTTTTTTTACTGTCCACCCCGCTTGTTTTTTTTTTAAATTCTCCCGCTTAACCAGGTTCTAGGTTTCATCCCCGTTGATTTCCTTCTCGGACCAATAAATCGCTCTTCTTTAGGGCTGTAGTGGTGGTATGCCTATTGCTCTGTAAAATATATAAAAAACTTTATCATTATTGGTATACTATACTGTGAATACATTTAATTTATTCTTCGAATTTTTTTATGCGGTTTGTATGTATACGCTTGAGCTTCTTCCCTTGAAGTATAGTTACGTTCTCGGGACTATGGACCTTTGAAAATGGACGATAATTTTCCTGCACGAGCTGGATCCCTTACCAAAACCTTTTCACCGACATGTATAACGACTGCTTTGTCTGACTTATCGTAATATTTTTTGGCGGATATTTTATTTCGTATTAGATTCATTCTTGCTAGCTCAAACGCTTTCTGTAATTTGAACCGCAAAACTGTATGATACTTGTCCGCGTTATACATTGATCTACTTGTGATTTCTGACACAAATCCGAATAGGGTTTCCATAGGTGTCAGTTTCGTACCGGAGTGCACCGAGTTGTTATATGCATGAGCCGCTGTTCTCAAAAATTTGTCCCAGTTTTGTGGTTCCTGATCTACAAAGCTTCTCAAATAATTTGCTAAAGTCGAATGCTGTCGCTCTACTGTGTTCGCCTGAGGATGGTAAGCAGTAGTCTGTAGCTTCTTGATCTTTAGCATCTTACATAGGGCCTTCAAAACTTCCCCTGTAAAATTAGCTCCTTGATCTGTGACAAATTGCTTTGGTAGCGTATATCGACTGAGAATTTGCTCGAACAGCGCTCTGGCAACGGTATTGGCTTCTTGATTTGGTATAGCTACAAAATCTACAAATCGGGTCAGGTCATCCATCATAGATAGGATATACCTGTTCCCACTGTGACTGACAGGCAACGGTCCCACCAAGTCAACATACACTTTATCGAAGGGTCTCTCTGACACCTCCGTTACGACCAATGGCATTTTGATTGCTTTAGTGTGCTTATTTTTTTGACAAACTGTACATCGTTTTATATAGTTCGCGATAGTACCCTTCATACCTTTCCATCGATAAAACCGCTTCACTCTTTCCAGAGTTTTGTTTCTCCCGAAGTGTCCCCCAAATCGGGAATTATGGAAATCCTTTAATACCATTTGAATTTCTTCTAGTTTAGCAATCACTTGGGGCTGGCGCTTATCCAGTACATCAACTTCGCTTATCTCATTTTCATCCATGTCTATCCAATCTCTTTCGGATTCATGAGTTGATATTTGCTCTTCTTCTTGTTTCCTAGCTTGGGCTCGAGTGACTGCCAGACATGGGTATTCTTGCTTACCTGAACTTTCTGCTAGTGTATTTTCTCTCGGAATCCTACTCAGGGCGTCTGCATTGCTATTATCCTTCTTGTATATGATCTCGAAATCATATTCCGCTAACTTTTGATGAAACCTCACCATCCGTGAGGTGGTGTCCCTTACCTTAAACATACCCCGAAGTGGCTGATGGTCCGTTACAACTTTAAAGTGACTTCCTAAGAGGTAACACTTGTAGTTGCGTATAGCCCAAACAATAGCTAACATCTCCCGTTCCGTTGTCGAATAGTTCCTCTCGGCTAGACTTAAAGTCCGACTGGCATAGCTAATTGGTCTACCTTCTTGCTCTAAAACCGCCCCTAAAGATTCTCCACTTGCATCAGTGATAACGGTAAACTCCTTCTTAAAATCTGGATAACTTAACACCGGTGGTGAAGTGAGGAGATGCTTAACGGTTGTGAAGGACTGCTCACATTCCGTTCCCCAGTTGAATCGGATATTTTTTCTCAATAATTTGTTAATGGGTGCTAAAAGTTTTGAGAAGTTAGGCACAAATTTCCGATAATAGTTTGCTAACCCCAAAAATGACTGTACTTGCTTGGTCGTCTTTGGACGAGGAAACTTTTGTACAACTTCCACTAAACGTGGGTCTGGCTTGACTCCTTGCTCTGAACAAACATATTGACCAAGAATTACAGTCGATGTTCGAAATTATATAAGCTCATGTGACGCGCGTAAGGAAATAAAGGCTCCAAATACCATTTTAACATGTTTGGAGTTCCAGAAACAGTAATAACAGACAATGGATCCCTATTTCGGTCGGCCCAGTTTACGAAATTATTAGAGAGGTACGGCGTACACCATCTCCGAACTGCGGTATACTCCTCACAGGCCATTGCATCCGAGCGAGTCAACAGGTCCATAGTAGCCGGAATCCGAGCATGTCTCAACAACGAACATAATAAATGGGACGAGAGACTGAGTTACATCGCCAGCTTCTTACGGAGCTCAGTACACCAGGCGACTGATTCCTCTCCGTATAAAGTACTTTTTGGATTTCACATGGTGGAACACGCAAATTCTTATAAACTACTGAGAACTCTAGGCACGTTGAGCGAACCCATAGCAATAGATGAGACCGACAAAGTGCAATTAAATCGGGCCAAAGTCTAAGAAAACTTAAATCATGCATTCGAGCAGGGCACCAAAAATTTATAACCTACGCTCAAAACCTGTAGAATTCAAAGTAGGTCAGGAAGTATACCGGTGGAACTTCATACAAAGTAGTTTTCAAAATCAGATCAGTGCTAAGCTAAGTCGCAAGTTCCTTAAATGTCGAATCAAAGCTCGAAAAGGGAATTCCTTGTATGAACTCGAAGACCTCCAAAGAAAACTCATCGGCATTTTCCACGCTAAGGATATCAGGAGATAACCAGATAGTGACCAAACATAAGTATATATGATGCTTCTTCCATGTGGCCCTAAAAAGGCATCCGGCCAGCTTAACTGGTAACTACAGGGTGCCAATGAACCGCTTAGGACCCACCCAGCCTAGCGGTCGGTATACCTTTTGCTAGTAAGCCCACTTTTCCATTTCTCTTTTCCACTCCCACATGGTGCACTACGGATAGCGGAGCTGCCGTAACAATTCCATCCTTTTAACTGATCTCGAAAATTTAAACCTAGCCCACCTCTACCTTGAATTTGTAGATGTTTCATCTCTAATCCCTTCTGGATTAGCCTCGATATGAGGATTTTACTTGTCTATCTCTTCTTCACAATTTTTCAATCTGCGGTGGTCTAGCAAAATTTTTATAAAGGATGATGATCCTAGTCTAGCCCATCTCTACCTTGAAAGTCTAGATGTTTCATCTCTAATCCCTTCAAGATTAGCCTCGATATGAGGATTTTACTTTTCTATCTCTTTTTCATAATTCTTCAATCTGCGGTGGTCGTGGGTCGGGTCACACATTGGGCGCCTCAAGACAAGGCCTAAGTGTTAAGACCGGCTAGCTCAGTCGACCATCTTCCAGGATCGTCTGTCACACAGGTGCGTCACACGATCCTGCCCTGTTATGGTTGCATGTCGGACTGGCGGCAGCTCAGTTAGGAAGTGCCAAGAGTAACCATGGCTAACCACCCATGCGAACTTATCTTGCCCTCTAGCCGTCAGTATTGCGAGTGAAACGGCAGACACCAAGTGCGGAACAGAGGAATCGGGCCGGAAAGAGTGACAGCGGCCATATCGATTCAAGTATTTAGTATGGAAATGACAAGTCGGTACGAAAAAAGATCGGGAAAAATCCCTGGAATTTTATTATATAATCTAAACAAAAAAAAACAAACCGGCAAGCCGGACTAGTGGTGAAATAAATAAATAAAAAAAGACAAAAACAACAAAATAAGGGGAACAACAATTAAATCGGATAAATAACATTGAAAATATATTGATATTAAACAAAAAAAAAAAGGAAGGAAGTCCAAATCTAATGGTCCTAGTCAAGTAGAGAGAAAGCAAAAATTTCATATTATTATATGGATGAAACATCTAAAACAAATATATTTAACGATATTTTAGCTATTAATAATATCCTTTATATAGTCAGTGAATGACATGTGGAACTTTAAATGAACTTACTGAGTGCCAAATTTTCAGGAGCACCCGCAATAAATCTAGCTAATACGATTTTTGTTATCAATAAGATCGTTCGTTTATATATTCCGTGAAGAACATATGAAAATTTAAATGAACCTACCACGTGCAAATTTTTCATATCTCATATGATTATATAGATGAAGCATCTGCAACAAAAATATTTACCATTAATTTAGCTATTAATAATATCGCGTATATAGTCAGTGAATGACGTATGTGACTGCAAATGGAATTAACGAGTGCAATCCGTTTTCGGGAGCACCTGCAATCAATAGACTTAATATTATTTTCACCATCCAGCCAACATATTTAATAGTATTATCGTTAATAATCATATCGTTTATATATTCCGTGAAGGACATATGAAAATTTAAATGAACTTACCGAGTGCAAATTTTTCCGGAACACCTGTAATAAATATATTTAATAGTATTTTCGTTACCAATAGTATCCTTTATATATTTAATGAATGACATATGAAAATTTAAATGAACTTACCGAGTGTAAGTTTTTCGGGAGCACCTGTAATAAATATATTTAATAGTATTATGTTCGCTATTAATAAAATCGCTGGCTTAGGCGACTGAATGAATTAAAGGAAAAAGTGAAGTTCCTGGAATAAATTACACGAACGGTTCATAAGATTTCCGAGTGCCGTCGTTGACCAGGAGCACCAGAACTAGGTCAAAGAAACATAGTCATTTTGTTTGGAGATAAAAAAATGTATAATGATGCCTGAATTTTCGCCAAGTGCCTTCATATAAACATATTCAATTGCGTAGTACGGCCATGGTAATAGTGCGCTTGGGAAGCATCTAGAGTAGTTCTTTCCGCTACTCGGCAGCAGAATATCCTCGCTAATAGAACTAGTATAATGTGACTGTATTAGGATTAGACAATTAATAGGTTATCCGAATTACCTAGGCTAGTGATTAAGATAACGAATGTACAAGGGAGAATCCCCCCTGAACGCGGGCATTATTATTAACTTAAGTCCCAAAAAGGCCTTTTTGCGATTCGTGATAAATTCAAAAAGGGGAACGACCCAACTAAGGAAACCTAATATATGAAGATATTATTAGATCTGTAAAACAATCTTCGGGGGTGAATTTAAGAAACAAAAAAAAATCGAGCATCCAGTAACGCATCGGGGGTGAAGTTAAAAAAAAAAATCGAGCATCCAGTAACGCATCGGGGGTCAATTTAAGAAAAAAATATAAAAAGTATGAAATGAGATAATTCCCCAAATGTTTCTTTTCTCTTCCCTTCTCCCGAGATTTCTCTTTCTCTTCTAAACAGGAACAAGGGACATCTTAATCAAACTGCCAGGATGTTATGGGAGGCCGGGGACGGCACAGGATCAGGCCATCCGATCCTTAGGATCATCTTTAGGTGAGTGATGTATGCGGTCCCTTCCGGACCAGTGTGTAAATTTCGTTTATTTAGTCTCCGTTACAGGAGGACAGGCACGATTTCTTTTTGTTCATGGCAACGTGACAGTGCAGGGATTTTTTTGGTGAACTCACCCCACACTCTCCGTCACTTAGTCGAGGTGCTAGCGTACTGACCTGATGACCGCTGTCACGGAGTGATCTGTCAGCTCAGGCTGGCAGTCTGGACTTCACGTCCAAGTCCATCACTCTAGAACATTTAGTTCCATAACAACCCGAATAAACTGGCCGAGAAAATGCACATAAAAAAGATTTTTTCCATGAGTATAACCATAAAGTAATAAAGGCTAAAGAGATGACAAGATTAACTTTGCTTTGCGAACCAATATTTGAAAGCTCAATCTGAAAGTTTGAATGCAATCGTCAAAGCTTTTCTTTCAGAGCTCGCATCTTCTGTATTGAATTTGCAGCCCACTGTACCAGCAGGCATCAAGTCAAGTTATGATGTACTGAATGGAGTAAATGCAACACTACCAAAGTTTACCATGGTAGATATTAATACGTATATGAATGTGTTACTTTCGGAAGCTCTTTTGATACAAAATAATATTGCTTCAGGCGGAAGAAATATTTTGCGATGATATACAAATCATTTGAAGGTATGAGCTGCTTTTTTTCTATACTGTACTGTTTCATTGGAATTTTAAATTGATTTCATTCTATAAAACGTCTATAGGTAGCCATGATTTTTTTTATCAAATTGCATTTCAATATTCACTAAATGCCAAAATAGATCTAAAATATTTGGTTTTAATTCTCTTCAAAAGCTGGCAATTTGATGGTTTTCATTCATTTATAAATCCGTGCATCTCCTTTTATAGGGATCAGAAAAAAAAACGCAGCATTGTAATCGTAATAGTGCTGCATATTATATGTAAGCAAATTTCTAGACGACGGTGTTTTTTTCACTGTTGTATTCAGTGTTTTTATCTTACAGACGTAAATATAATGAAATAGTTGATGAATAATTCTAGCAGCTTGAAATGGGAACATTTCGAAAATATAAACAACATTTTTACAAATTCATCAATTATTTTTATGTATTGAGATCGTGTGATATTCAAATTGTCGGTATTATGAGCGGGGTGAGAAATAATAAAATTGACTATTCTTTTCGGATTCCCTGTGACAATCCTTAATATTTTCAATAGCGATTATCTTTAGAAAGAGAAATATAGGGCAAACGTCCTCTTTTTATATGTTGAAAAACTTTATGATATGGGTTAAAAGAATAAAGTATACTGATATTTTTGTAAATCAAATTTTATGCTTTTATTATTTTTAGTTTGTTAATTGCTTTGTTTTTCTGTTTAAAAAGTTTCTGGGTTTTCCATATGCAGTGTTTTTTTATTAAAATATCAATAAAATAATCGAGTATTTTTAAACGATGTTCACAACACAGATTATCTTCTGCAAACCAATCGCTAAATTCGCTGATTTTATGACTTCTTTTATCGATTTCATATTTGGACTGATGGAAATAATTTGTACAAAAATATTTAAAATAATTTTCATTAGCTGGAAAAAATTTTCTGTAGGCGACTTAAGTTTACCGAAATCCGAATTTTTTGAAAATTTTTTGTAAAACAAAAAGTGCTCAGATTGATCTTCAAGACATATATATTCTCCTGTGTTTTTCATGTAATCTTCGCAAAATTTGCAGCCGATCTTCGGTAATATTTTTAATAGAATATACCCCAGAAAATATCACAAAGAGAGTCCTCAACGGGTTTATTATCATTATTGATAATATCAAAATTATAACTTTCGAAAAATTCAATTTCTAAGCTATTACTGTCTATATTGGAATCAGGTAAAGTATGGGAATTATCCGCGTGCATTACTTGACTTTCAGTATTTTGGAAAGTTGAATTTTCAAATATAAATTCCTCATTATCATCTTCACAATTGCTGGTTTTTGATTTGAGTGCCAAAATTTTGCTAGACAAAAGCCTACTTATTATATGATTAAATTCATAAATGGAAGGATTTCGATTATTTCCACCCTTATATCATATCATAGAAAATAAATTTTCTGGAACATCTTGGTTGAATTTATATATCAAAATAAATTCTTTTTCTGGGAACTGTTCAAGGGGATCACTTGATAAAGAAAGTATACCTCTAATTGATTGGATTAAACCATCAAAACAATAATTTTGCCTAGAAGTAGAAAAAGTTCTTATAAAGAATAATGCCTTCGAGTATTGTCTAACGACTCCGTCTTTTCTAATTCGACATTTATATATATTTTTACTAGACGTTGACTTACTATTAAGACAATCGAAAGTATTGTTGACTTTTTCAAAAAAATCGGCAGTTGATATTGCTTTACATTTGGTTTCATTGCTAAATTTCCCTAAAGTCTGTACTGTGCGAACAGCAGTACTGCACGTATGACTAAAAACTTGCACTGCAAGAGAAACTTTCATTTTTTGCCAAGTGTTTGGATGCACATACTTGTCAGATAACTTTGGGCACATTTTTACTGCCTGGTGGTTTTTCTCCATATTGTATAGTTCTTTCAAAACTTTCCAGCTAGCGACCCCATCTTGACATTTTATTTCTGATTAAATCACAGTATTCCGAACTGATTTAAGAAGATGAGGAACATCATGTATAGTATATATTTTTTCAGAATTGTAAAAAAAATATGGCTTTTCTGAGGTAACTCCAAAACTTTTTAGGCAACTTCAATTATTAGAGCCTTGATCGCAAATTATACCTTTTACGTCAACACCAATCTCAGTACACAAGCAAATATTTTCTTTTATTTTTATTTCAAACACTCTGCGCCAATAACATTTTTAGTGGTAAAATAGCTTATAACTATATTCCAATTAGAAAATATGCCACGTATCATAAATAAACAGATATGCTTCGCTATCTTAGAAACTTTTTTATCACCCTTATCTACATATCCAAATATTTCGTCCCTGGAATTATCATATGTCAAAGTCCTTGGAATGTCCAATTCATGAAATTCAAAATATTTCCATCAGTCCAAATATGAAATCGATAAAAGAAGTCATAAAGAACACATATCGTTTAAAAATACTCGATTATTTTATTGATATTTTAATAAAAAACACTGCATATGGGAAACCCAGAAACTCTCTAAACAGAAAAACAAAGCAATTAACAAACTAAAAATAATAAAAGCATAAAATTTGATTTACAAAAATATCAGTATACTTTATTCTTTTAACCCATTTTCGAGTAGAAAAAATGTTTCTAAATGGTTGCGTGCATTGTATGAGGAATGTAAATTTGAAATTTCATGTATCATTTCTGGACGATATTTATCATAAAGTTTTTCAACATATAAAAAGAGGACGTTTGCCCTATATATCTCTTTCTAAAGATAATCGCTATTGAAAATATTAAGGATTGTCACAGGGAATCCGAAAAGAATAGTCAATTTTATTATTTCTCACCCCGCTCATAATACCGACAATTTGAATATCACACGATCTCAATACATAAAAATAATTGATGAATTTGTAAAAATGTTGTTTATATTTTCGAAATGTTCCCATTTCAAGCTGCTAGAATTATTCATCAACTATTTCATTATATTTACGTCTGTAAGATAAAAACACTGAATACAACAGTGAAAAAAACACCGTCGTCTAGAAATTTGCTTACATATAATATGCAGCACTATTACGATTACAATGCTGCGTTTTTTTTTTCTGATCCCTATAAAAGGAGATGCACGGATTTATAAATGAATGAAAACCATCAAATTGCCAGCTTTTGAAGAGAATTAAAACCAAATATTTTAGATCTATTTTGGCATTTAGTGAATATTGAAATGCAATTTGATAAAAAAAATCATGGCTACCTATAGACGTTTTATAGAATGAAATCAATTTAAAATTCCAATGAAACAGTACAGTATACAAAAAAAGCAGCTCATACCTTCAAATGAGTTGTATATCATCGCAAAATATTTCTTCCGCCTGAAGCAATATTATTTTGTATCAAAAGAGCTTCCGAAAGTAACACATTCATATACGTATTAATATCTACCATGGTAAACTTTGGTAGTGTTGCATTTACTCCATTCAGTACATCATAACTTGACTTGATGTGATGCCTGCTGGTACAGTGGGCTGCAAATTCAATACAGAAGATGCGAGCTCTGAAAGAAAAGCTTTGACGATTGCATCCAAACTTTCAGATTGAGCTTTCAAATATTGGTTCGCAAAGCAAAGTTAATCTTGTCATCTCTTTAGCCTTTATTACTTTATGGTATAACACGACGTGACCTTAATCACATCTCAAATTTAACACTTGCTCTGAAATAAAAAATTCTAGCAGGCGATAACTCGCCGAAATTCGCTAGTTAATGGCGTCTTACGACAGCCGACGTTTTTCCATTAAACAAAAAAAATTATTAAACAAAATTATTTTTATTATGTAAAAGATAAAACACAGATAAATTCAAATTATTCTTACCTTAAATTTACCGGCTGCGCCAATTTGTCGTGTCCCAAAAGCAATCCAACAAATAAACCAATTAAAGACCAAATAATTTTATAAAAACACTCGAATTTCTAACATATGTATAAATCTTTATTTCACGCAAAACTTGACCTATCTTAACAATACGGCAATTACTCCGAACCGAACTGAAACGTTATACTCTTATAATAAAGTCGCGACTGAATACTTCACGGCACTCGCCAGACCAGTTATTGGCAGCGCATCAGGAACGACATACAGGCTTCCTTTTCGGTGCTCGATGGTGAAGTCGAAACCTTGAAGCTTCAAGCTCCACCGAGCAAGTCTACCGCTGAGGTCCTTTTGGGACATCAACCATTTCAAGCTCGCATGATCAGTCACTATCTTAAACGGCATAAGTTCTATGAAGGGCCGGAACTTCTGTACACTTAAAATTGCAGCTAGACATTCCTGCTCTGTGACTGTATAATTTCGTTGTGCTAAGTTCAACTTTTTCAAGACGTAGGCTATTGGCTTCTTGTGGCCATCGTCATCTAGTTGAAGCAGCACTCCACCAATACTATTTATGGCTCGCATCGCACTGTATAACGAACGACTTGGTGAAGTCTGCGCTCACTAGTAACCGATCAGAAGGAAGTCTTTATTTTAGCACTTCCAGAGACGTCTGGGCTTCAGGTGTCCATTGGAACTGACTTGGATTCTTCAGAGTGTCTGTGATGGAGTCAGTTAGATCACTATAGTTCGAGATGAACCGTCAAACCATCCCGCCATACCTAGTAGGCGTCGGGCTTGCCGTACAGCTTTAGGTGACGGATAGTCAACTATGGCTGAAATCTTATCTTGGTCAGTTCTTATACTCCTTTTCCAACAATGAAACCCAAGTATTTGGTCTCTTTGATATAAAACTTACTCTTCTCAACGTTGATAGTGAGGCCAGCTTTCCTCAAACAATCCGCTACACGGGACAGTAGCATGAGATGAGAGTCAAAGTCTGATGACAGTACCAATAAATCGTCCAAGTAGACGAGAATATTCTCACGCAGATCAAAAAGAATGACCTTATCCATAAGGCGGCATGTGGAGCATTGCAGAGGCCGTATGGCATCACGATGTACTGATAGAGAGGATGACCAGGTACTGCAAACGCGGTCTTCTCTCTGGGCTCAGTGTTGTCTAATGGGATCTGCCAAAAAGCGTCTTTGAGGTCGAGGCATGTGATGTAGTTTGTTGTTGTTTGTTGTCGACTCAGAAGCGCATCTATCTACGGCAGCGGATAGTAATGGAGTTGACCTTCCTGGCGTCAAAACAAATCCGAACCTTCCCAAGCTTCCGCACTAGTACAACTGGAGAGCTCCAAGTACTCTGGCTCTCCTCTATCATACCCAACGATAGCATTCGTCGCAATTCAGCATCCATCAAATTCTGTACTGCCGGTGAAATCGTATAAAACCTTTGTCGCGTCATTCGTTTCAATCCTATGAGTGACAAGAGATGTTTTTCCTAAGCCCAACGAGGCTAAGGGAGGAAAAAGCTGTTTCGTTGCTTCAAGACGTTGGTGCTCTAGAACAGAAAGAACATGACAGTCGGTGTGCGGAGTAGCTATTAGACTTGGTGTCACTTCTGCAACTATACCCAGGACATCTGGAGCCAACCCAAATAAACGCCAGAAGTCTATTCCTAGATGATATAGTGCCTATGTGAGCCCAGGAACCACGTAAAAACGCACGTTTTGGGTCTTACCGCGGAAAGTGATGTCCAAGTTCACATGACTATACACAGTCGTCATGGCACCATTAGCTACTTGTACCTGTGTCAGATACCTCTTCCGTTCAACCTCTGCTTCTCCAAGCTTCTCTAGAGCTCCCTGACCTAGAGTACTGACAGTGGCACCACTATCAAGTAATCCAGTCTCAGTTTGCCCGAGCCGTCTCACTTCGGCATACGGTCGAATGTCGTCTGGCATCGACACGGAAATGTGTGCCAGTTTCTTTCTTTCCTGTCTCATTCGTCGACAGTATTCCCGCCAACGAACTTTCGATCGTTTCTTTCTTGATCTAAGGTCCAGGTCAGGATACATAATTTCTGCTAGCTCCGCCACTTAGGAGAAGATGCGGTCTCTTACTGCGTTGTAACTCTGCAGACGCGCATGATAAGGCGTCAGCGAATGCATAACAGGCTCACGCCCACTCGTCATAGCAGAGCTTGTTGTTCCAAAGAAGGGTCTAGTAGTATCACGGGCTCCTCAGAGGTGGAAACAGGAGCTTGAAGATCTGCGGAGAAGTCTATTAGATTCTCCGTCTCCATCAGTGAAGTATTCGTACAATCAAGGGGAGTGCTGGTATCCTCAGAGTGACTAAATTATATCAGCGGGCAAGTCAATGTTTCGTTGTCGGGACCTGCTGATGGAGTGGACCTTCAAAGCTTGAACTGGAGTGGTCATAACAGATGCCGTTCGGGACGTTGAAACTGGTCAAGAAAAGGTGTTGGGATTCCCGACCCATCTCTCGTTTTTCTGTGCACAGGATCTGCAGTTTGGTTTAAAGATATTCTTGCATCCGCATCTATAACAGAACACATGAGTAGTATATGGACACTATAGACCTAAAATAACATTACGTCTGTAAGGGACAGGTAACCCCTGTCCCACTATAGAGCAAATCATATGAGATATGGGCGTATGCACGGGAAAGTGAAAGTTGATGAGACTAAAGTTGCTTTTTGTACCGCTTGTATGTAAAGTAAATGGCGGAATTGGAAACAACTTCCAGAATATGGAGGTGTGTTTATACTGTGTGACACTATAGATCTGAAAAAATGAGAGTAGAGTTGATATGTTCGGACATATGTGAATTCATGCAGTGTACCTGCTCAAGAGGAGGGTTTATATTTTTTGCGTTCGGATCGCGAATGGAACCTGTTCTTCATGGTATATTCGGACACATGTGAATTTATGCAGTGTACCTGCTCAAGATTACGGGTTGTTTTACGCGTTTGGGTCGCAAATCGAACTTGTTTTTCGCACGTGACCGAGGTTTTGTTTACACTTCGTCTTCGTTGGGGGCTCATGGAGGGATGGGGGCCCATGGGGGGCAAAGTTTGTTGTTTATATTTTTTGTGTTGAAAGCGAAAGTGGTTGGTTATAGAGAAGCGGTGTATAAATGTTGGGTAAGGTAAGTTTTTGCGTCGTTTCGAATTAATGCGATGATCTGAAAAAAGGTCAGGCGAAGAAATAAAAGACGTGTTTAATAGCAGTCAAGTATTTTTATTACAATCGTTTAACATTTTTTCATTTTTGAATGAATGAAAACTGAAGAAACTTGTTCTCCACGTCTCTACTCGTTAAAACAATAAAATAATTTTGAATAGAGTTGATTTCATCCAGCTGTTTTTGCGTTTTTATTTTTTCGGAGAATCGATTTGGAAGGTATATATATGAATTACCATCCAGGTAAACCGTTAATTTTTGGCCGTACTGCGTTTTCACATACTTGAAATAGTTGATTTTATATTCCTTATCAGTTTCCAACTCTGCAGCTCTCAAAAGTTTATACGATGGCTCGTTTCCGATTGTTGTCAACAATTCCGATGTGGAGTTTGCCTGAATTGGTTAATCATATTATTTTATATACATAAAAAGTTTTAAAAGTAATATTTTTGACTTACCATATTATACAATAATATTTTTTAACCGAGAACTTTTCTTTCAATTGTTGATATAGAACTGTGAAATATACGCGAAAAATTCGGATTTATATACAATTTTTTGGTCGAAATCGCAAAATACTTTCTACCACTTTACCTACTTTTTTACAGGCAGAGTATTGATATCTTAAAATATACAACATATTTCAATAGCTTCATGTTCCACAGGGTGTCAGTTAACCATCCGGATATTTATTATCATACTTTTATTCGACATAAGTGAAAAGAGAAGATAACGATAATGTTGTATTTAATAGTTAGTACTTTCTCAATGGCAAAAGTAAAAACAAGAACCAACAAACGGATTGGTTTTTATTACTTTGTAAATAAGACATGCAGTTAACAGAGGAGCCTGGAGTATATAAAAGGTAGACGAAAACACCGTCGATTTTTATTGAAAGTAAGCTTTTACAAGCAAAAGTTGTGTTTATCAAAACACACAAAGACAATTTGAAGTTTTTTCAAACGTATCTAGTACGCGGAGAAAATAAAGCTTAAAGGTAAGACGACTAATTTAAAAATTAAATTAAAGTGATAGTTTTAATGTTGTTTTTTTGTTACAGAACCTTCTCAACAGTTTCATCAGTCTCACAAGTGGAATATTTTACCAGAGCGTAGAGAAAACAAAAAATTAAAGGTAAAACGCATAATTTTAGAAGCAAAATAGAACATTTAAGCGTCATGTTAACAGTTAAGTTTTTAAATATTTTAGAACTAGTTGTAAAAAAGGGTGAAGAGTTTTTCCCATGTTTTTTAAAATCCGGGTTAAAGGAAATGTTTGAAAATAATGTTGTTTTAATAACACAAGATATTTTAAACGTGCATAAAGTTATTTTTAAATATGCATTTTCCAAAACGGACTGCTTCCAAAACCCTTCAATTCAAGAAGCCCTTTCTACCTTAGAAAAGGTAACCGTTTTATCCAGCCAAAACAAACCACACATTTCAGGCATAGTGGATATTTGTGAGTCTACTGCCAGCACCAACGTATTAGGAAATACGGGTGATGTGGCTATACCTTCTTCTAGTATCAAACTCAGTGAAATAGTGCAGTCAGGTGGTGGGGACTTTATTAAAATATTATCAAAAGAAAATAAACATTTTAGGAAATTTAAAATGGATGGTGTAAGGATGACTTTTCAACTAAAAGATTCCTCACATCAAGACATTAATAATTTAATTGAATGGATGGAAAGTGCATTTTCTGAAATGATTAAAGAATTAGTTTTAAACAGCAATAAGGGAAGTCAAATAGCCTTGTCACTTTCATTGCCAAATAATCCGGAAGTTAAACCGATATGGGTTAGCATGAGACCGGTAGATAAGATTAACGGTAAATTGATCGTAAATCTGATCTCTGATGTTAATCAGTCAAACTCCGTATTTTTTTCGGATGAAATATTGCAGGTCGAAGCCAATATAGTGAATTTTCCATATGGAGGAGGAAAATTTAGTAATAACGAGAATGAAGCCACTTACTTGAAAAACAAGAGAAGTCTGACAAATGTTAGTCAAAGCGGTTTTTTGTGTCTTCCAAAATGCTTGTGCTATTCAGTAGAAATATTAAAAGGTATAACTCTACCAAAAAAATGTTCACAAAAGTTTGAAAACAAACTTCTCAGCCTTTCAAAAGCGCTGTGTAAGAATGCTTTAGTTCAAGTAACGGAAGATAAAGGATGCTTATTATCAGATCTATATAAATTTCAAAAACAATTAAAAGGTTTTCAAATTGTGGTTTTTAATTCGTTAAACAGAAATATACTTTTTCGGGGGCCAACACAATTCGAACGGAATAAGAAAATTTATCTTTATTTTTCTGAAGCTGAAAACCATTTTTACGTTGTTAAATCTCCGACGGGTTTTTTTAATAAGAAATATCTCTGTGTTTTTTGTGATAATTTATATGATCATAAGTTTTACCACAAATGTGAAATGCAGTGTACATATTGTTATGTATCTCCCCCGTGCAAGAAGTAATAAATTGTGAAAAATGTAAAAGATCCTTTAGGGGTCTCGTGTGTTACAATAATCACTTAAAAAATATTTTGAATAAAGAAACTATTTGCAAAACTTTACAAGTTTGTAAAGATTGTGGTAAATTTGTCGATTATTCTAAACGGCAGGAAATTCACATTTGTGGTGAGTTTTTTTGCCCGAATTGTTTTAAATACGTTCCAGAAGATCACTTGTGTTTTATAAAAGTTTACAAAAAAAAGAAAAATACAAATTTTTTTTCATATTTTTTGATTGTGAAAGCACTCAAAACAAACAATATCAAGAAAAATCTGATTCATTTGTACACAATGTAAACTTAATAATAGCCCAGCAGAATTGCAATGAATGTTATATTTCTGATACTAGAGATGATGGTGATTGTATTAAATGCGGCAAACGCGAACATATTTTTAAATATCAAAACGGATCTGAAAATATAGTAGAAAAATTTGTAGATTACTGCTTTTTGCATAGACCTTTTGCAACACAAATAATTTGTATTGCGCACAATTTGCAATCTTACGACGGACACTTTATTATATCAGAACTGATAAAAAGGAAAGAAAAAGTTGTACCAGTCATGAATGGGTCAAAAATTATGAAAATTTCTTGTGGGCGCTTAATTTTTATTGATTCATTAAATTTTCTACCGTTTGCATTATCAAAACTACCCAAAGTTTTTAATATTCCAAACATCAAAAAAGGATATTACCCTCATTTTTTTAATACTTTAGACAATTGGAACTATGTAGGACAAATTCCATCTACAGAAATGTATGCCATTGACGCAATGAAGACAGATGAAAGGGAAAACTTCTGCAAATGGTACGACAACCAAATAAAATCCAAGGTAATTTTCAATAATCAGGTTGAATTAATAAGTTATTGTCGAAACGACGTCAACATTTTACGAGAGAGTTGTTTAACTTTTATGAAGGATTTTTTAAAAATAACACAAATAAATCCGTTTACGGAAGCTCTTACAATTGCATCAACAGTAATGCTAGTATACAGAAAAAACTTTTTAAAAGAAAATTTGTTAGGTATCATGCCTAAAAACGGGTATATTAGAAAATCGAATCAGTCAATTATTGGTCTAAAATGGCTTACATTAGAAAACAGCAAAGTTGGGGGGAAAATTAAACACGTGGAAAATGATGGTGAAGTAAAACTACCAAAATGCGGCTTTAAAGTTGACGGGTTTAATCCGGATACCAATATTGTTTATGAATTTTTTGGATGTTTCTTCCACGGCTGTATAGTGTGTTTCAAAAACCGGACTTCAAATAAACTTCAATTCCAGAATCTTGATCATCGATATGAAGGCACATGTAAAAGAATTGAACTAATCAAACGTGCAGGGTTTAAATTAATAACTATGTGGGAGTGTTATTTCAATCAGTTTTTAAAAGAAAATCCGGAAATAAACCAGTCTTTAGATAACGATTTAAAAAGTCATGTACTTTCCCTTAACCCGCGGGAAGCTATAACAGGAGGGCGTACTGAGCTATTTGCTGTTTATTATGAAGCAAAGGCTGATGAGAAAATTAAATATTTGGACTTTACAAGTCTCTATCCGTACGTAAATAAATATGCACCTTTTCCTGTTGGGCATCCAAAAATATTAAAACATGGGGATGTGCCTACCGCGGAAGATTTGATAAAAATGCATGGGTTTGTTAAATGTAGAATTTTGCCCCCACAAAATATTACTATCCCGGTTCTACCTCTTAAAATAAACAACAAATTATATTTTCCTCTTTGCAAAACATGCAGCGAGCTTCATATTCTTCATCAATGCCCACACACTGAAACTGAAAGAATGTTATTAGGTACTTGGGTAATTCCTGAAGTTGCCCTAGCAGTTAAGCAAGGGTATGAAATAAGAGATATTTTTGAAGTTTGGCAATATAGCTACACTCAATATGCTCGTGAAACAGGAGAGGGAGGTCTATTCTCCGAATATGTTAATACGTTTTTAAAGCTAAAACAAGAAGCTAGCGGTTGGCCTAGTACCTGTAATACTGAAGATGAAAGAGAACTGTATATTCAGCAGTATGAAAAATACGAAAATATTCTTTTAGATAAAACAAAAATCGAAAAAAATTCTGGGCAAAGACACGAAGCAAAACTATGTCTTAATTCTTTGTGGGGAAAATTTGCCCAAAGAGAGGACAAAATGCAAACAACTGTTGTAACTAGTTTTAAAGATCTTTCTGATTCAACACCGTTCATTAATAATTTATCTTGATTAAACATATCGCCGTGAATCTTTCCCATTAGCTCAACAACACTACCTTTATCAAACAGCTTTTTTCTTGCCAAATAACCTTCATTTACCTGGGGGCTTTCAAATACCTCCATATTATCTTGGTCGAGATACCAGCCAACCGATTCCAAATGTGTTGAAGCGGCATCTTTTCCATAATTTAATAAAATCTCACTATATGTTCTATAGTTGTAATTGTTATCAGTTTGAGAAATTGGTTTTCCATTTAAGTAAATTGTACATTGACGGAAAAGTGAATGGAGTATGTTATTTACAAGGCCAGGGCCTTCATCACGAACAGTGTCTTTAGTTTTATCCGCTTTAGTTATTTCGATATCTTCGCCTGTGTAAAGTTCTTCTTTTCCATCCTTGATTTTAACCAGTTGTAATTTCAAACGAAGGTATATGCTTGATAAGTCTCGATATGTGTCACCATGTCCTAGCGATACTAATTCCAATACCGACGAGTTATCTAGAGAAGCTATAGGCTTATAAGATACTTCTTCAGTTTTTAAGATGCTGCTTTGTACAGGTGGTGTAGAGAAAAGGTCTAACTCAGATTTCATGCATTCGTTGTATGAAGGCATGTTGTCTATTTATCAAAAATATCTAACACACGTTTACGTATCTTACGTTTGACTTTAATAGACGCTCTTTTAGCAGTTTTTTTTTTTTTTTGAACCTCTTTTAGAGGACTTTTGTGATTTTGAACGTTTTTTACGTTTAGCAGCTGGAGCGAAATGTAAAGATGCAAAAGGGTTGCGTCTTTTTATAAGCATGCGACTGCTACTTCCTGCACCACCCATGGTTCCAAACAGCTTATTTATACCTTTCTGTGATAGTTCTTCGGCAGCCGCTTTTCCCTGTTCTTTTAAAATATCTGTAAAAGGTTTACTACCTGCTTCTTCTAAAATAGCTTTTCCTGTTTTAATTGCTTGTTGCTTCAATGCCTTTGCCCCAGATGTAACCAAAGGCTGTAAATATCGCAATAGTCCGCTGAAAAAACTACCAATTCCTCTTCCACGCTAGTAAATAAGAGGAGATCGATATAATTCTCCAATATCCGCTAAACCACCGCCACTTTGAATTGAATAATATTTAGTATAATATGAACTCATTTTCGAAGCTATACAAAATGCTCTTAACTTTGCACTATGTTAAACTGACTGTTGTATGAGTATTTATAGTTTATTTTCTTTTAAAATGGAGCATTATATATGTCGGAATATAGCCTGGCTTGAAATCAATTAGCTCCCCTTGCTGATTAGTTATTTTTATAGAAATACTTTCGATAAAAGTTTTTTCAATAGGACAGTAATCTACGTGTTGAAATCTTATTGTATTTTCACATTCTTTTAAAGGTATTATACGTAAGTATCGCACTAACTGATCACCTATAACTCTTGGCTGAATAATATCAGTGTAGACGTAAATTATATATTTTTCATAACAATCCTTTGCTGATTGCTGAGACTCTTGCGGTAACCTTAGTGCCAAGTCCGTAACTGATCTTTCCAATCTATTAAGTGTGTCTATTATTGACATATGCTCCTGACGTAATCCAGCTGTATTAAAAGATTCTTTTATTTCTGACAATATGGCATCAGGTTCACGCTTATTTTCAGGTGTTTGGAGAAATATATCCGTAAAGAAGTTGGACAGGTTGTCTATATTAGTATCAATAGGCACTGGTGTAGTTAAATATTCACCGGAACTTTGCTTTTCGTATGGAACATCTAAAATATTGCTACCTTTAACAATTTTTCGCTGTACGGATGGTTTAGCACTAATCGAATCTTTGTTCAATCTATTCAAAATGTTAAAAATAGTATCCTTAATCTGAATAATTATCTTTTGTTTTTCTTGCTCACTAAGGGTTTGATCATCAAAGTGTACATTTGATATAAAAAGCGTAATAAGATCTCTAACATTAAGATGAGATGGTAGTGGTTTTTTTATTTTGATTGTGACTCCCAAATCTTCCAACCGCAGTTCAAATACATCATGTACCCTTTTGCCACCAGTATTTTTTTCTGTCTCACGAGCTCTTTTGATGCTAAGCGCTGGATGTGTGTAATTGTCTATCGAGTCTTGTATGATAGCATACTTTCTCTTCTGTCTAGGAATTTGTCCAAATACGTCATCAACAAAGGCTTCAACTGACTCATAGTTTTTATATTTTAAAACAACATTTTCTGAAGCCCTTTTACCCTGATATATGTGTAATGTAAACTCGTCTGGATCCTGTTTGTAGCTTACTTCAGGTATAACTCCATCAAAAAAGTCAGCCTCTAACCGATCCCACATCTTTTTCTTAACATCATCCAAGTACATGGTATACCATGACGGCGAAATAGCGTTATAAAATGTTAGTAGGAATGCAGAAAAATTTACTTGACCTGCTCTGTAACTAGCCTGCTCAAGACTTTCTTTAGTCCACTCAAGTTTAACGGTTTCATTTATTTTGATGCTAAGTGATTTGATTTCGTTTCTATGCTGCTCTCTTATTTCTTTCAACGGATCAGACGCATCACGCCTTACCCTTTTAACATTACTCTGATTTACTTCTTCAGTTGTATTTCGCTTCGCTCCTCCTTTTATGGACTGGTAGGGCAATGAAATTTCAGTTATTCCAACACACCAGTCATCAGTAAACTTGCACGGTCTAGCTAGTGCATTTGTAAAACCCGATAGTGTATTTTCGGGATAAAGCTGCATGGAGTTATTACTTAAAAGGCAAACGTAAAAGTCATTATCTTCTATATCCACAGGCATTATTAAATTCTTTTCCAATCAACGCTCAGTAGACTTATTATTTTTACAGGCTTTCCCAAGCAATTGCTGGTACGCTAGCACTTCTGGCTTTTGCTGCGTTTATTAGGCGGTCACTTTGTCGGACAACTTTCTTAACTGGCAGCGAAAGCATATATTGACTCGGATCTAGCAGAGACGGCTTTAATATAGATTGTTTTTTGGATGGTTTTCCACCTTTGTCGCCCGTAGTACTTTCCGTATCGAATACTTCTAATATGTTCGCGGCTTCATCTATACTCATGTCTACAGGTACAGTGTACTGCGTTATACCATCCTCAGCCGTGATCACTTTATAATCTTTATCGCGAGACTTATCTTTAGAAGCCGTCTTAGGTATTTTTGAAGGTGGTTTCAGACTTTTCCCTATACCACTGGCTGATAAGCGGCGTTTGGAGGCAGGTGATAACGGTTGTCTTGGTGGTGATATTTCAGCCAGTTTGAAGAAATCCTCTTCCATTCTTTCAGGTGTATTTTCTTTTAACGGTGATGTTTGTGTTGATATTTCATCTTTAAAAATAAATTTAGTTTGAGTAGCGCTATCCCGCAAGCTTTTCTGTTTCATAGGCTTTTCTGGTAGCATGCGATTATTTGTTTTTTCATCTGTCACTCGCGTAGCTTTTCGTCTTAAGTTTGAAAATTTTATTAATTCATTTCGGTAATTATACCATTTTTCCCTATCATATAAATTCTTGTTTTTTAATATTTTATCCATAGTCTTATCGAACCTAGATTGATTCAGGGAATCCTCAATCTCGTTTTTCAATTTTTCGTAAACTTCTGGTGAAAGAAGTAACATTTTATTAAGATTATTATTTCTAAGCATATTTCTCGATTAATGATACAATTACACCTGATAATACACTTCCTAACAGCACTGGTAAAAAGCCTCCACGCTGTATCAGTATTTTACGTTGTCTGGGTACAGATCTTTTTGCAACAACTACTTTTCGTAAATCTTTTTTATACTTACAGAGCGAATTATATATCTTTCCGCGAGGGATATGGTTTCCCTTCAAAGTATTAAGAGTAATTTCACAAAGAGTTTTTATGACTTCGGGGTCAGCATTTTTAATAATGGCTTGCCTTAATTTTGGTCTCGCTGTTCTAAGAACATATAGCATATGCTTGTTGTCCCTTAATCGATTCATTCGTGACACCATTTTTACTGATTAAAGGCGGACAGAAACAAGTTGTAAATATCTTGTTAAAAATATCAGTACGGAATCTTAACACCTCGTTGATATCTTGAGTGGAATCTATCAGTAAATATCCATGCGGCACCTGTGTTATCTCTTTATATATTTTTAGCAGCTCTGAACTATTTTCCGGATATATCTGCCTCGCTAAATGAATAAACTGGCTCTTATCTCGAGGGTTTTTAAACACAACGAGGTATTTACAATTAAGTGATATGTCTCGGCAAAACTTTCCCTGATGAAATACATTTTGTGTTACAAGGATGACTGAAAGATTGCGATGGTGTGATCCTTTTGTAAAGAGTTCACATACTTGTCTGCTAAAAGCATTTAACATCATATCGTCCAATACAATTAATGTAGGTTCCTGTGAATAATTTACAAAATCTTCAGGGATACTATCAATAAATTCGATATTAGTGAATGTGGTATCTGACGGCAAAGCTCCATGTTTTGTATTACACCATATAACTCTTGCTATTTGCGGCCTTGTTAAAAATATATTATTGAGAAGGTTTTTTATAAATGTTGTTTTCCCACAGCCTGAAGGTCCAGCAACCATCATTGTAAACGGATGATTAAACTTGATCATTGCAGTTTTTTAACATAATTTATATAAAACTGATATTCATTGGGATGTATTTATACATTCGGTAAAATGAGTAGAAGACAAGTCGTTAACGAACTGCATAAACCAGCTCGCAAAAACTTTAAGCGACAGAGTGTTACTATCAAGGGTATTGATGATTTGTGGCAGCCAGACTTGCTAGATATGGGTTCGTACTCTTCAGAAAACCAAGGCTTTCGTTTTCTTCTCACTGTAATTGATACGTTTTCAAAATATGCATGGGCCTCGCCAATTAAAAGCAAAATGGCATCAGAAGTTGTTAAAGCGATGCAGTCTCTTTTTAATCAAGGTCGCATTCCAAGAAATTTACAAACAGATGATGGAAAGGAGTTTTTTAATAAACCGTTTCGACAGCTTATGAATCGCTATGATATTAACCATTATTCCACTTACAGTGCTTTAAAAGCTTCAATTGTAGAAAGATTTAACAGAACGTTAAAAAGCATGATGTGGAAAGAATTCAGTATGAATGGAAATTATCACTGGATTAGTATGTTAACTAAGTTAACAGAAGCGTATAATTCAACAAAGCATCGCACTATTAAAATGCAGCCTGTAGATGTTGGCCCACGCAACGAGAAACGTTTATTGTCGACTGTGTATAAATATCCAAAGGTAAAATCCAAACCGAAATATAAAGTAGGTGATTTTGTTCGTATAAGTAAGCATAAGCATATATTTGAAAAAAGCTATACCCCTAATTGGTCTACCGAAATATTTGTTATAAATAAAGTCAAGAGCATATTTCCAACGACCTATGTTCTCGAGGATTATGAACAAAATGTGATTCAGGGAAAGTTTTATGAGCTTGAGCTGGCTCCAGTTAAACATCCTGATCTTTATCTTGTAGAAAAAGTTTTAAAAAGACGCGGAAATAAAGTATTAGTTAAATGGTTAGGTTTTTCACCTAAGAAGAACACCTGGATTGATATAAAAGACGTCGTGTAATATTTTTAAAACATAGTCATCATGCTACTCTTGAAAAGAGAATCTGACCGCTTAAAAACTTTCCATAATCTTCCTTTAGATGACAGAAAGTGTTGCAAACTAGCAAGAAGTGGTTTCTTTTACACAAATCTTAAAGATAAAATAAAATGTTACTTTTGCTCCCTGGAAATGTATGCTATGAACTGTCCAGAAGACGTTGAAGCAGAACACATTCATCGATCTCCAAACTGCACGTACGCCAATGGTCGAGATGTCTGTGGACTATACAATAAACCGCTCACCAGGCCGGCTCCATCAAAGACTTTAATTTATGCTTTCAACACTTTGAAGTTTTTAGTGGGTACTATACTTGTTCTTGGGCTGTTTTGTGAAATTTATTATTTTTACAACTTCTTCAAACAGAAGCTATGAAAAAATGTTAATCGATTGTAATAAAAATACTTGACTGCTATTAAACACGTCTTTTATTTCTTCGCCTGACCTTTTTTCAGATCATCGCATTAATTCGAAACGACGCAAAAACTTACCTTACCCAACATTTATACACCGCTTCTCTATAACCAACCACTTTCGCTTTCAACACAAAAAATATAAACAACAAACTTTGCCCCCCATGGGCCCCCATCCCCCCATGAGCCCCCCACGAAGACGAAGTGTAAACAAAACCTCGGTCACGTGCGAAAAACAAGTTCGATTTGCGATCCAAACGCGTAAAATAACCCGTCCTCTTGAGCAGGTACACTGCATAAATTCACATGTGTCCGAATATACCATGAAGAACAGGTTCCATTCGCGATCCGAACGCAAAAAATATAAACCCTCCTCTTGAGCAGGTACACTGCATGAATTCACATATGTCCGAACATATCAACTCTACTCTCATTTTTTCAGATCTATAGTGTCACACAGTATAAACACACCTCCATATTCTGGAAGTTGTTTCCAATTCCGCCATTTACTTTACATACAAGCGGTACAAAAAGCAACTTTAGTCTCATCAACTTTCACTTTCCCGTGCATACGCCCATATCTCATATGATTTGCTCTATAGTGGGACAGGGGTTACCTGTCCCTTACAGACGTAATGTTATTTTAGGTCTATAGTGTCCATATACTACTCACATGTTGTCTCTCTTGCAGACAGTCCTGGTAAGAGTGGCCTTGCTGATCACAATTCCAGCATACTGTTGCGTGTCTGGTTGAAATGGCTGACACATCGCCTAAGTTGGTGTCACGGCCTGTTACTAATGACAAGTCCCGGTTTAAGGACTGGCAGTCATCAATCTCGTTTACTCTCTGGCTCCGGTAAGGGTTCCAGATACAAGCTCTGGCAATTCGCAGCTGTGTGGCTTGTATTTGACTGACGAGCGATCTCAACTGGCCGATAGTATTGGTGGGGTGCAAACATATTTTGTTCTGGATGTCTGGCAATAGATTGGATTTGACTATCTCCAGGAACTCACTATCCAGCATTGGAGTCTGCAGTTGGTCACGCAACTGCACCAGATTTTGGTGGTATACTGCAAAGGATTCTCCACATTTTTGCCTATGGGACATTAGTTGAACCCGCACCTTCAAATCGTCTTGGGGTACTCCCCATTCAGCTAGGAGAGCTGTTTTAATGTATTCCCAGGTTGGTGTTACATGCGTAAAAAAAGCCCTAAAATTTACAAAATATAAAAATATTCCAAATTATAAATTTTCACATAAGCTAACCATGCCTAAAACATGGTTAGCTTATCAATTCAATCAGTAAAGAAAATTGCGTCAGCAATTTTCTTCACATTCCATGAATTAAAATAAAATTATTCCCATGGCAAATTTTGCCTTCAGCAAAATTTGCCAGTAGAAATATTCACTAAAAAAAAAAATAAAGCAAAAGACAAATCGTACCTTCAGTACGATTTGTCGTGAAAATTGCAATATGTATGTACGAACGTATATACATATCACAATAAGCTTTCGCGATACGAAGAGCGCGCCGCGAAAATACATTGTATGTATACGCGCGCGGCAATTCTAATCGTCGGGACGGTGGCTGATGTTTATAAAAACATCAAATTTCATTTTTTCAAGCCACCGTCCAACGAAAAATATTCTGGACTTGTTTAATCAATTCCAGAATAAATGAAAATTTTTCTCAGGGTAGAAATGCAACTACGCGTTTTCTACCCTGGACGACGGTTCTTCATCGCGAAGATAGCGGCAGTAGAATTTTGAAAACGAGTGGTGATATAAGTTTTACACACGGCGGTTAAATCTAATAAAACAAGAAAGAAAAGAAGAAAAATAAGTAACAAAAAAAAATTGTGGATGCATATTTTTTGTATGCGGATCGGTCGGTTCGGTGCACCACAGAATTGTGGCATCTAATAGTTATTACTATCAACCAAGTGTATATGCAAAACCTAATCGTAAACAAAAAGTTTGAATTGTGGAAACTAATAGTTATTACTAGCAACCAATTGTATGTGTAAAAGCCAATTGTAAAAAAAAGGGTTTGAATAAAGGGCGGTGGATATATTCCCGCCGTACAAGTGAAAAAAGTGAGAAATTGTTTATTTAAACCAACAAGGGATTCAGCAGGTAGGAGAGAGTGATACCTATATATATACGAGGATATATATATATATATATATATATATATATATAAAGAAAAGAATATATAACAAAATTGGCGCAGCCGGTAGGATAGAGGAAGCCTACTTTGAAAAACAAAAAAAAGTATAAGCGCTCGAAAACCCCCTATCCTACGAATCTAAAAGGAGTTTAGGACGAGATCGAATACTGGGCAAGACACCCTACCCTTCGGCTGAAGTTGAGTCTGGCTTCAGGAGTATTTCGATCTTGTCGGCTCCCAACGCTCGGGGTCGGACAGCTTTAACTGCCTCTGTTTGAAAAACACGCAGCCACCCCCTCATCAAAGCACAAAGTGCCAACGTGCCAGGATAAAGAAGTCCACATCCCAAAATTTTAAAATTTACACTTGAAGGAAGGAAGTTTGCAAACCATCCGCTATCTGCGATCCAGAGCTGAAAGGGACTTCGAAGTAGGCAACGCGCCCCCCTTTCAGCTTTTATCCAGGGGAATTTAAGAAGGCCACGGGCCCCCCCGGCAGCCAAAGAACTTCAAGAAACCGAACCAACGATCCTGAATTGAGAGGGACCTCGAAGAAGGCAATAAGCCCCTCTCTCAATTTGAACCAAGGGAATTAAGACGGCAGAAGCCCCCCTAACTGCAAATTTTACACACGGTGGTCCATGAGCGAGGAAAGCTCCCACCAAGAAATACCGCCGGAAATCCAACTTCCATCAACTCCTCAACAATCTTCCTCGCCGGGCGACGCACAGGAAGATCCGTCCCGGTACGAAGGAGGCAACGCGGGAGCAACATCCGCAACAGAGGGTGCTAATCAAACACCCGCAACAAATTCAACAAAAAAAGGGGTAACACTCAGGAGTGGGACAATCCTTACAGGTCCCCAACAAGTAAGACCTTCTACTTTAAATTTAGAAAGTTATTTAAAATATCTAGAGGGGAAAGTGCGAGACTCCTCCGAACTTTCTGTTATACAGTGCGATTCTATCGATAAACAGCTCAAAAAGTCCCGTGAACGGCGGCTTGAGCAAATCGCGCAATTCAAAGAAAGTACGGAAAAATTTAAAGAAAGCTTAAAGCAGTTTGGAGAACTCTCGCACTCTCTCGAAACAGAAATTACAAATAATAGTGTAGAATTAAGAGAAGGTGCCATTGAGGACAGTGTCAGTGATTCTACCGTGAGTGAAATCCTATTGAATTGGCTGGGCGACTCCCTTTTGGAAACCAGCATAGAAGAAACTAGCTCCCCAAAGGTGTCAAATTTTAGCTTCAGAATCCCCAATATAAACATGGCAGATTACGCGAAAATCGCCAAGCTAACTGCCCAGCTGGTTCCCCTATTCTCAGGAGAACAGCACCCAAAATTGAGCCTTGAGCTCCAAACCTTCTTAGGATGCTGCAGGCAGGAAATTCAGTGCATTTCGGTGGAGGAACTATCAGCATTTTTGCAAATCTTCCCCACCAGACTTCGAGGCGAAGCTTATCAGCTTTTTGCCTCAAATATGCCAACTACTTTCAAAGAAGTAGAAGAACGGTTAAATCGCACGTACCTGCCTAGAGAAACTTACCAGGAACTGGTAAATAAATTAATCACTACAAGGCAGTATCCTTTAGAAAATCTCACAGCCTTCACGGCACGAGTGAAACAAATGCTGGCACTCTGCAATGAAGCAGCAGAATCCAAGTACGGAGCCACAGCAGCACCAGCTGTTAAAACGCAGCTGGAAGATTTCGCGAAAAACGCACTAAAAACAGGAGTCAATAACCCCTATATGTGCCAATACTTGTTGACTATGGCAGACGGCACGGTGGATGACCTCGTACAAAGAGCACTTGATATGGAACGTCTCCAGCAAAGTTCTCTATTCCTGCAACCTTCAGGGCAGTTTCAACAAAATGTGATACAAAATACACTACCCCATTCAATAACTGCAATAACACCCAATAACGCACAATTTAGTGGAATTAACTCATCAGCCAACCACAGCGTATTTAATCCAGGCATAATGCCATTCATTCAAGTTCCCCACAGCAACTCTACAAATACAAACAGTCACATACCGCCGGCACAGTTCACACAGGCACACACCCCATCGCCGAATATAAAACAGGAACCAGGTTCTCCAAATAGAAATTTTCATGTACAAAATAAAAATAATTATTTAAATAAAATAAATTGTAGTTTTTGTAATTTAAGAGGCCACACATATGCTGATTGCCTCAAAAGGAAAAATACGCCTTATTGTGTGAACTGCAAAATGTATAACCATGACGTGCGTGACTGCAGAAGAAACAACAATAGTTTCCAGGGACCACACAATAATAGTGGACCACCAAATCAACGTCCTAGAGAGCCGCAAAACCCCAATACCAACTCAAGAGTCTATAACGTGCGTAAAAAGTGCGAATTTTGTGGTCGTTCTGGACATGCAGTAAATAACTGCCAACAAAAACGTAAATGGGAAGCCCGGAGTCAGGGAAACGACGTACAGTCGACCCAAAACTCCCCGGCTCGACTATAAATCTTCCATCTAATAAATTAGGGTCTCCTCAGCAGCCCGATTCCAGTGTCGCTACAGTAAAACTTCCTTTAGACATTGGCCTGAACGGCCAAACTAAACTAGTAGTAGACACAGGCGCTGAGGTTAGTATAATAAAGAAAAGGTCATTAAAAGATCTCAAAGAAATTAACCACAATGAGGCATGTACACTTCAGACCCCATTTGGTACCGGAAAGACGCTGGGAAATTGCCAGGGAAACTTCGTTTTCAAAAACAAAATTCCCTGCAAGTTTCAAGTCGTAAAGAACTTGCCTGGCCTTTCCGACGATGGACTTCTAGGAAATGATTTCCTAGCAAAAAACTGTAACGTTGAGGGTCCTAACAAGGCACTAAGGTTTCCTCGCACGGAAACCAATCCAGACGAATTTGCTTTGCCATTAGAGTTTGAAACGGACAAGCTACATTCTGAAAAGGCAGTCGAAGTAAGAACACTTGCAGAAGAGGTGGAGTCTAAACAGGCTGAACTATCCACCTGCAGTGTCTTCAAGGCTTCTCAAACGAGAAAAGCTGGCTGCCAAGCTCCAAAAGGGCCCAAGGAATGTGAAAAAAGCTGTCTGGGCGAACAAGAGACCGATGAAGGCAGGCAGCAATTGGTTACCTTTAAGGAACCAATCTGCATACCTGCGCGCTCTCAAATTGAAGAAATGCTCTGTTTATCCCAAGAGATAAGCGATGGAGTCTTCTTGGCAAACAGTTTGCTGTCATCTGGAGAAGAATTAGTGCTGGTTAGTATTCTCAACGCTAACAGTCATCAAGTAGTCATACATAGCTTAAAGTTACAGCTATTTCCAATAAACGACTACACACTAGTCCCATTGACGCACACAAAAGACCACAACCAAACGCACATTCCCATACCAAACAAAGAGGCAATATCAAATAACACAAGAGACGGAACTGAGTGTCTAAAGCCTGCCAAAAAGGTGCATATAACTCTTCCGTCCAAAATCCCGAGGCATAAATCAATCTTAAACAAACAGCGGCCATATAAGAACGGTAGCGAGTCGCTAAAGCCTATATTAAAGGTGCATATTACTCCACCGTCACACAACACAAAAAACTCTACATGGTCAAAAAGCAGTAGTATTGACGCGCATGAGTATCCCACACAACCTAAGGCAAAGACCGCACAGGTGTATCAAACTCAGCCGTCGGCAAAGCAGGAAGCAAGTACCCTGTTACATGCTAAATACAACAAAATAAAGCCTCATAAGGAATTAACTAAATTCAATCCAATTTCAGGACACAAATCTACAAGGAATAGTAAGTCAAACCAAGGTTCAGCTGAAAAATCAGCAATTTTACAACATGTACGATATCTATACCCGGATAATGAGACTCCGGACGACCCAAAACAATACCCGCGTATTTCTAGGCTAGAGCAAGAACTCAGCCTAGACCCTAATTTAACCGCGGAAGAAATAATTTCGATATCGGAACTCTGCGAAGAGTATAACGATATCTTCTTCCTCAAAGGTGACAAACTCACCTATACAAATGCGATAACGCATAATATTCCGTTGGTGCAGGATCAAGCACCAATCAATCAAAAAATGTACCGCTTACCTGAAACACAGCGGAAAGTCATTAACGAGCAGTTAAAAGAAATGCTAGACAGCGGGATAGTCCAGTCTAGTAAAAGCCCTTGGAATTCACCTCTACTAGTTGTCCCCAAGAAAGCGGGACCTGACGGTGAAAAAAGGTGGCGCGTCGTTGTCGATTTTCGTAAATTAAACGAAAAGACAATTGGAGATGCATTCCCGCTACCCCGAATCGAGGATATTCTCGACCAACTAGGTCACGCAAGGTATTTCACCACACTCGATTTGGCCAACGGCTATCACCAAGTTCTTGTCGACAAAAAAGATCGACATAAAACTGCTTTCAGCACCAGTTATGGGCACTACGAGTTCAAGCGTATGCCATTCGGGCTCAAAGGAGCCCCCGCCGCATTTCAACGCCTAATGAATTTTGTCTTAACAGGCCTACAAGGCCTTGAATGTTTTGTCTACCTAGACGGCATTGTCATCTATGGTAAAAACTTAAATGACCACAACGAAAAGTTGAGGAAAGTCTTCAATAAGTTGAGAGAGAACAACTTGAAACTGCAGCCAGAGAAGTGCCAGTTTCTACGCAGAGAAGTTGTTTACCTAGGACATAAATGTTCTAGCGAAGGAGCCCTACCAGACCCAAGTAAGACGGCCTGCGTCCAAACATTTCCTGTTCCAAAAACAGTAAGGCAAGTTCAGTCATTTTTAGGACTTGCCAATTACTACAGGAAATTCATTCCAGACTTCTCCAAAATTGTACGTCCAATCACGAACTTACTCCGAAAGGATGTAAAATTCACTTGGACAGAGAAATGCCAAGAAGCATTTCAGAGCATAAAAAATGTTTTAATTTCCCCACCACTTTTGATTTATCCCGACTTCACAAAATCTTTTAATCTTACTACGGACGCAAGTAACGAGGCTCTAGGAGCTGTTCTTTCTCAAGGAGAAGTCGGAAAGGACCAGCCCATTGCCTATGCAAGCCGCACATTAAACAAAGCCGAAAGAAATTACTCTACTATAGAAAAAGAGTTATTGGCTATTGTCTGGGCTACCAAGAATTTCAGGTGCTATCTTCAAGGCCGGAAATTCACGGTCTATACGGACCATAAACCTCTCAAAGGTGTCTTCAATGTGAAAGACCCTACTTCCCGTTTGGTGAGATTTCACCACAAATTATCTGAATTCGATTACAACATCGAATATAAACCAGGGAAGTACAACACTAATGCAGATGCACTAAGTCGCATCCCTCAAGCATTAAAGGAAGACACTTTAGGCAATACCTTAACGGTAAAAGCCCTAGTCCACCACACGATGGACTCAGATGTGGAGGAAGACGATTCCACAAATAATAAAAAGAAAAAGAAATCCGCTCATTGTTTCGTCGTGACTCGAGCTCAGAAGCAAAAGGCTCAAGAGACATTAGATAGCTCCAGTGTGGAGACAGAAGAGCACACGAATGCGGACCAAAACGAAATTCAACATACGGAGGCGGAAAAACTAAACCCAGCATCGCTTGAGCAAAAAGTAAGTACTGGCAAGACACCCGAAGTTATCACGAGCCCTGCGGAAATCCGAACAATCTTAAAAGATTATCACGATTCTCCATTTGGTGGCCATCAAGGTGTCATAAAAACTTACAAACGAATAAGACGCAAGTATTGGTGGAGACACATGCTTAGCGACATCAAGAAATATATTAAAAAATGCCCAAAGTGCCAGACGATGAAAGCTTCTCCACAATATAAAATGCCAATGGTTATCACGGACATCGCAGAACAACCGTTCGACAAAGTTTACCTCGATATTGTAGGTCCATTAGAAGAGACTACATCAGGTAACAAATATATCTTGACCTTCCAAGATAATTTAACAAAATTTGTCGACTGGTATGCAATACCTAACGCCGAAGCAGTCACAGTAGCGCAAGTTTTCTTTGATGAAATCGTTACGCGCTATCGCATACCCAAAAGAATACTCACCGATCAGGGAACAAATTTCCTGAGTGAATTATTCAAAAGAGTATGTAAGCTTCTAAAGGTAAAGAAGTTACAGACTTCAGCATACCACCCACAGTGTAATGGAGCACTAGAGCGTGCTCATAGACCCCTAATAGAATACCTGCGAACAATCGTAGATGAAAATCCCAAAACATGGGACCAATACCTACGAACTGCTGCATTCGTGTATAACAACAGTGTACACGAGGGTACTAAACTTACCCCAATGGACTGCCTATACGGCTTCACAACGGATGTCCCATCAAACTTAAAACGGGATCCCGAACCCGTTTACAATCATGAGAGCTATTATCATATATTGAAGTATAAGCTCCAAAAATCATATGCCACGGCACGAAAGAACTTATTGGCAAGTAAACAGCGCTCAAAGGGGTACTACGATCAGACAGTACGGCCCCTAACTTTCCATGTAGGAGACAAGGTCCTCATCAAGAATGAAAGCAGAAAACATAAGCTTTCTCAAATCTGGGTAGGACCTTATCAGGTAATCGCAATACCAAGTGATGTGAATACCACCATCAAAATTGGTAAACGTATCGTAACGGTACATAATAATCGTTTAAAACCGTATTTCGAGTAAGATCATGTTGAACAAAAATGAACCAGGTTGACTTGAAATCCCTACTACAGTGTCCATTAAACCTCATTTCAATACCTCCCCATAAACATTTGCGGTGGAGTCACTCCACTGCCCAGTTTAAAACGGCACAATGCACATACAAATATGCTTAAAGGATTGTTTTCTTCTTCTGAATTGTCCACAGAAATGGCGCTAAAATTCATCATAGTTGCCCTCTTCCTCCAGTATGGAGCAATCGCTGACAAACCTTATGCAAAGACCCCGTTAAATGGCTCGGGTATATTTTTCGAGGACCTAGGAAATCTCATGGTATATCATGACACCTGGAATGTCCTCACCGAAATAGATTTGGATGAATTAGATGCCCAGATAAAGCTAGCGGAATATGCAGAGCACTTAGTGCACAAACTGTGCATAAATATAACAGACCAAGGAGATCTGTGCAACGTGCAGCAGCTACACATTCACGCTATAATAGATAGCATACGAAAGCGCACGGAAACAATAAAAGAACTAGTACCAGGAAAACGCAAGATCAGATCTTTATTTGACGGAATAGGTGGTGCCATGCATTACTTATTCGGTACCATGGACAGCAATAACGAGAAAGAAATTTACAGCAGGTTAGAAGAACTTGAATCGAATACACAAGCCCTAGCCGAGCTAGAGAAACAACAAATCAGTGTTGTTAAAACAACCTTGGAAAAGATTCAAAAACCGCTGGCCATGTTAATAGACAGACAACAAAAAATAGCACACCAGATAAACGATCTCCACCATGTGGCCGATGATTTAACTAAAAGGCAGCTAAGACAAGAGATTATATCAAGCTTATTGCTCCAAATCATCGAAGTTGAATATCGACAACAAGCCCTTCTGGATATAATAATGGCTAGTAGGACCAATCATATTCATCCACTCCTAATGTCTCCCAAAAATCTACTGGAGATATATCGCAAAACAACTTCGTATTGCCCTAAAGATCAGAATTGTTTAGCCATCCTCTACCAAACAGCAGGAGCCCAATCACTCCTTATGCGGAACAAATTGGTGGTGAGAATTACTCTCCCAATTTTTAATCTGCCAAAAATGAGGCTACAACAGATTCAATGCTATCCCGTACCCAAGTCAGCAAATTATTCATTACTTCCAGACCCTGGTTATTCATACATAGCCAATAGCGCTAAAACCCAGGAATTTCTCCTATTAAAAGGCGAAGACATGAACAACTTTAAGAAAATAACAAGTAACTTGGAAGAAAACACGTATGTAGGCCGACTAAATACGCCCATAATAAAGGCAGCAACATCAAATGAATGTGCCATTAAATTACTATATAATCCTTTAAATGAAGTGCCCAAATGCAGGACCAGAGTACAAGCTCCCCAAAAGGACATGTTGATTAAACTAAACAAGCCAAATACGTGGCTATTTTCATTCATCACCCCAACGGTGCTACACATCACATGTCCAGATCACTTTGTGATCTCGAAACTGGAAGGACAAGGGATATTAGAGATAACGCAACCATGTCAAGTTCAGATAGGTGACAAAGTGCTTAAATACGAAGGTCAGAGTAAGTTTCCACTAAAAATTATCCAGCCGAATCAATTTCCTGAGCTCAACCACTCTCTACTCAAAGTAAACCTGACTGAAATTTTACAAGGAACTCAAAACCACAGTCTGGGGAAAATCGAAATCTTAACAGGAGACGATGTCCATAAATCAATTTATATCGACACCCATTCGCTAGAGGAAATCCAAAACAAAATCATTAAATACCAGGAAAAGGTATCAAGCCGACAATCCCATATCCTGTCCACAACCTCTTTATCATTTACGAGCCTATTAGTTCTGGCCATAATGATTGTTGTGGCAGTGAAATATGTACACCCTGTTGTCACAAGAATGAAACAGCGGTCAAAACACCCACAAGGTAACCCCGAAATTTCATTAGAGGGAATTCCTTTAGAAGAGCAAACCCACGCTCCTGCACCTACCTTAAAACGAGCTCGATCATTCCCTAGGACCAAATCAGTTCAATTAGTTTAAGTCGGCATAAAGGAACACCGACACTGTCAGCATGGCCCAACAAATCAATTTAAACAATGTTGTTCAAACGATGGACAAACAAAAAGTAGCCCTGGTAATAAAAAGTATATATATAGGACCAGGGAACCAAAAATGAACAAAAAAAAAAAAAAAAATGTAGCAATGTCTCAATAAACTATATATTAGTAATATATAAATAAAATAAAGGAAATAATAATAATAATTATATAAAAATAGATAGAATGGTAAAAAATTAGAATACATTAGATTTAATTATGAATAAAACTTGATAAAATAATAGCATTTAGAAAAATGGATTAGAATTATATAACAATAAATAAATAAGAGAAAATAAAACAAATAGGCAAACAATACCAAGCTACTAAGTAAAAACAAAAACAATAATAATAATTTTTGTAAGATTAGGGTCAAACAAATAACATAATAAATAAAATAGTAAATAATATTAATAAATACGTATAAGGAAAACACAAAAAAAAAGGCCCAAAGTAATTCTGTACAGCCAACCGAAGCCAGAACCGACCAAGACCCGAGCCGCAAAAATAGCAACCACAACAACTTCCCCTGAGAATTATCCCTCTTCAAAGAATAATTCTCTTTTTCTCAGGGGGAAGATTACTATGTACATAAGACATACCTGAAAAAAGGGTACGCAAAAAGAAACTATGAAAACAAATACCCTGAAAAGGAAAAAAGGGGAGAAGAAAAAGAAAGAAAAGATTAACATTTTGGAAGCACTTTTATTATTTTTTTTACTTTTTATTTTTTTTATTATTTATTATTATTATAAGAAAAAGGAAAGAAAAGACAAAAAAATATTTTTTTTTCCTTCAGGAAACCATCTCACTGCCACTCAAGGTCCCAGTCATCTTCAGCCGCAGCCTCAACTCCGAGAGGGGGAGGGGTGACCATCAGCGGCCGGATGATCGCGGTAATAGCCGGCTCAAACACCGGGTGGCAGCAGGCACATAGACCATGTCGTCCATATATATTTAGGGCACCGCCTGAAAGAAGAAAACAAAAATGGGATAAGTGTCGGGAATTCAAAGAAATTTTTCAATAACACTCACCTCTGACAACCCAAGCCTGGCCCTGGTGCGGATATAAGGGCAAGTCCACAGTATATGTATGGCCGGCTACGGCGTCCTCGCCCCACACGGTGAAGGGCCGCTCCCCGCGCCTTAACAAAACTAGCCGGATCGGGCCTCGCCATCCGGGAATTACGTGCATTACGTAAATGGAGCTGGCCACGGAGGTGAGACCCGGCGGGCTATGCTGGGGCTTGTTGTTCAGGCGTAGTGAAAATAACATTATAAGGCCTCAATGTTAAAGTTTTTTTATATAAAACAACTCGGCAACTGTCACGGATGAGGAAGAAAACTCGAGTGAACCTCAATCAAAAAGTTTTCTTCCATCCAGGCCATCGCAATTCCTGAAGATGGAAATCGGACACCAGCAGATAAGAACTCCTATTTGGTACATAAAAGTAATAAAAGCTGATTCTGGTCAAGACCATCCTCCCTTCCCCGAGAGTTATTCCTCTCCAAAGAATAACTCTCTTATTTGCGGGGGGGAGGAATGTTACATGCGTTAAAAAAGCCCTAAAATTTACAAAATATAAAAATATTCCAAATTATAAATTTTCACATAAGCTAACCATGCCTAAAACATGGTTAGCTTATCAATTCAATCAGTGAAGAAAATTGCGTCAGCAATTTTCTTCACATTCCATGAATTAAAATAAAATTATTCCCATGGCAAATTTTGCCTTCAGCAAAATTTGCCAGTAGAAATATTCACTAAAAAAAAAAATAAAGCAAAAGACAAATTTGTCGTGAAAATTGCAATATGTATGTACGAACGTATATACATATCACAATAAGCTTTCGCGATACGAAGAGCGCGCCGCGAAAATACATTGTATGTATACGCGCGCGGCAATTCTAATCGTCGGGACGGTGGCTGATGTTTATAAAAACATCAAATTTCATTTTTTCAAGCCACCGTCCAACGAAAAATATTCTGGACTTGTTTAATCAAGTCCAGAATAAATGAAAATTTTTCTCAGGGTAGAAATGCAACTACGCGTTTTCTACCCTGGACGACGGTTCTTCATCGCGAAGATAGCGATCAAGAGGGCAGTCGAATTGTAGCACGAAAAGAGTTGTGTTCTAAATCCCATACGCGGCAGTAGAATTTTGAAAACGAGTGGTGATATAAGTTTTACACACGGCGGTTAAATCTAATAAAACAAGAAAGAAAAGAAGAAAAATAAGTAGCAAAAAAAAATTGTGGATGTATATTTTTTGTATGCGGATCGGTCGGTTCGGTGCACCACAGAATTGTGGCATCTAATAGTTATTACTATCAACCAAGTGTATATGCAAAACCTAATCGTAAACAAAAAGTTTGAATTGTGGAAACTAATAGTTATTACTAGCAACCAATTGTATGTGTAAAAGCCAATTGTAAAAAAAAAAGGGTTTGAATAAAGGGCGGTGGATATATTCCCGCCGTACAAGTGAAAAAAGTGAGAAATTGTTTATTTAAACCAACAAGGGATTCAGCAGGTAGGAGAGAGTGATACCTATATATATACGAGGATATATATATATATATATATAAATATATAAAGAAAAGAATATATAACATTGGTGTGAACTTCAGTCTAAGTAATGACCAATACCAATCCATGGCCGGGCCTGCGAGTAGTGTGCTCATATTTCTGATCAACAGATCAAAATCTCCTTCGAGAACTGAGTAGGTGAGCGCCTCAACTCGAAAGACAAACTCGTCCACTGATAGTTTGAAACTATCTCCACTATACGAGATGTTCTATCTACGTATCGGACTACCTGAGCGTCAATGCCAGGGAGGACGTGCAGCGTAATTAGGTGGCGAAAAATCCATGTTACCACTTAATTACTCTAAGGCAGGGATAAATCTTGATTCGCATCGGTACACTTCGTGTGTGATAAAGATTCCAATCAATTTAAAAAATTCAAAACTCAATCAATAACTTAAAGATCTCTAATCTAATCTAATCTCCCTAATAGAAAGTTACAGAAAAACTGAATGAAGTTTGTACAATAAAAAACTTCGCCGCCTTGCTAATGATCGACGCTCCAATTCAAGATCGATAATTCTATGTGCACCAGCAAAAATATTCAATAAAAATAAACTGTAGCCTACAGTATCAAAAAATTTTTATGAGCTTAACTCAAATTTTTCAAGTCGAACTAAGAATTTAAAAGATTCCCTGAACTAAGCTCGAACTTTTTGGAAAACAAATTAAGAAAAAAGATTTAGCATACAAACCTCCCCACACTGAAAAAAGATTTATCACACAAACCTCCCCACACTCTCCGCCAATAGCCGTGGCGAGGTAGCGTATCACCCTGCAGTCAACGCTGTCCACCGAGTGATCTGTCAGCTCATGCTGGCAGTTTGGACTTCACGTCCGAAGGAAATCACTCTCTACATATAACCATAACAGCAGAAACAACGATAAACAGTTGTGCAAATGAACAAATCTAATTATAATTATCACCGGAAAAGTGCAGCTAGAAAAGGGATTTCGGATTGGAAGAAGAAAAACAAATCCATTACTCGCCCGTGGCAAATAGCATATATTTCATTTATAATTAACAGATGTTATATCGAATTGTGTTAAAGACTACTTAGGCCGTTTATACATCGAAAAACCAAAACGAAAACACAAAACCGAAAAACACAAATTTTGTTCTAAACTAACTGAGATTTGCCGCAATTCATGTAATAAAATATCGGATATTTTTTCTAATTACAATTTCAATAAAAAAAAATATCCATATTTAAAGCTTTATTTCAATTAAAACACATTATTATGTTTATTCGTACGAGAAACTAATTTTCGTTTCGAACTGTCGTCAAGTATATTTTCGTTCCATACTAGTTCCACACACGAACGAATATTCTTTTCGGTCTTAACCCGGGGGTTACACCTGCAAGTACAGCTTGCATGCAAGCCTCCCTTCCAACACGATTTTTTAACTTGACAGCGGAAGGCAGTTCGGTTGATGCAAGTTCGCTGAAAGTTGCATGGCTGTTGGATTACACGTGCAACAAGGATGGCAGTGCAAGTTGCATGCAAGCCTCCCTTCCAACACGATTTTTAACTTGACAGCAGAAGGCTGTTCGATTGATGTCTTAACATCTTGCATGCAAATTCATTTAAAAAATGTCATTGAGGCGTAAAGTCATGCGTATATTGGAAAATTATAGCCATAAAGGAAGTAGCAGAATGATAAAAACCTAAGGAAAAATTAAGAGGATAAGGTGTTGGTAAATGTTGTAATGCAAACGATCTCAGAAAATCTCATTTTTCTAGAATAAATTTAACAAATTCTCTTAAGCATTTCATTTCCGCCATCTTGCTACCACGGTTTTTCATCATGCAAGTTCGCTGAAAGCTGTACTGCCAGCATAGCAGTAGAGGTTACACGTGCAAGAAGTATGGCAGTGCAGCTTGCATGCAAGCTGTACTTGCAGATGTAACCCCCGGGTAACCCCGGGGTTAGCATAAGTGGACGAAATTCCTTCCTTCGGTAAAAACTTTTCGTGTGGGAAGGCCCGATCGAACCTTCGTAGCACCGAATTTCGAATAGTTCTCACCTGTAAAACTGCTTAAAAATTCCGCATATGGGCTATGCCCTAGCCCACACAGAGAAGGATATTGTGAAGTTGTGATACAGTCATATAAAAAACTGTGACTTAATTGAACACGCACACAATTGATTTCGGTAATCATATAAGGAACTACGCGAAGGAACATTATTGTTTGGCACGTCTAGGCCTAATTCCTTCCTTCCCTAAAAAGTTCTCGTCTGGGTCGGCCCTAAGGCATTCACCTTCAATTTTGCGGTGAGTGAGAGTAAAATAGTTGGGGAGCGATTTCATTTTAGAAATAAAACTCGCCATTTGCATACTAGAAGGTTCTAATTGATGGACTAAAATAAAGTTATGATGTTGTTAGTGCACAAGGAATCCAATGAAAAAAGAAGGGAAGAATTAAATTCTTGCAGTATATTATATTATATATTCTCCTTATTAACCGCATAAAATGTTTAGAGGATAATAATTGGTAGCCGTGTTGATTTTCATATATAAAAAAGCCAAAAAGCTGTGCAATTGACATTCGAAATTAACTTTCGAAATTGTAGCTTCACTTTTTTAAAGGAATCATTTTTCATAAGTGAGTGAAGTGAAGAACTAACAAATTAGCTGAATCTCGGTACTGATTATTGAATTTGGTTGCGTCATTTACGACCTGAGCCTGACCTCGTCAAAATCCGTTTCTAAAAAATTTCAAATAACATTTTCAAAGGTAAAAAATTTAATTTAGTTTTTGACGGGATAAGAAGATAACAAACGACTAAAACGACCATAAATGACGCTTCCCGGTTTCAAGTCCTGTACCGAGATTCATCTAAGTCAAAATTGTCAAAAAGTTGTTAGTGAAATGAGTGATTTTTCTGCTAATAAATTCACTCACTCGACTACTTTCATTTTTCGATGTAAATTGTAACACGTTGCCACTGGAAATTTTTCAACAAACATTCCATATCCGCGTTTTAAACCATCTTCGAAATATCTTTGGCTACACGCCTATAGGGGGCACTATCATTTTGACAAGTGCAATACACTACACAGTATTGATTTCCTGCTTTTTTGCACAGACCACAGAGTCTCAAAAATTGTTTTGCATAGAACAGAAATGTCAGATACTACAGTTCAAACACAAAATATAAATGATAAAATTGCAGGTTTAATGCGAGAAGCTGAGCAATTGAAGGCAAAACTTGAAGAAGAACGTGCTAAATTGAATGATGTTAGCTGTAATATATTTCTGTTTCTGCGTTCAATAGAAATGCTTTTATAATAAATTCTTTTTATTAGTGTCAACAGTTGCCGAGCGTCTAGAATTAATAACTTATATTAACATAAAACCGAGAAGAGTTCTTAAAGGACACCAGGCAAAAGTCTTGTGTTCAGACTGGAGCCCCGACAAACGGCATATTGTCTCATCTTCACAGGATGGAAAATTAATTATTTGGGATGCATTCACAACTAACAAGGAACATGCTGTGACTATGCCTACAACATGGGTAATGGCTTGTGCATATGCACCATCTGGAAACTTAGTTGCTTGTGGGTAAGATATTTTAGGCAATCATTACATAAACATAACATTTATTTATTTGTGTACCCGTGCCAAAGGCACGCAAAGCGCTGGGCACATCATAGAAAGTTACGAAGTAGATACACATTAAATTACTCCTTCGAAAAAGGTAGAGCAAATCTTGCTCTAGGTTACTCCAGTTCACTTTAGAGCAGACTCTTTAACACAGTTCCATTCACTTGTACTCTAGAGCAGCGCTCTGAATTCATTAAACACGATTTTCTGCTTTTACTGCTCTTTTCTGCTCTAGAGTAACCTAGAGGAGCTCATTAAACAGATCTATTATAGCAAAACAAATCATAATAGATAGATAGATAATAGAAAAAGTAGTGTAAGCCCGGAGCAGTCACAGTAGTACATTACAATATTGTAAGTAAATAACAAAAAATTACATAATCTATTTATAGGATAGAATAGCATAATTTGTGAGGTAAAAAAAATTAACACTATAAGAAAACATGAACTAAGAAACTTATAGTATAGAATAGCATAGTTTGTGAGGTAAAAAAATTTACACTATAAGAAAACATGAACTAAGAAACTTAGCAGCTACACAGTATAGTATACAGTTAAACTAGATAAGCATATCGGCAGACAAATAGAACAAAGGTATTGAGGTATTGAGAGGGATATATATAACACAGAAGGAACTTAATGAGATCAAATTAATACAAATAAAGTAATATAGATATGAATAGATAGTAATGGATCTTAATGAAATTAGTACTATCATTAATCTCACAAATAGTGGTATTGGAGGCTTAATATATACACAGTAACATGTATGAAATTGCTATGGTCGTACCCTCGAGTGAGTACTATTGGGCGTCAAGTCCAGTCTGCCAGCAATCTGAGTGATAGCCTTTTACTTTAAACAAAGTGCGAATGTTACAAGTAGTGTAGGGATCTGTTATATATGTTCGAATTATCTCTGGCATAAAATTAAAGATATTGTCATGTTTATGTGGCACCTAACTAATGTTTCAAGAAAGCATATTTAGTCAGTGTATATCGAAATAGTCACTGGAGAATTTTTTCTTCTTAAAATATCAATATCCTATTATACAGTGATTCGTGGATTTTTCAGTTTCCTATAAATACTCGTCGAAAGATGAGATGAAGTCGTTTGCACTAGTGTCAGGAGTTCTATAATATATAGCTATTATTTTAATTGATATATTTTCACAAAATTTCAAAAAAAGGAAAATAAACTCCTCGTATAGTCTTTTCTATATTTATGCACTTGTAAGCACGCGCTGATGCCCGGTATTTATTTCAAAGAAATGATCTATTCACTTTTAATACAATTTCATTTAAACTCTGTAGTGATCGATAAAACCGAAAGACAGACACAATGCAACGGCTCGATGAGCTCCGGAGGAAGTTCTTTCTTCCAGCGACTTATTTCACAATGGGGAGGTCTCGATCACAAATCTTGATTCCCCAAAGAAGCGATACGAGGGAAAATCAAGTGCACTGAACTTAATCGATCAGCACCTTTTGTTTGTGATCGGAAATGCTCGAATTGCATTTCTTGTTTCTCTTTAAAAAAACGTTTAGTGCGCGGTTATATCTACGACAATTTGACGCAATAGATTGCTTTACATGCATTTTACCAATTAAGAAAGCAATCTATTGCGTCAAATTGTCGTAGATATAAGTAGAATTTTAAAAGTCTGAAAACGTTATTTTCTGCTTATTAAAAATCTTATGTTAAAACTTTATTTAATTTAGTTCAAATTTCTGGCTCCACAAACCAGAGAAATTAAAAAAAAATCATTGTTGCCTTAGATGTTTAAATAAATATTCCATTAATCAATATGCGATTTATTCAAAAATCTAAACGCCCCGCCCCATCTTGCGAATTGTGCGCCGAGCTGTCCAATTTAGGACAACACACTCAGCCTTAATAAGCTGGGTCTGAGACAAATTCCTGAATGTCAAAATCTAAAAAAAAAAATTTGGAAAAAAATTCCAAACTGGATTATGTTCGGAATTTAATAGTAAAATTCAAAAATATGTAAAAACATGTATGTATGCATGTTACTACATTAACACCTCCTTGTTACTTTTAACAGAAATATTCATCACGACACAATAATTTGCAACGCTCTATCCGGACATAGAATTAAAAAATAAATAATATCCGTAGAACCAATACGTAATAAAATCAGAATTTTGCAAAGTCTAGCAAACGGTAATTGACGTAAAGGTAAAGCATTATGATTGTATTATTTACATGAAGAAAATAATGTCTTTTAGTAATATGGAAAGATTTTCTTTTCCTCATTATGCAGAAATCTTTTGGAGCAAATAATAATTATAAGCAATGTGTAGAGCATAAGTGCATTGATCTAATGCACACAACATAATATGTAAAGAGAAGCATACTGATCTACACACAAATGCACATAACAAATATCCAACGAAAAATATTAAAACAAAAAAATTGCTTTACTACATGAATGGATCATACACTGCATGAATGAAATTGCAGTTGAGTAATCGTAAACAAGCAAAGAAAAATAAAGAAAAGCAATTATTTCATTAAAGCTTGTCATAGGTAAACAAATAGACCCATCATGAGTAAATAAGCACTATGCATGTACAGTGAACTTTGTGTAGTGGTATAAAGCTTACTCGGCATTCTTGTATGCAATCACCGATTTCAGGTGATCAATCGTGCAAATTTAATTTTTACATACATAATGATAAAGTAAGCGATTTTGTTAATGTATAAAAGACCTGTGATTTGGTTAATAAAATCAGAGTATTATCAGAACTCTCAAGGTGTCTTTTACTATAGCGAAGCTCCCTTAGCTCCTAATAATGGATACCCTTCAAGGTAAATAGAGTTCTCTAGCTCTCATACCATTGCCTGATATTAATAGAGCTCTCTAGCTCTATGCTAATCAAGGCACCCCAAATAGAGCTGTCCGCAGCTCTCACATGGTCGAGATACAAGTACCTAGAAGCTCCATATAGCTCTATCGCTTGTATCTCTGTTTTCATAAAAGTTTGTTCTTCTTTTAATAAGATATTCCGCAACCATTGGTCAACGGAAAAAAGAAAAACAAAAAAACTACATGGCGCTGCCCAACCAAACGTGGAATCAACACAAACTGACGAGCAACTACTTAACCCATGGAACGAGCTTAAGAAATCAATAAAGGAGGCGCGAAAAAATTCGACAGCGGGACCGCGTCCGATTACTTTGGAGGAATATAGAAAGAGACCAAAACACACGGTGCAGCAAGTGGAAAATCAAGAAACAACAAAGAAGAAAAGAGCTGGTTTCGAGGTCAAAATAAGGGCGGAGATCAAAGAATACCATCGCCTCCTGGTAATAGCTACAGGAGAACAGCGCGATTTATTTTTAAGAATAATAAAAGAATTAAAAATAAAAAGAAATGAGTATAAGAAAAATAAAAATAGAGTAAATAAATAGCAATGAAACTGGCTTCTTTATAAAGTTTCGTCTTTTCTATTATCTTTGAAAGAATTTCACTTTTTTTCTACTGTTGTGTCTTCCAAATTTTCAGCTAGTTTTGGGAATTCTGGGTAAGAAAGCCTCCAAGAAACAAACAAAGGAAATACTAAATAATAATGCAGGTGCTTCAACGAATACTATCACTCAAAGTACTCGAAGCTTATCAGACATCGAACTAATTCTGCTAATACTAGCAATCATTGCTTTGTGCCTACTAGCATTTTGGAAAACAAAGAAAATGCTCATAAAACAAGTAAAGAAGCAAGTAGCCGTCGCAACCGTCTAGAATAAAAAGATGGGCTTAAAAGATTTAACGACAAAATTAAAAGATATATTGGAGAATTTCAAGAAAACTCCAAATACACAATTTTCGTCCAATATATTAAAAAAAAAACTACAGAAGTTGAAGATATAAAAGATAGCTTCAATACAAAATATAAAGAAATATTTAAGGTAAATGAAGAACAAGCGATCGAACACAAAACGAATTTTGAAAAATTGTACGATAACATAATTTCGATTTTGAAGAATAAAGCAAGAGATAAATTGGATAAAGAAACTTAGGAAACTGAGTGAAAGTGATATTAGAATTTTCTGGAGAACGTAAAAATCTAGATAATTTTCTAAATCTAGTGCAGTTCCTACATGATGATTTATCAGAGCACAAAAAAAGACTGCTAGATTTCGTTTTGAAAACTCGTCTAACAGCAACAGTAAGGAATAAACCACTTTAGAGATATTCCAAAAGAATCTACGAGATATATACAAAACGAATAAAACACCACTCAATGACACTCACACTGAGCTAGCAAAGGTCACTCAATCTAATAGAAGTATCACAGATTTTGCAACAAAAATTGAAGGTTTAGTTGCACAACTGAATACCTTACAGATAACGGAGCAAGGTGAAACAAACAGGTCATTGATCGTAAAATTGAATGATCAATTGGCACTAAACGTTTTCAAAAATGGCCTACAAGAACAATTAAACGCAATAGTCTTTGCTGCAAGACCCAAAACGCTAAGTGAAGCTATACAGATAGCAGCAGAAATTGAAACACCAAGACAAGACCAAGACTAATATAATAAGTACAATGCTCGGAAAACCTTCAAAAATTTTATAACAACCGTAACGAATCAAGAGACAATTATCGCAATAAACTTCAACGGAATAACAATCGGTCGTTTAACTCACAAGTTTTTATAAATTACCATAACTGCCAAAATAATGACAATAGGTACCCTCGGAACAATAGCACATCGTATAGGAGAATAATAACCCAATTTGGGGGAAACACAGTAAAAATTTATAATATAAATGATATTTTAACCAATTACATATCTGTATCCATAAATGTATCACTCGGCAGCAAAACATTCTTATTGACACAGGAGCCGACAAATCAATCTTGAAAATAAATAAGTTGAAATCAAGAGATGGAATTCAAGAGCATAATAAATGCAAAATCAAAGGTATCACGCAATCAGAATCCACTTCCCTAGGCACAGTAAGTGCAAATATAAAGATAGATAATCAAAAGATCCAACAAAAATTCCACATTTTCGATGAAACATTTCCTATAATGACCAGTGGAATATTAGGAAGAGACTTTCCCATAAAAAATTCCTGTAAAATAAATTATTACAATTTTACCATTTCAATTTTTTTCAATGATGCAAAATACATTCTGCCAATGTACACTAAATTACCTAACTTGAAAGAGATAAAAATTCCTGCTAGATCTGAAATAATACAAGTAATAAAAGCCGAATTACTGAAGATAGCATAGTTTTGAATGAAGAAATTCAGGATGGAATTTATATAGCAAATTCCTTCATACCCGCAAAAGGCATCGCTCATGTTAAAATCCTAAACACCTTAAATAAAGAAGTAACTTTATATAATTTTAAACCTAAAACAGAACCACTTTAAAATTATTACATTTTCAATACTAATATCAAGCATGAAAATAGAAATAGATATTACAACCTTCTGAAAGAATTAAATATTGAAAATCTAGACCGACATGCAACTAACTCTATTTTAGACATTTGTAAAAATTTCTCAGATGTCTTCTATTTACCAGGTGATAAATTAACGGTAAATAATTTTTACAACCAGAAAATCTCCACTACAGATAAAAATCTAGTTTATATGAAAAACTATAGACTTCCTCACACCCAGATTGAGGAAATAAACGCACAAATCGACAGTGTCATTAATGAAGATACAATTCACCACTGTTGATCGTCCCAAAGAAATCAGATAATGATACAAAAAAAAAGGCGTCTTGTTGTTGATTTCAGACAATTAAACAAGAAAATTCTAGATGATGAATTCCGTTTGACAAAACTTGAAGACGTACTAGATAAACTCGGAAGAGCGAAATACTTTTCCACGCTAGACCTCACAAGTTCTTTTCATCAGATAGAATTAGAAAAGAAATCAAGACCATTAACAGCATTTTCTAGTAACAAGGGACATTATCAATTCAAAAGATTACCTTTTGGCTTAAAAATGTCCACTAACAGTTTTCAGCGAATGCTTTCAATAGCTTTAGCTGTGTTAGATACAGAAGCATTCCTCTACGTGGATGATATTATAATTTTCGGATGTAGTCTAAAACATCATAACCAAAACTTAATAAAAACTTTTCACAGACTGAGATTATTTTCTAAAGCTCAATCCTCAAAAATGTGAATTTTCGCAAACGGAGGTCACCTATTTAGGACATTTAATAACGGAAAAAGGTGTCAGGACAGATCCAAAAAAATTTGATACGGTATTGAATTACCCTACCCCTACAAATGCTGATGATGCCAGAAGATTTATTGCTTTCTGTAATTACTATAGAAGATTTATTCCAAACTTTGCTCACATACCAAACCAATAAATTCGCTATCTAAAAAGAATACACCTTTATTTGGTCGAAGGAATGCCAAGAAGCATTCTCAACACTTAAATGTAAATTGATAAATGCACCAATCTTAAAATATCCAAATTTTGATGAAAAATTCATCATACACAGATGCTTCACAATTTGCCCTTGGAGCAGTTTTGTCTCAAGGTGAAATTGTCTCAGATCTACCGATTTCATATGCTGGCAGAGCATTAACTAAACACGAACTCAATAAACCAAATATTGAAAAAGAGCTCCTAGCAATACATTGGGTAATTAATTATTTCAGACCGTGCGTATATGGAAAAAATGTATAGTGGTCACAGACCTTTGGTAAGTCTCTTCACTCATAGAAACCCATCTTCCAAAATGACAAGGATAAGGCTTGACCTAACTGATTACAATTTCGAGATTATCTATAAGCAAGGAAAATGAACACTAATGCTGAGCTTTATCGAGAATAAAAATAGATTCTGATATCCTTAAAGCGATGATACTTACTGCAAATATAAAAATAACAACTAGAGCAATGTCTAACAAGGACAATCGAGACAACGATAAAAAGAAAGCGACCCAGTATGAATCTCCTACCAACGTAAAGACTGATCACCTTTATGCATGGGAATGTATATCAATTAATGAAGTAAGAAGGGTCAAAACATTACACTTTGAAAGCAATAACAATCATAACAACAACAATGCTGATAAACAAAATAGCTCTAGGAAAACAAGAAAAAGAATTAATGAAAGTTTGACAGAAATAATAATAAATAACAAGTAAAAAAGCTAGAATTGGTCTAAGACCAATTCTTATGATACCCTAGATGAATGCCCGTATTAAATTTTGTATGGTCACCGATCTATTCAAGTATTGATTTTAAAGTTGTTTTTCGCATATATTTCTAGAACAGTTTGTCGCACAGAAAAAATGGTAATAACCAATTTTATAGGATTTCGTATTCTGCAGAAGTTCTTAGTACAATAAAAATGTCTTGGACTGATCTTCAAAGTATACGTAAAAAACCGAAATTTTTATATGGCAACACCAAGAAGGAGTTGCCCGATTTAGTCCATTTTTGACATTTTCTTTGCTAATGTAGTAAAAACATCATGTACGAAATTTCAGCTCTCTACGTCGATGCGTTCTCAGGCAGTGTCCAAATATATAGCGGAAAACGAAATTTTTATATGGCAACCCCACGAAGGAGTTGCCCGATTTGTCTCATTTTCGAACTTAATTTTACTTTTTTTTTTTTTGAAGTCCGTGTACAAAATTTCAGCTCTTTAAGTATACGCGTTCTCGAGTTATCGTGCGCACAGACGGACAGACAGACGGACGGACGGACATGCAAAAATCGAAATAACTTTTAATATTATGAATGGGTGTCCAATCCATTTTGCTCTACCATCATTATTTCGAGGTGTTACAAACGGAATGACAAACTTAGTATACCCCTATGATTTCATCTAGGGTATAAAAAGGGAGTGATAATCAAAATCAGTAATAATCCATATCATGGCTTAGGTTTGATCTTGGAGACACTGATCTTTGAAATGACGAAAATGAAAATAGAGTCACTATCGTTAGCGAAAGATGACATCATATTTCAATACATAAATGTCGACAAATTTAAAATAATATTTAATGAGCTGCAGCGCAAAATAAATAAGAAAAATGGGCAAACAGAATTAAAGATATTGGGCCCTATTCTGTCGGTAAAATTTTATCATTTTATGTTATGTTATGCCTTAAAATAAAATATTTCCCTAAAATCCCATTCTGTACCAGAAATTTTATTTTATGCATCGTAACATAAAATATTTTCTGTTATGGAGGATAACATAAAAGATCCTAAGCAGCACATTTTAAAGGTATTTTAACACATTTTATGAAAATGACATGCGTCAATTAACATTTGTTGTGCGAAAATAGTTGTAATTAAAAACTAAAATGTCCACCGCCATAAAAATTACAATTTTGTTAGAAATTGTAGAAATTTGCACTGGTGCGGTATGGTAAAATATAAAAAGTTAATTATATTTGTCTTGGTTTTAATTTTTTGCAGAAGAGGTCATAGGATACGATATCTTCGCGATTCCTACGATCCATGTGAGTTGCCCAACCTTAGGCTTCAAAAGTTCTTCCGACTGGATAATTAATAAACTTCTTATATTGTGATTTGTAAACTAATTTTGCAAACTTATGAATAATTCTAATTTATACCCAAAATATTTCGTTGTAAGAAAGCAAATACAAATACTTATAGAGTAACTAGAGCCTCATACTGGTAAGACATCCATTACGTTCACTGAGTTAGGAATCTCAAGGTGAATGGAATGGATTTCTTTCCGCTGCTTTCCATTTCTACGGACATGGTTCGTATCAAACTCATATTTTAGCAATTTTACAGCCAAGTATCTCAAGATCTATTAAGATAGCAACTGCTTTCATAAATGATTATTTAGTGGGTGATTTGATAGAGTATCACGCAAATGTCAATTGACCAGCTGTTCAAAAAGTAATAGAAAACATAGCGGAATGTACTAAATATTTTATGTTACGTGTTCATAAAAGAATTCATAAAATAATTTTATGGAACCACGACAGAATACGGATTTTTTAAATATTTTATTTTCATTTTATGAAGAAGGGATTTTATCGCCACAAAATAACATAAAATATTATTTTATGAAAAATTACAAAATAGGGCCCTTTATCGCCACAAAATAACATAAAATATTATTTTATGAAAAATTACAGAATAGGGCCCATTGATATATAATCCTCCCAAAAGAATTCTAGATGAAACAAGTAAAAAGGATATAATTGAAGAATACCACAACTGTCCGCATGGAGGACACTCAGATGTCAAGAGAACAATCAACAAGAGTAAACAAAGATACATATGGAAAAATTTGAGCAGAATGGTTAAAAATCATATAAATAAGTGTGAAAAATGTGCTAAAAATAAGATTCTGAAACATACAAAAGAAAAAATGTTGATAACAGAGACACCATCTACAAGCTTCGAGATTATATCTATAGACACTGTAGGACCATTAAAGATATCGAATGAATACAGATATATACTAACTATACAGTGCGACTTGACTAGATATATTGAAGCCATTCTATTAAAGAATAAAGAAGCAATAACAGTAGCAAAAGCTCTGGTTAACAATTGCATACTAAAATATAGTAACTTTAAAACAGTCAAGACATATGGGAACAGAATTCGTGAATGAAATATTCACTAACATATGTAAATATTTGAAAATAAAACATGTAACATCAACACCATACCATCATCAGACGTTAGGCTCAATAGAGCGTAATCACAGAGTATTAAATGAATATTTTTCATCATTCACTCAAGATTACAACTGGGATGAATGGATTCCGTATTATACCTTCTGTTATAATATAACACCTTATTCTGATACAGGATACTCCCCATTCGAACTAGTTTTTGGAAAATTATCAAGTTTATTCAATAATCTCGAACTTAACGACAATAACCCAATATATAATTACGAGGTATATTCTAATGAGCTTAAATTCCGTTTAACTGAAGCACCGAGAAAGCTAGAAATTCATAGCAAAAGCGAATAGAAAAGAAAAAGCTGATAGGACATTAAATGTAATAGATTTAGAAATAGGTAACTAAACTATGTACCATTACATAAAAATGATAGGAGAAAACATGAATGTCCATATAAAGGACAATATAAGATAAAAAAACATAGAGGGCGTAAATGTATACATAGAAATAGATAATAAAGTAAAGAAGGTACACAAGAATAAGTTAAAGAAAATAGTTTATGAAGCTAAATAAGACAACTATAACATAAAATTCAAATAAAAATATTAATCATATTTTAATAACAACTTTGTCATAAGAATATACAGGGTGTTTCCCACTAGGAGGTCAGGGGCCGGATTCTGTAGCACGGAGAATTTGGGAATTTGGGAGATGAGAATTGCGTTTTCTTAGAATTTTTATACCCTAGATGAAATCATATCATCATGATGGTAGAGCAAAATGGATTGGACACCCATTCATAATATTAAAAGTTATTTCGATTTTTGCATGTCCGTCCGTCCGTCCGTCCGTCCGTCCGTCTGTGCGCACGATAACTTGAGAACGCGAACACTTAGAGAGCTGAAATTTTGTACACAGACTTTAAAAAAAAAAAGTAAAATTAAGTTCGAAAATGAGCCAAATCGGGCAACTCCTTCGTGGGGTTGCCATATAAAAATTTCGTTTTCCGCTATATATTTGGTCACTGCCTGAGAACGCGTCGACGTAGAGAGCTGAAATTTCGCACATGATGTTTTTACTACATTAGCAAATAAAATGTCAAAAATGGACTAAATCGGGCAACTCTTTCTTGGTATTGCCATATAAAAATTTCGGTTTTTTACGTATACTTTGAAAACGATCAGTCCAAGACATTTTTATGGTACTAAAAACTTCTGCAGAATACGAAATCCTATAAAATTGGTTATAATCATTTTGTCTGTGCGACAAACCGTTCTAGAAATATATGCGAAAAACAACTTCAAAATCAATACTTGAATAGATCGGTGACCATACGAAATTTAATACGGGCATTCATCTAGGGTATCCTAAGAATTGGTCTTAGACCAATTCTAGCTTTTTTACTTGTTAATTCCCTAATTCTCCATTCCCAAATCACTAACATGGTTGGAGAATTAGGGAAAACGTAAGAAATGTGAAAAAGTGCGAATCTCCTGGGACGATTAAGGGTATCAATTTTTGTTGTAGAGGGTTGGACTTTTTTTCATATGTGAGGTACATCTGCCTATTACCTTCCACTGTTGAAATAAATTTAAATTTCTTTTTTTTTGGGTAGTTTTTGAGGGATGTAGGAGGGTAGGTTTTCTCGAGTTTTTCCGGGATAACGAGAGAATGGAGAGTAGAAGGAGAATGTATGTGGTAAGCTCAGGATCTCTAAGCCCAATAAAAAAAAAAGTAAGTATTCACTTTGGTAATTAGGCATGCATGCGTATTATAGGCTATATTTTATTTCGATTAACGGTAATTTGCAGATTTGAGCGGCCTCGGCGGTAAATTTTGCTATCGCAATATTCACGGGCGCCTAACTTTATGTGGGAGGGCTGTAGAGTATTAGAATTTTTTTGATAGATTAAGGGTTTAGAGTACAAAAATTTAGGTGAACAATTTTGGGGGCAGGGTGTTTTGGGGGTTGGCGGGTCGTACCACCCCTCATAGGGGGTTGCTCAAACTACGTCATGTTTGGTACCAAATTAAAGAGGGAGGAGAGGGTAATCGAGTGGTGTAGTTTGTCTTTGATCGTTTTAACGTGATAGCTGACTTTTGACCGCCGAAAAACTATTTTTTTACACTACGGTCATATACACCCCAGTTTCCATATTTTGCATATATTTCTTCCGTTCTTTGTTTCACATCCATTAGTACTCCGTTGTGAACATTTCTGTCATGGGAAGTAAATTTCCAGGACTTACCAGTTCTTCGCAATGAGGAGATGAAAATATGTCAATTTTTGTACCAAAAACGGCCAATTTTTCATCTTAAAAAGGACTGCTACACTTCTTTTACAGTTATTTCCAAAACGGTTTATCGGATTCAAAAATTATTTACATGTTTAATTAGGGGACAAAATGTAGATGCGATTTCATCCTACACACAAGCTTTACCGTGTATATTTAAAAATTGTACAGCATCTCTTCTGTACTGGACGACGACCAAATTGATCATTTTCGCATGATTTATAATTTTTAGTGGGTACTTTGAGAGACAAAATCCTTGTTCCTCTGTTAGTATTGCATGGATTTCCATAATTTGTTTTTTACAATATAGCCAGGACACGCAGTGAATATATAACTAAATTTGAAATTCCTAGGTACCTAGATACCTTCACAAAACGCAACAAAAGCAGACAATACAATTTTTCAACTTACTTTTCCACTTGCAAAACACCGGAGAATTAACAAGTGGAATGGAGAATTTGGGAATTAACAAGTGGAATGGAGAATTTGGGAATTCCGTACTCACTTCTCAAATTCGCTCTCAGTTCAAAATTCTCAAATTCTCAAATCATCCGGTGCTTGCTTGTGGAAAAGTAAGACGAAAAATTCTCAACTGAGAGGATTTGAGAAGCGAGTACGGAATTCCCGACTTCTCCATTCCACGTGTTCCGGTGTTTGCTTGTGAAAAAGTAAGACGAAAAATTCTCAACTGAGAGGATTTGAGAAGCGAGTACAGAATTCCCGAATTTTTCGTCTTACTTACACTTCTCAAATTCTCCGGTGTTTGTTTGTGGAAAAGTAAGACGAAAAATTTTCAACTGAGAGAGAATTTGAGAGGTCAGTACGGAATTCCCGAATTCTCCATTCCACTTATTAATTCCCCGGTGTTTGCTTGTGGAAAAGTAAGACGAAAAGTAAGTAGAGAATTCCCAAATTCTCCATTCCACTTGTTAATTCTCCGGTGTTTTGCAAGTGGAAAAGTAAGTGGAAAAATTGTATTGTCTGCTTTTGTTGCGTTTTGTGAAGGTATCTAGGTACCTAGGAATTTCAAATTTAGTTATGTATTCACTGCGTGTCCTGGCTATATTGTAAAAAACAAATTATGGAAATCCATGCAATACTAACAGAGGAACAAGGATTTTGTCTCTCAAAGTACCCGCTAAAAATTATAAATCATGCGAAAATGATCAATTTGGTCGTCGTCCAGTACAGAAGAGATGCTGTAAAATTTTTAAATATACACGGTAAAGCTTGTCTGTAGGATGAAATCGCATCTACATTTTGTTCCCTAATTAAATATGTAAATAATTTTTGAATCCGATAAACCGTTTTGGAAATAACTGTAAAAGAAATGTAGCAGTCCTTTTTAATGTGAAAAATTGGCCGGTTTTGGTACAAAAATTGACACATTTCATTTCATCATTGAGAAGAACTGGTAAGTTCTTGAAATTTACTTCCCATGACAAAAATGTTCACAACGGAGTACTAATGGATGTGAAACAAAGAACGGAAGAAATGTATGCAAAATATGGAAACTGGGGTGTATATGACCGTAGTGTAAAAAAATAGTTTTTCGGCGGTCAAAAGTCAGCTATCACGTTAAAACGATCAAAGACAAACTACACCACTCGATTACCCTCTCCTCTCTCTTTAATTTGGTACCAAACATGACGTAGTTTTAGCAACCCCCTATGAGGGGTGGTACGACCCCCAACCCCCAAAACACCCTGCTCCAAAAATTGTTCACCCATATTTTTGTACTCTAAACCCTTAATCTATCAAAAAAATTGTAATACTCTACAGCCCTCCCACATAGAGTTAGGCGCCCCTGAATATTTCGATAGCAAAATTTACCGCCGAGGCCGCTCAAATCTTCAAATTACCGTTAATCGAAATAAAATATAGCCTATAATACCCATGCATGCCTAATTACCAAAGTGAATTCTTACTTTTTTTTTATTGGGCTTAGAGATCCTGAGCTTACCCCTGCGAATTATTGCAGCTCCTGATATTGTCTTAATTTTTTTAATTTCCCTTAATCAGCTCCCATTTCTACCCCGCACTCTCCCCGCCCCTTTTCCTAAACCTATCTTGTTCGCGCTGAGCTCCCATTTTTTTTGATACCACATACATTCTCCTTCTACTCTCCATTCTCTCGTTATCCCGGAAAAACTCGAGAAAACCTACCCTCCTACATCCCTCAAAAACTACCCAAAAAAAAAGAAATTTAAATTTATTTCAACAGTGGCAGGTAATAGGCAGATGTACCTCACATATGAAAAAAAGTCCAGCCCTCTACAACAAAAATTGATACCCTTAATCGTCCCAGGCGATTCGCACTTTTTCACATTTCTTACGTTTTCCCTAATTCTCCAACCATGTTAGTGAATTGGGAATGGAGAATTAGGGAATTAAAAATTCTAAGAAAACGCAATTCTCATCTCCCAAATTCCCAAATTCTCCGTGCTACAGAATCCGGCCCCAGTAGAGCGGGAGGTGATAGTACTCTGATAGATGAACAAAAAATTGTATGGCAGGGGGGGGGGCATATCAACCGTTTAGGAGTTACAGGGTGATTAAGAAAAAAAGCTATTTTTTTACAAAACACCCTGTATCTTAAAAACTACAGGGTGTATGGTCACAGTTAGGAGCTCATTGTATGCAGAACTCCATGGCCTTTCGAACGACTTCTCAATCAGCCCCATAGCCCTCTCCCCTCCAGAATTATCGTTGTCTAAACTCAAAATTTCGGATTTTCTTACCTTTTTTTTTAAATTTAACTTCTATTATTTTTGCAAAAAGGTCATTAACATAACTTTTTTTTATAAAAACTGTAAGCTGTAGACTCTCCTCTTTAATATGACTTATTACACCCAATGTGCTATCTGAAGCCCTTTAAGAGTTATTAGCTCTAAACCTATTCTAAAACCTATTTTCAAACCTTCTCTCAACGATAATTTGTTCCCTTAGCACGTCATTTTACAAAATATCGTCTAATTTCGGTGTGACTTGAATAGGTTATGAGTTAATAACTGTTTAAAGCCTGGTGTTAACACATAGGGTGTAATAGGTTAACTTAAAGAGGAGAGTCTACAGCTTACAGTTTATATAAAAAAAATGGTATTTTAACGACCTTTTTGCAAAAATAATAGAAGTTAAATTTAAAAAAAAGGGTAAGAAAATCCGAAATTTTGAGTTTAGACAACGATAATTCTTGAGGGGAGAGGGATATGGGGCTGATTGAGCAGTCGTTCGAAGGGCCATGTAGTTCTGTAGTTTTTAATATACAGGGTGTTTTGTAAAAAAACTAGCTTTTTTTCTTAATCACCCTGTAACTCCTAAACGGTTGATATGCCCCCCCCCCCTGCCATACAATTTTTTGTTCATCTATCAGAGTACTATCCCAGTATCCCACAGTATCGCAGTGTGGTTGGGTCAATGGGGGTGGAAGCAGAACTCCTGCGCTTCCAATTAGGTAAGTGGTAGGTAGTGTAAAGGTCCCTTCAGGACTGAATGTATGCTACGGCCTGTGGTTTGGCAGGCACAAGTTTTTTGTATATGGCTGGTGGCATAGCGGCAGGTTTTCGTGGAACCTCCCCACACTCTCCGCCAATAGCCGAGGCGAGCTAGCGTGCAACCTGCAGTCAACGCTGTCCACCGAGCGATCTGTCAGCTCATGCTGGCAGTCTGGACTTCATGTCCAAGTCAATCGCTCGATCATAGTTCCATAACATGACTTCAATCTGGGGGCTAACTAAAATCAATTTCTGTAATATTTCATATGACGGTGATAGCTGAACTGATGTATTCATGATAAAAGATGTGGATTTATACATCCAACATCTTAAAGTTTTAGGGTTATTCTTTCAGTAAAAAATCATTAAACTATTTCTAGGGGACTTGATAATAAAGTAACGGTGTATCCCATAACATCAGATGAAGATATGTCGACTAAAAAAAGAACTGTTGGAACACACACTAGCTATATGTCGTGCTGTATTTTTCCCAATTCAGATCAACAGATTCTTACTGGAAGTGGAGATTCAACTTGTGCCCTTTGGGATGTCGAATCCGGACAATTATTACAGAGTTTCCATGGTCATACTGGAGACGTAATGTCCATTGATTTGGCTCCTAACGAAACGGGCAATACTTTTGTTTCGGGGGTATGAAAAAATTTTAACAACAAAAATAAGTAACTACTTAATTTTCACATGACTTTTTTCAGAGTTGCGATAAAATGGCATTTATATGGGATATGCGTTCAGGACATGTTGTTCAATCCTTCGAAGGCCACCAGTCTGATGTCAATAGTGTTAAATTTCACCCAAGTGGTGATGCAATTGCTACAGGCTCTGACGATAGCTCAGTGAGTATCTGTCCCATATCCTTTATATACATTTTTCATCTTACAATGAATTACGTTTTAGTGTCGTCTGTTCGATATGAGAGCTGATAAAGAAGTCGCTGTTTATGCCAAAGAAAGTATTATTTTTGGAGTTAATTCAGTTGATTTCTCCGTTAGTGGAAGATTGCTTTTTGCTGGATATAATGATTATACTGTTAATATTTGGGATACTCTTAAGTCTCAAAGAGTTTGCTTGCTCTACGGTCATGAGAACAAGGTTTCTTGTGTTCAAGTATCACCTGATGGAACTGCTTTATCCACTGGTAGCTGGGATTATACTATCAGAGTAATATTTTGCGTTTTTTTTTATTAATAGTTTTTACGGATTTTTTGTATTCATCAGGTCTGGGCTTAAACGCTGTACGATGTGAAAATATAAATTATTTTAGGTCGAGTTGTTTCTAATTGTTGTCCAAATATATTCGTTCGCTAGAGGAGTAATCAACGTAATTGAATGTTTGTTATTTCGTTAATTATTTATTTAAAGTAAGAATCTGTGTTTTATCTGTTGATAATTTTAATATAAATAAAGTGAAAATTGGAAAGTTAAGTTTGAGGCTGTAATCTCTAATATGTAGCATTCCCAGATTTATTTAAACCATTAACAAATGAGTTTAATAAGCAAATAAATTTAAACTTAAAACAAATGATTTTAAAATGCTTAACAAATAAATTTAAACCTTGAAAAAATGATTTTAAACCCTTAACAAATAAATTTAAACCTTGAACAAATGATTTTAAACCCTTAACAAATATATTTAAACCGTTAATGAATGAGTTTCAACTGTTAACGAAAAGACTTAAGCCTTTAGCAAACATATATTAAAACTCATAACAAATTTATATTTAAAATATCTTATTTCAACTTAAGTAATTCATACAAATGCAACGGTTGACCATCCACTGCCTCAGAAATAAGTAAAACGATATCCATTATATAATTGGGACAGTCATTAGGTGTGATTTGTTGCAGGCTCACTTCGATCAGAAGACTATACTCTCTACTCATGTCACCTAAAAACTGAACGTGCATATGCCTTCATTTTAGAAAACGATTTTTTAAATTTAATTGCTTAAAGTTTAAAATCATTTGTTAATGGTTTAAATTAATCTGAGTATCTATATACAGGGTGTCCTGTAAGTCGACGTCAAGCCGGAATCGGGTGATAGACCAAATCATAACAGTTAACAAAAAAAAATATAAAAAAAAATCTAAGTCATGTATTTTTCAAATTATAGACATTTGTTTTGTTTTCGAGAAAATGTACATCCCGTGATGGTTTTTTAGCTCCTGTTGCTACAAATCTTTACTTTTTTTCTTATGTAATCCCGAATAGTGCTTATCTAACCTGTTGCTTTAAATTCTAAGCCAACTGTTCCAGCTTGGAATAAAATGTCATATTTTGACGAACCAAGAATAGAAAATTAATATTTCACCCAACTTTAACTGACTGTAATGAAAAAAAAATTTACTACGCAAGTAAATTTAAAAGTTGACGCATTTAATAAGGATTCTAAAATGTTATAACACTTGCTACAATATTTCTTAGATTACGGAAAAACAAATTTTTTTACTCAAGAAACCCAGTTTCGAAAAATTTCTTTTCACCTACTAAAAATGATTCTAGTGTACCCAAAGCTTGCCGTAAGACCGTAACTTTGAGATTTTAGTTTGAGTGAGACGGAGAGTCATTCCATGAAGTGTGAGTGAGACAGATAGTGACGCTTTCCAGTTAAAGATGCTAACTTTTTGTTGAATTTAGGACAAATTTTCCTTAAGTGTAAAATTAAACACCAATTATTTGGATGCTAAGATTTATTATTCATAAAAGATGTTCAAACTACTTTCCGTCAGCTGCAATACAAGTTCGACATCTTCTTAAAAAGGATCAGGTAATCAGACAGGCAAATCTTCCATTGTTGACAAATTCAACTACTTCCGTAATTCTGGAGCTCATGTTTTTGTAAAATTCGGTGAGCTATACTTTTAGGCACTCCTGTGCTTTCCTGGATTGCACGTACCGAAGTACTTGGGTCTTCTTCCACTGCTTGAAGTACTACGTCCTCGTAAGGTAAGGAACTCTTCCTTCACCATGTACTTGGTTTGGAATTCGGCCCTCTGTGGAGAGTAGACGATGCACATTTGTAAAAACTCAATGATTTGACGAGCTAGCGTCACTATCTTGCTCACTCACACTTCATGCAATAACTCTCCGTCTCACTCAAACTAAAATATAAAAGTTACGGTCTTACGGCAAGCTTTGGGTACACTAGAATCATTTTTAGTAGGTAAAAAGATATTTTTCGAAACTGGGTTTCTTGCAGAAAAAATTTTTTTTTCCGCAATCTAAGAAATATTGTAATAAGTGCTATACCATTTTAGAATCCTAATTAAATGTGTCAACTTTTAAAGTTACTTGCCAAACTAGCGTAGTACATTTTTTTTTCTTCAGTACAGTCAGTCAAAGTTGGGTGAAGTATTAATTTTCTATTCTTGGTTCGGCAAAATGTGACATTTTATTCCAGCAACAGGTTAGATAAGACCTATTCGGGATTACATAAGAAAAATAAAATTGAAAAAAAGTAAAGATTTGTAGCAACAGAAGCTAAAAAACCATCACGGGGTGTACATTTTCTCGAAAACAAAACAAATGTCTATAATTTGAAAAATACATGACTTAGATTTTTTTATATCTTTCTGGTAACTGTTATGATTTGGTCTATAACCCGATTCCGGCTTGACGTCGACTACTGGACACCTTGTATATAAATCTATGTATATAAAGGGTTTTCCAATAAGAGGTGTTATTTTAATTAGCCCGCTATTTCGGTAGATGTCACTTTTGGAGCTGTCATTGACATTTGACAAGTAGAAACTACGCCATTAATAAAAATGGAACGATACACGATTCAACAACGCATTGAAATTATTAAAATTCACTATAAAAATGGTGAAAATGTGGCAGAGACGGTTCGTAAAACTCGAACATTTTTGGGTCGTCGTGAAGCACCTTGTCGGACCGCAATACAGAAATTGGTAGGAAAATTCGAGCTGTCGGGACAAGTTAGTGATGTGAAGAATAAAACCCATGCACGTCGCTCAAGAACAGCCGAGAATATTGCTGCTGTAGACGAAAGTATTGAAGAAAACCCAGGTTTGTCTATTCCTCGTCGTTCTTTGGAATTAGGCATTCCACAAACGTCATTACACCGTATTTTGCATAAAGATTTGGGTCTTGAGGCTTATAAAGTTCAGTTAACACAAGAACTCAAGCCGGCCGATCATCAACAACGTCGAGTCTTTGCTGATTGGGTCCTTGAAATGCATGAAAATGATCCGCAATTCCATCGAAAACTCATCTTGAGTGATGAGGTCCATTTCCACCTCGATGGCTTCGTCAACAAGCAAAATTGTCGCATCTGGGGCTCGGAAAACCCAAGAGTTATTGTTGAAAAGCCTCTCTATCCTCAACGTGTGACTGTTTGGTGCGGTTTTTGGTCCCGCGGGGTCATTGGACCTTACTTTTTCGAAAATGAGGCTGGAGCAACAATTACGGTGAATGGATTGCGCTATCGACAGATGATTAATGATTTTTTATGGCCGGAATTGGATGGTATTGATCTGGACAACGTTTACTTTCAACAAGACGGCGCTACGTGCCATACAAGCAACGAAACTATTGATCTTTTACGGGAAAAGTTTCCGTACCGTGTTATCTCTCGAAGAGGTGATCACAATTGGCCACCGAGATCTTGTGACTTAACACCTTGCGACTTCTTCCTTTGGGGCCACTGCAAAAAAACACGATTGTTCCTCCCCGACCCCCCTTATACTTACCCCACAAATTCCCCTCCCCCACTGCAGCCTGCACATCCCAGCCGCAAACATTTGCCCCGAACAACATCCCCCCCCCTACTCTTCACGTTTCCCCACAAGAGCGAAATAATTTTTTTTCTCAATTTTACCACTCGCCACCCACTTTTCGACTCTTTTGAAACTCTTTCGCTTTTTATTTCTAAACTATACTTCCAATCGGGATGAAACTTTCAAAAACGTTTTCTACACATCCTTTAGATGCTTTTATACCCCCCTCTTCCAGATAGAAAGTGTTTTATTGCAAAGTTATTCGCGACAATAAAACGAACAAATCACACTAAATTCAGTTCAGCCGGGAATTACGAAAACACATTAACGCTTATTTATCACCCAAATTCTAACCGCTTCTCAAAATTCGTTTTGCTAAATTCATTGTGATTTTTTTATGATTTTTCGAGACTATTACGAGATATGTGGGGTGACGGTTTCCAGAGTTGTGACCCAACTCCATATATAATGTAAAATAAAATTAAATGGTATAAAAAATTTCTCTCCCGGGGGGTGCGAGAATTTTTCTAATAATCTACCTTTTGTGCAGAATGTTTGTACAAAATTTTATTGAAATCAAACTGCGAATACTATTTTTAAAACTCATCCTTATATATCGATACCCGGTTTGACCATACAATGCCATTCAACAAATACTGATAATAATTGATTATAGGTGATATTCAAAAATTTACTCTATTCAATTATCTTAAATAATCTAGGAGTTATTAACTCCACAATGATTGTAATTTTAAAATTTCATATAATCCGGGATTTACGGATACCAACTAAATACTATTACTAACTCCTTTTTAACAATTTTTTCCATAATTAAATACTACATAAAATTCCTAATAACATCCTATTCACAGTTAGAATACATTCTGAAGAAATTATCAGAGAGAAAACAATTACAATCAATACATTCATTTAGCGATACTCTTCAAAATTTCTCAAATCGGGATTTCGCCTGTTCTAAGGCACTTACCTTAAAGCAACTCAGGAGACAAATGATCAATGAGATTAAAAGCTACTGGTATCCTCTTTCTTCCATGAAACAGCATATTTCTGTTTCATTAAATTTTTTTAACCAACTTTGCCTTTAACTGACATCTCACCATCACCATTTGTCTCCATTTACACGAGCTACTTGAGAAGAACGCGTATATAAAACGGCGTAAGAATTAACATTTTTTTTCATTCTTTTATCATCACTAAATCCAAGAATTATTACTTTCAAATTGGGGTTTATTTTGTTCTAAAGGCACGACGACACATTCTAAGTCAAAAATAAAGGAAGGCATATGACCTTGGAAAATTTTTAATAAACAGTTTAAAAGTTAATTTGTTGCTCTAAAAAAATCTTCATAACAAAAATGGCGCCCAACGCGGGGCCACCTCAGTTAGACTTCGGTGGTCTAATTCAAGGTATATAGAAGAAACAAGGTATGCCCATTAAAATTTTGACATATCACAGCTGATCAAACAGCTGATAGTCTGTGACGTACTTCAGTGAATGAATAAAAAAGAAAAAGGAAATCTGACAGTGGCAGTACAAGCGCAAAGAATTTTGACACATTACAGCTGATGCCCTGTGACGTACTTCAGTAAATGAAGAAAAAGGGAAAAAGAGTTTTAACAAAAATGGCGGAACGTGGTTCGAGTCGGGAATACCTTGTCTTCTATATACCTTGGTCTAATTATGACTTTTACTGGTAACTGGGACTTTAAATTTTTGACCTCAAGTCTCATATCCAGTGGAAGTTATATGCGGACCTGAGTCTAATTGGTTTGTTATCAAATTTTTTGTAGAGAAAAGTTAAAGTTTTAAAGTTTTGCTATTTTGTTTTTGAAATTTTGTTCGGATTAAAGTAAATTTTTGAGTTTTTGAAATGAATAAAGTTTAAAGTTTTGTTATCATTGATTTGAGTTGAAGTTCAACTTTAGGTTTGACTTTGGTCAAGTCGGAACTATTGTCAAGTTTTTGATTTTTTTGAGAATTTTTTTTTTTAATCGATCTTTCCCGCTGGCCTCTGCTATGGAAATAGTAGGTGGCGTCACAATTTTTTTTGTTTGTGTTCTCGCGGAGGCATGTCTTTGTTGGCCAACTTGCTGGACAGAGTCGTGAATCTGTGAGATGACTTTTTGGCTTTTAGCTAACTAGTTGACCATATTCATGACTCTGCCCAGCTGGAAGGTTAGTTAAGTATTGCAAGCAGGTGAAGAGAAAGGAAAGAGTTGTTGTAGGATGGAAGTGATCCTGAAGACCTTCAGTTATCAGGAGTTGGCATACTGCTAACTGCCTGGCTGAAGAATCTCTAGTTTCATTTGCAGTCTCTAGCTTCTCCAACCCGACTCTCCCCAGATTTCTGTGAGGACTCAAGATTTTTCATGCACACACTCACACTACTTATCCTTACCGCATATCTCTGATCTGATTGGAGGGAGAGTGGGCCTGGAAGACTTTTGTGATGGAGTTAGCGCTTGGAGAGTGAAGGAGAGAGCTTTCGTGGAATTTTTTTGATTTTTTTGGAACGTCCGAACGGAAATTTTTGTAGATTTTATTTTTCCTGTGCGATTTTGTTAGTGCAAGCATTGATCTTGATTTAAAGCATCTTCCTTTAGTACGGCTACGAGGAGTTATTTTGAATTCCCCGATGAATTGAGTTTCGCTTAAAAAAGAATTTTTTTTGACCTGTCGAACTCTGAATTTTTATACTTGGTGGATAGTCCTGAGTACTTCCTTTTCGAAATTTTTGAGGATTTTTTTTTTCTTGAATTTTGAGTCGAAACTTTCTTTGACGTTTGTCGAGAACTACGTGTCTCTTGACCAAAATACGACAAAACTCTGTACAAGCTGCAGAAACTAAATAGATTTGACTTTCAGCTATAAGTTCAATTTCGTTAACCTCTTGGAAGATTGTAAATTTTTGATAATTTTTGATAACGCCACATCCGGCGACTGAAATCCCAGGACAGATGCCAGCACAGTACTCCATCTGCCAAGACGGAGACTGGTCCGCCAGACGAAAACCGGTGACTACAATCTGTGGTCATGAGTTTCATAAAGCATGTTTGCGAGCATGGATAGGAGAGCAAGCTAATTGTTCCAATTGTCGATGCGCGCTCACACAGCAAGATTTCATCGCGTATACCGGTGCGATCCCGAAGAGGTACCACACTAGTCAGACGAAGGAAGGTTTTTCGCAACAATCCTCACATCTTGAAGTGCTTCAACCGATACCTCCACCGGCAAGTCGCGAGTGCTTGTCCCCAGGGCTACGCTCAGTACCTAGATCCCAGAATAACTCAAGAAGAGATAGTTTGTCACCTGCACCTTCGGGGCAGGGACTCCTCGATACAGATCTCATTATATCTAGTCTTCGAAACCAGCTACAAACTTTGGTACATGCAGAGATTTCCCAAAGCATGAATGCTCTGCGTAACGAGATCACCGACGTCAGACAGCGAGTCTCTGCTGTGATTCAGCAGGCGGATGTTTCTCGTCCACCACCACCACCTTTTGGAGAACGTGCCCAAATGCCCAGATTTTTTTGGGCAAATCAGAGAGACCCGCGTAGTCGACACTCGTTCTCAGCTGACCAACACAGACCTTCATTTCCACCGGCTGCACCTTTCGTTCCTCAGGCACCTCTACCTCCAAGGCAACAAACTCAAAATTATTCCGGGCATAGACGCTCAGGCTGTCCTATCAGGAGATGGAACCTGTCGTATAATGGCAACTCCGAGCTATCAGTGGATGAGTTTATTTTTCGAGTCGAAGCACTCACTTACTCCGCTCTGGAAGGAGATTTTGAACTCCTCGCAAGGAACATGCTCCCGTTATTGACAGGACCAGCGAAGGATTGGTACTGGTCTCTATGAAGGCACAACCCTTTTCCAACTTGGGAATTTGTCAGGACTGGATTGTCTGTTGAATGGGGAATGCCCAAGGATGACTTGAAAATCCGAGTGCAGCTGATGTCAAGAAAGCAAAAGTCCGGAGAATCATTCTCTATATACAACCATCACCTAGTACTGCAGCGAGACCAATTACAGAGCTCCATGCAAGACCAAGAATTCTTGGAAATCGTCAAGTCCAATCTAATACCTGAGATTCAGTCAGTTAAGATCACTCGTCAATCAAATTTAATCTACGCGATTGCGCATTGCGACTGCTAATGGCTTAAACCCGTATCGACATCAGCGAGTGAATGAGATTGAGGAAGCAGCAGATTTCGGCCTTGACGTGCCCATGTTACCCCAAGGTGACAATAACCTACTATTATCAAGACTGTCTACAGGGGAGACAACAAGTGTTCTGCTATGGATGCGGACGCAAAAATGCCTTTAAACCAAATTGTAGGCACTGCTTGGCGAAAAACGGGAGACGGGTCGGGAATCCCACCACCTTTTCTCGACCAGTTTCGACGTCTCGAATGACAACAGCTCCTACAAATCTAGTCCAATCATTGAACAGGGAAGACGGTCCGCTCAATCACTAGACTGTCCGTTAATATCACTCAGTGACTCTGGTGATATCGACCATCCATATGACAGTCACACGGCTTTTAACAATTCTTTAGTAAAAGCAGGGAACTTGATTGACTTCTCTGCAGATCTTCAAGCTCCCGTTTCCACCTGTAAGGAGCCCATGACACTACTTCTCTGGAAGAGTCTTTAATTTTCGATGTTCTGATAAAACCGACAGCACTTTTTGCTGGCAATGTTACTGAGCAGGAGATTCGGCCTCCTGTCGTTTCTGTATTAAAACGGCCACCACGCTCTGTTATGACGAGTGGGCGTGAGCCTGTTTTATACCCGCTTACGCCTTATCATACGCGACTGCAAAACTACAATGCAGTACGAGACCGTATTTTCAGAGCTAGCTGAAATTATGTATTCTGACTTAAACAGTGGACAAAGAAATAAACGATCGACCGTTCGTTGGCGGGAATACTGTCGACGAATGAAACAGGAAAGAAAAAAATTGGCACATATTTCCGTGTCAATGCCAGATGACATTCGGCCGTATGCCGAAGTAAGACTGCTCGGGCGATCCGGGACTGAGTTACTTGATAGTGGTGCCACTGTCAGTATCCTGGGCCAAGGAGTCCTAGAGAAGCTTGCAGAAGCAGAGATTGAATGGAAGAGGTATCGGACACAGGTACAAGTAGCTAATGGTGCCATGACGACTGTTCATGGTCATGTGGACTTGGACATCACTTTCCGTGATAAGACCCACAACGTGCGTCTTTACGTGGATCCTGGACTCACACAGGAACAGACTTCTGGCGTCTATTTGGGTTGGCTCCAGATGTCCTGGGTATAGTTGCAGGAGTGACACCAAGTCTAATAGCTACCCCTGACACCGACTGCCATGTTCTTTCTGTTCAAGAGCACCTACGTCTAGAAGCGACTAAACAGCTCTTTCTTTCTTTCGCCTCGTTGGGCTTAGGAAAAACATCTCTTGTCAGTCTCTTGTCATTCGTGACTCCGGTAAAACAGAGGTTTTATCCGATTTCACCGGCAGTACAGAATTTGATGGATGCTGAATTGCGACAAATGCTATCGTTGGGTGTTATAGAGGAGAGCCAGGGTCCTTGGAGCTCTCCAGTTGTACTAGTGCGGAAGCCTGAAAAGGTACGGCTTTGTTTTTTACGCCAGGAAAGTCAACTTTGTTACCTAAGAAAGACGCCTATCCGCTGCTGCAGATAGAAGCGCTTCTGAGTCGACTTCCTCCTGCAAACTACATCACAAGCCTGGACCTCAAAGATGCATTCTGGCAGATCCCACTAGACACTGAGTCCAGAGGGAAGACCGCGTTTACAGTACTTGGTCATCCTCTCTATCACTACACCATGATGCCATTCGGCCTTTGCAATACTCCACAAACTATGTGCCGCCTCATGGATCTTCGTGAGAATGTCCTCGTCTACTTGGACGATTTATTGATTCTGTCATCAGATTTTGACTCTCATTTCACATTGCTAGCCCGTGTAGCGGATTGTTTGAGCAAAGCTGGCCTCACTATCAACGCTGAGAAGAGTAAGTTTTGCATTAAGGAGACTAAATACTTGGGTTTTATTGTCGGGAAAGGAGGAATCAGGACTGACCCAGATAAGATCTCAGCCATAGTTGACTATCCGTCACCTAAAATTGTTCAGCAAGCCCGACGCCTACTAGGTATGGCGGGATGGTACCGTCGATTCATTCCGAACTATGCTGATTTACCTGCCTCCATAAATGACACTTTGAAGTATCCTAGTCAGTTCCAATGGACACCTGAAGCCCAGAAGTCTCTGGAAATGCTAAAACAAAAACTTACCTCTGCTCCGTTATTAGTGAGTCCAGATTTCACCAGGCCGTTCATTATACAGTGCGATGCGAGCCAACATGGTATTGGTAGAATGCTGCTTCAACTAGATGACGATGGCCACGAGAAGCCAATAGCCTACTTCTCGAAAAAGTTGAACTCAGCACAACGAAATTATACAGTCACAGAGCAGGAATTTCTAGGTGCAATCTTAAGTGTACAGAATTTCCGGCCCTTCATAGAACTTATGCCGTTTAAGATAGTGACTGATCATGCGAGCTTGAAGTGGCTGATGTCTCAAAAGGACCTCGGCGGTAGACTTGGAGTTTGAAGCTTTAAGGTTTCGACTTCACCATCGAGCACCGAAAAGGAAGCCTGAATGTCGTTCCTGATGCGCTGTCACGAATTCATTGTGACAGCTTGTCAACACCTGAAGATCCTGGCCCGGAAATTGACCTTAGTTCTTCCTAATATGAATATGAGTTGCTGAGGCATAAGGATAAAACATCTTCTGGCAAACTACCAGATCTTTGCGTCAGGGATGGCTTCGTTTATATAGCTTGGAAGCTTTGGAATCCACGAGGGCTTGCCTCCGACGTTATTTCAAGAGCGCATGATCCGCCACTAGCTTCTCACGGAGGTATAGGGAAAACACTGGAACGTTTAAGAAGACAGTTGTACTGGCCACGAATGACAGTTAATGTCAGAAACTGCGTAAGCGCCTGTGACGTATGTAAAGAAACCAAGGCCCCCAATACTATTCATAGACCACCTATGGGAGTCCAGTCTGTGACAGAAAGACCATGGAAAAAGCTGTACATTAACTTTCTAGGTCCATATCCTCGGTCAGTCAAAGAAAATGTCTGCATGTTCTTGAACACTTTTCCAAGTTCCCGATTCTCAATTCGATGAAAAAGGCGTCTACTCTCAATGTGTGTCAGTTCATCGAGACTGAAATATTTCATGTGCTCGGAGTTCCGGGAACTATAGTTACTGACAATGGAGTCCAGTTTTGCTCGGCTCAGTTCGAAAGATTACTGGAAAAGTATGGGGTGAAACACTTGCGAACGGCAGTTTACTCGCCGCAAGCAAACGCCTCAGAGCGAGTGAACAGGTCTCTGTTGTCAGGGATTAGGGCATATATCCGGAAAGAACATACCAAGTGGGATGAGAAGCTAAGCCAGATAGCGAGCTCCCTCAGGAGCTCTTTCCACCAAGCAACTGGTTTCTCTCCCTACCGAACACTCTTTGGTCAACAGATGATTGACCATACAAGCTATGGAATAGGAGCTTAAGGAGCCTTGGAACTCTTAATAATCCTCTGAGGGTAGATGCTGAAATAAATTGAGATTGGTCCGAGCGAGAGTGCAGGAGAACTTAAACTATGCGTTTGAACAGGGTTCAAAAGCTCACAATCGCAGAGCGAAGCCTGTTAATTTCAAAGAGGGTCAAGAAGTATTCAGACGGAATTTTGCCCAAAGCAATTTCCATCAGCAGACTAGTGCTAAACTAGGACGTAAATTTGGTAAGTGTCGAATTAAAGCAAGAAAAGGAAACTCTCTCTACGAGCTTTAAGATCTGCAGGGAAGAACGTTAGGAGTTTATCATGCCAAAGACATCAGGCCGTGATACCCAGATTCTCTGACACGTCATCCGGCAATTGTCATTTTCAATCCTGGTAGCCCTAATAAGGCATCCAGCCAGCTTCACTGGAAAACTACAGGATGCCAATGCGCCGCCTAGGACATTCCCAGCCTAGCGGTCGGCATTCCTTTTTGGACAATAGAGCTTTTTTTTCCCAATCCATAGTCTGATAACGTTTCAGAACCCATCCTATATGGTAACCCTACGGCAAACCATCTGCCGGAATTCCACTTGTATAATGCCTGCATATTTAAGGAAAAAGACCGGTACTCCAACGACGCCTCGAACAAGCGTCGTTCGGAGATCAAAGTGAGATATTAGAGCAGGGGAAGCTCTGCGATCAATTGGTTAGGTTACTGACCGCGGGGTTCCCTCGGTTCATCGCGATGAAGGAAGGCAGAGGAGTACTGGCCGACTGGATTTTTTGGGTTACTGGTTTGTCAGGGCACCTCTGGCTTCTGACACGGAGGACGATGTCGAGGTCTGATCTGGCGGGACTTCAGGGATGTGCCTTCGATTCGTCATCTGTCGAGTACATCAGACTGTCTTGGACAATCCGTAGCAGCCGCCTAGCCTGAGTAATGAGAAATGCTTTCATGGGTCGAGCCACACATTGGGCGCCCGCATCGATGAGGCCTATGTTTAAGACCGGCTAGCTCAGTCGACCATTTTTCAGCGTTGTCTGAACCACGGGTGGTCTAGACCACCCTGCCCTGTTATTGTCGTAGCGTATTGCATGTAGCAATATGCTACACTGAACTAAGTACACGTCTACGCGACCCGTAGCAGCATGAGGTGGGCGCGGACTGTATCCTATATGGATGGAGAGCTATACGCGCCGAACGCACCCAAAAAAGAAAAAAAGAAAGAAGAAGAAGGCAGAATTGAAGTAAATTTGGGGAGTGGAAAAGAGGGTAAATACGTTTGGAAAAAATAAAAAAAAAAAATACGGTGCTAAAAATATCATCCGGCCTGTGAGATTGTGATTTCCTTTAGTAGAAGGCGATCCATGGTATTTTTCAAGCACGCGATACGTTGTGAAGCTTCATTCCACATGAGTGGCTACAATTTTACAAAAGAAAACTAGTATATCTACCACACCACATAATTCACGTTGTCTCAACGATCTGGGGTTTTCTTGTCAACAACTGGAATATTGGGCAGACAGCATCTGGCGTTCAAAAATTTTAAAAGTAATTATAAACACTTACTGCAAGTTTGAGGTTATTGCGAATTATTGCAATCTTACGAGGTTTTGGTGAAGCAAATGATTCCTTAATAACTTACTACGAGCTGCTACTAGTCTAGGAATTTATGGTTAATTCACCCTAGCATACGAGTGAGATTTGTGACTTCGAGTCCGGCCTGGAGAATTGATGATTTCATGCTTCCCCAACTGGCTGGAAGTTATCCACATTTTGAAGATTTTGATCCTGATTAGGCTTCCATCCACCAATTGGATTCATGAGAGTGAGACCGAAGGCTCACCACTTCCATGTCATCACTGTTAGTCCTTATCTTGCTGAGAAAGTAGTTTCAAGACCGACCCAGAAGGTTAAACGAAGTCCATCAGTTCAGTGATACTGTTTATGTAAAATAATTGTGCAGAGAATCAGCTAGCTCCAGAATTAACTCAGTCTAATGTTAGATTCAGCATCTTTTTTTAAAAAATTTTATTTTCGAACATAAATAAATCCATCACATGGATTAGTTCCTTTCATTGTTTGAACAGTGGCACAGCGGGGCATCCACGGAGGCGCCTCTGCGGGGGATCCGAAACAACATGAAACAAATGTAAGTTGGTGCTTTTTACTAATCTTGTTTGAAAATATTGGTTTATATATTTAGTCATAATTATGCATATTGAAACATTGAATTGAGTATTACATTCGTTCTTATACAGGGTGTTTCCCCTTAGGAGGTCCATAGAGCGGGAGGTGATAGTACTCACCTAGACGAACCAAAAATTGTATGGCAGGTGGGGGGGGCAATATCAACCGTTTAGGAGTTACAGGGTGATTCATAAAAAAAGCTAGGTTTTTACAAAACACCCTGTATCTTAAAAACTACAGGGCGTATGGTCATAGTTAAGGGCTCACTGTATGCAGAACTTCATGGCCTTTCCAACGACAGCTCAACCAGCCCCGTACCCCTCTCCCCTCAGAAAGTCTAAACTAAAAATTTCGGATTTTCTTTCCTTTTTTTTTACTTTGACCTCTATTATTTTTGCAAAATGGTCGTTAACATAACTTTTTTTTATAAAAACTGTAAACTGTGGAGCCTCCTCTTTAATTTGACCTATTACACCCTATGTGTTAACTGTAGCCGTTAAACAGTTATTAACTCATAACCTATTCCGGTCACACCGAAATTAGACGATATTTTTTAAAATTACGTACTAAGGGAACAAATTATCGTTGAGGATAGGTTTGAAAATAGGTTTGAGAATAAGTTTAGAGCTAATAACTCTTTAACGGATACAGATAGCACATAGGATATAATAGGTCAAATTAAAGAGGAGGCTCCACAGTTTACAGTTTTTATAAAAAAAAGTTATGTTAACGACCTTTTTGCAAAAATAATAGAGGTCAAAGTAAAAAAAAAGGAAAGAAAATCCGAAATTTTTAGTTTAGACCTTCATAACATCTGAGGGGAGAGGGGCACGGGGCTGGTTGAGCTGTCGTTGGAAAGGCCATGAAGTTCTGCATACAGTGAGCCCTTAACTGTGACCATACGCCCTGTAGTTTTTAAGATACAGGGTGTTTTGTAAAAACCTAGCTTTTTTTATGAATCACCCTGTAACTCCTAAACGGTTGATATTGCCCCCCCCCCCACCTGCCATACAATTTTTGGTTCGTCTAGGTGAGTACTATCACCTCCCGCTCTGTGGACCTCCTAAGGGGAAACACCCTGTATAGCGTTACGGAATAGTTAGTATCTAGGATAAGAGTGAACAAAGTTTTTAGATAGAGAAAAGTTGTCATTAGTATAAGGTACGACCAATGAAATAGTTTTCAGATAATTGCGAGACTGTGCGATGAATATTTAAATGAGGATAGGTATATATAACATTATATCTAACATTAATAACATAATACGGATAATTGAAATTCTAGATGTAACGATTTTTTGTTTTGTCATTAGTAAGGCCTAGGCATACTATAAACGTACGTGGTAATGGAGCGTACTTCCCATTAAGTTTCGGGAACTAGTACCAGTTGAGATTAATAGTTGAATGACATCGTAGTATTTCTAAAGAGGTTTATGATTATAGTTAGAAGATCTTTCTACACACGAAAGTGTATATAATCACATTGGATTAACTAGTCTTCTCATCAAGATTTAATTAAAGGATAAGAAACCTATGACTAATTAAGGTTAGTTTTAATGGATAGTAGCGTTTTCAAGTTTTCAAATTATACTCTGTATTATTGAAGAAAAGTCCTCTTGGTATAGGGAGCTAATTACCAGAGATCTTATTCTCATGCTTGTATAGTATTAACAGTCATGTACACAAGAATGTCAAATCCATTAGACTGAAGAATTTTTATAACGTGAAGATGCCTTAAGTTTTATTTTCCCTCTCACTCTCCCGGAGCCCTCTCCAGGATGAAAGTCGAATACGTTCGCTCCTCCACTCATACTCTTTTCAGGTCATCACAGGGATACTGTAATATATAGCCCGCAGTATCGCAATGTGGTTGGGGAAATGGCTTTGGAAGCCAAACATCTGCGCTTACAATTATACATATATACCTATATATAGTAGTTATATCGATGCTCATTGAATTAGATATCTTTGCTTTGCACATCACATTCACTCCATGTTTGTGGGTTTGCACTTAAGGCCTTAAATAGCTAATAAGTACGTTGAATGTGGTGCTTTAGATAAAATTACATAATTATGATCTACAATATATATCGATGACGACTAATTAGTTTAAGTGCGTAATCTAAAGAAAAGTTTGAGTCATTTTTTTGAGAAAGGATTTCATTAGTTCGGTGTCAGACCATTCGAATAAATTTTTTCAAAGTATTAAGAAATCATACAGTTTGAGAATTCCTATAGTTTGAAGAGGTACGTTCATGAGAGAAAAGGAAGATTCAATTACTAGAGAGTAAAAATTTACCTATATACATGTATCTATATATGTCATGTGCATAATAATAGGCTGTGTACATTAAGACAATGACAGTTTAAAAGTCTAGATTATGTTTAGTATTTCACTTTCATCTTGTTATCGAAGTACGTGTAAAATTCAGATGATAATACAAGCTTTTATACATCGTATTCTATTCCATCTTCTTATATACACATAGTTCGATAGACGAGCTACTTCCACAATATCAGGACAGGACTTTGATTTTTTTTCTAAATATCTCTATTTTTTTTTCACTTTAATCTTATTTGCTATATTATATTTTCTAAGGAGTGAATGTCGTTATGATTATTATATTAAAAATTCTGCGAAAACAAGGCAGGCCATCGGCGATGCAACCGTATGACAATTAAATACATCGGTGTGATTTCTCGATCAAATGACATATATTATATATATATATACGTATACATGTATCGGTATTACTAGTATTATTATTCTTAATACTCCTTTTAATTAATGTAATAAAATTAAACAGTAAACGCGGAATATATTACGTCTAAGACAGTTTGAACATTCAGAAATTTTATACTTCAAAATATATGCAAAACAAGGAACTTTTATAACGTAATCATGCAGTGAACGCTTTTATTTTTCCTTCTCACTATCCTGGAGCCCTCTCGTATGAAGGTCGTTTAGGTTCGCTCGTTTATTCTCTCTTTACAGGTCAATTAGGGACTCTGAATAATTATGCCCCTCAGAGTCAGATGGGAGGATGGGGCCGGCAAAGAAGGCAAAACATCTGCGCCTTCGATTGTATATAGGTAGGTGACGTAAGGGTCTCTTCAGGACCGAATGTGTGCCGGCTTTTGTTTAGTAGACACGAATTTTTTTTGATTATGGCTGACGGCAGCGGGAGGTTTTTCGTGGAACCTCCCCACACTCTCCGCCAATGAGCCGAGGCGAGCTAGCGTGCCGCCCTGCAGTGAACGCTGTACGTCGAGTGATCTGTCAGCTCCTGCTGACAGTCTGGACTTTACGTCCGATGTCCATCACTCACTATAGTTACATAACACAGTACATTAATCTTTTTGTTTTTAGTGACAGATTCTTGTTATAAAACAGGGAGCTAACGGAGAAGAAGGCTCTCTTGGCCTTTTTAATAGCTTCTCTCGCGTGAAAATTACATTTAAGTCGTTTTTTTTCCTTCAGGAGTATTGTATTCCTATCTAGTTTGATTTCTATTTCCCTGCTACGCTTTATTGTACCAGATGAGGCCCTAGAGAAGGCGTTGCGAAAGCATATTGCTTCTGACTTGTCAGGTTTGATCTTAATTCCCCACGATTTATAATATTTATTTATTGTGGTAAGATGTACTTCTACCTGCCTGGCCGCCACTTTCGGGTTTTTATGTGCTGCATAGATAATCGTGTCATATGCGTATAATACTGCTCGGGCCATAAAGTTGGCCAGCACATCATGTGAAATGTGAGGGAAATCCAGTAAGAAGGTGTTGTACAATTTTGGGCCGGTCAGCGATCCCTGAGGAACTCCTGAATTAACTGGAATTGAACCTGAGGAGCTGCCATTCAGGTCCACCTTCAATGTTCTATTTGATAGAAAGCTTAGTATCCAGAGAGTTAGTCTCAGGGGAAAGTCATACGATATTAATTTAAAAATTAAGCCATCGTGCCAAACCGCATCAAAGGCCTTTTCCACATCTAGGAGAGCGGCCACGGTGGACCTGGACTCCCTCAGTTCCTTGACAACATCTGAGTGGATCTTCATAAGAGCATCGAGTGTTGAGTGCCCTTGTCTAAATTCAAACTGGTAGTCCGATATTACACCAGCCATAAGGTGGAAGTCGTCGTATTTTGTCTGCCATGACATGCTCAATGATCTTCCCTATGTTTGAAGGGAGAGAGATTGGTCGATAGTTTTTGACTTCAAAGGATTTGTTGTTCTTAAGGATCGGGATTAATTTCGCAGTCTTCCAGGAGGCCGGGAAGTAGCAATTATTGATGCAGTTATTGGCTATGATTGTCAAGAACTCTATCACACTATTAGGCATTTTCCTCAGGAAAATGTTTGGGAGACCGTCCGGTCCTGTGGAGCGTTTACCATTCATACGGATAACTATTTCTCTGAATTCATTAACAGTAATAAATTCTTCTATTTCTATGGAAGGTTCGATAGATACGTTGCTGTTTGTAAATGTTACTATGGAATCAATGAGGTTATCTTCATCAATCCTGGCCCTGTTCACCACCGCTGGATTATTTCGACAATATAAACCGATGAAGCGATCAACCCTAGCCTCGACATCTTCCCTTAACTTGGGACTATAGTCGGGTCTTTTCTTTTCGTACAATTTATTGTAGAATTCTACGAATAACTTTAGTTTGTCTTCATCATTCGTAATTTCTATACTATATCCTGACTAGTGAGTTTAAAGTCCCTATCCGATCTCTTTCTTCCCGACAGGGCATTTATTTGCTTGAAGGCATTCGGACCCGATTTGATCTTTAACAGTTGTTGACTGAATTTTTCGTTGAAGTGAATTCTCATTCTTTCGCTCAGTAGTTTCTTTAATACCTGGATCCTACCATCGATGATCTTGTAGTATCTATTTTCCCTATTGTGGTGTCTATCGTAAATCCGTTTACGTTTCTTTTCCCAAGCACGTTTCAATGAGATCGTATTACTAGTGTCCCGTGGGAGATTAGAGTATTTGTGATTGTCTTTTACTTCTATTTTACAGTATCTGTCGTGGATGTCGTTGAGTCCAGTGGTTGGGTTCGCGATCGAATGGTCTATTTCTGAGTTACTCAGGTTTATATTCATTGGGATATCCATGCCGTTCGCTAAACCATGGTAGTGACGGCAGGATAGCGTGGTCGGGGAACCTAATGTTCATTGTGACTTCGTAGTGATCAGAAAAGGACGAACAAGTAATACAGTTAAAGTTATTATTGGAATTATTCAGCAGGTGGCTAGATATGATATACAAGTCAGGAACTGATCCACTACCAGGGAATGGGGGGGGGGGGGTATTAGGTGATATCGGTGTGAGTTCGATATCATTTGCGCCGTTCTCCAGCCAATTGACCAATACACGGCCACCGTTGCTGGTGGCGGTGTCCCCAAAGCTGGGGTGTCTCAAGTTGAAGGCCCCTGCCAGTATCACGGCATCAAAAACACTATATAGTTGTGAAATCTTATTGAGGTCTTGAATGTACGAATCTGTAGCATAGTTACTAGGGACGTATAGACTGCCTAAGAGAATATTTTGTATACTATTGTCATTATTATTCTTAAATTCCATTTTCGCGAAGCAAGACGCCATTGCCAAACTGGTTGAGAGCCTTTTCACCCTGAATTCTTTTCTGACTATTATGCCAGTGCCCTGCTTGGCATTGGATCTTATGAAATTATATTTAGAGAAACTCACTTGATGTCTGGACTTTAACTTTGTTTCGGTAATAAATGCTTTGTCGATTCCCTGTGAAACCAACATATCACTCATCTCCACACCATACGGCCCTTAGCTAAGAGGCTTAAAGCGTTTAAATTTAAGAATTTAATTTCTCTCTCCATTTCTGGATAAGTGTATCATGAATTCAATAAAGGCAGCAATTTTTTGCTCTCTTGGTAAATTTTTGATAATGGAAACGAAGTTGTGGACTTCTTTATATAGTGTTCCCATAGTCACTCCGAAGAAATCCATTGATAAGTCATTTAACAATCCCATTTGATTGGTGATATTAGTGGGATTATTGTTATTCCATCCAGGTGTATTGTAAGTAGTATAGTTTACATTATTAACTGGAGGTGAGTGAGGAATCACTATTTCTGTTTCGACTTTTCCAATGCTCGCAGTTGTCACACTGTGGTGCATTGTTGTGAGGTTCTTGCGGGACGGAGCCTCTGTTTCTCTTTCCTGAGGACTGATTTTTCCCCGGGAGGCGGGGAAAATGAATGTCATTTTTAAATTGGGAAGCGAATGAGGTACCCTTCTTCACAAAGGGTTCCTAAATTTTTTTTTAAATGTATTCCTTCTCTTGTTTAGGGGCGTTTTTGTTCTGTAGAATTTTTTACTTTCTTTCTCTCAAGAATTTTTTGTAAAAAACACAGCCTTTGTAATTGGCAGGATGACCCTCTTGCCCGCAATTGGAACACGTGTGCTTGTCGACTCCTATAACCACCGGACATTGACCCAGCTCATGTTGTCCCGTACATTTGACCCATTTATATTTGCGACCGCACATTTTGGCAGTTTTTGCATTGGATCGGACGTCCTAGTACTATATTTGTTTTTATGAGTAAAGAAATGTCCTGTCCGGGGGCAATATATACTAATAGGTTAGCTAATATTCGCCTTTCCTTGATTGACTTGGCCGTAGCCACTCGTTTAGTTCCTAGGAACTCTATGTTAGGGAAGATGTATTGAAGTTCAGCCAGAAGATCCTCGTCGCTATAGGAGCGATGGATACCTTTGACCACTAAGGTTATAGGGCTTTCTTCCCTGGGAGTGTACGTATAGTACTCTATATGGAATCTAGTTAACAATTCCGTGAGAGCTTCTCTAGCTTCACGGTCGTGCACATATATGCTAATTTTAGTTTCAGCAAGTACTTTTACTTTGTGTGGCATGTCTACCGAATTTCAGATTTCTCTTAGTTTTTTCAGACCACAACCATAAGTAATGATTGGAGGTAGGAATTTAATTTTTTGAATACTGTTTATATTCTTATTACATTGAGGCCTACAGCCATCACTGCCGACACCGCTCACCTTAGGTCCGCCAGGGCTCTTATTTATATGTCTACTCGACATTACTATTTTCCAATTCGTTTTCCGATGCTGAGTTTAAATCTAATTGTAAATCATGCGTGTTGTTTGTATTATTATTGTTTAAGGCATTGCCCTCGTAAGAACTGTCATCGTACCCCCTAGGCTTATTCAAATTAATCATTTGTATAACTACTATTGCTGTCTTGAGACTGAATTATTTTCGGATCAACATCACTAATTATTTCTATATTTGCCGCGTTTGAGTCTAATTGTAATTGGCAATGTACTTGTGAATCTACACACTTATTTTTATCTTTTAATTTATCAAGTTCTTTATAACTACGTTCATTTTTATTAAAATTTGACAATGAGTGGTACCTGTTTGTTTGATTTTTTTTTAACCGGTCCCTCGTCGTTTCCGGGGTTTTCCAAATGCCTGTTAGAGGCCGATTTGTGACGAGGAGTTATCCACTCTGTCTCTAAGGTGTCCATGTTAATAGTACGAGAAATTGCTGATGTAATGGATGTCATAGTTTGTGTTTCAGGACCGACAGGGTCCATGTTTAGTGATTCTTTTGATGCTGACGAAGCAGTCCATACATTTCCGAACATAGCTGCGTCAGTGTTTCCTGATTATTTGCCCAATTTCTTCTTATTACCGTTTTTTATTTTCCGATTACCTGTCCTATAGGATAAAGCAGAAATATTTGGCTTTTTAGATTTAATTTTTGTACTTAACTTATGTATATCCCCCCAGCCACTGTAGTAGCTGTTGGCTGGGGGGTAATTTCGAGGGCTCCAGAGCGAGCGCCGGATGCCGTAGAGCTTGAGACGTAGCTTGATATTATAGATATGGCGTACGTGACCGTGATCATGGTACTGGAGTATGGAATTTGGTTAATCACGCTAATTGCTGCTGTGTTGTTGCTGATGGCTTGGTTAATGGCGTACTCATAGTAGGTTCCGGCGCCAGAGTTAACTGCAATATCCCTTTTGGGATTGCCTTCATTGTTTGTCAAGGGACTTTCCCTGATCAGCTTATTAATGTATGTAGGGTGCCCTGAAGAGGTGGGACACCCGAAATTTATTAGTACATTGGCCGCTTCCAGATTGGAAATTACATCCGATTTACCACCTGGAGTATTTTCCGCCATTTTCTGTAATATCTGTATTTCTTATAGTGTATGCGTGTACGATACAAGCTTGAAAGCTTAAAATTAATAAAGATGGCGTCGTTAGAGATGGCGTCCCCACGCGCCCAACTCAACAGGTCCAGCGTTTATGCCGCAAGACACAAAGTTTCTTTTGGTTTTTTTTATCACGATTTTCCTCGATATCACTACTTCCGTCGATATCCTTAAATCTGGAGATCTATTTTTATTTTTATTTCCCCACTTCACTTTTTCACAAACGAGTGGGAAAGTTATTAATTATCTTCCTCCACTTCCCTTATGCAATTCTAAGGTAAAATTCTTTAATATAATAGTAAAATGTTGAACGTTCAAATCACTTCAAGTTGGAACTAATTTAGGTTTAAATATTTGAATGATTGAATACTGCCCTGTAATTACTCGAAATTTTTATTTTTAAAACAATAGACACGTCAACCTCTCACACCTCTTATTTTTATTCTATAGGAAAATGACAATATGCTCAGTCTATTGTTATAAGTCAGCGCATGGGAAGTGGAACAAATTGTATTTAGCTTTTTTTTCGTGCAGGAATAATTTTTTTTGTCAATTTGCTCCTTTTCCTCTATTACAAGTTTGTGCATGTTGTAAGTTTTCTTTCTTCCACTTTAGATTTACATAGGAACCTTTGAATTAAAAATTGATTATAGAAGCATCCTACTTATGTTACAGTTTTGACAGGACTTTTTTACTGTATGAATATACCTTAGATTATATAGCAAAAAGATAGGCTATGCTGTGTAAAATTCGTATAGTGACTACCTTTTTTTGTATGCACGACGGGTGGGGGGGGGGGGGAATAACAAGAGGGCTGGGTTATTTATTTGTTGTCAGTTCGACATTTCTAACTTTATTTGAATTTACAAAAAATAGTCAGGTGGTGTTTTTAGTGATTTTTCTTAAAGAAGTGATAAAAAGTAGTGAAGTATCTGTGTGAGAGATTTTATGTAATTGAGACTCCGGAGGCTTGAGCTATGGTGAAGAAGTGCGCTGTGCTTTGCTGCAGAAAGAACCCTAGTTATTGCCATAGGAAATGATTTTTAAGCAAGTTTAACTGCTTCAATAATAAATAATAGTGTTTCAAATAAATTATAAGTGAAATAGTTATAAAAATTAACAGCCGTGGCAATAAAATTGAACATTTTCCAATGCCGGTTTGTTTGTTTATAATTGAATTGTCATTGTAAGTTGACGGAGGGTTTAGGGTTATTTATATGATGTCAGCCATACAAAGGCAACGACAAAAAATATCATCAGAAAATAAATGGGGCACTAGGAAAGTTCAAACAATTATAAAATTATAAATTAATTTAAAAATTTTTCGGTGTAATCTCTTCTATTGAATTTATTCAATACTTAATAAAGTTTCAACCACTGAATTATGTGCCCGCTCTGAAAATATCGAAGTTTACTACTTCTATTACTAAAATGAACATTATGTTATATCGATACGGTTCTATTACATGAAGAAAAATGCTTAAATTTTTCTTCCTCATAGCCTATCCTTTTTGCTATATAATCTAAGGAATACTGTGGAATTGGTCTTACAATTTTTTTTTTATCTTAAGCCTAGTATCGAGTTCGAGTGACATTTCGATATAAATTTTAGCGCTGGTAAAATCGCAAGCAAAAATTTTACTAGTGCAGTACGGAGTTCACTGGTAAAAAATGAATATTTCTCTATTTTAAGATAGATGGCGCCTTGTATGTGTCCACTTATTTTACTGAACATTTTAATGCACGGAGCATTAAAATGCTGGTAAAATTATGACATTTTCTGTTCCTATGACAATTTTCAGATTGTTTTTGTGAATTTATTGAAGGATTTAATTTTAATTGAAATTTTTAGATTGTTTTGTTAATTTATTGGAGGATTGAATTTCTCTTATCAATTTTCAGATTAATTAAGTCCACGTTTAGTTGTAAATTGTAAAAACGTTTATCTATAACTTTATAAACAATTTGAAGTTTTTCACCGATAAAATTTTTAAACATGTCACAGTTTTCTCGAAATTAATCAACGTCAAAATTTTACCAGCGATTTTAATGTGAAAAATTTGGAGACCGCGTTAAATTTTACTTCGCCCGAACTCGATACTAGGCTTTACTTGTTATCTACAAATTTTGAAATAATATTGATAAATAAAATAGCAAATAATTCTGAAAATACCGCTCGACAAAAACTCACAAGATCACTTGGTTACCGTGTACCTAATTTTGCCAGAACAACTCACTTCCGTTTTGCGGAATCGGAACAAAGTGGTATACAAAAAATTTTATGAACACGCAACTAATAGTTGTGGAATCCGGCCCCTGGAGCTGCTATTATTTCCATTAATTTTTTAAATGTCATTTTGAAACAAGTTTTAAAGAGTCATATCCTAAACTAAAAACAAAGAAACTAAACACTTGATCCATTTCAAGAATGACCTTGACAGTGGACATTCAGAAGAACATATTGCGTTCTTTAAATAGCGACGAAAAATAATTTATTTCGCCAGCAGCCAGCGAATTTCTTAAACAATAACCGGTTTTCATATTTTTATTCACTTTATTTAGGTTTCCATAAAAACATAAGCTTTATTCGTTTCCATCACAATATTATAAATGAAAAAATGTATGTGAATATAAAACAATTCTAGAACTTTCAAAAAAAAGTAATTTGTACAGGAAATCAGAATTTCTCTCCCATAGGTTTGATAGTCAGTTCATGAATCTACACATAGAAGTTAAAAAGGTAAATATTCAAGAGAAAAGAAATAGACAAGCTTTGATATTTACCTGTACATGGGGCGGGGTTCCTATTACGTACAGAATTGCATCAGAGACATCTTCAGCTTTTAAAAATGGAAACAACGCTTTAACAGCTTCTTCGATATCAACTGGGAAGATCTCAGTCAAAACTGCTCCAGGACTTATACTCTGTAAAAAGTTTACTTTTACACAAACAAATTGTACAGTTCAGTCTGTCTGACTAAAGCTTGAATTTAAAAGCTTACTGTGATTTTAATATTAGTTCCGGCCCTTAGAAATTCTTGTCGATAAGTTTCCGTCATCGCTGTAATAGCATGTTTTGATGCTGGATAAATATTGAAAGAGGGTAAATCATTGCCAAAATTTGGAACTTTATGTCCTGCAATACTGTTAATAATGATGATGTGCCCATCCACTTTTCGACGCTTCATCGAATTGAAAGCTTCTCGTGTGCAGTACATAACACCCATAACATTAGTGTCTATAATTTCTTTCATGTCTTTTGTATTATCCGGTTTAACTAATTCAGACACTCGAACGATCCCGGCGTTATTCACTAGCACATCAGGTCCTCCCAAATTTTTTTCAACCCATGTGAAAGCATTCTTAACTTGATCTTCTATTGAAACATCACATTTTAACGGATGCAAACAAGATTGTAATTCTTTTGGAAGATTATCACGAATTTCACGAATTCTTTCTTCTCTTCTGGCTAAGCCAACCACAATCATTCCAGCTTTCACAAGATCTTTTACAGTAGCAGCACCAATACCCGAACTTGCACCGGTCACAACCGCTACTTTATTCTTCCAGCGGTCCATTTTTAGAAATTTTTACTAAGCACCCAACGCATCCACACCGTTCCGAATCAATCACGAAACTGAATATTTCTGTATACTGATTACTGACTGAAGGTGTTTTATACACCACACAACACCACTCGTTTCAATAAAAATAAAATCACTTGATAAGAAACGGTATGGTTGGTTGTTTATTTGACTGACAACCAGTGTTGGGAGATCGTTGGTATTCTCCCATATTGTGGGAATTTCCGCCCTGAAAAAATTTAAAAAGGGAGAAGGGAATAATTTCGTCTCCCCGTTCAAAATTATGGGGGAAATCATACATCCGAGTGCAGAAAATATTTCCTTGAAATTGACACAAAACATTAAATTTTCCTGCGCGAAAATCTTTTCCAGGTTTACTAAAATTGTAATCGAGCACCCTTAATATAGAATTTAGAATTATTATGAAATTATCATTATGACATGGCAGACAGTAGATTGTGATTATAACGTAGCTAAAGCCGTATTGTATAAACAAGGAGATAGCTACATGAAACAAATATTTTGTTAATCTTAATCTTTTTTTTTGCTAATTCCAGTTCTGAGTTCCAAATCTACAAAAGTTAGACGATGAATGAAGAAATCTGCGCGTTTTTTATTTTAGTCCTAAGAGACTCGATCATTCCTTAGTTTACTTTCTAAATTCTTTTCATGGATTGTTTCTAAATTCTTTTTTGAGATGTTATGCTTTCCTCATTTCTCTACTAATATAGAACTGGTCACTGGAATTTTCAGTGTAATTACCATTTAACAACAATAAAAGATGAACTCTGCACAGACACCCTCTGAAATTCTTCATTCTTTTCGATTTTTTATTAGTTTATTACTTTTCTTTTTATTTTTATTATGTGTATACTGAGTTTCATTTTTGTTTACATTATAAATAATAAGGGAAATTTTCATAGAAATCTGTGGGAAAAGCTCCCAGTAACTTTTTTTTTGAGCAAATTTCGGTTGCAACAAACTCCTAGCACTGCTGACCAAAGTTTCGCTTCACATTCAACAGAGCGTTGCCACAGTATATTCTGTGGCGTTGCGGTGCAGTGCAGACACACACTGATCATATAATATAGACTGACAGTGCTGCCATACATACGGTAATTACCGTAGTTTCAAAGTATTGTAAAACCAATCTAGCCTACGGTTGAAGGAAATTACTTTGTAGGACACCCACGGTAATTTTAGAAGAAAACATTTCAGAGCAAAAAAATTGTTCATTCAATTCCCAACGTTAAGAAATTTAGTGAAGAGTAGGGCATCTAGTGGTAGATAGAGAAAAGTAGTTTTTAAGACTGCACCCTTGTGTATAAACTATCTAGTGATTGCGAAAATGCTTCCTTGTTATAATATCAGATGGCTTGTACTTGTACCATTTTAAACAGTTTTTGCTCACGCTCAGTCGCTAAAAAAGGCTCTGCAACTGAAGTATGGACAGGAGGTTCAAGGGTTAAGCCGTAAGAACAAACTCATTATATACAAAGGCTTGGTAGAACAATGCCTCGCTAGAGAATAAAATCCACGATGGCTTGACCTGATGTAGCGAAGGTCGAATTTTTTTCTTAGACATTTGCTGGAAATGTTTTCCTTAGAATTGCTACGCATTATTGGAGCCAGACAACGGGTGCTTGGTTGGGCCACTAACAATTTTTATGAGCGTAGCATTCATTTCTTTTTAGAAATTTACAGCAAATGTTTCAGCAGAATTTTTATTTAGTCTGGTGACTTCCCTACATCAGGTCGAGGCATGCATAGTGATTATAATATTGCATCGAGGCGTTGTTGGCATGTGTCGTGTGAACCATTGCGCCTCTACAATACAACAAGTAACTAAGTGAAACTTCGTTTCGCAATCCCTACACTCGATAGTTCTATACACAAGGACTGCTCTCTAGGGGGGAGATGTTACCCGGGGATGACACGAGATAGAGCAGCTTGCATGCAAACCTCCCTCCAACGCGATTTTTAACTTGACAGCAGAAGGCATTTCGGTTGATGCACTGACTTATAACAATGGACTGAGCGATTTGCTATTTCATGTGGTACAAAAAATATTGTGTTTCTGTATATCACCGATAGAGCACCCTTTAAAACGTTTACTACATAAAAATATGTAGAACTCAACCAATCAGATGAAATTTTACACCCGTAAATCGAATTAAATTAAAAAAAAAATTATTTTCTTTTGTCCAAATGATGTTTTAATCGCTTATAAGCACTCTTATAAGAAATTAAACTAATTCCGACTTTAATTTTCAAAAGTTATTCTTAACTGAATCCTGCGTATGGGCAAGAGAGACGGCGCATGGTAAACACTATCTTTACCTTATTCTTTCTGCAGTGATTGCATCTGCAGCCTACATAAAAACATCAAATGACATAAATAAACGTTCAGTAAGCAATATTTTGTGTTGGCAGCTCCAACTCTGCCATAGGGCGAAAGAGAGAACTGTAAAACTTGTACCATTCTTTCCTATAGGAAAATGGCCATACGCTCAGTCCATTGTTATAAGTGGTTATAAGTCAGTGGGTTGATGTCTTATTATCTTGCATTCTAGTTCATTTAAAAACTGGCATTGAGACGTAAAGTCTTGCGTATAGGCTGAACTACAATAAAAGTATACGTAAGTACATTTACTTACGTAAAGCAAACGCGCCCTTTAATTTAAGAGGCGTACACAAATTGACATTAACTCGTGTGAGGAGAACTTTCGTTAAGTTTAAATATCCGTATAGTGCGCTAAGAATCGCACATTCCGTAAGAACGCAATGTGTCCAAACAAATAAATTATTACTATATGATTACAAGTGCAATGTAAAAATTAAAATGGAATAAAAATGGTATTGCGAATTAATAGAAAACACAAATCTTCAATTAAATCAACTTCCACTTGTTAATTTTTTCACTTTTACCACATTTTAAAATTTAACCATTAAAATGTCATCCGGGCACTGCGAATTAATAGAAGGCACAAATATTCAATTACATCAACTTCCATTTAATAATTTTTTCAGTTTTACCAATTTTCAAAATTGAAAACATTAAATATCAAGATAATAATTCTTACGGAATGTGATATGTATATATTTAGGATAAAAATATCAATTTTTCGTAAGTAAACCTCAGTCTCGTTTAATTTCGTAAAGTTATTTACTTCTATTGTGGTTCAGCCTTATATTGGAAAATGATAGTAATAAAGGAAGTAGCAGAATATTAAAAAATCAAGGAAAAAGGAAGAAGAAGGGTTGGTAAATGATATAATGCAAATGATCCCAGAAAATCTCATTTTCTCAGAATAAATTTATTAAATTCTTTCAAGCATTTGTTTTCCGCCATCTTGAAAACTGTATAATATCAAATTACTATCACCTCAGCTGCCATGGTTTTTTATCATGCAAGTTCGCTGAAATCTGAGCTGCCAGCATGGCAGAAGAGGTTACACGTGCAAGAAGTATGGCAGTGCAGCTTGAATGAAGAATTCTTTTTACTGCCTAGTGTTGGTTAAGGTTTTTCACAGAAATCTTGTAATGATTCAAGAGTATTCTCGAAATTGAAATTATATGTTCACAAAAGATCTGGAGTAAATGATTCAACAATCTTTCATGGATATCTTGTGAGGTAGGACGTGGACATATTTTAATAATAGATTGTGCTAAGAATTTTGTCGGTAAATTCGAATTGAAAGTTATTTTGAAAATCAGTGGAAAGTGTTAAATGTGAGTTATTTGTCTAAATTAAAGATTTAATTAAAAAAAATTTAATTTTAAGAAATTAATAAAATGTTCAGGAATGGAGATAAAAACACCCCGAAGAAAATATGAAATGGACACAGCGTTTTCGAAAAGAGTCGCTTAAGCAGCACAAATTTAAAGATTGGATAAGCTCTGTTCCAAATGATGAGTACAAAGCTAGGTATAAATTATGTAACTTAGATTTTATTGCGAAATTAACAGTGATAAACGGCACGGGTCTTCAAAACAACAAAACAACATGACACAAAATGTGGTGGGAGCTTAACCAAAAACCATTTTGAGTTATTATCATATAAAGAAAAATGTTGAAGAGAAAAAACTTAATGTAAGTGTTGATAGAGCAGAGATAAAACTATGTTCCTTTTTTGTTGAACATAACATATCTTTTTTAGCAATGGATCATTTGTCTGATTTAGTTAACAGTAGCTTACTCAAATATCGCTTCTAAATATAAACTGAAGAGAGCTAAAACAAGTGCAATAATAAAAAATGTTATAGGCTCTAGTCATAAAGAAACTCTCGTTGAAAAGTAAAAAAAACTGAATTTAGTATTTTTTAGACGAATCAACTAATGTATCCAGTGCGAAGAAAACTTGTGTAGTTGTACGGTATTTTGCAAAAGATTCCGGAGTTATTAAAAGTGGTTCTTATAAACTTATAAGTGTTGATGAAAAGAATCAATTGTCTCATAATACCGTTTTATTTAATTCTATTTTAAATTCTTTTGTGTCGAAAAATATTTTAAAAGAAAATATGATCGGTCTTGGAAGTGACGATTGTAATTTAATTATGGGTAAGCATAACTCTGTCTCAGCTCGTTTGAAAGAAGCTTGTCGTGGTATTAAAATATTTAAATGTATATGCCATTCTTTGCATTTATGTGCTTCAGTTGCATGTAAAGCTTTTCCAAAAGACTGTGCGATATTAGCAAGGAATATACATAGCTATTTTCAGCAAAGCAGTAAAAGGCAAGCACTTTTAGTTGCTTTTCAATCCTACTATAATTTAGAGCCTCACAAAATTCTTCGACCCACACAAACAAGTTGGCGTTCTTTAGGTAATGTTGTACGCCTACTCATAGAAAATTTGAGCCGTATTGTAAGTGTTTTTTAGTCACCAAGGGCTCGTAGAGCACATACCAGTTGCCAAGGAATTTTTTGAAAAATTATCAGATCCGTCAACGAAACTATACTTCCTATTTCTGGACTGGACTCTACCCAAGTTCAATGAACTAAACTTGTACTTCAAGTCAACAACGTTTTTAGAAATATCACAACAATATATGAAACATTCTTATATTCATACAATAAAAGTTGGAAATATAGATCCTAACTTATAAGGAATGGTTTAGCCACTTGATAATATATATCTTCCTATAACGGGTGATTTAGAACTTGAGAAATATCAAAATGTTTTAAAAGATCTATTTGAAATGAAAGCTGTCGATTCAAAATTCAGTGCTTTAAATTTTACAGAATAAGTTGTACAGAAATTAAAAACTGATTTGAGTTTTAATAAACATTAATATTAATAATCCAGAAAGAGCTACTGATTTGCTTATTAGGGACGCGTATCATTCACTATATAATATATACAAACATTGCCCCAACGTTTACATGAATATTGATACCCAAGAATTAGACAATGAGTGGCGTAAGTTGTCATCATTCCCATTACCTCAAGAGCTGTAACAAGTAAGCTTACCCATTGATATATTATATTTTTCATTTTCATTTTTTATTATTTTCACTACCCCACTCGAATGTAGATTGTGAACGTATATTTTCTAAAATATTTCTCCTAAAGGCACTTTCACATCAAAAACCAGAATCGAAAAAATCTATACCGAAAAACTCAAATCATGGGAAATAGGGCAAACTAAAAATTTTTCTAATAAAATAGTATATTTATTTCAGATTTTTAAGAAAAACACAACTTTTATGTTTACCGACAGAATTCTTCGGGCGAAAAAGTTTTTCGGCCGATAAAACATAAAAGTGGTGTTTTTTTTAAAAATCTGAATTAAATATGACTATTTTCTCAGTAAAATTCTTAGTTTATTCTATTTTCCTGGATTTTATTAATCATTGGAGCAAAAATCTTGTTTTAAAGTGGAATAAATTGAGTTCTTCGGTTTACATTGTTCTGTTCTTGTTTTTGATGTGAAAGTGCATTAAAAACGAAATTTCGAAATGAATGAAATACTAACAGTATAAATGGCGCTGTTTTAGTTTCTGAAAGCGTAAAGTTGAGTGGATATGTTGATTTCGAGCCTACTGATCTCATGTACAAGAAAATTAAGAATAATATTTACAGTGATTGTGAAGATTTAGAAAAAGTTTTTTCAATAAACGAACAAAATAATTAGAATATCCAAAAGTAAGTTTTCTCCTAATATAGAGTAAATAATCCATAAAAATGTACTTGATCAACTGAATTAATAATTATATGTCATGTATATTTCTACTTCTGCATTCACTTGAGTGTTTATTAATAATTTATTCACAATAAAAATGTTTCCTTCAGTTATATAATATCTTATTACCCCTACGGTAAAAAGTTCGAAATAAAGTAGTCACAAATAATTTCTGGCAACGCTGCTGCTTAACTTTCTAAGGCCTGAATTACAATTACGACTGATCAGTCGACTACGACTTTGCCTAAATGGTAAATGCATGTGGCAAGATACAATTGCAACTTCGAATTCGACTGCGACTCCGGCTGAAATTAAACTTTGATCAAAGTGCAAAGTTGGTGTTCGCTGCGGCTAACTTCAGTTCAATCACAGAAGTCGGGATTTCTGGTTTGTTCAAGCAGTTGAAGCTTTAATTTAATTACAAATTTCACCTTAGCGTCGACTTCGACTTAAAATCAAGTCGCAGTCGACAGATAAGTCGTAATTGTAATTCACGCTTAATTCACGTGGGCATAAGTGCATATGTTAAAAAAAAGTTCTTTCGGTGTCAACATTAAAAAAAAAAAAACGTTGCTAAGTTGAAAAAGCGAGCACGCAGCTCGAAAAGTGATATTAATAAAACCTTTTGAATTTCTGCTGCGTATATCTAATGAATATATTGCCTTTGGTAAAACGGTTTTAATTAGTAATAACCCTAAATAATTAATTTAAAACATTTATTTCGACGAAACCACTTATTTATTTGTTGTTTACAGTGGTGTTTAGACCGAAAGAGTCAGCAATATAGAAATGAGCTCACTTTTAGCAGTATTTTCTATGAATGTAGTCAGTCAAAGCCATAGAAAAATACTCCCCCCCCCCCCCCCCCCCCCCAACCAAAACCCTCCAGTATACCGCCAAGCCTTGAAACAGAAATCTATGTATGCGTTGGGAGCCCGTTCTCAAAATGTTCTATATTGATACTTATGCAAAAGTGCCAAGCATTGACTTAATATTTGCTATAGAGCCTAAACTACTATCCATACAGCAAAATAGCTTTCTAGTAATTTACAGCTTGTTTCCTCACGTTCCCAAAGGCTACACTTACAATATACGGTACTTAACAAAATAATAAAATAGTTTTGATTACAAAGTAACCTTATCATTTTACGCTCAATAACTGTGTAATAATTGCATGCGGATGTGTAGCCGTTGTCCGGGTCTGTAGGCAGCTACATTCTATAATCACCCCAGCCCACGGCATGTCATGATGGTACAGCGTCATATATACAATTACTCAGCTGAGAGTTTTTGTTTGAGGAAGCGTAGTGATTTGATTAACATAATATTTTTAAATAATTTTGTTAGGAAAGGTATACAAATTTTATTTCGATTCGAAAGATAAGAAAGCAAGCTTAAGATTATCAGAACACAATTTTTCTGTATGAATAGTAGTTTAGGGCGAAAGAGCTATTCAAATCAAACTTTTGTCAGTTTTACATAAGAATACTGCAAATATTTTAAAATGTTAGGACTCCGTTGGCTTCATGGCTTGTGAAGTATTCTCGAGGGTTTTGCAAGAAATAAATGTTTTCAGACGAGTTTGATCCGATCAAGTCGTTATAATTTTTGATTTCAATCCACAAATCTTTTGTTGCCTTAGATTACCACTTTATATTTTTTTAAGTTACGAAGCGTTAAAACGGCAGTAAAATGTTTTGCTCAGCACTAATTTAATGCGCAAGCGTTTTGTCGGCGATTTGTCCCCTAAAAATATTCAAAAGCACTAAATTGGCTGAAAGCACTGATTTGGCAACTCTGAGTATGAGTACCCAGTAAAACTCACATACAAAAATATAATTAATTGGGTGAGCCGCTGAGCTTGAGGTCTGACGCTGGCTGAGGCGGACCGACCGTCTGAATCTGACCTTGACCCTGACGTCCTCATATATACCGAGAGTAAAATCTGGTCCTCTTGAGTGTTATTCTTTCATTGATTTCCCTTAAAAATAATAAATACAAATACTGAAATACTGGAACTTGTACCTACTACATTACTAAAAATATATAGGTATATACATATATATAGATATAAGGAGAGAGTTGGTCTTACATTAATCCGAAGAACAACGAACAAATTACTCATGATAGGTACCTACATATAATATTTGCAAAATATTTTCATTCACATTGAACTGTGTAGGTAGAATCAGCTAGCTATGGTTGCTAACTCGTGTAATAAATTCTTAAGCGGGAAACAGAATGCTACGGTTATCAGAGTTCATCAGTTCAGATTTCAATTTATCCGTATAGCTGATAATAGAATAAAATGAAATATGAGCTGATGAACGCTGATGGCCGTCGCATTGTGTTTCTCGCTTTACAGATCATTCTTGCGCGTAATTATTCACTACAAGATAATAACAGAAAATTAATTTTGTGAAAGAGACCAAGCTCTGCCCCATATTTTCTTCTTTGTTACTATTTCTTTCCACAATTGCAAATAAAGCTTAGTAATTATTTAATAATTATCCCATAATAAAAGCACTATGAAGTGAAATAATTTGGGTAATTTATGTAAAATGTACGTTTTGAAATACCTAGCAATATTACATAATATGTCTTACTATATTATACGACATGCAAACATCGAAAATTACATGACTTAAACTGAACATGCAATGTATATATCTTATTCGAACTATCCTTGTAATTTCGTTTCCGCAAAATAATTAACAAAAAGGTGTCTTACAAAAAAATCAAAACTGCTTTCACATAAATTCTGATCGGAATTCATATAAACGTAATGATTGAATTACGATTTAAACAAGGAAAAAAAAAGCAAATAAACAAAAACATTGTTACCAGCGTATCAGCAAGATAGATTTTACATTTGAGTAAGAGGATAAATAAAAAGTAATTAATACATAGTAAATAAATAAAAAAAACTACAGTTACAGCAATCCAGCTAATTTTAGAGGCTCGAGGAAGTTGTTTCCGACCATGATTGATGGTAGCTATTTTTATTAATATTGAGGCTGTTTTTAATATATATCCTTCGATAAAAGAACTGGCAAACATATATATAATATGGACTGCTTAACTTTCTATTTCACGTGGGCAAAAATGCTTGTTGTGTCAAAAAGAGCTCTTACGTCGGTCGGTGCCAACTTTGAAAAAATCATTGCCGGGAAGTTGGAAAAGTGAGCACGAAGCTCGAAAAGTGGTTTTAATAGAACCTTCGGAATTTCTTCTGCGTATCTAACACTGACTGGACTGAGCGTATTGCCATTTTCCTACGGGAAAGAATGGCACAAGTTTTATAGTTTTCTCTTACGCGCTATGGCAGAGTTGGAGCTACCAACACAAAATATCGCTTACTGAACGTTTTCTTATGCCTTTTGATGTTTTTGTCGGCTGCAGATGCAATCACCGCAGGAAGAATGTTATGTTAGTACTTTCGAGTGAGTATTCTTGAACGTGAAGCCCATCCTGTCAGCTTGATCTGACAGCTCACTCCCGTGATCAGCGATAGCACAGGGCGTCATGCTAGCACCTTGACTACTTCGGGAGAGTCATAGGGGGGTTAACCAAAAACCTTCCGCCGATCACGAACCATAATACAAAAGAATATTCATGCCTGACCTAAAAAAAAACTAGGCACACATCCAGCCCTGAAGGGGCCATTACACTACTTACCTTGATAATACTGAAGTCGCCGATGTGATGCCTTCGTGCCGTTGCCTCATCCACGCTTTGACATTGTGGGCATGATCTTACAATGTCCCTAATGATGGTAACCTGAGAGAAGGAGTAGCGGACCTATTTAACCATTATTCGGAGCGGGCTTCGGGCGAGTGAGGGAACAAAAAAAGTTATTGCATCATCACGTTTTAATGCAATTTATTGATCTACGTTCCCTTTAATTTTTGTAAGAACTTAGACTTTTTCAAGAAACCTTACACGCTACTTTTTGTCTTATCCATTTAAGAAATCAACATATCCGATAAAGCTAAGGTCAGTGCACAAAGCGAAATTCAATAGTAGATACTTATAACTACTCTACGATGCCTAATGCTGCTAGGTTTGTTTTTATATCTACCTACAAATGCAACAAGTAAACTATATGGCTCCTATCTCTAATTTAATTCCTATACTGATTGATGATTAGGTATATGTATGCATACTATACATACATATATATCAATCTTATTTCATAAGTCATTCGCCACCACTCACGACAGCCGCTAGTCATTTGTGCCCAGGCTTATTCAATACAACTAAAAATTCTCTGAGTTTCAAATTTATGGTATCGAATCAATCCGGCTCTGACTAACAAATCTGGCGACCTGAGTTTAATGAAGTGATCTTCTCTTGTAACACGAAACCACAGTCTTAAATAACATATCACGAAAAGCAAAATATAACATGTAGAAAAAAGCAATGTAATAATATAATTTAATTACGAATATACTTGATATACAAACTGGAAGCTAATAATAAAACGACTTACTCTGGATCCTGTCCCTCAAAGGAGCTCCCTGGAGGTGGTTTTGTTATTGCTAAAAAATGCTGAAACTTTACAAATTAAAGTTATGTGCTTTCCACTATCGAATATTTCATTGAGATTAAATTCCGGCGGGCTCGTGGGCCGTGTTAGCTTGAGCCTTTGGACTCGAATACGTCACATGTGCTTTGGTTTTTTTTTCTTTGAGGAGTCATGAATGGGTATCATTGATATTTTCTGCACGTATATATGTATATGTATGTGTATATATATTAGAATCAATTGGTGATCGAGGAGCATACCTAAATTACAATAATTTTATTAAAACAGGTTCAAAAAAATATTTCGCGACTTGAATAGTGATAGTGATATTGCAGGATGTCTATTGGGAACTTACAAAAAGGTAACATTATGTGTAACTCGGGGTGCCCCCGTCGGTCTTCGCTGTTGCTAATTGATTGTAGGTACTTCATCTAGGATGTGGATTTATCAGGCATTTCCTTTTCCTCCTTTCTTCACTGTCGTACTTGGTCAAGGACGAATCCCCTTGGGATGCCGTAAATGACCGAAATTTGTTTGTCTTATGCTAGGTTCTAATGGTCCTCCGTGATAGAAATAGAAACAAAAGAACTCTTGAAAACCTTTACAAACTTTCCAGCAGAAAATCCCGAATGACTCCGCTTCCAATATTTATGAATTATAATTCTCGAGGATGAATCGAGCCGTAATACCTTCCACCTGGATGACTCTTGATAATTTAAAATTAAAGGATAATACCTATAGGCGCGAGAAACGCTTCATTTATTAAACCTCACGATTATACCTCACAGCCTTTTCTCTCGTTGCTTTGATTCAACCAGATTAGTGCAGCTCTCCTGAATCCAGAAATTTCCTTCAGCAGCGGCTTTTATCCAACCTGAGGTGTGCGATATAGTATTTCACTTTCAATTTTACTTCGTATAAGCTCCATGTTTATGCTTAACTTTCTCTTTCTGTTATTACTTTCTGGATTCGTATGATTATGATCGATGTCGAAAAAATTTCAAGATTAAAAAAGGAGTGTCACTTATGTATCTCTCACACCGAATTGCCCTTTTAACTGTTGTATATATTTGTAACTGTCTAGCAGCCAGAGATGATTGTCCAACTTCACCGCAGCATTTCTCCGATGTCTTACCGTTCGATAACTGAGTTGAGTCAAATTCAAATCTGACACTTTTCAAAACTCGACCAGCTTGACCCCAGAGTCCCGCCAAAATAAAGCCAAACATCACCCAGGCTGGTCTACTGGAGACAACAAATAATGTATTGAAATTTACTGAAAAACGGAATCTAATGACTAACTTGCGGGTGCCATTAAAACGTTCACACTTACGACTTCAATCCACAGGGAAGGAGAAAGATGTTATATATCCAAAATGTACCTAAAAACCTAAAAAAAGAGTTTTAAAGTAAATATAGGTAAAATAAATTTTCATACATAGCCGAAAATCGGCAAATTTTCATATAAGCTAATCATGCTTAACACATGATTAGCTTATCTTCTAAATAGACGAAGCAATTGCGTCAGATTTCTTCACATTCTTTTAAAAACAAGGCGAAAAGTTTTCCCATAAAACGATTTGCGAAAAACAAAAGTTTCAATTTCACCCAAGTCGTTCTGCTCAAAAACTCCCACGACAAATATTGCATTCATTATTACTCACTCGAATGCGCACGCGATTGTGCGCTTTCTGATATTGAATTACTCACTCAGGAGTAATGAACAGTGAAAAAATTCGTATGCGCATTCGAGTGTCCGCTTTCTTATATTGAGTTACTCACTCATGTGCGTGAGAAGAATGCGCAAGAAAATCGCACACGACTCATGAGTATGTGCGGTTTGATCGCACACAATTTAATATGTACTCACTTGCATGTGCGCACTTGATAAAAATGAAAACAAAGGGTTAAAGTAGGAAAAGGTTGTAACATCCAAAAATTGCAAAAGGAAATCTTGGAGTGCAAAAAAAAATTGTAAAAGAATAGAGATATATGTGGTTGTTGAGTTCTCTAACGATTGTTTTTGGAAGAAGTTTGTATGAATAAGTCTAAAAAAGGAAAAGGAAAAAAATCGTGTATACAAACAGTGTAATACCAAGGTGGATTGTGAAAGTAAAGATAAATAAAAGTATGTGCACATGCAAAAAGGCATTTTGAATTATAGCAGCCTGATACTATAATGAGGTACGTAGCAAGGAGATCACATATCTATTACCGCTACAGCACGCCTTCCATAGACTTACCGACGCATCTCCACCATCCAAGATTCTTTCATAGCAAATTTGAAATTATATGAAAATCATTTAAATAATCCCGTCGGTCAATTCTTGCCTTTTTTTCAATATCGTTTCATTCCAAATCAAAGTATAAGTTATCGTAGGAAAAAAAATATCCTTTCAACAAAAAAACAACGTAAACAATTTTTTTTATTTTTCAGCAAAACGAGCACTTTGCATAGTAATAATAATCTTTTCCATAAGCAACAATCTTTAAATTGCTTTAAATCTTATTTTCCAGCAAAAACTAATATGTGGTTTCCTTCACAACCATTTTAATATTAATTTAATTTAATTTGTTTTCTTTTATATATTTTTCAGAATTAAAACTGAACTAATAATCTTATATATTTATTTTTTCTAGCAATAAACACTCAACTAATAATTTTATATATTTTTTTCCAGTCACAAGCAACAATATTTTCCGGCAATAAAAAATATTTGGTATATTTTTTTTATTAATTTAATTTATTATTTAATTTGTCTTATTTTTCATTCCAAATACAAAACTTGATTTTACTTCAATTTAATTCTTCACCAGAACCAGCAGAGCTGGACAAGTACCAAAGAAAAAATACTTAAGTACAAGTAGTACCGGAGGCCTGAGTACTTCAGCGTAAGTACAAGTACCGTATGTATGAAAAGTAGTTGTAACTAAGTCTATAAAAAGTACTGAGTACTTTTTCAAGTACATTTTAAAGTACTTTTTTAGAATCATTGTACGTTGGCAGTAATATAATGAAGTTTGTCGAGTTCATTTAATAGATATTAATAAATAAATACCTTTTGAAAACTATAATATGTATTGTAAACAGTGGCTACTATTTATATGTAGTTTTTTATAGTTTTCGCCGCTGCAGGTAGATTATAACTCTCTCATTGCTATACTCATAAAAATTATTAGAGGTCCGCCCAAGCACACCCATTATCGCCTCCAATAATGCATACCAATTCTGAGAAAAAAATCTCCAGTAAATTTCTAAGAAAAAATTTAGGCCTTCCCTACATCAAGTCGAGGCATCGTTGATTTTATATTGGAGAGAGGCATTGCTTGCTTACCCTTGGTTATGTCCATTGACGTATATAATATGGACTGCTTACTTTTCTATTTTACGTGGGCACAATTGCTTGTGTCATAAACAGTTCGTACGTCGGTGCCAACATTAAAAAAAAATCATTGGCGGGAAGTTGAAAAAGTGTACACGCAGCTCGGGAGGTGATTTTAATAAAACATTTAGATATTCTTCTGCGTATCTAATGAATATATTTTCTTTGGTAAAACAGTTTTTATCAGTAATAACCTTAAATGATTAATTTAAAATCATGTATTTCGACGAATCCACTATTTTATTTGTTTTCAGTTCTCTCTCAGTTGGTACTTGGTGCTTAGACCGAAAGAGTCACTCATCTACCGAAAGTTTGGAACTGTCTCCACTATACGAGATGTTCCATCTGCGTATAGGACTTCCTGATCGTCGTGACCATGAATTGCATTCTGATATGCCTGTACCTGAGGAATATCATTATTAGGCATCGATTCATGTGAACTACCTGGTCTTCGTTGGTTGCCTATCGCGGGATCTTCAGCATTTACTGGTCTGGGCAATTCTAATACGAGTCTTTGCTGTACCCTTTTGGCTGACCAGCCTCCATCCTGACAGATGGTTCAGGCAACTTTATTGGAATGTCTATCACCTGAGGTGGAGTTCGCATAGTAGCCATTGTCAGAAACTTACACAGTCAATAAAAAGTTAGGTATTATTGAAATCAGGATACCCTAATCCTTCTGATCCCCGAATTCAAAAGTCAAAAGAAATTCAATCGAGGTTGACAAAGACAATAAATTAGGATAAAGTTCGCTTATATAACTTCCACGATGAATATACTATTCCTTCAAGATTAATCGTCGAAGCCGTAATGAAGGTCGAGGTTTAACTCAAGTCAACAATCGTACCAGCAAAAATAAGCGAAAATAAATTGTAGTAAAATGATTCGATAAATCGTCACCCTACAGTATCAAAAATCTGGTTGTGAGCACAACTCAATCTATCATAAAAAGATAAAAATTCATAACAATTTCTCCTGAGATAAACTCCTTAAAAAAAAATTCACAAGATTCTGCTTAGCTAAACTCAAAATATGCAAAAACAATCCAAAAATCACGAAAGGTTTCTCCCGCACTCTCCAAGAGTCCAGTCCCAAAGACAATGGTCTCCCTGGTCCAATATCTCAAAAATTCAGGTCAAAAGTAAGTGATGTGGATGTGTGAAAAAAAAAAATTTGAGTTCTCAACGAAATCTCAGAGAGGTCTGGTTGGAGATGTCAAATACTGAAAATGCTGCTAGAGATTCTTCAGCCAGACAGCTCCAGATTACTGAAGGTCTCCAGCATTACTTTCATCCTCAAACAACTCTTTCCTTCCTCCTCGTTCGATCGCTAACCTTCCAGTCGAGCAAAGCCATGAATCTGGTCAACTAGTTAGCAAAATGCCAAAAAGTCGTCTCACAGGCTCATGTCCAGCCAGTCCACCAACAAAGACACGACTCCGTGAGAACAACAACGAAAAATACCGTGAGACCACCTGCCATTTCCATGGCTGAAGACCAGCGGGAAAGATCTGACAAAAAAATTCAAAAAAAAACTCCACAAACTGTTTAGACTTGAGGCCTGACCAAGGACAAACCTAAAGTCGAACTTCAGATGAAATCACAATAGCAAGAGCTTTACGTTAACTAAATCACAATTTGCAAAAACCTAAAATCGAGAAACCTTACTTTACCAAAAAAATCACAGAAACTTTACTTTAATCTCAAACTATATCATTTCAAGCTAGAAAAACGTTACTTTACTGAAAAATTCTGTAGATAATAAAACCAGTCAGACTCAGGTCTGTAACTTCCACTGGATATGAGACTTGAGATAAATCAACTAGCAAATGTCAGACGATCGTCTCACAGCAAATCTCAGTCCCCAGTAGAACTTACATTCAGACACCGAAAGTCCCTGAGGTGGCCCACGTTGGGCGCCATTTGTTATGGAACTATGCAGAGTGATGAGCTTGAACGTTAAGTCCTAACTACCAGCATGAGCCGACAGATCACTCGGCACGCTAGCTCACATCGGCTATGTGGGGGGGAGGGTCCACGGAAACCTGCCGCTATCACCTGCCATATACAAAAATTATCGTGCCTACACAAAAGAACAACCACCACATCTAGCCCTGAAGGGGCCCTTACATCACTTATCCGTTTCTTTCATAAAGGCGGAGATATTTGGCCTTCTGTCTGTTCGCTCCATCCTCCAGTCGACACTGCGGGCAGTAAATTAGTATTCAGTATCCCTTGTTATGGTCGTAGCGTATTGCATATAGCAATATGCTACACGTCCTGCAGCGCGTATGTCGGCTGCTGTCCATAGCGGACAATGTAAACGTACCCCGACCGAGAGTGATGCTGCACTCAAGCTGGAGGTCACGATCTTGCGAAAAAGAAGAAGAAGAATCCGAGCGGACGACAAGATAAGACCTCTTCTTGGTAGAAAGTTGTCAATACAGGACACGCGACTGATTAACGGAAGTGAATATTCGCAAATTTTCTTACTTTATCACACCCCCCCCCCCCCCCCCCCCCCCGAAAAAGGAGTAACATTAATAGTGCCAAAGCAAGAAGTTAGGAATTTAATTGGAAAAGCGGCAGGGTGTTGGGATTAATCTCGGCCACCTTGCTTATAAAACGATACGGAAGGAAATAAAATTCACGCTAGCGTGCCACATGTAAGTACAACGCAAATAAATAATTAAGAAATTACGATAGAATGGGCATCTGATAAATTCACCCTTTTCCCCTTTGCCTAATAAACAGGTAAAGAAGAGATATAGATTGCTTATATCGCCGACACCCTGCGGAGTGTTGCAGAGAGAAGAGCCTGTGAGGTGACAGGACATCCTCTGAGTAGAAAGAGGGAAATAAACCCAATAACAGTTCCATCGAATAAGCCTAAAAGGCTACAAGAGTCCTCACGTAGTCTGGGCGGATAGAAACGGTTCCAGGAAGGCCCCAGGAAGTCGCTGATGTTGCTAGCAAGGAGCGAAAGTGGATGATACCGATCCACGGGAAGTATTTTATCTCAATACATTTCTATATAGTAAGATTAAGTGTAATAAGCCCCACCACCGTGGAAATCTATACATATACGTATAACACGTGCATCAACTTGTCAAAAACTAGGTTAGGGCTTAGGCATTCGAGAGTTTTCTTGTTCTCGCATCATGTGAATCATTTGTATAAACGCTTACCAAAGATACGTCATTTTAAAGCTATCCAAGAGAAACATATCAGATCTCAACATGGATATCAATTCCTGTTAATCGAGCGGTACCAGTAATTTTAGTATTTTTTAGAACATGTTTATGTGTTTATATAGAAGTGAAGTAGATAACTCCTCCGATATAAGTGTGATGATATTAACTCTAATCCATAGGCGTATCAGCTAAACAATAGTGTTAGCACCTTTAGTATAGAAACGTGACCTAGGAGTTACTCATTAGTATCAGTACGTGATTCAATTAATGAACAATGAATTAACTTTATTTCCTAATTTATATCCATTAGTATACTCAAGCTTAATCAAAGTTATCCATATATGTATACCTGATGCGGACGTTGCGAGTCGCGAATGAGTCCAATTAATGACTCATGAGTTTTGTTAGCGTACCATATTAAAGGAAGATATTTTTTTGCAAATCTGAAAATCAGTAAGAGCTATCCAAGATGTGCCACCCTGAATTAGAGGAAAGGAGACGTTAAATAGTAAGAATTCTTGCGAGGAAAAACGAGAATTAAAAAGGAAATTTCTTAGATGATTAGGGATGAATCGGTACTTGTGCTTCCATAGAAGAAATTACCCGATCAGTTAGTACGTAGGGCGGATGAGGAAGACGACTCTTCCCTGTCCAAAGGATTTTCTTCCAACTTGATTCATTTCAGCATAGCCAACGGATTCCATCGCCTCCAGGGAGCTCCTTCGGGGATCGAATGAAGAGTAAGTCAAACTTAAATAAAACAAAAAAAAAAAAAAAAAAAAATGCAAACAAATTCTTTCGGGAACTCCCCCACACTCTCCGCCAACCTTAGCCGAGGTGCTAGCATGCCGCCCTGTGCTATCGCTGTCATCGAGTGATCTGTCAGCTCATGCTGACAGTTTGGACTTAACGTCCTGAACAATCACTCTCGCAACATACGCAACATAACACCCTTTATAATGACGACCTGTAAAAAGACAGCGAAAAGTGGACCTATTCAACCATTGCCTCTAGAGGGCTCCAGGAGAGGGAAAGGAGAAATAATAAAATCTTACGAAGCCATACGTTATACAGTTTCTTTTATCGAAATCCCTTTCTCTTCCTTACAACATTTTGCCATTCATGTGGCAATCATAATTCAACCTTGAGTACAATGACTCATGCTATCACCAACTAAATTTACAAAGCATACTCTATGGGTAACATATACACTGCATATATATATACATATATAAATTCTTGAGCCACAAAACGGGCCAAGTGGAATATCCTTTCCTTTACAGCAACAGATTTTCCTTTATTTTTCTTAATTTCCTTTTTTATTACTCGAAAGGACTCTGTGAACTGCTTTATTATTACTATAAATGCAAAGGACGTGATGCTTGCATGAAACTTGACATAGGGCAATATAAAGAAATTTCAAAAGTAAAACTTAAACTAGAACAATTCTACAATTAGCTAACGATAGAGGTCGCCAAAAGGCCTGTAACCATAAACGGTTCACCCAACTATAATGCTTTCTCCTGAAGGTCACAGCAAAAGTGAAGACAGGAGCCTTTGAAACCACTCTTCAATGAAGTCTGTATGACTACCGCTTTTGGTCGTCAGTTTGAATTGCCAGAAAAAATTCAAAAAATTTTTAGTTTTTTTCCATTTTTTTCTTAATCAAATAATTTTCTGAGTGAGCGAATTTTCTTAATTACTAGTAAAATGGACTAACTCTTGTTTTTTTTTTCTGCTTTCCTTCTTGATTTCTCTAAGGAGCTCCCTGGAGATGTTAGGCAATTCAGATTTAGCTGAAATTTAGCAAAAGTTTATGCAAGTGTGTCACCGCTGGTGGTTCGCTCTACTACGGCCGAACCCAAACGGATAACAATTAAAATTATAATTTTATAAAAAAACATCTGCTAGAGGTCCTAGCCGACTTGACTTGAACTACACTGCCTGTGCCATGCTGGCGAACATGAGGTTTTATCTTTTCCTTACCTCATGCCTTATGAAACTTGCCCTATCTCCGTTGATGTCCGGTGTTTACTATGCTATAGCCCTTATTGAGATTAAAGAGAGTCTTGCCTGCCTTCCTCCTATTTTACTTATTACACAACTTCATTGTCCTTTACTTTTAAATTCTATGAATTTCGTTTTTATTCTATGACTGAATGTTTTCCTAAATGCTGTGCATTTAGGGTTACGTAAGGTTGATTGTACCTATCCTATTGTCTATTTAAGCAGTTTAGAAATCATTTCTGCATACATCAAATTGTACTGTAATTTATAATTCATGAATCGTGGAATCACGTTCCGCTCCCAAAAATTTCACAACACTAGCCTTCGGGGATTCTTAACTCTATTACTGCTGAACTTCGTTATCTATGATAAAATTTTCTTAGAATGTGTCACTTTCCATGTGGAAAATAATTAATTATTATTAGTTTATTAATAGGATCTTAATTAATTAGAATATTAATCTAATGCTGAGTGCGCTGCGGTAATCCTGTAATTTCCACTCATAGCATCATTGCATTATGTGTATATCGGTGCGTATTGTATCAGCACCTTGAGTTGAAGATAGTACTGAACGTATATAATCTGTAAAGACTTACTCTGTTCCCTTGAGAGTTGGAGGATTTCTGGGCTTGTAGGTAGGTATATGAAGTTATTTGATAATTCTTTATCTTTATTTTCAATTAGTTTAGATGCCAGGTACAGCGCGGTTTCTGATTTCTTTGAACATTTGGAGCAGAACGTAAGCAATTCTTGAAAGTGCTGGCCTAGATGTCTGGCCAGCTTGCGGTCATCCCATGTGGGCCGTACCCCGACTTTTACTTTTTTCAGGAAGTGTTTTCTCCCCACTAATTCGCTAATTCTGAATAAAATGAACTTTAATTTGATTCTGCTTGTGAAATAAATGTGTTAGTTACCTGGATCTATTAACCTGCCGAGCACCCTGAATTAAAGGCCTTGAAGGCTGTCTATCATACGGATGTATTCCCTTTTCACCTAATGCATCCTCAGAGAAATCCCGACAGCATTGTGCCACTTCGCATCAATTCACTATATAAATTTTATTTTTTTTTCTTGTTGTATACGCTTCGAATTTTTCTTTTATTTTGTATAGGGTTAGACTCTCAATTTCATTAAGTCACTCGCACGATAACCTCTGACAAAATGGCTGACAGTTTCCTTACTTGTTGCCACCACCTCGGATGCTTCTCCTTTCTAGTCAGAGTTGATTGCCATACTCTGTCACAGAAAGGTTAGAACGCGCGGTCTAGTCTAGAGTAGCACATTCGCCATGTGTCACATAGTGCATGCCGCTGCTAACTATCAGTGAAGCATACTGCTGCATGCAGTATGCTACGACCATAGCATATTACAAAGACTTACTCGAGAGATAACTCTAGAGAAAACATTGGAAATTCTAAAAAAATCTTTTTACTGTTCAGCGTAACATGTATGCTGACATTTTGTTTGTTTCAAAACTCTAAAAAAATAAATAGAGATTTTATTACGTACGCTGGTCGTGTCAATAAGTTGTGTGAGGATTTCAAATTAGGCACAATTACTGTACATGAATTTAAATGCTTAATATTTGTTACGGGCTTAAGTTCAGCAACAGACTCAGAAATTAGAACTAGATTACTGTCGAAACTTGTTAATGCTGAAAATAAAACTATGAATCCTGAAATGGTAGTATCAGAATGCCATAAAGTCATTAACGTTAAACACAACGGAGCACTCTTCGAAAATAAATCATCGAATAAAATTTCGGATGTAATAGCAAAACTTGAATTGCAACGGAAAAATTACAGCGAAACTTATAATAAATTTCAGTGCAAATTAGAGCCGCCGAGAAAATGTTGGCTCTGCGGAGATATGCATTTTGTAAGGAAATGTTTCAAATACCATAAATGCAACAAATGTTGCCAAGTTGGACACAAAGACAGCTTTTATGAAAATGTTAAAAGACATAAGACAAACCGCCAGTTCCAAAAATAAAACCCCGTGAAACAATCAAACTCTTACAATAAAAATACATTCCAGTCTAACGGCATGTACATTTGCAACAATATTGATTCAGTTTCAGCTCGAAGGAGGATTATTAAATTGAGTATTAACGAATTGTATATTAAGTTACAAATTGATACTGGTTCTGACAAAACCACAATTTCACACGATACTTGGAAATTGTTGGGAAATCCGAAAACAAAATCAGTGCAAGAAATTATTAAATCAGCTTCAGGTGCTAGCATGATATTGGAAGAATTTGAAGCAAAGTTCGCCTTAAACAATCGAACTATTATAAACAAGTGCTTCGTGTAATCAAATAATAATTTAAATTTGTGCGGCTTAGATCTCTTTGAAAAATTGGAACTTTGGAATATTGTAAATAATTTCTCGTTATCGCAGTAAAATTACCACAGTCGGGCTGATGACGCTCTGTTAATAAGAATAGAGATATTAGCGAGTTCTACTTTGGAAATCCACCAAGTTAGAGCTAGAAGCTGAATGTCTGGTGTTGATGAATATCTCAGCAAGAGCTGTAAAGCTCATTCCCTGATGTATTAGCCATGTTTGCGCTGAAAAGCTCTATATCTGGTAAAATGATAACACCTTTGGAGTTGCTGGTTAAACCCTGGATCTTTATTTTCAGTAGCAGTACATTTATACTATTTTAAAACTGCTTATTTCACTAAACTTTAATAATATTTCTTTCTCTTTACGAAAATTGCTTACCTTATTCATATCGTGTGCTATACAACGATTGTGCCACTCTGACCAGACGGCGCGAGTGAGCCCTGGCTGGACAGAGTACGGAAAACTTTATAAAAGAAAAAGAAGAAGAAGAGATCGTTTCGGGGCAGACTTTAAGAGTGACGTTTGGGTGAAGAAGGCGACTAGGAAATGTGGTCTTGGATTCTGTTTCCAACCTTAAAAGCGTACACACAGGTGCCTTCTCTTGTGACTAACCTAAAACCGAACAAAATAAGTATTACAAATTTTGCATATTAATACAGATAACTATTCTATCTATCTATTTATCATATTGTACAAATTCAGCGCGACATAGATTACTTTATATATTTTGAAGTAAGTACTTTGTATTTAATCAAAAATAAAAAGAACAAAAGTGCACCCCGATATCGTTGGATACGAGTAAGAGATTACACCACCGCTTTGACATGGTTTTCCCTGTGGAAACCATTATACGGAACGACGACGGTTCTGGGGAAAGGAAATTACCCAGAATTAGACTCTATCTCGAGTCATCAAAGCAACCAGAATATTTTATTATTCTTCAAGCCTTCCAGGACAGAAGGCTCGATATGGTTTCTCTGCCTAAATATCTTCACACCAAATTTACAGAAATCGAAGACATTCATTTCGTCTCCAAGCATAAGCTCCGGGTCACTCCGAAAAACCTCTCCACCATCAATGCGATTGCCAAAAATTTAGAGCTCAATACAAAATACATCTCTTCCATCCCATCTAAGTTTGTTGAAATTCAGGGTGTAGCCCCTATACCTACGGAATTTCAGGAGGAAGAAATTTTCTCCGCTGGATCTGCTCTATATAAATACGGACCCCAGTCTCTTAGCGGCCTCCCAAAATTGGTAGAGTGCCGCCGGTTTCTAAAAAACATTGATAATAAGAAAGTGGAAACGGACCTCGTCTGCCTCACATTCGAAGGTCAAGCTCTCCCCACTCACTTCAAACTCAACAACGTCATTTCTCCGATCTACAAAAGGAGAGAACGAGTATACAGTGCAGGAACTGCTGGCGTTTTGGCCACTTCGGACAGAAATGTCGATCGAAAAACAGGTGTGTGCGATGCGGATCCGCCCATACGGACGCCAACGCCCCCTGTCTAGCTCCCCTCTGTTGCTGCAACTGCAGTCAGCCTCACGAAGCGAACTCACAAAAGTGTTCCATCTTCTTAGAGAATAAAAAGCGCAAGGAGCACAGTATCACCAACTCACTTCCTCTGTACTCGCACGTCACGAGACAGACCCCTACTTTCAACTTCGCCGAGGAAGAATTTCCAGCACTCGGTTCTCGAGCGCCCAGGAAGACCAAACTAGGCCATCCTACATATAAAAACCCCACATCAAACGCCACCATCACTCAGCAATTCCGAGGAATATTTTCCAAACTACAGCTTCGGGCTCAGCCCCTTACGGCTTCCAATCCCAAAACTCTGCCCAAATCTTCCCCGTGGCTACGTCCTCACCCCCCCCCCCCCCCGAAAAGCTACCCGTCTCCTCCGACGTTCCGATGAAGAAAAAATGCTCCAACTTCGGAAGCCCCTTCAAACTATGTCTCGATATTTCAAACCAAAAATATCACAGAGCAAAATTTCTCGCCGTCCCAGGAGGACATTAAAACGTACCTTCCACTACTTAAAAACACTACTTAAAAACAAGATACTAGAGCTCATAGACACTTCTGTGCCTCCCCTACCAGATGATCTCGACATAGCTGAGCCCTCGGGAACAACTCCCGGCAACTCCATGGAACTGCGGAATCATTAGAAATAAAACTAGCGACCTCACTCACTTTCTATTCACAAATAATATATCCATCTGCTGCTTAAATGAGACTTGGCTTTCTTCCAACGATACGTTCAGTATCAAGAACTTCAACATCATCAGGAACGACCGCACCTCACTGGGCGGTGGCGTCGCCATCATCATACATAACCATCTGCGCTATTCCGTCATTCCCCTACGCTCCCCCACAATATGTTTGAGTTTATTGCATGTGAAATAGATATCGGGCCATCTCCGATCGTGATTTTGGGCTTGTACATCCCACCTCGTGCTAGCTATAATTTGTCACATCTCCAAAGGCTGTACAACCAACTCCCCATAAACAAGACCACACTCATATGCGGTGACCTCAACGCCCATCACCTTTTCTGGGGTAACTCATCCTCAGACACCAAAGTGAAAGATATCATAGATTTCGCAGACAACAATCGCCTAGTTATTCTAAACGACGGCTCTCCCACCTTCTTCAATGCTAACAGCCGCTCTGCCATCGACATCGCCATTTCCTCGGCGGATCTAGCCTTAACAGCTGAATGGTCCACTATAAACGACTCCATGGGCAGCCTGAACTTTCCTTTTCTTGTCAAAATACCCTCCCAATCACCTCCCAATCCCATTGCAAGGGCATATATCCCTAAAAAGCCCAATTACGACTTACTCAACCAAAACATTTTCTCCCACTTTAGGATCTGCGACACTTCTCACCCTCTAGACAACTACAAAGCTCTCATTAAAATAGTGCACCAATCCTGCTTAAAATCCACTACAAACAGCAAACAAGAACCCCATCCATGCCCCTGGTGGAACAATACGTGCTCTAAGGTAGTTGCCCTCCGCAGATTGGCATTAAAACGCTTCAGGATCTCACCCTCTAGGGAAAACTTCAAAGCCCTGAAAGAACAGGAATGTAACACCACATGGACTCTAAAAATAGAAAAGAAAAAAGGATGGGAGAACTTTTGCTCCTCCATATCGCCTGACCTTACTGTAACCGAAATGTGGGACAAAGTTCGGCAATTTAGGGGCATCCGTAAAAGAAACAAGTGTCTAGTCTCTCTAGATCTCCTCGCACTCAAACTAATTAGTACGAACGGACCACATTGGGAACTCCTCCCGTCAAACCTTCCTCCTCCCCTTCACGGAACTCCTTCAAGCCACCACAAACTTGTTGCTCCCTTCTAAGACGTCGAACTGGACCTCGTCCTATCGTCAAAAAAGGACTCAGCCCCAGGGCCGGCCTATATTAAGTACAGCACCCTGCAAAACCTCTCGAAATTTTCCGAAGATCTCATCGTTCAAATTTTCAACTCCTGCTTTATAACCTCGATTATTCCACCCGACTGACGTCAGGTTCGGATAATCCCGATACTCAAGAAAGACAAGGACCCGGCCGACCCTGCCTCCTACAGACCTATCGCCATCACCTCGGTGTTAAGGAAAACATACGAAGAAATCCTCAAGCGAAGGATCGAGTATTTTCTGGAAAACAGCGACCTACTCTCTCACTTCCAATTCGGATTTCCAAAGGAGAGGTCTACGACGGACTGCATCTTCACGCTATGGTCTCATCTCCAACTTGCAAACCAAAAGAAGGAATTTTCCCTCTGCGCCTTCCTAGACATCCGAAATGCTTTTGATAATGTCCAACCGAATATACTTGTGCTCCAACTTCTCCAAGACGGTATCCCCGAACAGGTGGCATTAGCTATCAGCAGCCTATTCTCTTTAAAAATACTCACAGTAACTAACGGTGATGACAGCAGTAAAACCTACTCCTCGCACTCGGTGTTGAGTTTATGAAGCACTTGGGAGGTAGTCGTCCTCAAGTACTCTCATAGGTTCACCTTATGAAGATATTCCAGGTCGAATGTTGATGAATGAAGCCGCAGTAGGTTGAAGGGAGCCGCTTATTAGCTTTACTTCCCTTGGTTCGAAGATGGGAGCCGCTTATTAGCTTTACTTCCCTCGGATATTATATGGGAGCCGCTTATTAGCTTTACTTCCCTTAGTAAGAACAACTTGAGTTGCTTTGAATGTTACTCGAACACTCCTCTTTATTGCAATTCAACATCATATTTATACAAAAAATCTTACATATAAAATTAACCTTACCTATGCTTCCGTAATATTTCTGGCCTAACATTTGCTTACCAAAAGTGTAATTTGTATAGGCCAGGTGTATTTTCTTAATTTCCTATTTTGTAATATACAAACTGCGGAAACTACTCGCAGCTTGTTATTCTTACATCACGACACTCGTTGCTTTATGCGTATATACATATTTCCCAGCTTCATTGTTTCTATCATTCATACGTACCTACATACATATCAATTCACCAAATGCTTGTAGCTTATCATATTACATCATGTCAATTTGGTCACCTATGCTTTACCGCCGGCGCAAGGTTATCGTATTGCAATGTGCGAATTCTTGCACGCAGGGGTATTGCGTCACTCGGTCAACCTTTACTGGTTTCCTCAAATGGAAATTGGCGTAGGTCAGTGATGAGTGCAATGACAATAAAATGATGTAGTTAGGTATGTATGTACATGCAATGTATTATTTTTTCTTGATATGAATTATAATGCAATATATGTAGGTATGTATGTACATACAATGCATTATTTTTTCTTGATAGGAATTATAATGCAATGTAGGTATGTACGTATATGCAATGCATTATTTTTTCTTGATATGAATTATAATGCAATATAGGTATGTATGTACATACAATGCATTATTTTTTCTTGATAGGAATTATAATGCAATGTAGGTATGTACGTATATGCAATACTTTATCTTTTTATTGATATGAATTGTAATGTAGGTATGTATATTCAATACTTCATCTTACATATATTTTAGATGATATGATCTTAATGAATGCATTATAGATGAGTTTATTATATGTAACAAATCTCCCCCATCTTAAAAAATGTGTTATTCTTGGAAGAGGAATAACGCATTAAAAAAAATTGGGTTTGGGAATTTACAAAAAAAAATGTTTACTGTTTTACTTGTTTTTATACTTGTATACGCATAATGCCGAGTGCTGAGATGAGTAGTAATATTAGGAAGAGAGATCAATGGTATATGGTGGTTTGGCTTAATACTAGGTTATTCTAACAATATTTTCTTTAGTTGTATGTTAAATAATAATAATACACACAGTTTATTATATGTAACACCAAGGCGTTACCTGACCCTCGAGGAGTACAGGAAAAGAACGGGGCTGAGCTGTCAGGATAAACAGGAGAGTCCAGTAAAACCTCTACCAACTCGAGGTGGTAAACGCGCCAGGATGGCCAGGGAGTTGCAGTATTTTAGACTGAGGGCTAGTCTAGCAGCGACAAAGGAGGAACGCTCGAGATATGAAGGACTGGCTAAGGAGAAATTAAAAGAGCTGAATATTATCAAAAGGGCGAAAAAGAATAAAGAAAAATGCAGTTCGTAATTAAATTTTTTTTGTTAAATTTAAATAAAATATATTATTCAGTTGTATATGTATTTTGTTTTCTTTTTTTTTTGTTTTTTTTTTTTTTTTTATCAAGGTATACTTCTCTTTTTTTTGAATAGGCATGTTGGGCTGCCTTTATTCTTGTTTGGGGAAATGTCGTCTCTTTTCTATCTTCTGGTTGTGGTTTCTTGAGTACTTGCGTGTGAAGCTCTACTCGAATGTTCACATACGAGCATCCCCTTCTTGATATTTTGGCGTTTCGCAGAGAGTTTAAATAAAACTAAATCGGCAAGTAGTAGGTAGGCGTGTCAAGTTAGACCGAGATTTGCATTACTTTACGTTGAGGGCTATTTTGGCCACTGTAAAAGAGGAGCGTGTAAAGTTTGAATGGCTGGCGAAGGAGATAATGAAGAAAATTAATGCTTTAAAAAGGATGAAATTAAAAATATTCTTAAGTAGTTCTATTCTGAGTAAAAAAAATTTTTTTTTTTTTTTTTAAAAAATAAAAGTAAATTATCCAAAGTATGTTTCTCTTTCTCTCCCTTGTCTGGTTTTCAAAGATTAGCCATTATTCGTGAAATGGTTTTAATCTGTTGTTATGTACTGTTACTCTTCGTTTACCAATTTGAATAACAGTATTAACAGGTGTAAAAGCTTGTACCACGAGATATGGACCTAGCCATATCTGGGAAAGCTTGTGTTTCTTCGCCGGATTTTTCAGTATAACTTTTTCACCTGGCTGGAATGTAACCGGACGTGAATGCTTATCATAGTATAGTTTTGACTTTTCCTTAGCCTTAAACAGATTTTTTCGGGCGATAGCATACGTTTTTTGTAATTTGTATTTAAGGATGTGATAGTAACTTTGGTGGTTGTAAATGGGTTCTGGTTCTCTTCTTAGATTTGATGGTACATCCGCTGTAAACCCAAACAAACAATCCATTGGAGTGAGTTTAGTGCCATCATGTGGACTATTATTGTATACGAAAGCCGCGGTTCTCAGGAATCGATCCCAAGCCTTTGGATTTTCAGACACAATAGCTCTTAAATACTCCACTAGAGGTCTGTGGGTACGTTCAAGTGCGCCGTTGGATTGTGGATGATAAGCGGAAGTCTGTAATTTTTTTATTTTCAGGAGTTTACAGACGCGTTTAAAAAGATCGCTTAAGAAGTTAGAACCCTGATCAGTTACTACCTTTTTAGGAATGCGGTAACGAGTAATTATCTCGTCGAAAAATATTCCTGCTACCGTTTCTGCTTCGCCATTCGGCATGGCATAACAATCTACGAATTTCGTCAGATTGTCTTGGAATGTCAAAATGTATTTGTTGCCTGAGTGTGTTTCTTCAAGAGGACCTACTATATCCAAATAAACTTTCTCGAATGGCATTAGAGCGGTATCTGTTATGACCATTGGCATACGATACCCCGGGCTAGCCTTCATTTTCTGGCATTTAGAACATTTTCGAATATATTTCCTGATAGAACTAAGCATGTTTTTCCACTTATATTTCTTTTTTATTCTTTTATAAGTTTTGATTACTCCTTGATGACCACCAAATGCGGAGTCATGGTTTCAGGTTGGTTGCTTTCAGTTGAGCCAATTTCTACTGAATCATCTTGGGAGTTCTTTGAATATTTTCGAATTTTTCGGGTTTTTTGGTTTTGTGTTACATTTTCAATATTATTTTCTGTCTCCTTCATTTGCGATCTCGTAACAACATGGCATCGTGCTTGCTTATATTTTGATGGTTGCGGAGAGTTAGAATCATCGTTGTCTATATCAGAATCTATACGGTGATGTACCTGAGCTTCCACAATGATTGAATTGGGATTTGTTTGGTTTATTTGGGCAGGTATTCGGCTAAGGGCGTCTGCATTAGTGTTAAATTTTCCAGGCTTATATTCAATTGTGTAGTCAAATTCCGAAAGTTTATGGTGGAACCTGACTAATCTCGAAGTTGGATCTTTTACATTGAATACACCTTTAAGGGGTTTGTGGTCTGTATAAACCGTGAAAGTTCTCCCTTGTAGGTAACACCTGAAGTTCCTGGCGGCCCATACAATAGCGAGCAACTCTTTCTCTATTGTGGAGTATTTTTGTTCCGCCTTATTTAAACTTCTACTTGCATACGCTATTGGCCTGTCTGTGCCTATTTTCCCTTGGGATAAAACAGCTCCCAACGCTTCATTGCTAGCATCTGTTGTCAAATTAAAGGGTTTGGTAAAGTCTGGATATATGAGTAAAGGAGGATTTACTAGGGAATTTTTAATTTTATCGAAAGAGTCTTGGCACTTTTGAGTCCAATTAAATTTGACGTCTTTCCGTAATAGATTCGTTAGTGGCCTGGCAATTTTTGAAAAATTCGGAATAAACTTTCGATAGTAGTTGGCCAACCCAAGAAACGATTGAGTTTGTCTCACAGTTCGGGGTTGAGGAAAATTTTGAACGCAGCTTGTTTTATTGGGATCTGGAAGTGCTCCTTCATTCGAGCATTTGTGTCCGAGGTAAATTACTTCTCTGCGAAGGAACTGACACTTTTCGGGTTGTAATTTAAGATTATGGGCTCTAAGTCTGTCGAATACCTTAGCCAATTTCTCGTTATGATCTTGTAAAGTTTTTCCATATATTACAATATCATCGAGATAGACAAAGCATTCTAATCCTTGGAGACCCGTTAGAATGTAATTCATTAGGCGCTGAAAGGTCGCAGGTGCGCCTTTCAGCCCAAATGGCATTCTCTTAAATTCATAATGCCCGTAAGCAGTACTGAACGCAGTTTTAGGTCTATCCCTTGGATCAACAAGTACTTGATGATATCCGCTTGCAAGGTCCAGTGTAGTAAAATAGCGCGAGTGCCCAAGTTGGTCTAGTATATCTTCTATCCTGGGTAGTGGAAAGGCATCCCCTATAGATTTTTCGTTTAACTTGCGAAAATCTACTACTACCCGCCAACGTTTATTGCCGTCTGGCCCAGCCTTCTTGGGAACTACCAGTAACGGAGAGTTCCACGGGCTTTTACTTAGTTGAATTATGTCATTCTCTAGCATCTCTGTTATTTGCTCATTTATGACTGCCCGATGTGTCTCTGGGAGTCTATACATTTTTTGGTTTATGGGTGGTTGATTATATAATGTGGGTATGGTATGCTTTATAGTGTTAGTGCACGTTAGCCTGTCTCCTTTTAGATAGAAAAGATCATTATATTTATAGCATAGTTCAAGAATTGATTTTTCCTCTTCTTGATTCAAATTTTTATCCAACAGTAATTCTCTACGTAAAGCCGCGAGTCTATCTTGATTATAATGTTTAATGCGGTTTACGTTTACCGAATATGGATTGGAATTTAAATCTGTTTTATTATTTTTGTGTTTGTAGTAGCTACTGTTTTGTGCACGAGAGAAAGATGGACCACCTTCTTTCTGAGAACTTTGGGTATTATTGTCGTCCAAAGATAAATAGAGAGGTTTAAAAGAGGCTTCTTTCTGAAAACTTTGGGTATTGTTGTCGTCCAAAGGTAAATAGAGAGGCTTAAGAGAGGCTTTTTTCTGAGAACTTTGGGTATTGTTGTCGTCCAAAGGTAAATATAGAGGCTTAAAATTATAATAATTAATTGGAACTAGAGTAAGCGTTAGGTTCTTTAGGTACACTGGTTGCGTGTTTACGTTTAGAACTGCTATTGGTATAAAACTTCTATGAGGACTAACTAGGCAATTTGCGACAAATACTCCTTCTTTAATCTCCTGAGACAAACAGATCATTTCCTGGTCTAATTGTAATGGTATACTCAGTACCATTTGAGATCGAGGAGGTATTCTATTGGATCGCCGAAGTACAACTTCATATTGCCTACTTTCATCTTCAATCGAGGTGCTCGGAATTTTTTCCATTGGAGGTAATGCATTTTTGCTATCTGGCGCCCATAATTTAAATTGCTCCTCCAATTGATTGCTTGGTATTTCCTCTCCATCTTCTAGGGATGTTTCGAGAGGGACCGTGAACTCAATAGGGTTGGTTTCCGTGCGAGGAAACCGAAGTAATCTATTAGGCCCTTCGATATTACAATTTTTCGCAAGAAAATCATTACCCAACAGCCCATCATGGGAGATTTGGGCGATATCTTCGACAACCTGGAGTTTGCACGGGATACTGCGGCTTAATAAAAAGTTGCCTTGGCAGTTTCCCAATGTTTCTCCTTCTCCAAATGGAGTTTTCAGAGTCACCTTTTCGCTTTGTTTTATGTGTTCTGGCGTATCTAGTGCTTCCTTTTTTATGATGCTTACTTCAGCTCCAGTGTCTACTATCAGCCGAACGGCTGTGTTTTTGCTTATGTCTAATGGTAAATCTACCACTGGAACGTTTTCTCTAGTATCTTGTTTTTTTGTTTGAAAGGACCCTGAAGTAATTTGCGCCGTTCTATTCAATGTCGAGCCGGGGATTTTTCGGTCGACAGTGTGCCGTTTCCCGAATGTGTGGCCTCCCATCGTTGTTTCTGCTGACAAGTGGACACGATATGTCCTCTTCTGCCACAGAAGTCGCACATATTATGTATGTGATTAATTCTTTGCTCCTGATTTGCAGATTCCCACCGAACATTGTTACTCGTGTTTGCATGTTCGGGTGGTGCCTTAGCATTTTGCTTGCAATGTTGGGCATCATGGCCCTTTATTCTGCAGCTAATGTAGAAAGGCGTATTCTTACGTTTTAGGCACTCGTCATACGTGTGCCCCTTGTAGTTGCAATAGCTGCAGGTAATCTTGTTTAACAGTAATTTCTGTTTTTCGTCTCTGCTTTCTCCTGTATGATGAAAGGTAGAATTCTGATATGGAGGTGGACTTCCTAAAGATTTTCTTGTCGAGCTGACTTGGGTCGAGTGCCAATTATCCGGTGAGTTTCTGCCAGTATTAAAGGATACTGAAGCTAATTTTGTCGGCTCCTGTGTGGGAGGTATATGGAACTCAGCCTTTATGTTAGGTTTTCCTAGCTCACTTGTGTAAAGATATGGAGCAACAGTCTCGTGAATAGGATGACTATAAGCATTAGCATAATTTGTGGAATTATGCCTTAAAAAGTTGTCCATTGGAAAATAGCTTGTGGGATTATGAATGGCGGGTTGTGGATTATAAAAGAGGCTGTGTTGTAATCGTTCCATGTCTAGTGCCTTTTGGATGAGTTGGTCTACCGAATCTTCATTTAAAGTGAGTAAATAGGCACTTAGATGCGGATTATTAGCACCACTCTTCACTGAAGCCATAGCAAAATCTTCTATTTGTCGCTTCACCATATTGAAATTTTCAGCACCATATTTACTCTGTGCTGCCTCATTACATTGTAACAATAGGCCTTTTAGCCTAGTTGTGAAGGAGTTAAATGACTCGTGCGGGTATTGTCGGCAAGTGATTAATCTATTTATCAGCTCATGGTAAGTCTCACGAGGTAAGTAATTACGATAAAGTAATTGTTCAACCTCTGCAAATGTTGTGAGTGAGCTAGATGCGATTAGCTGGTATGCATTTCCTCTCAATCTAGTGGGAAAAATCTGCATAAAAGCTTGCTTTTCCTCCTCTTCTAGGCACTGTTGTACTTGTTTGCAACAGCCTATAAAGGTTTGCAATTCTGTGAGAATTTGGGGACTAAATTCTCCAGAAAACAAGGGCACCATTTGTGCTGTCAGTTTAACTACTTTTTCATAATTCACTGGCATTTTGGCTGGTTGGTTTGGTTGCTTTCTCTGGGGAATATTTGGAGTATCGTTATTAGAAGTAGGCGAGGTTAATGATTTTTCTGTGATTAGGGCGTTTAAGCTATTTCTTCTTACTAGAAAATTAATTAGGCTGTGCCTTCTGAAACGTTTACCTGAGCGATGCTCACGATACCAGTTTACGGAAGGTCGACTTTGGGATGAATTACACTCTACTCTTGGGCTATCTGGAGGACTGGTATTATCAAATGATAATGAATTTATTACCGTCTCAAAGGTAGAGCATGAAGAACTACGGCCAGTTTTAGGCATGAAAGCAAAACCTGCGGATGCTTTTACTCAATATTAGTGAGAGAGATGGAACGAGAGAATAGGTAATTTAACGAGCTTCGATCAATAACCAGAGAAATCAGATTAATTATTTGAAATTTGTTCTTTTTTTTTTTTTTTATATATATACATATATATACCGCAGTGACTATTATATATTTTTTTTTTTTTTTTATGATTAACAATTTTTATTACTTTAATTTATTTTACTTTAACTTGAACTTCGCTCAATAACCAGAGAAAGAGAAATCAGAATAATTATTTGAAATATACTATATGCCGCAGAGACTACTATTTTTTTTTTTTTTTTTTTATGATTAACTATTTTTTATTAACTTACTTTACCTTACGTTAACTTGAAGAGAATGGAAGAAAATAAAATTTGTTGCCTTTATCCGCTACGCAGATATGAAGTTGTATATCCAAGCTGGTGGCTTCTTTATTGTTATTGAAGAGAGAAAAGAATGGATATTTTCTGTTGTTGGAAATAAGGTGTTCCTATGCACTCGTAGGTTCGAAGATCAAGGTTTTCCAAGGGTTTGAATTTATGTACCTTCCTTGATCCTACCGGCTGCGCCAAATTATTGTTGAGTTTATGAAGCACTTGGGAGGTAGTCGTCCTCAAGTACTCTCATAGGTTCACCTTATGAAGATATTCCAGGTCGAATGTTGATGAATGAAGCCGCAGTAGGTTGAAGGGAGCCGCTTATTAGCTTTACTTCCCTTGGTTCGAAGATGGGAGCCGCTTATTAGCTTTACTTCCCTCGGATATTATATGGGAGCCGCTTATTAGCTTTACTTCCCTTAGTAAGAACAACTTGAGTTGCTTTGAATGTTACTCGAACACTCCTCTTTATTGCAATTCAACATCATATTTATACAAAAAATCTTACATATAAAATTAACCTTACCTATGCTTCCGTAATATTTCTGGCCTAACATTTGCTTACCAAAAGTGTAATTTGTATAGGCCAGGTGTATTTTCTTAATTTCCTATTTTGTAATATACAAACTGCGGAAACTACTCGCAGCTTGTTATTCTTACATCACGACACTCGTTGCTTTATGCGTATATACATATTTCCCAGCTTCATTGTTTCTATCATTCATACGTACCTACATACATATCAATTCACCAAATGCTTGTAGCTTATCATATTACATCATGTCAATTTGGTCACCTATGCTTTACCGCCGGCGCAAGGTTATCGTATTGCAATGTGCGAATTCTTGCGCGCAGGGGTATTGCGTCACTCGGTCAACCTTTACTGGTTTCCTCAAATGGAAATTGGCGTAGGTCAGTGATGAGTGATGACAATAAAATGATGTGGTTAGGTATGTATGTACATGCAATGCATTATTTTTTCTTGATATGAATTATAATGCAATATATGTAGGTATGTATGTACATACAATGCATTATTTTTTCTTGATAGGAATTATAATGCAATGTAGGTATGTACGTATATGCAATACTTTATCTTTTTATTGATATGAATTGTAATGTAGGTATGTATATTCAATACTTCATCTTACATATATTATAGATGATATGATCTTAATGAATGCATTATAGATGATATGATCTTAATGAATGCATTATAGATGAGTTTATTATATGTAACATCGGGCCTACATCAGGGCTCTGTACTCTGCTATTTAACTTCTATACGAAAAACATTGGAGACTCCCTCCCAGGTAATGTAATACTAATTACATATGCGGATGACATATGTTTGATCTCCTCATGCTAATCCATCGCCAACGCCGCTGACTCTCTGCAATACGCTATTTCCATTATTTCTGCCAATTTTGAAAAAATTGGTCTTGAAATCTCCTCTGCTAAATCACGCATCTTTCTCGTTAAAAAAAGCTTTCCGAAGCTACTCACACCGCCCAGCATACTATTGGGCTCCCATCTCATTTCATATGTAAATGAAACCAGTTTCCTAGGTTTCACGATCAATTCAAGGCTTAGTGGGTCCTCCCACATCCTAGCCACTAGAAGGAAATGCTTTCAGCTAACAAATATCCTCACCTCTTTGTGAGGAGTCAGATGGGGTGCAAACCCGCAGTCCCTGCTGAACATATATAAAGGCTTGATAATCCCTGTCTCAAACTCGATAGGATACAATACAAATCTCTAAGAACGGCTCTACGAGCTATGCTCTCAACCCACATCCAGTCACTGGAAGTGGAGGCCAATGTTCTTCCGCTACCTGAAAGAAGGCGTCTCTCCGCCGAAAAACTGGTCCTTAAGACTCTCAGTGCCGACTGGCACCCTGCACACCCCCTTGAAGGCCCTCATTGCCCTCCTCAACCCCCCCCCCCCCAGTTCACTACACAAATATTCATCATCCAAAAATACCAACAATTCTCGTCTGACCACAACCTCATTTCAGCTGACAAACCATTAGTATTTCAATACCCGCTTTCCACTGTCACCTTCTCACCCACAGTCACTATCCCGGACCTTAGGAAAAAGAACCTTAATCCAGACACTGCCGCCCCTCTTTTCCATAAACTCATAAACACCCGCTGGAAAAACTTTAAAAAAATTTACATTGATGGCTCCAAGACCTCTGACAAAACCAGCGCCGCCTTCTGGATACCGGACTACGACCTGGAAGCCACGTTTCCTCGCAATTCTTCCTCCAACATCTTCCATGCCGAAGCCCTGGCGATTACAGAAGCCATCAAAACCATCCCCACTTTAGATAGTGATAAGAAGTTTCTTATCCTCTCAGACAGCAAATCGTTTCTATCCGCACTTAAAAGCCACTCCGGCAAACCCCACCCCCTTGTTCTGGAAACACGACAGCTGGTTCTGGACCTCAAACTGCAATACACGCATGTTCACTTCCTGTGGATCCCAAGTCACATGGGGATAGACGGCAACGAATATGCCGACTCCCTTGCCAAAGACGCCCCCTACTGCTTCGCTGACAACACCATCCCCTTCTACCCCAATGAGCTCCTTCCCTCCATAAAAAAGAGCAAACTAGCTGACTGGCAGGACAAATGGAATTCCTCCCCAAAAGGAAGGAGATTCCACTCAATCCTACCAAAAGTGAACGTCTTCCCTTGGTTTTACAATACTTCACTCCCACGGTGCACCATAACCACCATCACAAGGTTGCGTTTCGGACACGTCACCACCAATGAGCACCTCCACAGAATCAACATCAAAGCTTCTCCCCTCTGTGAATGCGGGCTGTCTGATGAAACAATAGACCATAAGCTCTTCCAATGCGTCAAGCTTCAGCAGAGCACCTCCAGGGATTTTCAACTGAAAATCAAAAAAATCTACCCCAACTTCACCAACTGCCTCTCCTTACTGAGTTCCAACGATATCGAGATATACAAAACTCTCGCTAAGTACATCAAGGAAAACAACATTAATATATAAAAGGTGGAAACAGAATCACCGCATACAAACTCCCATATACCAATCCGACATCCATTCTTAATTACAAATAAAAAACAAAACAAAAAAAAACACCTCATTAACTAGCCCTCGCTCTATTGCTACCATCGCAAGTCTAGAGCATATAGCAAAAATCCCATCCCCATCCCCATCCTGTAGTCTTGCGCATACAACTATATTTATACTGCAACAACAACTACTATCAACCTCCCTCATCACAACAGTATATTCACATCCATCTGTGTCATCACCTCAACAGGAAATCAAAATACGCGCCTCCCCCACATATCATGTCTGTCTTCGTGGGAGCGCTAGTTCATTCAGGTGGCCGGCAATACAGTTAATTCTAAGGCTGGCCAGGTGTCGTCATGTTATATGTTGGCGGATAGTCGTACTTTTCGCCATTTGAGAAGAAGAAGAAGAAATGTGGTCTTGTTTATATTGTAAAAACAAGGGAAACAAAAAGAAAAAGAAACCACCAGTTCAATAAATCCTAAACGGATAATCCAAGTGAATCAGGAAAAACTCCGTAAAAGCACGGATTGCTGAAATAAAATCGGACATTTTAAGAGGTAAAATTTTCAATTTGGATATCTCGTTGAATTCTTTGAAACAGAAATGCCACCACATTGATATCGGCGTTGATAGCGATATATATATATTGAGCCCTCGTCCTAGTAGAGAGGAAATTTTATTAGAAAATCTCGTGCTATAGAAAACTGTTCTTAAATTAATAGTGAGGCCGTAACCCCAAGTAAATAAAAAGACTACAAAGAAGCACTGGCACAGGGGGTAAGGTTTTATGCTTAGGCCAAGTGGAATTCTCAATAATAGCTTTCAATTTTTATCAGGTCAGTGCCACGGTATGGCCCTCTGTCCGCGATTTCAGATGAAAGCCCAGATACACACCGCATCACGTCATAAAGAGTAGGTTCTGATATGGTACGTTCGAGGGCCCGGCCTTCCAGTACAGTTACACATATAAGAGGATAAGGAATATTTAAGCCTAGAGTAACACTAGGAATTATACTTAATTATACTTAATACAATGGATGTCTAGAAATTTGTGTCCAATTATAAAAATTGTTATGAAACATTTGCAGACAAGACTCTAGGAGGCCTCCTCGGGATCAACAATCAACTAAAATTGGTGAGTGCCTGTTTTTACACACTCTCCTACATCCATATAAAAATTTATGTTAGGAAATGTCTCATTTTTCGACGGTACACTAAAACTCGTTTCATTTTTTTTTTTTTTTTTGTAATTTTAAGGATCCCAGCATGGATTACTTTAGAATATTTTACCAAACAAATATATTTTTATTCCGGTTAAGATCATGACATTTAAACTAAGCTTATTTAGGATAGCTGTGAAGTCTATAGTACCTACTTGTTAATGAGAATTATGTCTACTCACGATAGAGTGTATGTTAGTTTAATAATAGTTAATTCGCACTGGAAAGAATTTTTTTTATAACTATACTTACCTACGTAACGCCTAGCTATAGAGCTGCAGGAGTTAGAAACGGTACCCATTATGGTTAGACATTTGAATTACTTATATTTTAAGATTTTTGATTCGTGAGAAGTGGGTATATGGTAGGTACATACATACCTTAGAGTTTAAGTATAAGTGAGACGCTAACTGGAACGTATACACAGTCGAATGACATTTGAATTATATTTTAAAATTTTTGGTTCATGAAAAGTATACTACCTCATACATGAGAGTTTAAGTAAGTGAGATGCTAACTGGAACATATACATACACTGTAGAGCGTACCTATACATAATCTACATGCCATAACGGTAAATGCATATACGGGCACCTCACCATTCTACGATCCATTAATAAAATATCAAAGCTGTCAAAAATTTAACAACAATAGACGATATAACAATAACCACAGATTTTCCCGAAATTGTCCTAATATGAATACAAGCTGAAGAAACAATAGAGTCCATCAAAACCAAAGCTACAACCGAACCAATATTTGGAATGGATACGGCAATCAGTCTCGAAATTTTCATAACAGAAGAATAAATCTAACACAATCAGGAAACGGGGAAGTCCCCCAAGCAACCGATTCGGGGGAAATAAATCAGAAAATCAAGTAAAAATATATAGTCTTAGAAAACACCTAACCAGCTGTATTACAGAATCTATACATGTATCTTTCGGCCAAAAGTCATTCCTTATAGACACTAGAGCCGACATATCAATTCTAAAACTCAATGATTTGATAACAAGTGATGGAATTCAAGGACACAAAAAATGCAGAATAACGGGAATTACTCAGTCGTCAGAATAATTCTCTTTAGGCACTTTAAACGTTTTTATCTCAAACAGTGCGAATTTGGAACACCTTACCATCTTCTGTTTTTCCTCCGGCATACAATCTGCGGAAGTTTAAGGACGACATACATCGGTACCTCTACCACTCTCCTCATATCCCCTAATCCTTTCCCTATCTCCTTCCTGCCATGCTGTGCTTTGCATCATAGGGTATCCCCTGAGCTTGGCTTAATAATATATTGTTACGTGCAATAGAAAGAGACAACTACTGACATCTACTGGCAATGGAGAAGTAGAACTACTGACATCTACTGGCAATGGAGAAAAACACTTTAGGTTCGGAGAAAAAATCTATGGAAACCCGCTTGGACGAACAAAAGAGTTCTCTGGAAAATTGTCTAGAAACTCGTTTGGAGGAACAGAAGACTTTCCTGAAAAACTCGTTAGACGAACAAAATTTAAAAATTGAAGGAATCGAGCAGGAAGTGGCGGAAGCTCAACAAAAAGTCACCGAGCAGCTTGACAGTTTTAAAGCAGATCTAGAAAGAATAACGCATCGTCAGCCTCTAAACGTAGCAGCTGAAGTATCCAGCACAAGTAGAATGAAACCCCCAATATTTGATGGACAAAATTCCTGGCATATCTTCAAGAGACAATTTGAGGCAGCTTCAGAGGTAAATGGATGGAATGATGAAGACAAAGCTATAGCTCTGGTGTTAGCACTTCGAGCTCCTGCGTCAGAGCTCTTACAAATGGTACCAATTGAAAAGCAACGTGAATACACTTCATTAGTACAGGCGATAGAATTACGTTACGGAGATGAACACATGCAGCAAGTATATCGCCTACAGTTACGCAACAGGATTCAAAAACATGGCGAATCACTACAACAACTGCAGGCAGATGTAGAAAGATTAGCTCATCTTTCATACTCCAGCGTGAATGCGGATTTTCTCAATGAAGTGGCGACGGAGGCATTTGTGAACGCTATTGCAGATCAAAATTTACAACAAGCGTTAAGGCTAGCAGGAAAGAAATCAACAGCAGAAGCACTAGCCTATGCATTAGCGTATGAATCCGCCAGACAAGCTTCACGGAGTGCAGTACGAGTAAGAGAAATTTCAGTGGAAGAATGTACTTGTAACAGTGTGCAATCATCACAGAGCCCGCCCTTACGTGGTGTCCTTCGATGCTGGAATTGTAATAGATCAGGGCACCTTCAAAGAGACTGCAGAAAACGTCGACGAGTGGAATCGCCTGAAGAAGGGAAAGAAGAATGCCAAAGATGTCGAGCCAGGGAACAAGCTATTCGTGGAGAGACTAGATATCAAGCAGCGACTAGTCGCATCAGCTCTCCTGTTGAGCAGTCGGAAAACTAGTAAAAACCAACTTTGTGGGGCAGAAGTTGGTTGGTGGAATCGGCAGCCCCGAAGTCATCATTCAAGTAGGCCAGTTGCAGAGGAATAATAGCAGTCTTGTTATATATGGAAGTGTAGGAAAAAATGACTGCGCAGTCACTATTGATACTGGAGCTGCAAGATCAATTATTAGAACAGATCTTGTTAAGAACAAATGGCTTCATAATACCACCAAATATCTACTAAGAACAGCAACTGGAGCAGCAGCACGGGTGTTTGGAGAAATAACTTTAGATGTTCAACTAGGCGAACTACTATTTCCTCACACTTTCCTGGTTTCAGACATAATGGATGAATGCATTCTTGGAATAGATTTCATGACCACATACAAAATAAATCTGGATGTCGGAGAGCGGATTCTCAAATATGGGAACATAGAAACTCCTATGAAACTAGGAGAAGGAGCAGATCATCCTGCGAAAGTAAGGACGATGGTCTGCGAAAATATTACTCTTTCGCCATGCTCCGAGACACTAATATGGACAAAGCTTACTGATGACATCGGGACCTGCCAATTCTATCTGGTGGAGCCTAACCCCACAAAAGTTACATCGAGCATCATTGTTGGCAAGACTTTAGTGAAGGCAGAAGGTGCAACATTAATACCAGTCAGAGTGCTTAACACATCCGAAAATGAGGTACAACTAAAAGAAGGTGCTATAATTGGAAATTGTGAACCCGTTTACCAAATCGTCAATTTGGATAATGGTAGTAATATCAGGGAGACAAAACCTATACCAGCTACTACCCAACAGGTTCAGAAACTTCTTTCGTCCAGTGCCTTAAGTGAACAACAACACAACGATGCCAAGGAGGTGATCGATGAATTTTCGGAATTATTTGCAATGAATGATGATGACTATGGTAAAACAAATCTTGTCCATCATCGGATCGATACAGGAGATTCCAGGCCCATTCGACAGACACCACGAAGATTGCCATTAGCCAAACAACCAGAAGTTGCAGACATGATGAACTCCATGAAGAAACAAGGCATAATAGAGGAATCTAACAGCCCTTGGACATCGCCGGTTGTTCTGGTTAGGAAAAAGGATGGCAGCACCCGATTCTGCGTAGACTACCGCCAACTAAATAACGTGACGAGAAAAGATAGCTATCCATTACCAAGTATTGATGACACGTTGGATACCCTTTCCGGAGCGCAATGGTTTTCCACATTGGATTTGAAGAGTGGTTACTGGCAAGTGGAAATACATCCCGAGGACCGAGATAAAACTGCTTTCTCAGTTGGCAGTGGCTTATGGCAATTCAAAGTAATGCCATTTGGGTTATGTAATGCTCCAGCCACATTCGAACGACTAATGGAATGTGTTCTACGTGGTTTAACCTGGAAAACATGTCTTGTCTACTTGGATGACATAATAGTTATCGGAAGGACATTCAAGGAACATAAAAACAACTTACGAGACGTACTTCAAAGACTCAAAGATACAAAATTGAAGCTCAGTGCGAGTAAATGTGCTCTATTCAAAGATGAAGTTAAATATTTAGGGCACATAGTTTCATCACAAGGAGTAAGAACCGATCCAGAGAAGATAGAAGCCGTCAAAAATTGGCCAGTTCCAAAGGACAAACATCAATTACGCAGTTTTCTTGGTTTAGCTACCTACTACAGGCGATTCGTGAAAGGTTTTGCAGATATAGCAAGAAGCCTACATCAACTTACAGAAAAGGGAAGGCCGTTCATATGGTCGGATAAATGTAACGAAAGTTTTGAAAATTTGAAGCAACAGCTCTGTGAAGCTCCAGTACTTCACTATCCAAAGCTGGGAAAAACATTTATATTAGATACGGATGCCAGCAATGAAGGTATTGGTGCAGTGCTTTCGCAGGAGGAGAATGGTCAAGAAGTTCCAGTAGCTTACTATAGCAAAGCACTTTCAAAGCCAGAGAAAAATTATTGTGCTACAAGAAAAGAGCTACTTGCTATTGTAAGTTCAACAAAACATTTTCATAAATATCTCTACGGGCAGAAATTCATCCTTCGCACCGACCATGCAGCACTTAAATGGCTTCTGCAGTTTAAGAACCCTGAGGGACAAGTCGCGAGATGGATAGAGCGACTCCAGGCTTATGATCTTGAGATCCAACACCGAAGAGGTCGTATCCATGGAAATGCAGACGCCCTTTCACGACGTCCATGCGAACTTGAATGCAAACATTGCGCACGGGTGGAAGAAAAAGAAACAACAGCAACTATACAGTTGGTAACCATGGAACCATCTACAGGTTGGGACAACGAGGACCTGAGAACAGCACAACGAGAAGATCCGGACATTTCACCTATTCTCGCTTGGAAAGAAGATATGGAAAGACCAGACTGGAAGGATATTTCGGAACGGAGTGAGAAGCTGAAAAGTTACTGGACTCAATGGAACTCTCTTCATGTTGAATGTGGTATATTAAAACGCAAATGGGAAGCACCTAACGGCGAATATTTCCGAATGCAGATAGTCGTGCCAGCATCAAACGTCAAAGATGTTCTAGAAGAAATGCACGGTGGAACCTCTGGAGGACATTTGGGAGTGAACAAAACAATTTCCAAAATACGGGAAAGGTTTTATTGGCTACATATGCGAGAAAATGTGGAGGAGTGGTGCCGCAGATGCACTGTCTGCGCTGCTTGCAAAGGACCGCACCACAGAAGCAGAGGTGAAATGCATAAGTATAATGTCGGAGCCCCCTTTGAAAGGATAGCTGTAGACATCGCTGGACCTTTTCCTGAAACGGATGGCGGTAACCGTTATATTTTAGTTGCCATTGACTATTTCAGTAAATGGCCTGAAGCTCATGCAATCCTTAATCAAGAGGCAGCCACAGTTGCGGAACAAATAATAACGAATTGGGTCAGTAGGTTTGGAGTGCCTCACGAACTTCATTCGGACCAAGGACGGAACTTCGAATCGCGGACTTTCCAGGAGATGTGTAAAATGGACTGTCTGGGGCGTGTTGGATTGGGCTACGTTACCTGTACCAAGGCTTGGGTGGAATGGGTGTGGCTTAAGTAATCATGTGAAGTGCCCTAAGCGAGTTTATATCGGGGCTGTATACTTGTCAGCTTGAGTTTGTTGTTAGTTGTTAACTTTAGTATGAGTGCCTGTGGTGTGTTGGGTTGGGCTACTTGGTGGCTGAGCAAACGTTACCTAAGGCGTGGATGAATGTGTGCAACTGTGTATTTATGTGGATAAGAAATGTTATGAAATTCCCTAAGTGAATTAGTGTAATTAGTATAAGTAATAATTCAAGTTAATTCTAGAATATTTTTGTTCATACCAATAGATTCTAGAAGGTGTCAGTGGGGGTCATAGTAATAGGGGTGGACAAATTTTTTATCAGAAATCCTCTACGGGCTATGGGTTTCGAGATATTAGTGATCTTACCTTTTGAGGTATAATTAGTAGTAGTAATAATTCAAGTTAACCCTAGGATATTTTTTGTCCATGCCAATAGTATTAGTACTATGGGGTATGGGGCTATGGTTTGAGATATTAGCTATCTTACCTTCTCAGGTGTAATTAATATTAGTAGCTCAAAAACAAACAAAAAACAACAACAACTATAACCTAAGTTGTGGATTAAAGATTTGATGATATTAATCTGTAGGTGCCTTTTATAAACATAATTGCACCATGTAACCATATATCTAAAAATAGATCAGGCGAAGCTGGTTGGGGTGAATGTAGGTAGATATGTTGACTTAGATATGTAATGGAAATTGGTAAATGCTTAATTTTGCTCTTCAGGTGTAATGCTTCTAATTTGATTGCTTGCATAAACAAATTCGCACAGTACAGTAAAGTAAACAAATTCGCAGTCGAATAATGTAAACAATTCGCACAGCGGCCGAGTAAAGTAAACAAATTGAGCGATTTATGAAAGATTCCTAATTTCTTTAGTTGAAAACAACAACAACTGAATTAATCTGTAGGATATGATGTCTTAGATGAGTAGTGGAAGTTATATTGAATATTTCTTTTGCTAAAAAAAACAACAACAACTGTAACGTAAGTTGTGGATTAAAAATCTTTTATAAACAAGAGGGAACATGCTATGATATTCGATATCTAAAAATAGATCACGGCTGCTTCGGATGTTAAGAAACATGAAGTAATAGAAATTAAAGCCTTATCAGAAAATTTTCGAGGTAGGTGTGTGTATGTGTATGTATTGAAAATTCGTAGGTTATATGAAAAATTGTTTTTTTAATTTCAATAAAATTCCTTTTTTGGGCAGGTTAAATTTAAAGTTTTGATCACCTATGATATCAATATGAGGTGATACTAATATAGGATGATATGTTGACTTAGAAGAGTAGTGAAAGTTGTATGGGTATAGTAAAAAACTTTTCATCAAATTTTTGGTGATAAGGTGTAATGGCATGACCAGTGTTGCAGGTGGAGGTTGAGCGTGGGTACTGTAAGTTGTGTATATATTAATTGTGTTGTATATTAATCTAGTAGGATACGAAAGCTTTAGTGAAGAGCGTGGAAGAGGATAGTATTATGTGTTTATCTTTAAATCTTAAGTTAGGTTGAGAGTGGGTTAAATTAAAAGCATTGTTGATAGAAGATAGTGCTATGATATAAGTAATGGAAATTGTATGGGAGCAGTAAAAGAATAATTTTTGGCTGTCAGGTGTAATGGCATGACTTAGCAGGTAATTTGATATTACCTTTTGCCAAGATCGTGGCGGTTGAGATTGGGTTAAGCTTAGTGGTGCTCGATGTTTATTTTATGGGTGGTGGGTGTGCATAATATAGTAGAAAGCTTTAGTGAATACCATACTTTTCAACCAGCTGACTCTGTCAAAACATCTGTGTCGCTCTAACATAAATCTGTGTTCATATTTTAGGTGGGCATGATAGCTTGAAATTATCTTATGGATATTGATCAATGAAGAAGCCTATAGGTTTTGTTTACAATTCGCTATATTTTTCGGTCTGGGATTAACAAATATTTTGAGGAGAAGTTAAGTTTGGTGGTGCATGAAGTTTCTTTTATGTGCGGAGGGTGCTCATAATCTAGTAGGAAACTTTAGTGAATACCATACTTTTCAACCATCTCGCTCTAACACACAACATCTGCCTTGGAGCTTTGTGTTATCAGTTGGGAAAAACAACAACAACTATAACCTAAGTTGTGGATTAAAGATTTGATTATATTTATCTGTAGGTGTCTTTTATAAACAAGATTGCACCATGTAATCATATATCTAAAAATAAATCAGGCGAAGCTGGTCGGGGCGAATGTAGGTAGATATGTTCACTTAGATAAGTAATGGAAATTTGTAAATGTCTAATAATGCTTCTAATTTGATGCCTTGCATAAACAAATTCGCATAGTCCAGTAAAGTAAACAAATTCGCAGTCGAATAATGTAAACAAATTCACACAGCAGACGAGTAAAGTATACAAATTGAGCGATTTATGAAAGATTCCTAATTTCTTTAACAGAAAACAATGATAACAACTGATATTAATCTGTAGGATGTGATGTCGTAGATGAGTAGTGGAAGTTATAATTGAAAATGTCTTTTGCTGAAAAAACAACAACAACTCTAACATAAGTTGTGGATTAAAAATCTTTTATAAACAAGAGTGATCATGCTATGATATTCGATATCTAAAAATAGATCACGGCTGCTTGGGATGGTAAGACACATGAAATCATTAGAAGTAATGGAAATTAAAGCATTAGAAAAGGTTGCCAGGCGGCTGGTAATTTGATATCTTGCGTAAACAAATATAGCCGAGTAAAGCAGACAAATTGAGCGATTAATGTTTTTTTTTTGTATCTAGGAGTTTGTATTAAATAGTCTTTATGACGAATTGTTTTTTCTTGTCAATAAAATTTCTCAATCAGTCACACTGTTATGAAATTTGATTGATCCCCAATATCATAGTTCACATGAAGCTGATAAGAATATGATAATTTTATCTTCATACTATTGGGGTGATCACATTATTTTCTTACCATTAGGTTGAGAGTGGGTTTAATTAAATGTTTTGATGAAAGAAGGTGGTGTTATGATATCAATGTAGTATGATATCTTGTCTTAGATGAGTAATGGAAGTTGTTTGGGAGCTGTGAGTAAGGAATAAAAACCTTATCAGCAAGGTCGCTTCATATTTATCTCCCTAAATTATCATCCAAATGGTGTTGTATGAAGGAGCAAAAAATTGATAATAGTGAAGATCGTGGTGGAGGTTGAGAGGGGGTGCTGCTAGTTGTGGATTAAATTGAAAGTGTTCATGGATCTCAAGGTTTAAACTTTTTAGCCTTCAGCAGGAATGTCTTCTTTTAGTTGACTCGGTGGTTAGATAAGAACGTGTTAATTTCATGTTCATAATATGATCTTGTGGTAAGCATATGAAGGTAGCAGAGTTTTTTTTATAAATCAAGCAGTTACGCTGTTATGAGATTTGAAGAATCTCTAGTACCATTTTCAGTCTCTAGCTTCGCCAACCCGACTCTTCCCAGATTTCTGTGGGAATTCCACATTTTTTTTTCAATGCACACATTCACGTCACTTGCCTGTATAAAGTTTATGACCTGAAAGGAGAGAGGGCGACCTGCAGACCTTTTATGTTGAGAGTTAGCTCCTGGGGGAGTGAAGGAGAAATTCCATGAGTTGAAAATTTTTTTTGGAAACGTATTAAGCAAACTTTGGAATGAAAATTGTTGTTCGATCGATATTTCTCGGAGCTTGATTAGTAACATTCTGCTAATGTCTTCGAATATTTGATATTTTTGTTTGAAATTTTTGATGATCTCTCCGAACTGTTGATAAGACGAACTTTCGATAATAAAATTTTTTTTTGCTGAAATTTTAGTATCCAGTCTTAATCTTCGAACGTTTGGGAAGAATTTTTTTTTTGGAATTGTAGTCATCCCGACCTTCGACTTTGGCATAGTATTCCTTTGGGGTATACATTTTTTCTCTCGACTTGACTTATGGCTAAATTCAGTATGGCTGCAGTACGCACACCACCTCCTGTGCCGAACGGTGTGACTATGTTGCCTGAACCATGCACTATCTGTACAGATACGAGCTGGTCAGCCGAACAGAAGCCTGTCATGACCATGTGTGGACATGTCTTTCATGAGGCATGTATACAGACCTGGATAGGTGAACATTCTAGTTGCCCTAACTGTAGACGTCGCCTCACGCCACAAGACCTCACTTGTTACACTGGTGCCTTTCCTAAAAGACCGAAGAAGGCGAAGCCCGCGAAGTCGGCTATTCGCGATTCATTGCCGACCTTCGACTTACCACCACCGAATCGACGATCTCTATCACCAGGAATGCCCGATTTGCACTCAAGGGCTTTTGTAAACCCGAGTCCTCGACGAGACAGTTCAGTGCGTACAGCTCAAGACTACACCTCAGCCGCTACGGATGCGCTGATGGCAGGCCTACGCCTACAAATGCAAAACCTAATACGAGAAGGTCTCGAACAGAGCATCAATGGTTTGCGGACTGACTTAACGAATAGTATTCGACAACAAGTAGCAGCAGCAATGCCGCCAATGGACTTTGCACGACCTCCTTCGTCCAGGGGTAATCCAAGACCTTCGAACGATTTCCCCAATCTGAGGAGACAATCGTTTCAGAGACCACCATCATCTTCTGGTCAGCCCAGACCGAACTTTGTCCCACCTCCACATATTCGTCACCCTGCAAATATAGGACAGCGACGATCAGGCAGTCCTATCAGAAGATGGAACCTGGCGTATAACGGCAACAACTCAGAGCTCTCTGTGGAAGCGCTCACGCACTCCGCTCTAGAAGGGGATTTTGATCTCCTAGTTAGAAACATGCTTACGTTATTAACAGGACCAGCGAAGGACTGGTACTGGTCGATATTACGGCATAACCCTTTTCCAACTTGGGAATTTATCAAAACGGGATTGTCCATCGAATGGGGAGTGCCCAAGGATGATCTAAAAATAGGATTACAGCTTATGTCTCGAAAGCAAAAGCCTGGTGAACTATTCGCTATGTATCACCATCATTTACGGTTGCTGCGTGATCAGCTACAGAACGCCATGCCAGACCGAGTTTCTGGAGATTGTCAAATCGAACTTATTGCCTGAGATTCAGCACCGATACGATAGGACAGCTGAGATCGCTTGTGATTCGTATCCAAGCTACGCAGATACGAATTGCGACAGCCTGATTGTCGCTATTGTAGACAGACAAACTTAAGACGGGTCGGGAATACCACCACCTCTTTCCGACCAGCGTCAACGTTACAAGCAGAAACTGCAACGAACCCTCCAGTTCAAGCCTCGAACAAGGAGGAAGGTCCGCTCCTTTAGCAGGTACAATGAGGAATCCTTGCAATGTCCCCTGATATCATTCAGTGATTCTGATGATATCAGTAAAACACCTGATAGTACGAACACTCCAAGGATAGAGACGGAGAACTTGATGGACTTCTCCGCAGATCTTCAAGCTCCCATTTCCACTTCTGGGGAGCCCATGACATTATTAGACACTTCTTTGGAAGAGTCTTCAGTTTTCGATGTCCCGATAACACCTACAGCACCTTTAGCTGACAAAGTTATTGAGCAGGAGGTTTGGCCTCATGGCATTTCTATATTAAACGGCCACCAAGCTCTGTTATGACGAGTGGGCGTGAGCCTGTTTTACATCCGCTGACGCTGTATCATACGCGTCCGCAGAAATACAATGCAGCAAGAGACCGAATCTTCTCCTCAGTAGCGGAGTTAGCCGAAATAATGTTTCCTGACTTGGATATGAGACCGAAAAAGAAAAGATCTACCGTTCGTTGGCGGGAATACTGTCGACGGATGAGACTAGAGAGAAAAAAACTGGCACAGATTTCCGTGTCGATGCCAGACGACATTCGACCGTACGCCGAAGTGAAGCTGCTCGGGCGAACTGAGCCTGGACTACTTGATAGTGGTGCCACTGTCAGTATTCTAGGTCAGGGAGCTCTAGAGAAGCTTGCAGAAGCAGATGTCGAATGGAAGAAGTATCGGACACAGGTCCAAGTAGGAAATGGTGCCATGACGACTGTGTATGGTCATGTGAACTTGGATGTCACTTTCCGTGACAAGACCCAAAACGTACGTTTTTACGTGGTTCCTGGGCTCACACAGGCACTATATCTGGGAATAGACTTCTGGCGTCTATTTGGGTTGGCTCCAGTTGTCCTGGGTATAGTCGCAGAAGTGAATCCAAGTGTAATAGTTAGCTACCTCTGACACCAACTGCCATATTCTTTCTAGTCTCGTTCAACAACGCTTAGAAGCCACCAAACAGCTTTCCCCTCTTTCGCCTCTCTAGGCCCGGGAAAAACATCATTGGTCACTCACAAGATTGAAACGAATGACGCAGCTCCGATAAAACAGCGCTTTTATCCGATATCGCCGGCAGTTTGATGGATGCTGAATTAGAGCGAATGCTATCGCTGGGTGTGATAGAGGAGAGCCAGAGTCCTTGGAGCTCTCCAGTTGCTTTGGTAAGGAAGCCTGGAAAGGTCCGGCTTTGTTTTGACGCCAGGAAGGTCAACTCCGTTACGAAGAAGGATGCCTATCCGCTTCCGCAGATAGACGCACTTCTGAATCGACTTCCTCGGGCAAACTATATAACGAGCTGGACCTGAAAGACGCATTCTGGCAGATCCCACTAGACACTGATTCCAGACAGAAGACCGCTTTTGCAGTACCTGGTCATCCTCTCTATCAGTACACAGTGATGCCATTCAGTTCAAATGAACACCTGAAGCCCAGACGTCTCTTGATCTTTTAAAGCAAAAACTTACTTCTGCTCCGTTGCTAGTGAGCCCAGACTTCACCGAACCATTCGTTATCCAGTGCGATGCGAGCCAGCAAGGTATTGGAGGAGTGCTGCTTCAACTAGATGACGATGGCCACGAGAAGCCAATAGCCTATGTCTCGAAAAAGTTGAACTTAGCACAAAGAAATTACACCGTCACAGAGCAAGAATGCTTAGCTGCAATCTTGAGCGTACAGAATTTCCTTCCCTTCATAGAACTCATGCCGTTTTAGATAGTGACGGATCATGCGAGCTTCAAATGGCTGATGCTCGGTGGAGTTTGAAGCTTCAGGGTTTCGACTTCACTATCGAGCACCGAAAAGGAAGCCTGAACGTCGTCCCTGATGCGCTGTCACGCATTCATTGTGACAGCCTGACCACAAATGAAGATCCTGGCCCGGAAGTTGACCTTAGTTCGCCATATTTCAACTCGTTGGAATATGAGGAAGTGAGGCATAAGGTTAAAACGACTTCTGGCAAACTACCAGATCTTTGTGTCAGGGATGGCTTCGTTTACATTCGGACTGTTCCGAGAACAGGCGATCCGATTCAGGAAGAAGAAGCTTGGAAGCTTTGGATTCCACGAGGGCATGTCACCGACGTCATTTCAAGGGCTCATGATCCGCCACTAGCTTCACACGGAGGTATAGGGAAAACACTGGAACGTCTGCGAAGACATCTGTACTGGCCACGAATGACGGTTGATGTCAGAAACTACGTAGGCGCCTGTGACGTGTGTAAGGAAATGAAGGCTCCCAATACTATTCTGAGACCACCTATGAAAGTCCAGTCTGTGAGAGAACGACCATGGCAGAAGCTGTACATTGATTTTCTAGGTCCATATCCTCGGTCAGTGAAAGGAAACGTCTGCATTCTGATAGTTCTTGACCACTTTTCAAAATATCCAATTCTCAAACCGATGAGAAAAGCATCTACACTCAATGTGTGCCAATTCATTGAGACGGAAGTGTTCCACGTATTCGGAGTCCCGGAAACGATAGCCTCTGACAATGGAGTCCAGTCTTGCTCGACTCAGTTCACCAGATTACTGGATAAGTATGGGGTGAAGCACTTGCGAACGGCAGTTTACTCGCCACAAGCAAACGCCTCAGAGCGAGTAAACCAGTCTCTATTGTCAGGGATTAGGGGTTATATCCGGAAGGAACATACGAAATGGGATGAGAAACTAAGCCAAGTAGCTAGTTCCCTCAGGAGCTCTTTTCACCAAGCTACTGGATTTTCTCCCTATCGAACACTCTTCGGTCAACAAATGATTGAACATGGCAGCTCCTATCCCATCTTGAGGAGCCTTGGAACTCTTAATGAGCCGTTGAGAGTAGATGCTGAGGACAAACTGAGATTGATCCGTGCGAGAGTGCAGGAAAATTTACACCATGCGTTCGAACAGGGTTCACGAGCCTATAATCTCAGGGCGAAGCCTGTTGATTTCAAAGTTGGTCAAGAGGTATTTAGAAGGAAATTTGCCCAAAGCAACTTCCAACAGCAGACGAGTGCTAAACTGGGGCGAAAATTTGTCAAGTGTCGGGTCAGGGTCAAGAAAGGAAACGCTTATTATGAGCTTGAAGATCTGCAGGGGAAACTGTTAGGAGTCTATCACGCCAAATACATCAGGCAGTGATAACCATTCTGGAAACGTCGTCTATCTATTGTCACGTTTATTCCTGGTAGCCCTAAGAAGGCATCCAGCCAGCTTCACTGGTAAACTATAGGATATCTCGAAGCCCTCCTATTGCTTCGTCAATGGTGGGTGATATACCTGTTGGAATTCAATCTCATCAGCACACCTCTACCTCTTATGAGTAGATAACCTTTTATAGTCCCTTCCGGATCGGTCTCATTAGGAGGATTTTTTTGTCCGTCCGTCTACAACCTCTCGTTAATCGACAACCGTCGGACATAGCAAGTCTAAATCTAGATCCTGGAAGCCCTAAGAAGGTATCCAGCCAGCTTCACTGGTAAACTATAGGATATCGCGAAGCCCTCCTATTGCCCCATCAATGGTGGGTGATATACCTGTTGGAATCCATTCCTGTATACATGTCACTACTTCGACGACGCCTTGGAGACACACCCTTGAACAATCGCTCGTCGGAGATCAGGGTGAGATGTTGCGCCGGGAAAGCTTAGCGATCAGTTCTTTGGGTTGCTGATCGCGGGGCTTCCTCAGCATCTCGGTGAGGGAGGGCAGAGAGACATCGACCGGATGGATTTTTAGGTTACCAGCTTGTCGATGTGGCTTTGGCTTCCCACACGGAGAAGGATGTCGAGGTCTGATCAAAGACTGACTAGACTTCAGGGATGTGTCCTCGATGCGTCATCGGTCAAGTGGAGTGCGAGTGATGAGGAATACGCATTGGGTCGTGGGTCGAGGCACACATTGAGCGCCCGCAGCGATGAGGCCTATGTTTAAGACCGGATAGCTCAGTCGACCATTTTTCAGCGTTGTCTGAACCATGGGTGGCGCAGACCACCCTGCCCTGTTATGGTCGTAGTGTATTGCATATAGCAATATGCTACAAGAATTACTGAAGCGTGTAGGCCGGCTGCGTCACGCATAAAAAAATGAACGCACCCCGACCGAAAGAAATGCATTTCCTCAAGCTGCAAATGATAGGCTGGTAATGACAAGGAAGAAGAAGACCACTTTTTCTGTCATATTTCTCGAACAAGTAGGGTAAGCCACCCGGTTGTTGGCACTCCTCCAATTATTGGCACTTTAGAGATTAGTTTAAAAAAACAAGGAAACCATGGATTATTCAAATTCGGTATGTAATTGAAAAGTAAAACAAAATTATTTGTCTGTCAAAAATTGGCAACACTGTTTCAATAAACAATATGGCGATTTAGAAACAACAGCTTTTATTTTGTGCTCGTGATTAGGTGTTGTTATTTTGGATTTTTCTTAAGGTGAGTGCTTTTTTAAATCGTAATATTATGCAGACATTCGGCTAATTGACACTTTCCAAATAATTGGGCATACTTAATTACACTTCTAGGCAATAGATTCAAAGATTATTTCTTGAATATTTCTTTATTATATTTTATTAATAACGAGTGCCAAGATGTGGAACAATAATTCCACCATAGTCCCTTTATTAGCATTCATGCCAATAATAGGATTTTTCTTTAATTGCGATTTCCAAATGTTAGCACACAGTGCCAAGAGCAAAAGTTAATTATTGGCAGTAGTGCAAATAATAGAATATTAAGTGCTAATAATGGGATTTTTTTATTCATTTAGGTTACGAAGATGAACAAACGAAAGGAAAAAGAAAGCAATAAAAAGAATTTAAGAAGAAAAATAGAGAAAAGTAAACGGAAACAATATAGTGAGGAAAATGTAAAAAAAGCTTTAGACGCCATTAAAAATAGTATGGCGAAAAAGCAAGCAGCCGAAGTCTTTCAGGTTCCTCGAGCAACATTACAATACCGGATTAAGAACCCGGATCATAAACTTCGCCCTGGTCCGAGTCCTGTACTTAATATAGACGAAGAGACTCAATTGAAAAATTGGTTAAATTTATGCCATGCAAAGGGCTTTCCAAAACGCAAAGAAGATCTTCTGAATAGCGTATCAGAGTTTATGAAAAAGAGCGGCCGATCTAACCCCTTCAAAGATAACATTCCCGGAGATAAATGGTTTAAACTATTCTTAAAGCGTCACCCGGATATTGTTGTAAGAACTCCTGAAGCAGTAACAGCGGCAAGTGCTGCCGTATCAGAAAATGATATTAAAGGATGGTTTCAAGCAATTGAAAGATATCTTAAAGCTCACGGTTTGTTTGAAATTCTATCTGACCCAAAAAGAGTCTTGAATGGTGACGAAACCAATTTCGTTCTTTGCGCAGACAGGTGCGGTCTTGGCACCCAAGGGTGCAAAAAATGTATACGAAATCGACCACGCCCCAGCTAAAAGTTCACTAACAGTGATGTTTACTTTTGCTGCCAATGGCGAAATAACCCCTCCTATGGTGATATTCCCTTACAAGCGCTTGCCAAGTGAAATTGCTTCAAAAGTACCATCAGATTGGGGCATAGGACTCAGCGATAATGGTTGGATGAAGACCGAAGTTTTTACTCAATACATAGAAAAGGTATTACATCCGCATCTCGTGCGAAATCGAGTCACATTCCCGGTAATTTTATTTGTAGACGGACACAAGACTCATCTCACTTATGCTGTCAGTGAACTTTGTTCCTCATTAGATATTGTGCTTATAGCACTTTATCCCAATTGTACTCGACTGCTCCAGCCTGCAGATGTCTCAGCTTTTAGACCTCTAAAAGGTGGCTGGCAGAAGACGGTCCTAGAGTGGCGGCGTGACAATCCATCTCGAGCGCTTACAAAAGTTGAATTTGTGCCACTGTTGCAAAAAACTATTGATAAGTGCGTAAAACCAGATACAATTATTAATGGTTTCCGCGCTACCGGTCTTTGTCCATGGGACTCAAACGCTATAGACTACTCGAAATGCTTAGGGAAAAATTTTAAGATAACGCCCGAATGTGTGTCAGTACCAGAAACTTCGAGAATGATGACCAAAAAGGATTTTATCAGATTTGCAGGACAGTCTACGATAACAGATCTCATAAACAAACAAGATTTGACAGATGCTGAGAAAATTTAAAAAAACCTGTGGTATTTTTTCAATAGAAACGAAAACTTTGAAGAAAAAGAAGAAAGCAAAGAGAACTCAGATATATGTAGATGAAAAAAACAACAATAGAGAGACAAATATCCAACATGATAAACTTAAAGAACAGAACTTTTTGGATATTGACAATATGAGTGTTATAATGTGTGATGAATTTGACAGTACATATAATATTCCTTCAGCTCAAGAAGTAATTGAAGAAATTGTGGTAAACGATAGAGAAGACATCACATCTATAAATGATATTCGAACTGACACTTTAATGGAAAACACTAAAAACATAGATAATATAAACAAAGAAGATACTCAAATTACTGAATGTGTACAAGTTGTTCATGCTGCACAAATTGAAACATATACAGGAAGAAATCACTGCAGACTTGACAATAATACAGACAAATTAATCCCTAAAGTCATTCGCTCAGATCAACAGGATTTTGACAAAATTGAAGTTTTGGAAACTGTAATAAATCCATCTTTCACTACCCCTATTAAAATAAATCCACGAGAAATAAAACTAGATGACGTATTGGTAAAACCTAAAACACCGCAAAGAAAGGGAGTGAGGCAAACTAAGAAGACATCTTATGTTATTACATCACAAGAATTCAAAGATGAAGAGCACCAAAAAATTAAAGCGAAGAAAGAAAAGGAAGAAGGCATACAAAAACGAAAGGAACAACGAGAACAAAAGAAAATAGCCAAAACCAAACAGATGCAGAAGAAGAAACAAGAAAAGTGTGTCAAGAAACGAGTTGATAAGAAACAAATTGAGAAAAGAGATAAGAATACAGAAAATTATACACAAAATAGACTCAAACAAAAGAGGAATTTGAACAGTGTTAAAATAAGAACAGAAGAATGTCAGACTAAGAATAAAATAATTAAAAAAGAGGCAAACAGACCAAAGAAAGAGGACACTAAACGTATTTTGAAAAATATTTTATATTCTAAAGGATCAGATACGGATCAAGATGAGAAATCAAACGATGATGGTCATGCAAACAAAAAGTTTAGCATAACTGAAATTGAGAAGATGCTGACCGATGATTAGGATTAGCTTAAATGTTCCAGCCTGATTGGTTTCAGTAAGACTGAACTACAAAAATTACAATTAAACAGACTGATGTGATAATATAAATAAAACAGATATTTTCATAATTAAACCGTGTTTTTATTATACCCTAAGTTTTTTTTTTATTTGAATGATAAGTAGAGCCCTATCTCCTACTTTAATTAAATGCCAATAATTAGACGAGTTGATGCCAATATTGAGAATTTCTATGCCAACAATAGGATTTTTTGTAGTATTTCTGTTTTATGTACTTTTTTTTTAATTTAATACAATTCAATCATATAAAAATGGTTACAAACTCAAAGATTAATGCTCTTTCTTTAATAATGTAAATTTTGTTGTCAACTAGCTCATGTTAATAAAATTTTATGGCAATTTCAATTCAGACTGACACAAAGCTCACTCTTAAAGTGCCAACGATTGGGTGGTTTACCCTAAGTGTGTGAAATACATCCAGGAGAAACTTTTTGATCATCGAAAATCTGCGAAGACATCCAGCCAAAAAAAGGTAAAATGTTCGCATTCACATCGCTAGGACAAATCAAATAACTCAAATACCCTAGGAATTTCCGAGTGGTGAAGGACAGGATAAAATTAATCCGACAAGATCGATAAACTTTCACTAGGTTTCGCTTGAAATCGTGGTAGTATAATTGAACGGTTGAACAGGAACCTTGGTGGATATTGAAGATCATATACGACTGCTTTTTAAAACCTGCAATTGAAAGAAATCAGGATCGTCCAAATTCATCCCGACAATACCGAAAAACTACATGGGGGAACCTCATACGGATTCAATTGCGCGGTATCATTCTAAGAGATTTAATAGAAACGAAGAGTTTTGTGAACACGCAGCAATATGGATTAGCAATTGTCAAAATTCCAACAATCGTTTTCTTTGGACTTGTGCTCCAAAATGTCAAAAAAATCCAGCACACAAAGTGTAAATGGTCAATAGATTTTACTACAGGGAAAAATGCTGATATTCCTTCACCGCCAGATTATAATCCTTCAGTTGCACAACATAGATACAGTCGTCCACTATGGAATGAATTTATATATGTGTAGAGACAAGTGCCGCTGAGCAATATTATTTTAACTCAACAAAAATTACTTTTGTGATAGAGCCTACAGACAGCAAGTCGAAGCATTAAATTCCAATTAAATTCTTTAACTAGATGGCGGATGCTGAAGCGCTTCATCATGCCGTGGAATTTTCACCGTGAGTATTATTACACATGTGGGACTTCCTTTTTATTGATATTCTCTTCATGTAGCTATATATAACTTCGATTTAATACTATATATATATATATATTTATTGGGCTTAAGTTTTTGATATATTTACATGTATGTACCTTGAAATAATGGTACTCTTGATTTAATACTAGGTATATATACATATACAGCTCAAGTTTTCTATTTTCTATTTTTATCAAACCACTCTCACATATGTACACATATTATATTTTTATCCTTACATCACATGCATATGCATAGATTAGAAGAATAGTTTGTTACTACATAAATAGATCATTTATGGAAATCCTCAAAAAGTGATTTAGCTATATGGTGTACTGCTAGGAATTTCTAAATTTAAAAAAATTAATGTTTAGATTTTTGATACGAAGTGTATATTTTTTATTATAGTAGTTTAATGTTGCTATACCTAAAATTCGCAAAAGTTTACAATATTTATATATATATGTACGTGTATCTGAGAACGAGTGAGTTTCGCCCAAGAATTTCATTACCTTAAGAAAGATTCTCAATGCGTTGCATTTATGTTTGAGCGGAAAAATGGAGAAATAAGAAACTGCCTAGAATAAGACTTTTTATTATACTTTTCTCAGGATGTAGAATCAGTGGAAATCATTGTTCAATACCTTTTTCTTACATGTCATATGTTTAAATTCATATCATGTATTTTCCATAATGAAGCATTACCTATCAGTAATTATAACATGAACATGAACCGTTAAGAGTTTTAATTTCTCCTCTTACTTTCCTGGAGCCCTCTCGTATAAAGGTCGTCTAGGTCCGCCTAGTCTCTCTTTCCAGGTCAACTAGGGACTCTGAAGAATTATGCCCCTCAGAGTCAGATGGGAGGATGGGGCAGGCAAAGAAGGCAGACCATCTGCGCCTTCGATGGGATACAGGTAAGTGACGTAAGGGTCCCATCAGGACCGAATGTGTGCCGGCTTTGGTGTGATAGGCACGAAATTTTTTTTGATTATGGCTGACGGCAGTGGCAGGTTTTTGTGGAGCCCCCCCCCCCCACTCTCCGCCAATAGCTGAGGCGAACTAGCGTGCCGCCCTGCAGTCAACGCTGCCCGTCGAGTGATCTGTCAGCTCATGCTGACAGTCGGGACTTTACGTCCCAAGCGAATCACTCTTCATAGTTCCATAACAGCTACATTCTATTTTTGATAGGCAGGTCCCGTTCAAAACTGTCAAAATTCGAACAGTCAAAGACAATATCTTTAAGTATCCTGAGATATTACTGAAGTGTCAGTATCGGGATCTGGCATATAGGGAATGGAAGAGGAATAAAACAGTCAGAAATCTAAATGAATTCCGTCGGTTACGCAGACAGGCCGACTATTTGATTAGGGCGAAGTTGATAGAGGATACAAGGAGGGGTATTAGGGAGGGGGAAGGTCAATGATCTTGGCTTGGGCTCAGCCTGACTTTGAACCAGACGAATATGCGGAGTATCTCTGCCCTAGTGCTTTACTGCCTGGCGAAATGAGTGACAGCTCAGTCAGTGCTCTGCGCGTGCCCTCGAACGATGGGTCCTCTACTAATCTGCATCCTCCGAACTCGCTCTCAGAAAACTCTGGTATGTCTACGGTGAATGATGTTTTTAGCTTCACTGGGGTGTCGGAGATGGAGATTGTGAATGCGTTCAGTGGTATGAGATCGAATGCAACTGGTTACAATGATGTCCCTTTAAAATTTTATAAATTAATACTGCCCTTTATATTACCAATTCTCACACACTTGATTAATAGACTGCTGTCCTCTTCCAGTTTTCCTGATCACTGGAAAGTTGGACTGATCACTCCTATTCCTAAAGTTAACTCTCCCAACGATATTTCTGATTGGAGACCCATCACAGTACTGCTAACCATTTCCAAGGTACTTGAGTTCCTCATCGCTGAACAAATTACCTCTCATATTTGCACGCATAATTTATTGTCAAAACTCCAATCTGGTTTTAGAAGGTGTCACTCGACTAGCACTGCTCTTCTTGATGTGGCTACAGGCATTCGGGATCTTTGTGACAATTGTAACAATGTAATTCATGTGTTGCTGGATTTTAGTAAGGCCCTTGACTCTGTCCCGCACTCGTTGCTGCTTGACAAGCTTAGTGCTCGTTTCGGCTTTTCTGCGTCCGCATGCAGTTTAATTGGTTGCTCTTTGAGTCACAGACGATTCGTCGTTAATTGTAATGGTTCTTGTTCCTCGATGAGGTCAGTTGTGACTGGAGTTCCGCAGGGGGCCGTGTTGAATTCTCTCCTCTCCACTCACTTCATAGACGATGTAACATCTGTTCTGGGTGATGTAAAATACCATATCTATGTGGATGATCTGCAGGTTTACTATGGTGCTCCAAGCAATCATCTTAGTGAGTCTCTGGCCGTCATTAACAGAACTCTTTCAAGGATTGCTAGATGGTCTAGTGATAATGGCCTGTCCCTTAATCCATCAAAACGAAAGCAATGGTCTATTCAACACGTGCTTCAAATGTAGCCAATGTGTCGGAACTACCTGACTTGTGCATTTTGGGACATAACATTGAGCTTTCGGCTAGAGCGATCTCTAATCTTGGTATTCTCATGGATCCTGGTCTCACATGGGAGCCTCAAATTAACAAGATTTGCGCTAGAGTATATTACGGCTTGCGTTCGCTCTATACTGCTTCCCAACTTTTTGATGAGGTCACTCGCACAGGACTCTTCTCAGCTCTAATCCTACCACATTTCTTCTATGCTGATGTTGTTCTGTTTCCAATATCCTGTGGTAATACTGATAAACTTGTTCGTGCATTCATGGCCTGTGCCAGATATGTTTTTGGCATTAAGCGTAGATCACATGTTCCCTCTCAACTCAATAGCTGGCCATACACGAAAGGAATTTTTGACGGATCTGATCCGCTGAGGCCCTGTTCCGCGGACCAATTCCGCATGTTAGTGAGCAAAACGAGTGAATCAGTTCCGCGGAACAGTTCTTTCGTGGAACGGTTCCGTTGATTCAAGTCCGTCATAGGCCATTAACAGTGCAGTTGATATAAGAAGAGTTCTTCGGAGTTCTTCGTTTTAAAAATGGAGTGGTCAAAACCAATTTTGGCAGAACTTATAAACATGTATAAAGAAAGACCATGTCTTTGGCAAATTAAGAGCAGAAATTACAAAAATAAAATTTTTGTCCTTCTAATGGACTGTACTTTATTTTCAAAAATTATAATAATAAAATGATTAAAGTTACATACCTTCATATACTTTTCCTTTAAGACTTGGAATATTATCTCACACGTTTCTGGAATTATGTATCCTAAAGTTTGAGCAGCAATTCCAGTCGAAAATTTCAAGTCTTCATAAGATCTGCCAGTTGCAAGAAATCTCAGAGTGGCAATTAAACGTTCTTCAGGAGGTATGCATTGCCGCATTATCGTGTCAGTCTTACTCAAATATGGTTTAAGTAAGCCTTGTTGTATAAGATGTGTTGATAATTTTTTCTTAATTTTTTTAATATATATTTACTTACCTAACAGAAGGTCAAAATCTGTCTCACTCATGCGTAGATAATTTTTGAAATCATCTGGCTCATTTGTTCGGAGCTCCTTAATTAATTTTATATGTCCAAAAATATTTTTTTCATTTAACCACTTCTTAACCCATTTTGATCCTTCCTTCTTTTTTATAACGGTATTATAATTTAAAACAAAAATACCTGCAGCCACTACAGCGATTTGTTTCCTGCTCCTAGGTGCCATTTTATATGACTGATCCGGCATGAAAGTCCCCAGATCTTTCAAACAAGCAAGAAAGACCAAGTCCGCGGATCAGATCCGTCAAAAACAATAGAAAAACATGCAGTCAATTTTACCACGGACCTGATATATTGTAAAGTGAATATATCCGCGGACTGGGTCCGCTCATCACATGCGCCACGTTAAGGGGCGACAGAGGGCCTGATCCGCGGAACTCAGTTCCGCGGACTAGATCCAGAAGATCTGGTCCGCGGATCAAATCCGTATAAAATTCCGCTCGTGTATGGCCAGCTATTGAGGTGCTTCGTTCACTGACTAACCTGTATGTTGTTCACTGGCTAACTTGTATGTTCTAAATACTCTGATGTTTATCTTCAAGGCGGTTCAACTGGAGTTCGCGGAATAGGTTTAGGATTGTCCTTCCCAGGGTTAATTCGCAATATGGTGGGAAAAGCACTTTGCGGGGGGCCACTCTTTGGAATCAACTGCCTGATGAAGTCAGGCGTAGTGCTTCACTAAACTCATTCAAAAATGAGGCTCTTGAGTTCTTGAGGGGGGTTTCCTAATCGCTTTCCGCAGCAGGAATCATACATAAATGTTGCTACATGTCGATATATCTACTCGCTCAATCATATCTTAAAAGAAGGAATATAACAACCGGCTCAACTTCTGATCCTTTTGACGATATCTCATTCAGTGGAATTCGTGTTCCATTGATACTCACAATCACGCATTTAAATCAAGTCATTTGGAAAACCAACGTAAAACGTAAAAACATAACTGATGATTAATGACTCTTGCTGTATATAGTTGTGTTTAATCTCAAGTTCAAGCTTTAGTGTTCCTTGGTTACCTGCACTAAAGGGTAATTCATTTTGTTTGATAGTAGTAGTTCAACCATGCTCTTTGGTTACATATTGTATATTGTTGTTCCCTTAGTATTCACAATCACGCAGTCATGTCATATAGAGCCAGCGTAAAATGTAAAAACCTAACAGATGAGTCATTTTGCTTTATGTATATAATAGTGCATATAGTATATAGTTGTGTTCAATCATAAGTTCAACAATAAGTGTTCTTTGGTTACATATTGCATATTTTTGTTACTTTAGTATTCACAATCACGCAGTCATGTCAAATCATATTGAGAACCAACGTAAAATGTAAAGCTTAACAGATGAGTCATTTTGCCCGTCTGATAGAATATATTTATGTTTGTTCTCAAGTTCAACCATAGGTGTTCTTGGGTTACTTACACTAAATGGTAGTTCATTTTGATTGACAGTATATAGTTGTGTCTAATCTCAAGTTATTCATCTTGCTTGATGTACATAGTAATGTATATAGTTATGCTTAGTCTAAAGTTCAACCGTAAGTGTTCTTTGGTTACCTACACTAAAAGGTAATCCATTTTGTCTGATAGTATATAGTTATGTTTAATCTCAAGTCCAACCATAAGTGTTCCTTGGTTACCTGCACTTGTTGGTAATTCATTTTGTTTAATGTACATAGTTAAGTTTAATCTTAAGTTAGGCTTAAGTGCTCAGTGTTCACTAGTTGCCTATACTAGATATACTATTTAGTCGCCAAGTCCCTCTATTACTTGTTGCCATTCTATTTACTTTCATATATCTATTCTCCGGCAACACGTTATATCATATTACAAATCGCACTACAAATCATGCTACAAATCATACTACAATTTTTATATTCTTGCTATTGTTTATATTGTTTTCATTCTTATTAATTTGCTATGGAATTATAATTTTTCTTTTGCTGCTCTAACGTTGCTCCATGCTACTATAGCTGCTCTAAGCCTCCAATACTTTACTCTTAATTGTTTATTTTCAATTTTCCTAATATATGTTCGTAACTACTATGTAACTCGCTAAATAAATGTTTATGTTTAAATTTTTGGCGCCCCCTTCGTATTCGTCCGGGGTTTTCATCAAACAGACCTATTATGTAAACGTTTGACTAAAGGCCAAATTGCAATGATTTTCGCAGCAAGCATCAGATGTGATGCTCGGTTTTATATAATGGCGAGCATATGGTACAAGACTTTTTCAACCAGCATTATCCTTTCTGCTCGTTTTGAAAATTTTCAAATTTTGATGCTTGCTGCGACAGTTCTACAAACATACTGTAGTAAAACGTAAATATATGCACAAAATATTAAACAAAATAGCGCCAATATTTCCTGCGGATGCATTTTTTTAAGATAATCGAAAAAATAAAATTATAGAAAAAACAGAACTCAGTATTAAGGTGTTTTTTTTTACGTAAACAAATTTCAACTATAAGAGATGCTTCCATTTAGTCTTGTAGTTTAGCTGAACATCATGATGCTTGCTACGCAGTGTGATTTGGTCTTACGATTAGCATTCTTTCCACACTTGGAATGTACTAAACAGTCGACTAGATTTGACTACGGTCAGGAGGATAGTCGTACAGCAACGCCTACGCTTCGCAAAGTGCCAGTGAATGCCCTTATTCTAGCTATAAAGGTTAGGATTCCACGACATCGCTTCGAATTAATATCCGGAAGTTCAAAGATCAATTATATTTTATTGAATTATAAAAATTTGTTTATTCTAATACTAACACTTTAATACTTAGGGTGAAATGAAAAATGCCTAGATTTAACCAAAATCTACTCCAGTGTCTAAAAATTCACGTAGCAGAAGAATTACCTTTCGGGGTAATAGTCTCATAATGTGGCCTATGTAAAGTACATGCTTAGGAATACTAACTTCAATCTCATTCCTAAGGACACCTTCCAGGATGAGTTTAGCTGCTTGTTTGGCATCAATTATTCCAAACCAATTAGGGAGTCGCATTGAACTGTTTTTTGCCAAACCTTCACTTACCAGAAACGGATAAATGTGAACGAGGCTGGCATAGATCATATTATGATATTTTTCAATACGAATGTTCTCAAGTAGAGATTCAAATAGACCTTGAACTGCAAATTGTGATACTGCCAAGGGCATTTGATGCTTTATCCCTCTTGTGCTGGCCATTGATGTAAGCAGTACTATATGACCTCGTTTATTTTTTTTCATATCTGGTAGAATTGCATCTAAGAGCTATCATCATATATACAATACATATTTACATGTGAACATTAAAAAATATTTACCCAAAAATGAGATACAACACTGACGTCCAAAGTCGACTTGATCGGTACCGGCTTAGATAAATAACTCCTTGGACTTGGTACACTACAGCAATGAAATAGCAGAGATATTTTGCCCACATCCTCCTTGATTTTAGCTATAGTTTTATTTACCATCTCTTGGGAAGTTACATCGCATGTATATGCATGAGCTTTTCCCCCATTTACTCTTATTTGTTTTACGGTGGACTCATTGCTCACTGAATTGATATCAACGCAGACGACTTGAGCTTCTAGATAAGCAAGTTCCATGGCGATTTCACGACCAATTCCCCGGCTTGTACCAATCACCAAAGCTACATGATCTTTTATTGATTTCTTTGATCTTGGTTTAAAAAAATGAAAAACAGTAAACAATATTTCAAAAGTTGCATAAATCGAGAAGCAAAAAAAATCTAAAACGAGCACACAAAGCGAATAAACGCGGAGCAGCATTCTGACAGCAGACACTTTCATTATAAATTTTATTTACAATTTTCTTCTTCTTTACTCTCAAGAGTGTAGATAGCACAGCTAAGCTGTAGTCAACTATAGGATATAGCTGGCTATATTCAACCGGTCTTGTGTTCATCACTCACTGACATATACATAATAAGAATCGACCATTGAATAAATAACTAATAAGGAAGCGGGGTTTCGTGCGAATACAGTGTACGTGAGTCACTGACATGTATATAAATGGACTGCTTGTTGAACCAAAAATGCATGAAAGCAAATGGCACCACTTTCATATTCCTGTCTCTTTCCGTGAGAGCATACTTTCCCACTGAACTGTAACGATTAGGAACGAGAAATTGCTTGTAAAAATCCTTGTAAAAAACACTTCCTTCAACTCATAATTAAAAATTAACGACACAAATAGTCCCAAATACCTTTGTGGTAAATTCGGTAAATCCCACTGACATGCATATACGTAAATACCCAAATAATTTAAATATAGCTGCAGTTTACGACAGTTGGTAGCATTGACAGTGAGAGCATACTTTCTGAAATCAAAACTGGTGCCACATGAAACACGAGATCAAGCAGTCCATTTATATATATGTCAGTGACGTGAGTAGACAATTCAAAGACAGCGGGGGGAGAAACGACAAGAGGGCTGGTCACTTATTTAAAAGTTCTGCTTAACAAGTCACTTAAATTATCATAGGCAACGCAAAGGAATGTTATCTGAAGATAAGGAATCGCCAAAAATTTGTTTATTATATTTGTTTATTTTTCGTCGAGTGGCTTAGGTTTTCACCCGATATGCCGTTTCCTTATTAGTTATTTATTCAATGGAAGGACTGAGCCATCCTATCTAATTCCTATAGTGAAAAATGGTACAAATTTTGGCTAAAATCTATTTTACTCTTTCAAGCCACTGACATATAATAAAGAATGGACTGAGCGTTCTTGCTTCAAAAATGGCACAAATATTGAACAGGCTGTGAAAACCCTTTATTTCGTACAATTGCACACCGATTCATAATTTATTATTATTTGTAGATTGGAAGCACTAAATATGTTGAAAAATAGTATTGCATTAAATGAAAATTGTTTAGGAAGATAAACTCGTTTTAATTAACACAAAACTTAATTTTTAATGTTACTGAAAAATGTGCTCCTCTACAGATTTGATGTCAAATTTCATTGAGCTTGTAAGAGATAGACGTATATAAACAATATATTTGTCTCAATTTTTATGTCAATTTCAATGCATTCCAATTAATACAGCCGTACTGTTTCCAAAATTTGTTACAGTTCAGTGTACATTTTGAGCTTGAATGAGACAAATAGATTTTACTCAAAATTTGTGCCATTTTTGACTATAGGAATTAGATAGGATGGCTCAGTCCATTCTTATTATATGTCAGTGCTTTCAAGCTCAAAATTGACACTGAACTGTAACCAATTTTTTGGAAACAGTATGGCTGTATTGATTGGAATGCATCGGAATTGACATAAAAATGCAGCCAAATATATTATTTATATACGTCTATCTCTTACAAGCTCAAGCATATTTGACATAAAATCTGCAGAGGAAAACATTTTTCAGTAATATTAAAAATTAAGGTTTGTGTTAATTAAAGCGAGTTTAACTTCCTAAACAATTTTCATTTAATGTAATACTATTTTACAACATCTTTAGAGTTTCCAATCGACAAATAATAACTAATTATATATCGGTGTGCAATTGTACGAAATAAAGGGGTTTAACAGCCTGTTCAATATTTGTGCCATTTTTGAAGCAAGAGCGCTCAGTCCATATTGAATAAACATAAACATAAACATAAACATCAATTTATTTGAGTACCCGTGCCAGAGGCACGCATAGCGCTGGGCACATCATAGATAGTTACATGGTAGATTAGCATTGTAGCAAAACAAATTAAAAAGTACAGATATAGGCACTTAGAATATAGTATAATCTAGTGAAATGTAGCAAACAACATAGTAGCTTCGCAATGTAGTAAAATAACATGAATTTACAAGTATCAGCACTTAGGACAAAGCACCGCTTAGTAAAATATAGCAAAATAAAACTAAATAAATACATAGTAGCTTAGCATTGTAGCAAGTGAAGCAATAGAAGAACAAACATAGGTACTTAGAACATATAAAAGTTTTAGTGATGTGTAACAGTATCAAAATTGTAGCAATAAATAACTAATAAGCACGCGGGGTATCGTGCGAATACAGTGTACGTGTTTAAGCAATTCACTGACAGTATGACCTAAGGATCAGGAGGGGGGGGGGGGTGACAAGAGAGCCTAGTGGCTATTTTGCGTCAGTTCAACATTTCTGACATTTCATAATATTGAAAAGAAAATCTCGGAATTGAATTCGCGCTATTTAAATAAATAAAATAAAATAAATAATTTAACAGGATTTTTACTTAATAGTAGTTTGAAATAAGTGTAAAGTATTCTTTTGTGAACGATATTTTATATAATAGAGACTCCGGAGTCTTAAATAACCGTAATGAAGTGCGCTGTGCTGTGCTGCAGGAACGAACGGAGTTATTGTCGTGGGAAAGCAATCTTCAAGTAACTTTAATAGCTTTATTAATTAATTATAGTGTTTCTAGAAAAATAAAAGTGAAATATTTGTAAAAAAAAAAACAGCCATGGCAAAAAATTTAACATTTTACCAATGCCGGTTTGTTTGTTTACAAATGAATTGAGATTTGTGCCTATTATGCCAGTCATACAAAGGCAACGCCAAGAAATATTATCTGAAACTAAGGGGGCGTTAAAAATTTATTTAATTTACATAGCAATTTGGATTATAAAAAATGTTCCCCTTCAGAATGTCAGGATTTCATTCCTGCCATGACGAAACGAATAAAACCACAGCACGGTCTTACATTTCGCCGAGTGGCTTAGGTTTTCACCCGATATGCCGTTTCCTTATTAATTATTTAATCAATGTCAGTCCATTCTTATTATATGTCAGTGTATGGACAGCTGATCACTGACATATAATAAGAATGGACTGAGCGTTCTTGCTTTAAAAATGGCACAAATATTGAACAGACTGTGAAAACCCTCTATTTCGTACAATTGCACACCGATTTATAATAAGTTATTATTTGTCGATTGGAAACACTAAAGATGTTGTAAAATTGTATTGCATTAAATGAAAATTATTTAGGAAGTTAAACTCGTTTTAATTAACACAAAACTTAAAAATTATAATATTACTGAATAATGTGTTCCTCTGCAGATTTGATGTCAAATATGCTTGAGCTTGTAAGAGATAGACGTATATAAATAATATATTTGTCTGCATTTTATGCCAGCTCCGATGCATTCCAATCATTACAGCCGTACTGTTCCCAATATTGGTTACAGTTCAGTGTACATTATGAACTTGAAAGATGTTATGGTCGTAGAATACTGCATGTAGCAGTATGCTACACTGAGGCGAGTTGTTCGCATACGTCCGGCCCATAGCCACATTAACGACGAAGAAAGACGCGCTGAGAGCGACTGACAGAAAAAGAAGAAGCAACAGATTTTTTCCGCCTTGTGACATTGGACAGAACGGATAAAAATTGTGTTGGTCACGAATTTAAAGTTATCCTCATAACGTAAAAAAGCTCTAATTTGTTCTTATAATATTTAAAAATCCTAAACAAAGTAAGTAATAAGTAGGGTTCGGAGATAGTCGCTATAGTTTTGCTTTGTCAATTTAACTTGATTTAATTTGCAGAGCTCCGGAAAGAAAAGTAAAAAGTGGAGCAAGGCTGACGTGTCTTGTGTGAGCTTCGACTTGCACCTAAAATTTGTTCCTTGTATCGGTTTAGTTCGCATAAAGTCTACGGGTGAACAATTAAAATCAATTTCGTTTACATCAACGAAAGAATTAGCGATTTCATTTGATTCCATTTGAACGAAGAACGCTACACGGAGTCCAAGCGAAGCGTGCTGATCGGCAATTGCTCTGCGGAGTCTGCGGGTTTGCAAACCATCCTTCTACATTTGAACGAGAAGACAGAAATTTTTGCTAGTGCTACACCCCACCAGAATCTAGAGAAGGCCTTCATAGGGCTGAATCACGAACTCTGTTACTAAACTGAATAATCACCTCATGTGCAGACAGCACTGTTAACACCCCAGTATTCAATTTCAAATTCAAAGTTTATTTATTACATACCCCGACATAAGCTCCACGTCACTGACGTTGAGTAAAGCGGCCCACACATGATACAACTGTTGGTGCAACTGTTGTACCAATCTGTGTTGGCATACAACCGTTGTATGGTGTGTGGGACAATTGTACGAAGCATCCAACGATCGCAAGCTCGGTGGGATGTTTGGATGTGCATGCAGGTAAACCGCTGTTGTATATGCGACCATTGTATGGTGTATGTGTTTGTTGTTCAACCGTTGATCCGATTTCATTATCTGTGAAGTTTTCATACAGTGATCATCGTATTTTATTGTAATTGCATTGTAAAAAACAAACCAAAATGGTGTCTATTAAGTATAAGGACTTCTGCGAAGAGTTTATTGATATATATCATAGCCTACCATGTTTATGGGACATGAAGAGCACAGATTATAACAATAAAAATTTGCGGGAATGTGCCTTGGAAAAGCTGGTGGAAAAAAGTAAAGAAATTAAAGTTGACGCAGACAAGGATTACGTGCGCAAAAGAGTTTCAAATATGCGAACTCCGTTTAAAAGAGAAAATGAAAAAGTCAAAAATTCCAAAAGAACGGGCAGTTCTGCAAATGATTTATATGTCCCAAGTCTGTGGTATTATCAGAAACTGTTCTTTCTGACAGAAGACGAAACAGGAACAGAAGGACTGTCTTCATTCGTGGAAATATTATTTGAAAAGGGATATGATGAAAACTCTTTTGAAGTAAGTAAATATTTTATTTATTTTTTTTTTTATATATATTTTAATAGAGAACACAATTTCTACTTTACTATTTTTATATTTCCTCATCTTCTGAAACATTAGCCATTTTATATTGGAAAAGGACTTTTCCCTCATGGTGGAAAAAAGTAAAGAAATTAAAGTTGACGCAGACAAGGATTACGTGCGCAAAAGAGTTTCAAATATGCGAACTCCGTTTAAAAGAGAAAATGAAAAAGTCAAAAATTCCAAAAGAACGGGCAGTTCTGCAAATGATTTATATGTCCCAAGTCTGTGGTATTATCAGAAACTGTTCTTTCTGACAGAAAACGAAACAGGAACAGAAGGACTGTCTTCATTCGTGGAAATATTATTTGAAAAGGGATATGATGAAAACTCTTTTGAAGTAAGTAAATATTTTATTTATTTTTTTTTTATATATATTTTAATAGAGAACACAATTTCTACTTTACTATTTTTATATTTCCTCATCTTCTGAAACATTAGCCATTTTATATTGGAAAAGGACTTTTCCCTCATGGTTATAATACGACTTAAGCAATTTTTTGTATTAGAATTTGCGTGTTGTAATTCAGTCATTTCTCCAATTTGCCGCCATATTCCACTGACTACTGTTGCATTTTCAAAATCTTCATAATTAACAAAACCTTGGGGATTATACACTTGAGAATTACATTTTAGGAAATTGTGTAAAACGCAGCTTGCTAGTACAATTGCATTTATACTTTCCGGTTTAATTGGAATAGGCTGTAGAAATATTCTGAACCTTGCCGAAAGTATTCCAAAGGCATTTTCCACCACACGTCTAGCTCGGCACAGTCTATAATTAAATATACGTTTCTCTCTTGTTATTCCTCTTTGAGAATTCTCAGTTTGTTTTCGGTAAATAATTTATAAAAATCTGTTTGCTTCAGCAGTCCTCCATCAGAAACTCTTCCATTTGTCCCTGTGTGGACATATAAGAATTCATACTTAGAATTCACTATTGCAAACAATACGATGCTAAATGTTCCTTTATAATTATAGTAAAGTGATCCACTTTTTGCCGGCTGCTGAATTTATACATGTTTTACATCCATTGCGCCTAAACAGTGCTCAAACTGCCAAGTATTCTGGAATCCATTTGATACTTCTCTCCATTTTCGTTCGGTTTTGGGAATCTAAAAATTAAAATTTATAAAAAATATATAATAACTTAATTTTAATATCATTTTTTAGGATGTTTCATCTCCAGTCACAGAAAACGTATCAATATGTTTGTCACGTTCTTCTTCAAATACGAAGCAATCAAGGAGGAAATTGTCATTAGAGCAAGAACAAGCTGCATTTATTCAGCACGCACACAGTTTTATGGCAGAGCCAATTGAAAGAGAAGATGAATATGACATTGTCGGGAAAAGGTTGGCTTTCCAACTTCAGGGAATGGAGGAAAAACAGATTCATAGCCGAAAAAATCATATCTGAAGTAATGTTTAATGGAAAAATGGAGAAATTAACAGAGACTTCAACTGTGGTTTTATGTCCTCAACAACATATTCAACAACCACTACCCTCAAGTTTAGTAATACCTGGAAAAAAATATGTAATTCATTCACAAAATATGCCAATACAACAAATCATCCCACAACCACAGCAATCAACATCTTCACCTCAATTCATAACATTTTCGAAGGGAATTACTATGGAAAAAAAAACTAAATATACCTATTAAAGAATACATTATTTTCAAAAAAAAAAATTTTAATTACCTTCAAATATCTATTTCTGAGACTATTATATATAGCCCAACATGTTTTCGGAATAATATTTACAAGTGATTGCGGTGATACCGCTGCACTATATTTTAAGTCCTCATAGCTTCTTCCGGTGGCTAAATAACGTAAAGTAATGATAAGCCGCTCTTCTGCAGAGATGGCATTTCTCATTAAAGTATTCTGTTTGAATATATATGGTATAACCAACTCCAATAATAATGTAAATTGGGTATCATCCATTCTTAGAAAGTTCTTATAGTCACTGATTTCATTTTCTCTTAAGTTTCTTAAAAGATTCATAGGAGAAAATTCTTCTCTTTTTAATAGCCAAACTTTACACCATTTTCTTTTTTTGAAAACCGATGATATTATTTCGTATTAGAGATATACTCAGTATGAAAAGTTACACAAGACTGACAGCGGAAGAAACCGGTCCAACAGTTGTACCGTGTGTGGACTACCATACAACTGTGGGTCCAACGGTTGTTCAACAGCCGTTGGACCAAGAGTTGTATCGTGTGTGGGCCGCCTAAAGCGATTAGAGTATTATAAGATAGAGTACATAGTTTGTTACAGAGTATTAAATAGAGTACCAAGGTATATCGAAGACAAATATTCTCATTAAAAATTTTGTACTAGAACTGTGACGTGTTTCGTCCTATAACGTATATACATTTCTATTGAAAAGACAGAGAAATGAGAGATTATATTGTGTTCTCTGTACTGTACTTTCCTATACGTTTGGACACAAATGGCGGAACGTGGTTCGTAATGGGAATAACTGGTCTTTTATATTCCTTGATAGAGTACATAGTTTATTATAGAATAGTAACCTAATGGCAATCTGCATCTACAAGGTACTAGGCACTAACTAAAATATCTAGGTACAATACAATTATTAATTATTTTTAGGTTTGGTTGGAGTATTTACCTTGGAGTTTATGGTCGTGCAATAACTTTGTGATACCAATTACAAGGATAGTACCTGCTCGCATCTACAGAAGGTAGAACGAGATTAATGATATCAAATTTGGATTAAAATTACAATAGGGAGAATAGGTAAACCCAATTAAGGCAAAAATATTTCAGTAGCTTAGATTCAACCAAAAGACCAGGCTAGAATTCGGAAATGTATGGCAACTGAATGAAGGTTCGATTAGTTATATAGATGCAGTCGGAATTAATCTGAGCATGTAACACCGTGAGATTTTACCATGAAGAAATAGATAACACTAGACGAACTGGATTAAGTACTGTTGGCTGTCGAGTATTGATACAGAATAAACTTACAGATATATAATATAGGGCAACAGGACCAACTGAAATTAAAAACGGAGGCCATATCAAAATTAAAGCGAGAGAAGAATTCTTATTTTTGATACAAAAAAAATTGAACTAAGTAGAACTAGATATTTAAAGTAATTGAGCACCCAGAATTCAGCCACATTTTTTGAGTGGAGTTTTCTAAGTAGATAAGTATAGTGCCTGCACAGTCGGAAAGGTTTTGTTACAATTACATCAGGAATTAGTCTCAAGGCTTTCTCAGGTATTCGGACAGCAACCAAAATTCCTTCTGCGAATTTTTCAGAGACTTCGGAACACTAAACGCGCCCCTGCGGTGGATTCCTCAACTACACAAGATGTAAGTGCAATTTTTTTTTTACCAATTTCATTTTCTTTCATATATATGTACAAAAGCCTGACGGAAAACCAGGAAGTTAAATTAAATTTCGGTGACCAGTCAGTGACCTTAGCAATTCTGGTTTTAGTAACTCGCGAAAAGTGGTAGAAAATACTCAACGAACGAACTGATGAATTCACTTTAACCTAAGGGATGAGCTGTCTTTACAGTATTCAAATCCGGTTTCTTACTCAGGTAGCTGATTTTATTTCCACATACTTTTGAGCAGCTGTAATGAAGTTAAGATCATATACTCGTACGGTAAAATTCCTATGAAAAGGAAAACAATTCTTTTCATCTTGAAGGAGTTATTAAATTCATAATTTTGTGTAGCATTTCTGCATTCGGGTAAACCAGTCTATACAGTCATGGTCAGTAATGTTTAATTGTTCGCAGTATAAAAGGATTTTATTCTGGCTCAAATATTTAGTCATTAATTTATTTTATAAGTAAGATTTTTCGTGAAGTTGTCATCAGTCGTAAGGAATTTAGCAGTATATAGTCATATCCGCAGTAATTAATATCATTAAAGTTGAAGAAATTTATGAATGAGGATGTGAAGTAGCTTTGGATGAATTCGTCTCAGGATCTGCGGTTAAACAAAAAGGAAAATAATAAAAAAAAAAGGTTAGAGAATAATAATTTTGATGCTAGACTAAGTCTTATCTATCCACTTTTGTTGGTCAGAAGCCCGAACGATTTTACTGATAAATGTACTGCTCAGAAACTAGGTAGTACCTCCCCGAGGGAACGTGAATTAAGTCTTAGTGCTAAGAGTATAGGCCAACTATCAATGTTCAATAAATATCATTATAACGTAATGACGCAGTAAGTCTTTTGTTTCGCCCGAATGATTTTACTGATAAATGTACTGCTCAGAAACTAGGTAGCACCTCCCCGAGGGAACGTGAATTAAGTCTTAGTGCTAAGAGTAAAGCCAACTATCAATGTTCAATAAATATCATTATAACGTAATGACGCAGTAAGTCTTTTGTTTCTCCTTTCACTCTCCTGGTCCGCTACTCCTCTCTTCACAGGTCATCATAGGGGCACTGAAAACTATCTGCCCTCAGTGCCGGGGGCGAGCAGAGAAGGCCAAACATCTGCGCCTTCACAATGGATGTAGGTAAGTGGTGTGAGGGTCCCTTAAGGACTGAATGTGTGCAACGGCCTTTGGTACGAAGATTTTTTTGAATATGGCAGGTGGCTCAGCGCCAAGTTTTCGTAGAACCTCGCCACACTCTCCGCCAATAGCCGAGGCGAGCTAGCGTGCCGCCCTGCACTCAACGCTGTCCACCGAGTGATCTGTCAGCTCATGCTGGCAGTCTGGACTTCACGTTCAATTCAATCACTCAACTTAGATCCATAACATAAATGGCGCCCAACGTGGGACCACCTCAGTTAGACTTCGGGGTCTGAATGTGACGGATGCTGGAGACTGTGATTACTTTGAGATATGGACATTTGGCTGTTATCTAATTGTGTGACTCGGTAATTTCATATCCAGTAGAAGTTACAAGCCGACCTGAGTCTAACTGGTGTTGTTATCTATATTAATATTTATTTTAGAGTGAAGCTTGTGGCTTTGACACGTTGTACGCTTGCATAGTGTTATAGATCCATAACACAATGGCGCCCAACGTGGGGCCACCTCAGTTAGACTTCGGTGGTCTAATTATGACTTTTACTGGGGACTGAGACTTTGAGTGATATGATCATCTGGTATTCGCTAGTTGATTGACCTCAAGCCTCATATCCAGTTTAAGTTATATGCGAACCTGAGTCTAATTGGTTTGTGAGTAATAAGGCGTTTTCGCTACATCGAAATCACGTAATTTTGATGAAGTGATTTCGAAATCACTGTAGGTGTTTTCACTACCGCTGATATGATTTCGTTTGATAGGTGCTACACTTAAATACCAAATTGGCATGTAAAATAATTAATTACATAAACAAGGCTTTTGTAATTAAAAGGATATATTGTCATATAAATGTCAGCAACTATTTATATAATATTTAATTTAATTTTAAATTTCTTCCTTACAAATTTATTGACAAATACAACAAATGTCAAATGATACAGTTTGAGAAAAAGTGGAACCCGAAAATGGGCGCGTTCCGGTAAATTTTCGTGATTTCCGACGTAATTTCATTAAAATTATGCAAAAATGAGATGATTTCGATTTAGTTTTTTATACTGGAAATTACGTGATTTCGAGGGTGATTTCGTCGTAATCATGCTGAAACACCGAAATTACGTGATTTTGATGTAGTGAAAACGCCCCATAACGTTAAAGTTTAAAAGTTTTGCTATTTTGTTGTGGGAATTTTGTCCGGATTAAAGTAAATTTTTGAGTTTTTGAAATGGATAAAGTTTAAAGTTTTGCTATCGTTGATTTGAGTTGAAATTCGATTTCAGGTTTGACTTTGGTCAAGCCTCAAGTCTGTACAGTTTGTCGAGTTTTTGAATCTTTTTGAATCTCTTTCGAATTTTTCAAATTTTTTGAATTGATCTTTCCCACTGGCTTCTGCTATGGAAATAGTAGGTGGCCTCACAATTTTTTTCATTTGTGTTCTCGCGGAGGCATGTCTTTGTTGGCCAACTGGCTGGACAGAGTCGTGAATCTGTGAGATGACTTTTTGGCTTCTAGCTAACTAGTTGACCAGATTCATGACTCTGCCCAGGTGGAAGGTTTGCTAAGTATTGCAATCAGGTGAGGAGGAAGGAAAGAGTTGTTGGAGAATGGAAGTGATGCTGGAGACCTTCAGTAATCAGGAGTTGGCATACTGCTAACTGCCTGGCTGAGGAATCTCTAGTATTATTTTCAGTCTCTAGCTTCTCCAACCCGACTCTTCCCAGATTTCTGTGTGGACGAAAGTTTTTCATGCACACATTCACACCACTTACCTATATCGAGCGATTTTTTTGAATTTCTTAAGTTTATGGGAACACCTGGTGTCCTGGAATTTTTGCATCGCTAGTTCTACCTCAGCTCCTAGACTTGTCAGTATCGCTTTTCGGTATTGCGCACCCAAAATCGTCTATCCCGAACTCACGTGAGACATTACAGCACATTACTCGTTTTCGATAGGACTGACAGAAGCTGTACAATGGTTACCGTGAGAACACCACCCCGGGTGAAGTTCTTATACAGAGGTCAGACCAGTGTACCATTTGTCAAGAGAGAGATTGGTCTGCCAAGAAGAAGAATGTAGCCACCATTTGTGGGCACATATTTCATAGAGCATGTCTGCGAGAATGGATAAATGCACAAGCAAACTGTCCAAACTGTAGAAGTCCTCTCACTCAACAGGACTTCGTGGCTTATATTGGTGCAATCCCGAAGAGGTATCCCACTCGGCACGGGAGTTCAGATCCTTCACAGCAAACTTTTCAGTTCAATGTGCCTCCATCGACAATCCTACAGCCTAGCCGTAGATCTTTATCTCCTGGGTTACATTCAGCACCCATATCACAGAATAGCTCTAGGAGAAATAGTCTGTCACCTGCACCTTCGGGGCAAGGCCTTATAGACACAGAAGGATCATATCCAGTCTCAGAACCCAGCTTCAAAATGTAGTACAGACCGAGATCTCCCAAAGTATGCACGCGCTGCGAGCGGAGATTACAGAAGCCCGACAACGGGTCGCTGCTGTTATTCGTCAAGCGGACGCTTCTCGTATCGCACCACCTCCTTTTGGAGAACGAGCTCAACCATCCAGAGACTCTGCAGGGACTCCTAGAGATCCGCGTCAGAGACATTCGCTCCCAACTGGAAAACTCAGACCTTTTCCACCACCTTCATTAGCTTTCACTCCCCCGGCACCACTACCTGCAGGCCAACAAACTCTAAACTATTCCTGGCATATACGCTCCGGAAGTCCTATCAGGAGATGGAACCTATCATATAACGGAAATAATTCTTAATTATCCGTAGATGAGTTCATTTTCAGAGTGGAAGCACTGACATTTCCTAGTTAGAAGGAGACTTCGGCTTATTGATTCAGCATATGTTCTCCCTGTTGACAGGACCGTCTAAAGACTGGTACTGGTCTCTACTAATACATAATCCGACGCCTACTAAGACGTAATCCGACGCCGACGTGGGAATATGTCAGGAACGGAGTTCCAAAGGTCGACCTGAAAGTCAGAGTCCAGCTGATGTCGCGCAAACAAAAACTCGGGGAATCATTCGCGATGTACCACCAAAATCTGGAACAGCTGCGGGACCAACTGCAAAATCCCATGCCAGAGCCAGAATTTCTTGAGCTTGTGAAAGCGAACCTACTCCCTGACAGACAAAACAAAATCTGCTGGCACCCTTCTCACACCATAGGTCAACTGCGGATGTTGGTTACACAGATTGAAGCTACGCAGCTGCGGATTGCAACCGCTAGTGGTCTAAACTCTTACCGTACTCCTCGTATTAGCGATATTGAGGAACAGTCGCAAATGCTTGTGACTGACACCAACATTGCAGAGATAGCAGCTATCTCAGACCGAAAAACGGTGACTTGTTGGAATTGGGATCAGCCAGGACACTATTACCAGGATTATCTACAAGAATGACAACAGAAATTCTGTTACGGGTGCGGACGTAAAAACGTATTCAAGCCAAACTGTAGACAATGCCTGCCGAAAAACTTGAAACGGCTCGGGAATCACAACACCTCTTCTCGACCAAGTATGACATCCAGGCTGGCCACAGCGCCAACAACTCCGGACCAATCGCGGAGCAAGGAAACCAATCCGCTCATTTAATAGACTCCATCGAACAGACGTTAGACTGTCCCTTAATATCACTCAGTGATTCTGGTGATAGCAACCATCCTTTAGACAGTCTCAACGTCAATGATAATTCACTGATAGAGACAGAGAATCTAACTGACTTCTCTGCAGATCTTCAAGCTCCCGTTTCCACCTGTAGGGAGCCCACGAAACTACTAGACACTTCTTTGGTAGAGTTTTCAATTTTCGACGTTCAGATAAAACCGACAGCACTTTTTGCTGGCAATGTTACTGAGCAGGAGATTCGGCCTCCTGTCGTTTCTGTATTCAAACGGCCACCAAGCTCTGTTATGACGAGTGGGCATGAGCCTGTTTTATACAAGCTGACGCCTTAGCATACGCGCCTGCAAAACTACAATGCAGTACGAGACCATATCTTCTCCTCAGTATCCTGACCTGAACATTGGACAAAGAAAGAAACGATCGACCGTTCGTTGGCGGGACTACTGTCGACGAATGAGACAGGAAAGAAAAAAATTGGCACGTATTTCCGTGTCGATGCCAGACGACATTCGACCGTATACCGAAGTAAGACTCCGCGGGCGAACTGCGACTGGGTTACTTGATAGTGGTGCCACTGTCAGTATCCAAGGGCAAGGAGCCCTAGAGAGGCTTGCAGGAGTAGAAGTTGAATAGAAGAGGTATCGGATATAGGTACAAGTAGCTAACGGTGCCATGACGACTATTCATGGTCATGTGGACATGTATATCACTTACCGTAGTAAAACCCAAAACGTGCGTCTTTACGTGGTTCCTGGGCTCACACAGGCACTATATCTAGGAATAGACTTCTGGCGTTTATTTGGGTTGGCTCCAGATGTCCTGGGTATAGTTGCTGAAGTGACACCAAGCCTAATAGCTACACCTGACACCGACTGTCATGTTCTTCCTGCTATAGATCAACAACGTCTCTAGAAGCTACTAAACAGCTTTTTCCTTCTTTCGTCTCTTTAGGCGGAAAACATCTGTGGTTACTAGCAGGATCGAGATGGATGACGCAACTCCGATAAAACAAAGTTTTTATCCGATATCACCCGCAGTAGAGAATTTGATGGATTCTGAATTGCGACGATGCTATCGTTGGGTGTGATAGAGGAGAGCCAGAGTCCTTGGAGCTCTCCAGTTGTACTAGTGCGGAAGCCTGGAAAGGTCCGGCTTTGTTTTGATGCCAGGAAAGTCAACTCAGTTAATAAGAAGGACGCCTATCCGCTGCCGCAGATAGATGCGCTTCGACTTCTTCCGGCAAACTACATCACAAGCTTGGACCTCAAAAACACTTTCTGGCAGATTCCACTAGACATTGAGTCCAGAGAGAAGACCGCGTTTACATTACTTGGTCATCCTCTCTATCAGTACACCATGATGCTATTCGGCCTTTATAATACTCCACAAACTATGTGCCGCCTCATGGATAAGGTCATTCCTTTCGATCTTCGTGAGAATGTCCTCGTCTACTTGGACGATTTATTGATTCTGTCATCAGAATTTGACTCTCATCTCACATTGCTAGCCCGTGTAGGGGATTGTTTGAGGAAAGCTGGCCTCACTATCAACGTTGAGAAGAGTAAGTCTTGCATTAAGGAGACTAAATACTTGGGTTTTATTGTCGGGAAGGGAGGAATCATAACTGACCCAGATAAGATCTCAGCCATAGTTGACCATCCGTCACCTAAAACTGTTCGTCAAGCTCGACGCCTATTAGGTATGGCGGGATGGTACCGACGGTTCATTCCGAACTATGCTGACTAAACTGCCTACATAACTGACACTTTGCAGAATCCTAGTCAGTTCCAATGGACACTCGAAGCCCAGACGTCTCTCGAATTGCTAAAACAAAAACTTACATCTGCTCGGCTGCTAGTGAGCCCAGATTTCACCAAACCAGTATGATGCGAGCCAAAAAGGTATTGGGGGAGTGCTGATGCAACTAGATGACGATGGCTACGTGAAGCCAAGAGCCTACATCTCGAAAAAGTTGAACTCAGCACAGCGTAATTATACCGTCACAGAGCAGGAATGCTTAGCAGCTTTATTAAGTGTTCAGCAGTTCCGGCCCTTCATAGAGCTTATGCCGTTTAAGACAGTAACTGATCATGCGAGCTTGAAATGGCTGATGTCTCAAAGGACCTCAGCGGTATACTTGCTCGGTGGAGTTTGAAGCTTCAAGGGTTCGATTTCACCATTGAGCACCGAAAAGGAAGCCTGAACGTCGTTCATGAGCGCTGTCATGGAATTATTGTGACAGCTTAACCACGCCTGAAGATCCTGGCCCGGAAGTTGACCTTACCTCTCCATATTTCAACTCGTTGGAATATGAGGAGCTGAGGCATAAGGTTAAATCAGCCTCTGGCAAACTACCAGATCTTTGCGTCAGGGATGGCTTCGCTTATATTCGGACTGTTACGAGAACAGGCGATCCGATTCAGGAGGAAGAAGCTTGGAAGGTTTGGATTCCACCAGGGCTTGTCTCCGACGATGTTTCAAGAGCGCATGATCCGCCACTAACTTCTCACGGAGGTATAGGGAAAACACTGGAACGTTTACGAAGAGACATTTACATCGAGACTGAAATATTTCATGTGTTCCGAGTTCCGGAATCTATAGTCTCTGTCAATGGAGTCCAGTTTTGCTCGGCTCAGTTCGTCAGATTACTGGACACTTATGGGGTGAAACACTTGCGAACGGCAGTTTTCTTGCCGCAAGCAAACGTCTCTATTGTCAGGGATTAGGGCATATATCCGGAAGGAACATACTAAGTGGGATGAGAAGCTAAGATAGATAGCTAGCTCCCTCAGAAGCTCTTTCCTACATTCCCAGCTTAGCGGCCGGCATACCTCTTTGGAAAATAGAGATTTTTTTCCCAATCCCTAACTTGATAACGTTTCAGAACACATCCTATATGGTAACCCTAAGGCAGACACTTTGCCGTAGGAATTCCACTTGTTTAATGCCTGCAAATTTAAGGAAGAAGACCGGTACTCGAACGACGCCTCAGAGACACACCCTTGAACAAGCGTCGGTCTGAGATCAGAGTGAGATGTTAGAGCAGGGGAAACTCTACGATCAGTTGGTTAGATTACTGACCGCGGGGTTCCCTTGGTTCATCTCGGTGAAGGAAGGCAGAGGGGTGTTGGTCGACTGGATTGTTTAGGTTACTGGTTTGTCAGGGCACCTATGGCTTCTAACGCGGATGACGATATCGAGGTCTGATCAAGGACTGGCGGGACTTCAGGGATGTGCCTTCGATTCGTTATCTGTCGAGTACATCAGACTGTCTTGGACAATCTGTAGCAGCCGCCTAGCCTTAGTAATGAGAAATGCTTTAATGGATCATGGGTCGAGCCACACATTAGGCGCCCGCAGCGATGAGGCCTATGTTTTAAGCCCGGCTAGCTCAGTAGACAATTTTTCAGCATTGTCTGAACCAAAGATGGTCTAGACCATTCTGCCCTGTTATGGTCGTAGCATACTGCATGTAGCAGTATGCTACACTGAGACGAGATCTTCGCATATGGCCGGCCCATAGCCACATGAACGGCGAAAAAAGACGCGCTGAGGGCGACGGAAAGAAAGAAAGAAAGAAGCAGAAGATTTTTTCCGCCTTGTGACATTAGACAGAAAGGATAAAAATTGTGTTGGTCACGAAGTTATCCTCATAAAGTAAAAAAGTTCTAATTTGTTCTTATAAAATTTAAAAATTATAAACAAAGTAAGTAATAAGTAGGATTCGGAGATAGTCGATATAGTTTCGCTTTGTAAACTTAACTTGATTTAATTTGCAGAGCTGCGGAAAGAAAAGTAAAAAGTGGAGCAAAGCTAACGTGTCTTGTGTGAGCTTCGACTTGCACCTAAAAATGTTGTTCCTTGTATCGGCGTAAATCGCATAAAGTCTATAGGTGAACAATTAAAATCAATCTCGTTTACAACAACGAAGGAAATAGCGATTTCATTTGATTCCATTTGAACGAAGAACGCTATACGGAGTCCAAGCGAAGCGTGCTGATCGGCAATTGCTCTGCGGAGTCTGCGGGTTTTCAAATCATCTTTCTGCGTTTGAACGAGAAGACAGAAATTTGTGCTAGTGCTGCACCCCACCAGAATCTAGAGGAGGCCTTCATAGGGCTGAATCACGAACTCGGTTACTAAACTGAATAATCACCTCATGTGCAGACATCAGCTGTTAACATCATTTCCCAGAAACCTAACGCAATCTGCATCTACAAACTACTAGGCAATAACTAAAATATCTAGGTACAATACAATTATTAATTATTTTTAGGTTTGGTTGGAGTATTTACATTGGAATTTATGGTCGTGCTATAACTTTGTGATATCAATTACAAGGATAGTACCTGCTCGCATCTACAGAAGGTAGAACAGGATTAATGATATCAAATTTGGATTAAAATTACAATAGGGAGAATAGGTAAACCCAATTAAGGTAAAAATATTTCAATAGCCTAGATTAAACCAAAAGACCAGACTAGAATTCGGAAATGTATGGCAACTGAATGAAGGTTAGATTAGTTATATAGATGCGGTCGGAATTAATCTTAGCATGTAATACCGTGAGATTTCACAATGAAGAAATAGATAATACTAGACGAACTGGATTAAGTACTGTTGGCTGTCGAGTACTGATACAGAATAAACTTACAGATATAAAATATAGGGCATAGCTAGATTCGGGATCAACTAATTCCAAGTTAAAAGCATCCAAAAATGGGTGAAATTAAACACGGAGGCCATATCAAAATTAAAGCGAGAGAAGAATTTTTATTTTTGATACAAAAAAAATTGAACTAAGTAGAACTAGATATTTATAGAATTTAACCACATTTGTTGAGTGGAGTTTTCTACGTTGATAAATATAGTGCCTGCACAGTCGGAAAGATTTTGTTACAATTACACCAGGAATTAGTCTCAAGGCTTTCTCAGGTATTCGGACAGCAACCAAAATTCCTTCTGCAAATTTTTCTGAGACTTCGGAACGCGCCCCTGCGGTGGATTCCTCAACTACACACCTGTTCTGGATTTTTTTGGATTATTTCTCTTCAATGGTTTTGCCTGTCTATGAACAAACTCTGCTTGTCGTCTTTTTGTTTTTCATTTTGTTTTAAATCTTCGTTTAACTTTCGTTTTTCTTTTTCACTACTCAATCCCCTTTATAATTTTCATGGCTTTTTTAATCTTCACTTCTTAATTTTTTCACTCCTTACCTTGACGGTCCGCTCGCAGGAATTCTTCGTCTTCCTTTTTTTTCGGGTACGTTCAGCGCGCCTGGTTAACTATCCATATAGAAAACGGTGGGCCGAGTGTACATGGTGTCACTAGCATCAGTGTAACATACTGCTACATGCCGTATGCTACGACCATAACAGGGCAGAGTAGTCTAAACCACCTGTGGTTCAGACAACGCTGAAATGATTAATGTGTGACTCGACCCATGACCCATGAAATTTTCTCACTACTCAAGCTAGGTGGCTGCTACGGACTGTCCAAGACAGTCAGATGTACTCGACAGATGACGAATCGAAGGCACATCCCTGAAGTCCCGTTAGTCTTTGGCCATACCTCGACGTCATTCTCCGTGTCGGGAATCAGAGGTACAATGACGGGTTGGTAACCCAAAAAATCCAGCCAGTTGGCCCCTCCTCCGCCTTCTTTCACCGAGATGTTGAGAGACTCCGCGGTCAGTAACCTAACCAACTGATCGTAAAGTTCTCTCAGCCCTGACATCTGACTCTGATCTCCGACCGACGCTTGTTCAAGGGTGTGCCCTTAAGGCGACCTCGAGGGAGTGACGTTGCCGATTTCCTTTCTTAAATTGATAAATATCGCAAACAGGGTTGAATTCCAACAGGCATATCACCCACCATTGACGGGGCAATAGGAGGGCTTCGCGATATCCTATAGTTTACCAGTAAAGCTGGCTGGATGCCTTCTTAGGGCTACCAGGATTGAAAGTGACAATAGCCGGATGACGTGTCCAAGAATATGAGTATCATGGCCTGATGTCTTTGGCGTGATAGACTCCTACCGTTTTTCCCTGCAGAACTTCAAGCTCGTATAAGGAGTTTCCTTTCCTTGACTTGACCCGACACTTTACAAATTTTCGTGCTAGTTTGGCACTAGTCTGCTGTTGGAAATTGCTTTTTTTGCAACTTACCCGAGCAAAACTGGACTCCATTGTCAGAGACTATCGTTTCCGGGACTCCGAACACATGGAATACTTCAGTTTCTATGAACTGTCACATATTGAGAGTAGATGCCTTTCTCATGGGTTTGAGAACCGGGAACTGGGAAATCAAGAACTATCAATATACAGACATTTCCTTTCACTGACCGAGGATATGGACCTAGAAAATTGATGAACAACTTTTGCCAGGGTATTTCTGTCACAGATTGGACTCCCATATTTGGTCTGAGTATGGTATTGGGGGCTTTGATTTCTTTACACACGTTACAGGCGCATACGTAGTTTCTGACATCAACTGTCATTCGTGGCCAGCACAGGTGTCTTCTAAGATGTTCCAGTGTTTTCCCTATACCTCCGTGAGAAGCCAGTGACGGATCATGCGCTCTTGAAATACCCTCGGAGACAAGCCCTCGTGGAATCCAAAGCTACCAAGTTTCTTCCTCCTGAATCGGATCGCGTAGATCGATGACATTCTAACGAAGATCGAATGGAATGACCTTATCCATAAGGCGGCACACAGTTTGTGGAGCATTGCAAAGGCCGAATGGCATCACGGTGTACTGATAGAGGGGCTGACCAAGTACTGTAAACGCGGTCTTCTCTCTGGACTCAGCGTCTAGTGGAATCTGCCAGAAATCGTCTTTGAGAGCCGGGCTTGTGACGTAGTTTGCCGGTGGAAGTCGATTCAGTCGATCCAGGCCCGGAAGTTGACCTTAGTTCGCCATATTTCAACTCGTTATAATATGAAGAACTGAGGCATAAAGTTAAAATGACTTCTGGAAAATTACCAGATCTTTGCGTCAGGGATGGCTTCGTTTACATTCGGACTGTTCCGAGAACAGACGATCCGATTCAGGCAGAAGAAGCTTGGAAGCTTTGGATTCCACGAGGGCTTGTCTCCGACGTTATTTCAAGAACGCATGATCCGCCACTAGCTTCACACGGAGGTATAGGGAAAACACTGGAACGTCTGAGAAGACACTTGTACTGGCCACGAATGACAGTTGATGTCAGAAACCGTTTTATTGGTCCAAGTTTTGACCCAGTGAATATTTGTGAAAAATTCCCTTACACATTGTATTCTTTTCTTATTCCTCGTCGAATGAGCCATTCATCGAAATGGAAGTGTTCCATGTATTCGGAGTCCCGGAAGCGATAGTCTCTGACAATGGAGTCCAGTTTTGCTCGGCTCAGTTCACCAGATTACTGGACAAATATGGGGTGAAGCGCTTGCGAACGGCAGTTTATTCGCCTCAAGCAAACGCCTCTGAGCGAGTAAACAGGTCTCTATTCTCATGGATTAGAGCATACATCCGGAAGGAACATAGGAAGTGGGATGAGAAGCTGAGCCAGATAGCTAGTTCCCTCAGGAGATCTTTCTACCAAGCAACGGGTTTCTCTCCTTATCGAACACTTTTCGGTCAGTAAATGATTGAACATGGCAGCTCCTATTCCATCTTGAGGAGCCTTGGGACTCTTAATGAGCCTCTGAGATTAGATGTGGAAGACAAAATGAGATTGATCCGTGCGAGAGTGCAGAAGAACTTACACAATGCGTTCGAACAGGGTTCAAGAGCCTATAATCTCAGGGCGAAGCCTGTTGATTTCAGAGTGGGTCAGGAAGTATTCAGACGAAATTTTGCCCAAAGCAATTTCCAACAGCAGACTAGTGCTAAACTGGGGCGGAAATTTGTCAAGTGTCGGGTTAGAGCCAAGAAAGGAAACTCCTTATACGAGCTTGAAAATCTGCAGGAGAAACCCTTAGGAGTCTATCACACCAAAGACATCAGGCAGTGATAACCATTCCAGAAGCGTCATCTATCTACTGTCACGTTTATTCCTGGTAGCCCTAAGACGGCATCCAGCTAGATTCACTAGTAAACTATAGGATATCGCGAAGCCCTCCTATTGCCCCGTCAATGGTGGGTGATATACCTATTGGAATTCAACCTCGTCAACACACCTCTACCTCGTATGAATAGAAAAACTTTTTACAGTCCCTTCCGGATCGGCCTCATTAGGAGGATTTTTCTTTGTCTGTCCGTCTATAACGTTTCGTTAATCGGCTACCGTCGGACATGGTAGTACCAAATCTAGATCCTGGTAGCCTCAAGAAGGCATCCAGCCAGCTTCACTGATAAACTATAGGATATCGCGAAGCCCTCCTATTGCCCCGTCAATGGTGGGTGATATACCTGTTGGAATTCAACCCTGTATACGTTCTTTATCAATCTAACGAGTAATGAGGAATGCTCTCATTGGGTCGTGGGTCGAGATACATATTGGGCTCCCGCAGCGATGAGACTTATGTTTAAGATTGTTGTAATGTCGTGTGCCGTGCTCTGGGAAGGAGAGCACACGGCCTTTATGTATTTCTCAGTTCAAACCCCTTTCTTGACCAATATCACAAAAAATCTGTTTAATAATCGATTTATCCAAAAATGTTCTCTTTATTCATAAATTGTAACACTTCAATTTTCGTTTACAAAAATCTTCTCTTTATTCATAAATTGTAACTCTTCAATTTTCATTAACAAAAATCTTCTTTTTATTCATAAATTGTAACTCTTCAATTTTCATTAACAAAAATCTTCTTTTTAACCATAAATTGTAACTTCTTCAATTTTCATTAACAAAAATCTTCTTTTTATTCATAAATTGTAACTCTTCAATTTTCATTAACAAAAATCTTCTATTTATTCATAAATTGTAACACTTCAATTTTCATTCACAAAATCTTCTTTTTATTAATAGATTGTAACTCTTCAATTTTCATTAACAAAAATCTTCTTTTTATTTATAAATTGTAACACTTCAATTTTTCATTCACAAAATCTTCTTTTTATTAATAAATTGTAACTCTTCAATTTTCATTACCAAAAATCTTCTATTTATTCATAAATTGTAACACTTCAATTTTTCGTTTACAAAAATCTTCTTTTTATTAATAAATTGTAACTCTTCAATTTTCATTACCAAAAATCTTCTATTTATTCATAAATTGTAACACTTCAATTTTTCGTTTACAAAAATCTTCTTTTTAATCAAACTTCCACTCTGCGGGTTAAAATCGTACTCCCCCGAGGATCGGCGATATTCCGCCCAGGCACCCGTGAAAAAGCTTGAAAAAAAAAGGCTTTTCTTTATTCTTTTTGTTACTTTCCCACGACGTGAAAAATCGTACGTGGGAAAGTACGAAAAGTAAACTCAGTGCAAATGCTTGAAATCCGATATGCACTTGTGTATGGTCGAAGCAATCATTTCAAGTCGACCGACGGAATATTGTATGTTTGTTTGTATGTACCGTACGGTATGCTGATAAGTATACATACCGTGTGAACGGAATGTATGCCTGATAACAAAATGCAATTTATGCTAAATTGCATTTCGTTCAGTACGGGAATGCATTTTTAAATGCATTTAAAGTACAAATTAGCTTTTTCTTTAAAATAAAATAAATTGTACATTTCAGGGTCAAATTTGTATTACATCGATATATTGCATAGGGCGATATATCGATGTGTTTAATCTTATGGTTGTGATTCGTGTCATAGGTACCTGGGTCACAACATCCCTCCCCCCTGGGGAAAAGAAAGTTTTATTCCTTTTAAGAGGAAAACTTTCTTTCTAAAGACAAAGCTTCCTATTCGGATTCTAAAATAAGATAATATTTATAACTATAAATAATCGTAAAATTATAAAGCTATAATATATCAGAAATTAATTAAACTATTCTGTTAAAATGGTTTGCATCATTAATTATTGCGATTACTAAATATATATATAATATGTATAATGTAATTACTAGATATATATTTTTTCTTTATTTATTGCTATATAGTAATATTAATGGTTGTTATTTTTTTTTTTTTAAAAAAATATATTTTTTTCTTTGTATATTACTACCTTATTTACTATTTTAACCTTGACTAATTTCTGGTATAGATAACAACGTTAATCCTTATTATAAGGCTTATTTTCCACAAAAAGGGATTTTTACGTGTTTTTTTACCTTTTACTTTTATTTCTAATTCTCATTTTCGTCGTCTCTTCTTCTTTTAAAATTTTTTTTTTTGGGGACTGGAATGTGTTAATAAGTTGGCTCCAATTTTTAAGGGAAAGGGAGTTGGGGACGGGTAGGTTGAATGAGAAAGAAACTGTGTAATTTTAGGGTCGTGTAGATAAAGTGATTATTAAGCGGTTAGCCGATAAGCATTTAGATGGACTCGTTTGCTTTGTTTCTTTTTTTTTTTTTGTACATATATTGATGTCGAATCTCGATTTATGTTTACGTTTGCATAGTTCGGCGTGCCTCTAGTTTTGTTACCGCTATGTTTGAGATTTGGACTTGCGTTTGTTATCTTGACGAGTGTTTTGGTTAAAACTGTGGTACATGTTTTATAGTTTTTTTTTGTGTTTTTCTTTGTGTGTTTGTGGCTGCTGTTGTATCGCAGTTTTTGATCGGGCTCATTGTTAATCATGATTTTGGTAATTGAGGTTGCTGGAGAGATTTATCGTACGCCAGCACCCTATGCTATTAGGGTGACTGGCGTATATGTATTAGTTGTTTATCCACAATGGGATGGCCCTGTGCGCCTGATGTTTCACGCCCCGGGACGTTATAGTCTTCCTTTGTGGGGCGGCCCAGCCGTAGCGGACCGGCACTATGCTGTTGATTTTGTCCTGCGATCCGACTATGACATGGGAGTGTCATTTATTGGTAAGTTTTCCTTTTATGAATTATTCCGAATATATTTTAATTTTTTTTTTTTTTTTTTTTTTTTTTGCCTCTTTTTTTTCAAGGCGGGGTCGCTGTACTTATCGGGGAGTCTTTTGTTGTCCCAGGTCCAGGGTGGCTAACCAGCGCCGACGGATGACTCCTTATAATTTTTTTATCCTCATTATTTTGTGTATGTTCTAATCTAGTGTAAGACTTTGTATTACTAACCCTTTTTTAATGTACTTTTTCGATAGCATACTTGAGTTTTATTTCTTTTTTTTTTTTATTGTGGTGCTCCCCGTTCTTTTTTACTGTCTTGTTTACAGAGGAATGTTTTGCTGAATTTATTAGGGTTTTAAATCAATGTTTCTCTGCCATTCGTTGGGGTTATGGGTTTGGCGTGTATATAATATATATTTATTTATATATATATATATAATATAATCTTAATCGGGGATTTTTCCTGTTGTTCTTTTTTTTTTTAATAGTTTGTTTCTGTTCTAGTTATTGATATATTTTCAGATGTAGGTACTTGCTAGAGCTATGGGTCTATGTTGGTTTTGAAAGCATATAGAGTATACATATGAAGTATAGAGTATACTTATGAAATATATTAGAATCAGTTGTGGGAATTATCTGCAGTTCTTCTTCTGGGGGCTGGAGTTATATTGAAGTTCGACATTCTTGGTGCCGCAGTAGGCGCATTTTCTAGTTGATGTTGAGCAAATATTTCGTTTGATTTGCGATCTTTTGTTCTGTATTTAATGTACAGATAGATAATTAGAATGGCTATTATTAATGCTAATGTTGAGTATGATAGCGCATAGTGGTGGACATGATGTTTGTTTATTGGGTTTAGAGGAATTGATTCCTGTTGTTTTTGATGGTCGATGGATTGTAGAAGTTTCTCTAGATTCGTGTTGTTTGTAATATTTAGAGTATGCATTTCTATATGCGATCCTATTTGGGAAGACGTCATATTCGATAGTATACTGGAAATGTTAATTGTTGGGATAAAATGAGAGTTAAATTTGGAAACTTTTATATTATGTCCGTGCAGGATGAATTCCTTGCTTCGTACATAACAACCGGGATAGATATACATTGTGCCTGTTTTTTGTAGAATTTGTGAACTAATGGAGTCTTCACAAATAATATCAATATGAAGGGATTCTTTTAAGGAGAAGAGCCATCCATTTTGCTGCGATAATTGTATTATGTAGTATTTCTGTCCTAAAGTCAGAATATTACATTTGGATGTAATAGGTTCCTTCTTTATCAAATTGATTTCACATTGGTTTACTCCAGTGTTCGTATTTAAGATAGGAGATGAAATTTTGCAATAAAAGTGTGTATGGTCCAACGTTGCGCAATTGTGGATATCCTGAAGTGTTAGCTCGAGGTAGTGTTCACGATTGTAATCAATTAATATATATTCTTTTGATGGTTGAATATATACGAATGAGCCGTTAAGGATTGTCGGTAATGGCATTGCTTTGAAAATTTGGTAGGGTTCTTTAAAAGGAAGTGGGATTCGAAGTTCTATAATTATTTTGTTGTTAAAAATATTTGCAGATATTGTGCTTAATTTGTAGATTTGTGAGAATAAATTGTCTCTCGGATTTATGGGCAGTATCATAGAATTTGGTAATTCCTGTCTAATTTTTGATAAAATCTCTTCAATTTTGTTAGGCGATATTAGTGTAGGATGAAATTTTCCATGTTTGGAATCAGTTAAGAGATCAATTAATTCTGACTGTGTACTTTGATATCGGAATGCCATTAATGAAACAAGTGAGACGAGTGATTCTAATTCAATGCACATTTGATTATCCAGTGTTCTATTTTTCATTAGCGATGTAGATATTTGAATCGAAATTAGTTTTTTATGCATATTCAGGAATTCCTTTTCAATAGCGGCCTTGGTTTTATTAAAAATTTGAGCTGTTGATTCTATTATCGCGGTTTGGCTTTTCATGAGGGAAAGGAGGGAATTCTGGTTTAGAGTGAGGTTGTGAATTTGTTCATCATACAACTTGGCATCATCTTCATCTAATGTGCCGAATAGAGCTTTGGAAATGGAGCCTATAGCATTGAATAAAGCTCTTTGTTTCCTACTTTGAGTTATTAGGAGCATATTTTTGTACTCTATATTTGCCATAATAAGGTTTATCTGTAGTAACGTACCGTTACAAGTATGCGCCATTGCCGAATTTCCGTCCAGTTTCTGACAAGTAGCTGTAATTTGTTGCGTGATGAATTTGATGTTCTTGAACTCCGATTTGAAATTTTCTAAATCGTAGTAGGTTACGATTTTCCATTTGTTGCTGTAGAAATTGGCTCTGCCAATTTCCTCAAAATAAATGCCTGCGTTGGCATTTATTTGATTTATTTTTATCCCCGAGCCTGAGATGAATGGGATGCAGATTAGGAAAAATGCCGTTTGCATCATTGTGAGGACCTGGAAGATGACATTGTTTATTCATTTGCGGTGAATTTGTAGTAGAAGAAATTTTGTATTAATCCGAAAAAAGTTTTAAGTCATTATTGTGGACCCTTTTGTTTTTATTATTTATTTTCACAGTGGAGTTCTCAGAAGAATTGATTTCTACAATCACATAGGGACCTGTCCAGAGTGGTGAGAATTTGTTATCTCTTACTCTGCTTTTTATTAAGACTTTGTCTCCAATATTGAAAGATTTTTGAACTGTGTTTTTGTCATATTGGATTTTGGACTTTTCTTTATGGGCCATGGCTATGTCTGTCGCAATTTTATAGCTGTGTTGTAGACGTGCTTTTAACTCGTTTGCATAATTATCGTAATTATAGCAAACGGTCGGAGATGATTTTAGGTTATTTGGGATTTCGGCTGGGAATCCGTATAGGAGTTCGCGGGGAGTATAATTTGTACTCGAGTGAGGTGTGGTATTATAGACAAACATGGCATATGGAATCCACGTATCCCAGTCTTGAGGATCTTTCGCTACATAAGATCTGAGGTATTCTGCTAAAGTTCTATGACTTCTCTCCAATGCACCATTTGTTTGAGGGCGATATGGAGTAGTTTTGAGCTTTTTGATTTTTAGCAGTTTAGATACCTCGGCGAACATGCCACCTATGAGGTTAGATCCCTGATCTGTTAGGATACTTTCTGGAATGCCATGTCGACAAACTATTGTTGTCGTGAAGGCTTCCGCTAATGTCTTAGATTCCGTGTTGACTATGGGAATAGCCTCCGAGAATTTTGAAAGGTCGTCTTGAAATGTAAGGATGTATTTATTTCCAGAATGGGAAATTGGGAGAGGTCCTACAACATCTAGGTACACTCTTTCAAAAGGTTTTGAGCTTATGCTTGAGATTTTCATAGGAATCTTAGGGTTTCTGGATACTTTGTTTACTTGACAAAGTTTACATTTCCTTACATATCTTACAACATCGTCTGAAATGCCAGGCCAATAGAATTGTTTTTTAATTCTTTTAATTGTACGGGAGACACCTTGATGGCCTCCCGTTGGTAAAGAGTGGAAATCTTTCAGAACTTGCTCAATATCACTGCTGTTAGATAAATACTTTATGGAATCCTGATGAAGTTTTATATTTATTTGATGGTTAAAGAGGATCTTGGTAAAAATGTTTTTAATAGTTGATAGATTTTGCTTGTCTAATACTGGAAAGGAGATATTTACCTGATTTAACTGATTTGCTTCTGTGTATGAGCAGATCTCAGTTAAAATCTTTTCAATGTCCGATCTGTCCCTTTGTGATCGGCAGGGTAGATTGACTTTTGAAATGATTACTGTGGAGTCTTTCTTTTTAAAGAAGTTCAGTTTGTTTTCTAGTAAAGGAGGTTTGTCTGAAAGTTTTAGTTTAGATTTTAACACTCTTTCAAGTTCTGTATCCTGCATTGGCAAGATGAAAAATTTAGGATTTGTGTTTTTAGTTAAAAGTAATGGGAAATTGGTCTCAGTTATTATCACTGAGGAACTGTTTACTACTGATAAGTCTGGATTTGGAGTAGCAATATTTGGATTTGGTGTATCTAAATTCGCCTGAGCTTTGGCTTGATTCCTGGTTACCACATTTACATAGGTGTTAGCTTCCGTTGATTTTACGGAATTTTCTGGAATAGCCCTACTGAGGGCGTCTGCATTTGTGTTGAGTTTTCCAGGTTTATGAACTATTTTATAGTCATATTCCTCAAGACGTATTCTCCATCTCATTAGCCTTGAGGAATGATCCTTTAGATTCATTAGCCATACTAGTGGTTTATGGTCAGTTGTGATGGTAAACTGTCTACCATAAACGTATGGCCTGAATTGCTCAACTGCGAAAACAATTGCCAAAAGCTCTTTTTCGATTGTTGAGTAACGAGTCTTTGCACCATTGAGAACTCGACTCACATAGGCGATTGGATGATCTCCTTGATCATCTACTTGGGAAAGAACTGCTCCGATGGCGTAGTCGCTGGCATCGGAGGTGACAAAAAATTCTTTGTCGAAATCCGGATAGGATAAAATTGGTGCTGATATTAATTTTTTTCTTAATTCGCAAAATGCTTCATCGCAAATTGCATCGAATTTGAAAGGTGTGTCTTTCTTCAGAAGGTTAGTAAGGGGTTTCGCGATTTTGGAAAAGTTGGGAATAAAGCGGCGATAATAGCCGACGAAACCAAGGAAGGCTTTAATATCCTTTTCCTTCTTGGGTCTAGGATAAGATTGAACTGATTTAATTTTTGCCGGGTCTGGCTTGACTCCATTTTCAGTAATGATGTGCCCTAGATACATTATTTCCTTCCTTAGGAAATGGCACTTGTCGGGTTGTAATTTTAAATTGAAATCCCGAAGGCGGCTAAATACGTTTGCAAGCCTAATATTGTGGTCTTTAAGATTGTATCCATGGACTACAATATCGTCCATGTATACGAAACAGTAAATGCCTTGGAGTCCGGAAAGGACATTATTCATGGCACGTTGGAAGGTTGCGGGTGCACCTTTTAATCCAAATGGCATACGGTTAAACTCGTAATGACCATAAGGAGTGCTAAACGCAGTTTTTGCTCTATCCTTCCCGTCCATGCGAATTTGGTGGAATCCGCTGGCGAGGTCTAGCGTTGTGAAATATTTAGACTTACCCAATTGATCTAATATGTCTGTAATATTAGGTAATGGGTAGGCGTCGCCGATAGTAATATCATTTACTCGGCGGAAGTCTACAACGACTCGCCATTTTTTGTTCCCATGCTCGTCCGGCTTTTTGGGAACTAGAAGTAGGGGAGAATTCCACGGACTATTTGAAGGACTTATTATCTCTGAATCCAACATTTCATTTATTTGCCGAGTAATTTCTCTCCGGCTTGTTTCTGGAAGTCTGTACGGTTTAGTATATATGTGAGGTTTATTTGGGACTGTTTCGATTTTGTGCTCGGTTGCATTTGTAAACGTTAGGAAATCCCCTTCTAAGTAGAAGAGATCGTTGAAATCCTTACAAATTTTCCGAATACTCTCGGCTTCTTCCAAATTACAGTGATCCAATTTAATCAGGGTGTGCAGTTTTTTTATTCTGCCCCTAATTGGATCTCTGTTGGAATCCGTGGAGATGCAATCGAAGTCATTAAGGTCATGGCATTCTGGATTCATGTCATGAATTGCCAGTTCGACGTCCTGTTCATTCGTGTTGAGAACTAGGACTTTTGCCATTCCTTGTAATGGGTTGACTATGGTATTACCTATGAACAACCCTGGCTTTACCTCTTTTTTAAAATATACCGATTCCGTAGTTGACAAAGTTGGAATTTGAATTATGGATTCAGATCGAGCGGGAATTGTAATAATATTATTATTTAGTTCGTCCGATTCATTTCGGTTCTCATTGGATTGGAAAATATGTTCCGTTTTTTGTAGAATATTTGTTTTGGGGTAGCCTTCATGTTTGGTGTTAGTGGTCTGTGAAGGAATCGGCGTTTTATTGTTGTTGACACCTACTTTGTTTTTATTAGTTGAGGGATTCTGTTCTTCACACAGAAGGTTGTTTGTTAGAGACTTCTCGTCATGGTTATCATATCTAAGATATGTATTTGTGTAATCTGAGCGATATTGCTCTATGGGATAGGATGAATGACATTGCTTCACCTCTAAGGAAATGTAATTGTTTTTATAATTGATACAAGCGTTGTATCTGGACAAGAAGTCGTGGCCAATTAGGCCGTCATATGCTAAGGATGAGTTTTCTCCTACTATTTGGAAGGGATGTTCTATTATACATTCTTCGTTTGATGTATTTGACATTTTTGCCAATATTAATCCTTCTGTAGTTTTGGATTCTGTAAATAAAGTATTTATCTTGCAGATTGCATCTTTATAGTAAGTGCTACCTGCTTTCAGTGCATTGAACTTTATGAGACTAATTTCTGCTCCTGTGTCTACGAGGAACTTTGTTTCTTTATTGGAGCACACATTGGTAAATAGAGAGATAGTAATGGAGTTGGAATTGATAATAATTGGAATTTTCAGCGTTATGTGATCATTTAATAAATGTGCATTATCTAATTTGGGTTGGTGTGTATGTCGGCTTTTGTTTGAATTTGCGAGGGGCTGCCGACTAATTCCTCTCGCCTTGATTTGTTTTCCGAGTGTGTTAAAAATATTCTCGGATTTTGTACGTGATCTTTGTTTGATCTTGGTTCATTTTGGGGTTGTATTGTCGAGGAATGGGAATTTTTTCTAAAATTTGGATTTGGAACCTGGTTGAAGCTGACCTCTTTTTGGGGAATTGTAGTTCTATTGGGACTTTCCGTTCGCTTTCTGAAATTTTGATCAACGGGATTTATATTTCCTCTGTAGAAATTCCCGTGGTTTGCTATCCTTGCCCTGCATACTTCTATGGTATGTCCTAATTTGTGACAATACCTGCATGTAGGAGTAGTGCTGTTGGACGTGCTAGCCTGCTTAGGAGGATTGCCTTTGTTTAAATTATTTGAAAAATGTTTATTTGGGGTTGGGTATGTACGAATATTTTGTAGACAATTTGGGGCTAAATGTCCCTGTGCTTTGCATTTATAGCAAAAGGGGCTCTGCACTTGCATTGATTGAGCAGTGCGAGAAGAGTTTGTTGCTAATCTTGTTGCCTTTGATTCTAGGCGTAATGCTTGCTCGCCAATATATGACGTAATGGGCTTTAATGCTCTATTTTCGTGGAGTTTGGCCAGTGTTTGGAGTTGCTCGCTTATTAGTCCATCCTCTATTGCTCTAATAGCTTGTTTTTCGTTATCCTTTATTAGGGAATTTAACAGCAATTTATCTGTTGTATATGAATGCGTGGCTTCATTCAATTGTGCATGTGTCATATTTATTCGTTGCAAGAATTCTTTGACAGGCTCTCCTACTTTTTGTCTTGTGTTTTGGAGTTTTGATTGGAGGTCAGACTTTTCTAATTTTACTTCGAATGTTTCGAGTAATGTTATCTTCAAATCTGACCACCTGCTTGTATCATTGTACTTAAGTACATTGTAGGCATCTCCAAATAGCTTACTTTTAATTATTGCAAACAGGGTTGTTGGGTCAGTATTGGGATAAAGCCGATCGATGTCATCGCAACATGACACGAATTTATGGAGGTCTTTTGAATCGCCGCTAAAATTTGGTATTAAGGATTTGATTTCCGATAGGGAAATATTTGAAATTTTAACTTCTGTGCTTTCATTGTGAAAGTGTGATGAGTTATTTCGTGTGTCATGTTGGTAATTAGGGAAGCGCGTATCTAGCTGTTCTTGAATAGCAATTACAGTTTCTTCATATTCTGCTTCTGTTTTACCGAAAATATCTTCAGTAAAGTATTTATTTTCTAGGTCCTGTGGCGTAGATTGCATTTCGATTGTATTGTTGAGTTCTTCGAATTCAGCCCAATGTTTACTTAGGATGCAAAGTTTTTGTTCTAGGTATGTTTTACTCACTGTAGGTAAAGTATCAGGGTTTAATGATTGTATAACTCTTGTAATTGAGTTAATTTTTGTATTTATGCTTCTGAAAATATTTTCATTTTGTGGACCATTTGTTTTCTTATTAGCTTCTGTAATCTGTGATTTGGTTGGGATTCTCCACGAAGCTCTGGGTGATGGGATATGAAAGGGTTTTTGCTGGTTTATAGTACTTTCTGAGATTGATTTCAATCTTTCGGAAAGTGTTGCTTTCGTCAACATGTACCAGTCCTCAGTTTTGTCTGAGCACGATTCTTTGAAATAATCGTGATCGGTCGTGAAGTCTTTATGCTGAACTATTTGTTCTTCTGTTTTCTCGAAGGCACTCCATATTTCTTCGAGTTGTTGTAATTTACCTGTCACAAAGGTATTGGTACGCTTCACTTTACCGGCTTGGTGATAAGCCCCAAGTATTTGCCGAATTTCCTTGTTTTTTTCTATTTGGGATGAGCAGAGCTCATCGAAAGAAACGGTCTCTTCAGTCATGACTGATTTCTGAAGTAATAGACGGAAAAATTAGTACAAGTAAGATGTATAGTTTTTTAATATTAGGAATGTCCGTTTCGAGCTTCGATTTGATTGATTTGGGAGAGGGCTATAGAAGGTATGACAAAATTGTATTTAAAAAAAAAACACAGCGGAGTAGAATTCTGATCGTTAAAATTCCAAACAGTAATAAGTTGCCACTCGGTTTGTTACTACCAGCATACGTTATGTATAGATATGTTCATATGGTTAAGCGACGGAAAAGTTATAGACCATAAGTAAATTGCTAGGAATCTCAATATACTTATATAAAAAAAACTGATTGTTATTCGTTTGTTGTAAATGTCCTTTGTTTAAATTGAAATATATCGTAGGAAAATAAATGTTATTAAGAATAAGGAAGGAATAGTGATAGGTAGGGAAACCATTGTGGGATTTATTAGTAGGAAAAATTTTTAATTTAAAGAAAAATGTAATAAAAATAAAAATAAACCAATTTCATTGGATGACCAAACTTCACGAAAGGGAGGCGGAAAAAAAAATTCTAATAAAAAATAGAATTTTCAAATATTTTGAATGTACCTATATGTATATATATTTATAAAATTGTTTTGTAAAGTGTTAAGTTTTGTGTCGTGTGATCAAATTAAATTGAAATTATCAGAGATTAATTATAATAACAATAACGGGTGATAGACAAAAATTAAAATAAAATCACTGTTTCGATGAAGTGTAAATTGATAGTACCCAGTTAATTGTTTTCTCTTCCAATCAACATCTTTCTCCTGGCCGATAGGCTCACGAAGTCCTACCGCAGGGGATCGAATATTGATGTTTGTCGAAGTCCTCTGGCCAGCAAGCTCACGAAATCTTGCCGCAGAGGTCGCTTCTAGGAAGAGCAGATTTCAATTTTTATGTGTTGAAATTTTGTGTGTTTTAATTAGCTGAGAATTGTAAGAAATGTAAGAAATTGTTTTCCATTTTTTCTACACATATATATTTGTGAAAATATGTAAATAATCGGGAAAATGTAGAGAGACAAAAAAAAGGTCAGAAATTGTGTAAATAATTTTGTTAAGAAAAGGAATTTGGGACTAAATTTTGTAAATACGCCCGTTTGAAGAAAAATTAAGGAATAGAAATGGGAGTTATTTATGGGATCACTTTTTGTTTAATCAAAATCTTTCCACTGATGGAAACTAATTGATAATAAAATTAATTTGACATAAGGGCAAAAATATAAAAAGAAAGCAAGAAAGAAAAAATAGTTTTTCACGCTACCTTTAACTTAATCCACAAATTTTGCTACAGTTATTAATATTGTAGTTGTATATCTGGTTTATACGGCGGGCATTCAGGCCGGCGATTTCTTGTGGTTGATTGCGTTGGTGGTGAGGATGATTAAAAGTTGCATATATTGTTGATGCTTGGGGCGCTTTGGTTGCCGTATTGTCTTCCTTCCTTCCTTCCTTCTTAAACGTCTTAATTGAGGCACGGATGAAGCCTCGCAACTGTCCCACGTAGGAGCACTATGGCACTCTAAACAATCAAGAATTTTTATTCCTCTAAGTACCCTGTATTAAAGGTACCCGGGTTTATTTTTTTTTTATTTCTATTAGTACTGACTTTTATTGTTACCGGATTATTATTAGCACTGGATATTTTTTGTTTAATTGATCATTATTTTATATACGGGGACGATTTTTGAAATTATTAATTTTATAATTTTAGGCACTGATTTTCATTCATTTTTTTTTAAACAGAGCTGCCACCAAAATGTTGTCACGTTTTTTTTTGTGTATTGTTATTTTTCACTTTTAATTAAATTAAAAATTAAAAAAGAAATTTTCAATTTAAAAAAAAACGTTTTTATTATTTTTATTAATTTATTTATTTGAAACAAAACTCTTTTTTTTTTTTTTAAAAAGCACTGATTTGTTTTTAAAAGTTCCGCTGCCACCAAAATGTTGTAATGTCGTGTGCCGTGCTCTGGGAAGGAGAGCACACGGCCTTTATGTATTTCTCAGTTCAAACCCCTTTCTTGACCAATATCACAAAAAATCTGTTTAATAATCGATTTATCCAAAAATGTTCTCTTTATTCATAAATTGTAACACTTCAATTTTCGTTTACAAAAATCTTCTCTTTATTCATAAATTGTAACTCTTCAATTTTCATTAACAAAAATCTTCTTTTTATTCATAAATTGTAACTCTTCAATTTTCATTAACAAAAATCTTCTTTTTAACCATAAATTGTAACTTCTTCAATTTTCATTAACAAAAATCTTCTTTTTATTCATAAATTGTAACTCTTCAATTTTCATTAACAAAAATCTTCTATTTATTCATAAATTGTAACACTTCAATTTTCATTAACAAAAATCTTCTTTTTATTCATAAATTGTAACACTTCAATTTTTATTCACAAAATCTTCTATTTATTTATAAATTGTAACACTTCAATTTTCATTCACAAAATCTTCTTTTTATTAATAGATTGTAACTCTTCAATTTTCATTAACAAAAATCTTCTTTTTATTTATAAATTGTAACACTTCAATTTTTCATTCACAAAATCTTCTTTTTATTAATAAATTGTAACTCTTCAATTTTCATTACCAAAAATCTTCTATTTATTCATAAATTGTAACACTTCAATTTTTCGTTTACAAAAATCTTCTTTTTATTAATAAATTGTAACTCTTCAATTTTCATTACCAAAAATCTTCTATTTATTCATAAATTGTAACACTTCAATTTTTCGTTTACAAAAATCTTCTTTTTAATCAAACTTCCACTCTGCGGGTTAAAATCGTACTCCCCCGAGGATCGGCGATATTCCGCCCAGGCACCCGTGAAAAAGCTTGAAAAAAAAGGCTTTTCTTTATTCTTTTTGTTACTTTCCCACGACGTGAAAAATCGTACGTGGGAAAGTACGAAAAGTAAACTCAGTGCAAATGCTTGAAATCCGATATGCACTTGTGTATGGTCGAAGCAATCATTTCAAGTCGACCGACGGAATATTGTATGTTTGTTTGTATGTACCGTACGGTATGCTGATAAGTATACATACCGTGTGAACGGAATGTATGCCTGATAACAAAATGCAATTTATGCTAAATTGCATTTCGTTCAGTACGGGAATGCATTTTTAAATGCATTTAAAGTACAAATTAGCTTTTTCTTTAAAATAAAATAAATTGTACATTTCAGGGTCAAATTTGTATTACATCGATATATTGCATAGGGCGATATATCGATGTGTTTAATCTTATGGTTGTGATTCGTGTCATAGGTACCTGGGTCACAACAAGATCGGCTAGCTCAGTCGACCATTTTTCAGCGTTGTCTGAACCACGGGTGGTCTATACCACTCTCCCCTGTTATGGTCGTAGCGTCCTGCATATGGCAATATGCTACACGGAGAATTACTGCAGCACGTATGTCTGCCGGCTGCCATACCAACAGTCCGCACGCACCCTAGCTCGAAAAAGCTCGTACCTGTCAGCGGAGAAGAAGAAGACAGTCGATCTGTCTTGTCAAACCGTGAAATCCAAAAAGACGTGGAAACAGGAGCTCACGGAAATTACTTTCCAAAACATCGGCGAATAATCTAACCCTGCACGTATGTTTAGAAAATTTTGTTATCATTCCTAATAACAAAATTTCAATGGAGAAAATATTCTTCTATGTAGTAACAATAAAGTAATCCGCCAACTTTTCGTCCAGCAAAAAAAGAACATTCCGTCATTTGGGTTTAAATGCGTTGTACATATACAGATCCGCAAAATAAATTGCAGTATCATAATGCTGAAGAAATATAACTAAGGAATTTTCCGATGTATTTAACTGCGGCTATTTGGCATTACGTGGAGCATATAAACGTGTCGTCAATCCGTCGACTCTTCAAATGCAAAGAGCATTTATTTGTAAGCCCCTGCTTAAAACAATGTACAACGCTGGACATTCCGACATTAAACAGCTTAGAAATAGATCATGAAAATAGCAAGACAAAATAGCAGACATATTCGATTATTCATTAGGAGAGCAAAGTTGGACAGCATCCCGTCCTTACAGACCGATAAATCGGGTACCCCACCGAATTCGGATGCTATTACTGTATGAATGAGACCGATCAGACAAACGAAAATGTTATAGGAGACCAGCATTTAATTAAATTGTATACAGTTTCTTAGTTATGGAAAAATCTAAAAGATACGCAACATTGTGCAGTAACTGACAGGTCAGTGGGTGCGGTATCTACTTAAACTCCTCCAGTCAACCGTTTTGCAGATTGTGTTTGAGTTTAGATTATAATATAAATATATAATTAAAAAAAGGAATAAGAGTTGAAATTAGTTTCCCTATCAATGAAATAAGTAAATATATAAGAACGCAATGATTAACGTAAAAATGTGAGAAAAGGTTGTAGGCTATAGTTGCCCTAAATTTTATGAAAAAAATCAAATTTTATTAATTAATTTTTAAGACAGTTATTTGAAAGTCAGCCTGGATTAATTTACAAATAATGCTTTGTATGTTGTTGAGATAAGGTAATTTTTACAACCGTAACTGTGACGTGTAGGTAGGGTATATTAATTTGCATAAATTTATTATTCGTTTTTTTTGCAAACAGTACATACATACTGCCTTTAAACGATAACGTTTTCGAACTTGATTGATACGCTCTGCTTAAGGTGACATAAGATTTGTGTGGAAAATAGGACTGGGTGTAAGAAGAGAGCAGATATAAGCTTGAATACTAAGCAACCGTAGTCACATAGTACTTTAACTTTAGGTTAATGTTTCCCCTCGTAAGGGAAAATCTAATGCATTATTTCCCTCAAAGTAATAAAATTTTTGGCCAAAATTTTTAAATAGGAACCTAATACACATATATGCTTGCCAAAATAATTGAAATTCATTTTTCCCAACAAATGGGTTAATATAAAAACAAACAATTTTATTTTATTTATCAAATTTGAATAAAAATTGAAAACATAACATTTTAGATTCCTATAAGCTGCTTCAGTCAATGTAGCAATTTATACAAATCGTCATCACCGTCATGACAATAAACGATATAAAATAAATAGATCAACGTTTAATATATCGAGTGGACAGATTATTTAAAAGATAAGGAACATACCTTCAATTCATAATAATTTCATTTGAATTAACTTTAATTTAACATTTATTTGTTAGAATGAACCCATGATTAGGTGTATATTTTTTTTTGAAAATGTCTTATGTCTTGAACAAGAATTATAGTCTAGCAATCGCAATTATAACGTAAAAATGAAGTGCCGAACGCTTTTATTTCTCCTTTAACTTTCCCGGAGCCCCCTCACATGAAGGTCGTCTAGGTCCGCTAGTCTCTCTGTCTTTATAGGTATACAAGGGACTCTGAAAATATCTGCCCTCAGAGTCAGCTGGGTGGTTGGGGCATGCAGTGAAGGCATACCATCTGCGCCTTCAATGTGGATGTAGGTAAGTGACGTAAAGGTCCCTTCAGGACTGAATTTGTGCCGGCGTTTTGGTTAAAGGCACGAGAGTTTTTTTGATTATGACAGGCGGCAGCGGCAGGTTTTTCGTGGAACCTCTCCACACTCTCCGCCAATAGCCGAGACGAGCTAGCGTACCGCACTGCAGTCAACGCTGTCCGGCGAGTGATCTGTCAGCTCATGCTGGCAGTCGGGACTTTACTGACTTCAAGTCTCATATCCAGTGGAAGTTATATGCAGACCTGGGTCTAACTGGTTTGTTATTAGTAAATTTTTCTGTAGAGTAACGTTAAAGTTTTGAAGTTTATGAAAGTTTTTAATATTTTGATTTTTAAATTTTTGGAAAGTAAAGTAAAGATTTTTGAAAGTTTTGAGATTTTGATTTTTGAAAGTTGATTGAGTAAAGTAAAGTAACGTAACGCTTTAAAGTTTTTGAATTGAAGTTCGACTCTAGGTTTGACTTTGGTCAAGCCTCGAGTCTAAACAGGTGTCTAGTTTTTGAATTTTGTTTGAATGATCTTTCCCGCTGGCCTTCTGCCATGGAAATGGTAGGTGGCCTCACCAAACTTTTTTGATTGAGCTCTCACAGAGACATCCCTCTGTTGGCCAACTGGCTGGACAGAGTTGTGAATCTGTGAGACGACTTTTTGGCTTTCAGCTAACTAGTTGACCAGATTCATGACTCTGCCCAGTTGGAAGGTTAGCTGGACATGACAAAGAGACAAGAGTTGTGGGAGGATGGAAGTGATGCTGGAGACCTTCAGTAATCAGGAGTTGGCATACTGCTAACTACCTGGCTGAAGAATCTCTAGTATCATTTTCAGTCTCTAGATTTCTGTGAGAACTCAAACATTTTTCATGCACACATTCACGTCGCTTGCTTACATTATTACTTCTGACCTGATTAGAGAGAGTGACCTAGAGATTTTTATGTGGAGAGTTAGCTCTTGGAGAGTGAGGGAGAAATCATATGACCTTCTCTCAGTTAAATTTTTTGGAACGTTTGAATCACTATCAGTAAGGTTTTTCTACCCTTTTGGTACATTTTCTCTGAATGATTGGGGAAATTTTTTTTGAAATTGTAGTAGCCTTCTCAGCTTTTAGATCTTCCTTAAATCGATATTTCTGGTAACTCGATCTTTGAAGACTTAGCTGTCTTCTTCAAACATTCGATTTTTTTGTTCTTTTTTTGAACTTCTTGGCATTTTGTCCAAACCCTTGGTTTATTTGTTTAAAATCTTGACTTACGACTGACAGATTATACAATGGCAACAGTGCTAACACCACCGCCAGCAACTGATGTACCGATACAGGTACCAGAAAAGTGCTCCATCTGCCAGGAGGGTGACTGGTAAGGTAAGAGGAAGCCAGTGAAGACGGTCTGTGGACATGTGTTTCACAAAGCATGTCTGAAAGCGTGGATTGGACAGCAATCAAACTGCCCGAACTGCAGATTCCACCTCACTCAGTATGATTTTACTGAATATACAGGGGCTGTTCCCAAAAAAGCTTTCACAAGGCCTGTTAGTCAGGATCCCCGAACGGCAGCACCCGTGTTTGATTTACCACCTCTAACGGTCCCACCAGTTAGTCGAGGATACCTATCACCTGAAATGCTAGATCCGCGTTCCATGACTTTTTCAAATCCCAGCTCGCGACGAAATAGTCCACTACCTACTGCTCAGGGTAAGAGCTCAGCAGCGACCGAAGCCTTGCTGGCAGGTCTGCGCCTGCAGATGCCACCAGTCGACTTTTCACGGCCACCTTCTTCTATGGGTGAACCGAGACCACCGCCAGAGTTTCATGACAGTCGTAGGCAGTCGCTTAACAGACCGGCATCACCTCTTGGTCAGCCTAGTGGTCAGCCTAGATCAAACTTTGTTCAACCCCCACCAGCTCCATCTCATCGTATCCCGGCAAGCGTAGGACAACGACGTTCTGGCAGCCCCATCCGAAGATGGAATATATCCTATAGTGGCGACAGCTCTCGACTTACTTTCGATGAATTCGTGTTTAGAGTGGAAGCATTGACTTACTGGGCCTTAGACGGAGATTTTGATCTCCTAGTACGGCACATGACAACTCTGCTTTCTGGTCGAGCAATGGATTGGTACTGGTCTCTCTTGTGTCAGAATTCCACGCCTTCGTGGGAGTATGTAAAGGCAGCTCTGTTAGCTGAACGGGGAGTACCGAAGGATGACCTCTAGGTCAAAGCCCAACTGGTGCTGAGGAAAGAGAAAGAAGGGGAGTTATCTGCTACGTACCATCAACACCTGGTACATCTGCGCGATCAACTGCAAAGTCCTTTGGCGGACGGCGAGTTCCTAGAGATTGTGAAATCGAATATGCTTCCAGACATTCAGCAGAAAATCTGTTTACATCCCACTAACACCACCCACCAACTACGGAGTCTCGTGACTCAAATACAGGCTACACAGCAGCGAACCGCGACAGCGTGCAGCTGGAATGCCTATCACAGCCCGAGAGTCAGCGAGGCGGATGAGTGCCATCCAACAGATGCCGAACAGCACAGATCACCTGCACGCAGTGAGGAAGCCGTCCTACTATCCGCCCCAATAACACCTCAGCACGTTAGCTGCTGGAACTGTGACCAGCCCTGTCATTTTTACCAAGACTGCCGGCAGCAAAGGCAAGTCGCATTCTGCTATGGATGCGGACGCAAAAATATCCTCATGCCCGACTGCAGCCATTGTTGACAGAAAAACCTGAGACGGGTCGGGAATACCACCACATTTTTTCGACCAGCGTCAACGTCACGCGCGACAACTGCAATAAACACTCCAGTTCAAGCCTTGAACAAGGAGGAAGGTCCGCTCCATTAGCAGACCTTAACCATGAATCCCTGAATTGTCCACTGGTATCATTCAGTGATTTTGATGATATCAGCAAACCACCTGATTGTACAAATATTTCACTGATAGAGACGGAGAACTTAATAGAATTCCCTGCAGATCTTCATGCTCCCATTTCTACTTCTGGGGAGCCCATGACACTATTAGACACTTCTTTGGAAGAGTCTTTAATGTGCGATGTCCCGATAATACCGACAGTACCTTTAGCTGACAAGGTTACTGAGCGGGAGGTTTGGCCTCATGGCATTTCTGTATTAAAACGGCCACCAAGCTCTGTTATGACGAGTGGGCGTGAGCCTGTTTTACATCCACTAACGCCGTATCACACGCGTCTGCAGATTTATAATGCAGTGAGACCGAATCTTCACCTCAGTAGCGGAGTTAGCTGACATTATGTATCCTGACCTGGATATTAGACCAAGAAAGAAAAGATCTACCGTTCGTTGGCGGGAATACTGTCGACGGATGAGACTGGAAAGAAAAAAAATTGGCACAGATTTCCGTGTCGATGCCAGACGACATTCGACCGTATGCCGAAGTAAGACTACTCGGGCGAACTGAGACTGGATTACTTGATAGTGGTGCCATTGCCAGTATTCTAGGCCAGGGAGCTCTAGAGAAGCTTGCGGAAGCAGAGGTTGAATAGAAGAGGTATCGGACACAGGTACAAGTAGCGAATGGTGCCATGACGACTGTGCATGGGCATGTGAAATTGGACATCTGTGATATACATTTAATACCATAAATACAAACAACACTAAAAAGCTGTAAACACAAATTTCACAACAAATGTAAAACGCTAAAATTAATCAGCACAAATTTATTACAACACCATTCATAATCGAAAATAATTGATGATAATAATGACATACATTTATTTGCAACAAGCAAGCGATTGCACCACTGACCCAAACGATTCATCGTCAAGGGGTTTCACGCGTAAATGCATGTCATCATAATTTTATGCACATTGCTTACTCGCCCAGCGTCAGCATTTAGAATAGTAAGAATAGGGTACCATAGGTTACTAATTATGTATATATAGGCTAAGAACGATCAATAAATTGAATTCATTCAGTTCTCTTGATTTATCGAGAAAGTTACAAACCGTCGTGTATTATTCCACGTAGGAGTACTAAGCTGTACAGCTGCTCCTACTATTCATACCCCCATTTTATCTCGGAGTCTGAGCTGTTAATAGCCGCTCCAGTGGAGTCAAAGTCACACGACTGCTCCCAGGTTTTTCTAAAAAATCAAAAAGATACTACATGGCGACCGTGACATCGTAGAAACTGCGAAATTTGTAACTTTGCGAATCTGCAGACCATAATATCATCATCAAAAGTGCAGCTGGGAATTTTCATAAATAATAGAAACTTATACGGTGACATAGTAACAACCACCAAAAAACTGCGAAGACGACTACATCCACTACCAGTACCAATCAGAAGAAATTTTAGTATGAACGAGATAGATGCCATCTTCAATCACATTTTCAAGACTATTGAAGAAACTAAGAAGATACCAGAGAGGAATATAGAAGGCATAACACTGTATCCAGTAAATAAGAAGCCGACGCCGTACATCCCCAAATCAAGGCTGGACAACGAAAATCCTCCACCATACGAAGCGGGTCCAAAAAGAATCACCATCGAGGAGTATAGAAGCAGAAACACAAGCAGTGTAAAAACTCAGGAGACAAAACCACGAAAAAGAGGAGGCAAGAGACAAAAAATTGCACAGGAACTTCAAAATTACAAGGTACTTGTCGAGTTAGCAGCAACTGAGGAGGAACGGGAAAAATACAACAAACTAATAATATTGACAAAAAAACAACTGAACGTCATCAAAAGGAAGAGATAAGGGTTTAATGATCTAATTTAAAATTTATTTTTTTTAAAATATAAAGTAGAAGTAGCGTAGTATAAAGGTATAATAATAATTAAATAATTAATATGTAAAAAAAAAAAAAAAAAAAAAAAAAAAAAAATTTTTTTTTTCTCTTTTGCTGTTTGCTTGACGTTGTTGGAAATAAGCGAAACATTTTCAGTAATGGGTAAAACGCAATCCAAAACTTCAGATAACAACGGGGAAATTGTTAATAATCTAATTATAGAGGATACAGTTTCGGTCGAGAATAATCAGATAATAATAATTTTATGCATATTGGTTGCAATTAAAATCATTGAATTTGTATACATACTGTACAAAGATCATAGGAGGGGTTTAAGAAAAAGATACCTCAGTACCCCAGCAAAATTAAACATATCAACCGTCTGATAAATGGAAGCACTTATAAAGATTAAGGACGAACTAGAAAATATTCTGGACAATTTTAAGAAAAGTAAAAACCGTCCATATTCTGAGAAAACTCTGCAAGAGAAAGAAAAGTTAACAAATCAACTCTGTGCCAAGGCAAAAGAAAACGCACTTAAACAAGCGGACGTCGAAACAATATTGAAGATAAAAGTTATCTACGAAGAAATTGAAAGCATAGCAAACAAAATCTTAGAAAACATAAATACACAAAAACAAACAAAGATGGGTTTTGACATAAAAACAGCTACATCGCTCATACAACCCTACGATGGAAAGCTGGATGAAACTGATTCTTTTATCGAGTCTATGGAACTACTAGACGAGTTAACAGCAAACGAACATAAAACCATCATGATCAAATTCATCAAGACACGTATAACTGGAAAAGCCAAGTACGTAATATCGGAGGGCACAAATACAGTATCAACGATCAAAGCCAAATTAAAAGAAAAATTTTCGGCAAAATTATCGTCAGATGCTATTCTGGCACAACTGCGATCATGCCAGCAAGGTAACAGAAAACTTGCAGACTTTTCCAATCAGATAGAAAATCTATCAGGCCAGCTGACTAGAGCCTTTATAACAGAGAAAGTAGCAGCTGGAGAAGCAGCTGAAAAATTGGCCGAAAAATTTTCAATACAGTCATTTATGAACAATGTTGCCAATACAGAAACAGCGATTATACTAAAAGCTAGTAGCCTAGGAACACTTTCAGAATTAGCAGCGAAGGCAATAGCAGTAGATAAGCCGCAGCCAAGCAGTGTCCTGCATTATAATACCAACCCATCAAGAAAGTTTCATTATAATAATACGCAAGGGTTCAACAATCAAAATAATTTTAACAGGAACAGGGAGCGCTGGCCCAAACAACAGTACAATAGAAATATGGCAGCCAATAATAGACAAAACCACCCACGAAATCAATATAACCACCGCGATAAAAGATATTTCGGTAATGCTGCACCAAATAACAGTAGTCGCTACCAGAATAATCTGCGAGCAAATAATAATAATACCTATAATCAAAGAAGAAATGTAAACTACTTCGAATCGGGGGAATATCAAGCCCCCCAACCAGAGGAAGAAACAACACGGTTGGGGGCTGCGACGAATTCAAGCCAAGAATACATTGCCTAAACCTATCCTTAACAAACTTTATTAAAGCGTATGTCGACATGTGCGGGTCAGTATGTACTCTGATTGTAGACACAGGGGCAGAAATATCCATATTCAAGAGGGGAAAAATTAATAAAGACCAACTTTACTATCCTAAAAACACTTGTATTATCCAAGGGGTTACGGATACTAAGAGGCAGTCGATTGGGGCAACATACACAAGATTACATTTTAACGACCAGTTTGCGGTCGAACATTTATTCCAGATAGTAGAAGATGATTTCTCCCTCGGGGCTGATGCAATTTTAGGACTAGATTTCCTAACAAAATTCAAGACCACTATCGATTATGATACGTGGACCCTTACATTAAACACACCTGAAAGTTCGGCAGAGATCCCAATACTGAATGGTCCATCCGAAAATTCTATTATCATACCACCCCGATGTGAAATAATAAGAAAGTTCAAGGTTAAAAAACAAGAAGGTGCCAATGATATGGTAATCATTGGACAAGAAATCCACCCAGGCATATTCATTGCAGGATCAGTAACTTCACAAAATTACCCACTAGTCAGGATACTAAACACTACAAACAAAACCACCACACTACAACATTCCGACATAATAACACAACCACTCTCAGACTTTAACGTCATTAATACAGACACAATAAAATCAAAAAGAACAGAACAAGTTATCTCCAAATTAAACTTAAACAGCATTCCAAACTACGCCAAACTTCAATTCGAAGAATTATGCCGAGAATATGAAGACATATTTGCGTTAGAAAGTGAACCTCTAACAACCAATAACTTCTACAAACAAAATATAGAACTAACTGATAATAGAGCAGTATACACAAAAAACTACCGAATACCAGAAGCACACAAAACCGAGATTAATAGGCAGGTAGACAAAATGCTAGTAGACGGAATAATAGAGAACTCTGTTTCTCATTTTAATTCTCCAATACTACTAGTACCCAAAAAATCCAACAACCAAAATAAAAAATGGCGTTTAGTAGTTGATTTTAGGAATCTTAATAAAAAAGTTCTGGCAGATAAATTTCCCTTACCGCGTATAGAAGAGATACTCGACCAAATGGGCCGAGCCAAATACTTCTCTACACTTGACCTTATGTCCGGATTCCACCAAATACCATTAGAGGAATCTTCTAGAAAGTTCACAGCTTTTTCAACTAACCAAGGTCACTACCAGTATACACGACTTCCTTTCGGACTTAATATAAGTCCAAATAGTTTCCAAAGGATGATGACCATCGCCATGACGGGTCTACCACCGGAAATAGCCTTTCTGTACATTGACGACATCATAGTCGTCGGATGTTCACAGTCACACCATATAAAAAACTTGCAAACAGTATTTAACAGATTACGAGAGCGTAATCTCAAATTAAATCCTGAAAAATGCAAATTTTTCCAAACCGAAGTCACCTATCTTGGACATCGAATATCAGCACAAGGCATAAGCCCAGACAGTTCAAAATACGAGGTAGTTAAAAATTATCCTATCCCAAAAAACGCCGACGAAGTCAGACGATTCGTAGCATTCTGTAATTATTACCGCCGTTTCATCCCCAACTTTGCAGAAATAGCACTACCGTTAAACAAACTACTCCGGAAAAACACAAAATTTGAATGGGCAGAAATCCAACAAAAATCTTTCGATGCTCTCAAATCAAGTTTGATATCCCCAATAATACTGCAGCACCCTGATTTCAAAACCCAATTCATCATTTCCACAGACGCCTCGAATGCTGCATGTGGAGCAATCTTATCACAAAGTGTCGACGGAACAGAACACCCAATCGCATACGCTAGTAAAACATTTACTGCCGGAGAAAAAAATAAGTCAGTAATTGAAAAGGAACTCGCAGCAATACATTGGGCAATTATACATTTTAAGCCTTATGTTTATGGCAGAAAATTCACAATAAGAACAGACCATCGACCCTTAACATATCTTTTTGGCATGAAAAACCCATCATCTAAACTAACACGAATGAGGTTAGATTTAGAGGAATTCGATTTCGAAGTCAAATACATTAAAGGAAAAGGAAATAACGGACCCGACGCGTTATCAAGAATACAACTTGACATTAATGATTTGAAGGAAATCAATGTCCGACGCGTCCAAACCCGAGCAATGAAAAAACAAAAAGAACAAAACATAATGTCCGATGAAATGAAAAATACTCCTATAGTCCCGCAGCCTGATCAACTGCGCGTTTGGGAGATACCATCTCCAACAAAGATAGCCAAATTACCTGAACTAAAAGTAAAAATTGAGAACTGCAGTAATAAAGAAACACAAATAGAAATAAATATAGTGCACAAGTATGAAATAAAATATAAGCGGTATATAAATATAAAAAACAACCAACCAGTAGAGCCCGCACTAGAGCAGGTACTCGAAGTATTGGATAATGATATATATAAACAATTTCAGACCAAGACTCTGAAACTTTCTGCAGAAAGCGAGATATTTAAAATAATTAATTTAACCGCATTTAAAATCCTAGGAAACAAAGTACTAAAAAATATAAACGTTAAAATTTTCAAACCGCAACGGTACATATCAGAAACAACGAAAATAAACGAAATCCTACATAACTATCACTCCACACCTACAGGAGGACATCTGGGTCAATCAAGACTGTATAAAAAGCTGAAGGAAATGTACAAATGGAAGAAAATGAGGAAAACAATAGCGAAATATATAAACAGATGCGAGCTTTGTGCGAAAAATAAGCACCAAAAGCATAATAAAGAGCATATGGAAATAACTACAACACCAACAAAAGTTTTCGACATTGTATCCATTGACACAGTCGGCCCATTTACAAAAACCACCAACGATAACAGATACGCAGTAACAATGCAATGCGATCTAAGCAAGTATATAGTAATAATACCCACAAAGGACAAGGAAGCAAATTCCATAGCAAGAGCCATAGTGAATGGGTTCATACTAACATACGGACCTATGAGCAAAATTAAAACTGATCTAGGAACGGAATACAAAAACCAGGTTTTTGCGGAAGTATGTAATATACTGAAAATAAAACAACTGTTCGCGACCGCCGCACATCCCGAAACGATCGGAGCACTAGAAAGAAACCACAAGTGCCTAAATGAATATCTCAGATGTTTTGTTAATGACAATAGAGACGATTGGGATACATGGATTCCATATTACGCATTCTGCTACAACACCACACCAAACACCGTACATGGCTACACACCATTCGAACTCATATTTGCCAAAAATATAGACCTACCTTCAGAACTCACAATTGATAGACCAGATCCCGTGTATAATTATGACCTGTATAGTAAAGAGATGAAATACAGACTTCAACAAGCCATAGGTAAGGCAAAACAATACCTCCAGGCATCTAAAGTGCGAAGAAAGCAAGTCAAGGATGCTAATTGCAAACCAATATCAATCAAAGTAGGCGACAAAGTACTAATGACAGTACAAAATAGACGAAAACTAGATCCTCTATACAACGGACCTTATATAATTAAATCAATAGACAACGTAAATTGCATTATCGAAGATATAAATAAGAACAAAATCAAAATACATAAGAATAGGCTAAGAAAGATAGAAAATTAAAAATTATGTACTATTATTCTAACTATCTCTAGCATGTTAAATTAGATTACACACCGGTGTAGACAAATAAGAATTATTGTAATCAACTAGATAAGTAAACGTAAACAATAAAGATCCCAATTACTAATGCCATTGAGCAATTAAGAGCTATAATAATAAACTATATATAAGTAGGTATATGTAAATACGACTAGGAATTAAGACTCATTATAATCAGCTACATACAAAAACATACCATATGAACTATTAGTATACATAAGCGATAAAATGCTTCATTGCGGCGAGCAAACAATTAAGGTTTAACGTAAACAAACTACAAAAAAAAAAAAAAAAAAAAAAAAAAAAAAAAAAAAAAAAAAAAAAAAAAATTTATGTAAACACAAATTTTTTTTTTTTCCTAAGGGGGAAAGGTGTGATATACATTTAATACCATAAATACAAACAACACTAAAAAGCTGTAAACACAAATTTCACAACAAATGTAAAACGCTAAAATTAATCAGCACACATTTATTACAACACCATTCATAATCGAAAATAATTGATGATAATAATGACATACATTTATTTGCAACAAGCAAGCGATTGCACCACTGACCCAAACGATTCATCGTCAAGGGGTTTCACGCGTAAATGCATGTCATCATAATTTTATGCACATTGCTTACTCGCCCAGCGTCAGCATTTAGAATAGTAAGAATAGGGTACCATAGGTTACTAATTATGTATATATAGGCTAAGAACGATCAATAAATTGAATTCATTCAGTTCTCTTGATTTATCGAGAAAGTTACAAACCGTCGTGTATTATTCCACGTAGGAGTACTAAGCTGTACAGCTGCTCCTACTATTCATACCCCCATTTTATCTCGGAGTCTGAGCTGTTAATAGCCGCTCCAGTGGAGTCAAAGTCACACGACTGCTCCCAGGTTTTTCTAAAAAATCAAAAAGATACTACACATCACTTTCCGTGATAAGACCCAAAACGTACATTTGTACGTAGTTCCTCGGCTTACACAGGCACTATATCTATGAATAGACTTCTGGTGTCTATTTGGGTTGGCTCCTAGGTATAGTTGCAGAAGTGACATCAAGTTTACTAGCTACTCCTGACACCGACTGGCATGTTCTTTCCAGTCTAGATCAACAGCATCTAGAAGCTACTAAATAGCTTTTTCCTTCTTTCGCTTCGTTAGGCCTGGGAAAGACATCTTTGGTCAGTAGCAATATCGAGACGAATGACGCAGCTCCGATAAAACAATGCTTTTATCCGATTTCACCGGCAGTACAGAGTTTGATGGATGCGGAATTGCGACGAATGCTGTCGCTGGATGTGATAGAGAAGAGCCAGTTGTTCTAGTGAGGAAGCCTGGAAGGGTTCGGCTTTGTTTTGATGCCAGGAAAGTCAACTCGGTTACGATGAAGGACACCTATCCGCTACCGCAGATAGACGCGCTTCTGAGTCGACTTCCTCCGGCAAACTACATAACAAGCCTGGACCTGAAAGACGCATTCTGGTAGATCCCACTTGACGCTGATTCCAGAGAGAAGACCGCTTTTACTGTACCTAGTCACCCTCTCTGTCAATACACAGTGATGCAATTCGGCCTATGCAAGGCTCCACAAACGATGTGCCGCCTCATGCATAAAGTCATTGTCGTGTAGAGGATTTTTTGAGGAAAGCTGGCTTCACTATAAACGTCGAGAAGAGTAAGTTTTGTATCAAAGAGACCAAATACTTGGGTTTCATTGTCGGAAAGTGAGGTATACGAGCTGACCCTGACAAGATTTCAGCCATAGTTGACTATCCGGCTCCTAAAACTGTTCGGCAAGCCCGACGACTACTAGGCATGGCGGGGTGGTATAGATGGTTCATTCCGAACTATGCTGACTAAACTGCCTCCATTACAGACACGTTGAAAAACCCTAGTCAGTTCAAGTGGACACCTGAAGCCCATACGTCTCTTGATTTGTTGAAACAAAAACTTACTTCTGCTCCGTTGCTAGTGAGCCCAGACTTCCCCAAGCCGTTCGTTATACAGTGCGATGCGAGCCAACAAGATATTGATGGAGTGCTGCTTCAACTAGATGATGAAGGCCACGAGAAGCCAATAGTCTACGTCGACTCAGCATAAAGAAATTATACAGTCACAGAGCAGGAATACTTAGCTGCAATCTTAAGTGTACAGAAGTTCCGGACCTTCATAGAACTTATGCCGTTTAAGATAGTGACTGATCATGCGAGCTTGTGAAATGGCTGAATTCTCAAAAGGACCTCAGCGGTCGACTTGCTCGGTGGAGTTTGAAGCTTCAGGGTTTCGACTTCACTATTGAGCACCACAAACGAAGATCCAGGCCCGGAAGTTGACCTTAGTTCACCATATTTCAACTCATTGGAATATGAAGAACTGAGGCATAAAGTTAAAACGACTTCTGGGAAATTACCAGATATTTGCGTCAGGGATGGCTTCGTTTACATTCGGACTGTTCCGAGAACAGGCGATCCGATTCTGGAAGAAGAAGCTTGGAAGCTTTGGATTCCACGAGGGCTTGTCTCCGACGTTATTTCAAGAACGCATGATCTGCCTCTAGCTTCTCACGGAGGTATACGGAAAACACTGGAACGTCTGAGAAGACACTTCTACTGGCCACGAATGACAGTTGATGTCAGAAACAGCGTAGGTGCCTGTGACGTGTGTAAAGCGACTAAAGCCCCCAATACTATTCTGAGACCACCTATGAGAGTCCAGTCTGTGACAGAACGACCATGGCAAAAGCTGTGTATTGATTTTCTGGGTCTATATCCTCGGTCAGTGAAAGGAAGTGTCTGCATCTTAATAGTTCTTGACCACTTTTCTAAGTTCAAGATTCTCAAACCTATAAGCATCTACACTCAATATGTCCCAGTTCATCGAAACGGAAGTGTTCCATGTGTTCGGAGTCCCGGTAGCGATAGTCTCTGACAATGGAGTCCAGTTTTGCTCGGCTCAGTTCACCAGATTACTGGACAAATATGGGGTGAAGCACTTGCGAACGGCAGTTTATTCGCCTCAAGCAAACGCCTCCGAGCGATTAAACAGGTCTCTATTGTCAGGGATTAGAGCATACATCCGGAAGGAACATACGAAGTGGGATGAGAAGCTGAGCCAGATAGCTAGTTCCCTCAGGAGCTCTTTCCACCAAGCAACGGGTTTCTCTCCTTATCGAACAGTTTTCTGTCAGCAAATGATTGAAAATGGCAGCCCCTATTCCATCTTGAGGAGCCTTGGGACTCTTAATGAGCATCTGAGAGTAGATGCGGAAGACAAAATATGATTGATCCGTGCGAGAGTGCAGGAGAACTTACACAATGCGTTCGAACAGGGTTCAAGAGCCTATAATCTCAGGGCGAAGCCTGTTGATTTCAGAGTGGGTCAAGAAGTATTCAGACGAAATTTTGCCCAAAGCAATTTCCAACAGCAGACTAGTGCTAAACTGGGGCGGAAATTTGTCAAGTGTCGGGTTAGAGCCAAGAAAGGAAACTCCTTATACGAGCTTGAAAATCTGCAGGAGAAACCCTTAGGAGTCTATCACACCAAAGACATCAGGCAGTGATAACCATAGCGTCATCTATCTACTGTCACGTTTATTCCTGGTAGCCCTGAGAAGGCATCCAGCCAGCTTCACTGGTAAACTATAGGATATCGCGAAGCCCTCCTATTGCCCCGTCAATGGTGGGTGATATACCTGTTGGAATTCAACCCTGTATACGTTCTTTATCAATCTAACGAGTAATGAGGAATGCTCTCATTGGGTCGTGGGTCGAGACACACATTGGGCGCCCGCAGCGATGAGGCCTATATTTAAGACCGGCGAGCTCAGTCGACCATTTTTCAGCGTTGTCTGAACCACGGGTGTTCTAGACCAATCTGCCGTGTTATGGTCGTAGCGTACTTCATATAGAAATAAACTACACGCACCCTAGCTCGAAAAAGCTCGTACCTGTCAGCGGAGAAGAAGAAGACAATCGATCTGTCTTGTCAAACCGTGAAATCCAAAAAGACGTAGAAACAGGAGCTCACGAGAAATTACTTTCCAAAACATCGAATTTTTTTTATCATTCCTAATAACAAAATTTCAATGGATAAAATATTTTTCTAGTAACAATAAAGTAATCCGCCAACTTTTCGTCCAGCAAAAAAAGAACATTCCGTCATTTGGGTTTAAATGCTTTGTACATATACAGATCCGCAAAATAAATTGCAGTATCATAATGCTGAAGAAGTATAACTAAGGAATTTACCGATGTATTTAACTGCGGCTATTTGGCATTACGAGGAGCAAATAGCAAAATAGTTGGACTTTTTGTATGGAAAAAGTGGCCCAGAATACGTATAGCGTAACTACTCGCAGTCAAGACCAAATGATACATCCAAGACGTAAGCCAGTTAAAGCTCAATGGTGTATCCAAGACATAAGCCAGTCAAGACTCAATGGTGCATCCAAGAGATTAAACAGTAAGCCAAGACCCAATGGTGCATCCAAACCATGAACCAGTGCATCCAAGACACAAACCTACATTTAGATGGATTCAAGCCACATAGCGACGGTGGCGCCATCTGTGGCGAAATCGTGGAAGCTAAAAGGGTGTCGCAGAACTCTCCTAGAACAACTACTAATATAAAGGAAAACAATATATTAACCATGATGAAAAACAAACGAAGAGGTTGTTAAAAATAAGAGTTAAGAAAAGATTGAAAATTTAAAAGAAATATAAGATTTAAAGAGGTAAAAATTGAAATAAAGGAAGTTGTAAAGGATACAAGAATGAAAAGAGAAAGATTTGAAGTAGAATACTGAACAAAAGTAAAGATTTCTAAAGTAATTAAAAACACACACACATAAGTTTAAGAAGAATAAAAGGGTAGCCATAGATTAGTACCATATAAGCATAGAGTTTAGTTTTTCGCCAGGAAAGTGGTAGTCATGGTAATTTTTGCACTCTTCACCTTGCTGGAGGCAGAGAAGACCGGATATGGTATCAAGCCGATTCTTCATACTGGAAATGTTGGACTTAAAAGAAGACACAAACTCCGCAACCATAAAAATTTGCGTTAGACATGCACAAGGTAACCGTAGATGAAGTCCGCATAGATGAGTTGGATGCCGAACTTGGAGCAACAGTGACAGCTTCATCTTAGATAAACATTTTTTGGAAAGCTAAAATTATGAAACATTTTAAGAGGTCTGTAATGTGGTATACTTTCTAACATATATATATATACAGTACTATATGAGATTAAAAAATAAACAAATCTTGAAGTACGCATGAGAGAACTCCATCATGTCCAAAAGAATTTTTTTTAAAACATTTGGATCAATCATTCCAACCATCAGAGCAGCGATGTTTTGACATGCTTGTTGCGCCTGTAGAAAGAAAGGGGCATACGTTCTATGATGATCACATCCTAAAAGCTACAAACTGGTATAATGGTTTCAAGAAATATAATGTAGATGAAAATACTCTTACCAAATAATTAATGGTAAAGTAGCATTCCAGCGTAAGTTCTTATTTGAAATTCCAACGTGATCTAGTTCCAGCAACATTACCAGGAATAGTGTGTCTTTTGAACGTCAGAAAAGTGAAAAGGTTCGAACCTTCATCAGCAAACCATCAAAAGGGTCAATAAACCAGAGGTTATCCAAGCAAACAGAAGACAGTATAGGAAAGGTCATCACAACAGCATCAAACCCACAAACCGCAAATTTACCAACCGCCTTCGAGAAGCAGCTGATGCAATTAGACTAGTAAAGTAGTTTTATTGTAATAATGTAATTGTTTTGGGCACCCATGGGAAGAATAACTTAAAGGCTAGAGGATTGTAAAAATTGTAATTAGTGGAGAAAAAAAATTTTGTTGTTATGGTTTAGATAGTATTTTTATTAGTATTTGGGGTAATATAAATAATTGTAAAAGGAACTTTTTGTTATTTTGTTATTATTATATGCAGTAAGTAATGCTTTCTAACGGGATAATACTTGTAAATTAATTAAGGAATTCTTTTCTAATAGGTAGGTAAAAATTTTTTAATGTAATAGAAATAAATATATTACGATAAGTGGAGGAAGTTTCAAGGTAAAAGACATGTGAAGTAAAAAATATATATATATATATATGTATATATAGAATAAAGAAATATAACAGAAGAATGTAAACAAAACACAAGTATGCAGTTATTCATATTGTTGTTAATTAGTAAAAAAAAAAACAGTAAATAAACTAAAAGAGAAAATAGATATGTTGTAAGAACACAATTAAAAAATAAGTAAAAAACGAGTTTGAAAAAGCATGAAAAAGTAGAAAATAAACTTTTCTTCACACACAGAGGTGGACTCAGATTTTATTCGCTGACAATCACCGATATATTTCAGTATGATCAATCAGAGGTAATGATTCATGAAGAGAGAGAATATTCAAGAGAAATATCCCAATCAAAAAATATGAGTCCACCTCTGTGTATGAAGAAAAGTTTATTTTATACTTTTTCATGCGGCTTGGAATCAATTTTGTTTGAAAACTCGTTTTTTACTTATTTTATTTTCTACCTTTTTCACGTTAACTAAATTGTTCTAATGTCAATTTAACCGAACTTAATTATATTTGTACTTAATTCTAATTTAATTTTAGTTTCCTACTTTCTTTTTAATTTTCCGTTTTCCTTTTAATTTTCCGTTTTTCTTTAATTTTTCTTATATCAATCCTTATATTTCTTTCTTTCTTCTTTATTTTGAGTCAATTTTTGAATATTCGCAGTTTTTTTGCGTCCATACGACTCGAGAGTTTCCAATCGAATGACCGTACTTCGAACACAATCCGAACAGATTCGATAACTCGGACTACGGTATAATGAGGTTTCAAGAAATTGGAAATTTTAAAGACAGTTACGATGGGATGATTTGAAGTCAGCACCGTGGTTGCCTGGAAGTTTTTGTTCAGCTTATCATTACCGACATTTTAAATCATGTTTGGTGCCGATCCGAAAACAAAAATTTTTCGAGTATCAAATCGTTGAAGTACTGCAACGGTTTTCTGAAATTCAAATTATATTTTAAGCAGAGCTTTTTAGCTGTATTCCAACTTGATACCATATAACATGAATTTTCCCGATTTGCCATGTTTTCCACAGACTTTTCCTACTACTATGAATTTTTTTTAAAAATTTACATGAATTTTCCTCGATTTTTCATGCAAGTTTTCATGATTGTTGAAGAGAAAGTATTGATCCCAATAGGACGGAAAAAAAACTTTTTTGTCGGAAAATTTTCCGGAAAAGTCGGAAAATTCCCGAAATTTTCGGAAAATTTTCCAGAAAAATTGGAAAATTCTGCATTTTTTCTGAAACAGATTTATCACTAATCATATCGATGAAAATTTTTCCGATGATTTTCCCGCTTTTCCGGGTTTTCCATGGAGTTTTCCACAAAAGGAACTTTATGCAACTCATTTCGCTCTACCACTTTGTATTAGGTTGCAAAACGCTCAAACGCTTCCTCAGTCGGAATAATTGCGGAAAAGCTTTTTATATGAATTTTCCTCGATTCTGCAAGTTTTCACCATTGTCGGAGAGAAAGTAATGATGGCAGTTGATAGAGAACTTGATCCTGCATAATTCAGAAAACTTTTTTACCGGAAAGGTCGGAAGATTCCGGAAATTTTTTTCGGAAAAATCGGAATACTCTGTATATTTCCTGAAACGGATTTATCACTAATCAAATTTGTACCAAATTTTCAAATGATTTTTCCCGATTTTTCGGGTTTTCCATGGAAATTTCCGGTTCAAATTTCGACAGATTCAATAGTCACGCGACGTAAACCTGTGTGCCAAATTTCAGCTCGCTGTGATGACGAAAAGTTGGTCTACGAGAGTGTAGAAAATAGTAAAAAAGAAATATATAAATATACAGACAGACAAATTCGTGTACGAGTTAAAGGGACGGGCTGGCCTAAAAAAGAAAGGAGATAAAAGTAAGAAAGAAATTAAATATGTAAAGGAAATATTGAAGTTAAAGAAGTTAAATGTAAGAAGAAAATAAAAAGAAAAATGCTGTAAAAATAACAAATGGTAGGTATGTAAGGAAAATGTAAAGAATCTGAACCGGACGAGAAACAAAATATTCTCAGTTGTTAATTAAGACAGTTTCACTCTCCAGATCTAGTTCCCTGCGGAAACTAGTTTTTCCAAGAGGGGAGGGATGTTATGGCCCAATATACGGAAGATTCTTCCAGCACCCAATGGCATATTCTGGTAGAATAATCACCGATTGCTAAACAATAACCTCGCATGGTATTGTTTTGCAACTCTCGGTTATTTTGCTGATTAGCCCAATAGCTTGCTGTGGAGAAATTGACGATTACGATAATAATTAACCTCGCATGATAATTATTATGTGAAGCGATTGCTTACGACTAAGCGACTCAGGTGCTGCAACGGGTAGAGCAAACGTTTACTTCTGAATATCGGGCATAAAAGACCAATGACTGGTCTGGCGAGTGCCGTCAAGTGATCAGTCGCGAGTTAACTTTTGTTTAGAGTGTCAAGTTTCGGTTTAGATTGGTTATATTAAGATAGGTCAGTTTGTTTACGGTAAATAAAGATTTACATGTTTAAAGTAATCCGAGCGTGTTTTCATTAAAGAGTTTTAGTTATCGTGGTTAGTTAATATTTGTTATTGTTGATTGCTTTGGGACACGACAGGAGCTCTAAGCTCAACTTTGGGTGTGGTTCACCCGAAAAAAGAGGAATCAATTGGGCTGCCAATTTGGCTACTTTGGTGTTGTCTGCCATGTTTAATTTCGACTTTTTTACCAAATTTCCCGGTTGATGCGTAAATAACAACGTTCCGATATTACTGTCGTCTGAATTGGTTTCCAAAAGGGAATCGCTCAGCCAATTCAAAACTATTTCAGCCGCGGATGGCGCGCTATCACTGACTTCACTTCCACTTATTCTAACACTATTTTCCTTAGTGAGCGAGTGTGAGAATCCTTCAAACTTTAAGAGCTCTTCTTTAAATCGCTCACCCGTCTGAGTAAGTTTTTTGTTTAAAACGTCACACTGAGGAACAGTTAGTTTGTGGGTTTCTCTCACTCTCTCTTCGAAATATTTTAAATATAAATTTAAATCTGAATTTCTTTGGTTTACTTGGGCAGAACCTTGAACTATTGTCCCGCTCCGTAATGTGACTCCTCTGAGCTGCGGTGATGTCTTCTTTGGAGTTGATGCGGAAGGTGGTGGTGGAGAAGATCCTGTATCTGGAACTCGTGGCTATATTTCCTCCGTTGTTAAAGTTCCTCTAGGGTTGTCTCCTGTTTCTGTGGCTGAAGTCTCGGGTGTAGCGTTGTTTTCCGACATGCAACTTTTTGGTTTTGGGCACAGGGGGGCCTTAGACCTGCTTCCTATATTCCCTGTGCTGCTGTGATTGTGTAACTAGGGGGGCTTATTGTCTTCTTCGTGTTCCCTTTGGTGTAACTTGAAAGGGGGCTTTTAGCCTTCTTCGCAGGAAGCAGAGGCAGCTAATGTTGAACTGCCCCGAGCGTTGGTGGCTATTAGACCAAGCAGGTCTAATCTAATAACCCCTTGTTGTTCGCAGGATAGCGGATTTTCAAGCTCTTATGTTTTTTCTTTTAGCTTACAAAAAATGGCTTCCACTATCCTACCTTCTGCGCGAATTTTATAATACCTAGATATTTTACCCTGTCCTTTAGTTCCAAACGTGTGGAGCCAATAAGGGGCAGGTTTAATCTGGGAAAGTTCCTTTTCTTACTTAAGAGGAATAGATCTGTTTCCAATGGGTTCAATAGTCGAATTGCGTTTTGCATCAGTTCACAGAGTTCAGATTCGTAGCTAATGGTGGTTATTTCGGGTATATGATTATCTACAACAACACTCGGTGCCCGCAGTACAGTGAACACCTATGCATGTAGGTTGATAAAAAACAACACTTGTTCACTTTTCTTTTATTACTTTTATCTATTTATTTCACTTAAATTGTTTTCTTTATTTCCATTAACACCAAACAATTAATCATTAATTTAGTTAACTTCTAATGCCCATTTTATTTATCTTTTTCTTATCTTTTACTTTCACAGGCCAACCGATTTCGAAACTTATCTCAGTTTTTTTTTGATTTCGTTTTACCTTTCGCGATCTCGTGCGATACGCCTCCAAATCCAAAATTCAACTCTCTGGACTTTTTCCTTTTCAGGTGCCCAGTTTACCTGTTTTCATCGGTCAATTCGCTGACCCCGCAGTTCAATTGAAAAAATGTCCATAGTTAGCTTATTTGCAATTTCCAATTTCACTTCGAAGTCAACCAACTGACATTTTTCTAATGTCGATCTTGCATTTAATTCTTTTGATCATGCGGTTTGCCACCGTGAAATTTGATCGCTTGTTTATTTAAGTAAAGAATGAAAATGTAAGGTTGAATGGGCCGCGCATAAATATTACGAGCTTTCTTTAATTTTTGTTTGTTTGTTCTACCTGCAGAGTGCAGGTAAAATATCATGAAAAGTGAACGAACCGCTAGTGCAATATATTTCACCAGTTTGCATGATCTTAAGTTGAAGGAACTTTTGATGAATGCAAATGGTAATTTAGTTATATGTATGTATGTACCTGGTATTGCTAATTGAGGTGTATATATGCACAAATGTACACCCACAGCAAGGGTGATAGGATACCGCCTTGAGGGGTGCCCTCTGGGCAATTTTTACTCTATTTGCTCCGCCCAGTTCGGCAAAGACAGTTCTATTGTTCAACATGTGTGCGATCCAGTGTTTTAAGGATTGATTCACTCCATGTTTTGTTAGGATTTCCGTGAACTTATGTAGGAGAGCATTATTGAAGGCGCCTTCGACATCGATGAAAACAACTACCCTTTAAGTACGCATGCTGGTGTTGAGACAACCTGTTTCTAGGAATGGAGCACTTCAAATCCCAGTCGCAGGTGCGTTCTAGCGTTTTGAGTAGAAAAGAAGTCAAGCTTATTGGCCTATATGCCTTTTCAGTTGAGTAGTCCACCTGGCCTGCCTTGGGAATAAACACAACGCGCACTTCTTGCCACAGCTCCGGTGTGTATCCCATTCCGGTACATGCCCTGAAATGAACGGCTAGATTGCCAATTAAGGTGTTCCCCAACTTTTGAAGAAGGGCTGGAAAGAAGCCGTCCTTACCAGTGGCGTGGCGTGGACTTGTGGCGAGGGTAAGCAATCAGATTTTAGTTGTACCAATACAAAAGCGTTAAATAACCATGCGCTCTAATGTTATTGTACGGGTTCTAATAAACTATCTATACCCGTCTCCATAGCTCTTTCTTAAGAACTCCAGGAGTTATATTTTGAAGAAAATAGGCAACTGCAACAGTGAATTGCGACGACTGTGCTAAAAGGAAGACGAAGCCACGAAACATATCATATGTGAGTATCCCACACTTGCAAATTGGTTGAAAACCAGTGGAGAGACATCTCTCTAAATAAGGTTTGAAAGCTAACCCCAAGGGCAATATCGAGCTCGTAAAAGTGATAGATTTAACTTAACTACTCTAGAGGAGGACACAATAGATCAACTATGGTTGCTGTGTCCGCAGGGTCTTAGTGGATTACTCGCCCCTGCTCTTAATCTTAAGCTTAAGCACCGACGATCGAGGATGTGAGAGTAGGCATGTATTGCAGTTTTTAGCTCCTTGCTTTCAAATTAAAATAAAAGGAATTAAAGAAATGATTATAGTTAGATCGCAATGTACCTACTGGAATATTATACAATCTGTTTCAATCAAAGCTGTAAACAAATTTAAAATTTTTCGTTTTCTCGAAAACGAAGGCAATGATAAACGGTTTTCAGAATGTGGAGAGATACTCAACAGTGTTCTACGTACTGGGTAAGTTGTCTAATAATAATGGTATTTGAGCTCTGTAAATGAGATTTCACAGAATTTGCAAAATACGAAATGAGAACATTTCAACATCGTTTATAACCGAGCGTATTATGAACCAGAGAATATTATTCGTCGTCTTCATGAAACCGAGAATTTAATCTTTTGAGATGTATCAATTTCTCCAGGATTTGAGCTCATTATTGAAAACGAAAACCGGGAATACCTTATTCATTGGTAAAATAATCAAAAAACAGATTGGCGTATATATATAGCATGGCGGCGACAAACAAATTCTAAATAAGCTGAATTAAATTATCTATAATTGTACATTTGCTTATTTAGATCCGACTGTACGATTTTGTCATCAATATTATATTTCAAGCCATCTCTTCCCTAAAGTAATATTCCTTATCCAACTTGAAATTCCCGACAAAAATTTTTCCTCGCCCGCGAGGGTTAAACATATTTGCCTACCGACAACCTAACCGACCTACCTACATATCCATATTAATGAAATTAATCGAATACATGCTACCGGTATAGCAGTGTCTGTAGGTCCCATAGAAGCTTTTTTTTCAATTGCATCCATTAGGTTTAGAACCATTTTTTATTGTAAATGGCGAACAGGCATCAGAGATGTGTGACGTCATAGGTAGACTCTTGACGAGTTCGAGTGCCATACATTTTGTTGGAAGTTGTTCGATTGCTGATGGAAGCAGACCTGCAAGCCACCTCCTTAGGCATTGGTGTCCGTTGCTATATCATAGACAGAGCCAAGACGTGTTCGAATGCTATACTTTTCGCTGCATGTTGTTCGATTGCTTTGTTTTTGATTGTGTTGTTCAGAGGGAGGTGATTCTATAACTGCTTCTCTTCGATAGTTTACAGCGAAGGACAAATAAAAAGGATTTAGGGAAATTATTTTTTATTGAAAATATTTTGAAGAAATTGTTGGTCATAATTTTTTATTTCTTTTCATTTTTATTTGTTTTAATTAAATTAGCAATGCTCCCCTTGCTTCCAAAGACGTCACGCTACTGGTCTTTACCCGGAGACTTGAATGGTTTGAATGAATCGACTGCCCATTTTACCGATTCCTCTGTGATTAAAGCTGTGTCCTCATCCCTGGAAACGGTTTCAGCACGAAAAAGCTCGTGTTGCGAATACGAAGACACGTTTCCTGGACTGTCAGGGAAGTGTTCGTCTAACAACGTTTCCAAAGATTCCCCCACGGAGCTAGCCTGAACTCCATCACAGTTTGTGATGAGTTCGGGTTGATTGGGTATCTTAGATTGAAATCTTTTCAGCCTTGACATCTCATTCACACCATCAATATTCTCACAGAAGAGTTGCCACGATTTTCTTTTAGATCTACGGATCGAGTATTTGTAATGACGTAGAGCGTTTTGGTAAGCGGTCCAGTCGTTCGCGTCATTTCTTCTTTCCGGCTGTGTATATTTCTTCGTTGATCTCTCAAATCACGCGTTATCCACGGAGGGACTGACCTCTGATCCACCCTCCTGAGCGGGCACGTGGTCTCAAAAGACTGGATCAATGCAGTGGTAATTTCTTCGACTCCCCTGTCTATGTCCACTCTCGAAGAGAAGTGAGTGACAGATACGGTGGTAAGCCTTTCAGTAGTCAAGTGATTGAAAGCCGCCCAGTTGATTTTGGTAGATTTCTGTAAGTCGCCGGATTTTCATCCGTCATCTCTAATTCAAAGCGTATGTAACGGTGGTCGGAGAGTGAGTCCTCTACCCAAACCCTCCAGTTAAGGACATACAGCGTTAGATGACTGGTTGCCAGACTTAGGTTAGGTCCAGGACCTCCTTACGATTGCGTGTCATAAAGGTAGGTTCGCGCCTTTATTTAATACATGCATGTTAGTAGTTACAAGAAATTCTAGAAGTGACTTACAATCGGTGCTACTCCAGACCATGTGATGAGATTTGGCGTCTTCGACAAAAACCTATATTCGATCCCCCTTCGTGAGCCTATCGGTCAGGAGAAAGATATAAATTGGAAGAACGATCAATTAACATTGAAAGTTGGACATTAATTAACACAGATAAACCCTTAAAAAAAAATATTATCTTATGTGATACATATAGATATATATACCAACACGCTCCCAATTTTAATCAATTTCATTATTTAATCATTCTGATCCACAATACAGAAAAGGACATCGGAAAACAAAACAATCTTATGCATATAAATAATATTTTAACATTTTACTTTTTATTAGAACTATTTCCTTTTTTTTTAAAAAAAACAAGATTGTGGACGCCAGTATTTAGTGCTATTTTTTTTTTTTTTATCAAAATTGTTTCTTCTTCTCCTTCTGAAGTTGGTTATTCTTATGGAAGTTGGGTTGTCCTTACCTGTTTTTCATTTTTTTATATAAATGATTACATAGAAAAACTTTAATTAAAACTTTCCCTACTAACAAATTCCACAATAGTTTCCCTACCTATCACCATACTTTCCTTATTCTTAATAAAATTTAATTTCTAGCTTTTTTTCCTTCTCAATTTTCACAGAGATAATTATAACAAACAAATAATAACCTTTTTTTTATATATATATATTAAGACTCCTAGTAATTTATTTAGATTATCAAATTATCCTCCTACTATTGTTCTATATTTCTCACACATTACTGTCTACATTTTTTCTTTCACGTAACCATATGTATATATAATTAATTCCCAATTTCAATGGAAATCCGAAAGATCTCCACAAATTCATTTCAGGCTGTGATGATTCATACGCAACAGCAACGACGTCAAGCGAAAAGCACTCCCTCCTTAGTTTAATAAGGAGTAAATTATCCGCAGAGGCCTACAATATCTTCAGGTGTAATCAAATTAAAGATTGGCCTACTTTAAAATCAATTTTAACTCAAACTTTCGAGGAAAAAATTCCCAGAACTGCACTACAGTTTCAATTAAATAGTTCCAAACAGAGATTAGGGGAAAGCGTGAAAGCTTTTCTTCAGAGACTTAACACAAATCTATCTAAATTAAATGAAGCAACACACTCATATACAAGTGATAAAGTTCTTTTAAAGTCTCTTTTAAAAGATAACGAATATCAAGCAGTGAGAGCTATTGAGGATGGGCTACTTAATCCCCAACTCCAAACTTTAGCCAAAGTGCATTCGGATAAATCTTTTTCTGCATTAAAATCGCACATCTTGGAACATGCATCACGCTTAGAGCAGAAACAACTCAGCTTCCAAGCACATAACAAGATAAATCAAACCCCACATGCGCAGACAGTAAATTCAAACCTTCGTTGCTTCAAATGTAATAGACTGGGGCTTGCTGCATCAAGTTGCCCAGTCATACAACGCACCACGCAAAATTTCAACGCAGTTTCAAAGCCAAACTCGCAATTACAACACCCTCTAGATTCCAATAAAAACACATCTCCGTCACAGGTCCCTAGTTGTCGATATTGCCATCGGATGGGCCATTCTATTGAAGAATGCAGGACAAGAGCGGTAAATAATAATCGTTTTAAGAACAGCCCAGGAATCCAAAATAATGTTCGGGAAATAAATACAATTCCACTGGCAAACACGGCTAACAGACAGCCACAAAACAGAAACTGACAGCAGCCAGTATACCGAGAGAATCGAACTTCGCCGAGATATAATAATGCCAATATCTCGGCTAGTAAAATTCTATCTCCTTCATCAATAGATTCACAAAAAGTGAATTCCAAGGTAAAATAAAGAATTCAAAGAATTTCAATAAAGTTTTATGTCCTTCAAATTCTATCGAGTCGGAATCATCGTATAACTCCTACCAAATTCCAAAAAAGTTGGAATCATATCTCCTTCCTTTTAAAAATCTGAAAGAATCGGATAAATTAAATACTCGTAAAATTAAAATTCCGGCTCGATCAGAATTCATCATTGAAATTCCAAGTCCTTCTATTAAAAATCAATCGGTCTGTTTCATGAAGGAAATAAGGCCAGGGTTGTTTCTTGGAAATTCGATAGTCGAAGCAGTCAACGGTATGGCAAAAGTCCTAATCCTCAACACAAATGAGGAGGACGCCGCACTGGCACCTTACGAGGTGAACCCAGTTTACCAAGACTTGGACGACTTTGTGGTCATCTCCACAGACTCTGAAAGAGATCCAATTAAGGACAGAATAATGAAACTGCAAAACCTTATCAAATTGGATCACTGTAATTCAGAGGAGTCTGAGAGTATTCGCAATATCTGTAAGGAATTCAACGATCTCTTCTTTATAGAAGGGGATTTCCTATCTTATACAGATGCGATTACCCACAAAATCGAGACACTCCAAGACAAAACGCCCATCTATACCAAGCCTTATAGACTTCCTAAAGCAAGCCGAACTGAGATAAATATGCAAATACAAAAATACAACAAATGCTTGAGTCAGAAATCATCAGACCTTCACATAGTCCCTGGAATTCTCCACTACTCCTGGTTCATAAAAAACCAGATGACAATGGAAGTAAAAAGTGGCGAGTAGTGGTAGACTTTCGTCGTATTAACGACATTGCTATTGGCAATGCGTACCCACTGCCTAATACACAGATATATTAGACCAGTTGGGGAAGTCGAAATATTTTACCACACTCGACTTAGCCAGTGGATTCCACCAGATAAAAATGGATTCGAAGGACAGGGAGAAAACTGCCTTTAGCACACCATATGGCCACTACGAATACAATCGTATGCCATTTGGTTTAAAAGGAGCCCCTGCTACTTTTCAACGAGCTATGTATAATGTCTTATCTGGCCTTGAATCTATTGCTTCGTATACATGGACAATATTGTAGTCCATGGATACAGTCTCAAAGATCACAATTCCAGACTCACAGCAGTATTTAGTCGTCTCCGCAATTTCAATTTGAAACTTCAACCCGACAAGTGCCATTTCTTAAGGAAATAAATTATGTATTTAGGGCACATAATTACAGAAAATGAAGTCAAACCAGACCCAGCGAAGATTAAGTCAGTTCAGTCCTATCCCAGACCGAAAAAGGAAAAAGATATCAAAGCTTTCCTTGGTTTCTTCGGCTACTATCGCCGCTTTATACCAAACTTCTCAAAAATAGCTAAACCACTTACAAATCTTTTAAAGAAAGATATCCCTTTCAAGTTCGACGCAATTTGTGATGAAGCATTTTGCGAACTACGCAATAAACTTATTTCAGCACCAATTCTATCATATCCCGACTTTTAAAAAGAATTTTTTGTCACCTTCGATGCCAGTGACTACGCCATCGGAGCAGTTCTTTCTCAATGGTGCGGAGACTCGTTACTCAACTATAGAGAAAGAGCTCTTAGCTATCGTTTTCGCAGTTGAGCAATTCAGACCATACGTTTATGGCAGACAGTTTACAATTATAACTGACCATAAACCATTAGTATGGCTCAAGAATATGAAAGATCACTCCTCAAGACTAATGAGATGGAGAATACGTCTTGAGGAATATGACTACAAAATAGTCCATAAATCAGGTAAGCTCAACACAAATGCAGACGCTCTCAGTAGAGCTATCCCAGAATATTCCAAACATTTTGCAGAGCCTTCAACCTGCGTGGATGTTGTAACAAGGAATCAAGGTAGAGCTCAGGCGAATTTGAATACTCCCAACACGGGTGTCATTAATCAAAATTCAACTCCATCACAAGCGAACAGTTACTCAGTCATAATAACTGAGACTAATTTTCCTCTTTTACTGACTAAAAATGCGAATCCTAAATTCTTCATCTTGCCAATGCAAGATACAGAGCTTGAAAGAGTGTTGGATTCGAAACTAAAATTTTCAGATAAATCCCCACTTTCAGAAACTGAATTGAACTTCTTCAAGAAAAAAGACTCATCAATAATTATATCAAAAATTAAATTACCTTGCCGATCCCAAAGAGATAGATCATACCTCGAAAAGATTTTAACTGAAATCTGCTTATACACAGAAGTAAATCAGTTAACACAAATAAATAAATAGGGTTTCCAATAAGAGGTGTTATTTTAATTAGCCCGCTATTTCGGTGGATGTCACTTTTGGAGCTGTCATTTTTTGACATTTGATAAGTAGAAACTACGCCATTAATAAAAATGGAACGATACACTATTCAACAACGCATTGAAATTATTAAAATTCACTATAAAAATGGTGAAAATGTGGCAGAGACGGTTCGTAAAACTCGAACATTTTTGGGTCGTCGTGAAGCACCTTGTCGGACCGCAATACAGAAATTGGTAGAAAAATTCGAGCTGTCGGGACAAGTTAGTGATGCGAAGAATAAAACCCATGCACGTCGCTCAAGAACAGCCGAGAATATTGCTGCTGTAGCCGAAAGTGTTGAAGAAAACCCAGGTTTGTCCATTCCCCGTCGTTCTTTGGAATTAGGCATTCCACAAACGTCATTACACCGTATTTTGCATAAAGATTTGGGCCTTAAGGCTTATAAAGTTCAGTTAACACAAGAACTCAAGCCGGCCGATCATCAACAACGTCGAGTCTTTGCTGATTGGGTCCTTGAAATGCATGAAAATGATCCGGAATTCCATCGATAACTCATCTTGAGTGATGAGGCCCATTTCCACCTCGATGGCTTCGTCAACAAGCAAAATTGTCGCATCTGGGGCTCGGAAAACCCAAGAGTTATTGTTGAAAAGCCTCTCTATCCTCAACGTGTGACTGTTTGGTGCGGTTTATGGTCCCTTGGGGTCATTGGACCTTACTTTTTCGAAAATGAGGCTGGAGCAACAGTTACGGTGAATGGATTGCACTATCGACAGATGATTAATGATTTTTTATGACCGGAATTGGATGGTATTGATCTGGACAACGTTTACTTTCAACAAGACGGCGCTACGTGCCATAGTACAAGCAAGGAAACCATTGATATTTTACGGGAAAAGTTTCCGGACCGTGTTATCTCTCGAAGAGGTGATCACAATTGGCCACCGAGATCTTGTGACTTAACACCTTGCGACTTCTTCCTTTCGGACCACGTGAAAGAGAAGGTCTACGCCAACAGCCCAGCGTCGTTTCAAGACCTCAAAGATGCAATTCGTGAGGCTATCGAGGAGGGCAGCCACTTTGCGATTTGGTTATGGAAAATTTCATGAAAAGGATATGGTCCTGTAGGCGTGGTCGTGGTGGTCATTTGGCTGATGTTATTTTCCATTATTAACGGCATACCTTCCTCTTTATAATGAAATAAAGATCCGATCATTTATCTCAAAAAATGGCATTTTTCTTTGAATATCACAATAACACCTCTTATTGGAAAGCCCTTTATATCCTTCCCTATATTAGATCCAGAGAATCTAATGATTATTGAAAACGCTTTTACACAGATCTTCGCTAATAAACAAATAAACATTAAACTCCATCAAGATTCTATTAAGAATTTATCCGACATTAATGACATCGAACAAGTTGTAAAAGATTTTCATTCACTATCGACGGGGGGCCATCAAGGCCTTTCCCGTACTATTAAAAGAATAAAAAAACAATTTTACTGGCTTGGCATGTCAGATGATATCATAAAATATGTAAGGAAATGTAAACTTTGTCAGGTAAACAAAGTATCGAGAAATCCAAAAATTCCTATGAAAATCTCGAGCATTAGCTGGAAAAAAATATATCCTTACATTTCAAGACGACCTCTCAAAATTTTCTGAGGCTATTCCCATAGTCGACACCGAGTCTAAGACATTTGCGGAAGCCTTCACGACAACGATGGTTTGTCGACATGGTATTCCAGAAAGTATCCTCACAGATCAAGGTTATAACCTCATAAGTGGCATGTTCGCCGAGGTATCTAAATTACTAAGAATTAAACGACTTAAAACTACTCCATATCACCCTCAAACGAATGGTGCCTTGGAAAGAAGTCACAGAACCTTAGCAGAATATCTCCGATCTTATGTAGCAAAAGATCCACAAGACTGGGATACATGGATTCCTTATGCCATGTTTGTATATAATACAACCCCTCATTCGAGTACTAATTATACTCCACGCGAACTCCTTTACGGATTCCCAGCCGAAATTCCAAACAATCTGAAATCATCTCTAGCCGTTTGCTATAATTATGACAATTATGCAAACGAGCTAAAGGCGCGTCTACAACATAGCTTCAAAATAGCTAAGGACATAGCCATGGCAAACAAAGAAAAAAACTTCAATACGACAAAAACTCCGTCCAAAAATCATTTAATACTGGCGACAAAGTCTTACTAAAAAGCAGAGTACGAGATAACAAGTTCTCACCACTATGGTCAGGTCCGTATGAGATCATGGAAATTAATTCCCCCGAAAATTCCACTATTAAAATCAATAATAAAAACAAAGAGTCCATAATAATGACCTAAAACTTTTTTCGGACTAATACAGAAAGCTTCATCCTCTTCAAAAAGATTTCATTGTAAGTTAAAACGCAATATCATCTTCCAGGTTCTCAAAATGATACAAATGGCAGTCTTCTTACCTTTCATTACTTTAGCCTATGGCTTAGGAGTAGAAATAAAGCAGCTAAACGCTAGTACAGGCATTTATTTCGAAGAGATTGGCAGAGCCAATCTCTACACAAACGAGTGGAAGATAGTGACATTCTACGACCTGTCAAATTTTAAATTAGAATTCAACAACATCCAGTTCATAGCCCAACAAATTACAGAGACCTGCCAGAAACTGAACAAACATTCAGCCTTGAGCCACACTTGTAATGGTACGTTGTTACAAATTAATCTTATATTAGCAAATATAGAATATAAGAACCTGTTACTTGTGACCCAGAATAGGAAACAAAGGCACTATTCAATGCGATAGGCTCAATTTCCAAGCACTTTTCGGCACATTGGACGAAGATGATGCCAAATTGTATGATGAACAGATTCGTAATCTCACCCTTAACCAAAACTCCCTCCTATCACTTATGAAAAGCCAAACTGCGATAGTCGAAGCAACCGCAAATGTTTTCAACAAAACTAAAGCCGCAATTGAAAAGGAATTCATGGTCATGCATAAAAAACTAATATCAGTGCAGATAGCCACATCATTGATGGAAAACAGAACATTAGATAACAAAATATCCATTGAACTTGAATCTGTTATTTCCCTAGTTTCATTAATGGCATTCAGATACCAAAATACCCAGTCGGAATAAATAGATATTCTAACAGATTCAAGACACGGAAAATTTCACCCTACACTCATATCACCTAAACAAATAGAGGAACTCTTATTGATCATCAGACAGGAATTGCCAAATTCAATGATGCTTCCCATAAATTCTAGAGACAATATTTTATCACAAATTTATAAATTAAGTACAATCTCTGCGAACATTTTCAACAACAAAATAATTATAGAATTCAGAATCCCCATTCCTTTCAAGGAACCATATCAAATCTTTAAAACAATACCATTGCCTACTATCCTTAAAAAATCGCTCGTATATATTAAACCATCAAAGGAATATATACTAATCGACTACAATCGCGAGCACTATCTTGCACTAACAGTCCAAGACATTCACAATTGCGCAACGTTGGATCATACGCACTTTTTCTGCCAGATCACACCCCCAATCTTAAATGCAAATACTAGGGTAAATCAATGCTAGATAAATTTAATAAAAAAGGAGCCGATTACATCCGATTGTAAAATTTTAACATTAAAACAAGATTGTTTTTGGATGCAATTATCACAGCAGAACGCTTGGCTTCTCTCCCTAAAAGATTCCATCCACATAGATATTATTTGCGAAAATTCCATTAGCTCACAAGTTCTGCAAGGAACAGGAACAATGTATATCTATCCCGGTTGCTATGTACGAAGCAAGGAATTCATCTTGCAAGGACATAGCGTAAAAGTTTCCAAATTTAATTCCAGCTTCATCCCAACAATAAACATTTCCAACAAAATATGGAATATGACGTCACCCCCCATGGAAACACATATAGAAACAAATCCTCTAAATATTACAAACAACAAGGACCTAGAAAAACTTCTGGAGTCCATTCGTTTCCAGAAAGATCAAGAATTAATCCCTTTAAACCCAATAAATAACCACCATATCCACCACTATGCACTGTCCTATTTAACAGTAGCTTCTATCATCTCAATAACCTGTACCTATCTGTATATTAAATACAAACAAAGAGTCCGCAAATTTAGAAATACACCGCCAAAACAAGAACTGAAAGATATGCCTACCGCGGCCCCAAGAATGCCTAACTTTAGTATAACACCTGTTCCCGACAGAAAATCTACCAAGAATTCCTCAGATTAATTAAAAAAAAAAAAAAAAAACGTTTCAAAAACATACATACTACATGTATATACTAACATATGTACACCCCATAGGCTCATATGGACAAAGGGCACCAAATAAATTAAAAAAAAAAATCCGGAATTACACTTGAAATAAATAATAACGTTAACAAACCAAGACAATTACGACACGCAGGAGCATACTGAGCCAAACAAACGGACATTACAACCTCCTTTTCCCCAATCCTTACCATGAACATTAGTATGCTTATTCATCTAAAATCATATAAACGATTTAAGGAAAATGTAATCTCCCAAGTTCACTACTAACTATATGTACACAGGAGAAGCGATCAGAAGCGTATAATCTACGAGTAGAATGAAACAAAAAAAAAAAAACCCAACAAAAAAAAACAAGCGAACAAAAAAAAAGTATTAATAACAACACACTAAGAAATTCTTTTTTTTTAATTCAATAGCATGACAAATTTAAATACATATTACAAAATATAAGGGTGATTCTGATCAAGATACCTTCCGGTATACCACGTGATTTCTTGAGGTAAGACGATCAAAAAATTGTTCCACATACCCCCCCTTAGAAACCTTCCTTTAGGAGTTGGTGCCAGTTGAAGATATTCGTGAACCCTGATGGGAATAAATGAGTATAAGTTTTGAACCACCCTATATATTTTGGTTATTGTTGGCTTATTAAATAGCCAAGAATAGTAGCTGTCGAAAAGTGTATTACTCTGTATTTTTTAATTAAGCATCTTTAAATTATTCTCAAATATTTCCAAAACATTGATTTTTTTTACACACAAATTTCATAAATACCGTTATTTATTTCAAAAACTTTTGTGTGTAAAGAAATCAATGTTTTGAAAATGAGAATAATTTAAATAAGCTTAGTTAACAATTACAGAGTAATACACTTTTCGACAGCTACTATTCTTGGCTATTTAATAAGCCAACAACAACCAAAATCTATAGTGTGGTTCAAAAGTTATACTCATTTATTCCCATCAGGGTTCACGAATATCTTCAACTGGCCACAACTCCTAAAGGAAGGTTTCTAAGGGGGGGTATGTGGAACAATTTTTTGATCGTCTTACCTCAAGAAATCACGTGGTATACCGGAAGGTATCTTGATCCGAATCACCCTGTATATAAATAAAATATAATGGAAAAAATGTCAAGCTATACTCCGGTCTCTAGCCCCGGGTAGCCTATATCCTCGGCTGAAAGCGTGGAAGGCCATAATGGTGACCGCCATACGTGCGAATAGCCTGAGAGCACTACAGATGCGCCTGAAAAACAGAAGAGAAATTACCATTTGCATTTGCATAATGAGAAAATAATTATCTTGCACAGAGATCCCTATTCCATAGGCCGGAAATAAGGTAAAGTTACAATTATATATACTCGCTTCGTGGGCGTCCGCTCCCCAGAAAGTGGTGCTGCACCATTTCTTCTTTTATAGCAAACAAATAGTACCCATTACAAATGTTATAAGGCAATTTACATTACGTATTAAATTTCTATTCTCCCCTGTAACTAGTTCCACCATTTATAGCTGTAAAATATAGTATATAACATACTGTTATCATATAATTATATTATGCATTTGTAATCCTAATAATCATTGAGACCACAAGTTAAGCTAATCTTCATTGAGAAAGAAAGTTTTCTTCTAGAAAGGATAAAACTTTCTTTTCCCCCGGGGGGAGGGATGTTGTGACTCAGGTACCTATGCCCCGAATCACACCCATAAAGGAAAATCACCAATGTATTGCCCTATGCAATACATTGTTGATTACATGGTGACCCTGAAAAACAAAAATTACTCAATTTAAATTCAAATCGCATTTATTAAAAATCCATTAACACAGTATAATAAAATGCAATTATGCATAAATGGCATTTTATTATCACACAAATATTCGACTCTCACGGCATTCAAACCTACCTACATGCAGTCCATAGATAATATCTAATTAAATTTCTTTTTTTTTGTGCAAATCGTAATGCACGTAAAACAAAATATTTTCTTTCTCACGTACGATTTCAATGTCGTGAGAAAGAAATAAGAGTAATGAAAAAAAAAGCTTTCGAACGATTTGCGATGGGTACCTGGGGCCATCAAGCTCGATCCTCGGGGAGTGTTTTTTCAACCCGCCGGAGAGGTATCACGCGAAATTCTTTTTTTATTTTTGGTGTCTACGAATAATTGTGGTAACTAAGTTTGCCTCGAATTAAAAAAAGTAATTATTATTGTATTGAAACCAAAAATCGTGTAAATATTCAAAACTTGTTTAAAAAACAAAAATTGTGTAAAAATTGCAACAATTGGGTTAAAACCCTAAAATTGTGAAAAGAAACAAAAAATAATTAAAATTGCGTTGAAATTGACTAATTGTGTAAAACTTCAAAAAGAAATTTGTGTTAGAACCAAGTGCAGTTTCAATAAAGTTAATCTTATTTCTCACTAAATACAGTATCGAGTATAATTAATCGCCATAATTAAAATCCTAACTCCCTCTCCGATCTCTTCTTCAAGGAAGCACGAGAGGTCGGCCGCAACAATATAACATGAGCTCGATTTATGACATTCTATTTCTTGTTTTACTCACTGTGTACCACTTGTTAGTTCGAATCGTACTTCGCATTGTCAACCGTGTATCAATGGCTCTTTGAATCATCTTAAAAATTTGAGGAATAAAGCTTGGAGGAGGTTCTGTTCCTCAAGGAGCGATGCTCATTACGTAACTTATTCTAATTTGCGTACTTGACTGATTCCTATAATGATTACGTACATACAATGAGGTCGGCCTTGCATACGGGACCTAAGCAATTTTGGAAGTTTGTTAACTGTAAGCGCAACTGTGATGGATACCCTTCATCGTTGCGTCTTGGGAACATAGACGGTGTTGATCCCTTGGAGACTGCCAATCTTTTTGGTGAATTCTGTAAAACTGCCTTCTGTGATAACCACTGTGATATTAGTTATAACGATTTTACCCATTTGAAGGAGCTTCCGACGACTACTCTTCAACCCAAAGACCTGTTGTTCGATGAAGCGTCGGTCTTCAAGTACATTTCAAGCATAGCTGATAGTTTTTTTATTGGTCCGAATGGCGTCCATCCTTTCTGTTTTGTGTTATTTATTTAATTTATCTTTAATCTGTGGTATTTTTCCTAAACAGTGGAAGCTTTCTTTGATTATTCCTTTACACAAAAATGGTAATAAGTGCGACAATTCTTACTACAGACCCGTCGCTAATTTATGTTGTATTGGTAAGATATTTGAAGCCATGGTTTGCGATGTTTTGTACTTCCACTGCAAACCTTTCCTGCGCTCTTTTCAGCATGGCTTTATGAAAGGTAAATTTACTACGACGGATTTTAGTAAAGTTTTTGACCGAATCAATCATAAAATCTTTCTGACGTAATAGAGTCATCTCGGACCACTTCTTTTTATTATTTTCATTAATGACGTATCTCTGATTGTTGCGAGCGTGGCTCTTGGTTCGTTTATTAAAACACAATAGTTCAAATTTTAATTCACAAGTTCTTTATTTTCACTTTACTCTTATAAAACTCACAAACAATTACTTAAGTAAGTCAACTTTAATTATCGCTAGGACTGTATTTCCAATTATAACAATTCAATTAGAATCCTCTCGCCTGCTTATTACTTTCATTTGTAAACACTTCATTGTCTAAGACAACACTCATGCTCTGATGGTGGCAACTGCTATATGTATACTCTACAAACTCTCCAGAGCCTTCTTGAAGGTTCCATTCTAGAACCATCCCAAAGATTCCATTCAAGAATCATCGATTCTCCGAACCTTAAGTTGTTTACTCTTCATTTTCAGTAGATGTCACTTATTTCTTTTTGTTGCACGTAACACTGCCCCCTTCTTAAAATTGTTCGTCCCGAACAACAGGTGGTCTACGGTCTTGATGCTCATAGTATTGACACAAGCGATCCAGATGAACGATTTTTCGTTTGCCTCTTGTACCACGTTGAATGCTGCATACTACGTCATTTATTCTAGTTGATACTGTATACGGTCCTTCCCAGTGTTGTTGTAGTTTTGGAGAGCGTCCCTTATGTCGTTTCGGATTGTACAGCCAAACAAGAGCACCTTCGTTAAATCCTGCGGAATTAGCACGTAAGTCATAGCGGGCCTTCATCCGATCAGTATTTGCTGCTAATTTCGCCCTCGTGGCCTCGTGCACATCGACTAATCGTTGTCTGAGCTCCCATACGTAGTCTTCTGGTAACTTTTGTTCACCTCTGGGTGTACCAAATTTGAGGATGCTAGGTAAACGCATCTCCCTTCCGAATATGACCTTAGCTGGTATTTGTCCGGTAGTGTTGTGAACAGCTGATCTATAAGCCATTAAGAATATAGGAATATGTTGATCCCAATCGCGTTGATGATAGTCTACTACGTTAGATGCTCGACCAATGTTCTATTGGAGCGCTCTACCATGCCTTCAGATTGTGGGTGTAGAGGAGTAGTTTTGGTTTTTCTTATTCCCAGCATTTTACACATCTCCTGGATAGTCCGCGATTCAAAGTTCCGTCCTTGGTCTGAATGAAGTTCGAGAGACACACCAAATCTACTGACCCAATTCGTTATTATTTGTTCCACAACTGTGGTTGCCTCTTGGTTAGGAATTGCATAAGCTTCAGGCCATTTACTGAAATAGTCAATGGCAAATAATATATAACGATTACCGTCATCTGTTTCTGGAAAAGGTCCAGCGATGTCTACATCTATCCTTTCAAAGGGGACTCCGACATTATATTTATGCATTTCCCCTCTGCTTCTGTGTGGCGGTCCTTTACAGGAGGCACAGAGAGTACATCTGCGGCACCAGTCCTCCACATCTTCTCGTATATGTAGCCAATAAAACCCTTCTCGTATTTTGGAAATTGTTTTATTCACTCCCAAATGTCCTCCAGAGGCTCCACCGTGCATTTCTTCTAGAACATCGTTGCCTTTCTTTTTCCTAAAGTTGTTTATGTCCGTTCTTAATTAGTCTTTCAATCAAAGTATCCTATCCATTTCCAATAGATGTCTTCTTTTCTCTTGCACTATGGCACGTAACCATATTATTTAAATGTTATATAAATACATATCTGTTATATAAATGTTGAAATACATACTCGTTTTTGGTAAATTAAACACCTTACAAATTTTTATTTTGCTGTAAGATGACCATCACCCCCCTCCCCCCGCCCCCTAATTTTAACGCTAGATCCGCGCCTGGACCGCGCACTCATTGTTTCCTATACTTCCATATATAACAAGACTGTTATTATTTCTCTGCAACTGGGCTATTTGAATTATGACTTCGCGGCTGTCGACTCCCCCAAGCAACTTCTGCCTCCCGAAGTTGGTTTTTGCATGTTTTCCGACTGCTCAACAGGAGAGGTGATGTGACTAGTCGCTGCTTGATATCTAGTCCCTCCATGAATTGCTTGTTCCCTGGCATTCTTCTTTCCCTTCTCCGTCTGGTGATTCCACTCATCGACGTTTTCTGCAGTCCCTTTGAAGACGCCCTGGTCTATTACAATGCCAACAACGAAGGATACCACGTAAAGGTGGGCTCTGTGATGACTGCATTCTGTTGCAAGTACATTCCTCCACTTAAATTTCTCTCACTCGCACTGCACTCCGCGAAACTTGTCTGGCGGATTCATACGCTAATGCATAGGCTAGTGCTTCTGCTGTTGATTTCTTTCCTGCTAGCCTTAGTGCTTGTTGTAAGCTTTGATCTGCCATAGTGTTCACAAATACCTCCGTCGCCACTTCATTAAGGAAATCCGCATTTACTCTGCAGTATGAAAGATGCGCTAACCTTTCCACATCCGCCTGCAGTTGTTGAAGTGATTCGCCATGTTTTTGAATCCTGTTGGGTAATTGTAGGCGCTGTACTTGCTACATGTGTTCATCTCCATAACATAATTCAACCGCCTGTACTAATGAAGTGTAATCACGTTGATTTTCAATCGGTACCGTTTGTCAGAGCTCTGATGCAGGACCTCGAAGTGCTAATACCAGAACTATAGCTTTGTCTTCATCATTCCATCCAATTACCTCTGAATCTGCCTTGAATTGTCTCTTGAAGATATGGCACGAATTTTGTCCATCAAATATTGGAGGCTTCATTCTACCTGCACCGGATATTTCAGCTGCTACGTTTAGAGGCTGACGATACTTTATTCTTTCCAGATCTGCTTTAAAGTTGTCAAGCTGCTCGGTGACTTTTTGTTGAGCTTCCACCGCTTCCTGTTCAATCCTTCAATTTTCAAATTTTGTTCGTCTAACGACTTTTTCAAGAAAGTCTTCTGTTCCTCCAAACGAGTTTCTAGACAATTCTCCAGAAAACTCTTTTGTTCGTCCAAGCGGGTTTCCATAGATTTCTTCTGATCATCTAAACGGGATTCCAGAGAATTCTTTTGCTCGTCCAGACGGGTTTCCATAGATTTCTTGTGTTCCTCGAGAGAATTCTATTGTTCTTCAAAAGCATTCTTTTGTTCGTGCAAACGGGTTTCCAGGAATCTCTTTTTTTCTCCTTAAAATCATTCTTCATCTGCAGAGCTAATGAAAGCTCCAATTTGCTCATTAAATTGCCCAAAACTTGTTCCACGTTCATCACAGACTTTGCTTCCACTTCAGGTTCTTCCAAATTATTTTCGAAAACAAATGTCTCAGGATTCGGTTCTTCTTCTATCAAAGCTTGTCTCAGTCGCTCGACGAGAACATTCTTTGCACCTGTCGTTTGTAATGACCGATTCCCTAACTCCACTTTCAAATCCTGTATTCGAAGCTCCTCCAGTTTGCGCCCCATTACTTTAGTAATTCACTCACAGTTGAATATAAATTATTTTCCAGAATTTTCACTTAAAGTACAAAATTTAACACACTTTGAATTTTTAAGTCAATTGCCATCACTTTATTTCGCAAATTTATCCCACTTCTGACACCAGTTGTTGTGAGCGTGGCTCTTGGTTCGTTATTTAAAGCACAATAGTCCAAATTTTAATTCACAAGTTCTTTATTTTCACTCTACTCTTATAAAACTCACAAACAATTACTTAAGCAACTCAACTTTAATTATCGCTAGGACTGTATTTCCAATTATCGCAATCCAATTAGAATCCTCTCGCCTGCTTATTACTTTCACTTGTAAACTCTGCACTGCCTAAGACAAGACTCATGCTCTGGTGGTGGCAACTGCTATATTTATACTCTACAAACTCTCCAAAGCCTTCTTGAAAATTCCATTCTAGAACCATCCCAAAGGTTCCATTCAAAAATCATCGTTTCTCCGAACCTTAAGTTACTTACTCTTCATTTTCAGTAGATGTTACTTATCTCTTTTTGTTGTACGTAACAATACTTTGCTCTGCTGACGATACCAAAATTTTCATCATTGTTTCTAATAAATGGTGTGCTATTAACTATCTTCCTCTCAACATCAACAAATGTACTGCTATGCCCTTTTCTCGTAAAAGGAGACCATTGCACTGCAGTTATACTTTAGATGGATGGATGCTTGTTAACTTGACTTGACAAAACCAAAGATTCGGGTGTCTTCCTTATTACTCATTTCTCCTTCGAGCATCATATTAATACAATCGTTGCGAGGGCTAATGCTAATCTGGGGTTTGTAAAGAGATAGTCAAAAGAGTTTAATGATCCATTCATAACAAAGGTCCCTTACTGCACATTCGTTAGACCTATTTTGGAGTATGCCAGTCCCAACTGATCCCCTTTTTGTGCTGTATACATAAATCTTATTGAGGTTGTGCAGCGGAGATTCGTTCCTTTTGCCCTGCATATACTTATTTGGGATAACCCTATTATTCTACCTCCATCCTACCTTCCATTGGATTTGTAGGCTTCACGGCTACATATCTTATCAGTGCACTGAATAAAAACACCTTATCTTCAGTCTTAGAACTATTTATTTGAACTATCAAAAACTTCTTAATACTAAACTATTTCAAATGCTCTTAATCGAGTGACAATTATAGCGGACGGGAATCAACTCTACTCTGTAGATCTACTGTACTGTTTTTACGCGTAAAGAGATGGCGTTATTTATGACTTCAATTCCGGTTGTGTACCGTTCTGCCCTCAAGCTATCTTCTTTTTAATTTTTTGTTGTTTTTTGTTTTCCTTTCTTCTAAATTCCTGAAAAAGGGCAAAAAGTTTTACATATAAACATATTAGCCGAGAAGTAGCCTTTGCTACTTCTCCACGTAGATTTAAATATTCGTGAAAAGGGAGTAAAAGATTGTCATAAAAAAACAAAAAAAAAACCTGCAAAGAAAAGAAAAATAGAGATAGTGTTCCTAAAAAGAAAAATCCTCATTCGTGCAGAACACGCACAAATCAGGATCTTTCTCAATAGTCCAAAAGTAATGCATTATAAAAGCCTTCAAAGAAACCTTGTGAAGAAAAATGAAAAATATATATAAATTAACCCATAGAAAACCTGCAAACATCCAAACATAGTTCGCTTTGACAACACAGTAAAACCTGTTATTTCTCCTGAAAAGAAAAAGAAAAAAAAAATATAAAAAAAATATTTTATCCCTAAACAAAAAGATTCTAAATTGTGCAGAATGCGCACAAGTTACAATCCTTCCTATAAACTTACCGCTAGCCACACAAAATTCCATCGAACCAACGGCAATTCGCCTAGCCGTAAAATACCGTACGACACCAACACAATATATCATTGCACGCCCGACCGAAAAAAAATCCAAGAAAATTTGACACAACATATTCGGTAGCAACGATTTTGTCGAAAATAATACACGACACCTGGATAGATGCGCTGCCGAGTAGTCGTGAGCGGCGGACGAATCATACTTTGAAAACGAACAAAGCGCTCGTCTGTCCGTGGTTACTTGCGAGGCGACTGGTGATGGTGAGATGGATTGAGCTCGTGGCAGTCTACTCTTGAAATTCGGTCGATCAACTATAAGCGTAGCGCGCAGATTTCAGTTTGGAAAATTTACATTTGAGATTACTTTTTTTGTTTGTTCACTTTGTCGGTCAAAGGAAATGAAAATTTATTTTTATGAAGTTTCTCCAAACATTTACCTGATGAGGTTTTTTTTCTTGCGTTTGAGCGTGGTGTCGAAAAGACGTAGTCGCGCGAGCATGTCGATCGAATAAGTTTTTCTTTTGAAGATTCTTACCTGAGAGTTGACTGATGAGTTATCAAAGGAAAGTTCCCCAAAAGGGTTAAAGGAACATTCGCGAAATTTTAAAGTTGAATCTACCGGAGTGCTACGTATAATTAATTTTTTTTTTTTGCGATCATCCTATAAAAGGAAAGTCATATTAGTGCGTGTAAGGAAATTTCAATGGAAAATTTTCAGTTGGTTAAATTACCTATATAAGATAAAGATTCTATGAGTATATTTGGATAAAAATTTCAATGGGTAAATTACCTGGGTGCTACGTGCATAGATTAAGAAAACTTAATGTTAGTGCTTTTAAGAAAATTCCCAGTTGGTTAAATTACCTGCGTACATCGATTTTTGAATTTTATGCGATCATCCTATAAGATAAAGATTCTATGAGTATATTTCAGGGAGTCGAAATGGGACCACAACCGAAATTATAAATCGGTTACGGTCAACCGAAACCGAATTGATTTTTTGTAACCGCAATATTAGCAACCTTAACCGTATTGATTTACTTTAATTCGGTTTCGGTTAAAACCGAATCGTAAAATATAAATTTCGGTTTCGGTTAAAACCGAAATGTGAAATATCCATTTCGGTTGCGGTTATAAATATAAAATGTTCGGTTTCGGTTACAACTGGAACGTTATTGACATTTCGTTAAATAACAAACACTATTAAACACTCAACCATAAAAATTTGGACTATATATGTAAATTTAAAATAAATATATACTTAATGCTGGAAACAGCAACACTTTAATTCGGGTTTCGGGGAATGCTAACTGCCGTTAAATACTTGAATAGTTATTTTCCTTGCTATCTTGAACCTAGAACACCTCGTCGGTATAAGCAAGGAAAATGTAGTAGCGCCAACCACCACAATAATGCATACAAATTCTAAAGAAAAATTTCCAGTAAATTTCTAGGAAAAAGTTGAAGCCTCCTTACATCAGATCGAGACATCGTTGATTTTATATTGGAGCGAAGCATTCCGCATTGTTGTCGGCCTTCAATCTGCATACAAATTCTAAAGAAAAAATTTCTAGGAAAGAATTGAAGCCTCCCTACATCAGGTCGAGACATCGTTGATTGGAGCGAGGCCTTCCGCATTGTTGCCATTGTCAGCATTCAATATGCATACAAATTCTAAAAAAAAAATTTCTAGTAATTTTCTAGGAAAAAATTGAAACCTCCCTACACCGTTGCCATTTGGTTACATCAGCAAGTCAAGGCATCGCCTATTTTATATTCCAGCGAGGTGTTGCAGATTTTTATTCTACTTGTATGTACTTTGTATCTTATTAGATTGCCTATGCTAGGTATTGCTGTTTTATTTACTGTGAATATGCTATGCAAGAACACCAGTGAAACGTGGGAAAATTTTAAAAACTTTAAAAACAAAATCTAAGGTGCCACTGTAATTTCATCCGACACCCCGGCAGAAAAATTAGTCGCCTCGTAAGACCACAAATTTCACAAGACCGGTCATACAATTTCTTTTGTGGTCGGTACCAATTAAATAGGTTTTTGAATTTCGGTCTGGAGGTCACGGTTACATTTTATTGAGGTCTCGTTATTTCGGTCCCATTTGATTTCGGTCGCTCTATTTCGGTACACTTTTAATTTCGGTTTTAATTTCGGTACCGAAGTCAAGACCGGTTAAAACAACCTAAATATGACAGGTTTCGGTCCCATTTCGACTCCCTGGTATATTTGGATAAAAATTTCATTGGTTAAATTACCTGAGTGCAGCGTCCATAATTTTTTTTTTTTTAATTCTAATCAGTACCTGATTAACTTTGTGCGAAAAATTATTGTATTTGTATAAAATGTTCGATAGATAAATTACCTAACTTTGGACTTTTAATCACTTCCTGACTAACTTTGGTACATTCCTTCTATAGGATAAAAATTCTAATAGTGTATCCGGATAAAAATTTGAATGGTTAAATTACCTGAGTGCTGCATACATCGAATTTTGAATTCTAATCAGTACCTGATTAACTTTGGTGCATTCAGTCTATAAACGAAAAATGATACCTGAGTGTGCGTACATCGAGTTTTGAATTTTAATGAGTACCTGATTAACTTTGGCACGTTCATCCTATAAGATAAAGATTCTATTAGTGTATTTGGATAGCATTTTCAATGCTTAACTTATCTGAGAGCTGCGTATATCGATTCTTGAATTAAAGTCAGCACAAGTTTAACTTTAGTGCTTTCATTCTGCAAAGGAGAAATGATATTTGCTCATTTTAAATACAGTCCGCACACGATTGACTTTAAAGCATTTTTCTGTGATGCCACCAGTATTCTATAAAGGGGAAAACATACCCGTTTCATTCAAGAAAATTATCAACGACTAAATTACCTGCGGGCTGTGCACATCTTCTGTGTAATGATATGTGGCAGGTGTATGAGAGCGGAAGAGGAAAATACGTCCAGATCAGGCAACAAGTAAAGAGCTGCAGACATACCAGCATATGACCAATATATGATAAGCCTAAGGATATGCAGCTTACTCCACATTAATTTGGCGCTTGTCGGGAGTCGGCCGTCCGGTAACTGGTGAGCTAAGTTTCTATGTAAGTTAATTTTCTATATAACAATAGTTTGTTTTGTTATTTTTGAATATTTAGAATTTGTATACATATTTCTGCGATCATACATACATTTCGCCTTATCGATACACTTAGAGTTCAATATATATAGATACCTAGTTTTACGTATTAGCTTAGTAGGGCCGGCTTGAATAAGGATCAGTTCAAAAGAGAAAGAAAAGGTGAGAATACAAGAAAAGATAAAATAAATGAAAAAGAACTTTTCTGCTGCTGAAGTGCAGAAGCTACCACACGTATTTCACTTTTCTTCATTCTGTTTTTTTTCTCTTGTTTTGTTTTTTTTTAGGTCATCCACCGATTAAATTCCGGACGCCTTCTGTATACCGTTGATGTGATGCCAAAGGCAGGGTGATTGGGGTGAGTTACTTCCAGACAGGCGACCGTGTCATCGAGTTGAGTCCCATCTTCTGCTCTCTCAGCCGGCATACTGCTTGTGTTCCCTCCCTTTTTCTTGAAAGGTACCAACTGAATCCGATGTCCGCCTAAAGAATACGAGCTGGGGCGTAAAGGCAACGGGGTAGCCCGGCACACACACAATGGGGCTAAGAAAATGATAATGCCTGCGACGACTTAGCCAGGGTGGATGGGGGCGATGTGCAAAATCTAAGTCCAGTCAGGACTCCACCTACACCTGAGGTCCGCGTTCTCTCTCTCTCTTCCTCTCGGCGTTGGACTCTCTCCGGGTGGTTAAACATTTGTACGGCGTTGACCCTCTTTTATTTCCGCACTACAACGCTGGTATTGTATTAAATATAAATTTTCCTTTCAAGTTTTCAGGTTGCACCAGTGGAGGCGACGTGAGAAGTTTTTTTTTGTCCGTCCGTCCTTCTGCCGTCCCCATGCAGACGCAGACAACTGAGTTGCTTGTTGTTTTTTTATTATTTCGCACAGCTTTTCAAGCATCAAGGGATGTGGGTGGCAAGAACCACCCCAAGCCGGCTGATTGCTAGCGGCGTATTCGCTGAGCGGCCACCCACATGAATTCCAAGATGATTTTGCTGCAGGAGGTGTCAGTTGCAGCGCCTATCTACATTCGTGGCAAGACGGGTGAAGGTAGGGCTGACAATGGGCGCGCTCTTCGCTACAATTGTCCTACGATATTGCCAGGTTCATATTCGTTTTCGTGCTTTTGTTTTCTTTATAATATTACAGTGTAATTATTATATTACAATGTACTGTTATATACTCCCCTTCCAGCGTAGCGATATTCTGAGGATTATTTATTATGTATTTCTTATTCTAAAAAAAATGTATTACGTTAATATTTATTCTGAAAAACAATGAGCTGGCTTAAGCCTATCGATAGATACTGATGTAGGCTTTCCGTTCATTTCAACAACATAATGTTTCCTAAATCGTCGTATTACTTTGTGCGGCCCTGTGTATGGTGCTGATAATGGGGGTTTGACTTTATCGACCCTGAAAAATACGAAATCAGCTTTGTGTAATGAGTCTGGAATGTGGGTTTTATAATTTTTAGGTAAACGCGTTTCAGTTGGTCTGATATTTTGAAAATGGACATTTATCGTCCTTTTCCTCCGTTGAGATGAAAGCTTTCCCTGGTACTTTCAAATTCTGTCCGTAAACCAATTCAGCAGGAGAACATTGGAGGTCGTCGCGTACAGTAGTTCGAATGCCTAATAATACTACAGGTAATTCGTCACACCAATTTTGTGTCCTGCCCCTAGCTATGATGGCGGCTTTTATTTGCCGATGTATCCTTTCTAACATCCAATTGGCCTACGGGTGGTGGGCCGTTGTGTGAATGTGGTTACTACCTAACAATTTAGTGAGTTCCTGAAAAATTTTAGACTGAAACTGGGATCCTTGATCTGTAGTAATTGTTAGTGGAGTAGCGAAACGAGCAATATAATATCTTACAAAATTTTGTGCTACGGTAACTGCGAAAATATCTCTTATTGCAATTCTTCGTCATGCTCTTGCGATTGGCTCAGAGTTGTTAGGCTTTCTGTATTGCTTCTTACTTCCGTACTCTCGACTAAATTACATCGTGAGAGTGCGTCTGCTAATATATTGTCTTTTCCTGTAATGTGCCTAATATCGTTGGTAAATTATGCCACGTAGTCCAGATGTCGTGCTTGTCGAGGACTACGCTCGGTTTTTGAATTGATCGCTCGCGTTAGCGGCTTATGATCTGTGAACACTATTAATATTCTGCCCTCAACTAAATAGCGAAAATGTTTGATTGCAAGGTATATCGCTAGTAGCTCTCGATCGAAAGCTGAATATTTAATTTCTGTCGGTATTAATTTTTTTGAAAAATATCCGAGTGGTTTCCAAGCGTTCTTGTTCCACTGATGCAACGTTGCACCGACTGTTTTATCGGAAGCGTCAGTTGTAATACTGTATGTTGTGTCTTCTAACGGGTGCGCTAAAAACGCAGCGTTGGCTAGGGCACTTTCGATTTGTTCGAATGCTTCTTGGCATGTATCGGGCCATACGAAATCTTTACTTCGTTTATTCTTATTTTGCAGGTTAGTGAGCAATGCATAAATCGGAGACAATAGATGAGCTAAATGCGATATGAAACGGTGGTAGTAATTGACCACTCCTATGAACTGTTGGATTAGCTTGATTGACTTTGGCGCTTCTAGTTTCAATATCGCTTCAACTCGATCTTTCGATGGAGTAATTCCATTTGCAGTGATATTGTGGCTTAGAAATTCTAAGGAAGTTACGCCAAAAATGCATTTGGTTGGTTTTATTACGAGTCCGAACTCTGTTAACTTTTGAATCAAAATATCGAGATGTCTTTTAGGTTCCTCCTTACTCTTGCTCGCGACTAATATATCGTCGATGTATATGAATGTGAAATCTAAATCTCGAGTGATTTCATTCTATCGGGTACCGTGACTGCATTTAGTCTACGATAGTCCCCACATGGACGCCAGTCATTGCAATCCTTCTTGGGTACCAAGTGAAGGGGTGATGAAACTGGTGATGAGGATTGTCTGCAAATCCCTAGTGTGGCCATATTTTCAAATTCGATGCGTGCCGCTTTGAGTCTAGCTTTGTCTAGGCGACGTGGCTTGGCAATAGGGAGCTGCCCTTTTGTCATGATGTGGTGCTGTACAGTGTGTTTCGCCTCTTGTTTGAGATCAATTGCGTGAAATAAGTTAGGATATTTCCTTAATATATCCGAAAACACGTTTTCAACAAAGTAGAGTTTAGGTGACACTGTGGTTGTTTTTATTTCGAACGTGTTGATCTTGAGTTGAGTTTGCGTATCCATTAAGCGTTTACTTCGTATGTCGACTAAAAGCCCGAATTTCGTTAAGAAATCCACCCCCAAAATTGGTTGGTTAACTGCTGCAAGTATGAAGCGAAAGGGTTCGTCTCAATCCTAAATCTAATTGCAGTAATTTAAAACAAAAAATTATGAATTAAAGTACCATTAGCCGCGGTTAGCAATAAATCTGAATTTTTTTAGCGTTTGGCACGATGTTGCATGGTAACACGGATAGATCCGCGCCAGTGTCGACTAAGAAATTTAAATGGTTATTACGATCGAATACTAGGAGGTGCCGAAATTTCGATAATACCTGGCTATGTGCCTCTCCCATAGCTAGGTTTAATTGTTTTTTGTTTCATGTTCTTCGGTTGCTGGAGATTTTTTAAATTTATTGGAATCGCATGGAGGATGGCATTTGCCGGTGCGCGAGTCATATGGAACCAACATAGTTATCTTTGTCCGCTAAATTTTCGTGGTCTGCTATTTGATCTACTTCGCGGGCGATATGGGTGAATTATTCGTGTACGATTGGTATGGTGCAGCATGTTGACTTTTTATTTCGGAGAGACTTGGTTGAGAGGTTTCTCATATTTTATCAGGAAGGGATACTATTTCGGCCTCCGGTCTATCTGCTAAAGGTATTAAAGCTAAGTTTACAACTTGGGGGAGCCTTCTACACCATAGTTTTCGTAAAATCTTATCATCGATTGTGTTTCTGGCAAGTTGTTTAATCGAACGGAGAATCTCTGATGGCTTACGATCGCCTAAGTCTTTGCGCCTTTCTTCGCTTATAGAATGTCTTTCTATTAACGTGTTTTTTAACGTATTGTAAAGCTCTTTTTCAGGTGGGTTTTGAACTATATCGATTACAGATTATATGTCTTGCGGTAATGCGGAAATAATATAATTATATTTTAAAATATCTTTTATTATTTTTGCTATAGTAAATTGAGCTTCGGCTTGCAGAAACCATGTGTTTGGTGAGTTTGACCAAAATGCCGGTAGCTTTATCATTGCGGCTGCAACGCTGGAAGGTTCGTCGTAAATATCATGACCTGTATTATTATGTCGGTTCGAATTTGCACCTGTCTTTACCGTTTGACTCGTGTTTTCACTTTCGCTATCCGTCATCTTTTGTGTTGCTACTAAAGTTAATCAATATTACTATATTACTGCGTTAGTTCACTTCACTATTATGTAGAAGCGAAAGATATATGAATTATATAGCTGACTACAAGGAGAAAATTTTGTGTAAATACCACAGAAAAACAACCGATAGCCCCTAAATGTGTTCTATACATCAAAATGTTTATGTGGTTTATATATCTGCCGTTGATTCCCACCGTTACAAGAAATGTAACATCAAAAATATATATATATCCTATAAATCTAATAAATTTACGTATAGTTGTTTATATGTTTATATACGATATGGTTATTATTATATTTGTAATGTATTGTTATATAATTTTAAGTTTTAGAATTTATTTAATGGTCTTCATTAACTTCAAGCTCTGTAATATGTAAATTTCATACGCACTAGTGTTCTTATTTAAAGTATGGTAAAATAAAATATATGAAATAAATGTAATTTTAATTTCTTATTTCAATGTTACCTTGCAAGAGTTTTCTTATTATTGTATATTAATGTATTTTGGTATTCGTTATTTAAATATTTGTAGTATTTTATGCATGGATAGTAAGGAAAAAAATCACTTATTTTATGTAAATTGATTAATACACATTATTTACTTCAATTGTCCCGCGAGAAAAAAAAAATATCATAAAAAACTTTTAAAAGATTACGTACAATTTTCCTTCGTAATATATTATTTTCACTTGTAAACACTACACTGTCTAAGACAAGATTCATGTTCTGGTGGTGGCAACTGCTATATTTATACTCTACAAACTCTCCAGAGCCTTCTTGAAGATTCCATTCTAGAACCATCCCAAAGATTCCATTCCATTCGATTCACCGAACCTTAAGTTGTTTACTCTTCATTCTCAGTAGATGTCACTTGTCTCTTTTTGTTGCACGTACTGCCCACTTCTTACAATTGTTCGCGCCGAACAACAGGTGGCCCACGGCATTGATTTTATAATGTGCCCAAGCTTGAATAAAATGTTAGTCGGCTTTCATGTTTGTCGGCGCTATCGTCGAAAATAATGGTTGTAGTCACAAATTCCAATACTTCTAGCCGCAAATCTGAAATGATGCATTGCGCGTGTACACTTTCTGATTGGAATTGGATTACAATATTGTTCGAGTGACTCATCGTACTCACGAAATACAGAGCTGCGGGCAAGTAAAGAAAAAACGCTATGTTTGTATGCACATGCGCAAAATGGATATTTTCTGTTTCGAAACATAAAGACAACAGTGAATGTCACAACCATTTCATTCGATTAATTTTGTTGGTATGACTGCAGCGACGACGGCAAAATTAGAAAATGATCAATACCGGCGATAATGTCGTTGGTCGTCGCAATTTGGTGCATTCTCATAAGATGCTGTGTTTTTAGAAGTTTGACAGCGATATATAGGCTTAAACACAATTCCGACGACAGACGACAAACGACGACGATATATCGCTGTCAAACTTCTAAAAACACAGCATCTTATGCGAATGCACCAAATTGCGACGTCCGACGTTGAGCGATCGACGACATTATCGCCGGGATTGATCAGTTTCTAAAGGCTTAAACACAATTCCGACGACAGACGACAAACGACGACGATATATCGCTGTCAAATTCAATCAAAATCAATGATTGATTGTCAAATTTCTAAAAACAGCATCTTATGCGAATGCACCAAATTGCGACGACCGACGTTGAGCGATCGACGACATTATCGCCGGGATTGATCAGTTTCTAATTTTGCCGTCGTCGCTGCAGTCCTACCAACAAAATTAATCGAATGAAATGGTTGTGGCATTCACTTTTGTCTTTTTTAGGTGGTAGCACGCCGCGGCAATTTTAAAATAATGAGCTTTCAGGAAAACTAGATCGAGGAAATGCGAAATACATAAAATAATTTATAGTTTACAAGATAGGCAAGACAAGTGGACAAAAAAGACAATGGTTGGATGGATATTTTAAAGCGTTTAATTTACTTAATTTCCGCATTTTCAGTTTTTTTCCACACTTTGGTTCATTGCATTTCTTTCAATATAATATAAAATATTCTTGATAAAAATCTCCTTTTGAAACGCTCGAAACATTTAACAAATAAATTTTCAATATCTTCTTCTTCCACAATCGTCGCTCATCGCCTGTCGTTGCAATTGTGTTCCCAATTTTTCGAATGCCTGTTTCGGAGCGAAATATTCGCTGTCGTCTGTCGTTCTGTCGCTCTATCGTCGGAATTGTGTTTAAGCCTTATCGTCGTCGTTTGTCGTCTGTCGTCGGTATTGTGTTGACTTTAAGGCTTAAACACAATTCCGACGACAGACGACAAACGACGACGATATATCGCTGTCAAACTTCTAAAAACACAGCATCTTATGCGAATGCACCAAATTGCGACGACCGACGTTGAGCGATCGACGACATTATCGCCGGGATTGATCAGTTTCTAATTTTGCCGTCATCGCTGCAGTCCTACCAACAAAATTAATCGAATGAAATGGTTGTGGCATTCACTTTTGTCTTTTTTAGGTGGTAGCACGCCGCGGTAATTTTAAAATAATGAGCTTTGAGGAAAAATTGATCGAGGAAATGCGAAATCCATAAAATAATTTATAGTTTACAAGATAGACAAGACAAGTGGACAAAAAAGACAAGGGTTGGATGGATATTTTAAAGCGTTTAATTTACTTAATCTCCGTATTTTCAGTTTTTTTCCACACTTTGGTTCATTGTATTTCTTTCAATATAATATAAAATATTCTTGATAAAAATCTCCGTTTAAAACGCTCGCAACATTTAACAAATGAAATTTCAATATCTTCTTCTTTCACAATCGTCGCTCATCGCTTGTCGTTGCAATTGTGTTCCAAATTTTTCGACTGCCTGTTTCGCAGCGAAATTTTCGTTGTCGTCTGTCGTTCTATCGCTCTGTCGTCGCAATTGTGTTTAAGCCTTTATGCAGGTAGGTATTCGTATATCCTTCGGTGGAAATTTATGGGTACGAAACGAATACTATATATAGAGTTTCGGACAATCTTTATTGGATTTGCTTCCGCTATAGGCTTATGCGGTTGGTCATATTTTGTGATTTAACTTAGGGAACACTTCTGTCGTGGCACTTGGCAGACTCTTTCCTACTCAAAGGGTGTTAATTTTCCGCGTCGGTTGGTTTCATTGATTTCATTTGAATTTCAATTCAATTCTTTGAACACTGAATTCGGCCTTTTTATATTTTATTGGTTTAATAACGTTATTATTTGATTTTTTTTCCTCAATTTCGTTTAAGTTGCATTATTTGGGTTTTTTTTTCATTGGACGCATTTTTAATTTCTGATTAATTGAATTACTCATTAAAATTTTTTATTTTTCTTATATTTCTACTGTATGTGTAAATTTAAGTGGATTTTTTACTTTGAATCCTTTCAGGCTTGAGAGGAAATTTTTTTATTGTACTTTTAGGTTCTATGTAGTTATTTTAAATTTGTTTGGTTTCTTTGATATTCCTGCGAATTTCAATTCAATTCTTTGAACTCTGAATTTGGCCTTTTTATATTTTATTATTTGATTTTTTTTTCCTAAATTTCGGTTAAGTCACATTATTTGGATTGTGTTTTCATTAGACGTCATTTTTAATTTCTGATTAATTGAATTACCTACTCATTAAAAATTTTTATTTTTCATGTATTTCTATTGTGTGCGTAGATTTAAGTGGGTTTTTTACTTTGAATTCTTTCAGGCTTGAGAGGAAAGTTTTCTATTATACTTTTAGGTTCTAGGTGGCATTAAATTTAAATTTCATAATAATTTTAAACAAAAATGAGTTTTTCCTGCAGTTATAAAAACTGTAATAACAGACATACACCAGGTGTTTTTCATTGGTTTTTCTGAATTCCCAATGATTACCGGAGAGAAATTTGGTTAAAGCATTCTGGTGATATATATCTTCAAATTGACAAGATATCCTCCCGAAGTATATATTTTTGTGAAAATCACTTTTACCACAAAGATATTAAGAGGAGTCAGTACTCAGCAAAAGTTTCAATTTAGATACCAGCGAACCTGTAGGTAATAAAATTTACTATACGTAGGTTTGTGTCCTGAAAGTGAGAAAATTCATATAAAATTAGCTTTGACCTAGACCGCAGAGCACATTAGAGACATCTACCGCAAAAGACAGAAACCCAACATCCGACAAAACCATACAAATTAAGACGAAAAAAGAAAATTTGCAGTTCACGTAAATTTAAAATTTTTAACGAGAATTAACTCTCCTAAATTTTTTTGCCCATAATTGTTAAATATGCTATCTTGCTTTATATTTAAATAACTTTCAAATAAATATTGCAATTTCTCGTCGGTGAAATGTCGGGAGAAAAAACAAGTACTACTAGAGTCAAATAATTATAAAAAGCGCCACTAAAAATGAAAAAACGACGTTATTTGCTAGATCTAGGCCTTATTTTTATAAAACATTCACAATTTAAAGAAATTAGAATACCTACCCATAGGAATTTGATTTAAAGGACTTCAATTTTTACCATTTTTTACAAGTTTCCGAGCTAATATCTCCATTCCAATACACTTTTTTTAATTTTTGACGACGTTATTTACTAGACTTCTTCATTACCTTTAATTTAAGATATAAACTATTATTCTGCTACAAATAGTTTGCCAGAAATTTTCATTGAAAAATGTATGAAACTTTGCAAATATTGGTACTGACTCCTCTTGAATACTCAAGTAAAAAATATTAGCTGTTGATAGTATTCCGAAGTCGTTTGACCCTCTTATTTGTTCTTGTTCTGAAAATAGAACTGATCATTTTTGCCAATTATATTTGCAAAATTCTAGACTGCAAACTATTAAAAAGCCTTTAAGAAATTCGGCCGGCCGCGTACTTGTAAATCTCATGAAATTATTACTAGTACAAATTTTACTGAAGTCCCTAAAAGTGATTCTTATCAATCTGGAGATGAATTAATACTTACGAAGGGACCAAATGATCGCACTTATTTAAAAAAATTAAGATTCCTAAAACCCCTGAAATGGTGGCAGTTTCCTTCACCCGAAAAGGAAGTACAATTGAAAAGAAAATATGAAAGGCCGAGAGTACCGTGACATATATTTAATTATCCGAAGAAAGCCAAATTGTATAAGGCCGAGAACAACAATAGTCTTGAGGAATTACTTACAGAAAAAGTGAAAACGTTGTGGTTTTTGTAAAATGTCAGGTTTTACACAAACAATTAGGAAAGTGGTCTGAGAAAGAAAAGCAACTTTCATTAAAATATTACTACAAATCTCCTGCTTTATACTGAGAATTGTTAAGGTCAGGATTTTCCTTACGTTTCGTAAGAACAATATTGAATGCAAACTGGAAACAAGCTATTGGTTACCTTGCGGGACCGATAGATGCAGAAAGCTTGTCCGCGATAGTAATAGAATCTATTAAGATGCTTCGTTAAGTTGGGTACGATGTATTAGGTATAACGTGTGACCAAGGTGTGCAACAAATAGGTTATGCTTCAGAAAACTGGGTGTTAAAAAAGAAGAACCATATTTTTTTCTTGCAAATTGTAAAATGTATGTTTTTTATGATTGCCCTCACCTTTTTAAAAGCATTTGGAACACGTTATATTCTAATGACATTAAAGTGGCGAACAAAATAGTTTCTTGGAATATTATACGCGATGTATACAATTTTGATAATGGTCATATAAGAGCAATGTACATATAAGCTGTCATATTTGCACATTGAACCAAATAATTTTGATATAATGTCAGTGAAGCTAGCAATGCAAGCTTTGAGTCATACAGTGTCAGCAGCTATTTTAATTGCAGTCCATTTAGGTCATTTCAAATGAAATAAGGAAAGATACAGCTATAAATACTGCATACTTCCTTTCCAAACTAAATGCACTCTTCGATAATTTAAATAGTGTAATGAGATTTTCAAGAAATCCAAATAGAAATGCATTATCAATTGAAAATAAAACATTAATTGAAAATTTAAATGACGCAAAAATTTGGATCGCTACATGGACACACATGGGATGTATGAAACGGCCTTACGGTTTTGATGGGTTAATTCAAATCATAAATGCTATAGAAATGTTAAGGGATGATTTAAAGCATACACAAAAATATCTTATTACCAGCCACCTCAATCAGGATCCCATTGAAAACATGATATCCATGATAAGCGGATTTAAGGGTACATGAGAGAAATCCATCTTGCTATAGAGTATATAGGAACTTAAAACAAATCATGTTTCATGGTGGCACACCTTCCGAATATTCTAACTGTAATGATTCAGGTTCGAGTAATTTAATTAATTTGGATACGAATTTAAGAAAAAATGAAGGTCATACAAAAAATATTAATAATTTCGAATTCTTTCCTAATAAAGATGAAGACTATCATGGCAATGAAGAAATGTCAGGAAAATTCTATTCGGAAGTTCTATCTGAAATATATGAAGATAGTACCCCTGAAGAGAAATTTAAAAGTAACTCCTTACTTTATTTTTATGGATACATATCACATAAAATGGTAACATCAACAAAGTGTGATTTTTGTTCAGCGCATATTATAAATAAACAGCCTGAAGATTCAAATAAATATCTCTTTATTCAAAATAAATCTTTTTCAACAAAAACAAGATATGGATCTTTATCAATACCCATTCAAGCTTTTGAAACTGAATTAAGTCAAATTTTTTGTGAACTTTTGGAACTATTTCTATAAGTTAGATTTCAGAAAAATATTTTCCATTCTTATTTATTTCCATTTATTAGCACTAAATTGAATCAGTGGCCAGGTTATGACCATAAAAGTATTGTTCTGAAAACAATTTTAAAAATTTTTATTAGCGTACACGTGAGAAATTTTAAGCGAAATTTAAAATTTAAGTTCAAAAATCAAAGATTGCGTATTCTGCAAGGTGTAGAGTAAAAACAATATATTTTTTCGGTTATTTCCCTTCAAATGATAATTAAATATTTTAACTAAGCATATATGTGGATAGCGAGACAATTTTCCGTAACATGACTAACATGACGTACTTTTAACTACTTTTACTTTATTTACTTAAATATTTATATGTATTTATTTGACTAAATATGCGCAAAGTTTTGTCCATTTGGCCTAATACAATTTATTTCAATTCGGCCTCGACGTAAATTTCTGCGTATAGAGTTGCTCTTGCTCCTGCTTGGTCGAATATTGCTTCTTGTAAGCAAAACAAGTCAAGAAGCACCAAAAGTAAAAATCGAAGGGATCGGGATTAGATGATGTTGAAGGTGAGAATACCGTCCCATTCCATTCCGCTTCCAATTCATTAATTTGGATATTCTCTGTTCTGCTATAACTACATGTCTCTCCTTGTAGGTCTATTGTTTATCCAAAATATATTCCTAGTTAATCAATAAAATTCATGCAAAAAAACTGCATTCATGTAATACATAAATTCTCACCAGTCACAGAATTATTTGCTGATAACAGAATCAGAAAGCGTCAGGCCAGACGTAAACTGACACTTTTGTTTTTCTCGGCCGCGGTGTCTTGTGAGAATACGCAAGATGACACTTTTGTTTTTCTCGGCACTGACTCGTGAGAATTTATGTAAATGGTAATTTTTTTTTTATTTTCGCTATTTCTCTTTTCTCACACATTATCGTAATTTATTGTATAAAAGCCAGAATTTGGAAGCTAATACAGTTCAGTTTTTTACAAATCTTCGGCGGTGTTTTTTTTTTAGTAGTACAAATCTGCACTTTAATCACTTTACCTTTCAGCAAACTCCTGGTGTGGTGGTTCAAGTACCGCGCACACATCGTAGCTCAAGTCAAGGTACAAGAACCTTTGGCTTTTCTTCACCATAAAGTAAACGCACTTTATACATTTGGTGACCCCGACGTGATAATTGGTTCACGTCACACATCTCGTTCACGTATCAAACGCATTCTGTATCAACATGAGCTTAGACCAGCTTAGTCAACGCCAGAAGGATACAGGTGATGAAATCCAGCGACTGGCGACCAATTATTTGAAGGATGGAGATGACCGCAAGACCATGATTGATAATCTATGGGCCGACTTTGAGGAAATAGATACTTAAATTTGAACTCTATACGGACAATGATTGGAACATAGCTACTTCACAAAGAGCTACTATGATGGTATACAGACGGGCTATGAGAAATTTAGAGGACAGATCATGTCTAAATTGCCGTTACGCAAAGAGACTCACGGCTTAGAAAGAGCTTAAGGGAAAAGAAAACACAACAGATGCCAATCTGTTGACGGACCCTATACAAGTAGAACCAGCTACCAAAGTAGTGGGATCTAATAAAGAAACTTCTGGTTCAACTGTGAGAACAAACCAACTTCGTGTTCTTGTCAGTAAACAGCAGTCACTTATGCATCCCATTCAACGTACTCTCGGCAACCCAGAAGGGCCAAGTGAATCTCAAACACTCCAGATGAGAATAAAAACAGTTGAGCGCCACTTTTCAGTATTGCAAGAGCTTCACCATAAAATTTGGAGGTTAGCAGATGTTCCTGACACGTTCGATTATGACATTGAAAGCTACTTTAATCTGGAAGAACAGGTTCAGAATACACTTGCTCATCTATACAAACAGTTGAGCCAGACAGTCCGAACTACCAATGCCATCAGAGTGAAACTACCCAAGATCTCCTTGGCAACGTTCGACGGGGATTATCTGAAGTGGCGGCAATTCCGTGATCTCTTCGTAGAGTTGGTTTATAATCAGCCCATTGCAGACTGCTCGTCACCACCTTAATAAAGAAGTTGCTCTCCCAACAAAGCATACCCGTCGAAGGCCCAATAGCAATCAAGTCCATGCACGACTCAACTCAGGAGTGCTTACTGGCCTTGCAAAACTTAAGAGTACCCACAGATCAATGGGACCCTATTGTCCTTAACATCTTGGTCAAGAAACTGGACAAAACCACTCATGCATTGTGGGAAAAGTCATTGCAACAACCAAGAAACTTGAACCCCCTCAACACTTTCTTAGACTTCTTGGAAACTCATTTTCAATCATTGGAAGCGCTGGGAAGCAAGGGCAGAGGAACAGAGGAAAGGAGACTCCATACATTGAAGTCTTTAGCTTCGATAACCAACACAGGGGTAACTTGTCCAGCTTGTAGAGGTGACTGTTAATAATAAACCGAGCTTTTTCGTTTTCTTTAATATGCCCTTTATTTCAAGTCAATTAATAACTTATTGTTTAATTTAGTACAATATCTTTACTTTACTTTAATTCTTGATACAAGATAATTACAATTTATTACAATGTTTGGACTGTATATCGATATCAAATTGCTCCAGTGCATGCGTTCACGTTGACAGTCAAAGAACGAGAGGGACCGAACCTGATGCAAGAAATTCTCGGTGCCAATATCCAAAGTTATAGTGATTTCATTGTGGACCACTAGCGTAGTTGTCACTTAGTAGGAATAACATACGAATAAATTCAATCTTAATTTACACAGGGACTTAACAGTGACCATAAGCTTTTTGCTTGTAGAAGGTTTTTGCAATTATCACCAGAAAAGAGAATCAGCCTCGTGAATGTCGCCAAACTCTGCTTCATTTGCTTAAGCACGGAACACAATTTAACTGCCTGCCCCCCCCCCCCCCGGCAATTGTACATGATGCTCTCGTAAGCACAATACACTGTTGCATCTTCCAGACAAAACTCACAGCACAGAGAAGGTCAACAAAAATTCAGGTAAGGTGCTGCAATCAATCCGACAATCAGCATCCACCAACCGCTCTGCGAAAGAACCTGTGACAAGTCCACCAGAAATAGACACGTCAATATCACTAACAACCAAAACAGCAGCAACAACAAGGGGATATATACTCTTAAGCACAGTCTTTGGCAAGGTTAGTGGTGGAAACGGACCAGCTATTGAGTGTAGAGCGGTCTTGGAGTCAGGATCGCAAGTAAACCTCATCACTGAAAAAATGGCCGAAAAATTGAGACTAACAGAAATTCCCGAATCAATGTGCATAGAAGGAATCGGGCGAAGAAAGCAACAAGCCCAACGCAGAGTAAGTCTAGCATTGCAATCAAGAATCAAGGGATTTAACACAAGATTTGAGGCATACGTCTTGCCACGCATAGTATCTCCTCAGCCGACACAGATGATCGACATATCGAAATGGCCCATTCCAAACAATATTCAACTCGCCGATCCTGACTTCAATACACCAAAGTCTATAGATCTCTAGATCGGCACGGAGCTATACTACACGATACTATACATCGAACAAATCAAATTAAGCGAGACACTACCAACACTTCAGCATACCGCCCTCGAGTGGACAGCAGGTGGCAAGATCACAAACGAAACTGAAACTCAAGTAACATGCGTAATCTTCGAGAAGCAAGAATTGGAGCAATAATTAGAGAAATTCTTGACATTAGAGGAGACAACGACTAACACCAACAACTTCACAGCTGCTGAAACACGCTGCGAAAGTCATTTTAACCAAACTACAAGAAGAAACTCCAACGGTCGCTTCATTGTACGATTGCAATTTCAGAAGGATCCCAAACAATTAGGAAAATCCAAGGATGTCGCCTTCCAACGCTTTATGGCCCTAGAGCGACGACTCGCAAAAAGTGCCGAGCTGAAGGATCAGTATTCTCAATTTATGAGTGAATACATAAACCTCGTTCATATGTTGGAAGTTAAACTGGATAAGGTCGAACGTCCCTACTGCTTCCTACCTCACCACTGTGTGATCAAACCTGACAGCACCACCACAAAACTCAGGGATGTGTTTGACGCATCTGCGAAGACGTCGTCCAACGTCTCTCTCAATAATATTCTATACACGGGGCCCACTATTCAAGATGATGTATTTCAATTCTCTTCAGATTCTGGATACCAAGATTCGTCTTCACCGCCCATATAGAAAATCTATCGGCAGATACAAGTTGAGGAGTTTGACCAGAAATTTCAACTAATATGGTTTAGAAACAATGAAAATGAAGAGCTTAAATGTTTCAAACTGTCAACGGTTACCTACGGCATAACATGTGCTCCTTATCTGGCAACAAAATTGCTTCAAAAGTTGTCAGAAGAAGCAGCTGTAGAATACTCTCTTGGCGCCAAGGCATTAGCTAACGATTTTTATGTTAATAACGTGCTTACCGGTTCAGACAGTCTGACAAACACCATAGCCATGCAAGACCAATTGAAGTTCATCCTTCCTTCCTTCAAATTGAGAAAGTGGTGCTCAAATCACCCGGAAGAAGATCGCGAGTTACAGTAAGATTTCACCAATAAATCTGAGGAAAACATCAAGACAATTGTTTTGATTTGGCTACCTAAAACCGATGAGCTTCAAATCAGACCATCATGGAATAATAAGGACAAGGCCACAAAGCGCATAGCACTCTCCGAAATCGCACACCTCTTTGACCCTCTAGGCATAATGGGTCCAGTTGTAGTAATAGCAAAAATATTTCTATAGAAGCTATGGACGCTCAAGCTAGATTGGGATGCAGCTCTACCACAGGAACTGCACTCATCATGGATTAAATAGCGAGAAAACATTAAGCAGCATAAAAATTCCAAGACACTAGCTAGCTCATAGAGTGACAAAGGCTGCTCAAATTCATATTTTTGCGGACGCAACGGAAAAGGCGTATAGCACCGTAGCATACCTAAGGGCTGTTGATAAGGATGATGTTGTAAAGTGCGATTACTATGTGCAAAGTCAAAGATGGCTCCAATAAAGCAAACTACATTGACAAGACTAGAACTCTGTGCAGCCAAAATAGAAGTCGAGCTTTCAGAACGGATTAAAAGAGACTTGACTTTAAAAAATGAGACCATATACTTATGGACGGATTCCAAAATTGTCCTGAACTGGATAAACTCGCCTTCATCGTCGTTTCCCACTTTCGTTGCGAACCGAGTATCCTCGATACAACAACTGTCTGTGCCCCACCAATGGCGACATGTAGGGTCCACGAATAATCCAGCTGCATGGCAGCATGCCAGTCCCATACTGCAAGGGACTGCCGAAATTCAGTACTGAGAATCAACACACAATCACAGCTGCCACCACAGCAGTTGATGATATACACTTTGTATACTCAGTGAATCATCGAAATTCGACTCAAAAGGATTATGGCATAAGCTCTCCGCTTCATTTCAAGGATCAGACGCCAGTCCTGCCAAAACTATGAGTGAACCCCATCTCAACCTGCAAAAACTTCACGACGCGGAAGAAATCATAATAAGACAAATGCAGGATCAAGAGTTTAATGGAGATATCTGTCATTTAAGGCAATCCGGAGAAGTGGCAAGGACCAGCGCAATGTCTAGCCTTACCCCCTTCTTGGATGAGAGAAGAATAATCAGGGTAGGTGGACGATTAGAGGCATCTAGCTTATCATATGATGCTAAACACCCGCAGCTTTTACCATATTCTCATCAATTCACTAAGCTGTTGATAAATGACACGCACATAGAGAGATGCCACGTTGGGCCGCAAGCATTGCTAGCCATACTTAGGCAGAAATATTGGCCAATCAAAGGGAAAACCCTTGTCCGATCGGTAGTACAACGATATGTACAATGTGCCAAAGCAAAGCCTAAGTTTTTATCTCAGCTAATGGGAGATCTGCCCGCACATAGGGTGCAGCCAGCGCGACCATTCGTGAATGTGGGAATTGATTTCTGTGGCCCTACATATACTCACTTCAAAATCAGAGGGAAAAGAACGCAAAAGTCGTATATAGCTGTTTTCTGTTGCTTTTCTACCAAGACCGCGCATCTGGAAGTAGTAAGTGATTTCTCTTCAGCGGGCTTTTTGGGTGCTCTCAAGCGCTTCACAGGATGCCGAGGTACTCCCAGGAACATTTACTGTGACAGTACCACCAACTTTGCAGGAGCCAAAAACCAAGGACATGATGACAGATAACAAGTCGAGAGATACCATAACAGCAACTTGCAGTTCGAAAGGAATTGAATTACCTCAGCCTCAGCCTCACTGACTTACAAAGAACTTGAGACGGCCGTAGTGGAAATAGAGGCGATACTTAACTCCAGGATAATAAACCCAATGTCCTCAGGCCCCAATGACTTAATGGCGTTGACGACTGGGCATTTTCTCATCGGGGAGCCTTTCACAAGTTCCATCGATCCTAGCGCTCAACCGCAGCATACAAGCCTCATCACTCGTTGGAAACTGGTCTTGCACATCAAAAATGAATTTTGGCGCCGCTGGTCCAAGGAGTATTTAAGTCAACTTCAACACCGATATAAGTCGAAACAGCGGTGTCAGAACATCGAACCAGGCCACATGGTCATAATTAAAGAAGACAATACGCCCGCCTTGAAGTGGCCACTGGGACGTATAATTAATGTCATCAGGGGCAATGATGGTCTAGTGCGAGTGGCAGATGTTCGAAAGTCAAGTGGTATTCTCCGACGAGCAATACATAAGCTAGCACCTCTTTCTGTCGAAGAAGAGCTATCTTCAAAGAAGCCTATCGACGGCGTACCGCACTCACTAAAACCTATCAAATGTAACAGCAATGATGGACAAAACATCTCGAAAGTGCAGAACAATGTCAATGATAACTCAAGTCCCATCGATAAAGACGAAAACACCTCAAATAAGGATAATGCGAATCCAAGAAGAAGCGCTCGGCGGTCACTAGGCAGCGCAATAGTTACATTATTAATGACTTGTTTGATGCTGCCAACAACCCAAAGCTCTCCGCTAGAGTTAAGGCCCTTTCAATCCCAGCCTGGCATATATTTTGAGAACTTGGGAACAGCCAACGAATGGAATATAATTGCCTATTACGATATGCAACCTTACTGGATCGAATTTGAAGTATTTTCAAACTACACCAATACTTTAAACTACTTCTGTCATCTAATGATGGAAAGGGATATCTGTCTTAGAACTGTGAGTCACTTTCAACACCTAAGTGATGAATTGTCAAGATATAATGAACTGTTACTTCCGCAAAACTCATCCAGAGTAAGAAGAGGAGCATTGAATTTCGTAGGTAACATTGCAAATCTGTTATTGGAAGTTTTAGACTCGAACTATGCAGAAAAAATGTCTGAAACCATTGACACCATACCAAAAATTGAGGATCACATCACAAGCTTGATTAAAAGCCAAACTTCTCTCATAGATGTGACAGTAAATGTAATCAAGAGGAATCAGCAAATCATATACAAGCAATTAAAAAACCTTGAATTCCACATCAATGAGCTAACCAAACAAATCAACGGTTTAAAGGAAGAGCTTCATCAACAAAGGATATCTGAAATCTTCACATCCTTAACGATTTAAGCAACTTTGTCCGCATTAAACTTTCAGCGAATTCAATCACTAATATTGAATGTGCTCATCGACACTCATCATGGGAAAATCAACCCACAACTCATATCGCCCCTGCAACTAAGAAGAGAGCTGTCTACAATAAAGGAACATATACCCTTGTCACTGAGGCTTCCAACGACACAGGATGATACACTAACGTTATACAATCTAATGACCATTGAAGGAAAGATTGCAGCAAGGCATATAATCTTCAAAATCAAGCTATACCACTGTTAGCACTAGAATATTTTGAGCTCTTTAAGGTTATTTCAGTACCAGTATTGATCAACAACACTGACAATTAAGCCATCCTCACCATTCTTGGTAATAAACCTGCATCGTAACCAATACTACCCACTTACAGAGCAAGAGCTGAACTATTGTGCAGGAAACGACAGTGAATGTTGTGTGCGGGAGCAACGTGACAACCCTAGTACTCAATGCGGCAGGTATCCTAAAAATTCAAGGTGACTGTGTCATCAAACAGGAACTAGTAACTATTCAAGGGAACAACATCTACACAACAATTTCAAGGATGTCTTATTCACCTTCAGGCAACTTGACTAAGCTTATAATGCCAACCCAGACACCCTTCTCTTCTAATGAGACCTACCGTTATCATCCGAGCTGGGAAGACCTAGACGACCTCAAGGGACAGCTTCAGCAAATCTATAAGGAACTGCCAACAAGAAGTCATGTTCACAGAAATGATGTCCATCAATTTGCAGTATCATATATTGGACTACTACTAGCCGCAGCCGTCATTCTCTACATTGGTCGCAGATTCCGTGCAACGTTTTGTCAGCACTTCTAACAACGAAGACCCGGACTTTAGTATCAATTTTGAGGCTTAATTGAACCAGGCATTCAATGTGGGGGAGAATATTTATCCAAAACATATTCCTAGTTATTTAATAAAACTCATGCAAAAAAACTGCATTCATGTAATACATAAATTCTCACGAGTCACAGAATTATTTGCTGATAACAGAATCAGAACGCGTCAGGCCAGACGTAAACTGACACTTTTGTTTTTCTCGGCCGCGGTGGCTTGTGAGAATACGCAAGATGACACTTTGTTTTTCTCGGCACTGACTCGTGAGAATTTATGTAAATAGTAAAATTTTTTTATTTTCGCTATTTCTCTTTTCTCACACATTATCGTAATTTATTGTATAAAAGCCAGAATTTGGAAGCTAATACAGTTCAGTTTTTTACAAATCTTCGGCGGTGTTTTCTTTTAGTAGTACAAATCTGCACTTTAATCACTTTACCTTTCAGCAAACTCCTGGTGTGGTGGTTCAAGTACCGCGCACACATCGTAGCTCAAGTCAAGGTACAAGAACCTTTGGCTTTTCTTCACCATAAAGTAAACGCACTTTATACATTTGGTGACCCCGACGTGATAATTGGTTCACGTTACACATCTCGTTCACGTATCAAACGCATGCTGTATCAACATGAGCTTAGACCAGCTTACTTAACACCAGGAGGATACAGGTGATGAAATCCAGCGATTGGCGACCAATTATTTGAAGGATGGAGATGACCGCAAGACCATGATTGATAATCTATGGGCCGACTTTGAGGAAACAGATACTTAAATTTGAACTCTATACGGACAATGATTGGAACATAGCTACTTCACAAAGAGCTACTATGACGGTACACAGTTGGGCTATGAGAAATTTAGAGGACAGATCATGTCTAAATTGCCGTTACGCAAAGAGACTCACGGCTTAGAAAGAGCTTAAGGGAAAAGAAAACACAACAGATGCCAATCTGTTGACGGACCCTATACAAGTAGAACCAGCTACCAAAGTAGTGGGATCTAATAAAAAAACTTCTGGTTCAACTGTGAGAACATCCCAACTTCGTGTTCTTGTCAGTAAACAGCAGTCACTTATGCATCCCATTCTATTCGGAAATTCTATCTGAAATATGTGAAGATAGTACCCCTGAAGAGATATTTAAAAGTAACTCCTTACTTTATTTTTATGGATACATATCACATAAAATGGTAACATCAACAAAGTGCGATTTTTGTTCAGCGCATATTATAAATAAACAGCCTGAAGATTCAAATAATCTCTTTAATCAAAATAAATCTTTTTCAACAAAAACAAGATATGGATCTTTATCAATACCCATTCAAGCTTTTGAAACTGAATTAAGTCAAATTTTTTGTGAATTTTTGGAACTATTTCTATAAGTTAGATTTCAGAAAAATATTTTCCATTCTTATTTATTTCCATTTATTAGCACTAAATTGAATCAGTGGCCAGGTTATGACCATAAAAGTATTGTTCTGAAAACAATTTTAAAAATTTTTATTAGCGTACACGTGAGAAATTTTAAGCGAACTTTAAAATTTAAGTTCAAAAATCAAAGATTGCGTATTCTGCAAGGTGTAGAGTAAAAACAATATATTTTTTCGGTTATTTCCCTTCAAATGATAATTAAATATTTTAACTAAGCATATATGTGGATAGCGAGACAATTTTCCGTAACATGACTAACATGACGTACTTTTAACTACTTTTACTTTATTTACTTAAATATTTATATGTATTTATTTGACTAAATATGCGCAAAGTTTTGTCCATTTGGCCTAATACAATTTATTTCAATTCGGCCTCGACGTAAATTTCTGCGTATAGAGTTGCTCTTGTTCCTGCTTGGTCGAATATTGCTTCTTGTAAGCAAAACAAGTCAAGAAGCACCAAAAGTAAAAATCGAAGGGATCGGGATTAGATGATGTTGAAGGTGAGGATACCGTCCCATTCCATTCCGCTTCCAATTCATTAATTTGGATATTCTGTGCCCAAAAGAGCCCTCACTGTTCTGCTATAACTACATGTCTCTCCTTGTAGGTCTATTGTTTATCCAAAACATATTCCTAGTTAATCAATAAAATTCATGCAAAAAAACGCAAGATGACACTTTTGTTTTTCTCGGCACTGACTCGTGAGAAATTATGTAAATGGTAAAATTTTTTTATTTTCGCTATTTGTCTTTTCTCACACATTATCGTAATTTATTGTATAAAAGCCAGAATTTGGAAGCTAATACAGTTCAGTTTTTTACAAACCTTCGGCGGTGTTTTCTTTTAGTAGTACAAATCTGCACTTTAATCACTTTACCTTTCAGCAAACTCCTGGTGTGGTGGTTCAAGTACCGCGCACACATCGTAGGTCAAGTCAAGGTACAAGAACCTTTGGCTTTTCTTCAACATAAAGTAAATGCACTTTATATAATTGAATTCAGGACATCCCCTTCCACATTAACTGGGTGACCTAATAACTCTTCAATAACCTTCCACATTTTTATACCCTAGATGTAATCTATAGGGTATAATAAATTTGTCATTCCGTTTGTAACGCACAGAAATAATGATGGTAGAACAAAATGTTTTGGACACCCACGCATACTATTAAAAGTTATTTTGAGTTTTGCATGTCCGACGGTCTGTCCGTCCGTCCGTCTGTGCGCACGATAACTCGAGAATGCGTTCACTTAGAAAGCTGAAATTCTGTACACGAACTTTAAAAAATAAAAGTAAAATTAAGTTCGAAAATGAGTGAAATCGGGCAACTCCTTCGTGGGGTTTCCATACAAAAATTTCGGTTTCCATATATATGTACACTGCCTGAGAACGCGTCGACATAAAGAGCTGAAATTTGGTACGTGATGTCTTTATAGTAATAACAAAAAAAAAATCAAAAATGGAATAAATCGGGTAACCTCTTCTTGGTGCTGCCATACAAAAATTTAGGTTTCTTACGTATACTGTGAAAATCATCAGTCCTAGACATTTTTTTTTGTACTAAAAACTTCTTTAGAATACGAAATTCTATAAAATTTCCCGTTCTAGAAATATATGCGAAAAACCACTCCTGCCTCACGAAGTTGGTTTTTACATGTTTTCCGACTGTTCAACAGGAGAAGTGATGCGACTAGTCTCTGCTTGATATCTAGTCTCTCCACGAATAGCTTGTTTGCTGGCTCGACATCTTTGGTATTCTTCTTTCCCTTCTCCGTCTGGTGATTCTACTTGTCGACGTTTTCTGCAGTCTCTTTGAAGGTACCCTGGTCTATTACAATTCCAACAATGAAGGAGACCACGTGAAGGTGGGCTCTCTGATGACTGCATTCTGTTGCAAGTACATTCTTCCGCTGAAATTTCTCTCGCTCGTACCGCACTCCACGAATCTTGTCTGCCGATTCATACGGGCTAGTGCTTCTGCTGTTGATTTCTTTCCTGTTAGCCTTAGCGCTTGTTGTAAGCTTTGATCTGCAATACCGTTCACAAATGCCTCCATCGCCACTTCATTAAGGAAATCCGCATTTACGCTGCAGTATGAAAGATGCGCTAACCTTTCCACATCCGCCTGCAGTTGTTGAAGTGATTCGCCATGTTTTTGAATCCTGTTGCGTAATTTAGGCGATATACTTGCTGCATGTGTTCATCTCCATAACGTAATTCAACCGCCTGTACTAATGAAGTGTAATCATGTTGCTTTTCAATCGGTTCAGTTTGTAAGAGTTCTGACGTAGGAGCTCGAAGTGCTAACACCAGAGCTATAGCTTTGTCTTCATCATTCCATCCATTTACCTCTGAAGCTACCTCGAATTGTCTCTTGGAGATATGCCATGAATTTTGTCCATCAAATATTGGAGGTTTCATTTTACCTGCGCCAGATATTTCAGCTGCTACGTTTAGAGGCTGACGATGCTTTATTCTTTCCAGATCTGCTTTAAAGTTATCAAGCTGTTCCGTGACATTTTGTTGTACTCCCGACACTTGTTGTCGAACTTCCTCTATTATTCCTTGTTTCTTCATGGAGTTCATCATGTCTGACACTCCTGTTGACTAATGGCAATCTTCGTGGTGTCTGTCGAATGGGCCTAGAATCTCCTGTATCCGATGCTGGACAAGATTTGTTTTACCATAGTCATCATCATTCATTGCAAATAATTCCGAAAATTCATCGATCACCTCTTTGGCATCATTGTGTTGTTGTTCACTTAAGGCACTGGACGAAAGAATTTTCTGAACCTGTTGGGTAGTAGCTGGTATAGGTTTTGTCTCCTTGACATTATTACCATTATCCAAATTGACGATTTGGTAAACGGGTTCACAATTTCCAATTATAGCACCTTCTCTTAATTGTACCTCATTATCGGATGTGTTAAGCACTCTGACTGGTATTAATGTTGCACCTTCTGCCTTTACTAAACTCTTGCCAACAATGATGCTCGATGTAACTTTTGTGGGGTTAGGCTCCACCAGATAAAATCGGCAGGTACCGATGTCATCAGTAAGCTTTGACCATAATAGTGTCTCGGAGCATGGCGAAAGAATAATATTTTCGCAGACCATCGTCCTTACTTTCGCAGGATGATCTGCTCCTTCTCTTAGTTTCATATGAATTTCTATGTTCCCATATCTGAGAATCTGCTCTCCGACATCCAGATTTATTTTGTATGTGGTCATGAAGAAGTCTATTCCAAGAATGCATTCATCCATTATGTCTGAAACCAGGAAAGTGTGAGGAAATAGTAGTTCGCCTAGTTGAACATCTAAAGTTATTTCTCCAAACACTCGTGCTGTTGCTCCAGTTGCTGTTCTTAGTAGATATTTGGTGGTGTTGTGAAGCCATTTGTTCTTAACAAGATCTGCTCTAATAATTGATCTTGAAGCTCCAGTATCGATAGTGACTGCGCAGTCATTTTTTCCTACACTTCCATATATAACAAGACTGCTATTATTTCTCTGTAACTGGCCTACTTGAATGATGACTTCGGGGCTGTCGATTCCACCAAGCAACTTCTGCCCCCACAAAGTTGGTTTTTCCTAGTTTCCGATTGCTCAACAGGAGAGCTGATGCGACTAGTTGCTGCTTGATATCTAGTCTCTCCACGAATAGCTTGTTCCCTGGCTCGACATCTTTGGCATTCTTCTTTCCCCTCTTCTTCAGGTGATTCCACTCGTCGACGTTTTCTGCAGTCTCTTTGAAGGTGCCCTGGTATATTACAATTCCAGCATCGAATGACACCACGTGAAGGCAGGCTCTGTGATGATTGCACTCTGTTGCAAATACATTCTTCCACTGAAATTTCTCTCACTCGTACTGCACTCCGTGAAGCTTCTATGGCGGATTCATACGCTAATGCACAGGCTAATGCTTCTGCCGTTGATGTCTTTCCTGCTAGCCTTAACGCTTGCTGTAAATTTTGATCTGCAATAGCGTTCACAAAAGCCTCCGTCGCCACTTCATTAAGGAAATCCGCATTTACGCCGGAGTATGAAAGATGCGCTAATCTTTCCACATCAGCCTGCAATTGTTGTAGTGATTCGCCAGGCTTTTGAATCCCGTTGCGCAACTGTAGACGATATACTTGCTGCATGTGCTCATCTCCGTAACGTAATTTTATCGCCTGTATTAATGAAGAGTAATTACGTTGATTTTCAATCGGTACAGTTTGTAAGAGTTCTTGCGCAGGACCTCGAAGTGCTAACACCAGAATTATAGCTTTGTCTTCATCATTCCATCCATTTACCTCTGAATCTGCCTCGAATTGTCTCTTGAAGCTATGCAACGAGTTTTGTGCATCAAATATTGGAGGTTTCATTCTACCTACACCGGATATTTCAGCTGCTACGTTTAGAGGCTGACGATACTTTATTCTTTCCAGATCTGCTTTAAAGTTGTCAAGCTGCTCGGTGACTTTTTGTTGAGCTTCCGCCACTTCCTGTTCGATTCCTTCAATTTTTAAATTTTGTTCGTCTAACGAGTTTTTCAGGAAAGTCTTCTGTTCCTCCAAACGAGTTTCTAGACAATTTTCCAGAGAACTCTTTTGTTCGTACAAGCGGGTTTCCATAGATTTCTTCTGCTCATCTAACCGGGATTCTAGAGAATTCTTTTTCTCGTGTAAACGGGATTCCAGAGAATTCTTTTGTTCCTCATTGGAATTCTTCTGTTCATCAAAACGGTCTTCCATAGATATCTTTTGTTCGAGAGAATTCTTTTGTTCCTCGAGAGTATACTTTTGTTCTTCGAGAGAATTCTTTTGTTCATCACAACGGGCTTCTATTTTGCTCATTAAAGTACTAAAAAGCTGTTCCATTATCATCGTAGGCTCTTCTTCAGCTTCGGTTTCTTCCAAGTTATCTTCGAAAACAAATGTCTCAGGATTCTGTCCTTCTTCTATCAAAGCTTGTCTCAGTCGCTCGAAGAGAACATTCTTTGCACCATTCGTTTGTAATGACCGATTTCCTATCCACTTTTAAATCGTGTATTCGAAGCTCCTCCTGTTTGCGCTCCATTACTTTAGTAATTCACTCACAGTTGAATATAAATTATTTTCCAGAACTTTCACTTAAAGTACAAAATTTAACACAATTTCACGAAATTAATCACACTTTGAATTTTAAAGTCAATTGTCACCACTTTATTTCGCAAATTTATCCCACTTCTGACACCAGTTGTTGCGAGCGTGGCTCTTGGTTCGTTATTTAAAACACAATAGTTCAAATTATAATTCGCAAGTTCTTTATTTTCACTTTACTCTTATGAAACTTACAAACAATTACTTGAGTAACTCAACTTTAATTATCGCTAGGCCTTTATTTCCAATTATCGCAATCCAATTAGAATCCTCTCCCCTGTTTATTATTTTCACTTGTAAACAGTGCACTGTCTAAGACAAGACTCATGCTCTGGTGGTGGCAACTGCTATATTTATACTCTACAAACTCTCCAGAGCCTTCTTGAAGATTCCATTCTAAAACCATCCCAAAGATTCCATTCAAGAATCATCAATTCTCCGAACCTTAAGTTGTTTACTCTTCATTTTCAGTAGATGTCACCTGCCTCTTTTTGTTGCGCGTAACAATATCAAACATTTTCTTCTAAATTTATAGAGTACATTTTAAACACAGACTGACGTCCCCACAATTTTGGTTCGTACCGAGAATACCTTTTATTCTATATAACTTGTTCCGCATTGCCGTAACCCCCGGAATATACAAGCCATGAACAAAGTCGAAAAAAGAGAGCAGCGGGCCGGACAGCAGGCAACATCTACCGTCTTCTTGCAGAAGTTTTTCATATAAAAGTTGCTTGTATTTTGTTCAAACGCTATAATTTCCATAAATTTGTTCTACATGCTATTTTTTTAAACTATTAGAAAGAAAACATATTTGGCAGCAGTTTGTTTAAACTTCATAACGAGTATACAAAAAGCAGTGAGAGTGATCTCTTACTGCATGCTGTACCCAGCACGTTAAGGCCTTTTAATTTGTCGGTGCCTTCGGCGGCTTTATGGCTTGTATTATATTCCGGGGGTTACGGCATTGTATGTCATTTCATCCGGTGTTTGGTATATGTTTAGCTTAACATACTAATACTATGAAAAACATGTAGTATTGTTGACCGTTTATTTATTAAACGTGTCACTGCAGCGAGCTTATGTTAAACTGGTTATGATAGGATAGTATAGTGATTGCGTTTTAGAAGCATTAAACAAGACCCGATTCGCTCTGCCCTAAGCGAAGTCATTTTTAAAAATTTTAGTGTGGAAAAAAGGTATTCAGCGGAAAATCTGATGCTAAATGTATGATTGTTGAAATTACTGCCATCTACTTGTCCGAACTAAACAAACGTTTAGCTGAATATTTCGCAACTAAATTTCACTGCTAAATTTCCATACAAAATTTATCCGCGAAATGAACACAATACTAAGCTTAAGAGATTTAAATCATTTTTTGTAATTAAGAGAATATACCTATAAACTTTTAAATGCGTAAGAAATATCATACATATAATTTTTTTGGGAAATACGGAACCTGTTAACTGACAAATATAAATTTTTTTTACCTATTCACAAAGTTAGTACGGAAATGATATTGTCAAATTTTGCTATGAGTACAGCACAAGTTTGGTACTATAAGCGCATTCTCGGTATAAACTCCATTCACATTGTAAACCGAACTGATGCAGACAGAGCCTGAAAATAACTCTCCATTAAGTCGTTTTTTAAGTGAAGTCCGACTGGAAACTTTTATATTTAAAAAATCAATTTTAATAATACTTTTAACTTTTATTTTTAAAAGTAAAAGTTTAGAGTAAACTTTTATTGTCTTTTCAGACTTTTATCTAACAAAAAAAAATTTTTGAGAGTATTTCGAGACTTTTATTTTATAAAAGTCTTTTGAAGAGTCTTTTGAGACTTTTATTTTATAAAAATCTTTTTTTTTTTAAGTTTTTCTTTATGTTTTTATTTAAATATATAAAGTATTTACGGTCCATATACATAACATAATTTGTTTATATCATATAAACTTAAGAAAAGTCCAGACTCTGTCTGTCTGTAAGCGCGTTCGAATTCCAGGATGGCTTTTCATTTAATTAGAAGGAAATTAAAAAAAAATAACGAAAAACTTAAATAAAATAAAAACAAGTAAAAAGACTAGAATTAGTCTAAAACACCAATACTTATGATACCCTTTAAGAATGTCCGTATGGATAAAATCGATTGAAACATTATCATAAACAGCAGAAGATGCTTTTTTTTTTTAAATTAGACCGTAAATACTGTAAATATTTAAATAATAAGCATAAAGAAAGACTTTTAAACAGATTTTAAGATTATTTTTATAAAATAAAAGTCTCAAAAGCCTTTTAAGATGATTTTTATAAAATAAAACTCTCAAAAGACTCTTCAAAAGAATTCTATGAAATAAAAGTCTCGAAATACTATCAAAAAGTTTTTGTTTTGTATAACAGTTAAAAATAACAATTAAAAATAATGGTTATTTTGGGAGTCTCAATCATAAAAATTACTAATTTTTATTATTTTAAAACTATCATTTCTTATAATTTTGTTTAATTCTTATGGAAAAAAAGCTCTAGATGCAGAGCTAAACTAAACAATGGCCTAAACGTAGTTGTGGACGTTAAGATAAGAAATCAGATTAAGACTGGCCATTTGCTACGAGGCGATATTGCAGAGTAGGACTGACTGAAGGAATTGATCGTACAATTCGAAAAAAGCAGCATCATTATATCATTTTAAATAAAACCTGTCGCACAAAATATTATTCGGTTTAGAGTTATTTCCATTATATACCTGTTTGTTGTTTACAACAGAATTAAAGAAAGTAAAGATTCTTTTAAAAAAGCAGATCTAATTAAATAACTATTGAAAGAATAAAGGATATGGAAACAAAAATTACATAGGTATCTGCGAAGATAAAGCGCATTTTTCATTTTATAACTTTATTAACACCGAATAATTACATCACACATTTACACTGCCCATTAAATAACGTTCAAATGTACTCTTGTACGTAAAATCGTTTTTGCCTAAATTTTGTTTCCTCGCTATTATTGTCGTTTTAAATAGTTATAATTCCCTTATGTTAGGCTTAACACTCTTGTAAACATGTAAATTGTCCGTGGCTAAAATTATATTATTTGCTTTATTCGATTCAACATAAAAAAGTGAACAGTCCTAGTGGCGGATATAAATTTAAATATGTGTATTGGATATGATTTGCGAGTGAATTGAGCAAATGCACCTAGTTGTGTATAAGATTTTTCTTTATTAAAATTCCAAATTAAGGTTTCGTATTATACTTAAATAGAGGCTGAATTTTTCAAATCTTTCTCTGTTGTGTTTCATAATAATAACTTTTCAATTGTTAATAAATATATATACCTACTAATATCAAATGGCTTTAGTTACTGGCTGAATGAATTAAGCATGCAAAAAACTGATACAACTTTCTAAAGAATAATGTTTAATATGAATACACAAGAAATTCACTCCTCTAAAGAGGTTTTAGACGGTGTGCAAGAGATGTGAACTAAACATTTTTTCAGAGTACCACAATGCAATATGGGCATTAAATCCAGAAATTTAGTCTAGTCTAGCATCCAGTAACAGCTAAAATCTGGCTCAATACGATGCAAGCCATTTTCATTGATTAGTTTAATGAAACGTTTTTTAATTTCATAAGTCCAGATATACTAAGTGTGTGATGTTTAGGTTTCCACTACTTAGTTCCGCAACCAAGCAGAATTTCGAAAGACTATAATAAAATTTACCTGAAGAATAGAAAAACTTGGTACACATAAAGTTAAGGAAAATATTGTCGATATTCATTACTTCATAATTCAAGTTCAATTAACGCCAACTAACTTTATTGCCTTTCAAAATGAAGTCAACGAAATTATAATAATAATAAATTATATGTTATACTACACTTTCCATTTTGTCGTACTTTTAATACAAAATGGCGATAAAATGCTATGTGTATGGCGAACAATACGATTTGAGGTTCGTAACCATGACTAAGCTAAACTGGGAATGGCTAATTTTGGTAAACCTCAGCTGGACCCTAGCGTGTTGGTTTGTAGATAAACCGCTCTGCGGATTCTTAAACCTGCTCAAAATAACGTCAATATTTCTGATAAACTGGTCTAAAAATGTTGTGCCTGTGTTAATTTTCAGTAAAATACATTACGACTTATTGGTCAATACAGCCTCTATTGTTCCCTTCATGACCAGCTAGTGGCAAGATTTTCATTTCCCTTTACCGGATTTTCTCATAAATGTACGTACGAAAAACCTTCATTGTAACACAAATTTTGTATACAAATTTCTTGTTTTATTATTCAAGGAGCAAACTAATACATCTGGTCCAAGCTCTATTGAAAATTATAGCATAGCCGGGCTCTTTAATCTCCGATATCTCTTGATTCAGTTTATTAACTAAAAACACAACAAGAATGTCTACATTCAATTAATTAAATCGACATATTTTTTTCTCGACATATTTCGAGAACGTTATATTAAATTACTAAAAAAAAAACTATTCCTTCCTAAACCTTCATGACAAATATTTTACATTTTTGATGCAAGAAAATGTCGCTTTCATTTATGCATGCATTATGTTTTAATTTTAAATTTGCGTTTTTTTTTTTACAAAAAATTTACAAAAGCTCTGAAATTGGGTTGCAAATTTCAAACCGTTGTTGGTCACAGTCTGCTAAGTTTTCAACCTCACACAAGGTCCGCAACCTAAACAAAATGAGCAAAAATGATCAACAATTAGTATTTTGCTCAAATATTGCAAAAGCTTTGCAAATTTTCCATAGTCCTTCGTATGTCCTACCCTATCAGAATATAGCAACCCACTACTAGTGCAAGTGTTGCAAAGAAGAGAAATGTATTAAATATACGTTCACGCGTGACGTATATGCTTGATTCATTTTGTAATTAATATTAATGGAAATTTGCAGTTGATTTTTATTGCAGTTTAAAGAAGCATATTTTATTTTACTATGCCATCACAGGTTGTGACACAACTTTGGAATTGTTCAATAAAGGTCATTCTGTACGGAAGTAAGCCCGACGACTTCTTGAATAAATTAATAAATTACGGTATAGGGCTAGGCATCTAATAATGCGGAGCTCATCAGTCAGTATAAGAAACATATCTCTTCGGACTAGAGTTTTATGATCCTAATCAGTTCTGAAAGTTTTACTCGACGTCAACGCCAAAATACATCAGCTCAAGAGCTTGTATCCGTCGATTTTGAGAAACAGGGCATCTCTGACAATAGATTTTGTAGCACGAACTAGCAGCTTTTGTTTTTGGACCACATACTGTGGACAGATGAATGCCAGTTTATGCATCTTGTCGATCACCAACGCAACATAAGGCCTGAATTACAATTACGACTGATCAGTCGACTACGACTTTGCCCAAATGGTAAATGCATGTGGCAAGATACAATTGCAACTTCGACTTCGACTGCGAATCCGACTGAAAATAAACTTTGCTCAAAGTGCAACGTTGGTGTTCGCTGCGGCCAACTTCAGTTCAATCACAGGAGTCGGGACTTCTGGTTTGTTTAAGCAGTTGAAGCTTTAATTTAATTACAAATTTCACCTCAGCGTCGACTTCGACCTAAAATCGAGTCGCACTCAACGTCATCGCAGGATATATGCTGATTGCATTCAGGATATATGCTGATTGAATTCAGAAAGTCTAGAACCTCATTCCAGAGCTCAATTCGATACTGCATTCGATTCGATAGAGCTTCTCGATTTGATTAGTTTTTGATATTCTTGAACTCGATCCGAGCCGAGTGCATAAATAGTGTTGCCTATTCAAGTTAGAAAAATTGAACTTCGAACTAAACTATCTGGATGATTCTGAAGGTAACCTGGGAGTAGCACTTGGAAAATCATTCTCCGTCATGAAATGTGGGGCGGATTATTAGACCTGAAACACAATTAGAGCTTTTCAGCCAGCTTGAGATTTGTTGACAATGTAAATTAGTGTAGAAGAACACAATTGACAGCTTCAAGCTGGCTTGAGATTTGATTTGATCAAATTAAAAATTTCAAGTCCAACGGCTGCCAACTTGATGCAATTTTTAATGTTTCCAACTGTGCGAATGTTAAATATTAGATGTGAATGGCTTCTATTGACACATTTTTTGTGTAGTAATTAGCTACAAAAAAAAAATAGGTTGGTGAAAGATAAGCAGTTCCTGTGGGACATAAAAAACAACCTCAGTATTATTTTTACATATAATTGGTACATCGCGAAAACTATCCAAAAAGGCATTAATTTATTGTAATTTTGGAAAATCGGATGGATTACTGCCGTTCCATAATAAAGCTCTCACCATAAACAAGTTAAAGTTGCAAATGTCCGAAACGCCAGTTGTGTTCTATTCGGCGATAAACCTGGCTGTTTCTTGTTTCAGGCTTTATTGGATGGATGCACGGTACAGAGAATACAAGTATTCTCACTAAATTTTGATACATTAGCTGTGCCGAAATTTCGTCCACTAATGTATGTATGCATATACATTTCTATTGAAAATACAGGGAGATGAGAGAGAGGAGAGAGAGTACATATTGCGTTCTCCGTACCGTGCTTTCCTATACATCACACGACATGAGAATACCTTGTATGCTTTGTACCGTGGGGTGGATGTGCTACGTTCGTTTCTATCCTTGAAGAAGCACAAATAGATTGAACTTTTTTCATTTGTTGGACTGCAGAAAAGAGCCTTACGAACTCAATTTTCTTTTCTCTCAAATGTAAAATTGATTACTGCTTTGGACCTTCACCTGTTCCAACCCTCCTTTTATCACCATAAAACGATTTGGTTTATTTTGGAATTGGCTTTTTTCAGGTCCTTTTACTAAATCGGTGTATTTAGTAATATAAATAAGACACCATCATTACATACTGCTTTTGTGTCATAGCTTTGGACTGAGAAATATTAATATGCCTTTTTAACTATATTAAGAATAAAAACCATCTCACTTGCATTCTTTTGTTTTTAAAGCACGTAACAGAACCAATTTTACAACAGTAGCTGTGTTCTTTTGTGTCCACAGAATAGAGCAGAACAAAATATATACAAAAGAACGCCTCATACATTTTCATAGAAGATTTAAATGAAGTGAACAGTACAAATAGTTCGCTTCAATCGACAGAACAAATTGTTCTTTCCAGTAAATGGGAGTCCTAGAACATGGTTCACAAAAGAACACATCTAGTGATCGACCAAGTGTTATCGAGTGAATTGTCGATTGGGAAGATTTAATATCGAGCTCTGTAATCCTAAATTGTCGATATCGAGAAGCTCCTTTACCGAATCGAGTTCTGGAATAAGGCCCCTGTACACTGTAACTTTTGGCACTTCAAAGTGGAGATTTGTGAACATCGAATATTTGTGCAAAAGTAAGGAAGAATAGTTTCCATCACACATGCAGTCTGAAATTTTTTGCTTTTTGTTTTTTAAAGCAACTGAAAGATTTTTTGTGAACCATTTTGTAAAATGTCTAGACAATTCTAGTCCAAGTTGTATTCTTTTTAACTTTTGGACAACCTACAGTACCGCACGTAAAAATTTTTTGACTTCTTACAATCACCTAATAATATCTTTCAGAAATTACATAAAATTAAACATTAATGATCCACGATTGTTGGCAGCAAATAAACACTAGTTATCATTTGTTATTAAAGTATAGATGGGCCTGAAACTTGGTATGGCTGTGGTTACGAACCCCGACAGTAATACAGCTGAGCTAGTATTTTCAAAGTTCAGTTGTTATGTCTAGGTACCGCGAGTACTTTTCACTTCAGTAGCTTTGTAATTATAACAATGTACCGAATTGTGGCACTTATTGCACTATCTTTGAGTGAAGAGCTTCTGTTATCCGAAAGCATAATCTAAGAAATACTCCGTTCATTCATTCATTCGAAGCGGCAAAAATTGGGTGAATATAATCACCTACCCAATATGTTGAAAGCAGATGAAGAACCTTCATTCGAACACTACAGAATAAGGCTGGTACATTTCACTATATTTTAAGTAAAATAAGACAATTAGAAGGCGGAAATGCAATTTTTTCTTCTGATAAGGAAGTTATATCTAGCTTTTCCACATCCATTTTTGTACGAAAACTTTATTGCATGTAAATCACTGGCGCTTGTAAATTTAAATGCGTAATAGCAGTCTAAGAATATAAACAAACAAGTTCATTTAGACGCGGCTGAGTTTGGACTGGACCTGAAGAGGAGACTAAAGGAATTCGAATTCATTTTGCTAATTTATTAGGGACATCTAGTACCTATATTTAATTAGAGGCTATATGAAGTGACCTTCATTTCGTTAAAACTAGTTATATAAAATAAAATACTAACATTAAAAGAAAACAGATATCACTTTAAGCGAATAAAATGTGTAAAACGAATTAAAATTGGCTTTTGTGTGAACTTTAGTTTTTTTTATTTATTAGCATTGTTTTCACAGTCAACGAAATTCGAGGAAATTTAATACAGTCGTAATCTTAACAAAATAAAACATTCAAATAATTTGCATTGATTAATAAAATTTGATACAAATAAAACGGAAGAGGTTTTTAAAAAAAACCATTCACTGTTGTCGCAGTAAAAAAAATTTTAATGATGGGAAATAATACAAAATAATTATACTAAAATAACTACGGTGAGGTGAAGAGCATAAAATATAATTGAAATCTTATAAATATAATAGTTTTTTTCTCATAACAAATAAACACACAAGACTATAGTGGATACAAAAATCCAAAAAAATGATAATTTTAAAAATAAAACAATTATAGAGAGATAAACTCTAAAATAACAGTGTAGTCGGACAAAAATTATTTTTAACAATTTTTCATAGCTTATGCTTGGTTTGTCTGGTTTCTTAAGGTAGGATTACATCATTTGAATATCATCAATACGAATTTTAGGTAGGTATTTAAAAGCCATTTTTTAAATTATCTTCATGCAATTATAAAGAATAAAATCAAGTTGGACAAAGGACTAACTACTACAATTGAATTGTAGATTGTTTCTTGTATGTTTGTGTTTTATTTTAAATAAAGTACTACTGTATTATTTAAAGAGTTTAGTTTTTCCCACTTATAATCAATATGTTTTACCGAAATCAACAAAATTCATAATCTTTGTTTCTTTGTAATCACCTTCTTATTAACACAAATAATTAACATCTAATTAGTTAATTTAAATTGGAACATAGTTGCCTTTTGGTTTGTAGAATAATTTACCGCGCAATAACCGCCGACCAATTTCTGTCCGAAGTAAACGTTTTTCTTTTTTAATTTTCTGAAGGACACCCTTGTTCTCCGTAGCACGTCTTGATAAATAGGGGAGGACTTCTTGTACTGGGCCATAAGGTATATATTTGTAAGCTGAATATCCAGCTTGACCTGTGTAAAAAAAAATAGAAAACAAAGATATTACTTGCACGGTCAGTACTTGTCTTCTTATAAAATGTAGGAAATATTTCAAAAATAGATATTGTAAACTTCAAAAATGCAGTAAGTATTTTTCATTTCATTGTAGATGAGTAATTAAGAGTACAAATGAATGATAAGTGCACCAGATGCTGGGCGTTTGTTGTAAAGCTGCATTGTATCGGAGTAGAGCTTATTGAATGGAATAATATGACAGTAATCAATGTGAGATGTCCTATAATTTTGTTGTTTCATAGAAATTAATGAATAGTGATCCGAATGCCTTGTTTTTATAGTTTCTAGTATTTGTGATGTGCGCAATAGCGTCACACTTATAGTAGTAAGAAAAAAAAAGGGCTAGCTTGTTGTTGGCTACATTACATTAACAACGCCAATGCCGGCGTGGTCATCGTCAAACGACGAACAAAACGCGGGGAAATTTAATTGGACATCTGCAACAGACGGCAGCGCCATAAAGAAAATTTCGCTGACATTTGAATGTTGTCATGTGCTTGTAAATTCTGCCGGTTTGCAGCAAATTTTCTTTACCTTCTATTCTTGTAACGCTGCTCAAACTTTAATTTAAACCCGTTAACCGAGATTTAAAAGATTCTTTGAAACCGAAGAGACGAGAAAGAAATATTAAACAAATAAAAACTCGTAATTTGTTTCCAGACGGAATATTTACTTGCCCCAAAAGTCTTTAAATAGAAAAATTAAATGCTTAGATACGCAATTGATGAATTAGGGCAGGACGGTGATCTGTTTGTTCAGATATGAACATGATAGGGAGGGGGGGAGATGATAATACTCCGTCATAATTACGCCGGATAGAGGCCGGCGGAGATACTTCTCGTTCTGGACTGGAAAAAGCTCTTTAATGTGGCTGGTAAGAACTTCTGCTGTCTGATCCAAAGAAGATTTTAAGACGACCTTCCCCGTCTTTATATGGCAATTTTCATGCAGCTGAATAATGCCAGTGTTGTTTAAAGCCAACTCTTGTCTGAATCCTTTACATATCACTGCGACGGCCTTGGGTTTACTGGTTATATATAGCCAAGTGTTTTTCTTCATTAAGGCCTTCCAGACAGTCCCATTTCACACGTCGTCTTTGGATAGCGATCGTAAATCTCGTCAATCATACAGGATAGGCTGTTTTCAATGCTATGTACTATTCTTGGACTGCAGAGATAAAGATAATTTCCTATGATTGGAGAGATTTCAATGCTGAGTCTGTTGTGAACTACGCTTGAGATCCACTTGGTCATCTCGGTGATGGAGGCGATCACTTGGGATAGCCTGGCGTCGAAGTTTTTAATTTTTGCGCAAAACGGAAAAATTGGATTGATTGGTTTTTGTGCTTAGCAGGAGCATCTAGTTGTAAGTTGAATGCAGGAGATTTTGCTAGTTATGTTGTAGTATTCCAACATCAGTGTAAACTTCATAATTAACTCCAAATATGCTAGTCAGCATTCTGTCAAAAACTGCCCTCGTGCTCCTAGGTCTTGATTCTGCTGCTCGGAGTATTCCGTCAATTGCTCGCAATAGGTTATGCTTTCTTGTGGATAAGTGTTGAAAATGAAGCAGATAGTGCTTGATTTGAGGAAGTCCTTTGGTTTGCTCGCACATATTCCTTATTTGAGTCCAGGTAGCATTGATGTTTCTCTGCCTAGCCTCTTTGCATAGAATCCTGAATTCGGATGAAAGATTTCATAGTTTTGTGCGAAAATTGCAGTTAATAAGTTAACCACTAGTCTTGACGCTCAAGTGCAAGGAGCGATCCTTATTCTTTTCGCATGTGAACTTTGTATTGATTGTGGTGCCCTTTTGCTATTGACCATAGTTCTGTCTCATCAGTGATGTGCTTAGAGACAACTGACAAATTTTGTTCAGTGGCCTTTTCTTTACTTCATTTCTGTATTTTACTGAGACGATGCGTACTATGCCATCTTCACTAGAGTGAAGTTGGATGATTCTTCCAAATGACCATTTTTGTGGCGGCAAATTGTCGTCTTTCAACAGGAATAACTCTCAAATCGAAGAATTATTGTTATCAGTTCTCCACTTGCTTCTTTGTGGCAGTGAGCATAGATACTCTTAATCTTTAAAATGTCTTGATGTAATTTAGTACCCGGTTTCTATATTTTATGGATTTGTATATCATCGACGTGTGGTTCAGGAGGTGCTATGAGAGGCCGTTCAATTAGAAAGTGACCTGGAGTTAATGGTTCCAGATCTGTTGGGTCACTTGATAGTTGGCCTACAGGTCTTGAATTCAAGTATGCTTCTATTTGGTACAGTACAGTATTGAAATCCTCCTACGTGAGCAAGGTTTCTTCTAAGACAAGCTTAAGATGTCACTTAACCGATTTAACGCCAGCTTCCCATAAACCACCAAAATGGGCACTGGCTACGGGAATGAATTTCAGCTCTGTACCATTATTCACAATAACTTCTGCTGCTTGTTTTGTGGCGCGGGTAATTGTTAGCTGCAAATCTTTATCCATTTTGTTTCGAGCACCAACGAAGTTGGTTCCATTATCGCTGAATAGTTGCTTGCAATTTCCCCGGCGAGCCACGAACCTTCTACAGGCCGCTAGAAAGGCATCCAAATGAATAGCTTTCGTTATCATGAAAATAAATAGAGAGATGTAACCCTTGGTGGTTTGAATCACTCTTCCCTTTGACATCTTCCTGAGGAATGGGCCGGCATAATTTATTCCGCAGTGTGAGAAACGAGGTGAAGGAGTTATCCGAACTGCTGGTTACTGGTTGCATAGTTTTTTGTCCATGTCCGACACATCTTATACATCCTTCCCTGGACTGCCCTTTTGCCATCAATTATCCACAATCGAGTTCTTACATAGTTTAATGTTAAATGCGGTCCACCTAAGGTTCGTTTGTGTGCATGGTCAATGACGAGATTTGCCTTGAGGGAATAAAATTTGATGTGTTGCAGTTATTGATAGCGCTGAGTTTTTTAATCTTCCTCCCACGCGCATAATTCCATCTGTATCTATGAAGGGATGAAGCTGGAGGAGCTTGTTTATTTTCTTCAGGGGCTTATTATGCGCCCTAGTATGCATTTCGCCTGAAAATGCTTCGACCTGCACAGTTTTGATTATCCAATTTCTTGAGCATTGTAGTTCGCCAAATTAAGTATGGTTCCTCTGAGCGTTTGGTAGTCTACAATTTTCAATAAAGCGTAGGACATATTCTATTACTCTTAATTGCTTTGTGTATGAAGAGCAACGGAATATATTCTCTGATGCGACGATGGTTGTATTGTGAAATGCTACCAACCTTTTTGCCTGTTGATCGGTTTTGATATATTGAAATTTTATTATTACGTCCATCTGAAGAATGGAAAAATTTGAAATTGCGAATACTCGTTAAATTGCTAAGTTCGAGTCCCCCCGATCACATTATTTAATGCAAAGCATTTCGCGTAACGGGGGGTTACACCCCCCGAGCCCCCCAGAGTCGACCTTTCCACCCCTGAAGGTAATGAGCTTGCTTGGACTGATTCCTCTTGTTGCAATATCCGCAGGATTTTCTGGGGAAGATAAATGTCTCCATATTCCTTTGTCAAAGAGTGTCTGTATTTGGGTTAAGGTTTGCCAATTGTTTGGATTTTTGGCTATCCATGCTAGAGCTATTTCGGAATCACACCAAACGAATATTTTGATGATGTTGTTTTTAAGGCATTGATCGTAGATTTAAGCAGCTAAGACAGCAGTAGAGCTCCACAAAGCTCTAAGCGTGGTAGTAAACCCTTCAGTTTTAATGGCGCTACTTTTTGGCTACGTTTTGGCTGTAAGGACTGTTACGTGAATCCTAAAAAAGGAGTCACTGTGTGATTCAATGTGATGCAGTTCCCAGGCGTTTGCAATTTCTCTGGGTGGATTTTGATCCCAATCCGTGCCTGTTTTCCAAGAGACTGCATCAATAGCTTAGCCATTATAGTTATTGGAGCTAGCCATCTTAAAGGATCGAATATTGTGGTAGAGCTTGTTTTATCAATGCTAGCTCACGGCTTTGGTATTTCCACTTGAAGTGATATTCGTTTTTTTTTATTCCAGTGTATTCCTAACGCCTTTATGGCATCCCACTCTTTGACTTCTAATATTCCTGATTCTTGTACGTCTTCTGCTAGCATGTAATTAACATAAAAGTCTCTAATCAGTGATTTTCGGGCAATAGGAAGTAAGCTACCTTCATCTTCAGCTAGCTGCTGTAACTTCCTTACAGCAAGGTAGGTAGCTCGAGCTGTTCTATATGTTACTGTATTTAGAATGTACTCCTGAATGGGTTTAGTAGGTTCTTTTTGCCAAAGAAACTGCTGATAATTTCTGTCCTCTTCTTCGACTATTATTTGTCTGAACATATTCTCAATATCGGCAGTGTATACATAGCGATGTTTTCGCCACCTTAAAAGTATTTGCGTAAGGTCTTGCAGAACTTTTGGCCCGTTATATAAAAGCTACTGTTTTGGAAGACGCTTCGAAAACTACTCTGAGTTTGGTAGTTGTGCTGCCTTCTTTTACGACGGCGTGGTAGATAATATGTCTGTGATTCAGCTCTATGATGGGGCTGCACTAGGCTCATATTTTGAGGTTTGAATCTTTAATGAACTTTTTTTCTATTTGTAATAGGCGAGCCATAGTTTTATTTCTTGATTCTGCAAGAAAAACAGACGAACAATATATTGATGAGGCGAGAAAGAAATATTGAACAAATAAAAACTCTTGTAATTTGATTACAGACTGAATATTTCATTGCTCCAAAGGTCCTTAAATATAAAAATTAAATGCTTACATCGTAAGTTGTCCGTCCCACAATACATTGACCCATGTTAAGTAACAAAATTTTATTTACGCTGCCTTCATTGACTTAGTGAGTGCAATGAGTGCTTAATTTGCTCATAAAGCAGAAAAAAATTACTGAATATTATTGTTGTGACATGGGTCAATGAATCGAGAACCACAAATGTACAGAGTTATGCAATTTGAATTAGGGCAGAATTGTGATTTTTAATCTATTTAACCTTTTCTTTTATTTTCAAAAAATTAAATATCGTTTCATTTTGTCATATTTTCTCATAATATATCTTGTCATATTTTCTCATAATATATTTAGATCTTGCATATTGGCAGCAATGGAGCGTCAGCGTTAAAATTATGATTAGAGATGGGTCGACGACGTCGGCGACGCTGGCGTGAGCAATGTAATGACCATGTGTAGACGCGTCAGTATGATGCAACTGCGTTACGAAAACTTGTTGGTAAGATGATGGTTGAGGGCAGGAATGAAGCTTTATACTATCTGCAGATTTCGTGCCTCAGAGGCAGCATACTGGCCTTTTTAAACTGTGTCAATGCAATTCATATATACAGCACTGTCTCTAAATATGGTTGACATAAAACGATAACCACCCACACCAGAGTTGGCGTTGTTAAGGCACTTTCACATAAAAAATAAGAACCGAAAATGTAAACCGATAAAACAGAAAGGTTGTGTTTTTCTTAAAAGTCTGAAATAAATATAACTATTTTCTCAGTAAAGTTTCTCTGGATTTTATTATTGGAGCAAAAATCATGTTGTAAGGTGGAATAAATTGATTCGGTTTACATTTTTCGTTTCTTGATTTTTATGTGAAAATACCTTCTTTAGCTGCGTATACCGAAAAGGTATCAGTGGAAAATTCTCACGCCAGTGAAATTGGTCAAAATGCCGGAAAAGAGGGGAGAAGCGAGTTTTTGTTAGTTTTTGATTCATTCATTCGAGTTTGGTTTTTGGCTTGGGTTTTTTCTTCACTGCAGGGTTCAGTTACGAGCACATCAAAAACAATCAAAAATTATTCTTGTTTTTTCCGTGGATTAGCTAGAGAAATGCATGCCCTAGAGTTCGAGCGGTCATATTAGAGATAAATTATAAATAGTTTTAAGGAAAAACAGTTTATTCAAGAGAAGAAATTGGTTAAATCTATTTAAAATAAAGAAAACGGTCATATAAACCAACAACACTTAGAACTGAAAACTGAGCTCAATAATTTTTATAGTAAATTAATTAACTTAACAACAGATGTGAAATATAATGTGAAAGAAACCAACCTATTAGAAAAAGGCAAAAACAATACCAGCGAGCAAAAGTTAACTAAAAGAGATTTAGAATACAGAAACTGAAGTTGCCAAAAATAAGTTACCCAAAACACAACTCATTAGAAGACACGATAACAATACATTTAATTTGGACGATTTAATACCACTAAAATGTTAAATAAGAAAATCCAAGAAATTAATTTAGTTATAATAAGTAAAACAGACAGAGGGAGCTCCGCGTATATTATTAAAGTAAATGATTTTTTAAACTGTGATAACTTTAATAAACTGAGCTGTAAGCGAACCAAGATATTAGAGTAGAGCTTGACAAGATAGTAAGCACTTATTGACAGATACGAAGGTAGCATATTTAAAAGCAATGACACTAAGTTATCAGGCTACCCAAAACTCCACAAAGAAAGTATACCTATTAGTATCTAGTATGAATTGCCCAAATTACAAGCTGGCTAAAGAGTTAAATAACATACTGAAGAACATAACAACACAGTTTAGCTACACAATAAAAATAATTCGGGAAAAGATTGTAATTAAAGTATATTAAATATATTAAAATATATAATTGCAGACGCTATTGTACCAGACCTTCGGCCCAGATACTTCAATAACAAATTAGTTATGTATTATTACTTTTGTAATTAATTGTAAGGTTGACTGCGATCTTAAGCCACATGCCGATCGAGTGGATTTCAAGATAATGACACCGGAAACGCAACTAGAAATTTCAAGTTAAACTTTTAGCGACGATAATAAGCGACGTGGCGATACCAACCCATGTAATTGGCATAAAAATATAGAATGAAAAAAGACCTAAGACTTACCTAATGGGAATGTGATGTAGTCACACATTCCCAGTAATTGACCGAAACATATGACTTTATCTTCTGGTTCCACCCCAATTTCCTTCATTTTTTCGATAGCAAATCGTACGGTGTCTTCATTGTGCGATGCAACCATTATACCAATTTTTTTAGCATCTTCCCCAGTGTCTTTTAAAACCTGGAATTTTAATGGAAAATCTTAAGCAAATTAGAAATAAGTAAAAACCTGTTAATATGTTTACCTTTATCCTTCTTAGACATTCAGTTAACGTCCTATGATACATCTCTGTTGTAGCTTCAAACGATTCATTCGTTGGATCTTCATAATTTAGTGCTGCAGCTCGCGCACGTTCTTGCTCAATATAAGCGCCACGTACTAATTTCGCGCCAAAATAGAAATCTTGACGTTTTGATTGTTCAAGATCTGTGCATACCTATAAGTGAAAATCTCAAGTTGAAGAATATAAAAGTTCAATGTAAATATTTACCTCTTGGTATGTGTTTTTCAAGTAACACTGATAGGTATTAAAAACGATTGCTTTTTCTGTGTTGTACTTTCTCATCATTTCGAGTGTAATACGCGAAATTGCAGGTTGAAAATAAGTTTGTTCAGCATCAATCATAATGCGAACATCTAATTCCTCAGCAGTCTAAATGATAATGAGAAGAAATTGTGATGCAGGACAATTCCATTTAAAGAGTTTTCGGTGTTTACCTTTGTAATAGTATTTAATCGACGAATCATATTACGAAACATTTCCTCCTCTTTCGGTGGAATCTGAGAGATCAATCGACGCATTTGTCCAGTCTGTGGATCTGGCACCCGGAAAGTATCACTTAGCTGGCTTTCTTCATTGATAATACCAGACCAAGGGAATAAATGTAGAATACTGAAATTTTGTTGGAATTAAATCCACAAACTTAGAAATAAATTGATAACAAGCAACAGGAATTTTTCTCTTAACACGTAATCTCCTAGCACTAAATTTACAATGATCGCGTGCGATGATTTGTATACAAAAACCAGTAGGGCGCAGGCATAGTAATAATCAAAAAAAGTAGTTTTATTAGTATTATTTGGAGTTGTACCATGGCCATGATTCAATTGATTTTACTACTCATTTTATTTCCGTTAATTTAATTAGGACTTTCTACAGCTTGGTTTAGCAGTAAAAATATTATTATTATTTATTTATTTTTTATTTCCCCTATAATATTAGTAGGGCCATCAGCAGCACAGCGCAGCGTTGAAGATTGGGATTGGGGAGTCAATCACTGACATGGACTGCTTGATTTTCTATTCACTTGGGTAAATTTTTGTTATCAGGGGTGTGACAATTACCTTAATTTAAAGTTTCATTTTCGCTTTAAAATTCATTTTTAAAGCTCAACAAATTCCAAATATATTCGAAATAACTTGCATTGGAATCTTGTCTTCTATAATATCAAATATTCCTTAAGCTTGATTTTTAAGGAAATAAAATTAAGCAATTTTTGCTTACCTAACCCTATGAGGAACAGTGAAAAGATTACTTTATATATTTATTTGGAAAATGCATTGACTGAAACTGGACTATGCTGGATTTCATATAGAACTTATTATTTTAAGCTCAGCGGAATAAACTAGTTAAACAAAAGAGAGACAACTATAGAAAAGTGATCCCATGATAAAAAAACTGGATTCAAATGCGTTGACTGTCGGCACGACTTCCACGCTACTTGCTGTAACCTATCCAAAGAAATCACATCGAGTATCATGAGCGGCACTGTTGCATTCCGATGTGCCGGCTGTGTTAATAAAACCTCTACTAATGATTCCGTTTCTGATAGTGATGAAAGTGAAACATCTAATATTTTAGCAGCCGTCCAGAGCATGTCTAAACAAATTGAGGTTATCAAATCAAAGCAAGCAGAATTCAATAATTCGATTAATACTTTGCTGCATGGATTTAACGAAATTAGTAAACTTGTGACCACTGTTGAGGATAATAAAAAGAGAATTAAAGCCTTAGAGGCAGAAAAGTCACGTATGAGTAAAAACATGGAAGCCATGGAAGAACGTATGAAAACATTAGAAGATAGATCTCTAACTAACTTTATTGAAATTAAAAATATCCCTCCATGCCCGGATGAACAGCCTGTTGATACTGCTAAAAAAATTCATAAATTCCTTAAGTTATCTTTAGAAGAAGCTGATGTACTGAAGGTTTATCGCCGTAAGATTAGAGCGAAGAACGCAAATTCTGTTAGCCCATTAATTGTTAAGTACTCTAATCAGTCAATCAGAGATCGTGTGCTAATTGCTAGTAAGGTTACCGGAGGTGTGAAGGCCGATATGCTGGGATATAGGGAAAAGAGCACTATTTATTTTAATGAATTCTTGTCGAAAGAAAAGAAAACTCTTTTACACAAGGCGAAGCAGTTTAAGCAAGAGAATGGGTTTAAATTCGTTTGGATAAAAAATTCGAAAATTTATTTAAAAAAGGATGAAAACGCATTACCTTTTGTTATCTCAAACGAAAAAAGTCTGGATCTCGTTAGGAGCAGTATCCAAGATAGCTCCAAATAATAACCTAGTTAATGTCAATAAATACATATTATCAAAATGTCAGAGGATTGCGTACCAAAACAGAACAAGTTCGATTAAATGTGATTTCTAACGACTATGATGTCATATGCTTTACGGAAACATTTCTGCAAACGGGTGTTCTTAGCTCAGAGATATTTGACGATAGGTATGTAGTTCATCGAAAGGATAGGAATCTGAGAATGTCAGGGCGAGAAGATGGTGGTGGGTGTCTTATCGCAGTTAAGAGTACCTTTAATTCATTTCGAGTCGAATCTTTCGAAACAGACCATGAGGTGGTATGGGTGGCAATAAAAGAAAACAACTTAACTCTATACTTATGTTGTGTTTATATTCCTCCCCAAGCACCTTATGAATCATATAATTCCCTTTTTTCCAGCGTTACTGATAAAATATTACAGCTTCCTACTAACTCAATTGTAATCTTCTTAGGGGATTTCAACTTACCACATATTAACTGGACTTATGAGGCGCATGACAATTGCATGCGTCCCTCTGCAGCCTATAGTCTCTCCTCACATTCGCTTCTCAATAATATGGAATTATGTAACCTAAAGCAATTTAATAACCAATCTAATATAAACAATAGGCTTCTCGATCTGGTTTGGACAAACATTTCGCATTCAAAAGTGAGCATCACCTCCTCCTTATGTCCACTATCTAAGGTAGACCCCCATCATCCACCACTCGATATTGTGTTAGATTTGACACAGTCAAGAAATGCTCATAGTCAATTTGCTAAAAAAAGAAACTTCCATAGAGGTAATTACACCGGCCTCTCTGAATTCTTTAAAAACTTTGATTTTTCCCATGCATTTTCCGCTGATGTTGACCAATCATTTGCCAAATTCTATGAAGCAATTAATAATGGAATAGAGTTGTTTATCCCCGAAGTAATTCAACGCAATCACAATCATTTTCCAAAATGGTATAGCTCCCAACTGATTAAAGTCCTTAAGGCAAAAGATAAATATAGACGACTGTACAAAAAAAGTCCCCACTCGGAGATTTATAAGACTTTCTCTTATTTGAGGAAGATATCAAAATCCTTGATTACTCAATGCTACCAAAAGTACATCAACCATACTGAACATTCGCTAAAACACAACCCTAAGGCATTTTGGGCTTTCAGTAAGAACCTAAATAGATCGAACACGTATCCCAAACAATTAACATTGAATAATGATACATCGTCATGTCCTCCACTTATATGTGAGATGTTTTCCGCGCACTTTACATCCGTATACTCTGAAAAAGATCCCGGAATTATCCCGTCGCCTTCTCAGGACGCTTCTAATATGAATATAATGTTAAGCTCCATCACTTCGGAATCAGTTCTTAATGTATTAAACAATCTTGATTGTGATAAAAATCCGGGACCTGACGGGATTCCAAATATTCTTTTCAAGAGATGCGCACAAAGTCTTACGGAACCGCTTATTAATCTATTCAATCTTTCAATCACTAATAAAATTTACCCAGTAGCTCTTAAAAATTGCTTCGTTATGCCTATTTATAAATCTGGTGACTCTAAACTCGTCATTAACTATAGACCCATTTCCATTTCTAACGCTCTTGCACTTATCTTTGAAAAGGTCGTTTATTATCAGCTCCTATTCCAAATAAAATCATTTATTTCTGAAAAACAGCATGGATTTTTACCGGGGCGATCTACGGTCACCAACTTATCTCTATTCACAGACAAAATCGCATCCGCTCTTGATGAAAATACACAAATAGATTCTATCCACACTGACTTTGCCAAAGCATTCGATAAGATTAATCACAAACGCTGTCTTTCAAAGATGGCTCTAATGGGGTTCCAGACAGACACCATATCTTGGTTCCACTCCTATTTAACCAACAGAGATAATATCGTTGTATTTAATGGCCATCAATCGTCCTCATTTAAACAAATTTCTGGAGTGCCCCAAGGTACAATACTTGGACCATTAATTTTTCTCATTTATATCAACGACATGCCTTCTTGTTTTGTATCTGATTGCTTATTATACGCTGATGATGCCAAGATCTTTAGGAAAATTAATAACGTGACGGATTGTGTTCATCTTCAAAAAGATATACTACGGCTGGAAAAATGGTGCCATGATAACTGTATTGATGTCAATGTAAGCAAATGCAAATGTATATCGTTTCATCGCAAAAAAGACCCTATATTCTTTGACTACACCATCCACGACACTACTCTCTCTCGTGTCAATGAAATAAAAGATTTAGGCGTAATATTTGATCAAAAGCTCCTCTTTATTCCACATATAAACTTTATTACCTCCAGATCATTTCGTTTATTAGGCTTTATCTTTCGCACTTGCAAATCATTTAGGTCAGCATCTTCTTATATCAGTCTTTTTTATTCTTTAGTAAGGAGCATTCTTGAATATGCTAGTCAGGTTTGGAATCCTTTTTATTCCTCTTATAGTGCACAAATTGAGGCCGTCCAACGAAAATTCACTAGAGTCCTATTGCTCAGATTGGAGAATACCACTCTAGAGTATCATGAAAGACTAGCAAAATATAACTTAATGACACTGGAAAATCGCAGAATCTACTTGGATAGTACATTTCTATACAAGATCTTAAATGGTAAAGTATATTGTGATGCATTGGTGTCTAATATTGATTTACATGTCCCTTCGCGTAACTCGAGATCCCAGACCCTCTTCAAATTACCTACTTGCAGAACAAACATTAAAGAAAAGTCACCTATCTACAGAATCACAAAATCATACAATATAAGATTTAACAATATAGATATCTTCAACGCTAGCCCTCTGACATTTAAAAAGCTAATCCTCCGCGAGATCGTTCAGTAACACTCTCCTTCATTCTACTGCTTCTCTTTGCCCCTTTTCCCAACTCATTAACAGCATTGTTGGCCTCCGCTCTCTCTATGAATTTTAGTCCTAATTACTTTTTGCCTGCCTAATCTTCTAATTCTAAGTTCACGCATGTATCTATGCATGTTTTAGATTTAGTTTAAGTATTTTTGTACTTTTTTTTTTTTTTATATTTTCTTTCTATTATATAGCTCCTTTTTGCTCTTAATTTTACTTCTTTAGTTATAATTTATTTTTTGTAGTTATATCTCAACATTTCTTTTACTTTTTGCTTTTTAATTATTCTTTAACTTCTTCTTTGTTTGAAGTTCAGGTTTGTTCCCAATTCAACATAACTATAGAGTTGGATTGGATCCGGACCTAACTCAAAAAGTATTAGATTCATTTTGATGAATCTATAAATTTCAAATAAAATTGAAATCAAGATCGCTAAGCGATAATCTATTCCAGCCGTGCGTTCAGTCGTAGGCAGATTGGCACATTTTCACACACAATGTCATTCAGGCGATCGAAGCGTTGTCATTTTCCTAGCACATCTATGCATACCAGGGAGTGAATCTGATCTTTTGTCGTAGCTTAGACGTATATTTTAGTCATATATTTTGACATTTCACCACAAACTTGTCGTACTCTTATATGCACCATATTCATTTTGATTTATCCTTTTCATTAACCACAAAATAAACTAAAATGAATCGTCCGAATATACGCCTAAAAGTACGAGGTTGTGACAAAACTTTCATACTGTGGTAAATCGATATTCTATACACCTAATTAAAGCAATACAAGTTCTTAAATTCGAAATAATATTTTGACGAAATAATATTTCTACGTAATACAAGGCTAGCTGAACTAAATAATAGCACATTAAAGTACGACAAAAGATCAAAATCACCTCCCAGAGTGTTCAAGTGGTTTTGACGTTCAGCGCTGTTTTTGTCTTTTAAATTAAACTGGCGACTTTCAAAAGTGACGCGCATACCATCCGTTCAGTTGTTAATTGGGGGAGTGCGGTGTGTATCCCTACTTTTACAAGTCAGATGTTATTGGGGGTGTTCGTATAAGTTGAAGTGGAATAACTATGTGAAATTCAGGTGGAATAGTTACTTGTAGTTCACGTGGAATCTTCAAACTGGGTTTACCAGAGTAAATTAACATGTAGTTTAAGTAAAACAAGCAGATTTTACGCGTTAACAGCGTTAATTGAAATCACAAAATTGATTATATCGCAGCCAAATTGCACCTTGTAACGAGGTTACAAAGTTGAACACGAATTTTAATTCAAATAAGCCGCCGCTGGGACATGTGAATGCAACTGGCATAAGCACTTGTGGCATGACCTGCAATTATCATATGAACAAGCAAAAATAAGAAAAGCTTTCCAGAAGAGCTTAAATGATTTTCCTGGTATAAACAACTTGCGCAAATGGAAGCATCAGCAACTCATTCACTGGTAAGCTCTCGCCCTGGGCCATATAAAGGCTTAAACACGATTGCGACGATCAGAGCGGCAGAGCAGAGCAGAGCGGGGAGTCGAAAAAGTGGGAGCACAATTGCAATGACAGGTAGTCTTTGATCCGCCGTGTGTTGATAATCCGTATCATCCGCCCTAGCTCCCCGTGTTAAGGTTAGCGTGTAACATCCCGCCATTAAATTTCCCTAGTACCCTACTCCGAATATTGAGGCTAGCGTTGAACATCCCGCCTCGATATTTCTTTAATACGTCGTGTAAATATTCCCCGTACCTCCCTGTCACAGTCCTGAGGTTTGCGTGAACTATTTCGCCTCAAGCGTGTGACACATTTCCGTACCATCTGCCGTTTTTTCCAGATAAGTGAGTAAATTTAATTAGAATTGAAACACTGGTACGCCGTTTGAGGGATGCCCGTATCGCCTCTAAAATAGTGAGTTCTATATGAAACATCCCGCTTCCACGAACGTCACCAGTCTCCCACACAGGTAAGTTAGTGTTAAGAGTAGGAGCGACTAGGCCTCTAGGACCATGCGGACACCGCGACCAGAGTTTATCTATTGTGCCTTCCCCTAAGGTGGTTAGGTAAAATCGAGTGTTTTAACAATCTAACCATTAATCAAAACCTTATTTTGAGAAATAACTGTTCCTCCAGTGATTTGCAGCCTTAGACGTGCAAGCGCTCGTCACTCACATATAACATGCATCGAGGTTTCATTTTCCTTTTCTTACAGTCGACACAGTTACTGTCGGATTTGCCTATCTTATTTAAGAAGTGACGAAAGTGGCCATGACCAGTGACTGCGTTAGCAAACAGTCTGCTAAGTCCAATAAGTTGGTGCGTCTGGAGAAGAAAGGGTTGTAGGATTTCTGCCCCTTCCTCATACCGGGCGCGCTAGACCAAAGGAGATGCACTTGCCTGTTTTCCTATTTATGCACTTCCGTACTAAACTGGCTTTTTGGTAGCCCAAATATTGGGTAGGGACCAGTATACGGACAGTCGGCTCCGGTTTTAGCTAGTTCGTCCGCTTTTTCATTACGTCCACTCATACGTGCCCATGAACCCAAACTAAGGTTTATTAGTTGTCCTTAGACAGTTGCTGGAGTTTTGAGGAGCTATGAGCGCAGTTTGGCTGTCTGAATAGATGATGTGTTGGAGTTTTTAGGCTTTTCTGAGCTCCAACCTCTATAGCATAGACCTCCGCCTGAAAATGGAAGGTAAAGCACCAAACGGAATAGATAGCTCCACTTCTGGACCAACAATCCTTGCGCCCGTTTTGCTATCCTTCCGGGATCCGTCAGTATACCAGACTTTGGTCCGTCGCGAGAACTGAGACATCCTTTATATAAACACAACGTACTCTATAGTTTCGAAACTAAATGTATGAATGGTGTGCATACTGATGATTATTACTAAGTCCAGAGGCTCATATACATATCTACATATGTTTACAATTCAAGTATATCTATAAATATTTTAATAAATTTTACATTATAATGTAAAGAATACTAAATAGAAATCTACCAGGGTCTAGCCATACAAAAATAACACATAATGATTTAATATGGCTTTACTTAAAAACAAACGCACATTCCATCTGTGCAAAGTTGATCTGAAGAGCCCGTTTTCCTACAAGTTTTGTATACCTTTTTCTTAATTTGGGTGATACTATTCACAAACGATAGTTAATATTTAAACTTATTTGAAGTAATTGACTGATGGTTGCACATATTTTAGTGTGTTCTTGTGTACAAAATGTCATTGTAAATTTATTTGTTTTGTATTTTAGTAAAACAAAATGTGGATGTGAATAAGATGATTTCCAGCATTGTAATTTAGTAAAATCCAGATGAAAACAATATTTTATTGTTTAAGAAAATTAATAATTTGTATTCAAATCATCCACACTATTTTTAAAGTTAAGTTCTCAAAAGAAATTCAAGATTTTAAGTTAGATTACCTTTATACGTCAAATTCATAGTTTTATTTATAATTTATCTACCGCATTATAACTGTATTTCAAAATTTTACGACACCCATATTAATCATCTCTCTCTTACTCAGCGTATTTTTAACCATACAAGCGAATAACCTGTTTATAATTTTACAGTGGATCGTCTAAATAATTTGGTTCTGGTTTCGAAGCTGGTTTCGCATTCCTGAATTTACAAGGAGCTTTGTGCCTGTGTCAAACTGTGAATGCATGCATCCAATCAGTTCTCAAAATTGCATTATTATTTAGTACAAAATACATAATGGTACGACAGTATCTTACGAATTGGTATGTCAAAATCATGTGTTACATATTTTTGGCGTAGCTGCGGGCACTTATGAGTGTAAGTTGTGGACAGCCGCATAAGCTTCGAAATAATTTTTCTTGCTAAGTAAATATTTTCCTGTAACCAAAATAATTTTGACTAATGCGGACAACATCAATACTGTTAACAATTGCTACACTGCACTACCTCAAAGTCTCATCTTCGGAATGAAGGGTTTCAAAATATACATATAAATATTGTGTAATACAGAATACCAATTCGATCTCATTCCCATATATCTAAAATGGACAAGACTGTAATGAAGCCACTCACAGCAAAACACACTGCAGCTCCGAGCTGCAGAAACACTTGTATATGAAAAATTTAAGGGTGGTTAGATAACATTATAGATGTGGAGTATAATCGAGAGGGAGCTGTCAGAGTTGGTTATGTTCATGCCTGAACAAACAATTTGCAAGTTTGCAATAAATAGTCAACTACATAGCTTTGTAAATTTGTTGCTCTAAATTCATTAACCCATGTCGCAATAATATTCAATAATATTTTTCTGCTTTGTGAGCAAATTCCGCACTCATTGCACTCACTAGGTCAATGAAGCTAGCGAAAATAAAATATTGCTTAACAAGGGTCAATGCACAACAAATTATTATTTTTCTTTATGTAAGCATTTAAATTTTATATTTAAAGACTTTTATGGGAATAAAGAGTCAGTCGGGAATCAAATTACGACGTGCTTTAATTGTTCAGTTTTTGTCTTTCTCGCGTTACACCATAAGACAGCAGGGCGGACCGCTACCCTGTTTTTATAGGTTTTTTTGAGGTTGCAAGGATATCAAATATCGGAATGAATTCTGCAAGTGGTTTCTAATGAAGGACGTAGAAGTCAATGTAGCTTGCGATGGTATAAATTTAGTATCATCTCAGTTAGGGAGTGGGGAAAATAAATTTCAACAAAGGCGTACTCCTTCAGTTTTTAAAGCTCCATAACTCGGGGATTGCAATGAATAACTGGGTAGTTGTAAGTCAAAGTAGAGGAAATCGAGAAGAGCATTAGATCTCAGGCACGATGAGGGTCTAGTAGATAAATATTTTATATTACTTAAATCTATCGGTTGTGCTCAAGTGCACGTAAATATCGAGAATATCAACTCAACGATTTTGTCTTCATTAGCTGCAACATCAAGCAAAGAACGATATTGGACCGTGAGATCAAAGTTCAAATCGCTATAAATAATACTATACATAGTGTTACAAAAAGAACAGCATCGGAATTACTATTTGGATTTCGGCCACAAGGGGAAGCTGACGCGAGATTAACCTAGAACATTAATCGAAATAGAATAGAACTTAAAAACTTGAAGGAAGCCCGGCAGGAAGTGCTAGGTCTTATTGAAAAGGATCAAAGGAAACAGAAGGAAAGAGGAGAAAAGCATCTGGAAAATACAGTGAAGGAGATCTGGTTGTATTGCGGAAACAAGCATATGGAGAAGGGCAAAGTCGTAAATTGCTCCCTAAATATAAAGGACCATTTAAAATAAAAAAGTTGTTGGGAAGAGATCGATATGTGGTAGCAGAGTTGTCTGGATCCCGCAGGTATCAAAGAGATCTGTTTGAAAACGTGGAAAGAGCAGACCATATAAAACCATGGATTCAACCCGGAGGAATCACTGCTTCGGAAGACGATAGCTTAGATGAGGACAATGAACGAGGACGTTCATAATCCAGGTTGGCCGAGCTGTCACATAAAAGTAAGTGAACCTTTTGCACACTCGCACGATTAGTATAGATAGAAAATAATTACTTAGGAATGAAGCTAGTTGATTATGCTAGGTCAGTTAAGTGCAGTGTGTGCCCGTATGCGCGGAAGTACAGTGTTCGAAATTCGGAGGCTGAATGGTGAGTAATTGTCTTGAAAGGTATTTTGTGATTGGCTGACTGTATGCGTGCATTGTAGGTCTACTTATTGATGGTTGGGGTCGAAGTGAGTAATCTCTTCCGGCTTATATGAGTATGCGTAATCATAATGAGTTGTCATGGTGGTATGTTGTAGGGGTACCATCCTTGATTTGTAATGGTGGTATGTTGTAGGGTAGTTCAGGGATCCGGTTCTGCTACAGTGAGTTGTTATGGCACGACATTTTTATTTTTATAGACAAGACGAGTGTGGGTGCAGGGGTTGGAGTGTCTACAGCGACTGGCAGTGGCACGAATTTAATAGACTGTCGGACAAATTCAAGGTCTCGCAGGTAGAGCTTGCCGCGATGTACGAGGCAGCACTAATGGTATCTGTGTGCAGAGAGTCCATACAGCACATATGCGTATACACTGACAGTTAGGCAGCCATTAAGGCACAGGATGCTATGTTGATAAAACTGAAATTGGTGCAGTTATGCAAGCCCAGCCTTGAGAAATTAACTGCACAGAACAACGTGACCCAATGTTGGGTACCTGGCTATAGGGATATCCAAGGTAATGAAATGGCTGGTGAATTGGCTGAAAAGGGCTTTGAAATGGCTAGCTCCGTAGCACTAGCTTATGTGAAGATCCCGATCGGCGCTTTAAAAAAGGATTCGGAAGAAATCGAATTCATCCAACACGTACTTCGCGAGTGCCACGATCTGATTGAATAAAATTGGTCAAATTTATGCTGAGATTTCTTAGAGAAGCAGGATGAATCTATGGGAGTTTTAAAAAGGTTATCTCATGGTCAAGGGGCGCAATGAACCCGCTGTATATCTATATATAACTCTAGTGGCACCCCACGCCTCTTACCTATCATAACCTAACCTTCAAAAAGGTTGGTTAGAACAGACACGAGAACAGGGAGTTTTCTACTTTTATTGTGATGAATTAAAGTAAATGATTTCTAAGTAAAAGTCAAAAAGACTAGTCATTGATGTTACTGCGTCATTCATGCCATAATTAGCCTGATGGTAGGGAAGGAAGAAAAAGCCGTGATTCTTCACGGTGCGTACCCATATTGAGACATTTATGACACTTAATAATTCGCGGGGAGTTATTTATTCCCTTCAAGATATCAAGGATCAAAACAGTTCTGCAAATATTACGTCTATTCTCATGGTAGTAAGGAAGATTATTACAAGGAAGACCATAAGAGCAAGCCTGAGCAACATGCGTTGAATGGCTTCAACGCGGACATACGGGTAAGTATACGAATTCTTATAGTGTTATGTCTATGTTAGATTCAGATTTATAGCAAGCAGCAAGAAGGAAGTTCTTATGAAACATCTTAGTAAATTAGTAACTAAGTATAAATATTATTTATAGTCGTTATATGCAACTTAAACAGTGAACCATAGCAACCAAGCAATCCGGCTTATTTTGTTGTTTAAATTCTTTAGATGATTAAAGGATATGAAACTAGCATAAAAGATATAAAAAAATAATTAACGGCCTTGTTAACGTGTTTGTTAAGCACATTTATCCAAAAAAAAAATAAGAAACCAGTATTCGTTTTGAAAAATCTACCTTATTAAAGTTGAACTAAAGCAAAAGATCTTAAGATATAGGGTCAAAACATATACAGTGCTGGATGATGACAAGACTCAGGCAGCAATGGAGGTAAGCGTAGATGTAGAGTCCGATGATAACACAAATTATTCCGCATAGTTGCTTATGCCATTGTATTGCGTTTGGACTGGCAAGGATAATTGTACCAAGAACAAGTAAAAAAGCTAGAATTGGTCTAAGACCAATTCTTAGGATACCCTAGATGAATGCCCGTATTAAATTTCGTATGGTCACCGATCTATTCAAGTATTGATTTTGAAGTTGTTTTTCGCATATATTTCTAGAACGGTTTGTCGCACAGACAAAATGATTATAACCAATTTTATAGGATTTCGTATTCTGCAGAAGTTTTTAGTACCATAAAAATGTCTTGGACTGATTGTTTTCAAAGTATACGTAAAAAACCGAAATTTTTATATGGCAACACCAAGAAGGAGTTGCCCGATTTAGTCCATTTTTGACATTTTATTTGCTAATGTAGTAAAAACATCATGTGCGAAATTTCAGCTCTCTACGTCGACGCGTTCTCAGGCAGTGACCAAATATATAGCGGAAAACGAAATTTTTATATGGCAACCCCACGAAGGAGTTGCCCGATTTGGCTCATTTTCGAACTTAATTTTACTTTTTTTTTTTAAAGTCTGTGTACAAAATTTCAGCTCTCTAAGTGTACGCGTTCTCAAGTTATCGTGCGCACAGACGGACGGACGGACGGACGGACGGACGGACATGCAAAAATCGAAATAACTTTTAATATTATGAATGGGTGTCCAATCCATTTTGCTCTACCATCATTATTTCGAGGTGTTACAAACGGAATGACAAACTTAGTATACCCCTATGATTTCATCTAGGGTATAAAAAGGACAGAGCGAAGTGAGGTAAATATGAGATGTCATTTACAGGAGCCTGCTCACCACTATTGACCAGGGTAAATATATCAGATAAATGGTGATTTTTATGAAAGATCTTGTAATTAGGACACAAAAGCTCGGAACTCTAGACTATGCCGAAATGTTGTATGTCAAATTAAAGGTCTCGCCGAGTACTATCTGATGTATAGATACTTTTTCAATCATATTGATTGTATTTTGTGTGGGCACTTGGTGAAACATACTACACCTGATGTAAAATAATATAAATTTTAAACATTAGAAGTCGCTTAACGCGTCGGCTTTATTTTTTGTTTTTTAATAAAATGACAAATATATTTATAAAGTGGAAAATAAATTGCCAAGATTTTTTTTTAAATTCTTAAATTTGTTTAAAATTTATATTATTTTACATCAGGTGTAGTATGTTTCACCAAGTGCCCACAGTTTCTACTTTTCGCGTATATTTCATAATGTTTTTCTTTTACAGGCATAAGTGCTCTGTTGTGAATATTTTTCCCATGAGAATTTATTTCGCCAATCCACCAATTCTTTACAATAACACAAAAAACCGTAATTTTTAACTAACAAGTAAAAAAGCTAGAATTGGTCTAAGACCAATTCTTATGATACCCTAGATGAATGCCCGTATTAAATTTCGTATGGTCACCGATCTATTCAAGTATTGATCTTGAAGTTGTTTTTCGCATATATTTCTAGAACAGTTTGTCGCACAGAAAAAATGGTAATAACCAATTTTATAGGATTTCGTATTCTGCACAAGTTCTTAGTACAATAAAAATGTCTTGGACTGATCGTTTTCAAAGTATACGTAAAAACCCGAAATTTTTATATGGCAACACCAAGAAGGAGTTGCCCGATTTAGTCCATTTTTGACATTTTATTTGCTAATGTAGTAAAAACATCATGTACGAAATTTCAGCTCTCTACGTCGATGCGTTCTCAGGCAGTGTTCAAATATATAGCGGAAAACGAAATTTTTATATGGCAACCCCACGAAGGAGTTGCCCGATTTGTCTCATTTTCGAACTTAATTTTACTTTTTTTTTTAAAGTCCGTGTACAAAATTTCAGCTCTTTAAGTATACGCGTTCTCGAGTTATCGTGCGCACAGACGGACGGACGGACGGACGGACATGCAAAAATCGAAATAACTTTTAATATTATGAATGGGTGTCCAATCCATTTTGCTCTACCATCATTATTTCGAGGTGTTACAAACGGAATGACAAACTTAGTATACCCTTTAGATTTCATCTAGGGTATAAAAAGGAACGCATTTTTATACCCTAGATGAAATCTATAGGGTATACTAAGTTTGTCATTCCGTTTGTAACAACAAAATAATGATGGCAGAGCAAAATGGATTGGACACCCACGCATAATATTAAAAGTTATTTTAATTTTTGCATGTCCGTCCGTCCGTCTGTGCGCACGATAACTCGAGAACGCGTATACTTAAAGAGCTGAAATTTTGTACACGGACTTTAAAAATAAAAAGTAAAATTAAGTTCGAAAATGAGACAAATCGGGCAACTCCTTCGTGGGGTTGCCATACAGAACTTTCGTTTTCCACTATATATTTGGACACTGCCTGAGAACACATCAATATAGAGAGCTGAAATTTGGTACATGGTGTTTTCATTGTACTAGCAAATAAAATTTAAACAAGTAAAAAAGCTAGAATTGGTCTAAGACCAATTCTTATGATACCCTAGATGAATGCCCGTATTAAATTTCGTATGGTCACCGATCTATTCAAGTATTGATTTTGAAGTTGATTTTCGCATATATTTCTAGAACAGTTTGTCGCACAGGAAAAATGGTAATAACCAATTTTATAGGATTTCGTATTCTGCAGAAGTTCTTAGTACAATAAAAATGTCTTGATCGTTTTCAAAGTATACGTAAAAAACCGAAATTTTTATATGGCAACACCAAGAAGTAGTTGCCCGATTTAGTCCATTTTTGACATTTTATTTGCTAATGTAGTAAAAACATCATGTGCGAAATTTCAGCTCTCTACGTCGACGCGTTCTCAGGCAGTGTCCAAATATATAGCGGAAAACGAAATTTTTATATGGCAACCCGATGAAGGAGTTGCCCGATTTGGCTCATTTTCGAACTTAATTTTACTTTTTTTTTTAGTCTGTGTACAAAATTTCAGCTCTCTAAGTATACGCGTTCTCGAGTTATCGTGCGCACAGACGGACGGACGGACGGACATGCAAAAATCGAAATAACTTTTAATATTATGAATGGGTGTCCAATCCATTTTGCTCTACCATCATTATTTCGAGGTGTTACAAACGGAATGACAAACTTAGTATACCCCTATGATTTCATCTAGGGTATAAAAATAGACTAAATCAGGCAACTCCTTCTTGGTGTTGCCATATAAAAAGTTAGGTTTTTTACGTATACTGTGAAAACGATCAGTGCAAGACATTTTTATTGTACTAAAAAATTCTTCAGAATACAAAATCCTATAAAATTGGTTATAATCATTTTTTCTGTCCGACAACCCGTTCTAGAAATATATGCGAAAAACAACTTCAAAAATCAAACTTGCACAGAAGGGAGACAATACGAAATTTCATACGGGCATTCATCTAGGGTATCATAAGAATTGGTCTTAGACCAATTCTAGCTTTTTTACTTGTTTCTTTTTAAATTATTTCGAAAACTTTTTATCCCGCGCAAAATCTAATTAGATATCCAATTAGCGCATAAAAGGGATGCGATTTCATACTACAAACATAAACGTTGACGTTTATATTTAAAATTTTCAAAGGATCTCTCCTGAGGGTCATATATTAATATAAAAATTAAAAAAAAAAAAAAATGTTGATGCGGGGGGCACGGATATTTATTTTATATTCTACCATCCATGTATATTATTCGTACAAAATTTCATCAAAGTCACATGATGAATTCAATTTTAAACCATTATCCATTTATACCAATAGAGAAAATTCTTCATTTCCCGATTTCGGGTGCTCTGGGGGAGGGGTAAAGGGGCTATGAAATGGAAACCTGCTGTTGTCCTTTTACCTCATGGGTAAGGAATTTTTCTGTTCGGTTAAATTCATAATCAAAGTATTGCTTTTACTCAGATCCTACCGTCACCACTTTTCCTAATTAACTTTTTTCAATTTTCTTTATGATAATTAAATACTACTTAAAATTCGTAATAAAACTTCTTTTAGCAGTAAGAGTCTATTATAAGCAAATTATCGGGGAAACAAATTATTAAAATCAATACATTGATACAGAAATATTTCTTTCAATATGAAAAGCTTTAAAACATTTGTTGTTTGAACATTGCATTTTGCGCAACTCGTTCTAAAAGTACATATGACCAAAACTAAGTTTATTCGATTCTGATCTGTAACATTTATAGTTTGTGCATTTTTTAATCGTGACTTTTCGTTTTCTTTAAAAATTGTGTGAATATAACGTGGCTGCATGGAACAAAATTTTACACTTGTATAGAATCCACACAAATGTGCGTGCTGCTTTTCGTGATACGTAAAGCTGATTTATCTTTCCAAACATTTTTTTCCTATATTTTGGATGTAAAAATAAACTTGAATTTTAAGTTTGAGAAAAGTCCGTTTTTCGGACCGTGTGTATTGTACGAAAGTGACGTCAGTATAATTACCTCCATATATAGTTCGCTTTGTATTTTCAATTAGTTTCATATACTTGTATACATTTGTGTTTTTCTCGTATTTTCTTTTGTTAACCTAGTTCAGTCAAATAAAGCAATCCAGGTGAAAAGTAAAACTTTTAATTCCTTAGGAACAATTTTGGTGCCAAAACCCGGGACAAAACTTGAACCGCGTGTCGCAATTTAAAAAAAAATGGGAACAAATTATATCATTCATTGTGGATTAATCGTACTACCGATACATCGGTTTGTGATTAACACAAAAAAAAAAAAGCTGGTAAGGAAAACCTAACAGAAGGCTATATTCAAATTGAGCTATTAAAAGAGTATTGGGAGAAACTTCGAGCTAGCCATGACAGAATGGTGGACGTAGCAACGTCTAAGGATCTTCAAGAGGATTATTTCCGTAATGGAAAATTTTGACTTGGTTGAGTTACTTTACCGTGGCAACCTTGGATTTCTGAAAGGAACCTTACGTGGCTTTCAACCTATATCTTCATATAATACGTCATCCTCAAGTTAAGCTCAAGCCACTATTCCTATTATGCGGATTTTCATGAATGGTCTCCTTTTCATGAACTCTTTAAAAGTCCAATTGATTCTCGAGGTGATCTTGCAGGGTCACAAAAACTGTACTATTTAAAGACCAGTCTTCATGATCAAGCGGAATAACTACTACACAACACAGCGATTACGGATGCAAACTATTCCTCTGCATAGAAAATCCTTTGCGATCGTTATCAAAATACGCGCATTCTTGATTCGTCGTATCTTAAAATGCTTTCGTTGTTAGCCGCCATGAAGGTAGAATCTGCAAGGGGTTAGCCACGCCCAAACCGTCTTGGACCTACATATGTGCTCAGGGAAAACCTCTCTGTTTTTTAAGACTTGCATTAAGTGGTTATAATAAGTATTTCAATTTTGAAAAAAAAAATTGTGTTTTCAAGATACTATTACTCACTTAGGCCGCGGAGATTTCCTTCCAGACGATTGTTTTTGATATTGCCTTTCCTTTAACTTAATACGTAAGCATTAATTTTTAGGTTATATTTCACACCAAAAATTTACTGCGGGCTCTTGGTCTATCAGTGGTTCAGTCAAATAAAGCAATCGTGAAAAGTAAAAGCTTTCACCTCATACAATAATTATTAGCTCACTATTAAAAGCTAGTAAAGACCATTCCAAAAGTGTTAACAGTGTTAAAAAGGAGCACATGCTATAATTGAATTTATGTTTAAATAAGACACAATTTTTAAAATTCATTCAGATACGAGGGTTGATTCATTTCGGATACACTCGCCACTCAGGTAATATAAAAGGATTCCATACCTGTTCTTATAAGATTGGCTGATAAGTAGAATTTTTTCTGAATTTACCTTAAGTGCATCTCAAGGAATCTTCATTATTCATCAAACAAGCGGTTTACTCTTATCGCTTGTCTTAATTTCGAACATTATTACAGTTTCCAACATCAGAATGGGGTATTACAAGAAAATATGCATACATACGTCCGTTCTGAATATGTATCTGCAATATTGTTCGTGAATAGCGTATACGCAATTCCACAATCAAGATTCGAGAAATATTAGTGAATATGTGTGACCCCCATAAATAAATTCTTCAAACGCATAAATACGTTCTGTACGAAAAAATTAAGGATAATGGGTTGTAGGGAAAAAATATACGCAGCAGTCTTAAAATTTTGGAGTAATTACTTAAGTATGTAAGAAATTACAGCAAAATCTGAAAAAGAAAGTCTTTCATAAATTTTTACCCACAATCGATTGTAAATAATAAACAAATTAAGCGTATGTGCTAACTTAAAATCTTTCTTTAGATATAAATTGCGTTGAATAAGAAAAATGTATATATATAAAAAGATTATCTAACCCGTCTTTATCTGAGGTAACATTTTTGAGAAAATCCTTGACATCTTTATTATCACCCAAATTACTATAATATTTCTCTAAGTCCTTAATTGTTTTGTGATGAGTTAAGACGTTTCCTTGACCGCCTACTAGGTCTTCCATGTAACTTCGTGTGCGCATAATTACCTCTGACAATTGTAACTAGAAAAAGTACCAAAAATAGAAAAAATATGATTACAACAATGATAAATTGTATAAAGTTTACATAATTTACGCATTTCACCACAGATGAGGGTCACTTACAAGCAATTGCGGACGACCAAGTGCTGTTAATTTAATGGCAGTTATACCAGTTCCAAAGGTTGCACCTGAAATTTACAGATCTTTTGAAAAACTCCTGTCGATACAAAATAGTGTTTTGATTTAAAAACTAAAAAGAACTTTCACAAGAGTAACATAAAACTTACAAATTATATACCTACTGAATCGAGGAATGAGATATGGACGCGAAATTGGCTTGCGCTTTTTATTACTTTTTATAATTTTTGTGTATGTTATTTTGTTTTAAATAGATTATAGAAAATTAGGTTTTAAATTGAAGATCAGTATGCTTTCTTTCTAAAGTTGTCAAAACAATGTAGGAACTCGAAGAATTTGCGAAAATAACCGCATAAAAGCGACTTCTTGCTTTGATATAAAAGTAGCTTCGATTTCGGTCTAACACAATAATTTCCGAAATTTTGTTCTACTACTTATTTTTTTTTTAACATCAAAGAAAACTTTTTTAGAAATTCAGTTTTCTTTAGGAAGTTTATGCTATAAGATCTTTTTAAATGAAATTGTAGTTTTCTTGTATTGCCTCGAAAAATCGAGCCAGTAGTGGGGCCATAGCTAGGGGAGGGCGTAGAGGGACAATGCCCTACCTTAAAAATTGCCAACTTATTCCGTATTCTGCGGTGCCGTCATAAAAGTCATCGCGGCAAGTCTGTATGATCGGCAACACTGACCAGTCAGCCACTACTCGGCCAGTTTGCGTTGCTTACCTCCCACCTCTTCCTGCCTTGTATGAAGGTAAGACGATTGGTCGACTACTTGAACAGCTTTCGTCAGGAAATGGAAAATTCAAAGGCGTTATTTAAACATGGAAATTCGACTGAAAAATATTATGTGTTCTGCAACCCACTGATGTGGATTTACATGCTTTACGGGTTCGAAGTACGGGATTGAATAATAATAATAAAATGTGTCCAGGAAGAAATTGAAGTCAGAAGAGATGTATGAGACAATTTTGGAAGAAGCTGAGAATACCATAATGTAGAAAAGAATCCCAAAATAGTTCCCAGAACAGACAAGTAAAAGCAAGATATCTGGAGGATTAAATGCTGTATGGTTCATCACCTACTCGTCAAAGCACTGCAGGCATAATTTGAGCTCCCCCATTTAAAGCGGAATATTATGAAACTGTAGACATAATAGCAGCTGACATGAAAAGAAAATTTAAATGAGGATCTACTAGATTCAATTTTGTGTCTTGATGAGTTGGACAAAGTTTAAGCCTATTCAACATTTAAATATGTAATTATTGTTTCTTACATTTGAGCGGAAGTGCTACGACAATTCCACAATATGGTAAATCGAAGACTGCAACTATATTGAATATTTTTATCATGTTATGTTTCTTGGTTGGTCCATTTATTTCTTTTTATTGTAGATACCTGTTTTAGTTCACGTATAAAAAAATGTAATAAAATGAGGGGTCTAGAAGCTTACTTTTTCAAAAAGATGTCCCTTTACCTGAACAGATGTATGCCAAAAACACCGAAAATATGTGCCCTACTTCAAATTTCTGATGCCCCACCTTTAATTTGGTTCTAGCTACTGGCCTGAGTGTACATATGTACGTATGCATTAGTATTAAGACCCTGTACCATAGAGCTTGATAGGTTCGACACGTGACAAGCCGACAAGTCGGACATTTCACAAATTTCTGTTTTATAAAAATCTCACGGAAGATCGACAACTGGCGAAGATTTTGTATAAATTTACAAAATTATAACGTCCACTATTTTCTATTATTATTGTTGTCCATCTTTCTGATAGCTTATTTATTTCCATGTGGTACAACATTTTCTAAGGAAGAGATAGGAAAAGTGATGGCATACATGGGAAAGTGGACTATCTAATAGGGAAATCGCAGGCGAAGAAACTGATCGGAAATCGGGGTAGTAAATGTGGTAAAATCAGGACCTCTGTATGCAACAACAAAACGTTCGGGACGACCTTCAGTTATATCCTCACGCCAAAAACGGGAAATCATCTGAGCTGCAAGCTCGAAGAACATTAGTTCTTCGGATACTCGACGTGAGTTAGATTTATCTGTTTCTACAAGACGTATTTGCAAACATTTTACATGATTCCGGTACCGTTACTTGGATTAAAAATAAAGGTAAACCTGAATTGTAACAACGTCATAAAAAGGCACGACTTCACTTTGCGACATCATATTTGTCGTGGAGCGATCAGTGGAAACAAGTAATTTTCTGTGATGAAAAAAAGATCACTCTTTATGGTCATGACGGTTATCAACAATATTGGCACGACAATCGCAAAAAAAAAAGAAGTTAGCTTGCACAGAAACTTTCGAGGAGGCAATATTATGGTATGGGCAAATTTTTGCCATACATGAAGAACTTCTATATGCTTCATTAGTAATAAAATGGATTCTTCTGCATACATCAATATCTTAGATGAAGTGATTATAAATTTTTTGGATTATTTGTTTGATCCACCTATACTTTTCCAACAAGATAATGCACCAATTCATCGAGCACGCGTTGTACACGAATGGTTTCGGCAGAAAAATATTGAAACTATGGACTGGCCATATGGGGAATAATGTCCAATCTGATTTATGCCAATGGAAGATCAGACCATAACCTGAGAGAGCTTCGATCGGAAATAACAAAAATATGGAATGAAATACCCATTTCTGAACTTAGAAATCTTATTAGTTCAATGCCTCAACACATGGAAGAAGTTATTCAAGCCTCAGCCCACTACTAAAGTCGTACCGACGTACATATTTCTTATTTACAAGAGTAGTTTGTTCACTTTAAATAAATTTTGTAAAGTGCAAGTATAATTATTTCCTATGAACATGCCAAGTGCAAGTATAATTATTTCCTATGAACATTTATTAAAATTATTTTTTTGTGGATTAAAATTTAATTAATTTCTTTGTTTATTCTCTTAATCTTTTACATATAAATAATGTCTTAAGAAAAAAAAAAATAAATTCAAAAAATATACATAACATTGAAATATACAGACTTTTGTTGTTGCAAGTATATTTATTTCTATTGGTGTATATGAAAGTTAAATCATTAAAGTGGTTTTTCTCATTTCTTTCTAGAAAGGTTCGTCGACAGTAAAAATGGTTTGACCAATAGTTTTTCACATTCCCAAGAACTCTTCCATTACATTAAAAACGTCTGGGACTGATCGTTTTAACAGTATTAGTAAAAAATCAGAATTCGTGTATGGCATAAGGGGTTTGTCCTTCTCATCGGGCGGATGGGCATATAAAATTATCGAATTGTTCATGATTCTATGTTAGTGCATTTCATTCAGGTTTTTATACATAATCGATAAGTTTTTTCTAGGGTATTGTAAAAATATTTAAGTGAATAAATTTAAAGTATTGCATGTACTATTAAAGCACTTTACTGATTACTCGTCTACTCTGAACAGGAAACTGTCAATATACCCCAGATCTCGTGCAATTTACCCCAGCCACGCACGCGCACCATAATCGCGAGTAAAGGGGGAAACACAGTATGGCACCGCTGCTATCATAATTTAAATGCACGAATTTGTATGGTACCGCCACCATAATGGAGGCGGTTGTTGCTGATGTAGTAGCACACTTTTAACAACTTTAAACTTTTGGTGTGACTGTTGTTTTATGAGGCGTGTAAAGTATAGGAAAAACAAATGTATGGTCGCCCCCGATTTTGCTAAATTCTTCTCCTTCTGGATATTTATTCCTCTGACCACCAATATTTATTTATTTTGCGGTGGTATACCAAAATACTTATGTAGCTTCATAATACCATGCCGCTAGTTGAATATTTCCATTGGGGAATAAGAGTGAATGCAGCGTACGCATTATGTACCCCGTTTCCATGAAAACGAAACAAGAGCTGCATATCTCTCTGCTACCTCTGTAATTTCATTTATATATTATCCTTAAACTTCTTCTGAAAAAAGCAGATGGTTGAAAGGTTAAATAGAGGACAACCAACATCTGAGCGGTCTCCAACATTACAGCATGGTCTTTTTGTAAGTACACTGTCCTTTCGACAATTTAATATGTTGTGCTTGAGAAGCGAGTTATTATAAATGTTTTTATAAGAAATAAGTTTGTTATTTTTTTTTTCACTTTTCTAAAAATTCATATTATATTATTTTGACACAAAATTTTGCGCAAGCCATTTCGAAAAATCCCAAGTGAATTTTAGAATATGATTTACATACACGTAATGGTTAATTTTGTTAGGAAGCATATTACATTCATATATTTGTTAAAAATAAAGAATAAGAATAAAGTAAGTGCAATAAAGAAATTAAAGGATAATAACAAATAATAAATAAATAAAATCTAGCTTACCCTCAGACTTAGACTGGGTTAGTGCATCATAGGCTTTTGCCAAATATTAATGTTTTCACAAACACACACATACATGCCAATTAGTGAGACAATATTTTTTGATTTATTTATTATGACGACATCCCAAAATTAATATTTTTATGAGTGGTTACGAGTATGTATATGGCCAGCAGCGCAGAGAAAGAAAATTTTATTGTACGATAGAGATGTCACAATTTTTGATGCGATTAGATTTCATGCGTTGTTGATGAATAAAATAAAAAGTAAATAATAGAAAGAAATCAAATAAAATAGCATATTATGAAATTAGTTCTTTTTTTTTTATTATAAAATCATAAGAAATAAACACCAGGATTAAAACAATCAAATCCGTCTGTCACATATGCGAACAAACAAAGTATATGAAAATTCTACAAAATTTCTTGAAAACATAATTTTTTAAATCCTATAGTTAGTTCTATTACAGATATTAGTCATTTGAAAATCACTTAATGCGTACAAAGTTAGATAAGTAAATATGTTGCCGTGATTTTTAAAATAAAGCAACAAGGCAGATGTTTTTTGTCGCAGAGTTGAGTGAATCGTGGGATGGATGCCAGAAAATGCGAAATAAAAATAAGTACATAGTTAGTCAGGAGATATTAATTGCTTGCTGCAGTATGATCATCGTATGCCTATCATTACAACTGACACGTGCAGATTGTTCGATTTAAATAAATCAGGTGAAAGTGTTGTCAATATGATAAATTTATTGAAAAATTTGAAACATCGCCAGAAGAATACGCATTACGTAACTTCGTTGTAATTTCACAATTTATGTAAAATTTGACAACGCGTTAATTCAGAAATAAGATTATTAATAAATATATACTAATATTATAAAATAGGACTGTATAGTTAACTAATTTCGTTAACATCGCCAAAAACTGAAAATACTTTGACAGAATAACGATTTTTGCATAAAGATCTTCAGTAAATAGCAAATAGCTTCATCTGTGTCATGTCTGTAATGCAGGCGGAAATAATTTTGAATAGTTGTTATAATATTAAAATAGTGATCATGAAAAATAAAATGTGTACTTAACTAGCAAATAGCACATATAGTAAATACATTGCAATGGGATTTTCTATTTTTAACGATCTATTATTTTATAATTTAGGGTATAAAAATCAGCTCATTGCCTTTCACAGAACTTGTTAAACAAGATTGTCATAGCTGACACATCATTCTGATGCTTTTGCTAGGATTCTGACGAAACATCAAAGCACCAGTTCAGTGATTGCGGTGCAACGGCGAGACGTCAAATACTCTGTATCTCGAATCTTCCAGGCCACAGCAATGCGAGGTTAATGACTAAACACCTCTTCATATACCAATCCAATCTCTACAGTTTCTACTTTATGTCTCGCAAGGGAATTGGTGTACCAATAAGTAATCATTTATTTGGATAATTTTTTTTGTTTTAGTTCTGTACCGACAAATTTTTCTTTAAAGCGGTGTACTAACACATTAAAAAAAGTATAATTCTTTTACAGCTTTGTAACATATCCCCCGAGGATCAGATTCGTTATTGCATACTTTTCCATTTTCACGCGTGAATTAATGCAACGGTAATAACAAAGAAAATTTGCGATATTTATTTAGATGTATTGAAGGTCAACAAGTGTCAAGGTTGGTTCAGGAGGCTTGCTACTGGTGATTATGACCTCTCTGACGGGCTTCGAAGTAGATAATCAGTTGAATTTGAAAATGGCACCTTAAAATCTCTAGTGGAATTTGATCCGAGATTATGTATATAAGAATTATCGTGAAACCTGGGGTGCACATGGTCAACTATACACACTTACTTTTCAGCGAAATAGTATGGAATTCCGAAATTTGCGATTACTCCGAGATTTCTTCGTTTAGCGATGTGTTGATTAAAACTTAGTGAAATATTTTAAATCTCTTACAAATGCATACGTCAAGTTTATTTTGAGACGAAGAATCAGTCCCGAAGTATTATTACTTATTGGTACCGAATCGATGTTACGAATCGTTACCGTATTTCTCAATCCCCTTCACGATGCGATTTCTCAATCCGCCGGCGGAACTGCCACATTCAAGTATCAGGATTCGATTCACTTGGTTTCATTAATCAAGGGTCACTTGGTTTCATTAATCAAGGGGAGCTCGATTTTTTGACTTCGAACGTTTTCAATAATCACAAACTTGCAAATTCGCAAACTCAGCTCTCCCGGCGGATTCAGCAGTAGGGGCCACAATGTTTCCTTTAGTCGTGGCCGAATCGAAATCGAGTCGAGAACAACATCTAGATCGAAGTCAAATTCCGCTAAAACGATTCGCTCTCATTTCGATCTCCAATCGCGCAATATTTGCTGGGTTAAAAGAAACATAGGCAAGAAATATGGGTAATGAATCAATTATATGAAGTAACAATACCCCCTACCAACCCCTAAACAAGCCTTTTACTGAGAAAGGTATCACTGTGTATTTGGTGAGAGTGTATAGTGGCATAATTCACTTCGAGTTGTTGAAACCTGGAAAAGAGTTACTGCTGCGTTGTATTGTCAACAATTACAATGGATGTATTCAGAACTGTTGAAAAAGAGGGCATCTTTAGTCCGCAAAAAAGGTGTAATAATGCCGGGCTCCCTACAGCGAAACTCACTCCGGAAAATATCAAGGATTAATATGGGAAGTTTTACCGCACCCTCCCTCTCCAGATGTTGCTCCATCTGACAATAAAACATTCATTTCTTTAAAAGATGTATGAAGGTAACTTGAGTCACATTTTGTTTCACGGACGCTGGATTTCTATAAGGGGACTCAAAATTTTTAGGCAAGTTGGAAAACTCTACTTGATAATGATGGAGATTGATTAAGAAATAAAAACTTAATTTTACTACAAAGTTTGTTTTATACTTCAAAATAATTGATATTGGTACTACCCCTATTAAATTGAAGGCTTTATATGAAATTTTATTATCTAATTTAACTTCGTTTGATTCATAATTATTTTAGTATTAACAGACACCCACCAACCATTTTTTAAAGTTTCCTTTTCGTTTTTCTCTGAGGCGAGTCGAATATTACTGGTCTGTGGTAGTACCTGTTTGGCTCTAGTTTTATACATAGGTCTGTTCGCGTACTCATTTTCGGGATAATGCATTATAATGCATTTGCATGAAGTTACACATTTTTCGTGCAAAAAAAAATACACGAGTTTTGCATACGTCTCAACTTCTCCTCTTACATGAATTTACTCAAAGTTTTTGGTTACTGCACCATTTTTGCAAGGAAAATTGACAGCGGTCATAAGAAAATTTTAATCATATGATTTTTATTTTTGTTTTTAAAACGCAATCAAAATGTCGAATGAAGATTGACTATTGAATGCGCTCTTAGGCCCACAAAACAGAGTTTCTTTTATGCAAGTTCTTATTTACTGTTTAGATCATGATTTTTCTGCTTATTTTCAAGTTGCAGGAAAAGCGTTCACGTACTTCCCCCACCAAACAAGTTTTTACCCAGCATGTTTTTGCACAAAAAATGCCCGAAGAGACCTAATGTTTGTAAAACATTTATTTCATTTCATTCTGCAATAAGAGGCAATCAAGTCCAAGTGCACAGCCGAAGAGTCAAAATTAGGAATTGTGAATCTTTAAAAGCTCATAAACAGACCATAATGGGACGGTTGAATGCATTATTTGGTATTTAAATATCTTAAAGACAATAAAATAAAAGCCATCGTCTCTAATATTTGTATAAACAAGCAAATTTTACTTGAATGTTCGTGTGTTATATTACTTTTGATGATCAGTAAAATTCGCTTGTAAAAATTTAAATTATAAATGCGAAAGAATTATGCGTTTTTTACTCTCTCTGACGTTCCTCATTTAAACACGTGATAACCAGTATAAGCTAGAATATTCGCCAAGAAATCGCAAAAATATTTCAACCTCACGAGCGATTTTCTTCAAGAAACTTTAGACTCAACTTTACTCATCAAGTAAACTAAATTATTTTTAGAATTTTTAAAATTAAATTTTTCACAATATGTACTGTGTTGGTATTACCTCTGGCATTTAATAAAATATCGTGTTGAAATCACGGTTTACAGCCAGAAATTTGTTTCGAACTAAAAATAACTCGAATGATTTCTGCACGTGATTAATAACTGATAACGTGCCGTCTATTTGCCATGAAAAATCACATGCACAGAAAAATGGGTAGTTTCGCGTAAGATTTAATGAAACAAAATATTTTTTGTACTTTATTTAAAAACAAAATTAGATTTAATAGCCTTTGATTGCGATATTCGCGCTGCTTTTGGTTTTGTTGATTCATAAGGCAATAATATACATTACAAATTACCCTGTTGAATTATCTATAATAAGCCAAGTTTGTAAGGACAAAGTGATGTAATAACGCAATATCCTATTTAAAATACACATAACTAGCTACAGTCATGATAAACATTGTAAAATTGTGTTCACCTCTTGAAAAGGACAGGCACTGATGGGCGGTCAAATATTTTTTAAATAGAAAAACAGCAGCAGTATATGAAATATACACATTGTATCATATGTATCAATTAAGACTAAGTATATGTATATTTATGATCATTGCGTGTACATACAGCATATAATAATTTTCTTGGCAACAAGACAGAAATAATTACGACGTGAAAAAAGAAGATGACATTTTGACAATATTGGACTTCTGTGTTGCTTTATTTTAAAAAATTTAATCAATTTTTCACATAACAAACAGGCGGATCGGATTGTCTTAATGTTTTGAAATTTATGGTTATATTCATGCTTTTCGGAAAACAAAACAAGAGACAATTTGAATATTGAAAAATATCTTACCAGAAATAGCTTCTAGACACTCAATAAAAGTTTCCATATTTCGTTCACAAGTTGCTTCGTTCAAGTAGAAGTAGGTTCGTGCGCTACTGACCTTGTATCGACGATCAGCAAATATTTTGGCAACCTGAAATTGTGGCATTGTACCGCTATCTTCTTTACCAGTATTATCACCTAAACTAGATACAGACGATCTAAAATATAAGAAATATTTATGAATACCATGATTATGTTTAAAATAACAAAAAAAAAAAAAAAAAAATAAGCAAGAAAACACAAATCTTACTCGACTTCACGCTTTTCTGCTTCTTCCTGCGATATATCTTCTTCGACTGAATAATCCAGAATGGGTTTTACACCAAATGATCGAAGTCTGTAACGGAGTTGCATTATCACAAAATCCGATTAAAGCAAGAAAGTAGGATGCAAAAATGATTAAAATCAAACATTTATTAGAATTATGATGAAAAAAAAAAAATCACATCACCAATGCTACACAAAAATGTGGTGAATCTTTAGTTTATGATATATGTATGAAAAAATAAATTAATAAAAAAAGCCAAGCTATATATCCTGGTGGGCCTTGTGATCGTGTCATGTTATTCGATTTTAACGATTGACAAACACCCATGTCAAATAACACAGGGTGTGTGATCTTCTAATTCATATATGGATCAAATGTTCTTCATAATACTTAATTATATTATACCAATGATATTACACACCTTCATCTTCTTCTTTTAAATCCAAAAATATCATCGAATTGGTTTTTCTCCATTTTTCATTGGTGGAAAAAAGGTCGCTAAAACTTTGTATTATTATTTGTTATAACAAAATTTGAGTGAACACTTAGTCCATGTTATTATATGTAGTATGTCAGAGGCTTCTATCAAATTTTTATTCAACATGTAAATCGTACTTTACTGTAAATATTACGTCTCATTGGGTTAAATGGAGATAATAGATATGCATGTACATATGTATGTCTTATGACAAAAAGTAATTTAAGTAAATCTACAACATAAAATGAGTTTCCAAATACCGAATGCAATATTAAGAACTTTCATAATAAGGCATACCAATTATCAATTGCTTTTCAATGTTAATTACTTGCTAACACAAGGCGCCATAGAATTGGTGGACACTGGGCATAGAACCCAAACTGATAGAAATATTAATCAGTGATATTATAGATCTTAAAGAAAGCCAACGGCCAAACAAACGCAAAATAGCTGATTATAGTGTCGTATTAATTCAGATACCTACTTAACAAGAAATTTTTCCTTCACTTAACTTTTAAATCACTTGTATCCTAAGAAAGACTATGGCCGGCGAGCGTATACTAATAGAGCAATCACTTGAACAGCTGTTCCATACACCCTTATTCGCCAGTGTGTAAAAAACAACAGTGAATCACTACACCCTTATCCACCAGTGTGTAATAAACAGCGTGCTTGGTTATTGAAAAATGTAAACATTTCTCCCAGAATAAAACAAGTATATTTTTCTTTGTCACACACATGCTCAATTTCGTTAAATGCTACATTCAATTCTTTCTCTCAAAGTTTGAATTAATTTTTTTTTTCATTTTTTCAAATGACGCCTACTTTGATGGGTAATCTCTTTCTATTGAACAGCTGTTCAAGTTAGTTCTCTATATATACTTTCTCTATGCTATGGCCATTGAACGAGTCACTGACATCGAGAACTGCATCGATTATTTGAAATTTCATCGAGTTCAAGCAAATTCAAACAGTTTTAAATGAATTCTGTTGTATGATCAATTAATGTCGTTTGTAGTGTGTATAGAAACTAAATTCACATGCTCCCAGCAAACATTTTCACGAGTTTTCGCATTTACGAGAAGTACTCGAAGAGCAACAATACGAGAATTTTTCGTCGATTTTACTATTTTTTATCGACATATGGCCTTCAGGTTCACAGAACTTGCAGTATAATCCGAGAATGTTATGTTACGAAGTGTGTCAAAAGAATTATCGATACATGATTTTTTCAGAATATCAATGACATAGCAAGCGTTCCAGTGGCAGCGGTAAAAAAGCTATATATAGCGAAGTGATCCTGAGAAAATATTGATAATAATTGGATATCGAGTAGTTTTCATAAAGCGTAGTTTACTCGTTAATTTAATTCCAAATACAGTTTCTTTTACGAAGAAATCTCGACCATAATACGAAAAGTCTTCGAAAAAGTCCCGAGAAGACGAATGGATATCATTCAAGCTGATATTAAGGTTCTTAGAAAGTAGGGAGGTAGCTCTTGGATTCGCCCATAGCGATTTCTGATCAGCGATTAATACCCTAGACACACGGAACATATCAATGATCATTGGTTCAATTAAGTAATTGGATCAATGATCATTCCTGTTTTGGGGTGGCACACGGCAATGACAGCCTTCACGTAATTAGATTTGACATACTAGATTTGACCCATTAAATGCGTCACTAATGCATACTGGCGATTACTCCCATATCATTAAATTTCACAGGCATATCCGCGTATATGTGGCTATTTTTTCGTGCCTTTCTCAGAACTTTTATAACTTATAATTTTCAGCAGTTTTTCACAATCTTGCGTTTTTCTTCGTCTCTTTTTCATTCGTCTCTTTTTCCATTTATAATGTATGAAATTTTTCTAAAGAATTCGATAATTTGGGAAACATGCTAAATTTACCTTGAAAAATGTTTCAGTCAATATCACAAATGACATCTGACAGTGATGGCTGGAAAATCAGCTGATTTTTCCAATAATGTGCAGTTCCTCACCGCTGAAAGCGCGCTTATCGCTAAAAGAAATGACAAGCAATGCATAATTGCAAACGAATGAGCTTGTGGGGGCGTCATTGGTGCAATGACGAAACGAATGACCATTGCGCCAATGATGCAGTGACACACGAGCTACGCAATGATCATTGCTCCGTCAATGACCATTGATATGTCCCGTGTGTCTAGGGTATAAGTCAGTCTTTCAAATTTATGTAGTAATTCCCAAAGTAGCTCCAAAGTACTTGACGATTAATTTTAATTACTTTGAATAATTTAAGGGAACTATTTTATTGGGTGGCTATGATCAATTCTCTTTGATAATTGTTGAAGTAATTATATGCATTTTTCCAAAATATTGTAGTTATAATTAGAGCACTAAAAATTATTAATTCCTATGAAATCGTAAGTCAAACTAAAAGTCCACGAGAAAACTTTTCGTCAGCGGCTGACAGATGATTTCGAGATTTCCATCCATTACGATATTTATGAATCTCATAACGATAATACGTTACGAGATTCATAAATATCTTAATGGATTTTCAAAATTGATTTTCAAGTCAGTAATTAATTATAGTTGAGAATAACAAAGAAACTAATGAGTAATATTGTTTTTAGAGAGTTACTTTTTTTTACTTAGGTATTCAATACTCCAACAAAAAGTATAATACATAAGGTATTTTGACAAATCCCGAGGAAGATATGGTGTTTATTGCCTTTGTGCATAAAATAGAGAAACCACCAGATTTATACCCACGACAGACTGGTTACATAATACACCATCTGTAAGTTTAAATTGTACAGCTATTTTGCACAAGTAAAAAACATATAAAATGGAAAAATACATTAGAAAACGTTTTATTGAACATTGAAAAGCAAATTGGGGAAGCTTGTTTAAAAAAATCAAGTTGAACTTCTCGACACAGCGATCAAAAATCTTAGTGCGGCTATTTTCAAGCAATGTGTATGCATGCATATTTCAATGCCTATATTTACTAGATTTTAATTCAATGACAATTAAAAACATGTCAAGGTCTTCCAGAATTGCAAAAAGGAAGAAGGAAAAAGGATTAACTGCTGGCTTTGTAATGGGATAATTTTCATTAGAAAAATTTACGAAACGTCTTATCAAAGAACATCTAACAGAAAGAATACGCATCTCATATATTGAAAAGTTTTGTATGGCGGGTCGTTCCATTACGACCCGCTCTCACAAATTGTATGAAAAATCTCTGCTTCTTAACGATCCGCCACTCATCGGTGGTGATAATACGACCCGCTTTCACAAATTTTATGCGAATTCTACTTTGAATGACGGCCTGCCGTCAGTCACCAGTGGTGAGTGGCGGCTGGCGGATCATCATTGTCAAAGCACCAGCACAGCACCAGAGGCAGTACCTGTGCTCCGCATCATCCTCATGCATTGCATTGCGTATGCCATGCCAGCCAGCCATAATATTTTATTTTGTTTGAAAGTATTTTCATTTACATTGCATTGAAGTAGAACAGAGGGAGAATAGTAAAATGAGCGGATAGGATAACAATTGGTGGGCGACAAACTGTCTAGTCACAGTCAGTTGCATTGATTGTGTGACTGGGCAAAAATGTTTATAAATGTAGGTAGCCATTCATTTTTTTTCGGGTTTTTCGATATAGATAATTTGTTGGCGAGATTATTGGACGATAATGATTAAGAACAAGTAAAAATAATTTCTGCGATAATTGTCTCTCGTATTTCAATCCTTTACTCTTCTGAAAAGCCTTTCACTGTTGCAATAAAGCTCGTTGGATCGCACACAAAATGTCCAAAGTTCTATATTTTTCTTAAAAACAAGAATTTTCTCTGACCAATAAATACATTTACTTGTTTATTCCAAAGGGTTAAATTAAGGTCATTGATCTTTTAAAGTATCCTCGGCCACAAAAATCTGTGAAAAAGTTCATATGAAAATTTTTCGAGTACATAAATTAATAGAAAAACCGGTTCGCCACTTCAACTAGGCAGCGGCATTATAGTGAAACAAAACTGTGCATGGCTGCTGGCGTCGGCGTGTGTACAGGTACAGCTGTGGGGTGGCGGGGAACAGAGAACAGAAATATTCTCTCAGTCTCAAATCTTTGCTTCTTCCCGTCTATTACCTCCCGACCGCATCACCAAATAACCATACAACTTGTGAATTTTTAAAGGTCAGATGAAGCTTCTTGTTAAGTTATATGTTCTTTGGTCTTATTACAAACATCTGCCTTCGAAGGCCAAAGTTCCAGTGATAATTCTGGTATGAGCTATACGTGTAATGTTTGTACACAAAGCGAAATTTAAGTAAAATGTTCTACTGTTCCATTAAAAGCCTATGCGCTCTGGTATGTAATTCATTATTATTATTTCTCCACATCCATCAACAAATAGGCTAACCAACCTGCTTGAGAAATTCTTTATTGTAGCAACTAAAATAAATGTGTAAATGAAGTTTTTGATATGGAAAAATTCTGAAATTCTTTTCGAAACAGTTTAAAAAAGAGAGCGTTGCTATCTTGCTTCGTTTGGGGTCGGCGAGCTCGTGATATAGGTACATTCCATCGATGTAAACTGGTTGATAAGGTGTTGGTTTATGTTTGCAAGGTATTACGACAGTTTTGACTGCTATGCATTAAAAAACATTAGAATCGGTCGGATCCATGCGTGTATTGTTCTAAGGGAACGGTTTAGTGAACTAAACATATAACGGGGATACTTCTGGTAGTGGTCCACTTTTCTGGTAGTGAAACAAACATATTTCGACCCTCCAAACATTTTAGCGAAGAGCTCGTTTTCTCGTAGTAATCTCGAATTTGAGCAAGAAATGAGAATTCCGATCTCCTCCCGAGATTCCTTCGTTTCTCTGATTCTGTTACGAATCAGAGAAAAATAGAGAGCTCAGCATGACAGTTCCGCCCGAGATTTCTCCATTTCTCTGATTTCAGAATTACAATGAAATGAGACTACGTGCGTCTATGCTTCGAATTTACTGCGAGATTCCTTCGTTTCTCTGAGTAAAATCCAAATGACTCATCACTTACTGATAATGTTCAAAGCAAAAATAATTTATCTGTTTATTGGTATGTGCTAAAATGTCTAGTGTTTATCTGATAGTGATATAATTAAAGGTTCGATGAAGTGACCAAGACAATAATGTTCACGGACCTTATTTTCTACTTAAAATGAATAAATGTCCATTTTCATGCTCTAATTAAATGTCCATAGAAACTCGCTCTGCGCGAATCGCTTACGACACGAGAATAGCTCGCTTCTCTTAACATATAAGAAATATATGTATAACACCACTAACACAAACACATTGTGCGCATAACTTCGTTTTAACATCAATTTTGGTTCGTCTTAGGATTTAAAACAATTCGCTATCGAATCATGATGTTTGCAGGGCATATTCATATTCTTTGTATTTGTGTACGCACGTATTATATACACGGAACTGTCAAACAGCTTTCTTTATTGTTATATAGAAATAAATTCTTTCTAAAGTTTTGTAAAAATAACCTAATAAAATTTTTTAATTCATTTAAGTCGAAAATTTCACAAATAATCGTGACAGTGCACTTTGACAGAGCAGATGTAGCACCGAGAAAAAATCCAGTTCAAAGTAGGGGAAGTTCAGTGCAAATCTATAGGTAGTGTTGCACTTTTGCTATGAAAGTGGTTCCATCGAACATTTTTAGTGCTGCTCTGCTAGAAAAGTGCAACACTGAGGTTGCACTGAAGTCCCATCGAAATCGACATAAAGAAATGGCGCTGTCGTCTGCCATACTATTCCTGGCGCAGCATTTATAGGAAGAAGAACTAGAACATCACGAGAAAAGAACAATAACCAAGGATCAAAGAGAAGAAAAGAGAAGACATCGAATCGAACTAAGGACGAAAGATAAGCCCCAACGCCTTAAATAAGATAATCCGTAAGATGTGAAAAATTATCAATTAAATCCAAACAAGGAAGAAAACGAAGAATTTGAAGGGCGCAAACGCACTTGACTTAACTTAACTGCAGTACTAGGTCAGTTCGCATATTTAGGGCTGTATTCATCAAGCCATTAATTGAAATTTAGTTTAATTTGTGTTTTAGTACCCACGTTAAAGAGGGTTCGGGCCCACTTGAATTAAAATTAAAGTTATATATGCATTATTATAAGATAAAATAACACAAATTAAATTTTACTAAAACAGAAATTAAATTAAATTTCAATTAAATAGCTTGGTGAATACCGCCATTATTTTTGGGACACATTTTCCTCGACTATCTATCTCGGGTAAACAAATTACATTAATGTTACAGCAGTCGTAATTTTTTCATGCTCTGCTCACTGCAACTGTCAACCTTATTACAGAAGAGCTGAGCTGTTTCTCTTTGGATGAAAATATTTTTAATTTTTATGAAATCTGAAATTTTATTTAAAATGTTGGATGACGCCCTGACATTGTTCTTATGTGACTTTTGTATTTATGGCTGCGTAACAGGCTACTAAGCCAACCACTGTTGTTAGTTTTAATTCCATTATAGATTATGCAGGATGAAATTGCGCATCCCCATCCATAAGATGTTAATAATGAAATGAGAGCACTACTCAACGTTGACCGTGGAAAAACAGTTATTATTCCCATTGAATTAATTAATGAAAGAGGCTTGATTCTCTGGAGTTAACGAGCTGATACTACATACCCGTATGAAATGACCAAAGAATACCATATGACTAAATAGAGTCTGCTGTAATTCCAATCAGTATATGGATGCATGCAGCAATAACGATGAATTCTATGCTGAATGCTGTATACAAAGACCTATTTTATATCATCTATTTTATAACATCACCCGTAAGTTTTGAGACGGGGTACGAAAGCACGAACAGGCTTTCATTGTACCATTCAGTCAGCATTGTGGAATCCAAGGTAATAGTTTACTTATAAGGGAACACTAGATGTCTTCTTATACAAAGGTTCCACGTGAAAATCCACATAGCAAATAATCTTCGGATGCTGTGGATTACTTGAGACATTATATTGATGGATGAGTGATTTGTTTGGGAAGACGGGTATAGGATCACTTAGTTATAAAAGTTTTTAAGGAACTTGTCACTAATTTTTTTTTTTCAAATTCATGCCACAATGTGAATACGTACATCCATATATATTATACCTATGATCGCATTGTATGTGCACTCATGCCAAAAATCCTAACGAAAAATTAAAATTGCAATGAACTCACTTCAAACAGAATATTATGCACAATTCAAACAAAATTTATAAAAATAAAACCTTTCTAAAGTTGGGACTATCTTATAACGATCTTCTCCAGCTACAAAATGCCCGTAAAAGGTGTGCTTCATAGATAATTCAAAGAGTTTTTCGCCCAATATAGCCTTGCTAAATTTCATTATCTAATTAGATGTTAAAATGCATTATGTTTTTTTTTAGTTGATACATTCACGCGAATTTTTAAAATTTATCGTGTGTAAGTAGTTTTATAAAAATCAAAAAAGCAAAAATTAAAATTAAATACAGTGAAAAATTGTTAAAATTATAAGTTGCGAGTAAATATTATATTTTGTTACGAAATTAGACGAGAAGTAAAGTGTGTTAGTACCCGCAATAACACAAATAAGAAGACAAAAGGCAAATTAATAAGAAGTGAAAATCACCACATAAAAATGGTTAACGGAAATGTACAGGTCGATATATCCATACACATACATTGAAAATAAGTGGAAAAAATAGAAGGTATACAAACAATAAAAGGGACAAAACCCAGTATCATCCGGTAACAGAAACCACAACACCCGTTACAGCAAGCGTATAAGGTACAGCCCACGGAAGTATTTCATATGAAATAAAAGAAAAAAAGAAAAATATATTAGTTTTGTTGTATTTTTAAAATGAAAATTACCTTTCTAAAGTTGGTATAATTTTAATTTGATCTTCGCCGGCGACAAAATGCCCATAAAATGTTGCTTTCATAAGTAATTTGAATATTCGTAGTCCCAGACATTTTTGAATCAATTTCATTAGCTGCAAGTTTTATGTCAAACAAAATTTCAATATAAGAATTTTCTTCCAACAATTATTTGAACAAATTTATTTTTATCGGAAAAGAAATTACAACTTATTAGATATGTACTTATAACAATTTTTGCTTTGCTTTTTATTCCTGTTTTTGTGTGTTTTGTTCTTTTTTGCTCGAGAAAGACACGTAATTTCACCCTTTGAGTGCTAACAAAAAATTCTTTATAAAAAATATATGATAGATGCTATTGGTTTATTCAAAACTACATACACAGTAACAAAACTATGTACATTTCCTTACATTTAACGTGTTTCCGTAAAATACGTCCAATTACCCTAGATTAAATCTATAGGATATACGAAGTTTGTCATTCAGTTTGTAACGCAGAGAAATACTGATGCTAGAGCAAAATGGATTGGACACCCACGCATAATATTAAAAGTTATTTTGATTTTTGCATGTCCGTCTGTCCGTCCGTGCGTGCGCACGATAACTCGAGAACGCATGTACTTATGGAGCTGAAAATTCGTACGCGGACTAAAAAAAGTAAAATTAAGTTCGAAAATGAGATAAATCGGACAACTCCTTTGTGGGGTTGCCATACGAAAATTTCGTTGTTCACTATATACCTATTTAGACACTTCCTGAGAACGCGTTGACATAGAGAGCTGAAATTTGGTATATGGTATTTTCGAACTAATATTAAATAAATGTTCAAATTGGACTAAATCGGGCAGCCGCTTCTTAGTGTTGCCATATAAAAATGTAGATTTTTTACGGATACTGTGAAAACGATCAGTCCTAGACATTTTTATTGTACTAAAAACTTCTTTAGAATATGAAATCCTATACGAAATTACATACGCGCATTCATCTAGGGTATTATGAGAATTGATCTGAGACGAATTCTAGCTGTTTTACTTGTCTATCTACATAAAGTGAAAATTAAGTGAATCTGCCTAAATATGTACATGTAAATTTCAAGTTTTATTCAAAAATACCTACACAGAGAGTGTGTATATGTATGTATATACCTGTGGAAGAGTGTTGCTCTCTACGTCGACGCGCTCTTAGGCAGTGCCCAAATATAAGAAAAAAACGAAGTTTTTGTATGGAAACCCTACGAAGGAGTTGTCCGATTGGTCCCGATTGGATCCATTTTCGAACTCTGTGTGCAATTTTGAGCAAAACGCCGTGTACAAAATATGATTTCGGTTGGTAACATTTTCGTACTGTATTGGCAATTTTTATGAAAACGCCGTGTACAAAATATGAGCTCTCCACCTACCTCAACGCCTTCTCAGGAAGCAACCAAGCATATAAAACAAAAGAAAGAAGGGGTAACCCGATTTAGTCCATTTTTGAAATTTTATTTACCATAACATTGCTATGGAAACACCATGCACCAAATATTTTGTATGGCAACCCTACGAAGGGGTTGCCCGATTGGTCTCATTTTCGAACTTAAATTACATTTTTTTAAAAAAGGTCCATGTACAAAATTTCAGCTCACTAAGTCGACGCTTGAGACAGTGCCCAAATATATAGTGAAAAACTAAAGTTTTGTATGGTAGCACCAAAAATGGGTCGCCCAATTTTGTCGATTTTGGACTTGTATTTGCAATGTTCATGAAAACGCCGTGTACAAAATTTGAGCTCTCCACGTCGACGCGTTCTAAGACAGTCTCCAAACATATAGTGAAAAACCAAAATTTTGTATGGCAACACCAAGAAAGAGTTGCTGGATTTAGCCCATCTTTGAAATTTTATTTACTATTGCTATGAAAATACCCCGTACCAAATTTAAGCTCTCTACGTGTACTCGTTGTCAGGCAGTGTCCAAATATATACTAAGAAACGAAATATTTGTATGGCAACCCTGCGAAGGAGGTGCCCGATTTAGTCCATTTTGAACTTGTATATGTTTTATGATAACGACGTGTGCAAAATTTCAGCTTTCCACATCAAGGCGTTCTCAGGCTGTTGTTTAGATCTCGACAACAGCACCATCTATCGAATCCTATCTTTCAAGCTGGAATCGACCAAACACTTTCACAAAATTTTATTGAAATCGGTTGGGCGAACACAGTGACACTCGATTTTTATATATTAAGATAATAATTCGAAATATGTAATTAACTTTTCTCAGATATACATATTTTGGTTTTATAAATATATTTATTGTCATTGTGTGCGAAAATCTTACAAAAAGTTAGAAGTCCACCATAAATTACTATATATTTACTACCATACATATATTACGCTATGTTGTTGTGTGTGATTGTTTGACGTAATTTGAACATTCCTTTCCTTGTATGTAAACGGTAGTCTGGAATTATGTATTATGTTTCTGTAACAAACAAATACAAACAAAATTATATTTCTAGGCGAATGTAATATTTAATTCAGTAAATGGACAAGAGTTCGGAATGTTTTCCCTAATTGTTATGTAAACTTGACTAATATTACTGCAGAAATAAAATTTAGGATGGAATTTTGCATGGACTTCTTGAAATTATTTCTCTTCGTTATTACGAAGAGATAGTTCCCTTGGTTTAGTAGATAAAGTTCTATTGTATTTATATAAGAATTATGTAATTAAAGTTGAGGAAATTTCGAAATATTAAAAGTAAATGTATCTTTACAAGTATAATTTCTCCCTAGAGTTCAATGAAAGATTTTCCTTGCAAATAGCCAATTATGCAGTAACTTAAGTGATATGAGGAGACAAAACTTAGGGATTATTTTATAAATTTTAGACAGCAAACGCCTTTTAAATCAGAGTATATTTCCCCAATTAAAATTTAGAAGAGATCCATTTTAGGTACAAAAACTTATCCTAATATTTATTTTATCAATATATACCACAAATTGTTGTCTCTGATGTTAGGCAAATAATTTTTACTGTGTGCATGCATATATCGCAGTATTAAATTCCCGCATTTCAGCTTTAACACAGATGCTTTAACACAGATGCCTAACCTCAAATTTGTTTGCAATTGAAAATTTTTAAGTAAGTATAGTAAGAAAATCATGAGACATGTAAAAAATGTTAAAATATGTGTATTATTATTCGATGCTTTTAAATATCTCCATCGGATAATGTAAGACACCGATTCATGTTTAGTGAACAAAAGTACTCTTCTGGTGTTTACTTGTGAATTTTTGATGAGCAACACGTCAAAATTTTCTCTCAATCGGGAAAGAAACAATAAGTGTAGTACGTACAATCCACTGACATGTATATAAATGAACTGACTGACACACCTCACTGACAAAATGCTCGAAATTACCGGGTACCGTTTGCATAGGTCTGACCGCATTTCTCGGAGGCGGTGAAGTTGCAGTTTATGTCAGCAATACCCTCCATTCTAAGATCGTTTTCCATGCGCTCAATAACACCTGGGAAGTTCTGCTTGTTATTGCCTGGGACGGCACGGTTAATTGCGATCCGCTTATTCTTATGTCTGTATACCGATGTGACTCCAGTCTGGCGCTCTTCAACTCCTATTTGGATAATTTAGCCAGTCATTCCTCGAGAATTTTCATCGGAGGGGAATTCAATGCTGATATCAGTGGTAATGAGAGTCGTAGTGTATCTCTTCGAGATTCAATCCCTGAACGTTGCCTGCTGCTGCTTAATAATTTCCTAACTCGTTATGGTCCGACTTATGAGACTGTTTTAGATCTTATTGTCACGTCATCAGACCTTTGTCCTATCCGATCTGGACAAGCAGCTGGGGTTTCTGACAATGAGGCTTTGTTTGCTTCTTTTGATCGCCCTTGTACTCAACTCTCCCACTGGTACACGTTCAGGCTCTTGAAGCTTATATACTACAGATTGACTGAACCCCAATGCTTAATTCTCCGGATCCGGAGGTGTCAGCACAGCTGTTTACCGAGGCTATTCAGACTCCCTTCACCACACATTTTCCACTCAAGTCGGTTTGATCCAGACTGTTCATGACCAAAATCCTGTCACTACCGGATGTAAGGCTCAGTTGTCAGATGCGTGATGTTGCATATTGAGTATGGAAAAGAATGAAAACTGCTGAGACATACAGAGATTTCAAACGACTTCGTAATGCGGAAGGTCACCTCATTAAGGCTAAAACCAGAGAGTTTACACTGAATAACTTTTATGGTCGAATTAACTGGAAAAAGATTAGGAGCATGGGCATTAGATCTAAGACTGGAAAAGGCTCGGGTGTTGATCCGGTGGAGCTTAGTGATTTCATACACTCTGCATCAGCTGCTGGCACAAATTCCTCACATGTTCATACTTCCCTATTTGCTGGAAGCTTGGCCTCATAACTCCGATCCCGAAGATTTCCTCGCCAATTTCGGTGGCTGACTGGAGACCAATCACTGTTCTGCCGTCCATTTCGAAGGCATTTCAGTTATTGATGACTGACCAAAACACGGAACACTTTAGCATAAATAACTCCTTATCGAAATTTCAATCTGGCTTCAGACATGGGCACTCCATCTGTACAGTTCTTACATCAGTAGTCTAGATATTCGTTCGATGTGTGACTCAGGGAAGGATTTTATTCACATTCTTCTTGTCTTTAGAAAGGCATTCGAGTCAGTCCCACATACACTTCTGGTCGACATGCTTCGAAGTCAATTTGGCTTCTCATCTTCTGCATGCAAGTTAATTTCCTCCTATTTGAATGAAAGATCTCAGACCGTGGTGTCTAAAATGGTCTAAATACTTAGAAGACTCAAGTAATAATTTATTAGAGTGAGCGGCTCTCTCTTCCATAACTTTTCGGGGCCAAACCATTCTATTTTCCTCTGATTCAGTTAAGAATCTTGGACTCTTGATGGACCAGATACTCGCTTGGGGCCCTCTTGTTAATCGTATTTGTTCGCGAGTCTATTTTAATCTTCGGACACTGTATGCTGTGTCGGTCTTTCGCCCTGAAGCGACTCGGGCTAGACTGGTACGCGCATTGATTCTACCCCGTTTTCTATATGCAGATGTAGCTATCCCCTTCTTGCCCTAGCAATCACAAAATTGTCTCGTGCACTTAATGCCTGTGTGAGATATGTGTATCGCCAGAACAGACTGGCTCATGTATCTGTTCTAGCTATGGGATTTCTATCATGAACGTTATCTAAGTTTCTTAAGCTTAGAACCTGTTGGAAATGTTATTCAAAATGAATTTCAAAAATGAATCACCTTAAAATATTATTTGTCTGGCTAAAAGATGTATGCAGCTTCACTTAAGCTGAGCTCTAGGTGCTATAAAATTAGCCCGGAAAATTTCACTTTGCAATTTTCCCGAAAGTAATAAAATAAAGGATCTCTTTCAATAAAATAATAAAATAAGGGACAACGAATTTCTTCGAAATTCGTTGAAACATCTGCTAGCTATATTTGATATTTTCAGGGGTATAGTTAGGTAGGATAAGTCTAAGAATAATCTTTCTGTCTTGTGTAATTGTTCTTTGAGAAAAGATCCTGTGCGCCTTCTAGTGTCGAGTTAAGATATAGAATAAATTCATATAAAATTTCAGTATAAAAAGTTGGTTTGAATTTCTAGTAACCCTTCCCAATAGGTTATGGGCTAAGGTTTCTCTGATTTATAATTAAATAAATTCATTCGTTATTTAATGAATTTTTCGGTTGACTATTTTCTTCCTAAGAAAAAAATAAATTCATAAAGTATTAAAAAATGAAAATACATAACAAAGTTATTGTGTTTGTGAGATAGGGACAGTGTAAAATTAGTGTTTAATTTTTCCTTTTTATTGTTAAATAAAAAGTTTTTTTCTCGTTAAAAAGAAAGTGCAAATATAATAGATCGCTTAGCGAGTCAGAGGAATGTTCCTATTTTTAATGGGCGAAAATATGGTATGTGGAAGTTTAGAGTGCGTGCCTTATTAACTGAACTCAAAGTGATCAAAGTGATTGATAAACCGATTCCGGAAACTATTGATAATTCTTAGAATGATTCTGAATTAACAGCAAAAAGTGTAATAATTTCGGTTTTGGGTGATTCGTATATTAGTTTTGCTGGAGAAGACACTACTGCGAAAGAAATTCTAAACAAATTAGATGAAACTTTCGAACGAAAAAGTGCCATATCACAATTATCAGTGAGAAGAAAATTAACCAATTTAAAACTGAAGGTGGATAGAACATTAACAGATCATTTTACGATCTATGAAGACTTAATCAATCAACTCAAGTCAACTGGTTCATCTGAAAACGGGAAGATAGCGATGTTGCTGAATACTTTTCCTTCATCATACAATGGTGTTATTGTTGCAATTGAGACAATTTCAGAAAAATATTTAAATTATGATATTGTTAAAACAAGGCTGATTGATTATGAAACAAAATTATGATAGAAAACAATTTAAAAATTATCATAATAAAAATGGTGGAAAAGTCAATAACAAATATAGTGGATATTCAACCAAATTTAAGTGTCATCAATGTGGTAGAAGGGGTCACATTAAGAAGGATTGCTTTCATTATAAAAAGGCATATATGGTAGAAGATTTAGATCAAATTAATCATATTTTACCTAATGACAATTTATGTGAGCCATGCATTAATGGTAAACAGGCGCGATTACCGTTTAATAAAACAAAAGATAAGAATTATGTCACACGACCACTATTCAATATACATTCCAATCACTCCTACAACAATAGATAATAAAAATTACTTCGTATTGTTCATTGATGAATTCACTCATTATTGTGTAACTTATTTAATAATGCATAAATCCGATGTTTTCTCAGTTTTCAAAGATTATATTGCAAGTAGTGAGGCGCGTTTTAGTTCAAAAGTAGTTAACTTGTACATAGATAACGGTCGAGAATATCTGTCATCTGAAATGAAAAATTATTGTGTAGAAAAAGGCATTACTTTTCACCTAACAGTTCCACGGGGTGAAGCAGTTCTTACTGCAACATATTTAATTAATTTGTCACCTACTAAAGCTTTGAAAATGATTAAAACACCATACGTAATGTGGTATAGTAAAAAGCCACAAATAAAATATTTAAGAGTATTTGGTTCGACTGTTTATATACACAATAAAGTTAGAAAAACAAAATTTGATGAAAAATCAGTGAAAGGTATATTAGTTGGATATGAACCAAATGGCTATAAAGTGTGGGATGTGGTGAAAGAGAAGTTTATTGTAGTTAGGGATGTAATATTTGATGAGATTAATTTTATGGAAACTAGGCCTGCAATTAACATTGAAGGGAATGATATTGAAATATCCCAAAATGAAATTGATGCATCTGACCTAAGGTCAAAATCAGTAGCTAGAGAGCAGAATTCTGATAAGTATAAATCAGAAGAATTAAAACCTAGTAAGAAAAATGCCAGAGTAAATGTAGAAATAAATAAATCTGTAATAGAAACAGATATGCTATCAGAGTTCTCAAACAATACTAATTATAACAAAAGACCAATATCTCCCGATAATAGGAGAAGTGAAAGGATCGGTAACCGTCCTGTTGTATCTTATAAAAACTATAGTTTGTAGTATTCCTACTTCTTATAAAGAAATAGAGAATAAAGATGATAGAGTTAAATGGGAACAGGTAATAAAAGATGAGATCAATTCACTTTTAATAAATAAAACATGGGACTTAGTAACGAAACCTATGAATAAAAATATTGTTGACTGTAAATGGGTATTTAACATTAAAAATGATGAATATGAAAATCCATACAAATATAAGGCAAGGCTCGTAGCTCGTGGTTTTAGTCAGGAATATTTACCTGATTCATATTAGCTTTTTCAAACCAAAATAATTTATTAATGCATCATATGGATGTGAAAACAGCTTTCCTAAACTGTACATTAAAAGAGGAAATATATATGAGGGTTCCTGAAGGTGTTATTTGTAAAGGCAATCAAGTTTGTAAATTAAATAAAGCTTTATATGGTTTAAAGCAAGCAGCAAGATGCTGGTTTGAAACATTTGAAAAAGCTTTATTGAAAAAGGATTTAGAAATTCTCCAGTTGATGGGTGTATTTATATGCTGGTTTGAAACATTTGAAAAAGCTTTATTGAAAAAGGATTTAGAAATTCTCCAGTTGATGGGTGTATTTATATGCTAGATAAGGGAAATATATCAGAGAATATTTATGTAGTACTATATGTAGATGACTTAGTGATTGCTACAGCTAGCATAGAGACAATGAATAAGTTTAAACATTATCTAATGAATAAATTTAGTATGACAGACTTAAAGGATATTAAGCTATTTTTAGGAATTAAGATTACAAAAATATGAAATTCGATCATTTTGGATCAAAGTTCATATATAAAAACATTTTGAACAAATTTAACATGTTAGACTGTAAACCAACTAGTACACCACTTGAATGTAAATTAAATTTTATAGCTCTAAACTCAGATGAAAAATATTATTCCCCTGTAGAAATCTTGTAGGATGCCTGATGTATGTAATGTTATGTACAAGGTCAGATTTGAGTATAGCTGTAAATATTTTAAGTAGATTTTTGAATAAGAATAACATTGAACTTTGGAAATGTTTAAAGAGAGTACTTCGATATTTAAAAGGTTCTATAGAAATTCAATTAAAATATACACAAGGTGATTTTAATGATCTATTAAGTGGTTACGTTGATTCCGATTGGGAAGGAAGTGATGTAACAGATAGAAAAAGTACTACAGGTTACTTTCAAACTTTTTGAACGTTGTACAATTTGTTGGAGTACAAGAAAACAATTATCAGTTGCAGCTTCATCTTATGAAGCTGAATATATGGCTCTATTTGAAGGTGTTAGAGAGGCATTATGGTTAAAGTCCTTAGCTATCAGTATAAAAATTGATATATCCAAACCAATCGTAATATAAAAAGACAATAATGGTTGTATAAGTATAGCCAGTAATCCAACGAGCCACAAAGGGTCAAAAGACATAGATATAAAATATCATTTTTTCTAGAGAACAAATTGCAAAAAATGAAATAAAATTAATTTATATTTCCAACAGGTGAACAACTAGCGTACATACTGACAAAACCATTACCTGCAATAAAATTTATGGAGCCAAGAAATGGACTTGGATTAAGTTAATATTAAAAAAAATTATCTTATCGTAATAACTTTGTTTAATATTAAGTAAAATAGTCTGGTTGGGTTTTTTTGGGTTTTTTCCCAACCCTTGCAACGAATGTTGGATCATATGTAAATCTCCCAAAAAGGAACATGAGGAAGGTGTGTGATATTTCTAGTAATTTTATTTAGTTTTTTTTCTCTTCTTTTAAATTTATAAGTTATATTAGTATTATGAAACAGATAAATATTATTTTTCAATAGATTAATTTTTGAGGAGGCGTGTTGGAAATGTTATTTAAAATGAATTTCAAGAATGAATCACCTTAAAATATTATTTGTCTGGCTAAAAGATGTATGCAGCTTCACTTAAGCTGAACCCTAGGTGCTATAAAATTAGCCCGGAAAATTTCACTTTGCAATTTTCCCGAAAGTAATAAAATAAAGGATCTCTTTCAATAAAATAATAAAATAAGAGAGTTATATTTGATATTTTCACGGGTATAGTTAGGTAGGATAAGTTTGAGTCTAAGAATAATCTTTCTGTCTTGTGTAATTGTTCTTTGAGAAAAGATCGTGTGCGCCTTCCTAGTATCGAGTTAAGATATAGAATAAATTCATATAAAATTTCAGTATAAAAAGTTGGTTTGAATTTCTAGTAACCCTTCTCAATAGAACCCTTTGTTTTATTTTTCGGGCCAAATTGGTCTGCTGTCTTCTTACATTAGCGAAAAGTTCCATTGGAGCACTAGGGATAGATCGGAGAGTACGAACCAAGTTGGGTGAAAGAATGATCTTTTCTCATGGTGCGATAATCTGGAACTCTCTTCCCAGGGAAATTAGGGAAGTTGCCTCAATGAGCTCATTTAGAGAGAGGGTTCTAGAAAATATGAGTTTGTCCGGGTTGCATTAGTACACTGAGCTTTTCCTTCGCCTCTTGGACCTCTTAAATTATCGAAAAGTTCGATTGGAGCACTAGGGACAGATCGAGGATCATACTTCGGAAAGTACAAACTCAGTTGGGTGGAAGAATGGTCTTTTCTCATTGTGCAATAATCTGGAGCCCGCTTCCCAGGGAAATTAGGTAAGCTGCCTCTATGAGCTCATTTTAAAAGAGGGTTTTAGCGCATTTGAGTATGTCTCCAATGTTTAAGCGTTGAGTTCGTTGAAACTTATGTTGTACTACTTTGAATGATTCAGAGTTCACCTGGTCACGCAGATTCAGGGATACTTGACTGAACCTTTTGGGTATTAGGTTTAAGGTTTATTTGTACTTTATATTGTTACGTGCAATACAAAGAGACAACTGGTGACATCTACTGGCAATGGATAGTAAACAACTTCAGGTTCGGAGAATCGATGACGGAATGTTCGGGAAGGTTCAGGAATAGAATGAATAGAAAAGTCAAAAAGATTCTAGAATAATCTGGAGAGTTTCTAGGGTATAAATATAACAGTTCTCACCGCCAAAGAAGTGTCTTGTCTTAGACGTTGCAGTGTTAACAAGCGAAAGTAATAAACGTGCGAAAGTGTTGTAATTAGATTGCGATAATTGAAAGTACAGTATTAAGCGATAATTAAAGTTGAGTTGATTAATTGAAAGTTTGCGAATTGTATAAGACTAGAGTGAAATAAAGAACTTGTATATTAAATATTTAATATTTGTGTTTTAAATAACGAACCAAAGGCCACGCCCGCAATAATATTTTATGTGAAAATGTATTCTTTAACTGTTATATTTACCTGTTTTGTACCTCCGTTATAAAAAAAATGGATAATTTGATAATTTTTATGTTTGTTATATACATATCCTACATATATATATATATTATTTATGCCTAGTCTGGCTTCAGATATATTGTTCCTACCTAATTAAGTACCTGCTCAATCACGTTGGTATATACTATTTTCTTTTTTATGCTAGATTTTGTCCTAGTAATTAAGTAACCACTGTAGATCTATGTACCCACCGTTTAAGGACGTGGCCTTAGCCAGGGTTTTTCAATAAAACATTTTTGTATTGTATTATATTGATCTCCTGTTTCACATGGCATCAATTTTGTTTTCAGAAAGTATGCCCTCACTGTCAATGCTACCAACTCTCGTAAACTAGCACTATATTTTAATTATTTGGGAATTTGGTTATGTATATGCACGTCAGTGGTACTTACCGAATTTACCATAAAAGTATTTCGAACTATTTGTATTGTTAAATTTTAATTATGAGCCGAAGGAAGTGTTTTTTACAAGGCTGTTTTGGTAGGAATGTTTTGGTAGGAAAGTTTTGATTACCAAGTTGCCAGTTCTGGAAATACCGCTGAACTTCAAGCAATTTGTCGCTCCCAATCGTTACAGTTCAGTGGGAAAGTATACTCTCACGAAAAGAGACAGGAATATGAAAGTGGTTCCATTTGCTTTCATGCATTTTTGGTTCAACGAGCAGTCCATTTATATACATGGCAGTGTATACTTTTGTGGCAAATTCGGTAAATCCCACTGACATGCATATAAGTAAATTCCCCACATAATTTAAATATAGCGCCAGTGGGAGCATACTTTCTGAAATCAAAACTGGTGCCACATGAAACAGGAGATCAGTCAGTCCATTTCTATACGTGTCAGTGCTTGTAGCTAGGTATGAATACAATGCTGCAGATTAGTTCTGTCAAAACTAATTTGATATTTTATATTTCATTCCGTTTCCGCTTTTCGTTTCAAATCCCACAAGATATCTTTTCTTTTCATTTTTTCGATGAACTTTACTGTATCAAAATTTTCCATATTGATTCATTCCAACAAACCGCTTCGCAATTACAAATGTCAATCTTGGCGCGCGCCAAAAATTAAAATTTGACAAAAGTGTGCTATAGCGCCAGCGCCACATTCTGTTTCCAACTTTAAAGCTAAATTTAGTCATGTGCAAAAACTCGTTCGTGTTGAAACCAATGGGACTAGTAACCAAATGTTTGTTTTCTCTTGTGATCTAAAAAAGATTTCCAAAAAAGGATAAAATTACACCCCAAATGGATTTTATTATAACCGAATGGCTGTGTTTTTTTTTTCAGTTCTAATAAAATAATTCCATCGGTGCAAGATTACAATGGGAAGTAATTATAATTAATATCCTTCTGGCGTTTAGTTTATTTACCCTCTGGTGGTTAATAAAAAATTAACCGTCCGAATTCTTTGAAAAGTATTCCGATCGGATAAGAAATTAACACTGAATAAAGTTGGACTACATCGAACACCGATTTGTATGTATTTTTCTCAGTGTTGCCAAACCCAACTCTGGGGCTTTCAGATCAACTTTCATTTTTTACAAAGAAAAAAAAAAACGTTTAAAAATGCACTAAGCTAAAAGAATTTCAACGCCTTTCAAAATAAAGAGTTTTCTAATATAGGTTTTATAGGTTTTTATAATTCTTTCTTTTTTCTGCATGTAGAAGAAACTTTCCACTAGAAGCAGAAAAGTGCCCACATTCGACCCAAAACAAAAATTATCCATCGCTCTTCATTCTCCAAATAATGCTATGTAAAACTTGTGAATTTCTTATATTTACGAACTAAAATTAATGAATTGAAATGTTTTGCAACGCTTGCTTTTATTTCGCACATGAATAGTTAACAAGAAAACAATCAGACCTTGCTTGAAATTTGTGGATGAAAAAAAAGTGATTGTTTTCACTGTCATATACGATGAATTGTGAATAGGGTAATTAAAAACTTTCAAAATATTTTTGTAACAGAAACATATTTTGCATAATTCCTATAACACTTTTTGGATTTTGAATTTTATTTAAGTAAAAGAAATTGATTTATACAAAAATCGTGCTCATTGGGAAGAACTTTATTTTTAAATTTGTTTTTATTGTTGTTCCTTTATTAGTACGATCAAATTAAGTCGAATATGGGCAATCAGGGGAAATAATTCGTGTAGTTTTGTAAATTGGTACAGTTATTACCTTGCGGAATCCAGATGAACATACTAAACTCGAATATCTGTACGAATAGCATTATGTATATTTGACAAAAGTTTATACATAAAAATTCCTACAAATTTGGTCATATTTATTTTTTCTCTACGAGCAATACTTTAGGAGCTACACCCTATTTTAAGAGAGATATAAAATAGATGATTTAAGAAAACGGCGTCGTGTTTTCGTCAATGTTCATCATCACTTACATTTTTAGTTTAGTGCCATCAAGATCAATGACGTGACTGTAGCCGTCGATCCATTGCTTTTGTTCCAAAGGATTGCGATTGCCAAGAAGGACGATGAAGGACGATAAACATCTGGTATCGCTTTTGGAGTATGAATTAGCACCCTATCCTTTGTCTCTATTTAATGAAAGCAGCATGAGGAAAACTAAAAAAGCTGCTTTGTATGACATTCTCCCCACAACCGACGCTACTATCGGTTATAAAACTAGTGTCATGATCTTCGATGATGGGTTTCTTCTGCGCCGAACCAAGTGGCAATTTGGCTCTCCTTATTCCGACATATGTGACCAGTACGTAAAGTACATAAAAAAATCAATACGGACCCAATTGTATTGTCGTGTCTGATGGCTGCTATGACACACAAAACAGTATAAAAGCATCAGAATAAAGGCAGAAACACATCCAAGCAAGCCTCAGGCCTGGTCTCTAGGCTTCCTCGCAGCTCTCCACAAGGCTTGCATCAGAGAAATGAAAACAAAATGATACCACCGGGCTCGGTGCTGTCATTGTAATTTTTTAGTTGTTGACAGAAGTAGGCCTAAGAGAGAAAAATTTCCAACATTGAGCAAAGCGCGCTTTGCGGCTAGGCCTTGAGGCTAGCTGCTGGCTTGGTTTTGTATTGCATCATTTAAAAACCCGTGTTGGAAATTTTGACAACACCTCGAGGAAGTCTCGAGGCCTGGATGTGTTTCTGTTATAAAGAAGAAGACAAGCAACAAAAACGACTGTTGACATAAATTTTAATCTTGCTATGGAGGTCATTGTCCATAAGAGCATTTCCTATCAAATGTGAAAAACAAGTCCCAAGTCTTTGAACTTCTGACAGAAAAAATGCAGGCTGAGGAATCGAAGCACGAATGGCTCCCAGTGATGCTGACTGTACAATTATCCGAAGTGCCATTGAGAAAGCCGTGGTTGCTGTTGTTGGGGAAGATATGGATTTAGTAGTTCTTCTAATGGCTTATCATCACCAGAGAAGCAAATATTCCTTGTCACGCCAGGAAGAGGGAAAGTGGAAACCAAGATATTTTCGTCACAAGAACTCCAAAAACTATCATTTTGTTGTGCTATTCTTTTCCTACATAGTTTTAGCGGCTGCGACACAACCTCAGCAATTTACAGGATAGGCAAACTATCAATTGTTAAGCTATTTGAGAAAAAAAAACCAATAATCAAGGATATAGCAGGCATTTTCTATAGCCCAACATCAACATCGGAAGCCATAGCAAAATCTGGACAAACAATGTTTTTGACGATATATCGTGCGCCCACTACTCAGCTTGATCTTAACAGCCATCAATACTAGCGTTTTGTTAAATCCAGCACCAAGTCCAAAGCTGATCTCTCCTCCCCCGCTACTGAACGGTCAGCCAAATATCACGCATTAAATTGTCATTTTTTGTCTCTCTGTTAAAACTTACACACCCTGTAGCTCCTAAAGTGTTGATCTTAGAGCAAAAATAAATATAACCAAATTTGTAGGAAATTTTATGTAGAAACTTTTGTCAGAAGTGAACATAATACTAAAACCTGAAAAAAGGTACCTTAAAACCCCACCAATGAGGACTTTTAGTATATTCATCTGGATACCGCAAGATATAATTGTACCAATAATCTAAAAGCGGTACCCTCACGGTTCAGAAATAGAGAGAAATTCATTTAATTTTTATCCCTTGGGCCCTATTTAACTAACTACATTACAATTTTGAAATTCATAATTAAATTTGAAAAAAAAGGTTGATTGTAAATTGCAAAGAAAACATTTTCGTTCTATTTCAGTTCTTATAGCGATCTGTTTCAGTATACTAAATAAATAAATAGTGAAAGAAAAATGAATTGAAAAATGTTGGAAGATGAAAAAATGACTAGCAATTAAAGAATGATTCCAAATCGAATTGATCATTGTTGATAATGCGATGTTGTTAAGTTTTAGTCTGTCAAAAGTACAAATTGTATACGCGTTGCGAGTTAGTTAGCGTTTTCGAGTTATTTCATGCACATTCATTAGTTGACTCACAGGTATTCATTAATTCAACCCATTTAAATTTTTAACTTTGTAAATACTAAAATATTTGCAAAGGGGAACGTTCTTTTATGTAACACAAAGAATTTGTATGTTGCAGAAATTGGCAAAGTTGCATATTTGGAAGTGCGACAACACTGCACTATTCTCTGCAAAAAATCAAATTATTAAAATGTTGCAAAGTAAAAAGTTCAAATTAGCTGGTGGAATAGGGTCTAACTGTAGCAATATTCTTAGACTAATGGATAGCATAATGTGAACGAGTGGAGGCTCTTTATTGACTCGTCAAAAATGAACTTCAATACATTGTTTCACCATAATAGTAATATAATAATAAAAGAAACTTCCTTAATTCTCCCCAAAATGAAAGGATCATGATGTTGTGGGACAGTAGTATTAACCATACGGCGTAGTGAAAACTGAGCTATCAAAATCAGAGAAATTCAATTTTAGGGTTGTTGCTTTATCATCCAATTGAAATTATTTGATTTTCTATCAAATTAAGTTATTTTGTTGATTTATTAGAGGCACAATGTTACATGTGTACAGTTTTACCATCGGATGAAGGATTACAGCAAATGAAAACTTTCCTTACATTTTTGCGCTATTTTTAGAAATTCCAACAGAAATATTTTTAATTTTACAATATTAAACCGGTGCGATGCGCTTACTATAAGAACTTCTCAAAGACTGGTCTGGTTGATCGAAAAATTTACTTACATTAACAGTACTGCTTTTTATATATGTAGGTACTTGAAAATTATATATAATATTAAAGTAGTTTGTGAAATTCCTGTTCAGACATAATTTAGTCTATATCTTTCAATTGAAATTCCTGTTCAGACATAATTTAGTCTATATCTTTCAAACAATTGATTCTACGAAAAAAAGTGTCTTTTTGTGTAATCTTGTTTCTCTACAATATTATAAACTATAATTTTTCTCATAACTAGAATTGATAATTTTCGAGATAATTGGAATAAATTATAATTCACCGCCTTTCACTACATAAAAACAAAAAACCTATGGCTCAAATTAAATGTAGTTGTCAGGATATACTTAGGACATCAAAATAAAAGTCTAAAAAAGAATTCAACTTGGTCGGAATTTTTTCTAAGTTTTTCCCTTATTGTGTCTAATTTTACTCGGTTATAATAATAAATAATAAAAGTCTAAAAAAGAATTCAACTTGGTCGGAATTTTTTCTAAGTTTTTCCCTTATTGTGTCTAATTTTACTCGGTTATAATAATTTTTACCAAATGCAAATTGGGTGTTGCTTTTACAAAAACAAACTGAAAACTAATTCTTTCTCAAAAAGTGCCCACCAATTGATGAACTAAACATAAGAAATGACGCCGATAGCTTTTGTAAGGCCATACCTTGTACCATGTTTGGACACTTGTCTTGTCGGCCGCTAAAATTTTGAAGTAAAATTGCCGATGTAAATTCCCAGGAATAAAATGAACCCTATAATCTACGCTTAATCCGTCCGTGTCATTTTTATGCACCTACATATGAATCTAAAGTCATAAAACACCTAATATCCTTAATTAATCATTCTTCTTGTGAAATATTAGAATCGGTTTTCACTTTAATCTGATTATTTAGACTCCTTTTAGGCAGATCAATTCGTGGCATCCGTCGCAGAGTAGTGGAGGTCCGACAACATAAGCATTGGGAAAAGCCAAAAACAAGAAGCAACATATCTCGTCAATATATGCTGAGAGAACTTACATCTAGATATGAAAAACCTCAAAAAGAAGCGGTCCGAATGCGATGTTTTAAAACGAGCTAATGAATGGCCCTCTAATAGAAAGCTCTATATACATTCTCTTCTCTCTGTTGCTGTATTATGCCACATATGTAAATTGTCCGCAACAATTATTACTGATAGCTTTCTTCGCTAAATGCATAGTTAAAAACTTTGAAAAAGTGATCCGGGTTTATACGGAGATTTTCTTAGTTATACATATGTATGTTGTCTGTGGTATATGCAAGCAAAGGGAGCACGAAGTGTGTGCGGGTACGTCTGACACTGATTTTGTTTATGAAAACGCTTTTTAGACGTCATTTCAAAGGTATCAATTTTGAAATCCTCTTATATTTTGCAACTATGCAACTTTCAATACAACAGGTGCAAGTGCAGAGGGCGGCGAGGTTACTTCTACAACGCTTTTCCTTTTATACCCTAAGATGAAATCTATAGGGTATACTAAGTTTGTCATTCTGTTTGTAACGCACAGAAATAATGATGGTAAAGCAAAATGAATTGCACACTCGAGCATAATAATAAAAGTTGTTTTGATTTTTGCATGTCCGTCCGTCTGTCCGTCCGTCTGTTCCTGTTCAAGATAATTCGAGAACGCGTAATCGGACGACTCCTTCGTGGCATTGCCATACAAAAATTTCGTTTTCCACTATATATTTGGATACTGCATGAAAACGCGTCGACATACAGAGCTGAAATTTAGTACATGGTGTTTTTATAGTAATAAAAAATAAAATTGAAAATTGGGCTAAATCGGGCAACCCCTTGGTGTTGCCATAGAAAAATTTAGGATTTTTCCATATCCTGAAAAAATGCACCAAAAACTTCTTCAGAATACGAAACCCTGCAAAATTGGTTATAATAATTTTTTCTGTTCGACGAACCGTTCTAGAAATATATGAGAAAAACCAGTGCAAAAATCAAACGTGCATAGATCGGTGACCATACGAAATTTTATACGGGCATTCATTTAGGGTATCAAAAGAATTGGTCTTAAACCAATTCCTGATTTTTTACTTGTATAATTTATGCTTTTTCAAAATCTAATTTTTCCATTTTCCACCGGTCCCTCTAATGGTGAGAGGGTGCTTTATCCTGTGAGAATTACTTACATGTTCTAGTAAAAGAATATATAGACATGCTACATTCCACACTACATCGTGGGGCAAACCAATGCCAACTGATTCATTGCAAATCCGTCAATAGAAAGGCCAAAAGCCTTGAAGGATGATAAGAATGCTGCACATATTGTGCGAATGCTTGGCACTAGCAAGGTGTAGGAGAGACTAGGAACAAGCGAGGTACTTAGCTTTCATCAGTATTAAGCTTCACCAAATATTATTATAAAAGTGCATCAATCAAACAATTTAGTTACCATAGTCATCTTTCTATCGAGATTATGCTTTTCGTTCTACTGCAAATATTGCAATCAAATAAATGCAATATATATTTATTGACAAGGCATGAAAAATAAACAAATAATACATGGCCGAAAGTAACGTAATTCATTTTTTCAAATAAATAGATAGAAAATAACTGTAAAAATTCGATTTGACTTGAAATAAAAATTAAGCAAAAAGAAAAACAACGGCAGTTCAGGTGAAATTTGAGGTCTGCACAAACTTGGGAAAAATTTACTCTGGTTAGCCTACATCGTTTTGTCGTATATGAGGTAAGTAAAAAAAGTTGCACGCTGCAACTATATACAGTAAGCTGTCTGTGTTGCACTTGCTGTGATACCGTCACTTTTAGCAATGGTTTTCGTACGAAAATAACGAATATGAATTTTAAGAATACCATATGCACATTCATTTCGAATGGGTTTGATAGCTCAACGTATACAAAATCTGCTGTCGTTATTCAAGAATAGGGTCCCAGCGCTCTTATAAATTTGGACAGACTTTGATAAATCATGGCTAGATCCTGGCTTCGCGGGCTTCTAAATCTGTTCAAACTAGTCTGGCTTATTTTAAGGAGATGGAAAGATTAGCAGGTCCTGTTAGTGGCCCCAGAATTTTATTATCTTTTAGCTCGCTCTTTAACCGACCATCTATGAATAACAAGAAAATTGGTGAAAAGGCGAGAGAATCAATAAATTCAAAAGCCATTATCAAAATCATTCTTTGTGTATTTTAAAAATAAAATTTTCTACATTATATTTTGCTCAGTGAAAGCATTATATAAGCCATTCGAGCCGTTTTCAAGAGTATGTAGATACGTCCTACATTGTACATCTTCCTTGCTTTAAACAATTTTAAAGAGTGGGAGTGTTACAGATTCTTCTCATTTCATTAACCAGCATTTTTTCGTAATTTAGCGTTATAAGTGGTGGCTGAATGAGTACTCTGAGGTTGTTGTTCAGAGAGCTTCAAAAGGTTTTGGAAAGCTGTCTTTATTATTTCCGATTTGTGTCACGAGCACTCATTAACACTTTTTTCGCTTCTTGATATCGCTGGTTAAGTACGTAGGTAGTCATTTTTTGTCATTACGATTACATTCAACTCGTCGAGTTATTGGTTAAGCAAAGATTATTGCACGTCTCGTAAAGAGTAAATAGATGTTAAATAGAATTTTCGAATAGCAATTTTTGGATAGCGAGATAATTATGCTGGTTCTGACAAACCATATATTCATATGTGAGTCATAGCATTAGTTCTATTTATTTGTAACTTGATATGCAACAAGCACACCTGAATAAGGACTGAATTAAATTACTAGTCATCGACAATAATTCACAAAATAATCAGCAAGTAAGATGCGATTGCATTTCGATCGGTGCGGTGTGTGATCTGTGTATATGTACGTCATGGACTGTTCAGCGAATTACTGCAGCACCTTACTTGTAGCAACACCTGAGTACGGAATTTGACACTTATGTATGTCTTCAACATCTTATTTTGTTTTACTTACTTACTTTACTTATTCTGAATAAACACTGAAGTACATGCTTTCTGTCTTATAATTATAAAGGGTAAACATGTTTTTAAATATTTTCAATGGGGAGGTAGAGGTGGATATGGATGCAAAGCAGAGAGACCTCCTAAACAAATCAAACAAAATTCTTATAAATAAGTAAGAAAGCAAGAATTGATCTAAGACCTTATGATACCCTAGAGTATAGATGAATGCCCGTATGTAGTTTTGTAAGGTCATCACCTCTCTGTGCAAGTATGATTTTTGAAGTGGTTTTTCGCATATATTTCTAAAACGGTTCATCGTACAGTAAAAATGCTTATAATCAATTTCATAGGATTTCACATTATGAAGAACTTTTCGGTACATTAAAACCGTCTAGGACTGATTATTTTCACAGCATAAGTAAAAAACCTAAATTTTTATATGGCAATACCAAAAAGGCGTTTCCACTAAATCGGGAAACGCCTTTTTGGTATTGCCATATAAAAATTTAGGTTTTTTACTTATGCTGTGAAAATAATCAGTCTACTATTTTTATGAAAATACCACGTACAAAACTTCCGCTCTCTGGTAGTGACCAAATATGTAGTGAAAAACGAAAATTTTTGTATGGCAACCCTACGAAGGAGTTACCCGATTTGTCCCATTTTCGAACATAATTTTACTTTTTTTTAAAGGCCATATGCAAAATTTCAGACGGACGAACAGACAGATGTTCTACCCATTATTTCTAGGTGTTACAAATCCTTTAGAATTCATATAGAGTATAAAAATGTGGTCTTCAAGAAGTAATGTAATGTGCTAAGTATACTCTATCTAATATTAAGCAAGGCCAACACAGATGATAATTCTAGGCTATTGATTTGTTTGTTATACATGAGTACTTGCTCAAGACTGAGGAAGCTAATTTCCACTGCTATCTAGATATCTAGATATATAATTTCTAATGAGTCTCGGGGTATTTATACGCCATCCAATCGCACACAATTGACATACAATATTAAAACTTTGATAGCATTAGGTATTTCATCAGAAAAATCAGTTGGCAGAGCTTTATTTATGTAAACTTAACAAACCGGGCAAAGCAGTTCTAGTGTTCTTACGAGGCCGCGTATAGAAATCCTTAGGTCTGAACCCGTTTTTAAAGAAATCATTAAATTATAGAAGATTTCTTATCAATAAAAAAAATTCCAGACCAAATTTTCACTCAAATTTTAAGATTATTAAAATAAAATAATATAATGTATAAATGATGAATCATGTCAAAGCAAGAAGAAAATTGCTACTCGAGTACACCGTGACTACAAATAAGACTCCTAGTGGAGTGGCTGGGAGTTTTCTTGGATACGTTTTTGGCGGCAATCTTGGGGGAAAGTTCATTCTCACCAGAATGCAAGCAAATTTCAGTAAGATATTTACTTATAATCATTGTTGGCGTCAGCGTTTCATTACTGAGAGGGAGAGAGAGAGAAAGAGTGGGAGAAGAGCAGAGAATAAGAGAGAGAGAGAAAGAGTGGGAGAAGAGCAGAGAATAAGAGAGAGAGAGAAAGAGTGGGAGAAGAGCGAAAGAAAGAAGTTGAGAATAAAAGAGTCAAGTCATGAAAAATGATGTTTTCTTCCAATTTATGTTCCAATATGCCTGAATTCAAATAAACATAAAAATAACATAATCATTTAAAAATAAACTCATTTCATTTCCTAATTGGATTATTGTATTAAAATGTGGTGCAGTCTATAACTTCCGTGGCGCTTAAAAATTAAAGAATCGAAATATGTAAGCCGATTATGAAAATCAGCAAGCAACGAACAAGTATTCACAGCACAGGTGAAGGGCGTTAAAAGGACGGTTAACAAGAAACTTATCTCTTTTGTAACATTTTCATTCACGGAATTTGAATAGAGAATCGAGTTTCCCGTAAAGAAACAAATGAGTTATAAAAACTATATCTATATAAAACTGTTATTTTTAATCAAGGCTTAAAGAAACAAAGCACTATTTAAAAAAAACTATTCCGCAAGTTTACTTTATTTTAGTTTTATCAAAATTAAAACTACGTTAAATTACAATGACCCCGACGCGTTTCGCTTAATTGGGGCATTGACAAGGGCTGGCTACTAACTAAAAACAAAATCTACTGACTATAAAAATAGATCTGGTTTAAGTAGCGGACTTCTGTCGCGTGGTTCAAAGCCTTTAAAGCCAATTTCAAACTCTTCTTGATTTGTCTTCAGCTAAAATTTACCACACTTACACATCTTTGATGAAAATACACTTTTAGAACTTTATATGACATAATATGGATATCTGAGATTTTAAAATCACTAATTACGAATTCGTGGTCGAAGATCAGAATCAAAATGCCGGCTCCTAAATGGTAGTCGAATCTTATCACTTATGGTCAGGTTCGACTAAAAATCGATATCTGGGGAATTTTAAGGATTGCAGATAAATGTGCCAAATTTTAGCTCAACGAGAAGTGAGTCAAATTAACATTACAAATTTTGAATCACGGTCACATGGTAGCTTTGAAGATTCAATTATTTTCCGCTCGAAGGTTGAAGATTCATTGCTCGAATATTCCTTCGAAGCTTAGAAAATCAACAGCCCTAGTTTTGAATAGCTAATTTATTTACCTGTTAGTTTTCTATGTTTCCGATTCATACGATACCCTTGATGAATGGCCGTGGGTAATTTCGTATGGTCACCTCTATGTGCAAGTTCGATTGTTGAAGTAGTTTTTTGCATTTATTTCTAGAACGGTTCGTCGGACATTAAAAATGATTATAACTAATTTTATTGGATTTCATATTCTGAAGTACTTTTACTTTGACAATAAAAAAATCTAGGACTGATTATTTTCACAGCATACGTAAAAAACCTAAATTTTTATATTGCAATACCAAAACGAGGTTGCCCGATTTAGCCCAATTTTGAAATTATATTTACTATTTTTATGAAAATGTCGTGTACAAAATTTCAGCTTAGTGGTAACGTGTTTTCAGGCTGTGTCCAAATTAAGAGTGAAAACCGAAATTTTTGTATGGCAGCCCCAGGAAAGGTTGCCCAATTTGTCTCATTTTCGGAATAATTTTTATCTTACTTTTTTCTTAAAGCCCCTTTGCAAACTTCAGCTCTTCTTTAAGTGCACGCGTTCTCGAGTTATAGTTTCATAAATTGATAAAAAATATCACATTGCCATGCTTTGAAGAATAAAATATTCAAAACTTGAATTAAATATCTTTTAACTCTATTTTTAAATGTTGTGCAAATTGAAACGATGAGTAAGAACCTAAAGGAGAGGCCATTGTGTGTATATACATATATGCTATTTTTGCGTGCCGAGTGTGATGATTTTTCTCACTTTTTAACATAATGGCTACATCCCTAGGTGTCACTTATATTTATTTCATTACCGAAATTTACCCTAGCACAAAAGCAGCAGGTAAAATTAAAATTGGAATTGGGTTAAAAAGCAAAATATTTACATTCTCTTATGTGGAAATTTAGTAATATTGTATTTGTATCTTGTAAGTAGGAATTTTATTATTGGTAAATGTTTGTAATTTCGATAAAAGTACTTAATTTTTAAAATATTTTCTTGATATATTTATATATTGGATAACCGAAGATAGAAATAGGCTTAATAGGGATCCGTGTGCCTCAAAATGTTGTTTTTATATTACTAGCGCTCACTATACTGCTGCTGGTATACAATTTTGCCTCACTTTTAAAAACAGCGCAAAAATCCCTTGCATACATTTTTTTCCATCCGCCTGCAATGCGAATTTTTTAAAGCTGCGTATAAACTTAAACATCATCTTTGAGATTGTCACGAAAATTGTTGTTGATGGGCTTCTCCTTTAGTAACTTACTCGTAGAGTTGAAATCATGGCAATTTGATAATTTGCCCCCATATGAAAAATCATGGCTATCTATAGACGATTTATAAGATCAAATCAATGAACCAGTTCAATATATAGGGTCCGCCATCTAACGTTTTTTTTTTCAACTAGTGCTTATTTCGTGAATGGTAACACTTAGCTCATGTCTGATTTGACAGATAATTAGTTTTATTCTTCCGCTGACAATTTTGCTTGTTTACATACCCGCCAAGATCAAAATGAGCTTCATCCGAAAAGATGATTTTTTTTGGCAAAATCGGCATCTTCTGTAAGTCGATCGCAGGCCCACTCAGCGAAGCGAAAACGCATTGGATGGTCAGTTGGCTTCAACTCCTGACTTTGTATGGCGTCATACCAAGATCTTTATGCAAAATTCGTCTCAATGATGTCTCCGAAATGTTCAATTGTTGAGAACGACGGTGAATTGATGTTGATGGCGCTTCACGCACACTTTCTGCCACACAATCAATATTCTCGGGTGTACGCACTGTTTTTGGCTTTTTAAGCTTTCCTTTATCGATGAGGATGCCAGTTTCTTTCTTTTTTTCACAAGATAACGAACATACGGAGCTGACGGTGCTTCTCTTCTTCCAAAATCCGTAAAAAAAAAGTTATTTGGCGGACCCTTTATAAAAAACAAAAAAAACACAGCTTTATAAATCCATGATCTTAACAAGCTGTTACGCTGCATTGTAGTGAAAACTGAAAGCTGAAATATCGTGATTAAATCTTAGGTTATTATTATTATTACAAAAATATGCTAATGTTAGTGACCAAAAATCCCGTCACTACTACCTATATATTTACAATCTCCTTCTCAATTTTTTTTTTGTTGGGTAACAACAGAGTAATCAGTATTTGAGCAGTTTATTTTGAAAGTGGTGCAAGCCCATTTGAGTATAGTATTTCTATTTTCTTCAGAATTCTTTAGTAAACATAATTGGTTGATAAATTTACACTATCTTTAATGTCAAAACACACAAAAGTTCACTGTTACATCCTATAAATAATTTTAAATAATTTTTTTTAAATGATTTTAAACTAAAATATTTCAATATTTCGTAGTAAAAAATAGACTGCACCACTGTCAAAATAAGCGGCTCAATTAGTTGCAAAAAATGAATTAAGGTTTGACGTCAGCGACAGAACAGAGCTGTAAATAAAATTTAACAAATTCACACAATTTCCCCATTTCACGGTCAATCATAAAGAAAACATAAAAAGCGAATTGAAAAATTATGTTCAATGTGAACGAGCGCAAGGGGGCAGGAGCAGTCAGAATATTATTATTAAGCACAAAGTCCATAGCATATCGTTGAATGACAGCATGAGAAGGCCTTGACGCGTTAGCAGCTCTAAAGTCTGAATTTCTGCTTTAAACAATGGTAGTCAGTGACTAAATCTGACTGATCTAGAAATATTTAACTGAGTGGCAATGGCAACGGGGCAATGGCTAGCAAAATTTTTGTGGGTATTATAGATTAGTGACAAATACAGAACGCCGGCCGGTAAGTAGCTTCATAGCGGTCCGGCACAAAATATGATGGCATGCATAATCTTAGCCGAATCGCTTTTTCATGATATGCATGTGCGTTAAGCGGACATACAATTATTTTTTTTAATCCTTTATAATATAATAGCTGTTTCTTCTGCTTCTTTTAAGTTTGTGCAATTATTATATAATACCTACGTAATCTTTTTCTAATTAGCAATTACAAAAATTGTTATTTCGTCTTCTTTCGAGTATATACTTGAGTTCAGTCTATAGTTATCTGATCTAAGATAAAATAAGTTTCTTTTGAAAATCATTAGCTTGCTTTGTCATGGCAAAACCCTCAATTGGTCAACAAATAGGTCACACTAACCACCATTTTTTTCTTATTTGGAAGGCCTCAAAAATGAAAAGTGGCAGAGCATGATGGGAGAAGGCTTTGATGGCGGTTCAGAGAGTATGGCACAGAAGAACATATCAGAAGTTCGAATTTTAATCGCTGAACACCAAATATTATATATTTTTCGATTCCCACATATTTACATTGTACTTAATATACAGTACAGGGTGTTTCCGCCATGGTGGTCTATACAGGGCAGGAGGTGTTAGTAGGTACTTACCTAGTCAAACAAAAATTTGAATGACCGGGAGGAAAGGGGGCATATCAACCCTTTCGGAGTTACAGGGTGATTAACCCTTTCGTTGCTATGAACGTGTACATATATGCGTCCAGTAAATGATACACTGATGCGCTGTGGACGCATAAACACGTTCGCAAAATTGGGAACTGCGAGCGTTTTGGACTGTTATGTCCAATTTGGATGAAACTTCCATCAGAGTTTGTATAGAATACCAAAATAGCTCACACGTATTTTTTATTTTCCTCTACCATGCCCCACCCCCCGCTAGGGGGTTAGACATTTTGTAATTTTACGATGAAATGTCGTTTTCAAAAAATCCTATCTGAAGAACGGAGGAACCGATTTTTCTGATTCAAAGCCAAAAGAAGCTAATGCTTTATTTTTTTCATAAAAAAATATAAAAGTACCGAACGAAAAAGTTTTTGTTAATAAAAGGATTTCGTTATTTTACGGTATACAGTTATTTTAAAAATTCTTTAAAAAAAATAACTTTGCGTGGGAGGGTCGTAGAGCAATGCCGTTTTTTTAGTTGATATTGTGGTCCTTGGGAGAAAAAGATAGGTGAAAAAATGGCTTGCCGCCTCGGGGGGTGGTGGGTTGTACTAACACCCATAGGGGTTATCCAAAATGGGGCGTGTGGGGTATGAAATTAAAGAGGGAAAAGAGTGTGATCGCGTGGCGGTTCTCCTTTTTGATCCAATAAATACACGCCCTTCCATAATTTTCCGTATATTTTTTCGTTCGTATGCATTAGCGGTATGTTGTGAACATTTTTTGTTTGGGTGACAAATTTCGCCGAAGTAACAGTAACACGAGATAAAATTAAAGCCATGTTTTCGCTCAAAAAAACGGCCATTTTTCACTTTAAAAAGGACTGGTTTTCTTTCTTTTCAAGTTATCTCCGAGACTAATTATTGGATTTAAAAACTTTTTCTATATGTGATTAGGGGACAAAATATAGATGCGATTTCATTCTACAAACATTGTTTAATGTTTATATTTAAGAAATGTATAGAGTCTTTTCTGTACTGGAAGGCAACCAAATTGAGCTTTTTTCGGATAACCTCAAATTATCTTGATACACCAAAATCGATATTTCTATGTAAATGTAAGATGAATGTTAATAATTCTCTTTTCAGAATATAGCTAAGATATGCTGCAATACTAGGGGTGTAAATTTAAGGTTTGGGCCCCAGCGAGGTGTAGGGTGGAGATAAAAACACAAAAATATTTTTTTTTCAAATCAATCTTCTAGTTTGAAAATTACCCAGGAAGGCTAAATAGGGATAGTTATTTACAACCCCCATTTTTCCTAAAAATAATTGTTTTCATTAAATCTTGATCCGATTCTAATTACCGTATCTAAAATGGTTTCTGTAACATACTACGTTTCATCAGCCATTACATTATTTTCAACGCCATCTTTCTGCTAAATTTTGCAACTTTTAAGCAAAGTTTTTTCTCTCAGAATTATCTGCAATCTGTTATCTTTCATTTAAGAAAACCCACAAGTCATTACTCCCAGTCGTTTAGAAATAATTAATTAAACTAGATTTCATGGTTCGCTAAATTACTTTCTAATTAAGTTGCTATTAAAAACCACCACCTTTTATCTCGGTGGAATTCCAACTTGTTCCCACCGCAACTTGTCATAGGTAGTTAAAGCTTCTAGTTAAAAAAAAATACAAAAAAAAAAACCTAAAGGTTCCAGTAGAAAAAAAAAAGACATTGCCCTCAGTGCAGTGCTCCCAACAAGTTACTTTGGGTATACAGTGACTTCAAAAATTTATATCTCAAAAACAAAGCTGAAAATCACGACAGTTGATGGCTCGTTAGACGCGCCTTACTATTGGTTTTTAGATACAAAAAGGGATCCTGGAACAGCAGTTTTTTGTACATAGATAGATAAGGCTTCTAGCCTCAAAATAAAAATACAAAAAAAAAAAGTGTTAGAAGTCCTAAATAGTAAATAATAAAATTTTTTTGAAAATGATATGTATTAACAAAAAATTTTTTTGTGCGGTACTGTTATATTAACGTATTAATCTTCATTTGGCATTTGAATCAGAAAAATCGATTCCTTCGTTCTCGATTTTTTGAAAATGACGTTTCATCATAAAATCACGAAATTTATAACCTCCCTAGCGGGAGGAGTGGGGGATGATAGGGGAAAACACAAAAATATGTTAGAGCTATTTTGGTATTCTATACAAACTGTGAAAGTTTAATTCAAATCGGAGATGGTTGGGTTGTTAAAAGTATTGAGCACAGGGATGTGCCACATAAATTCCGCAGGCGGAACACATTCGTTAAAACTATTTTGTAATGAAAGGGTAAGAAAATATGCTATTAACAACCTATATTTGGATTGGTGTTGCCAAAAAAAAACTGCCTGAGAACGCGTCAACGTAGAATGCTGAAATGTTGTATACAACTGACAAATAACGCAATGAATGTTCATCTATTTTAACCCTACACGAAGCAGGAGTAAGATACTTAGCTAGGAAAATACAGTAGATAATTCTTAGAAATTAGGTACTTAGCACTAACCGGAAATTTCAAGCTTGACTAAACCCTCTTTATTGAGGAATGCGGACGGCCTCACTTGTATGCACTAAAACTTGCATAGAGTAGGTAATAAAAATTAATAAGTAAAAAAGCTAGAATTGGTCTAAGACCAATTCTTGTGATAATGAATGCCCATATAAAATTTCGTATGGTCACCGATCTATGTAAGTTTAATTTTTGAAGTGGTTTTTCGCATATATTTCTAGAATGGTTCGTCGGACAGAGAAATTGATTATAATCAATTTTATAGGATTTCGTATTCTGAAGAAGTTTTTAGTACAATAAAAATGTCGTGGACACAGTATATGTAAAAAACCTAAATTTTTATATGGCAACACCAAGGGGTTGCCCGATTTACCTTATTTTTGAAATTTCATTTATCATTTCTATAAAAACAACATGTACCCAATTTAAGCTCCCTATGTCGACGCGTTCTCAGGCAGGGTCCAAATATATAGTGGAAATCGAAATTTTTGTATGGCAACCCCACGAAGGAGTTGCTCGATTTGTCTCATTTTCGAACGCAATTTTACTTTTTTTTTTTAAAGTACGTGTACAAAATTTCAGCTTTCTAAGTGAACGCGTTCTCGAGTTGTCGTGCGCACAGACGGACAGACGGACGGACATGCATGCAAAAATCAAAATAACTTTTATTATTATGCTCTACCATCATTATTTCGAGGTGTTACAAATGGAATGACAAACTTAGTATAGCCTTTAGATTTCATCTAGGGTATAAAAATAATTATCTAAACAGAATAAATTGTAGTTTTTGTAATCTAAAAGGCCACACATACGCCGATTGCCTCAAACGGAAAAATACGCTGTACTGTGTGAATTGTAAAATGTATAATCATGATGTGTAAAATGTGAGAAATGACAATATTCAAAGATCACACAACACTAATAATATGCAAAGGCCACACAATAATGGGGCACCACCAAATCAACATCCTAGAGAGCCACAAAAACCCAATAACAACTCAGGTGTGTACAATGTGAGAAAAAAGTGCGAATTTTGTGGTCGTTTTGGACATGCAGTTGATAACTGCCAGCAAAAGCGAAGATGGGAAGCCCGGAGTCAGGGAAACGACGTTCAGTCGACCCAAAACTCCCCGGCTCGACTTTAAAAAACCCATCAAATAAAATATTCCCCTCAGACGTCCGTTTCAAGTGTCGCTATAGTAAAGCTTCCTTTAGATATAGGCCTGAACGGCAAAACTGAACTAGTCGTAGACACAAATACTGAGATAAGTATAATAAAGAAAAGGTCATTAAAAAACACTCCAATGAGGCATGTACACCCCATACCCCATTTGATACCGGAAAGAAGCTGGGAAATTTCCAGGGAAATAAAAACAAAATTCTGTGCAAGTTTGAAGTCGTAAAGAACTTGCCTGGCCTTTCCGTTGATGGACTTCTAGGAAATGATTTCCTATCGCACAACTGTTGAGGGTCCAAACAAAGCACTAAGGTTTTCTCGTGCGGAAACTAATCCAGACGAATTTCCTTTGCCATTTGAAATGAACAAGCTACATTCCGAAAAAGCAGTCGAAGTAAGAACACTGGTAGAAGAGGTACAGCCTAAACAGGTTGAACTATCCACCTGCAGTGTCTCCAAGACTTCTCAAACGAGAAAAGCTGTCTAGCTCTGAAAGAGCGCAAGGAATGTGAAGAAAGCTGTCTGGGAAAACAATAGGCCGACGAAACCAGGCAGCAATTGGTTATCTTCAAGGAACCAATATACATACCTGCGCGGTTACAAATTGTTGCCCAGTCCGCAAGAAACGCTGTTTATCCCAAGAGATGCAGTCTTCTTGACAAACAGTTTACTATCATCTGAAGTAGAATTAGTGATGGTTAGTATTCTCAACGCTAACAGTCATCAAGTAGTCATACACAGCTTAAAGTTACAGCTGTATCCAATAAAAGACTATACAATAGTCCCACTAACAGGCACAAAAGACCACAAAACCACAGATTCCAATACGAAATAACAAGGAAGCAGCAAGCTCCCGGCGATAATATAGATACCTAGATGCGTGGGGGTGGGGTCGGATTTATTAAATATAAGTAATATCTAAGCAATTATCTGACTCGATCCCGCGATTTCGTACTCTAGAGTTTCACCCTGCGTCTGAATGTGTGTGTATGAGAGTGCATGCATACATTCATTTGTGTGGGAAAGTGTAGTTCTCTACGTCAAAGCGTGCTCATGCAGTGCCCAAATATATAGTAAAACACGAAATTTTGGTATGGCAATTCTACGAAAGAGTTACCCGATTAGTCCCATTTTCGAACTGTATTTGCAGTTTTTATGAAAACGCCGTGTGCAAAATATGAACACTCCAAGCCTTCTCAGGCAGCTACCAAGTACATAGTGAAAAACAAAAGTATTGTATGGCATCACTAAGAAAGGGTAACCCAATTAAGTCCATTTTTGAAACTTTATTTACCATTGCTAGCAAATTTGTGTATGGCAACCCCACGAAGAAGTTGCCCGATTTGTCTCATTTTCGAACTAAATTTTACTTTTGTTTTTTGAAGTTCGTTTACAATTTACAATTTCAGCTTTCTAAGTGACAGACGGACAGACGACCGAACAGACATGCAAAAATCAAAATAACTTTTAATATTATGCGTGGGTGTCCAATCCAATTTGCTCTACCATTATTATTTCGAGGTGTTACAAACGGAATGCCAAATTTAGATTTCATCTAGATTCTAGGGTATAAAAAGAAATAGCGGATCTTTGACACGATCCTTTCCTGTCCCTGCTTAGTCGGTTGCAAGTGGTTAGTGCGCGTAGTTGTGTAATAAATATTTGAGAAAAATAATATGTAGGAATTTAGATTTCTTGATAAATGGAGTAATGCTCGGTAAAAATATTTGAGTGATTATGTAAATTATTATCAGATTAGAAATGAACCACTCACGTCAAAAGTTCGACTAGCCTACTCTATCAGATGCTTATTTTTGGCGAGATACATATGGGCCCGTGAGAATCAGAGTGGCGTAAGTCAAAATTGGATAGTTTAGAGTAAATTGAATTTCTCATCTCGGCTCATAAAAATTATGGACATCTTCTGTTGAAAATGACAATGCATCAGGAACTGTAATGATGGTGATGGTTAAGAAGTAAAAATTTGGTTTTGAAAATTATTGACATACGCCACTATGGTTGTAAAGGCAAACATCTCTAACAAGCACGATTTTGATAATGCGTTTAGAAATGCTGCTGACAGAGACCCCATTCAGCCTACCATACACACATTATACATGTTAACTGCGTCATATACAAAGTGTTAAAATACATATGTAACAAACCAAAATTATATATGTTTCTGTGATGGTTCTCTTATTCTTCATTGATAAATGTACAACAGTAATATGACGCGCGTGTAAATAGGCTTCTGGTATGTATTAAAAAACTTGTTGCTTTATCTCTCTGTTCCAGCAATGTATATGTATCTTTTACTTCACTTATCATGTACACATAAGATACATAACGTTATACACGAAACTGATCTTTTCGAGACAAATTTTTCCATAGTTACCTCAGTACTGTCGTGTGTAATATACGGTATAGGTATCTAGTTAAATTTGCAAACATGCTATTTGCTCTCGACATGAAAAGAGTTTGTTTCCATTGTTTGCATATGAAAATTGAAACTCTGGAACTTGAGCAAATATTTTATCACGATTCTTTCATTATATACCTAGTTAAACGCAATGATATAAAAGAATTTTTTCTACTTTACGTAAATACGCAATTTTCCTTTAACAATTCCAAATACTACTATTATTAAATAATTATATCAATTTGCTCATATTAGTCATTGTTTCTATTACATCCGAACGAAATTTCAGTTGTTACTTCATAGAAATTACTCGAATAGAAATCGTACGATTTTAAAAGTAAGAGTTACATAATATAATTATAGCCTTTGTGTTCAGTTTACTTTCGAGTTTTGGAAAGATTCAAACAAGTAAAAAAGCTAGCATTGGTCTTTTCGCATCAATTTCTCGAACGGTTTGTCGGGCAGAAAAATGATTATAACCAATTTCATACGATTTCATATTTTGAAGAACTTTTCGGTACAATAAAAACGCTTGGGAGTGATAGTTTTCGCAGTATACGTAAAAATCATACATTTTTATATAGAAACACCAAGAACTGGTACCCCTGTATGCAAATGTCAGCTCGCTAAGTACACGCGTTCTGGTGTTTTCGAGAGGACGGATGGTCGGACGGACGGAGGGAGAGACGGACGGACAGACAGACTGACATGTAAATAATAAAATAACTTTTAATATGCGTGGGTGTCCAATCCACCTCTACCATCATTATTTCTGTGTGTTACAAACGGAATGACAAACTTAGTATACCTTATGATTTCATCATCTTGGGTATAAATATACAGTCAGTTCTCGAGTTACGACCTCCTTGACTTACAACCATTCGCACTTACGACGACAAAATTTCATAAAAAAATTACAAAAATGTATCAATTTTCTATAGTTATCTTGCACGCTTCTGGTGATTGAAAATCAGAAAAAAGGCTATTAATTTTGATTAAAATATGTATATTATAATTATACGGTTAATTTTTGTAGGAAATTCGACTTACGTCCGAAGTTGCGGAACCGAACCCGTCTTAAGGCTGGGTCACTGTCATAATTAGGACAGCTCGGTGCACAATTCGCAACATTGGGAGGAGCGTTAAGATTTTTGAATAAATCACAAATTGATTAATGGAATATTTATTTAAACACCTAAGGCAACAACAATAACGTTTTCTAATTTTTAAATTTGTCCCCGAATTTTTATTGAAAATGTTTAAAAAATAAAGATTCAATGATATTTTTTTAATTTTTCTGGTTTACGGAGCGGGGCAATGGCATTTTAATTTTGTTGTAGGTGTTGTTTTGGTAGTTGATGTAGTTGTTTTAAGTGTTATTGTCTTTTTTCACGATTTTACAATTTTCACGAATAACACTCAGTACTGCTTTAACTTTCGCTTTAATTTAATATTTTACGGGAATGCAGCTGCTTAATGCTCATTAGACGCGCAATCGAATTTGCTATTAATAATATAAAGAAAAAAAAATATTATAAAGTAAAACATGTCATCAAATTGTTGTCCAAGTTGAAAAAATTTGTAAAAACTGATAAACTTCGAAATGTTTTCGACTATAGCATATAGACTTTTCATCGGTCTAGCCAGCGTATTTGCAGCTTCTCAAAGCCTATGATGGTATGAACATCTACAGATGAAACTAAAATAATTAAATAATTACAGAGTTAATATAATTTTTTTATTCAGAAACCGAATTGAGTGAATCTAACTGCTTATTATTAATCCACCGTTGTTATTTTATGTGGTTTCTAGTTTCATCACTTCATATGAACATATTAATTTTGTAGGCTTTCGTGGGTCCCTAGAAACTGTTGCCCCCTCCCACCCTATGTGGCGGGGTCGGCGAGGACGTTATTTATGCCAGTGCCTATAGAGGTTGCTCATCAGATAACACTAGTCAGTATTGATACGGGTACAACGGAAAGCAATGTTGCTTTCGCTGATATAATAAAAACAGAGATTCAGTGGTTCTACGTATGACAAAAAGGGATTCACTTGTCGATACGTGTATAACGGAAGACTATCCTGGCTCAAATCTGTATATATTCGAATTATTCATCATACATTTTACTGTTTTTCATTTAAAGTAGTTTTTGCCAATTTCGGAAATTTAATTTACAGATAATACGATGACTTATATATTCTGAAAACCATCTATCATAGGTTGTATGCGTTCTCGAGAAAACGGAAAATTTCAAATTCCTTTATAGATTGGAAACAGTATATATTTTTAATGATACAATTTATTTCATAACATTATCATTAAGAACTCTTGAATAAAATTTATTACTATACGTTCATTTTAACACCATTATGAAGGATGTTGATGAAGTAATTTTATTCAGAAATCCAAAAATCGTACAAAAATCCCCTAAATATGCAGTTTATTTTATCCTATAAATGATTTTTAAACCTATATCTCGATAAAAAAAAAAGTTTTCGAGGTGGCAACAAACAGGGTCAACTAAAAAATTACGAACATATTTTTCTAATGTGTACATATGGAGATGTAGCTCCAAAAATGTGTATATATAAGTACACATACATTATATATAAATATTAATGTTCCTTAAACCCCGGATTTTTTAGTAACTGGTTCTTATCCGGATACCCGATTCTTTGGAATCTGGTTGTTAGGAATCGGGTAGCGAGGAATCGATTCCTTGGAATCGGGCTTTGAAAAATTAATTTGGTTAATGAATATGGAAAATCAAGCAAAGCGCGATTAGGGTAGTAGAATTAAATTCTCTTATTATGATTGAATTCACGAATTTAGTGATGTAACGGAGTCTTAAAAAATTAAGAACCGATTGTACCCGGATACCTGGATATGTGGAATCGAGAAGCGATTATATCCGGATACCCGGCTAACCTGGAATCGGGTACCCGGGTATCCGAGTAAACTTGAAATCGAAAATCTTGGAATCGAGTACCCGGGTTTCCGATTCCACTTGAATCCGGCGGAGCATTAATAAATATACGTAAATAATTACATCGCGGCGTAGCATACCTTGCCGGTTTTTGCTGGTTGCTGTGAGAGTGAGTGCATAAGGCTATGAGAAAAGAAGATTTAATTTTTATTTTTAATTTATATAAAAAGAGATAAAAGAGATTTATAATATAATAGAATATAAGCAGAGGAAAAATTGTGGGATTTTTCTTTTTTTTTTATTAGATATCTATTTGAGATTGATAATTTACGAATTTATGTTACTCTTTTTGTAATATTACTATGCACAACGCGTTCTTAAGTTATTGTGCGGTCGGTCAAATGGACGGACAACCGGACGGACGTGCGAGAAGCAAGATCTTTTGTGATTCTATGCATATGTTAATATGTATCTACCCCACCCCACACCATTCACTTATTCCTGTAATATAAATGATAGAATATAACCATAGAGAACGTCTAGCATTCTTGTGAGTTTAAAAAGTGCACCCAAACAAATAAATGCTTCGCTATTTTTACCTTTTGTCGGCCCGGCCATTAATAGCGCATAAATTTTCCAAAGTAAAAATTTCAAGTAAATTTTTGCTTTTCTACACTATAAAAAATTGGTAGCAGTCCAGATAAGGCACTCGTACCAAACTAATCCAACTCTTTGTCACCCTTAGCGTGTACGAACTCGCGCCAGACACGCCACGCCTTTTCACTTCCCACGGCGCATGTTAACCCGAGCTGATTTTCCTAGTTTTAAGAAAACTGCCATTCGAATATGCCGCCTGCTTTTGTATGAAAACCCGAACGCTCGCTTACCGAACCACGGCGGGGCACCTCGCGCACGCTCGCGCTGCTCCTTTGAAGTTACCGGCTAGAAATGGATCGGACGTGCCATCACAGGTGAGCTCTCTCCACCTCGAACGCAAGGCGACGCGTGAAAGCACAGACCGTGGAAGGGCAGCTTAAGTCCAATAATGTTATACCCAAGAACAGAGCAGAAAGAACTAACAGAAAGAATACGCATCTTGTATATTGAAAAGTTTTATATGGTGGGTCGTTCCATTATGACCCGCTCTCACAATTGTATGAAAACTCTCTGTTTGTTAACGATCCGCCACTCACCGGTGGTGATATTACGACCCGCTTTCACAAATTTTACGAAAACTGTGGCCAGTCACCAGTGGTGAGTGACGTCTGGCGGGTCGTCATCGTCCAAAGCACCAGCACAGTACCAGAGCCAGAGCCTGCACTCCATATCAAGTCCATGCATTTCATTGCGTGTTCTCTTTGCTTCTTTTACCTCTTCTCTGAGAAACCGGTTTCATCAAGAATACTTTATTTGAGAGAATTTTCATTTAAATTGCATTGCAATGCAACAGAACAGAGGGAGAATAGTCTTTAGTATAAGTCAGGTATCGCGAGTTTTTTTGTAAGGCCATTTTTCTCGCAGATTAATTCAGCGTTGGTAGTATCTGATAATAGATAGTAGCAAATCAATTTTTTTTCATATATTCCACAAACATATGTTAAATAAGTAGGATTTCTTCAGGCATAAATTAGGGTAAAGGGAATTAAAATCTCTGTCTAATTATAAGTGCTTAGGATTCAAGTAACTTAGATTATTGGCACCACATCCAGTTTCCTTTAGATAAAAGGACACGACAAATTTATGGATTTCATGACGAATTAACGACAAATTCCAAGATGTGAAATTTTCCAATCCGATAATAATAATAAATTTTCCCTTCAGTCAGACTTTCGGATAATTTCTCTTATTCTTTTGAATCTAATATAGACATGCAGTTTAATAAAAAAGGTACTTTAAGAGCCTATTCGAAAGAATATTTACTGAAAAGCTAGCATCGAAGGAATGTTTGAATGATGTAGATTTTATAAAATGCTTGGAGAATTTACAGATGCCAAATGAACGCCAAAGATTATCTGCCGAGCTTGAAGTTTCTTGTAATCAATGCATAACAAGTCAAAAATCAACCTCATACTGGCGCAAAAAATATTTTCAATTGAAAGCGAAATACAATAAAGAAGGAAATATAAGAAAAAACTATGCCTATATGAAGAAAAAATACGAAAAGGTTAGCATTGAGAATTAGATTAGCCTGATGAATTCAAAACGTTTTGTAAAATGCTACTAACTAAAAAAGGCAAAACTGTTTCTTTTCCTGAAGAGGAGCGATTACTTGCGCATAAAATTTATTAAAATCTCCCAAAAGTTACAAGTTTTTACGATCTCTGAAGTTTAATTTACCTTGAACAAAAACTTTAAAAAAACACTTAATGGTTAAAGATATTTTTCCGGGTATATATTGGGAAGTCCTGGAGGGTCTTTAAAAATGAAGATTTGAAAACTAACGTGACGTAAATAAAAACTTCCAAAGTTTCTTTCAATCAAATATTCATAAACAAAGAATAAAGCAAACCTTAGTAAACAAGGCAATAGAGCAAACTAACAGCCAATTCCCAATTTGGTTTTCTAAAAATGATAAATGCAGAGGTCACAAAATCCCAATGCTTGACTTTCTGTTACTAGTGTTAATAAGGAAAAACTGTGTTTGGTTATTGGAACAAGCAAGGGAGTCAAGAATTGATAAAAATCGTATTGAAAATTTAAGGCGCTAAGCTAAAATTATCAAATTCATCAGCGACATAATTTCTGATGATATATATATATAAATTTCCTAAAGGTATATGTACTACACGATTTATTAGTTCTGCTACTGCCACAGTGTGTGCTGAATTCACCTACACGATATATAAAGAAAATGAACCAATATATTCAGTGGACTTTTCCAGTCTATATTATATTTAGTCTATACCTTAGGATTAGGTGATTAGCGCGCAGAACCTACCTGAATGATTGGGCTGCCATCTATTGCATATTAGGAATAACTTTCCATATTGGGTGTAGTCCCGATGTTGACGTGTTTGCGCTTATGACGATTTTGTAAGATGTGATAATAAATTTTCTATGTCTTCAATAGAGTTCATTCCGTTTGCTGATATTTATAGAAACGAGGTAAATCATAGGTGTGGGGATAAGTAATGGGAAGTTCATGTTTAAATTTTAAACGAGGTGGGAATTGTCTTCAGAACGAGATAATAACACGTAGATCATCTATAAGGCAGTTATCATGTTAACCATGATACATAAGAGAATATAAAATCCAGAACAAACATTTATATTAATGAATTGTCAGTCGGCCTATCATAGGAATTTCTTCATAACTGGTGGCATATAGTTAGTTCAAAATACGTTAAGGGGCCACTGATTGTACTGGATTCCAAGGAACTAGTTGTTTGGCATTAAAAAAAAAATCGAAGTTATAGATGACCACAAATATGTAATTTTTGACTGAATAAAAAAAGTTGATCGTAATATTACATAGGGACCCAAATCTCTGACTGCACTAAATGTAAAAATCTTTGGAAAATCAGAAAGAACATTTGCGAATTTTTTGGATCACCTCTTTATATACACCCAACTGTTTCGATTTTATGAGAGGTAAACGACCTTAGTTAATTTCAATTAGAAAAAGTTATTTGAAGAGTAGCAAAGTTTTAAAATTAAAAAAAAAAGAAATTGACACAATGTGATTTCTGCCCACTGCTCTGAATGTCAAAGTGAAGAAATTCAAACTGTAAAAAATGTCAAATGTTATATAGCACATAGTAACGCAATTCATTTAATTAATAAAAGTAAACATTGTACATATATATTATGCAGTGCACCATCTTCTATAAATTGAATTGACATAGAAACGAAGAATTCAAATTTCTAATGCAGCAGACAACTAGTAAATATTAAGACAACTGACTTTCGTTTGCTTCCTCATCAAGAGATGCCACTTTGATATAATTTTTTTGTATTTATACAGCTGAACAAATCCAGAGATAGATAAATTTTAAAAGTTTATACCTAATTCCCGCGATTCATTTTCCACATATTGAAAATAAAATATGTATTGAAATACTGTAGACGAACATGTAGCATTGATACTGGGTTTCATTAATTTTTTCGTAAATATTTCTTCGTAAAATAATTTGTTCGTAACATGCAAATTTTCGGTGAGATTCATAATTTCACACAAAACTTTCACGATGAACCGATATACGAAGACAATTTTCATGAAAAAAAATTTACGCCCTTTACAAAGCTTACGAAAAAAAAAAACTTTCGAAAAAATATTTCACGAATGAATGATTTTATGAACAAAAGAGTCTACGGACAAACAATTACTAAAAATTACAAAAAATTTAAATGAAGCATTGTTACCACTGTAATACTAGAAATATAAAATACATGAGGGCGAATGATATAAAAAATATAAAGGAATAAAGAAATTCAAAAAGATTTTTTTTAAAACAGAAAATCCAAGGCAATGTTAAATGTTTGCCCCAAGATGCAGTATAGAAACACTTAATAATAAAGCAGTCCTAAGATCCTGTAGAGCAAGTACAAGAATAACACTCGAATAATAATTAGAAAACTAGTTAGTCTTGTCTGTATATGAGTTAAAATAATACAATAATATCTAATAGTTAGTAATATCAAGAAATCAAGATTAAAGAGCACTGAGTGACAGAAACATAAATAAATTTCACTTGTCGCGCTTGTTTCCCCTACCACCTGTTTGTTATATGAGACCTTCCATATCCTAAATAAGAGATTCGCCAATATTAATTTCACTGTAAAAAACGTGTTTTGTTTCTGAATCTGCCCATTTTCAGTTGCTTTTTTTGTTTAATAGGAGTCAATACCAAGATTTGCAAGCTTCGTACATTTTTCAATATGAATTTCTGGCAAACTATTTGTAGCAGAATAATGATTATATCTTAAATTAAGGGTAACGAAGAAATATTGGAATGGGGATATTAGCTCGGAAACTTGCCAAAACTGGTAAAAATTGAAGTTTTTTAAATCAAATTCCTATTAATAGGTATTCTCATTTCTTTAGATTTTGACTATTTAAAAAAAATAAAGCTTTGATCTAGCCGAGTATTTTTATTTTTAGTTGCGCTTTTTAATTATTTGACTATAATAGTACTTGTTTTTCTCCCGATATTTCACCGACGAGAAATTGCAATATTTCGTTGAAAGTTGTTGAAATACAAAGTACAATAGTATACTTAACAATTTTGTGCAAAAAAAAAATTTAGTACAGTGAATTCTCGTTAAAAATTTTCAATTTATTTGAACTGCAAATGTGGTCTAATGTGGTCTAGGTCTAGGCTAATTTTATATGAATTTTCTCACTTTCAGGACACAAACCTACGTATAGTAAATTTTATTTCCTACAGGCTCGCTGATATCTAAATTGAAGCTTTTGCTGAGTACTGACTCCTCTTAAGCGGTAAGACCACTCTAGGATTATGGAAAAAGCGCTTTTTTTCTTCTTTGGGGCCATAAAAACAATATGCAGTTAGTCCTTCAGATTACATGTATACGTTTTGTTTTATAAACAATGGTGAACAATCTTACTACAAGATATTCAAATTTAATATATCAGATCAAAAGCAATATACATTTCTGAGTATATTTCTTTTTGAATGACTCAAATCCGTCAAAAAATAACAAAGTTATTGAAGTTTAAAATAACGGAAATTAAAAACGGCCTCGGCCCGCGAATCTGGTGATGACGTCACGATACACAATATGCACGATGCCAGTCTGCACAATATAATATTTATAAGAAGACATTTTATGAAATAAATCCAAAACAAATTCAATCGCTTTCTATCACGGCTGCGCATCGACTACACTCGCGCTGCGCTAGACCGCGAATTGTCTTGTGTGTCGTGACGTCATCAGCCGATCGTTCATGTTAAACGCGATTTTGAGAATGCGGCTCTAAAGTCGCTATAACTTTGTCGTTTTTATCTGATTTGAATAATTCTTTCACTGAATTAATTGTTTTTTTTTTGTGACTATGAAACTGCATAATTAACTAAAATAGTCGTTGTTCTTCATTAACTGCTTATATTTTGGCAAGATATTTCTTCAAAAGTGCACCATTCAAAATTTGATAAAAAAAGAAACCCCTACGAAGTTTCGTTCCAGATCTTATACTTAACGAGAAAATCGTTCTTCCGTAAGGCTATTTGTAAAAAACATGTTTTTCAAGATTGGCCCGTTGCCACAATTTTTTATGAAAATTATAATAAAAATTTTTTTTTATACTTTTTTATGTGTTCAATAAACTCTCAAAACAAATCCTATTCCTTTTTTCATACTCTCAAAATAAATTTCAAAGTTAGGCCTTATTTCGTGCCGTTAGAATGGTGCTATCTATCCCTTAAAGGGACACGGTTGTGCTTCTGTGTAATGGATTAATAAGGAATCCATTGTACTCCAGAAAAAGGAAAAAAACGCAAAAGAAATCCTGACAAATTTTGAATACAGAAAATGTCTATGAATATAGAGGTAGACATCAATAAAATCTGGAGGTATAATATGTCAATTTTAAGGTAAATCTTTTTAAAAAAATGTTAATGAAAATTTCAACACTGGATTCAGCGCACCTTATCAGGATGCATAAAAGGAAATCGATCCGGCTGAAATACCTTCTGCAGTCTAAACCGGTGTCAGACAGTTGTGGACGGCAAAATATCTGAATTGTGACAACGGTCATTCGACTTTCTCATATCTAAGATATAGATATTTTAGAAGTAGTTTAGTTTTTTTGTTGTGAATTTCATTCCCTTATTCCTCCTGGTCAGATTTTTTAGCCACTACGAATAAGTGATCAAAAAAGATATAAGTACCTACTATCATTTATCCGGATTAATATTTACAAATATTCATAAAATACTGCTATTCGAAATGGAACAGATACGAAGATTTGCAATTGAAAGGCAATATTTTCAACAACACTCCAGCCACCCCCTGCTTGTAATTTTAAATTTAATTCGAGGAAACGCGGGTTTATTAATGGGACTAACTCAGGGTCTCTTGTAATGCGTGGGGAGCCTAACTGTATAGGTCTGATTGTCGGTCAGTTTAACTGTATGTTTAAAAGAGGAAAATCTTGGTCAACGATACAAAAAATCAGATTATAGATTAAATTATTGAATTCAGGAATATTAAATAATAGTTTGGGGATTAATATAAAAAAACACTTTTAAGTAGCCAAAGCATTTTTATTTATGTATTTTTAATCACCTAAAATGCGTTGTTTCTATACCCCTCATTCATTGTATTGTAACTGTTGTGTATATCTTTTTATAATGCAGTGCAACTATAGTTAATAAAGTAGAAATATTACGTTAAAGTCGTCATTTTAGATACATACATTTATTTTAAAAAAATCGGTTAAGAGCGAATCGCGTTTCGTACCAGAACTTTATCAAAGACATCGACCGAATTTCAGTTGTGTTTGAATGTAATCCAGAGTTGTCTTTATAAGTTAACCCAAAAAACATTTTTTTCCATAAAGTATGACACTGACGAAAACAAGCACTACTTTTTGATAGTAGATTTGATTTTTTTTAGAATATCGCTGATTATTTTACCTGTATTTCTAAGTTGGCGCCAAAAAAGATACGAATAATTTAGTAAAGTGCCAGAGGGCCAAAATATGGGATCCAATAACTTGTTCTGCTCACCTGCTGAGATAGTTAAAGGATGCAACCGGTTTAGAGCATTTACTAATTTTTCGACAAGAAATATTTTTGGACTTACTTCAGATACTTCAAGATGTCCTCACACAACTTTTCTTGAGTGAAATGGGTGACGGAAACACTCGAATGTTTTGGTACCGTTCTCAAAGAGGCACCATTTCGTGTTGTTTTTACAAGTTCATGCGAGCAGCTGACGCATAATCCCCCTCCATGATGCAGCTGATTATGTTTTTTCTACTCACTATGTCAACTGTTTATAAAAAGAAGTTTCAGCCTCTTACACCATTACCCACCGCGGGTGCGTCAGCTGACGCTAGGTTAACTTATTAGTCATACCAGATCTATTGAAAAAGATAATAATCGATCGGCGTAAAAACACTACCTAAAATGCAATGCTACCTCTCGGACTATACGGAATGTATTCACATATGCAAAGACTGAGTATGCTACTATGTTCTAGAGAGCGTTCATCGAAATCCCTCGGGTAAAACAGGCCGACCAATCAATCTAATTTCGATACCATCCAAGCCTAGTTGGTATAATGCACTGTCAGTTTTTGTTGCACGGAATTGATTGTACGCTTCAATCACTGTCCTTAAGACTGAATTATTGAAGGCAACTTTCATTACAGATGTTTCATAATATTGTAAAGCTTGTAAAAGAGCTTAAATAAGAATATATAAAAAAGCTAGAATTGGTCTAAGACCAAAATTTTAAATCTCTACGTTGACGCGTTCTCAGGCAGTGTCCAAATATGTAGTGAAAAACGAAATTTTTGTATGGCAACCCTAGGAAGGAGTTACCCGATTTGTCTCATTTTCGAAATTAATTTTAATCTTTTTTTTTAAGGCCCGTGTGCAAATTTTCAGCTCTGTAAGTGCACGAGCTCTAGAGTTATCGTGCACACAGCCAGACAGACAGATGGACGGACGGGGACGGGATGTTCAATCCATTTTGCTCTAGCAGCATTATTTCTATGCGTTACAAATGGACTGACAAACTTAGTATACCCTTTAGATTTCATCTAGGGTATAACAATGCGAAGTCGCAGTTCCAAGTGAAAATTTGGATTTCGGTCCAAGCTGGAATCAGATTGAAGACGAAAATTTCACGTTATAACTTTGTTATCACGTATAATTTTCATTGCTATTATTATTTAGTTTCCTCTTCAACAACCTTACTTTATTATTTTGTAGATAAGTGTACGACTATAACATACTACTATTATGAAATCTATTACGTCATCAGGAAAATATAGCAGATGCATTTGAAAACTGGATCACGGATCGCATTGAACATTTCTCTGCTTTCTTTTACCTCCCTGAGGAAACGTTCGGTAAATTTCCAACTGGATACTTTTGTCTATTTTGTAACCATTTTCAAAATTAGACCTGTAATTTGTATGAATTATCTGGGGTAAAATTGCAACTCTAAATTAACGCAATCTGAAGAATACATTAGTTATCAATTATTAAGACAATAAATGTGATATGTGCGACATTTATAATAATTTGTTAATCATTTTCTAAAAATAATTAGTGAGCCTATTCCGGATAGCAGAATTGAGAAAAAGATACCAAAAAACCAATACCGCACTGCACATAGACAAGAACGTTACATACCTACTAAACGAATATAAACAAAAAATGTTAAAGTCGAAGTATAATTGCAACGTAATAAGAAGTTTCGACTTGTTTCTGCGAAGTCAGCACCGGGTGCATGTAAAAAACGTTATTGACGACGTAACCTTCGAAACTGAGCGCTTTTCCAGTTTACGAGCAAAATTGAATTATTGAATAATTACTGCAAAATTTGAGGTCTGCGACAACTGTGTTCTCAACCAGTTTAACCAAATATTCGCTTGCCAAATGAAGCAATTGCTGAATTGAGCGTGAGTTTTCTATAGTAGGCATTTGTAAAAACAACTCTGATGAAAAATTTCAGATTAGTCAACGCGTTATCATGTGGACAGACTTAATCCCGATAGAGAATCTCTGGGATATTTCAAAACAGAAGTTCAGAAAACATGAAAAATTCAGAAATCCTAATCAACTATATAAAATAGTCAAAAGCGAATAGGAAAAGAGAAACTTATTAGTTCTATGCCGAAGATGAGGTTATTGAACATAATAGATATCCAACTAAATATTAAGGTTTTTTGAAACACTCTGTTTTGACCTAGCGCGAAAAATGCAGTTCTTCTCATGTTTTATTTTTATTTTGTTATTGATTTGTTATTTTACGAAAATTTAATTAGAAATATTAAAGGAGCAATTTAGTAATTAATAATAATATTTTGTTTTTGTATTAAATTGTAATACAGAAATATTAAATGAATTGGGCTTTATTGCTTTCAGATCCCTTTGTTTTGACCGACACTATATAGATGTACTTATGGTCAAGAGTCTGAAATTTAATTTTGAGTCACTGCTGCCATACAGAGGTGATTGAACATTCGTAGAAAATTAACACATTGAGAAGAGATGTCGAAAAATTGATTTTAATGTAATAGAGAGTATTTGGTAAAAAATGAGAGTGAGCAACTCTTATAACTTCTGAGAAAAACTCCTTAATAGCATACATACAATTTTCTTTTCATGCCAACAACCCTTGTCAAGCATTGAATACTTGTTTATCTTATGATTCAACACATTTTCATAAATTTATTTATTTAAATTTAATTGAGCCGATAAAAAAATATTATTAAGAAAGGTTATTGTACCCGCTGGCATCTCATCTTTTTCCAACCATTTATACCTAGATATAGAATTGCCTTGAGAGTTTCTAATTGCAAGCCTGAAAAATATTCGCTTATGCATAAAGCGGCATGACGATAGAGAAGTCACGACAAGTTTTCATCAATGAGTGGCTCCACTGGATACCAGTTTCGCATTGTTTTAGTGGTTGCTCTAAAAATATGGTCGCTAAGATGCAATGCTTGGCTGCTCCCACCGGACTCCAGTTCCAATGCTCTTCACTTTCATATAAACGGAGTTGTGTGGTCGTGAAAATATGTAGAAAATGCTTATTAAATGATGATTCACCATGTTAAGCCTAGTCGCTACTGTTGTGGCTGATGGAAGTTAAGTTATACAGACTAAAAACCAGTTAAATGTAGAGCTCGATTTTAGAAGGTTTATAGCGCTTTATTTCTGTAAACGTAATACACAAACACACCAAAGGTTGTAGTTCTATGGAACGTTCTGTCAACAAGTACGAAAGAAGGAATTGCTTACACCCAACGTTTATGAAAAAAATCAGAAATATCGAGTTTCAAATATTACGTTCTTCCATCTAGTTTCATGCTTCTATACAAATTTTTATTTTGAATTTTTAGTCTTCTTACTCTGCGCGGTGTTTAAGCTAAATCGAGTATTCAGTTTACTGAAAAATCTATTTTTAATCAAGAAATTGTTAACTACGGAGAATTTGAAAGTCATGTTTGAAAGGTGAACAAAAAAAAACACTCAATTTAATTTGTAAACAGTGTTTTCTAATTTATCTCCGTGGGATATACTAAGATTATAATGTTAGTTTTCTAAATGTAAGAGAAGAATAATTAACTGTCAAAACAAATCGATAGCACAAGAATAATAATCAATTTGGATCTAATTAAAAAAATAAAAATATCTGATTTAAGATGATAGCTGTGCTTTTGTTGTTTGTTACAGTGTATTGCACTACTCGGGAGATCATGAAATAAATTGCTCTAAAAGTGTAAAGGGATTGAAAATTTTCTTGCTATTTATTGGACCATCTTTTAAATAATAAAATAATAAAAAATATAATGAAAAAATAAAAAATAATATTTCGACAGAAAATAATAGAATTTTAAGAGCTTTTATTTTTAACAGTTCTAAATCAAATCATAAATACAACAAGAAAAAAAGCTAAAAGCAACCGCGGCTTAAGAGCAGTCGCCCGGAAAGCGAAATGACCCCGCTTCAAACCCCGAACGAGGCGATTGTTTTTTCCTCTTGTATTTATGATTTGATTTAGAATCGTGAAAAATTAAAGTTCTTAAAATTCTGCTATTATTTTTTGACAAAATATTTAAGTTATTTTTTTATTATGACATTTTGTATTATTATTTATTATTATTTTTTTTTTTTAAGTACAATTACCAGTACTGGTACTCAAAATTTTTTTTAAATACAAGTCCCGATACTGTTTTAAGTACAAATCCAGGTTCTGGTACCAATAAGTACCAAAGTATGCACTTTCTACAAATACCGCCATAACGCGAAATACTTCAGCTTTTATAAATTATGTAAATACGCCTTCTAATAATAGAGGCTTAGTAGCAGGGAAGGTACGGCCATGTTTAAAAAAAGAAAAATAGATCGGTGACCATACGAAATTTTATACGGGCATTCATCTAGGATATCGTAAGAATTGGTCGTAGACCAAGTCTAGCTTTTTTATTTTTTAAGCTCTTGAATAAATTGAATAATGTTTTATATATATGAGTGACAGTAGGACAGAAATTGACATTCCGAATCGATATCCTTTGTTGAGAAGGTTGGCAATGAAGTGCAGCACCCCGCTGTCTTCCTACGTAGAGCGTTTATTTTCATTTGCAGATCTTGTAAATACTCCACGAAGGCAACCATTATCTGATGCGATACTTAAAAAGCTTGCTTTGCGAAAGGCAAACTCAAATACTGTATAAAGACCTTCTAAAATGCGAAATTTAAACAGAAAATCTTATACGATTCTGTCTTATTTCGCATCTTTTTGCAACATATTTTATGATATTTTCTATAGATTTTTCAGAATTTCTAATTTAGTTTGCGAAAGCTCTTGAACATCTATTATCAGAAGCTTAAGTACCAGTATACCCGTACCTGGACTTGCACTTGGAAAATTTCTAAGTACTAGTACCAGGAATTGTATTTATATTTAAAATAGGTCCTGGAACTTGTGTTTGGAATTTTACAGGTCATATGGTATATTAAGTTTGTCATTTTGTTTGTAATGTATTGAAGTAATGCTGGTCCTGGTAGAGCACAATGGTATGAATACCTACCCACACATAATATTCAAAGTTATTTTGATTTTTGCAACTCCGAAAGTCAGTCTTTTCGTCTGCTCTCTCTCTTCAACTCGATTATTTGAGAACGCGATTACTTGAGAGCCAAAATTTTACATACGCTTAAAAAAAATTAAGTTTTACATTCCCAGATAGGGCAGGAACTGCTGATTTCAGCTGTCTATGGGAACATTCTACAGATCCGTTCGATTGGGGATGGTAAGTAGTAGTATGGATTCTTTGATTGTCCAATACTAACGAGAGTTCTTTAAAGAAATGTGACTCGAATTGTGTGCCCTGATCTGTGGTTATAGTTTTTGGAAAACCATACAAGGATATCCACTGAAGGATGAGTGCATGTACTACGGTGCTTGCATTAATGTTTCTGAGGGGTATAGCCTCATGCCATTTGCTGTATTTGTCTTTAATTGTTAATAGGTAAGTGTAGCCGTTAGAAGGTGGAAGAGGGCCCGGTTTGTCCATGTGAACATGTTCAAATCTCTCACTGGGTACTTCGAACAGGGTAAGCAGGTAAATGAAAACCCATCAGCTTCGTCTCGAAACGTCTCAAACTAAACGATAATAAATTTTCTACCTTCGATATGGAATTATTAGCTATATATTTATCAGTGAAACATTTTAGATATTTTGTTGAAGACAAAGACTTCATAGTCTAAACAGATCATAAGCCGCTCACAACTACACTATCTCCAATTTCAGAAAAATTTCCACGATAGAGTAATTACATAAATTATATCTCCCAATTCACTCAAGACATAGGACAGATTAAAAGTATCCAAAACGTTGTATCCGATACTCTTTCTAGACCTCATATAGATAAAATCAATACTCCCAAGAAAGAAGAACAAAGCCAAGACGACCAATTAAAAACAATCATACGTGCTATGAAAACGAATTCAAAAAATCTTTCGTACAAAAAATCGTTGACTCTTCGGCACAGGTGGAAATATGGTGCGAAATTACCACTGAAGTCAATAGACCATACGTTCCAAAGAATTTACGTCCTACAATATCCGAAATTTTGCACAAATTGTCTCATCCAGGCATCCGTGCAACTATAAAGCACGATATTTTTGGCCCAGAATGAATGCAGATAACACTATGGACCAAAACCTGCATATCTTGCCAAAAGGCCAAAACCCATCGCCACATATTTCCCCACATAGAACGTTCGGAGTACGCAGTGGGAGATTTGAACATGTCTACATGGACATGTGGGCCCTCTTTCGCCTTGTAGGGTAAGAAGGGGAAATTCCGGCCACTTAATGACAACACTTATAAGTTTTCATTTTCTTCATATGTTTAATTATTTCATGAATAATAACAAAGTTAAGCTATTTATGAAAAAACGTGGAAACTTAAAAGTTTTATAATCGATATATTTAAAGTAGCAGGAGCCATTTAAAAAAAAACATAGGTTTGACCACCATTGTCCATGTATGGGGGTAATTCCGGTCAGGCGCGAGGGTAATGACGATCACATCTAATGAGATAAATAAAATAATCAAATGTTGCTGAAGACTTTAGGATTTATGTCGCTTTAAATTCGGATTCACGTTTATTTTTGATAGTGACTTGGGCATAAGCTTTGTTAAATAAAAAAGCCACAAAGGGTGTTATTTTTCCCATCATATGGGATTCCATATCCTTCTATAGGCAGTTTTTAAAGATCCATAAAAGAACACATCAAACGGTTGTGGGCTATGGGAGCTATGTGGTGGAATAGACAACATTACGATGTAGTTTTCCTATCAACAGGTACTGGCGATCACTTGACCGGTATTGCCCCGGGAGCCCATTTTTAATTCAACATCAAATTTTATAAATATATATAAATATACGCCTTCTAACGGCTACACTTACCTATTAACAATTAAAGACAGATACAGCCAATGGCATGAGGCTATACACCTCACAAACATTAATGCAAGCACCGTAAAAGCATTCATCTGTCAATGGATATGCTTGTATGGAGTTCCAAACCAAAAATTATAACCACCGGTCAGGGCACACAATTCAAGTCACATTTATTTAAAGAACTCTCTTAGTATTAGGCAATCAAAAAATTCGTACTACTACTTACCATCTCAATTCGAACGGATCTTTAGAATGTTTCCATAGACAGTCAAAATCAGCTATCTGTGCAACGAATGAGCCTAAGAACTGGTATCAAAACATCCCATGGATACTCTTAGGCATTCGATCAGCAATAATCGAAGACCTAAATGTAGCACCAGCACAGCTCCTATTTGAACAAACATTACTTTACAGAACAAAAAGTTACTACAAACGTAGCAAGAGATATTGCCATGCAATTTCAAAAGGTGGACCACAAAATACCAGACATCGAAAACAATAAAGTATTTTCATCCCACTAGAGACAATTATTCACGTGTTTGTAAAGGATCTACAAAAGGAGCCTCACCCCTTCTTATTCTGGTCCTCATGAAATAATATCGAAACATGACAAATTGTTCAAAATTTTAAGCAATGTGAAAGAAGAGTTGATAAATATCAACAGACTGAAACCAGCTTACATTTTGAATCCTAATATATCCAGTTCCACTGCAAACAAGGTCGAACCACAATACTAGAGTAACTTTTCGACTATAAGCCAACATATACATAATACATGCATAACGTTAAAAGAAAATTAATACTACATACATACATACCTTAATTGATAATTGAAAAAAAATTATTTATAATCTACATATATTTTTATTTTAGAATCAAAAAATAATGAAGAATTTGAACAGATACGTAGATAATAAGTAAACATTTGTTGGAGATTGTAATTGTAAGCAACTAAATTTGTTGCTGAGAATGAAAGACTTGCTAAATATTGCTAGTAGTGTAACACCAAAACCATTTGCTGCGGATGGAGACGTGAGTGACTGGATTAAGAAGGACATAGAGGCTCAAAACATTATTGGCCTCAATGTTGATGAAAAATTGCATTAAAAATTACAACATGCAATTCTGCAGCAGAAATGATAGAAAGACTGGAACAGTTTTATGGCGAGAAAAGTCAGAAATCGACAGCGATGTTGCAACAACAATTTTTTAGTTATAGGTATGATGAGTCAAAGCCGGTTGCAGAGAATTGTCTTCAAGTAGACGGGCTGGCGCAAGAGTTACGTTCAAAACGTGAAGAAGTTAAAGACAGCTGGGTAATGTCAAGAATTTTAAACTCACTGCCAACAAAGTTCGACTATTTCCATGTAGCTTGGAAATCAGTTGCCGAAAGTGAGAAAACTCTTCAAAATTTGCGTGATCGTCTTCAACAAGAAGAAATAAGGCTTCAAGGTCGAGAGTCTGAAAATGTAAACAATGCACTTGTCGGGAGGTCTGAAAGGTACAGAAAGGATGAACATAGGAGTCAGATGATGTCAAGAAGGAAGTCAGATCAATCTAGTCCTAAACAATATAGACAGTCAGGTCAGTTTAATAGCAGATGTTTTAAATGTGGCAAAACTGGTCACATGAAGCGTGCGTGCACAAACAAACCCTGTTTCGAATATGTTGATTACTGCAAGAAAAATTACAGTAATTATTACTGTAATTATTGCCATGAAAAGGGTCATTTTGCAAATGAATGTCCCAAGAAGTCAAGTAACGACAAAAGAAAAGTCAAATCGTTCCTCTCAGTAGCGTTGTCATCAACTCTTTTGGTAAATTTATCAAATCAACGTGAACTGTGGGTCAAGGACTCATCACCTAACTGGAAATCTAAAGTGGCTAACAAATGTACGAGCCCTGAATGTTCCTATCTTAGTCGAGATTGGAGACTCAACAAGACTGCAAGGCGTCGCATTTGGTGATGAAGCTGCTTATGATAGTGAGATATGGTATCCTATTATATTGAAAGATGTCTTATTCGTTCCAGATATGACATTCAATTTGTTTACTGTCACGACTGTACTTGACAAAGGTTATACATAGCATGCCGCCAGCAGAAGAGTCACTGATTATGGAAGGAGATAAGGTTGTCTTGGTAGCAAAAAGGACTGGAGGATTATTTGAAATGATGTTTCGTTCAACGGAGCAGCGTAGCTTCACATCGGTAAGTCTAAAACTTTGGCACGAAAGATTAGCGCATTAAAATGTTACATTGATGACTGAGAAGATAATGTCTGTAAAGGATGTGCATATGGTAAACAACAAAGTATCTCATCCAAAAAATTACGTCATTGCCAAGAGTACTCTTGATAGAATACATGTTGATCTAGGAGAAATGAATGTTAGGTCTCTAGGTGGTTCCAAATATTTTCTATTGTTCAAGCATGATTACAGTCGCTTTAGAACGGTCTACTTTCGGAAGCAAAAGTCAGAAGCACTGGATAAGTTGAATATATACCTAAATTTAGTCGAGAATCGTTTGGAAGAAGAGTGAAAGTTCTAATGTCAGATAATGGAAAGGAAATTAAAAATGTCAGAACTATAAATATCTTTGAGCAGCTTGGAATATTTAACGAGAGATCAGCTACGTACACACCGCAACAGAATTGACGAATTGAACGGGAAATACGCACTATGGTCGAAGCAGCAAGAGCAGAAATTTATGCCAAGGATCTTGGATCATCCTTGTGGGCAGAGGCACTAAACTATTCAGTTTTTACAATAAATCAAACAGGAAATAGTAATGTTGTTGGTAAGACACCTGCCTAACTGTGGATTGGTCGTCAAATAACTCTGAAAAGCATGAAAAGTTTTGGGTGTGAATGCTACATGATGATACCTGAGCATCAACGTCAGAAGCTTGATCAAAAGAGCAAGAAAGGAATCTTCGTTGGGTATGATATCGAAGAGCATGGATATCGAATCTATTTGCCAAGTGAACATCATGTCGAGGTCTCATGTAATGTACTGTTCGATGAAAGAATTGGTCCGGAACGTGGATACACGGAAGTCAAGCCAGTTGAACAGAAAGAAGATGGAGTAGCAGCTGATAGCGTAGAGGAATCTGATAAACAAGGTCAGGAGACTCAGGAGGAGTACTACGGAATTTGTGAAAGTGATCAATCGGAATCAAGTCTGGAAGCAAACGAGAATATATCGAGATATGGTCTGCGAAGTCGTCAGGACATTAAGTATCATCCTAAGTACCGTGACTATGCTATGATTGGTGAAGTTGAAGATATTTCTATGCAAAATGCATTGAAAGATTCCGGATGGAGAAAGCAATGCCTAAAAATCGAAAGCCATTAACATGCAAATGTGTCTTACGTCAGAAAGCAGATGGACGACTGAAGGCTAGGGTTGTAGCTAGAGGTTTTGATCAGGTGCATGGGATTGACTATAATGAAACCTTTTCACCAGTTGCCAGACATTCTAGTATTAGATTGCTATTGAGTCATGCTGCAAACAAAGGACTGAGGATCCACACTTTTGACGTGGACACAGCTTTCCTAAATGGAAAATTGTCAGAGGAAATATTTATGTTGCAACCAGAAGGTTTTGATCATAATTCTGGAAGAGTCTGTCGCTTGAAAAGAAGCTTTATGGGTTAAAACAGGCTTCAAAGGACTGGAACGCTACGTTCACCAAAACCCTGAGGAAACTAGGATTTAGAAACACTGATGATGATCTATGCATTTTCTACAACAAACACAGGTCAGTTATAATTGGAATATTTGTAGATGACGGAATTATTATTGGCCAGAATGAAACATTGATAAAGCAGGCACTGTCTGGGCTGGCAATGAACTTTAAAATGAAAACTACAGGTTCGGAGAAAGGAAAATTATTCTATCTTGGAATGGAGGTTCACTTAAAAGGAAATGGAATATTGGTGACATAGCAAAGATATCTACGCTAGGCGTTAGTTCGTTTTGGTTTTAATGATGCACACTCTGTTGCAACACATATTGAACCTGGAATGTTAACTGAAAAACATGTGAATGATAGACCACTCCAAAATAAGTCTTATCGAGAAATTATCGGGAGTCTGCTGTATCTATCTGCCATATCAATGCCCGACATCAGTTTTTCAGTCAATTATCTGAGTCGGCAAGTAAGTGATCCTAAATATAGTCATTGGAAAATGATTGAACGTATTCTCAGATATCTCAAAGAAACAGAGGATTTTAGAATATTTTTCGGAGGTGAGGCAAGACTGAAGGCATATACAGATGCTAACTATGGTGGGACAGAATCGGACATGATCTCAACAAGTGGAATTCTGGTAGATTACGAAGGGCCTATTGTCTGGATGGCTCAGAAACAGTCAGTCGTTTCTATATCATCATCTGAAGCAGAGTATAGTGCGGCAGTCAGTGGAGTACAAGAAGTCAGTTGGATTCGCAGAATAATGAGAGAACTGAAAGTTGGTATTACGACTGAACCTACTGTTCTATTTATTGATAATCAGGCAAATATTCATATGCTTGAGAATGCTGATGAAGGAAAAGTGACAAAAGGAAAGAAGCACATTGAAATACGTCGCAAGTTCGTAAATTATTACATTTTAGGTACTGTGCGTCTGGCATACATATGTACATACCAAGGATCAAATTGCTGACATCTTTACCAAAGCATTCAGTAAGAAGACATTTGAAGACTTACATCTGAAGTTGCTTAAGGAGGAGTGTTGCAGATTGTAATTGTAAGCAACTTCACGTATGTACAAGGAAGGGGAACTATCATCCATCTTTTCATCTTGAAATCGCATATCATGTAAAGTCAAGTCAGAGCGTGTAATTTTGTCTGCGTCTTGTTTTGAATAAATTCAGTTTGTATTAAATATAATTTTACAGTCAGTTTGATTTTATTTCTTTATACTGACAGCAAATACTTCCACCCCACAACAACATTGCAACTCTCAATTAAAATGAAAGTTGTAAGATCGATTATCATTAGGATATAATTTTGAATTCTAAATACATTTATACATCTTTTATCTCTTAAATATAATTGGATACTAGAATTATAAATTAAGCGATTTGTAAACGAATTCACACTGTAAATACATATTAGTCAATACTAGTTTAGTAATGTCTGAATTTAGTTGCATTTCTGAAAATTGTGCTTAAAAATAGCACCTAGTTAAGCAAAATTGTTCTTCATCGAGGGGGAATGATTTAGCGACTGCAATCACTTTAAAACTACAAAGCCACACACATTTTTACCTAACCTCTGGTTAAGTAAGAATACGAAAAAGGGGAACGAGTTTCAGCGACATAATCTACTTCGCTAGATGGCGACGAGTCTAGCTGGCCAGAAGATCACCGAGCTATTGAGTCATTCGAGAGATAAAAAGTTTATAATTTATATTTTGTTTAATTAAGTACATTAAAGTAAATACCGTAATGGTTGTTTTATTTAACATTTCTAGATGTAGCGACACATATTCCCCGTAATTTGCACATATTGTTTGCGTTATTTTCAATGTACATATGTATTGGCTTTTATTTACTGAATTTTATTAAAAAGTAATCCAGTTTGCAAAGATATTCTTCTGAGGATGGTAGTTTAGCTACCGAAAACGCGTTCATTAAAATAAAAATTTTATTGTGAAACAACAAGTTGTTTTATCTTGCCTACTATCTCAATGTTTACAAAAATCAAATTGTTCGAAGTTCCTTGATTATTTCGGACATATACTGAAATTTCACGGGTCTTTTAATTTAGGTACAATTTGGAGACATCAGGGTAGAGATTATCAGCTATTTATAGCCCAAACCTGTTATTTTTGTTTGGGATTTGTTTTGTGGAAAATTTCAGATCTCAAGTCGAAACGTTCTCGGGCAGTGCCCAAATACATCGTAAAAAATGATTAGTCTCATTTTCGAAATTAAATCTACAATTTCGTAAAATTGCGGCTCTCTAAGTGAACACGTATTTTCGAATTAAGGTCGATACACACTTACCGGCACAACCAGGCATCGACCGGCACCGGCATTTTTCCTGCATATATACCATAAAACGGATGAAAGAAAGTTTTCAGTTAAGCCAGGTATCGCGAGATAACTATAGAAAAGTAATCTCATGTCAACTTCGCAACTAAACCAGGGGGCGATTCTGATCTCTTTGTCGTAGCTTACGTGTATATTTTAGCATAGATGGCACAAGAACTAGCTGTCGCATGACATACCAGAGCAGAGTATAAAGATTGTGAAATGGGTAGTGCATTTTGGAATAGACCATAACATGTTTTAAAGCGTGCCGAAAGCAAATGTTTTTATTATACCCTAGATGAAATCATAGGGGTATACTAAGTTTGTCATTCCGTTTGTAACACCTCGAAATAATGATGGTAAAGCAAAATGGATGGACACCCATTCATAATATTAAAAGTTATTTCGATTTTTGCATGTCCGTCCGTCCGTCTGTGCGCACGATAACTCGAGAGCGCGTGTACTTAGAGAGCTGAAATTTTGTACCTACACGGACTTTAAAAAAAAAAGTAAAATTAAGTTCGAAAATGAGACAAATCGGGCAACTCCTTCGTGGGGTTGCCATATAACAATTTCGTTTTCCGCTATATATTTGGACACTGCCTGAGAACGCATCGACGTAGAGAGCTGAAATTTCGTACATGATGTTTTTACTACATTAGCAAATAAAATGTCAAAAATGGACTAAATCGGGCAACTCCTTCTTGGTGTTGCCATATAAAAATTTCGGTTTTTTACGTATACTTTGAAAACGATCAGTCCAAGACATTTTTATTGTACTAAAAACTTCTGCAGAATACGAAATCCTATAAAATTGGTTATTACTATTTTTTCTGTGCGACAAACTGTTCTAGAAATATATGCGAAAAACAACTTCAAAATCAATACTTGAATAGAACGGTGACCATACGAAATTTAATACGGGCATTCATCTAGGGTATCATAAGAATTGGTCTTAGACCAATTCTAGCTTTTTTACTTGTTATAATAAGAGTTTTGTATACACTTGATCGAACACTTCAGATAGGAAAAAATATGAACTCGACGTATACTTCATTTCAAATTTTATGATCCATTCCGGAATGGACTACCCAGCCATACAAATTTTGTATACTTTTTTGGTACTGCATGCGACATCTAGTTCTTGTGCCATCTATGATTTTAGTCACATATTTTGACATTTCACCTCAAATTTGGCGTACTTTTATATTCTCCATATTTATTTTGATTTATCTTTTTCATCAACCACAAAATAAATAAAATGAATTTGCAGTGAATTATTGTCAGAATACACGCCTAAGAGTACGACAAATTAGTCAACTCCTTACGAGGTAGTGACAAAAATTTTGTAAATGGATATTCTACCCCTATTTAGAGCAATAAAAGTACTTAAATAAGAAGTAATTTTAAGTTCCAAAATTGGACAAATCGGTTAACTCCTTGGTGTGGTTGCCATACAAAAATTACGTTTTTCACTACACATTTGGACACTGCCTGAGAGCGCGTTAACGTAGACAGCTAAAATTTTGTACACGGAGTTTTCATAAAAATAATATATGATTTCAAAAATAGGCTAAATCCGACAGCCCCTCCTTTAATGTACTGAGCAGTTTTTTAGGATATGAAATCCTATGAAATTGGTTCTAATTGTTTTTACTGTACAACGAACCGTTCTGGAAATAAATACGAAGAACCACTTCAATAATCCAACTTGCACAGAGGGCATCAAGGGTATCGTAACAACTGGTCTTATACCAATAGAGGAATGTTTTTGTCAAAAGTTGATATGTTTAAAATATGTAAAAATGAGATATATACATCATATGATTCGTAATGGCAAGATCTATCTATCAATTGGTTACATTAAAACAATTAAAAACGCTATATAAGATAAATTAAATTAAAAAACTTGTGAAATTATTTATCAAAAGTCGAAACGGGCATGAAAGTTTTAGAAAATTCTTGAAAAGTGCATGAAAGTTTTAACAAATTTTGACAAATGTGCTTTTCTAAGACGTGTGAAATTTCTACCAAAACCCGACAAGTGTAGACTTTATCGAAACATTGAAAAAACTTTTTTTCTTTCCTTTTCCTTGAAAATTTACGTTACGCGAATAATAAAAAATTGTTATATTTTTAGTTTATCTTTTAGTAATTTTCTCTCTTCAATTCTACTTTTTTTCTTCTTTTTTTATACCCTAGATGATGAAATCATAGAGTATACAGAGTATATAGTAGGTAAGTTTTCCATTCCGTTTGTAACATATAGAAATAACAAGTAAGAATGCTGGAATTGGTGTAATTGGGTAATTCTTATGAGACCCTAGAGGAATACCCGTATGAAATTTCGCATGGTCATCCATCTGTGCAAATTTGATTTTTGAAGTGGTTTTTCGCATATATTTCTAGAACGGTTCGTCGGACAGAAAAAATGATTATAGCCAATTTTATAGGATTTAGTATTCTCAAGAAGTTTTTAGTACAATTAAATCTCTAGGACAGATCGTTTTCACAGTATACATACAAAACCAAAATTTTTATATGGCAACATCAAAAAGGGGTTGACATTTTTGTGTGGCAACCCCACGAAGGAATTGCCCGATTTGTCTCATTTCCGAACATAATTTTAATCTTTTTTTTTTAAACTCGGTGTACAAAATTTCAGAACCCCAAGTATACCCGCTCTCGAGTTATCGTGCGCACAGACAGGCAGACAGACAGAAAGACAGACATACAGACAGGCAGACAGACAGAAAGACAGACATACAGACAGGCAGACAGACAGACAGACAGACATACAGACAGACGGACAGACAGGCAGTCAGACATACAGAGACAGCCAGACAGACAGACGGACGGATAGACAGACGGACGGATAGACAGACGGACGGATAGACGGACATGCAAAAGTCAAAATAACATTTAATATTATATGTTGGTGTCCAATCCATTTTGCTCTACCATCACTATTTCTGTGCGTTACAAAAGGAGTGACAAGCTTGGTATACCCATAGATTTTATCTAGGGTATAATAATGGTGTAACAAAATGAATTGGACACCGTCTGTCCCGCCCGTCCTCACGATAACTCCAGAACGCTGAAATTTTGCACACTGGTTTAAAAAAAAAACAAGTAAATTTAAGTTCGGGACCAATCGGGCAACTCCTTGGTAGGGTTGCCATACAAAAATTTAATTTTTTACTATTGGGCACTGTCCGAGAATGCGTTGACGTAGAGAGCTAAAAATTGCTACATGGTTTTTTCATAATAATAGTAAATAAAATTTCAAAACTGGACTAAATTGGGCAACCCCTTCTTGGTATTTCCATACAAAACTTTGGGTTTTCACTATATATTTGGACACTGCCTGGGTACGCGTCGACGTGGAGAGCTCACAGAGTACAAGCCATTTCCATAAAATTTGTAAATACTGGACTAAATCGGGTGTTGGTGTTGCCATACTGTCAAAACTATAAGTCATAGATCTGTCTATTGTACTGAAAAGTTCTTCAGGATATGAAATCCTATGAAATTGGTTATAGCCATTTTTACTGTCCAACGAACCGTTTAGAGATATATGAAAAAACCACTTCAAGAATCAAACTTGCACAGATGGGTGATCATAAGAAATAATTACATAATAGAATTTATCTCGAGTATCATAAGAAATAATTACATAATAGAATTTATCTAGGGTATAATAAGAATTGCTCTTAGATCAATTCTAGCTCTTTTACTTGTTTATATATCTGTGGCGGGCTATAGAATATCAGGATGGACTTAAGTTTTATTTGTTTTATAATAACTATAATATTGTGCTAGATTTTTCGAAATTCGGATCTTAAGTATATATCCGATCGAGAAACTAAATTTTCGATTGAGCTAATTGTCACTATAGTATTATGTAGCAGAATTTTTTTTCTATATGAGATAATTGTAAGAGTCCCTAAATATATAATGGACATATCCAATGATTTTTTTAATAATACAAATCTAGTATTCAGGTATTTTTATGAAATATTGAGCATAATAATAATTATGATGTACGTTCTGAATGCATTCAGTAATTATGTAGACACAAAACGGCGTTACAAGGAAAAATTATGGGTTAACAGATGTGTCTCATTGCAAATAGATTCAATTTATTTTTATGTGCTGTAGAGAAACATACGGTTGTCTGATAAAAACGAAATGTGTTAAAAAAAAATTATTTTGTAAAAGGTCGTAAAACACGAAATATGTGAATTAACAGCTGCTGAAAAATATTTTTGTGTTGTAACTTGGTACAAAATTATGCATATGAATTCAATTGAAAAGACTGATGAAAAACATATAAACATAAGCTGGCGTTCTAGGCGCTGCAACTTTTGTTATCTCGTGTCCCCGGTAACTGGAATCGTCAAGAGGGTTGGAGATTAGCGACTTATGACGTTAATACTTTACAGCTATTAACAGCGAAGTAATGCTTCTGAGCTAGACTGATTCATTTTTTGCAACATACTCTTTCTTTTCACACAAGGACACTTGATGAAGATCTCAGAGAAATGAACGCATATCGAACATATAACACGATGTCGGACGAGATATATTTTCAGATGAGAATAATATTTTCATAGGAGCCAAACTTAACAATGTAGGAATTGTGTTTGTAAAATCGTCACAAATCTAGTCAGTTATACGGGAAAATATCTACTAAATGGTAGGGCCCAGACCCGGCTAGCATGCTACACATTTCGTGGATGAGATGCATTTGGGGGGGGGGGGGGGGGGTCGCCCTGTATTGTCTTTAAAGAGAAATTCTTAAGAAATTCTGACTTTTACAATACTTTTGTCTTGAAGATCTTAAAGATTCTTAGTTTAGCAACACGCCCTACGTCTGGATTGGCCAAATGATTTGTAAATATATTAGATTTGACAAAAAGCAGTCCATTTATATGTTTATGATATTGGCAAACTAGATACATTTTATTTTTATACCCTAGATGAAATGTAAAGGGTATACTAATGTTTGTCATTTCGTTTGTAACACCTAAAAATAATTATGGTAGAGCAAAATGGATTGGACACCCTTGCATAAAATTAAAAGTTATTTTGATTTTGCATGTCCGTCTGTCTGTCTGTCCGTCCTCCCGATAACTCGAGAACGCGTGTATTTAGGAGCTGAAAATTCGCACATGGGCTTTTAAAACAAAAATTAAAATTGGTGTCGAAAATGGGTTGCCATACAAAAATTTCATTTTTCACTACATAGTACATATTTGGACATTGCCTGAGAACGCGTCGAAGTAGAGCGTTGAAATTTTGTACATAGTATTTTCATAAAAATGTGGGCACAGAAATAGCAAATAAAATTTCAAAAATTAACTAAATCGGGCAATCCCTTCTTGGTATTGCCATATACAAATTTACGATTTTTACGTATCCTGTGAAAACGATCAGTCATACATGGTTTTAATGTACTGAAAATTTCTTCAGAATATGAAATCCAATAAAATTGGTTATAATCCTTTTTTCCTGCTCGACAAACCGTTTTAGAGATATATTCAAAAACTACTTCAAAAATCAAAATTTGCGCAGATGGGTAACCATACGAAATTGCAAACGAGCATTCATCTAGGATATCATAAGAATTTGTCTTAGACCAATTCTAGCTTTTTTACTTGTTATTTGTAATTTTGTTGTAAAGTTGTTCTGGTTCATATCCATACAAGATTTAGATGAATGTGAACATAGCATATAGATCCGTTCAATTGACAGAGTAAGATGTTCTCAATAAAGCTCACAAAGGACACACCTTATGATAGCAGTAGACAGCACAGATTCATAATTTACATTAGTTCTTTTGTTTCGAAACTCTGTTTTAAGTTTATTTTGTTATAATTTCAATGACTGGCATGTGCCGCAGGAGAGGCAAAGTTACTTATAATATCTACATATATGCACGTAGTTTGAATTATCTGAAACATTATTTCAACGCACACTATATGTATAATAGGCCAAGGAATTATGGAAAAAGTTTTAAGCATTTTCTTCAACTGAGGTAGGTATACCCATTCCTGAAAGCCTTCTTGATGTCAAACCTTTGTAATATTATATACCAAGATTTAATTTAAGGAAGCTTCAGAAAAAGGTGCAATTTCTAAGCATTTTGTATTTAAACAGTACTAATGCTTAACACTGCACAAATAATGCATAGAAAAACTTGAAAGTAAATGGATGCTAACTGAACGTACAGGAACTAGTTCATATTTTCCAATACTATGAATTCGAATGTTAATAAACAAATTAATTTTATAACAATAAAAATTTTTGACTATTTTGGCTTACATGATAATTTTGCAGTTTGCATTTTTGTATACCACACCCACCCATGAAGCAAATCTATTTACTGGCATGCCAATTTCGTTTATATATGTAGGTACAACGTGCAAACCGTTATGTAAGTTTTATGGGAATGTAATTTGGAGGATTTCATGCCATAACCATTCATAATTATATATTCTTTATTATGTTTTCATACCATAACCATTCATAACTAGGTATATATTCTTTATTATGTAAGTATTATATTGAATTTGGTTAAAATTTCGTAAAATTTCAATTACAATTATTTTTTTTTTTTTAATACGTATCTATCTGTATTCAAGTAAGGACCCTCTCTAAGCTAAGAATAAAATTTCTGACCAAATTAATTTCTTGAGATGACCAAAACCAAAAAATAATAAAGTTCGTATAAGTATTTCTATGTTTTCCCTAGAAAAGAAAGAACGTCAGATGATTAAAGTTAGGCCTTAAAATAGATTGCCCTAGACGTGCTAAATTCGCTAAATACAAAGACAAAGTGCATCCAATCAGCCTGGGCGTTAATTGCTTCGAGCACAGTCTAATAAATTCGTCGTAAATCATTGCGTGACAAAAGTAAATAAATCGAATTCACCAGCTGCTCTTCCGATATGGTAAAAACTATCTATCGATTTTTCACCCGCACCAGTTTTGACAAGTATCTCCTCTAATTGTTAGACCATTATAAAATCAAGAGACGACAAGTCACAAAACGCAGCACATGCGCCATTCGCGGAAGGAAAAGAGAATCAGAGCGAAAAGGAACCCCAACCCCACGTACCTATGCAAATCGATGCCGCTCTTCATTTTACACTGAAAACTTTTTCAAGTTTTTTAATTAACAAAATTTTGGAATAAAAAGCAAAGCTTCAATTTTATATAAAATAATATTTTACTGGACTTAGGAAATATCCTTAGCCAGTTTCCTTAAATAATCACAATAGAGGAGCTATAAGAGCAAGGTTATGTAACAATTTCTACACATCCGGGAAAAGTGTAGATGTGAAAACATTTTTTCGCCGTCGTTTACATAATTTTAATCCTGGAGACAGGCAAAATTGTTGTTAAAAAAAAACATTACATTACCTTCATATTGTTTTCTACGAGTTTTTCGCTGGAACATAGCACGTAGACGATATAGGCTCGTAAAAGTTCCCATGTCGTTTTACTTTTGAATGCTGCCTCAGGATCATTAAAGCTAACATCTAAGGGATCCCTTTGCGGATTAGTAGGCACACCTGAACCGGATGTTGTCGATTTCGTTGCCGGTGATGCTTCAGTTACATTGGCCGCAACACTTCCTGATCGTTTACGGGTATTGATGAAATGTAAAAGTTTCTTGTCCCGAGTCAAATTCTGAAACAGTTGTTCCTCATACGAATTGGAGAAATTTCTCTGTTGCGAAAAAGTAGTGCTGATGCTAGACGCAGTTAATTTCCGCCCATTACGTGCAGCTCTTTTTGCTGCAGATGATAGATAATCTGAACCACTACTGCTTGCACTACTGCTATAAATCAAATTTTTTCGGTGACGGCAGACTGAACGCAAAAACGCCATTACACGGTTTCAGTTTAAAGTTGAATATCAATTCTCAGTTATGCGTAAATAACGAATGTATCAATTTATCACTATGAAAGTATTAGTTAGCCTGAAATTGACTGAAAAACGTTAAATTACAAAACAACCGGCCGACAAACTAGATGTATATCCACCAAGTTCACGGCGAATTGCACACAAAATTTGAAAAGTTCTCAAGCCAATTCGCCGTGACTGTGCTGAAGAATCCTCCAAAAGCAAGAACACACCCGACCGAAATTCTAAATGAACTGAAAGAAAAGAATTCGAAAAATTTCTCACAGCAAATTGTCGATTCAGTCAAATTAGTCTACTGAACTGGTCGAAGGACGGAGCTAAGTAGAGAGAAATCCCAATTTTTTCGAGATGTATTTAACTGTTTCGTCCCCTTCACTCCCCTCACACTAATACTATTATAGGCACGCGATTTCAGCCTTTTTCGATTATGTCACAGTATAATAGATTCCAAGTCCGTCCGGCTCCTTCTTGACCAAGGATTCCCGTTGGCGTTTTCACTAACTGCTGTGGCGTTGCAGTTTTAGTAACTATTTGGAAAATCAAAGAATCATTATGTAACGCCGCGCGGATAGAACAAATTTGTTTGCTGTTTGGGCACAAATCGATGGTAGCAACAAACTAGTAAAGATCCGACCAGGCTGGAATATTACATCAGAGAAAATCTGCAAAATTTTCTAGCGGGCTCCACACTTTTCTCTCAAATTGTTATCGGCTTCGATTAGAAATTTTTGTTCTTATATTAATTTTTCTTTTCACACAATTTCTCGGGAACAGAATTGTCGACACAATTACCTCTAAGCACAGAAACAGCACAGAGAACAGACTGACAAATTTGGCGTGGGACTGAGTGGAGTGCTGAGATGAGATATTAGAGGCGAGCAGAGTACTTGCACAAAATTGAGCTCGAGTGGCGATTTCGCCGACTTCTACCACATCACATCATAGTGGATATTGGATAGGCGGCATGGCATGAGCTGAGCACGAACAAGCGACAGGTAAGCTGGTCTTCCGGTTGTTGGATAGAGAGCAGAAAAGGCAGCGCAAATATTTTTAGTGTTGATAGCTCAGGTGAAATGAACTATTGCTGAGATATTTATCTTAAAATTATCAATGACTAAAAAACGAGTTTCAATTTTAAAGTGACCTAAATACAGCCATAAATGTAAAAGCCCAGGTAAATTTATGTATTCTATATATGGGTAATTATTTATTTCATTATTCATATTTATTAAATTATTGAAAATAAATTTGGTCGCTTTCTTATTCAAATAATAATATGAAGAAGATAGCGAGGAATAAAAAAGAAAATATGTATGTCCTAAATAAGAAGGAAATAAGAGTGGAGAAATAAAAGTTAATTTTCTAAAATCTTTTAAATATACCTATACATACAATTGGCACCAATTATTAATTCCTATTACTATGTACATATACACATAAGTGTGTTATGTGTGTAGGTTATATCAGAAAAACATCGTTTCCTGAATTTAATTCGAGAAAATTTGCTGTTGCAAAAGGACATTTCATGCTGATTCAAGTCAGCAATTAGGTGAAATACTTTTTAGATAAGAACCCTTTACGACTCCAAACAGTTTTGAAAACAAATCAATGCAATCAGAAACCTAAACTTTATATATAGATTCGGTATGCAACCCAATATCGTGGGAACTGCAAACGTCTCATTCTGAAGTAGTACATTATCAAAGACTTTATGAACAAACGAGTATTTGTTGTTTGAACAGCAGGGGAATACAAAACCGACGCAAGGTATTGTAGGTTTTCCATACTATTGTAGGATGTGGCCGCATCTGTTATAAATGACATAACTATAGATCGGAGTATATGTACTATCAAAATGCTAAAATATGCATGCAAATAGGCACGAAAAAAAGCCAAAATATGCATATAAAAAAAGATACAACTTGCTAGTGATAATTTTTTACTGTTTAAATCAACATACGAGTTAAATTTAGAAAACAACTTAAACCAATAGTAGTAATAATAATTATTAAAAATCAACAAAACACAAGAATTTAAAATTAATTTTAGTTTTTATGACAGTATATAAAATATACTTTTCAAATTTGTGACGTTTGTCATACCACTTAACAATAATTTGTACACCGAAAATGAACATTCTGCGTCTACCGACGTAAGAGGGCATAATTTCAAATTTGGCGCCATATCCGCAGAGATCACCTCAGACAAGCTTTGACCTGTGCTATTAATGTAAGTATTTATTTGCTTAATTGCTCAAAAACCAGAATTTTTGGTAAGAACAGTGTCAAACTTATTTTAGACTTTTACCGAAAATGAGTCCGGAAGTACATGGATTAGATCCACCATATTTTCTATGATTGTAGATTATAAAGAGGAAGATTTTTGGTTTCTAGCTTTTCAAATACGTCAGGTATTTCACATCTTTCTCCCCCACTATCTAGCTCATTTGAAATTTATAAACTCAACATTTTTTTTGCCGAATAATGCGATATAAACGAGAAAGTACTATAATAAGCAATAACGTTGCAAAAATGCAAAATCATGGAACTGCATATGCAAACATGCAAATTCATATAATCCGATGTTTAGATGTCTAGTATGGTTATACACTATTTAGTGACTGGTTAAAAAAATATATTGATGAAAGATCCGTTGCGTCAATAAACTGATGATAAACCTAATTGATTTTCAGTTTCCAATTTAGAAATACTGGGGAGTACAGACGCAAATACTAATGATGTATTTCGGCGGCATACAAATGAATCTTGCAGTTACTGACAACATTAAGAAAGTCAGCAATGTAGATATAATGCTTAAAGGCAATGGTCCAGAGAACGATCCCTTCCTTCTTTACCTTATTGCATTCTATGCAGTAAAAAACCACGGTATACATACAGAATATTAAGGTATGCCTACTAGCAGTGTTGTACGTAATCAACTAGATTTGTTATCAAATTAATAACCATGATTAAATCAATCATGATTACATCGAGTAATCTTAGGAAAATGTAACCGTAATCATGATTACTTGATTATATTTTTTTAATTACAAATGAAACTTTTCAAGAGATTTTAAAATTTAGTTCTAAGAAAACAAACAATCTGTGATCGTAAGAATTTTTCTTTTATAGAAAACTCCAAGCCACTGTCTCATGACGTATTCAATATTTTACGAGTATGTTGTTTTTCATTTCATTTTATATGCTTTTGATTAATTTTCTTTTCTTTTTTTTCTTTTTCCTATTTTGTAGATTTTATACTTTTTTTAATTTTTAGTCTAATGCATTGAGTAATTTCTTGGTTTAGTTATCTTATTATCTTGTTTAGAAGTACTAATATAAGATTTAGATCTTGTGTACTGATGAATTTCATGAATACAGAAGAAGGCTGAACCGAGGGTTCCCTCGAAGGAAACCACTACTACAGTAGTGGCTTTGGAGAAGGAATCTTCAGAGGCGGAAGCATCTCTCGAACAGCTTTCGGACTGTGATATGACCGGGTTGGATGATACTGGTCTCTCGAGCTTCAGTGACTACGAGTAGTGTGGTAGCACCATTTCGGCTTGTAGCCAATTTGAAGTCTCGAAGGGAATGGAAACCCTTCCTAGTAATGTTTCTTCTCGAGAATTTCTCGAGAAAAAAAGTAAAACTTGTCTTCCCTGTTTCTCGAGAATTGGGGTTTCTTCTAAAAAAAGGAGTCGCAGCTCCGTAAGTGCGCATCAGCATATTGATGACTCTGTTTTCTCTTATAGTCACGTAACTTAGTAGTTGGCAAGACTATGTAGATACGAACACGTAACAAACGAAATCAGCAGCAACAAAAACAGAGAAGTAAGTAAATGCGGTGAGCTCTCAACTTTTGTCGACTCCTTTTTATACCCTAGATGAAATCTATAGGGTATACTAAGTTTGTCATTCCGTTTTTGTAACACCTCGAAATAATGATGGTAGAGCAAAATGGATTGGATGCCCATGCATAATATTAAAAGTTATTTTCAATTTTGCATGTCCGTCCGTCCGTCTGTGCGCACGATAACTCGAGAACACGTATATTTAGAGAGCTGAAATTTTGTACACGGAATTAAAAAAAAAAAATTAAAATTAAATTCGAAAATGAGACAAATTGGGCAACTCCTTCGTGGGATTGCCATACAAAACTTTCATTTTCCACTATATATTTGGACACTGCCTGAGAACGCATCGATGTAGAGAGCTGAAATTGGGTACATGATGTTTTCATAGTACTAGAAAATAAAATTTCAAAAATGGACTAAATCGGGCAAATGAGCAAATTTTATAAGAACTGTTGGTCTTATTTCAAGAAGAATAGTAATAATAAGGATTTGGCAACTTGTAATCTTTGCAATAAGACCTTATCTTGCAAAGGTTCTGCAACAATTGGTCTTCGCAGGCACGTTGAAGGAGTATACGGCTATAAGCGGGAAGAATCAAATATCGAACCAAAAAGTTCATGTTCCTGGCAATAAGTCAAACGGCGATTTGAAGACCCTAGTAGTAGCAATGATCAGATGATCAATGGCAGAATTAATATCTAAACTGTCAGCAGTCGATGGATATTCATTTAATAAAATTACTTAAAGTGAACTTATACGGCAGAGCATGAGCGCTAGGGGACTTAGTCTTCCACGGAATCCTGAAGAAGTGAGGCAACTGATGATTGAATTTTATTACGCTAAAATGGAAGAGTAAGTTCAGAACTTAAAGAAACTAAAAGAAGAAGAAAATAAATTGTGTGTATCTATTGACGAATGGAGTAGTATTAAAAATAAAAGATACATGGATATTTAAATGTATAGGAATTCTAAACATTCGTACAATCTGGGGTTGATTCCGATTAATGGTAGTTGTTCTGCAGAAAATATCTTAGATTTGCTAACACAAAAGTTAAATGGTTTTGGTATTTCTCTTGAAAAAGATATTGTATCTGTAATAAGTGATGGCGCTGCCGTTATGCAGAAATTGGGAAGGTTGTCTCCTGCACATCAGCAACTATGTTATAATCATGGTATACATTTAGCTGTTTTGAAAACTTTTTATATTGAGAAAAAGAAAGAAAATGATGAATCCGAAGATAGTGACAGTGATAGTGCAGATGAAGGATTGTTTTTCAGAATATGAATCAGATTTTGAATTTAAACCAGTAAGGAATAGAGAGCTGCAAATGCAAAATGTTATAGAAGATACAATCATAGGTATCGTTTTGCAAAAATATATGCAAGAATATGAAAAAAAGGAACTGTCACTACTTTTGGATTGTAAAACGAGGTGGAATACCATGGAGACTATGATTAAACGCTTCTTATGAATTAAAAAGCCTGTAAAATGGCACTCTCTGAACTGGACACTATGTGGAGGGAAGATTACGTGAATATGGCTGAAACATTATTAATTATGTTATAGAGAATTGAAGAATTTTAAGAATTTTTATTTTTAACGATTCCAAATCAAATTATAAATACAAGAAGAAAAAACAACCGTCTCATCCGAGGTTTGAAACCGGGACCTTCCGCTTGCCGGGCGACTGCTCTTACCACTGAGCTAACGAGACAGATGATTTTCCCTCCTGCATTTATCAATTTGTAATTAGCCTACTAAGCCACGTTGCTTTCAGCTGGCATTAACCAGTAACGATGAAAGCGCACAAATAAATTGTAAATTAAATTTTTATTTATTCCGGACTGGAATCGAACCTACACTTTTAGAATCGGTCAATGATGGAGAATTGAAGAATTTTAAGAATTTTTATTTTTAACGATTCCAAATCAAATTATAAATACAAGAAGAAAAAACAACCGTCTCATCCGGGGTTTGAAACCGGGACCTTCCACTTGCCGGGCGACTGCTCTTACCACTGAGCTAACGAGACAGATGATTTACAAATTGATAAATGCAGGAGGGAAAATCATCTGTCTCGTTAGCTCAGTGGTAAGAGCAGTCGCCCGGCAAGCGGAAGGTCCCGGTTTCAAACCCCGGATGAGACGATTGTTTTTTCTTCTTGTATTTATAATTTGATTTGGAATCGTTAAAAATAAAAATTCTTAAAATTCCTCAATTCTCCATCATTGACCGATTCTAAAAGTGTAGGTTCGATTCCAGTCCGGAATAAATAAAAATTGAATTTACAATTTATTTGTGCGCTTTCATCGTTACTGGTTAATGCCAGCTGAAAGCAACGTGGCTTAGTAGGCTAATTACAAATTGATAAATGCAGGAGGGAAAATCATCTGTCTCGTTAGCTCAGTGGTAAGAGCAGTCGCCCGGCAAGCGGAAGGTCCCGGTTTCAAACCCCGGATGAGACGGTTGTTTTTTCTTCTTGTATTTATAATTTGATTTGGAATCGTTAAAAATAAAAATTCTTAAAATTCTTCAATTCTCCATCATTGACCGATTCTAAAAGTGTAGGTTCGATTCCAGTCCGGAATAAATAAAAATTATGTTATAGCCCGTCCGAATGACTAGTGAGTGTCTGAGCCGAGCCGATTCTACATTGTTAACGGCAGAAGGAGCCTTGAAATTTTTGTTTTCGAAATTAGAGAAGGTCAACAATGAACTAAGTAAGAAGTTTTAAACCTCAATTAAAGAAGAAATAAGTAAAAGACGGAAATATAATATCATATCTCTATATAAATTTTTTCAAAACCACACTTTCGAAGAAACGGATACATTGTTTAGACCAGTTTCGAAAAAGGGAAATTTACAAAATTGCAAAAGAAATGATAAATAGGTTATTTGCTAGTTGTCAACAGTTCGATATTGAAGAAGAAGAAGTTAATGAAGTTCCAATCAATGAGAATGAAGAATTGTCTCTTAAAGAACAATTAAATTTATCTATAACAAACAGCGTGAGAGAAGTAAAACCTGGTGACACTGAAAAATATAAGACCATTAGACAAGAATTTCATATATTTCAGACAACTGGTACCAGAACAACAAATTTGGAACTACTTAGAGAAGCTTTGTCCACAATAAAGCCTATGTCTAGATAGAATGAACGAAATTTTTCTATTACTAAAGATTTTTTTACGAAGAAAAGAAATAGATTATCAAATACTACTTTGGATGCGCTATGTTTTTTGAAAAATTATTTCAGAACTCAAAAATAGGTGAACTCAATTTTGTTTTGCAATCATTTTTTTAATCTACATATTTTAATTTGTGTAAAATAATAAATAAAATATATGAATTCAGCATTAACGAGTGACATTTCATTATTCAATAATCTTTTAAACCAAATCTAAGCGGACAAATGTTGTTTGTATATATTATATGAGAATTCTCGAGATCTCTGAGAAATAATAATAATAATAGAAATGAAAGTTATCGAGAAATCTTAAACACTTTTCCTAGGGAGAAAATTCGCGAAATTCTTGGCCAGGTCCAGTACAAGAATAATTCAGATGAAATCTAGGGTATTCTTGTAAAGGAGCTGGAAAGGCCAGACTTGTGACTTCCTCAGCTTCAACTTCTACAACAGGAGTCCAAGAAGAACAGGAAGTACAACGATGTAGCTCGATTAGGACGTCTCCATAGGAAGGTGGAGGAGTTGATTCAGGCGCATCGCTTGGCCGATTCTCTTCGGCAATAGACGTCGTATCATCATCGTTTGAGCTTCTTATCTCTTTGAATGTGTAAGATAGCGTCTCTTAATACCGGGGGTTTAAGTGCTCATACAAGACTAAACAGTACTATCGAGCATGTCAAAATGTTCGATATAGACATTACGCTTCTGCAGGAGACGAATTTCATTCAAGACACTTATACACAACTTGAGCGTTATGCTTATTTACACACTGGCTATTCAATGTTTGCCACACCTGCGCCGAGGCTCAGGGGTGGCAATACAATACTCCGCTCAGTTATTGGTTCGGTAATACACCCGGAACAGTCCTATTGTATTCCTGGTCGTAGTATCTACGACAACATCACGGTAGCCAAACATTTGTTTGTCTACCATGAACAGACAGATTTTACTAGATCAACAAAAGGCCTTTGATAGCGTCTCGCACAAGTATCTCTTGACTGATCTTGAGGCATTTGGGTTTCCACCCAGGTGGCTCGATATCGTTGGGAAATTGTATAGAAATTCAGCGATTTTGATAAAGCATCAAGGACAAGTTCTGGCTCCTATCTCGTTTCATCGAGGCATCAGACAGGGCTGTCCATTGTCAGGTATGCTTTATGATCTTTTCGTTGGAGCCGCTAGTAGTGAATCTTCGTTGAATGCTCGAACAATATTCAGTTCATCTACCATATACCAATGTGAGGCCTCTTATGTTGGCATATGCAGATGATCTTTCTATTTTTGTGACAAAAAATGAAGCTTTTCCGGTCGCTCGTGCTGTTTTCGAACAGTACGAACGTATAGCGGGCACTAAAATCAACCTTCGTAAGAGTTAAGGCTTGTGGTGTGGAAGGTGGAGAGATCGTACAGATACTCCACTGAACATCCAATGGACTAATACTTGCCTGAAATATTTAGGTGTGTGTATCGGACGCGAGAGTAAATCAAATAATAGTCGCATTGCTCTTGAAAAACCCTCTAGAGCTGTAAACTCATGGCGTAGTCGACTATTTCCATTGTCCTTAATGGGAAGGTCAGTCGTGATAAACTATTTGATTACCTCGTCCATCGTTCATCTGCTAAAGTCTGAGACGTTTGATGAAGGCTTCGTAAGTCATCCTCAAGCAAAAGCGATAGACGCCTTTTGGTGCGGAAGACGATGGGTTGCAGAAAGCACGCTCTGTCTGCCAGTCAAGATAGGTGGATTAGGTCTCCCTAACTTGGCTGTGAAATCAAGGTGTCTTCAAGTGCGTGCATTCCAATGAGTATTTTTCCAGAGAAACACCTTGAATTCTCAACTGTGGGTGAATGTACTGGGAGGGATCTCTCTGTTCGACCACCCTATCCTCGTGACTGGCCACAGGATCTAATCTCAACGATTCAGACCTGGGGCAGAATCAGGGCAGCATTTCATCTTAAGTGGAATGCTCTACGGTACACACAATTCGCGTCGATTCCAATCAGGTTTAATCCTGAATTAATAGATTCAGTGTTCAGTAATGATCGAGGTTTTGAAGCTGACACGCATACTCTGACAGTTCTCGGAGATATTATTGATATCTCTGGCAACTGTCGAATAAAAACTAACACTTCACAACTACACGACCTGGCCGCTCCACGCGGGAGAGATTTCGCCAACTTGGGACCAGTGACCCTGGCATTAAGTTGGAAGATGCTTTCGTTTTGAACAGAATACTTCACACACCTTTCAGCAGTATACAGGATACAACATATGGCAAATACACCTGTGGATGAATATGGGCGTGATGGGAGGGATAACTTGCAGAGCAGTATACAGTTATCCTTCTAGTCACAAAGACGCTGATGTAGCATTCAAATTGCTGCATCACAGTCTTATGCATCCTACTCAGTTGTCATATATTGACCGGCGAGTTCGGAGGATCTGCACAGCTTGTGCCGGTGAAGGCACCCTGTTTCACAGGTTCTTCACTTGTCCAGCTTTGCAAAATCTAAAGGAACTCGTGCGCGATATATGCTATTGATCCACCCGAATTTCGGCATTACTAGGACATCGTTTCTATTGGAACCAAAGGTTTGTAGTCGGGTAAATTGTTTGATTAGTTTTCTGTTGACACTGGCCAAACCTATAATTCACTTGTACTACATGAGAGTCGAAGATTGGAATCAGAACACTGACCCACAACAGAACGAACAAGCACTTAAGCGCCACTTCGTTGACAGGTTGAAGAGACGCTTACGTCTTGAGTATCTGGCAACGAACGCAAACACATTTAACTGCACATTACAACCACTATCGTCGGTACAGGACGGAGCTCTTATCTTTCGCTGGTGATAGCAGGCCACAGCATTTGCAACGCTAGTCCACGGGGATTCGCCCCGCTTAGGAATCGTTGCACGTGCTGTGGGAAAGACAAGCACTCTGTTAAGGTGGCCAGCTGGTGCTCGCGCGGTGCGGCCCGTGAAATCACAGGCCGTGGGAAGCCTACTACGAGCTCGTGCCAGCCCGCGCCGCGCCTATAGACTTCCCACGGCGCATGTTGGCTCGAGTTGATTTTCGACGCGGTGCCGCCGAAATGAAGAGTAAATGTCACGCGCCGCCTCGAACCACTTCGAGCCGCGCCTTTGAAGTTACTGACTCGAAATGGATCGGGCGCGCTAGCACAGGCCAGCTCGCGCCACCTCGAGCCAGACCCTTCCCACGGCGCGCTGGCTTGTGCTCGCACGGCACGGCATGTGAAACCACGCATCGTGGGAAGCCAGCTTTAGAGATGCTAAGCTGGAGGGATGATGAGAGCAGTTTGTAGAGGTCTATGATACTACAGGCTTCTCTCGCAGGACTCTATAACGGTATCGGGTAAATTTTTTCGTTCGTTCGGTTATTAATTTATAATTCGATTTCGGTCTCGGTGCAAAATTGCAAAATTTATATGTTGAAATTTCGATCGTTTAGGAAATAATTTTTATTAGACTATTTTGAAAATTTCAATTTCCTGGAACTGCCACTTACCTTATTGTTAAAATTGGGACGTAATTGTTTTTTTTTTTTTTATCTTTTATGCTTTTTCAAAATTCTTGCATCTGTTTATATTGTATCGTTTGAGAACAAAATGTTATCTTTTTGCTCTTTTACCTGTTAGTGTATAATTTGTTTTTGTTGTCCCTATTGACTGTTATGTTTGTGATTTTTTAGGTTAGCTAGTGTGTTTTCTGTTTTTTTACCCCCTTTAGAGCCTTTTATTTTTAAGGAATATTGAAAAGAGCCAGAGAGTCAATAAAGAAAGAGCTTATTTAAATAAAAAAAATTATTATGTATTAATTGGAGTTACTATTATGAATGTAGGTATGTGTATGTGCTTCTGTAATTGTTAAATATTGCTGACATCACATTTTTAAGGAATATTGAAAAGAGCCAGAGAGTCAATAAAGAAAGAGCTTATTTAAATAAAAAAATTATTATGTATTAATTGGAGTTACTATTATGAATGTAGGTATGTGTATGTGCTTCTGTAATTGTTAAATATTGCTGACATCACAGCAAGAGTGAAGATGAAAGATTAGATTCAGTAAATACTTCCTAATAAAACAATACAGAATTGTTGTTGATATGATAAAGAATATTTTAACTCTGATAGCGAAACCGTAAATGAAATTCAATTACCATCCCACTACAGATATATGCTTACAAACATTAGTTTACGTGCAACTACCGATTTCAATAATATATTTGGGAATAGAAGGACAACAATGTTCTGTTTTCTTTTCACTACAATTTTAAAATGCGTGCAAATTTGTAATCTAATAATGATTACATGATTACGGTTACATTTGATCAATCATTAATGCCAAAAATGGTTACTTTTCTGATTAATACTATTAGTCTGTAACCATGATTACAGATTACAGATTGTAATCGTAATTATTAATCATCAATCAGATTATTTTTGCCCAGCACAGCCTACTAGTTATTTTGACACTTGAGCTGTGACGTCCCGTTATCGCAATTTATATGAAGGATTCAGAAAAATTATTAAAATAAATTATTTGGTAACAGTTTTGAAAAATTTTAATGGATAATATATTAGTAAATAAAAATTACAATATTTAAAAAAAATTATAATTACCTGACAGCTTAATAAAGAAAAGTTATATTTTTTGCAAGCAATTACAGAAGGTTTAATCTGTGAAGTAAAGTGCTATATTTTGTTAATGATTGCTGATATTAATATGTAAATATAATATAAAGAATTAGTTAATATAAAAATATCTTTAGTACAATCGTATGATGTGGAATAAATTGAGTTTTTCAGTTTACATTTTTTCGGTTCTTGTATTTGATGTTTGACGTTTTCGTTTTTGCTTCGGTGTTAACTGCTGCCCTTGAAGAAGCAAACATGTGTTCGAGTTTGCGGTGCCAGTCTTGTAGTCATGGCACATTTTACTCTTGGCGCTAGCTCTGTTAGGTCCTGTTCTGATGAGGGGCAGCTGTAGCCCTACGAATACAAAGTAATTATTGACAATTGTCAAATGTAATTGAAAACGTCGTTTTGAAATTGTGTGCCGCATTTGTCTGGTTAAAATGGATACAAATGTAAAATAATGTTTTTAATTTCTTTATATATATATTTTATATTGTTGCGAGCGTGGCCTTTGATTCGTTATTTAAAACACAATATTAAATTTTTAATATGCAAGTTCTTTATTTCACTCTAATCTTATACAATTCACAAACTTTCTATTAATCAACTCAACTTTAATTATCGCTAATACTGTACTTTCATCGCAATCTAATTACAACACTTTCGCACGTTAATTACTTTCGATTGTTAACACTGCAACGTCTAAGACCTCTTTTTCCGGCGGTGACATCTGTTATATTTATACCCTAGAAACTCTCCAGATTATTCTGGAGTGTTCTATTCCCGAATCTTCTTAACTATTCTATTCATTCTATTCCTGAACATTCCCGAAGATTCTATCATCGATTCTCGAAACCTGAAGTGGTTTACTCTCCATTGCCAGTAGATGTCACAAGTTGTCTCTTTCTATTGCACATAACAATATATAATATTTTTGGCAGACGATAACAGCAATTTGCAGTCAATACTATTAAAATATACCAGCAATTGATCTCAATGAACATGTTTGCTTTTTCGAAGGTGAAGAGTTGAGTGTTATGACAGAACCTCCATAGGAGACTTCTCAACTTCAAGCGGCACAAAAAAGCCAATAACAGGCAGTCAGGTATAATTTAACTGTATGATATTGAGGTTAGCAATTTGAAAATTAAAAAGGTTTTTACTTTCCTAGTGATATGGACAAATGATGCTATTTATAAGTTAATAGATGTCTGGGGCAAAAACAAACACAAATTTGGAGAAGCCGGAAGAAACGTTGAGGCTATTTGGACAAAGATTGCCAACGACACTAGCACAAGCCAAGCGGTATTTAATGGGAACATCTGTGCAGTGAAATGGAAACGTATGTTATAGTGAATATATTTGTTTTAAAAAGAAAAACCTGAATAAAAAAATATAAATATTTTATTAAACAAAACTTAAAATAAATATAAATAAAGTTCAGTTTATACATATATTATTCATTAAATAATTCATAATGAAAATCCTTTTGGCTATTCCTCTGGTGTGCCTTTCAGGCACACTGTGACTATTTGTATTGTTAAATGTTAATTATGAGTCGAAGGAAGTGTTTTTTATAAGGCTGTTTTGGTTGGAAATACCGCTGAATCCCAAGCAATTTCTTCTTCCCAATCGTTACAGTTCAGTATCTCTCACAGAAGGAAACAGGATTATGAAAGTGGTACCATTTGCTTTTATGTATTTTTGGTTCAACGAGCAGTCTATTTATATACATGTCAGTGATGTGTACATAGAGCTTTACAAATTCAAACGAAACACAATACTGTTTCAACTTAAGGATGGCTAACTTTTCATAACTTTCTAGTATTCTTAATTCTATTGCTTTCAACACATTAGCCGCGTTCTTTTTTCCTGATCTAGATTAAAGGAGATTATCCATTAATGATTAACATTTGTAGAATAAAAACCTCAAATTTTTAACCAAATTTTATTAAGGCTCTATTTTGACGTTTTGGGAAAATTAAAATCATTTAATAATTTGCCTAATATATGAAATCATGGCTACCTACAGACATTGAATAAATAACTAATAAGGAAACGGCATATCGGGTGAAAACGTAAGCATCTCGGCGAAATGTATTAGTGTGCTCTGTTTATATTCGTTTCGTCATGGCAGTAATGAAATTCTGACATTCTGAAGGGGAACATTTTTTATAATCCAAATTCCTATGTAAAATAAATAAATTTTTAGCTCCCCCTTATTTTCAGATAATATTTCTTGGCGTTGCCTTTGTATGACTGGAATAATTTAGGCACCAACTGACAATTCAATTGTAAACAAATAAACCGGCATTGGTAAAATGTTAATCTTTTGCCATGGCTCTTTATTTTTATAGATATTTCACTTTTATTTTGTTTAAAACAATATAATTAATAATTAAAGCTATTAAGCTTACTTGAAGGATGCTTTCCCACGACAATAACTCCGTTCGTTCCTGCAGCATAGCACAGCGCACTTCATTACGGTTTTTTAAGACTCCCGAGTCTCTATTACTTAAATAATCGTTCACAAAAGAAATATTGTGCACTTATTTCACACTACTATTCATAAAAATCACGTTTAATTAATTATTTTTCACAATATCGCGAATTGAAATCCGAAACTTATTTTCAAATAATATGAAATGTCAGAATGTTGAACTGACACAAAATAGCGACGACGCCCTCTTGTCATTCCCCTCCCCCCCCCCCCCCACCACCGACCATAGGTCACACTGTCATTGAAATGCTTAAACACCTACACTGTATTCGCACGATACCCCGGTTCCTTATTAGTTATTTATTCCATGCCTACAGACCTTATTTTTTAGAACCAAATCAATTTGAAATTCCCAATATCAATAAAAAAAATGTATCAATACATTGCACTAAAAAGTAAAAAAAATACCTTTTTCTTTCTTAGTGATATTACACAAGAATAGTTTCATTGTAAAGAGCTCAAACATTTAAAGTGAAACGAGATAATATAATTTTAAGATACGTTAATACATTAAATTTCATGATTTAATCTGAGTTTTAGCATTTCTTATTTTGCAATGAATCTTTTCTTGTGTATATCACTGAGAAAGAAAAAAATATTTTTTAACTTTTTAGTGCAATTTATTAACGAAGGATATTTAATTTAAAACCTTTTTTAATATATTTTATTTTTATTTAGTCATTACATCTTTGTTGAAACTTATCTTGTGAACGTTGCGGTGTATTTTTTTTGTTCTCTGTGATAAGCAGTTTGGAAGATTATCGCACTTGAATGTAAGTACTTCAATGTAAAAAAGTTTTACATGAATAATCTGAAAAAAATTATTTCACATCAAAACCCATATAACGGTTAAGCATAAAAAAATGAAATATGAAAACATTATGATAAAGCGATTAAAGGAAAAATCTGCCCCCCGCAACAACCTACACCTCCTTGCTACACAAATCCAAAAAATCATGAATTTTAATGCACTCAGCAAGAGTTTTAAATTAATATCACACACGGCTCAAATTGAACAACCCCAAGGAGGTAGTTACCAGCCCAACACCAAAACCTCCACAAACGTAAAAAAATTGTACCCCATCGGAAACATCGGGAACATCGCTTTTACGCGCAAAGTTCTTCAGTCAAGGGTAGCGAGTGGATACAAGTTATTTAAAAATGAAGCTAAGTTTGTTTATCAATGGTCCTAGTAAGAAGCTTTAAAAATAGAAAGAATAAATTATTGGAGTGTTATATGAAGGACAAAGGCAACACAGGTAAAAATTTACTATTTCTCCTGCCTTTTTGTGAGGCTGCAGAAGAGTTCGGATCTTGTTAATGGAGATTCCGATACTTTTCTGGCTAAGTGGTCAGCGGTCTCATTACCTTCATCGTCGTGTCCTGGTACGCATTCCTACAATCCCAATTTAGTTTTGAAATAAGGGCATTGAAGTTTAGTGCCCTTATCGCGGGTTGGCAGCCAGAGTTTGTATATATTGTTACGAGCGTGACTTTTGTTCGTTATTCAAAACAATATTTCAATTAGAATTCACAAGTTTTTTTTATTTTACTTTCCTGTTTATCACATTCACTAACACTCACAAATCAACTCTACTTTAGATATCACTAGTACTGTACTTTTAATTATCGCAATCCAAATAGTTTACATCATTCATTTCATTGTCTGAAATAAGACTGCATCCTGGCATCCTGTCTTAGAACCTTCACGAATATTCCGTTCTGGAAACATCGTTCAGCTTTGGCTTTAGTTCTATGATCACTTCAAAGCGGCGTCCAAATCTGAGAGTCTTAGGCATTGTCTCTGTGAAGTTTGAGGCTATTGAGTCATTTTGAAATTCTACAACAATTTTTTCATGACCGACTAAGTCTCCACATTTCCTGGATCACCATCCTCCAAGTTTAAACGCAGTTTAAACCAACTGGGGTTTCACTGGGGTTTTAGTAGATTAAATTGTGAACTAAATTAGTTATCGCCATTGTGAAGCAACTTTTCTATCAATCAATCTGTCAATTGGGAAAAGTAAATAGACCAGAAAGTAAGAAATAAAAAATATCAAGTTATATTGACTAATTTTAAATATCCCACCATCCAAAAAGCCTGCAAATTTTAGTAGAAGTGAAGTTGAGCTATTTCTTTCCTCAGAGATTAAAATACAGTATAGTAAAGTGCAAGAAAATGGACAAGTATAGATTCGAAGATAAAGTGGCAAAGTTCCTTATTTAAAAGGAATCTAGCATAAAAATCAAAGTCGTCCCACTCATTAAAATGATTTGGCCGATTTTTAATTACTCTTGGTCGTCGACAGAGTTTTGAAATTTACTCAAAAAGGCTTCTTCATCGTTAAAAATATCTAAATCTGAGTTCACGATAAAATTACTTTCAATGCTACTGCCAAAATAAAATGTCATACATTGCAAATACTTTTATCATGAGTTTAAACCGAGGGATGGCACGCTTTAAACTCTAGCTTAAACTGGGGTTTAAACCAAACTGTGAAACCCATTCGTCGAGTTTAAACTAAATATTTAGTTTATACTCAGACTGTGAAACTCGCCATAACCCGGGGATTACACGAGATAGTACAGCTTGCATGCAAGTATCCCTTCCAACGCGATTTTTAACTTGATAGCAGAAGGCAGTTCGGTTGATGTCTTATCATCTTGCATGCAAGTTCATTTAAAAAATGGCATTAAAACATAAAGTCATGCGTATATTGGAAAATTATAGAAATAGAGGAAGTAGCAGAATGATATATACCAAAGAAAAAGTTAAGAGAAAGGTGTTGGTAAATGATGTAATGCAAATGATCCCAGAAAATCTCATTTTTCTAGAATAAATTTATCAAATTCTCTCAAGCATTTCTTTTCCGTCATCTTAAAAACTGCATAATGTCAAATTACTATCACCTCAGCTGCCATCGTTTTTCATCATGCAAGTTCGCTGAAAGCTGAGCTGCCACCATGACAGTAGAGGTTACTCGTGCAAGAAGTATGGCAGTGCAGCTTACATGCAAGCTGTACTTGCAGGTGTAACCCCCGGGTTAGAGCACCTCCCCCGGGAATCTCTCATCAGCAGCAAATGCAGCGTGTTCGACGGCCCTTTGCATTATAAAGACGTAGAGGTGGTAGCCGCAACATCATTTCTCACGCTGATATTATTATTATTAAATAAAAGGCCCTATCTAAAAAAAAAAAATTACTATTTAGTTAATTACAGCTTTAAATCCCCGTGGAAAATGGATGCAATACCTCATCAAAGCCGCATTGTGCTTTTGTCATACATCATCGACCCATGTCGATAAAAACGTTGGTAAATTATGTTCGATTAGAAGATCAATAATTAATCATCGATGAAACCGACAATGAATAACCATCGAAGAAAATATTGACGACGAATAAATTTTTGCAGAGCCATGATGTAACTTGAATCGAGTTAAGTCGAAAGGACCTTTTATAGCTAAATTTTATGTTAAATTTCTAATTAGATTTTTTTGTGGAATTCAGATATTAGTACTTAGTCGTTTCAGCTTTACTCGATTCAAGTTACATATTAGCACCCCACAAGAAAGAGATTGATTTTGGATAAAGGAATTTACTCGGTAACTGCGATATCAGGAATGTTTAAAATAACTTTTTATTATTTTTATTTTTAATTTATTTTTTCTTTCAAAATATTTTAAAAATTGTACCTTTCTGCAAATTTACTCAGTAAAATCATTTTTTATTATCGCACGCACTTTTTAATTCCACTCGTACTCAAGATAATAGTATAACATAAGTTGAACATAAAAATTTAAACTGCAGTGACATTTATGCATTTATTTATTTATACATCATCATCCTAACATGATTTGAACTTCAAGGTCGGGTTTCGTTTCTTTTCTGCAGGACCTGTATGTACATTTTTCATTGATACTGATTTCCGCGATGAATTCCTACATACCTACTTTCATGAACGATCGTTTTCCCGCTGGGATATAATATGTTAGCATGCAAAAACTACTATAAAGCTAACACTCTATTGTTGGCTTGTGTGTGAAATTTGTGGCTAATTAATTAAGTTAACAGCCTTTATAATTGAATAAGAAATTAATTAATGAAGAAAAAGAAGAAGAGTAAAAATATTGGAATTTTCAAAAACATATTTTTGCATCTTATGGATGTAAATATTACATTTTTAATGTCATTTTCCGACGGGTGAATGACTTGTATTTAATACAACAGTTCGAGTTGTACAACGAAAACGGGGTTAAATTTCAAAACATGAACTTCGAAAGTTCTAAAACATATATTTGGCATATATTTTTATATTCATTACGTGAAAATTTTGGAGAGATTGTGTGCCAATAAAGTTACAAAATTCCAATCATTACCTTTAAATAGTAAATCCGTATCACCAGCGAAAGCTACAATATAATTGTTTGGTTCTAGACATTAAATAAATAACTAATAAAGGAAACGGCATATCGGGTGAAAACGTAAGCCACTCGGCGAAATGTATTACTGTGCTCTGTTTGTATTCGTTTCGTCATGGCAGTAATGAAATTGTGACATTCTGAAGGGGAACATTTTTTATAATCCAAAATCCTATGTAAAATAAAAAAATTTTTAGCTCCCCCTTATTTTCACATAATGTTTCTTGGCGTTGCCTTTGTATGACTGGAATAATTTAGAAACCAATGACAATTCAATTGTAAACAAACAAACCGGCATTGGTAAAATGTTAATTTTTTTGCCATGGCTGTTTATTTTTATAAATATTTCACTTTTATTTTGTTAGAAACACTATAATTAATAAGCTATTAAAGTTACTCTAAGAATGATTTCGCACGACAATAACTCTGTTCGTTCCTGCAGCACAGCACAGCGCACTTCATTACGGTTTTTTAAAACTCCGGAGTCTCTATTACATAAATAATCATTCACAAAAGTATATTTTACACTAATTTTACACTACTATTAATTTTGTTCAAGAGAGAATTTTTTTGGGATTCTCCGGTATATAGCTTAAGCTAAAAAATGTTCTAATTTGTTATTTCATCGTACAACCCATTAATTTTTGGTGACAACTTTCAAGTCTTGGTTTGACTCATCAACAGGTCCCAAATAGCGAAATTGGGTGATTTGAAAAACAAATGAAAAAATGAAAAAAGAAGAAAGAAATGAAAAATTTGAGAAAAATAGAAAAAAAACAATTTTTTTTTTATTTATAAGAAAAATTTAAAATTTTTTTTTAAAGAAACAGTTTCATTCGAAGCGAATCGAACCTGTATACGCCACGCAGTAGGCTGAAAAATAAAGAAGAAAAGGAAGAAGAAGAAGCGTTTCGTGTCAGCAGAAAACCTTACACTCATCGGTGCAGCTTGGTTTTCTGCCTGCTGCAGACGCTTGAAAATAGATCAAACTGATCTCTTCTCATATAAACTCAGAATAAATTCTGGGTGTGAGTTATATGAGGAAAAAACACTCCTATACAAGCCCAGGAGGAAAAATAAATAAAAGGATTACTCTTTTGGACTTTTTACCAGAATTTATTCTGAGTTTATATGAGAAAAGATCAAATAATGAAATGACAGAATGTTGAACTGACACAAAATAGCAACGACGCCCTCTTGTCATTTCTCTCCCCCCCCCCCCGACCATAGGTCACACTGTCATTTAAATGCTTAAACACGTACACTGTATTCGCACGATACCCCGCTTCCTTGTTAGTTATGTATTCAATCTAGATCCATAATTTAAAAAAATCGTTTACATCTATGAAAAATAGGAGAGAACCTAAGACGGTATTCTGAGGACCCCACAATTTAAATTCAAAATATTACTCAGATGCTCAATGATTGCCACAAATTTGAACCAAATTAAATAAATTTTTGACATAAGCTTTTTAAGGTTAATATAAAGGAAATAACGTTTTCCGATTTTTCAAGAACAAACTAATTTTTACGAAAATTTGACGCACTAGATTGTTTTACCCGTAAAAATAAGTGGAATTTTAAAAATCCTGTATTTTGCAAAGTTACAATTTATGATGAATTCGTCAATTTTAACAAAATGTATTTTTCTACTTTTACTAAGCAAAATGGATGATTTGGAAATTTTACACTTCCACCATTTACAAACCCAGAATAAGATAAATAATTCAACACCTCGTCCTCGTGTGACTTTCGCGAGTGGTAAAAGTTGAACGTTGAGCAACTGCTTAGTTGAGAGTGGTAGCTTATCTGTTCGACCCGAATCTTTTAAATGATAAATTTTTTGCATTTGATATTTGCGAGTGGTTGTGCATGCCTTCGAACTTTTGATCTTTTTCCAGCTTATAGCGTTTTTAACCCATAGCCCCCCCCCCTTCACAAGCATCCTGGATCCAGTTTTCTTTAAACTATTTGCTGTACATGTACTAGTTAGAGATTTCATCAGACGGTACGAAAGCTAAGGACTTTAACATACGCAATTGAATACTAAATGCTTATATATTATTAGCACAAACGCGTTGTTGGAAAAATTCTTAGCCGTAGATGCGAAAGATTTTACGAAGTCAGTGATTATAAACAAAGGATTTAAATTAATTTCCTAGTCGTATGCCGTTGTAATAACTCGTAAAAGAACTGCGAATACAATGCCTTAGTCCTTAGCACACATAATACAAGAATTAAGAGGCACAATTCCGTCCTCAATTTTCCCATGAATACAAAAAAGTTGTTTCATTAATTTTGGGACTACAAAAAAGGTCCCATCCATCAACCAGCAGGATGATTCAGACAACAGTTTCAAACTTGATTTAGCTCCCAGTATTATAAATTTATTATTTTCCAATTGGCATTCCTTTAAAAGAAAAAGTTCACAATCAAGATACTTAAGATCATCTGGAATATTGATATCACGATTGTGATTCTTTTAATGAAGAAGCTCGGCAATATTTAGATTCTTGTCGTGTTGGTAGGTAAATAAATAAATCCGTCTGTCCGTCCGCACTATAATTCGAGAATGTGTTCACTTAGAGTACTGAAATTTTGCATACGGGCGTTTAAAAAAAAAATTTCGAAAATGGGGCGAATCGAGCCACCCCTTCTTAGTGTTGCCATATAAAAATTTAGGTTTTTTACATATAATGTAAAACCGATCAGTTCTATACGTTTTTATTGGACGGAAAAGGTCTTCAAAATATGAAATCCTTTGAAATTGGTTATAATCATTTTTACTGTGCGCCGAACCGTTCTAGAAATATATGGGAAAAACCATTTTAAAAATCAAACTTGCATAGATGGGTGACCGTATGAAATTACATACGGACTTTAAATTAAATTAGACAGGAGTGAAATAGGGGCCTATAATTATAGAGGTCTTGATTACTTTTTCCTTTTTGAATTGGAATAACAATAGCACACTTATGGCATTTTGGGAAAACACTTTCTGCGAGACACAAATTAAATGCAAAGCATAATGGCGTAGTAATATAATTACTTATTGTTTTAAGAGTTTCACAGTCCTCCCCAGGAGACTTATTACAATTTAATTGACTTATTTCATAATATATCTTTTCAGATTTAATATCTAATAAATTTTGATTGATTGAATGAAAAACGAGGAATAGGCTCCTGACGGATCCCTCGAACGTAGACCAATTCAAGGCCCATTGTTCACTCTCCAGACCCGTGAGCAGACGCTCATAGGTCCCAACCGGCCGCTCTTATAAATTTTAGTATTGGCGTTGTGCAACTCGTCTAGGAGGTGTGAGCCAAGGAGTCTATATCGTATTCCTGAGAGTGCCCTGCAGTGACAAAGGAAGTTAGTCACAGTTTCGGATTTCTCTCCGCTTATTAGTTTGGTTTGGATTGGGTTTACCCCCCAGTTCCTTTGTTGTTCTACCCGACGAGTCCTCTAACCAAAGGCGACTGTGTTGGCGACTGTGTTGAACTCATTGAGACAAGATGTTTTGGTGCAAGCCCGACTATGGAGGTCGGTTCCTTCGAGGCTGCACCAAGACGAGCAAGCTCGTCCGCCCTTTCGCTCCCGCTAATGTTGCTGTGTCCTGGCACCCACTGCACAATTACTCTGTTATTCCGAGAGAGAGAATTCAGGTTTAACACTTCATTACTAGCTTGGAGGTTGTAAATGGTTTAGATAAAGCCTTGACTGCCGCTTGACTGTCTGAGCAGATGGCAATTTCCTTATTCTCAGTGTCTGAGTTGTTAAGGAGATTCCGCTTCAAAAATGGCCTTAAAATCTGCCTGAAATTCCGAAGCGTGGTTTTCGAGGTGCATGGTGATTTTAGCCTGGAGCTCCTCGCAGAAAACTCCTCTTCCGGTGTTTTCATGGGATTTGAAACCATCAGTGTAGATCAGGAGTGAGCAGACTTTTCCAGGGTACGGACTACTTTTAATTTTTTCAAGGTGTTGCGGTCCACCCAGTGGCGTTAGTGTGATGAGCTGAAAAAAAAGTCTGCAATATTTATTATAACTTAATAACAAATATGCAAGATACAAACATAAAAATAATAGCCACAAATGTAATAATATCGAATGATGCATTTATTATCAAACTAGTTGTTTTAATTATATTCATAGTGGAAAATGCAGATTCTCACAGGTAGGTAGAACCAAAGAGCGATGTTTAATGAAATGCAACTTTTTTTTTAAATTAGGATACTTTACTTTGTCCATGAGATTCCAAAAGTTATTCTTAGGTTCTGAACTAAATGCTTTTAAAATTATGTCATTTTGAAGAATAAGAAACTTCGCTTTCCTCAAAAGATAAAGAGAATATATAATTTATATTTTCAGTTATTTCTTTCACCAATTGAGTAAGATATGAATGTAACAATTGGTTCTAGTCTAATAAATTCTTGAAAATACGTCTCTCAAATTCGGAGTGAAGCTTTATTATTTCATCATAATATTCTTCTTTGTTTAATGTACCTCCGTTTTTAAGCAACTCGTCAGAAATATTTTTGAAATTTTTTAATTCATTCTTCATCAACTGGGAAGATATTAGCTTTAACTTGTTTTTGAAAGTATTAACAAATTCCTTTTCCTTGCAATTGTAAGTTCAATTTATTAAGATGGCTTATTATATAAACAACAAAAGCTAAATCTATCAACCAAACGTCACTTCAAGTTCAACGTACAATTCATCTTTTGATTCCAAAAATTCTTTTGCTTCTCGTAATAGGTCGCTGAATCTTTTTTAAAAATATATTTGTACTTAACCAACAAACATCTGCATGATATATAAATTCCCCGTAATCAGATTCGTTTTTTTCTAATTGGGCCCGAAACATCCACTGAAAACTTCTTCCTTGAATTGAGTTCACAATTTTCATGCATATTCCCATAACATGGCAAATATTTAGAATTTTACAAGAGAAGGCCTGTTGGTGCATAATGGAATGATAAGAAAGGAAATGTGGTAAGCCATCGTCTCTGATAAACATAGCCAAAAATCCCTTAAATATGCCGGTCATTGATGCGGCCCCATCAGTTGATATCGATACACTTTACATTTTATTAATTGGAATTTTTTTCTCCTCTATGTATTTTTTGAAGTCGCAGTAAGTAAACATCTTCACCTCGTGTTTTCTTCTTTAGACGTAATATTGTTAATAATTCTCCTTTTACACTCGTATCCTTAAAAACCATTCTTATAAAAATTAAAAGTTGAGAAATTTCAATCACGTCCGTAGATTCGTCAAACTGCAAGGAAAAGCAAATGCAGTTATTCATATCTTCCTTCAGCTGATCAGTCAGATCAGAATTCATAATTTATATAAGGCGCGTCACAGTTCTACGCGAAAGTTGTCCGTCTTTAAATACGGAAACAATTTCATTTTGTTCTTGAATGAATCAAATAATAAATCACTGGCTTCCAGAAACACTTTTTTTATCATTACTTCATCTGCAAAAGGTTTCTTATGTTTTGCTAATACATGACTCACACGAAAAAATGCAACTGTTGCAGCCTTAGATACTGTATTGAGTTTAATAAAATATGGTTGTTGTCCAAGTAATTGCTATTTACATTCTTTTAACTTTTGTTTATGCAATTCGCTTTTTAACGGAAAATCTGTATCAAGATTTCCATATATGCTTTTGAAATTTCCTTTTTTTGGAAGTGCCACACTTGCATGACATACATATATAGCACACACATTTTGCATTCACCATTGTAAAGAAAAACTGTTCTTCCCATTCTGTATTAAAATTATGTTTTACTTTTCTTAACACTTGTTTTGGACATTGTACCCATCTTTTAAAATATGGCAGATCACTATTTTTACTACAAAAACAAGTAACACAAAATTGTCAAGTTGAATGTTTGAACAACTATGAGCGATTGCTGGACATATTCTATGCAGAGAGCAACTAACATACGTGATCCGATGAATGTGTAACCGGCGTGTGTACTTAAGCGTCATCGTGTGCTTCCAATGTATATAGAATACAAGTATTCCCATTACGAACCACGTTCCGCCATTAGTGACAAAATATTGTCAAAATGCACAGGAAAGTACAGTACAGAGAACACAATACTCTCTCTCCTCTTTCTGTCTTACCGTTAAAATAGTCACAGAATTACGTCACAGGCTATCAGCTGCAATATGCTAACATTTTAATAATAATACTTGTGTTCTATATACCTTGGTGCGCTTCCAATGAAGATACATGTGTAAGAAAAAATTGGCGCCTTCCCCACAATAGGTCGAAGCATCGTTGCTTTTATATTGGATCGAATTATTGCTTTCGGTCTACATACAAATTCTAAAAAAAAAAATTACCACAGGTCCTGGCATAGTTGATTTTTTATTGGAACAATACAATTTTTTCGATAGCACATAGTGTTAAATTTTGTTCAATGGGACGGAGCCCTTGGTGTGCGAGTCTGACTCGCACTTGGCCGCTTTTTTTAGTGTGCGCGTCTTCTTAGGGCTTAGTAAAGGCGGTTACCCAAAAATGTCTTGGCGGTCCACCGGTCGATCGCGATCGACTTAATGCCCACCCCTGGTGTACATTATAACAGGGTTTGTCAATGGTTGAAACACAGAATTTGATTCCCATTCTGGCCTGGATGGAATTCTAGATTCAAAAGTATGCGAGTATTGCGAGGTCACTGTCACTGTCCCTGTCAATGCCAAGTGCGATAGACTGCATGAATTCGTAGATAGATTCATGTGGAAATTAAAATGCAGTCTCATCGCTACAGTCTACGCCTCCTGCTTAATATGTATTTGCACCGGGTGTATATCCAGAGCCCGGGTATTAGTTGACAAAAGGCAGAAGTCAGTTTTCCGTTGATTGATGCTCAGTCCGCAGTCCGTAGCCCAGTGTATGACTAGTCGGATCGCATTTTACACCAGTTCACAGATTTCGGATTCGTATCTCCCGGTGACTAAGATCGTCAAGTCATCTGCGTAACATATTACTTTGTAACCCATTTGGATGAGTGTTTGCAAGAGATCATCCATGATGAGCACCTATAAAAGAGATGATAAGATACAGCCTTGCGGGGTGCCCCTGTGAACTCTTTTAACTCTGCTTACCCCGCTCATATCCGCAAAGACAGTTCTATTATACAACATGTGTGTGAGCCAATATTTTAAAGTTCGGTTCACTCCATATTTTGTTAGCATTTTAGTAAACTTATGCGCATTCTACATCGATGAAGACAGCCAGCGTAGATTGTTTAAAGAGGAAGCCCTTTTCTATTGAGTGAATCACCTCATGGCGGGCCGACTCAACAACTTTCCCTTTAGAAACGCGTGCTGATGATGCGACCGTCTGCTTCTGAGAATGGAGAGCCTCAACTCCCACTCGCAGATACCTTCTAGAGTTTTAAGTAAGAAGGAAGTCAGGCTTTTTGGTATATATGCATTGGCAGTTGAGTAATCTACCCGACCTGCCTTCGGTATATACAAAACACGGAATTCTTGCCACAGTCTCGATGTGTAGCCCACTTTGATGCATGCCCTAAATAGAGGTGGTAGGTTGCTGATGAAGGGAACATCCGAGTATTGAAGAATGCTGGGAAAATGTCGTCCTTGGCGGGAGATTAAACAGGTTTGAACGAGTCAATTGCCCATTTCACTGACTCGTCCGTGATGAAGGCAACTTCTCTATCATCGGAAATGGTTTTACAGTCCCCCCAGGAGCCTTATTAGAATTTGATTGATTGATTTCATACTATACTTCTTCAAAATTAATATCTAATAAATTAGAAAATCCTTGATAACTATTACTATGAGTGCGCAATTTATTTGGGTTCAATCTGTGTATTTCCGTTCATACCGTGAGTACTCATAATTATATCTTTGATTTTAATTCTATGACCTATTTCATTCTTTTACTCCATAGTTTTCTTGGATTATCGTTCATTTGATTAATTTCATATTCATAAATTTTTGTTTTAGTTTTCTTGAATTATTTCATTTAGCGTATTGCTATAAGTTTTATATTTACTTTTAGTTCCGAGTTAAAAGGTTGACGTTTTATGGAACTTACAATAGCAGCTGAGGCATATGCTTTAATTGGTTTCGTTTCAGATGTACTTCTTTCAATAGTTGGACTATCTACAAGTTTTTTTTAACGTTAAGAAAAACTTGTCAATACTATCTTCAGCTCCGTTGCAATTGTATTCATCCGTCCAGTTCTTTTGTTTTATTTTATTTTCTAAACTTTCAAAATTTTCTTAAGAGCATGTAAATTTAGTGGTTTAATGCACTGAGAAAAATAAGCTTGCTTAAATCAAACACGTTTCGTTATAGCTATAAAAATATTATTATTAAATAAGGAAGTTTCAGAAACAAAAGCGTTGACGTGTTTGATTTTTCAACACAAAAAGTTTTCATACGAAAAATGATCACAGAGATACTGAAATAATTGAATTTGAACATTTTCAATGTTGAATCTAGCACGAAATGGTTATTGATTTACAATTCCATTGTAAGAAAAACTTTGAAGTCATGAATGACCGTGGCCTATTAAACAAATCCTTTTATGTTTTAACGAATGAACACTAACCAGCATTTCACAACCCACGAAAGTCATTCAACGAAACCAGGTTCGTGTTTAAAATTAAACACGACAGTAATCTAATGATTACGCATTTTAAAATAAATGAACATCGAAGAAGTTATACGTAAGGATTGGATGCGTGGTCTGTGCAAATATACAGTACAGCAAACGGTTCGGGCTTGTACTTATTGTCAGTTTAATAATTTTGTGGCGGTAACGCGTTAATATTTAATTTGCGAGTGATGCAGAGGGACTCAGTGGAAAAGTAGTAGAATTTTTTTCTTCTCCAAAGTAATACAGTTTTGTTAAGAGTTTATCACACAGCTCGCTAGTTTTCGCTTATATAGCTAATAACCACCTGCAGCACTTTGTCTAAATAAATATAAATTTTAAGTGTATTAATTCCCACAGTTATCTATTTTTTTTTTATTTTTTTAGAAAAAAGTCAAGTTAAATAGGTACAGTAACTTTATGTTTGGTAATTGAAAAATTCAAAAGTTTTTTTTGAGTGATAAAAGTGGAAGGTAATAAGTAAATAAGTAATACGAGTAAGAATTTTTGAAATGAATAATTAATCCGCATTAGGGTGTTATCTGACATTTACTTATATTATAGAAATGTGATCCGAATACGAAAATGTAAGTATGTAAGTAAATACAAATATGAATTCCCACAGTTATATATATACATATGTATATTTTTTTTTAGAAAAATGTCACGTTTAAATTTTAATTTAATAAGAATACCATCCAGAATATATATTCAATAGATGTTTAACCGCGTAATAATGAATTATTATTTTTCTCTTCTAGACTTAATTTCAATCTCACTCAACGTAGTATTTTCTTAAATCATGAATGCTCAAGGCGAATCATCGAGTGAGAACTACAGCCAATTTCATGATCTTAATTCGGTTTGTTCAATAAATATGGAAAGATTCATTTCATTTGAGAAACAAGCAAGTATTTCGTACTCAGTTTTACCAGAAGCTACAAATCCTGCTATTCACCCTATTATTACTACACATACAATTCCAACTCCAACCGCTGCAAAGAGTCCTGTGACTTTACCTGCAGCTATTACTTCTAACATTCTACCTGCTGCTACTTCATACAAGTTTTTAACTGTAAACGCAAATAATGAGAATTTATTGATGATGTGGAAGTAACAACGTTAGACATATATAATTTATTGACTTCTTGGGGCTTTGCAGATTTTTATGTCTACTTTGTAGAGCAATGTATAGACATTGAAACACTCAAAGTTCTTTTAGAAAAAGACCTTCATGAAATTTTTGCTAATAAAAAAATTGGCTCAAAAATTGCTTTTAGGCAAAAACTTTTGGAATGGAGATGGAGATTACAAAATGTAAGAGAATTTTTAATGTAAATTCCTGAACGTTAATATTTAATCTACTTTCATAGGGTATCCCTAATCCAGGTTTGAGTTTAGATAAACAAGATATAGAGAAAATAGCGCAGGAAGTTTTAAAGTACCGAAATTTAAGACTTTTGGAAACTTCTCCTTATTCGCTTGGATCTTCTGATAGATCAAGGTACTCATCCCCAGTGGCTAGACCTAGAGAATTTGTACGTCATATTCATAAAAACTAAAATATTAATATAATCGAGAAAAATTTTATTCAAAGGATATAGAAAAGATCCCAGAATCATACCCAACTGGTCACTTTGTAATTAATGACTTTAACAAAAACAACACTCTTGGGGAAACTTCAAGAAATATTCTGATTGATGCTATAATAAGCTGGTACATAAAGAAAAATCAAGCACTATCGAGGAAGGATTTCTTCAATATTTCAGAATTAATTGAAGATCGCTTTAATCATGACAGGGTATTTCAAGTTTATTCTACAATTTATATAATTAATATATACTTTTTTCTTATTTTATTAGAATATATATTATATAAAGCCAAAATACGGATCAAACGAAAGTCCTAGTGGCTATTATAATACAAAAGGGAGATTTTCGAAAATCGGTCTAACCCTTAAAGCACTTACACTACAAAACAATAGTACTGAATTGCCTGAGAGCTTGGATGTGGATAATACTGAAGGTAAAATATATGTAAAATTCTTATCTTAGATTATTACTTAACACATTTTTTTAAGACCTTTCAGATGATATAAAATGGCTTCAGTTATACCCTGGTACGAAGTAAAAATTAAATGGAAAAAAACTTTCCGAGAAAGAAGAAAACTAATAAGCAACACAACTAAAATTTCATGTGTTCTTAAAAGGTGGCCATTACTTAAGCATTTATCTGGGTTTTTGCTGGTATTGTTTAAAAAAAAAATACATAATACAAATTGCATTATTTTTTTAAAATTTAAAATAGATAAATATTGACTTCGAAACTCTGCACCCTCGCAAGGGGAGCTGTTTGCTTAGAAGTTGGGAGAATTTTAAACTACAAATAAAAGACATTTTTAATACTAAAATAAAGGCTAAGGAATTTAAAGTTCTACTGAATAACCTAAATAATAAAAAGTTTTTAAATGGTTTGTTAAGATTATCATTTATATTGTAAATCTAATATGTCTTTCCAGGCACTGATGATGTCATTATACTCGATTTGCTTCATGTTCTCTTGCCATCTTCTATAAGGCACTGCACAACTACAGCTACAACTACAACATCTGCTACCCCTAATACAACTGAGTCGGATACTGCTCCAAAGAAACGACGTATTTTAAAGTCAACTATTAAAGATTCTCAGCAGTCACTATTACTGAACAACTAATAACATTTATCCATCAATTGATAAACTTTCGTTGAAATTGAAGGAAAGAGGAAAACTCTTCAACCAATTATTGTATAAAATTCCAGTGACAACTCCTTTATGGTCTACTACGACGATATAAAATATAAATTTGAATCTCTACTGCCTGCACTCGACACATGCTTTATGGTATTTTTTGTTCTAAATTTAAAATATCCGGAAACATTTGTTTGGCTTTTCATTCAGAAATACTTTTTTGAAATAGATACCTCAGAAAGGGTTTCCCCAGATATTTTAGTTTTAATTAGGGATTTAAATTCTCATAAAAAATGAATTTTTGTCATTAACGACGTACAAACATTAGTGTATCATTACAAATATATTCACAATTTACTCCCAACCGATGATTACTTTTGCCTAAATTGTAAGCAACATACAACTTAAAAAGCTTTAAACGACACTTTTCTCGTAAGAATTTAGTAAATTCGTAAGAACAAAAGGTTCAAGGAAATTTCATACAAGAGCCTGAAAGTTTTGAAAAAAATTCAGTAAAAATATTAATAAAATCGAAGAATTAAAGCAATTAAATTTTCGAGAAATTGTATAGAAAAGGCTGCTATTGAGTTAAAATGAAAATTACACGGAAAGCCAAATCTTTCTCGAAAAATTGTAGAAGAAATTTTTGATGACTTTACCAATGATTTACTTAAAGTAATTATTGATAGATTTTTCTCAAGTTCCTTAAATGAAGACGCCTATTGAAAATTTAAAGCAATTAAAAATATTTTAGAAAATCCTTTGAAAAATTTAATACATTTCACAAGTTTATACAAAGAATAAAATCTGAAGATTTACATATACCAGGATCCATGTCAGTTTACTATCAATAAAGAAATTTCAGCAACTGGGGGAAATCTACCTACTTTTAGTGTAACAAAATCGGACGGTGTGCTGTTACCTCTTCAATTCCAATTCAGAAAATTCTTTGAATTACCAGAAGTCTTTGAAGCTATGAAAAATTACGTTGAAGAATTAAAAGAAAATTCAAAAAGATATTTTATAACGAGTGAACTACGGAAACACAAGCGTTTTTTACTTCCTGAGGAGAAGCGTAAATCTGCATTCCCATTTTTCTTATATTTTGACGATTTTGAGTCAAACAATGCATTAGGCTCTCATGTCGGTGTCGGTGAACACGCTATTGGTGCAGTTTACTACAGCTTTCCATGCTTGCCTCAGTGGGTTTGTTCCGATTTAGAAAACATATTTGTTGGAATGTTGTTTTATAGTAAGCTTAAACGGTTTGGTATAAATTCTATATTCTATCGACTTGTTAATGAAATGCAAATACTGGAACAAAAGGGTGTTACGATAAAATTAAAATCAGGTAAATTTCAACAGATATGTTTAATTTTGGGTTTAATATTAGGTGACAACCTTGGATTAAATACGATAATGGGTTTTACCAAGTGCTTTAATTCAAATTACCCTTGCCGAATTTGTAATTGCTCAAAATCTGATATTCAATCAAAAGTTAGTGATAATATTGAATTTCACAGAACAATAAAAAAATACAATTCTGATATATTACGTCACCCAGAGCTAAGTAAAAGAATAACAAACACGGGGATTACTGAAGAGTATATATTCAATGAAATTCTAACATTCCACGTTGTAGAAAATTGCTCGATTGATCTAATGCATGACCTCTTTGAAGGGGTTTGTCAGTACGATATTAGTAAAGTTTTATTGCAGTTTGTAGTTCAGGACAATTTTTTTACCTTAGATACTTTGAATAACCGAACCTTCCACTTCAACTATGGAGAAACAGAAGTAGGAAACTTATGTTCTCCTATTAAGATGGAACATCTCTATAAAAACAAATTTAATATGTCTGCTAGGGAAATGTGGACTTTTACCTATTTCCTTCCTCTAAAAATCGGTGATATTATTCCCCAAGGTAACATTTACTGGGAGTTAATAGTGTTGCTTAATCAAATCTTAGACATTGTATTGAAATTGAATTTTAAAGGCTCAGATTTTCTAAAACTTAGCACACTCATTTCTGATCATCACTCACTATACATCCAATTATTCAATGAAAACTTAAAACGTAAGTTCCATTTTATGATCCATTATTCTTTCGTAATGAAAAGGATTGGACCGCTACATCATATATGGTCTTTTCGATATGAATCGAAACATAAAGTTTTAAAAAGCTACTGTGATAACATAACGTTTCGTAGAAACCTACCACTTTCTTTAGCCACGAATCTTCTTTAACATTTTGTAGTAAACTGACGAGAGGAACTGGAATAATTTCTGAGATCTGAAAAATCAAAATCAAAATTTCTTTTACAAACTCCTGTTTTTACTCTGAATTACATAATTCGAACTATTTTTCGACTTTAGAAGATAGCTTTTTCTATGATTTTATAACTTTCCGTAAAATTTTATACAAAAAAGGTCAATATTTAAGCATTTCAAATGGAGATAATGTTGAACTGTATGCTATTCAAGGTCTTTTAATATCAGAGGAAATTAATGTTTTCGTATTATGTAAGCATTTATTACTTTCTCCATATTGTATACATTTTCAATAATATCAAGTTTTAAATGAAAAAGATGCATATTTTATTTTCAATATAACACTTTTTGATGGATATTTATAAAACATATGTAAAACTCAAGCACTTTTAGTTTAGTTCACTATGAATTTTTGTGAATTATGTTTAAATAAAATGTGTGATTTTATAAATATACTGTTTTATTTATTTTTCTTATTGTTATTAAGTATAGGTCATATGATTTTCTTCCTATTCTTCAGAAGTTTTTAGTACAATAAAAATGTCTTGGACTGATCGTTTTCAAAGTATACGTAAAAAACCTAAATTTTTATATGGCAACACCAAGAAGGAGTCGCCCGATTTAGTCCATTTTTGATATTTTATTTGCTAATATAGTAAAAACATCATGTACGAAATTTCAGCTCTCTACGTCGACGCGTTCTCAGGCAGTGTCCAAATAAATAGCGGAAAACGAAATTTTTATATGGCAACCCCACGAAGGAGTTGCCCGATTTGTCTCATTTTCGAACTTAATTTCACATTTTTTTTTAAAGTCCGTGTACAAATTTCAGCTCTCTAAGTAGACGCGTTCTCGAGTTATCGTGCGCACGGACGGGCGGACGGACGGACATGCAAAAATCAAAATAACTTTTAATATTATGCGTGGGTGTCCAATCCATTTTGCTCTACCATCATTATTTCGAGGTGTTACAAACGGAATGACAAACTTAGTATACCATATAGATTTCATCTTGGGTATAAAAATAAATTAATATGAATCACTAAAAATTTTCGATTCCATTACGATTTTGAAACAAAAAGATGGATAATAAATATCAAATATCTTCCCTTTTAGCTGTATACCCATGATAAAGTGGTAAAATAAACATGAACATGGTAAAGTAAACACGTAAAGTATTAAGACGAATATGAAATTTTCTTAAAACAAGTATTATTTAGTTGAACAAAATAAATAGTTGGAACAAATACATGACATTGTAGCTTTACCATGAAACGTATTGAATTAACAATTAAAAATTATTATTTTACCGCCAAAACTTATTGCCGAGCAACTAAATATTGTAATTTTACAACGCAAATATAGTAAACCAACAAAAAAATTGATTACAATGTTGTTTGATCTGAATAACGAAAGTGGTGCCTTTTTTATAAAATACCTACAATTTATCATTGTTGAGAATAACAAGTTTTTGTGTTTGATGCAAAATCCAACCGTTTTTTGTTTAATTTTAATAACGATTTTTTCTGAGTGTGGACAGTTATGTATGACTGCTAAATTGTGGTGAAAATGAAAGGGCTATACGTTTTTTTTTTTTTTTTGTATATATAAAAGTATGATTTAAACATATGTAGTGCCTAGCCATTTACTTCTCTGGTTATGCCCTTTAAGTATTCCTTAAAGCCATATTTAATTAGATCGTCGAGATAGTCATTCAGATTTGGACTCAGAGCTTTGTTCATAATATTTATATTAATGTCCTCCACATTTAAGTGGTCTTCGACACCTGTTATTTCTGCAAGTCCTTGTAGTTTTTGTAACTGCTTTTGCACTGTTCTTCCTTCGGTTTTGGTTCACCAAACGAGGGCACCATAGGTGATTATATGTCTAGAGATAGTTGTATAGGACCAATAAACTATTATGAGCTCATTTTTCCATAAAGTTCTTGGCATATCAGAATTCTGCTGTGGTTTTCTGTATAATTGCAATAAGTGTGAATTTCTGATCGAGGATAATGCTTAGAAAACTTAACCTCTTTAAAGAGTTATATGTGCTTAACCGCGTTTGAGAAATGTTCGTTGCTTTTTAAATTTCAAATAGGCTGCCCAAAAAATTCAAATCAAATAAGCTGAAAGGGTCTGTTCTTTTGTGTCCGCAGAACAGAGCAGAACAAAGGATACACAAAAAAACGCCTCATATATTTTCATAGAAGATTTAAATGAAGCGAACAGTACAAATAAACAGTACAAATATGTACTTCAATAATTTTGTTCTCTCCAGTATATGGGAGTTCTAGAACAAGGTACACAAAAGAACAGGGTACACAAAAAATTTCGTTGAGTAAGTATCTTAGGGCCATAATCACCAAGCCATTTAATTGAAATTTAATTTAATTTCTGTTTTAGTACTCCCGTAAGAGAGGGTTAGGGTATACTTAAAATTAAATTAAAATTAAATTTGGGTTATTTTATGTCATAATAACGTATATGTATATAACTTTAATTTTAATTCAAGTGGGCCCCAACCCTCTCTAAAGGGAGTACTAAAAAACAAATTAAATTAAATTTAAATTAAATGGCTTGGTGAATACAGCCCTTAATGTAATAAATTTTAAGTTACCATGAATTAAAAAAATATATATGAAACTTAAGTAAACACTTAACATTTCTGAAATATATTAATTATACTTTAATTACTTTAAACAGAAAGTAATTCGGAAAAATATATTAATGATGGAGCAAGTACATGTCGGAGTAGTATTAATAGTGGAAATACAGAAATGACATCTTCTGTATTTCATATGTAATAAAATAAGAAAGACTAATAGGCAGTATTCTGACGAATACATTAGTTTCGGGTTTACATGGACCGGTAAAAAGGAGCATCAAATTCCTCAATGTATAGTACGTGGTGAAAAGCTGTCCTATGCTGTGCTACCACCACATGCCAATTTAGTTTCAAAAAGCAAGGATTATTTTAAAAGATTGTTGGACTGCAAGCTAAGCAAGCAAACCGATTTAAAGGTGCTATTGCAATTTATGAAAGGCACAAATTGCTCCAAACAAGGTAGCAGAATTAATTGAACTGACCACATACTATAGCAGAAAGTCTTATTTTACCGCCATGTTGTGAAATAGTTAAAATTATGTATGTTTTTCATTTTTTTGCATCATCAAATGAAATTTTGCAGATTCACCTTTTTAATGATACAATAAAAAAATTATAAAAGACATGTCATATAATATCGAGGCAACGGTTAATAATAAAGTTTTCAACGAATATTTTGCTTTGCATATTGAAGAATCTATTGATATTAGCAGGAAAGCTCAATTACTTGTATTCGTTCGCTTCATTGATGAAAACGAAATAGTAAATCAATTTCTTTACTTCAAAGAACATATTGAATATAAAGGGTTTTCCAATAAGAGGTGGTATTTTGATATTCAAAGAAAAATGCCATTTTTTGAGATAAATGATCGGATCTTTATTTCATTATAAAAAGGAAGGTATGCCGTAAATAACGGAAGATAACATTAGCCAAATGACCACCACGACCACGCCTACAGGACCATATCCTTTTCATGAAATTTTCCATAACCAAATCGCAAAGTGGCTGCCCTATGTCCTCGATAGCCTCACGAATTCCATCTTTGAGGTCTTGAATCAACGCTGGGCTATTGGCGTAGACCTTCTCTTTCACGTAGCCCCAAAGGAAGAAGTCGCAAGGTGTTAAGTCACAAGATCTCGGTGGCCAATTGTGATCACCTCTTCGAGAGATAACACGGTCCGGAAACTTTTCCCGTAAAAGATTAATGGTTTCGTTGCTTGTATGGCACGTAGCGCCGTCTTGTTGAAAGTAAACGTTGTCCAGATCAATACCATCCAATTCCGGCCATAAAAAATCATTAATCATCTGTCGATAGCACAATCCATTCACCGTAACTGTTGCTCCAGCCTCATTTTCGAGAAAGTAAGGTCCAATGACCCCGCGGGACCATAAACCGCACTAAACAGTCACACATTGAGGATAGAGAGGCTTTTCAACAATAACTCTTGGGTTTTCCGAGCCCCAGATGCGACAATTTTGCTTGTTGACGAAGCCATCGAGGTGGAAATGGGCCTCATCACTCAAGATGAGTTTTCGATGGAATTCCGGATCATTTTCATGCATTTCAAGGACCCAATCAGCAAAGACTCGACGTTGTTGATGATCGGCCGGCTTGAGTTCTTGTGTTAACTGAAATTTTTAAGCCTTAAGACCCAAATCTTTATGCAAAATACGGTGTAATGACGTTTGTGGAATGACTAATTCCAAAGAACGACGAGGAATGGACAAACCTGGGTTTTCTTCAACACTTTCGGCTACAGCAGCAATATTCTCGGCTGGTATTGAGCGACGTGCACGGGTTTTATTCTTCACATCACTAACTTGTCGAATTTTTCTACCAATTTCTGTATTGTGGTCCGACAAGGTGCTTCACGATGACCCAAAAATGTTCGAGTTTTATGAACCGTCTCTGCCACATTTTCACCATTTTTATAGTGAATTTTAATAATTTCAATGCGTTGTTGAATCGTGTATAGTTCCATTTTTATTAATGGCGTAGTTTCTACTTGTCAAATGTCAAAAAATGACAGCTCCAGAAGTGACATCTACCGAAATAGCGGACTAATTAAAATAACACCTCTTATTGGAAAACCCTTTACAATAGAAAAAGACATTTTTAATTGTATTGCTACATATTTAGAAAAATCCAAATTATCATGGGATTTTTCCCTAGTAATGTGTACAGATGGATGTCCATCAATGGCAGAATATATTAAAGGATGTGTTACACTTGCAAAGGAAAAAAATCTAAATACACAGTTTTTTACATCAGGAAGCCTTAGTTTCAAAAACATTGGCAAAAATCTTGGATTAAGTTATACAAATAGAAAAATATATCAAAACAAGACTTTTGCAAGCATGCATTTTCAAACAACTTTGTATATCTATCTATGGAAGCCAAGCATGAAATTTAACTTTTGCAACTAAGATAGTTGTCTGCCGGTAAAGTTCTATGTTGTTTATTGGAGCTCAAAGATTAACTGCTGTGTTATTTTCAAAATGTAGCTATGGATAATTTTGTTATATACCTTTGAAATGGTATTTGGAGTGCTAAATTGGCATATTTACCTGATATTTTTATACCCTAGATGAAATCTAAAGTGTATACTAAGATTGTCATTCCGTTTGTAACGTTTGTAAAAGATGGAATAAATCGGGCAACCCATTCTTGGTATTGCCTTATAAAAATTTAGGTCTTTTACGGATACTATGAAAACGATCAATCCTAGTCATTTTTATTGTACTAAAAACTTCTTCAGAATACGAAATACTATAAAATTTGTTATAATTATTTTTTCTGTCCGACGAACCGTTCTAGAAATATATTCCAAAATCACTTCAGAAATCAAACTTGAAATTTTATACGGCATTCATCTATCTTAGACGAATTCTAGCTTTTTTACTTGTTAAATACTTAAATTCAGTAAACACAAGTGGATATTCATGGTAAAAAAGAAAATGTTTTAACATCCATGGACAAAATGCTGGCATTTAGTAAAAAAAAATATTGTATTGTAAAAATCGCAAGAAAAAATTGAGTGCTTCCCTACATCAGGTCGAGGAATCGTTGATTTTATATTGGACCGAGGCACTGCATTGCTCTGATAAAAGATAGAAACTTTGTTGTGTGCCTGAATATTAGTAGCATTTTCTGTTAATAACAGCCATTTAGTAGCTACAATTTTCGTCTTAACTAAATAACTTGGTTACCAGAAATGTTGATAAGGTTATCATTTTTCTGATATGCATTCTTCATCTGTATATTTATTTATTTCTGGTAATAGCCTAATAGGTACTTAATTGTTAGGTGTATGATTTAATAAGAAAATGTGAGATTCGAAAAATCGGAGTTCTTATGATACTTACGATGAACTGAACCTCTGAACTGGTTTTTGCTTGCGTAATTTAAATAACCTCTATTTGTTTAGTACTTATCCAAAACATAATCTCAATTTCGGATGAATTCATAAAAATCAGTATTGGGCTTTCAGTACCTACTACAAATAATGATGGTAGAGCAAAATGGATTGTACACCCACGCATAATATTAAAAGTTATTTTGATTTTTCCATGTCCGTCTGTGCGCACGATAACTCGAAAGCGCGTTCACTTATAAATCTGAACTTTTGTACACGGACCTTAAAAAATAAAAGTAAAATTTTGTTCGAAAATGAGGTAAATCGGGCAACTTCTTCGTGGGATTGCCATATAAAGATTTCATTTTTCACATATACTTGAACACTGCCTGAGAACGCATCGATATCTGAAATTTGGTACATGGTGATTTTGCAGTAATTCAAAAATGGACTAAATCGGGCAACCCCTTCTCGGTGTTGCCATAACAAAATTTAGTTTTTTTTACATATACTATGAAAACGATCAGTCTTAAACATTTTTATTGTACTAAAAACTTCTTCATAATACGAAATGCTATAAAATTTGTTATAGTCATTTTTTCTGTCCGACGAACCGTTCTAGAACAAGTAAAAAAGCTAGAATTGGTCTAAGACCAATTCTTAGGATACCCTAGATGAATGCCCGTATTAAATTTCGTATGGTCACCGATCTATTCAAGTATTGATTTTGAAGTTGTTTTTCGCATATATTTCTAGAACGGTTTGTCGCACAGACAAAATGATTATAACCAATTTTATAGGATTTCGTATTCTGCAGAAGTTTTTAGTACCATAAAAATGTCTTGAACTGATCGTTTTCAAAGTATACGTAAAAAACCGAAATTTTTATATGGCAACACCAAGAAAGAGTTGCCCGATTTAGTCCATTTTTGACATTTTATTTGCTAATGTAGTAAAAACATCATGTGCGAAATTTCAGCTCTCTACGTCGACGCGTTCTCAGGCAGGGTCCAAATATATAGCGGAAAACGAAATTTTTATATGGCAACCCCACGAAGGAGTTGCCCGACGTGGCTCATTTTCGAACTTAATTTTACTTTTTTTTTTTAAAGTCTGTGTGCAAAATTTCAGCTCTCTAAGTGTACGCGTTCTCAAGTTATCGTGCGCACAGACGGACGGACGGACGGACGGACATGCAAAAATCGAAATAACTTTTAATATTATGAATGGGTGTCCAATCCATTTTGCTCTACCATCATTATTTCGAGGTGTTACAAACGGAATGACAAACTTAGTATACCCCTATGATTTCATCTAGGGTATAAATATATGCGAAAAACCACTTCAAAAATTAAGCTTGCATAGATCGGTGACCACACGAAATTTAATACGGGCATTCATCTAGGGTATCATAAGAATTGGTCCTGTAGACCAATTCTAGCTTTTTTACTTGTTAATACTAAATTGATTAACATACATATATGAAACCGAAGTAAATAGTTGTGAAATATTCTTAAATAGACACGAATTGGCAAATTTTAATCACATATGGTTAAAAGCATGCACAAGAAAAGTGTTTTCTGTAATTATTCTTATAAAATATTAAACAATTCTAGTGGAATATTCTTTCTTACTCTAGACATCCTTGTATTACGTATTAGCAAGCATGCATAGTCTTAGAAATGTCCGGATTTCTGTACCAGTAGTCCTGCATTTTTTCCTAGGGCTATCAGTTTTCCACTAGTTTTGTCATCACAGATATTTCTAAAATGATGCAGGGATTTTCATTTCCAGATGTTATCAGCACTACAGTCGATAGGTACATACATATATGTATGTGCCAAAAATAACTCATTATTTCGTCTGCTCTCGCATTGCTGCCTCGCCGCAACCGCAACGAACGAATATAATTTATAAGTTCACAGCCATGATTTGTGCGACATGACGTGAAAGAAGCAAGAAGATTCCAAAGAACCGGTCCACGTCCAGATTTTATACTTGGACTGGAAATTTGCTGTTTTTTCTAGCATGCCGGGCTGATGGCACTGCGTACGTCAATATTAATTTGAGCAAGTGGAGGGTATCAGCTTAGCTCAGCGAAATATCAGAAAAATAAAAAAAAAGTAAAGGGAAATTTAAGCAGGAAAATTCATTGAATGCTCAGTATTTTGAGCTCCATAGTCTCCCTCCTTACCTTACCTCACCCTCATTGCATTTTTTTATAGTACCGACTGCCGGTCCGGTACTCTTCGGCATTCGCCTCAGCAGCACCACACAAACAGAACGAAACCGCGAGAGAATAACGAAATAAAGGCAGAGAAAACGTTATGTACAAAAAAACATTTCCGGAAGTATGAGTGTATGACGTTATTTCAGGTTCTGTAACTTCGGAATAATTAGAGAAGACAATAGCGGCCGTGCCTCCAAACTACGTCATTGATGATAGAATTATGTTTTGCGCATACATTCTTGCCAGCTCTTAGAAATTCTGGACTAAAGAAGTTTATTTGAAGTTTGAATTTTTCTTATAGATTTATGCTGCTGTAGGTAGTCGTACTGACAGTTGTTGTTGAATGCATTGGATTCTAATAACCAAAAAGTATAATTGGAAACTTGAGCCACTCGCTGACAGAAATTTTGAATGTATAGTGCAAAATTTCAAATGTATTACTGCGCAATAATTTTACAAAACACTTAAATTGAATGAAAGTATACTACTTCAAGCTTTGGAAACGATGCTATTTTAAATTTCTGATATTTACTAATTTACTCCTGTAACTCTGAAATTCTGAAACGTCAAAATCTCACTTATTAAGTGAGTCCGACGTCAATTCAGTGCCTGTTCACGTACACTGTATTCACTAGATATGCCACTTCCTTGTTAGTTATTTATTCAATGTTTGAATGAATGTTTCGAGGTAATCTGGAGAAGTAAATCAATCGCATTTCAAGTTGCTTTTGTAACTTATAAGATCTTTCTATTAAAACACATAGGAACGTGTAAAAAAATAACCTGCGTAGATGGAATTTCCTCTGCAATAAACCCATTCATTAAACGTGAAAAAACTTTACCCTCAGGGATGATAACGAAACTGGTAAAGGTAGGGTTGGGTGGGGTAAAAGTGCCGCGGGTAACAAGTGCCACCTATAATATCTCGTACTACAAAAGGTCAATAAAAAAAAGAACGTACATGCAAGAAATGCACTTGGCGGCGGTAAGTTTCCGCCATATAGCCAGTCGCTACCAGGCATTAGGGAAGGGCATACATTTAATAGTGCTATTAATTTGTCAAAAAGTAGAAAAAGTAGAAAAACATCGTGTTGGATATTTTAGTTTCTTGTTGAATGTGATCATCATGGTTAAGTAAAGTGCGGACCTTTATATTGCTATTTTCTTTGTGAGCACTCTGATACTACTTAAAACTATAATTGTTTTGTTGTCTAGATGAAATCTAAAGGATATACTAAGTTTGTCATTCCGTTTGTAATATCTCGAAATAATTATGGTAGAGCAAAATGGATTGGACACCCACGCATAGGGTAAGAAGGGGTAATACCGGTCAAGGGCAATGCCGGTTGGTTGGAAATCTCGAAAAGTACTACACCCACATACAAGACTTTCAGTAATAAATGAGTAGGGAGGTAACGTGAATGACCATTAGCATACAAGGGAAACGGCCTTTGTTTATTTTCCATCGCTTTCATGTAATTTTGAGCGAAATGTTTTAGAAGGTATGAACTAAAGATTTGAAAGTAATTTTGGTTTTATATTAATTTATGTAATTGTACAAGCTTCTATTTAATATTATTGTAAATATTTTTATGTATTTCTTTTTGTATATTGATAAAATTTGATGTTGAATTAAAAATGGGTTCCCGGGGCAATACCGGTCAAGTGATCGCCATTACCTGTTGCAAGGAAAACCACATAGCTCCCCTAGGCCATAATGTTTGATGTGTCCTTTTATGGATCTTTAAAAATTGCCTATAGCAGGATATGGAATCCCATATGATGGCAAAAATAACACACTTCGATGTAGCTTTTTTATTTAACAAAGCTTATGCCCAGATCACTAACAAAAGCAAACGTGAATCCGAATTTCGAGCGACAGGAATTTACCCCATAAATCCTAAAGTCTTCAGCAACACCTGATTATTTTATTTATCTCATTAGATGTGGTCGCCATTACCCTCGTGCCTGACCGGGATTACCCTTATACATGGACAATGGCAGTCAAATCTATTTTTTTTAAATGGCTCCTGCTACTTTAAATATATCGGTTATAAAAATTTTAAGTTTCTACGTTTTTTTATAAATAGCTTAACTTTATTATTCTTGAAATAATTAAACATATGAAGAAAATGAAAAGTTATAAGTGTTTGTCATTAAGTGGCCGGCATTTCCCTTTCTTACCCTAATATTGAAAGGTATTTTGATGTTTGCATGTCCGTCCGTCTGTCCGTCTGTGCACACAATAACTCGAGAATGCGTTTACTTAAAAATCTGAGTTTTTATACACGGACTTTAAAAAATAAGTAAATTTAAGCTCGAAAATGAGACAAATCCGGCAACTGCCTGAGAACGCATCGACACAGAGAGCTGAAATTTGGTACATGGTGTTTTTATATTAATAACATATTCAAAAATGGACTAAATATCGGGCAGCCCCTTCTTGGTGTTGCCATATAAAAAAAATTGGTTTATTACACATACTGTCAAAACGATCAGTCCTAGACATTTGTATTGTACTAAAAACTTCTTCAGAATACAAAATCCTATAAAATTTGTTATAATCATTTTTTCTGTCCGACGAGCCGTTCTCGAAATATATGCGAAAAACCACTTCAGAAGTCAAACTTTGCATAGATCGGTGACCATACAAAATTTTATACGGGCATTCTTCTAGATTATAAGAAGAAATGATCTTGGACCAATTCTAGATTTTTTAATTGTTTTCTATCTAAAAACCTGTTCTTGTACCGTTCGGGGTAAAAAGTGCCGCGGGGGTAAATTTTGGGTATAAGGCAGATAACAAAGACTAAAGATTATAGCTACCTATTTAAATATTAATAACAACCTGAGTTGCAATGCGAGTACAAAGATTTTTCCCAAACTAAACATAAAAATAACATTTTAAAGTGATGCAACTAAAATAACGCTATATTAAATTGCTCGGTTGTGTTGAATATTTATGATTATTTTTGAAGTAATGAATAAATCAAGTTATAGATTCTGCTTTTTTATTCTTTATTACCAGCTTGCAACAGGTAGAAATTTTTACCAGCAATAGGGGTAAAAAGTACCGAACGACTTGCACATTTAAAATGAATTAATAACGTAAAATAATTAAATTGTTTAGATATATATTTTTTGGTTTGGTACATGAGACTCTATCATATAATTTTACCTAAAAGTTTGTGATATATTGATGACAATTCAAAAGTGGCACTATTAGCCCCACACTATCCTGCCACATAAATGATGAGTCCAAGAGTAATCAAAATAAAATCCATTTCCGGCGTAACTGATAGATTGAACGTCTGATAAAATTACCTACCCCTTTCTACAAAGTAATCGTTTGAAAATATAACTAGGTGCATCAAAACGTTCAACAGTAAATATGGGAATAACAGTTATTTCATGACGGAAGAAGTTATTGTAAAATTCTTTAAGTTTAGATTGTATAAAGAAAAAGGTTTGGATAAAAATCATAAAATTTTGAAATAGCATTTTGTCATTTTAGGATACTATGATGGGTACAATTACATACCAGTTTTTTTTTTGTGGTAAATTCCAACCACTGTATGTAGTGTAGGTTATAGTTCTAGTGGAACTAAAAGTAGTGGTATAGAAGAAATTTCTCATACATCCTCAAAATCTCATTCTAGATCAAGAAAACTGTTATTTGGTAGGTTCATGTATACTATAATAATTTATAAATCCGCTAGTTTTTATTCTATGTCGAATTTTGTGTAATATGAAAGACGAGAGATAGGCCTTTGTAACCATGTGTTTCTTATTTCGTTGCGATGAAAAGTTTATAAGTCGAAAACATTTCGAAGTTTACCATTTTTTACAAATTTTTTCAACTTGGACAACAATTTCATGACATGTTTTACTTTATAATATTTTTTTCTTTTTAGTTGTTTTAACTTTCTTAGCATAAGTTCCTTTTTATATATTAGGATTACAAAAACGACTGGTTTCTTTTAATAACCATCGTCTTATAATTTCTATTCCATTAACCTCGAACCCTCAAGCACTACTACCCAGTGGCGGATCCAGGATTCTGGTGAGGGGGGGGGGGGGGGCAACTATGGTTTAAAATTGGTATATGCTGGAAACTGAACAAAAGTTTGAAGACACTCGCCATCACTCGCAAATATCAAATGCACAAAATTTATCATTTAAAAGATACGAGATGAACAGATTAGCAAGTGGCTACCACTCGCAACGAAGAAAGTTGCTCAACGTTCCTTGCCACTCTCGAAAGTCAAAGGAGATGTTAGATTATTCATTTTGTATTGGATAGTAAATGGTGAAAGTGTAAAACTGCCCAATCATCCATTTTAGTTAGTAAAACTAAAGAAATGTATTTTATGCAAATTCACGAATCATAAATTGTATCTTTGTAAAATAGAGGAATTACATTTATTTAAAATAGAATAGATGCAATACATACCTTGTACGTATATAACTTCGTCGGAAAGCTAAGAAAGTGTGACTTCTTTTGTTTTTTATATTATTAAGCTAAGCTCAGGAAATATCCTATGAACTAAGATGCAAAGCACAGCATGGCAAGAAGGTGATAAAGAAAGGAATTAGGGAACGTCAGGAGGGTGGCGAAGGTGCTGATGTACATATGTCACCCTTAAACTTTTGCAGATTGCATGCCAAAGAGAGAGAAGATTGAAGACTGCTCCACGTTCGCACACGACCGAAAGTATTTTGAAGAATGGAAGGATGTACGCGGCTTGCAATGCGAGTATTATATGAAGGAATTCGGGATCAGACAAGACAATTCATTAGAACATTGATCATGCATGTAGCAATATAGCAGCGAAAGGCAACCAACATTTTGGGTAGTCCATATGATGCCAAGTTTTTGCCACATCGCCAATGAGCTTAAGGCTTTCGTTTTGACAATATCCAACGAAGCTACGGCTCTGCGACAAACGCCGGCCAACATATGGTAATTCTATTCCATTCTAGGTCTGATGTAGGACTTGCAGAGGAGCGCTAGAATCGACAGGCTGAAATATTTCTTACACCTTTTCAGAAATCCAAGATATTTCGTTGCTTATTTGGCAAAAGAGAAGTTGTCATCTGTCCAGCTTAACTTACTGGAATTATTAATGCCAAGAATGCATAAAGACGGTGTATCGTAAGTCAGTGCTCTATGAAAAGAAACGAGAGTGGAAAATTATGATCTTGTTTTAAAGAGATGAGACAGCTTTGGAACTTGGATGTATTGAATTCGATGCGATTCGGTTTGTTGCAAACGAGGATATCATCAAGATGGTTATTAAAGGATCTAATCATGAAATCTGGATTGACAAATGTGACACTTCTTCTATAGTCGCCAAAGGTGTCAAAGGAGTAAGCGAAACAAGGGTACTGTCATCGGCAAAACAATGGATGGGATTGAAAGTAAGGGAAAGCAGATCATTAATGAAAATTGAGAAGAGAGATGGAGAGATAGCAGAGCCGTGAGGCACCCCAGCATTTATTGGCTGAGATTGAGATGTAAAGCCATCTAATATAATCCGTATTAAGCGACCAGATAAAATACTTTACATTCATAATAGAAGAGGACCAGAGAGGCCAAGTGCCTTAAGGGCTGAACTCCAGACACTATGATGGGCCTTTCATATATCTAGGGCAACGATTTTGGACTCACCAAAATTGAGAAGACTAAGGCTTCAACGTTCCATAAGAAAAGTTAGAAAAAGAAAAACCATATTGGCGATCGTTTTGGGTTTGATTAGTTTCTAGATACTTCATTAATTTGGAGTTAATGATAGATTCGAAAACCTTTTAAAGAATCGAGTGATTGTAATTGGTCGATAATTTGAGGGATCACTACTCTTTCCTTTCTTAGGAATAGGCTGAACGTGAGGCAGTTTCCACGCAATTAGAAATTTTCCTGTCGAATAAGATAAGTAGAATAGTTTTCGCAGAGCTTTAGCCAAGAATGAGTCACAGGTTTTATTTAACGGGGGCTTGAAACTATCAGGACCTGCAGCTATGGAGACGTTGATATCCTTAAGGACCTCGAGCATATCTCTCGTATGGATGTGTATTTTTTTTTTTTTTTTTATATTATTAAGCCAAGCTCAGGGGATACCCTATGATGCAAAGCACAGCGTGGCAGGAAGGAGATAGGGAAAGGATTAAGGGATATGAGGAGAGTGGCGGAGGTGCCGATGTATGTCGCCCTTAAACTTTTGCAGGTTGTATGCCGGAGGAAAGACAGAAGATGGTAGACTGTTCCACATTCGCACAGTTCGGGATAAGAAAGCATCACGGAATTTAAGTGTACGGCCGAAGGTAATTTGAAGGGTAAAAGGATGAGCGCGGGATGCAGCGCGGGTATTGCGTATCTTGTACACATCTACAAGGGAGATGTAAATTAGGTGGAAAAGGAAAATTTGAAGTGAATCTAACAGTATAAATATTAGTTTTATTCAGGGAGGAAACAATCACTTCATTGTAAACTAGTGAAGAAATAGAGGAACTGCTGAAGCTGCTCCTGATGGTTTTTACCAGGGACCTGGTCAAAAAGAAATTTTTCTCTTTGGAAAGTGTTTCAGTTGTGGACATGGATGCATTTGACAGGTGCGAAAAGCAGACTATTTCTTTTTTATTGCTTGGTTATACTTATCGTTAAACCAAAAGCGATTTTGCTATTGTTAAGATCTTCTGTGTGAATACCGTTTGTATTCACGCGTGCCCAAGACTTAGAATTTTACTAAATTCAAATGTGCATTCATCAACATCCCGTGAAGCAAAACAGACCGACCAATCAAATTCTGTAGGATAGTTATTGAGACTTGCCCAATCTGCAGATTTATTTTGTTTTTATGTAACGTTCTATAAAAACTATGACATTTTATGCAATAATAAAAAAACATTATTTAAAAATTAATCTCTTACTATAAATGTATAACACTCACTAAATCAATGCACAATGACTCATTCGCCGTTGTGTAGTTTTGCTGAATATCTCTAATTACGAATTATAATTGTTTTTTTTTTAATGTTTGTTTTGCCACGCCGCGGCCGCGGCGATAATATTCTAAGAAGCCGTCTTTACATAGAAGGCTTATCAAAGACCCTTCGGCAGATTGTTTACAATTAAAACAAGCCTTACATCGCATTAAAATGAATAGGCTCTGTCCTGCTTCAAACATCTCGAGCAAAGCAGCGCTCATGTACAGGAATTCGCGCTTCCTGTTTTCTCTATAGACTTCAAAAACCATGAGCGAAAGCCAAGGTGCTAGCTAGGGCCTACGTTCCTAAATGTATCATATTAAACGCTTCCAGAAATTGTTACGTTGTTTACAAAAGGTGCAGTAGAATAGATGTGAATAATTTTATTAGGAAAAATTCAGAAGATTTACTGCAATTTTTTTTGTGGTCTTCAGGCTCCCCCCCCCCCCCTGCGCCTAGCTGGATCCGTCCCTGCTACTACCGTACCGTTACCGGTCTAGAGAATTTACTTGGGCCAAAGTTATACCAGCCTAAATCGTCCTCGATGTCGCTATAGGGATCAATTCCTCTATCCCCCCAATTGTGTCCTTCTCTCTTTCCTTCCTTGAATCTGTCTCATCTGGAATAATCTACCGCTTTAGATCATTTACAGCTCCTACGTTTTAAATGCCTCTATTTTGCTTCGTAAGGATCCATTTAATTCTACTATAACGTACCTGTCATATGAAAAGAGTTTTTTTTTACTTGAAGCAGTCCTTTGTTGGATGGTGTCAGCTTTCTACTTTGTCCATCCTAGTGTATGGTTTTTTTGATGAGGACTCGATCTGCAACTTTGTACTGTTTTACAGGAATTCTCCGCTTGTGGTATCGTTCCTTCTGTGCCATCGGCATTTGGTCTATTCGTACTGCTATAACCGCTCTAGCTTGTGCTAAATCTTCAAGGTATGGCCGTTCAACTTCAGCTTCCACAGATAGCTGTGCATCAGTTGGCCCTCTTGGTCTGTAACCAAAAAGAAGATCACTTTGTGTCTTCTTTGTAACGCTATGAATGGAGTTATTGAAAGCGAATTGCACCTGCTGAATCTTTTTGTCCCAATGGTGAATGTCATTCGCTGATGTTGTTAATGCAGACAAAATCATCGATTTGAACCTCTCAACTTTTCCGATGGCTCTCGAGGAGGCCATTGCATTTATTATATGTTGTACTCCTTCTGTATCACAATATTTTTGGAAGAGATGAGCGGTATAGCATGTACCGCGGTCAATAATTATCCGATTCGGCATGCTAAAATATTCAATGATGCCTCGTTTTCGAACTTTGAATGATTCAACGGCTACGATAATGTATTGTTTGCCACTCGAACTTCTTTTATAAATGCTCCATATGAATTGAGTGAAACGAAATTTCCTTTTTTACATTGGGTAAAGTATATCTTCATTCTTATATCTGGTCTTTCTATGACAGATGCATTGAATGCATGGGCTTATGTAGCGAGCAACATACTCGCGCATCTTCGGACACCAATACGTCTCGATATCCATACAAAACTGGCCAGAATTGTTATGACACGCGTATAGAGCTTGTCTCCGCATAGCCTTAAGCTGGCTTCAAAGTAACTTCAAAGGCGCGGTGCACTGACATATAATAAGAATAGACTGAGCGTTCTGCTTCAACAATGGCACAAATATTGAACAGCCTACGAAACCCCTTTATTTCGAGCAATTGCACACTGATTTATAATTTATTATTATATGTCGATTAGAAACACTAAAGATGTTGAAAAATAGTATTACGTTACATAAAAATTATTTAGGAAGTTGAAATTGTTTTATTTAACACAAAAATTAATTTTTAATGCTACTGAAAAATGTGCTCCTTTGCAGATTTGAAGTCAAACTTTATTGAGCTTGTAAGAGATAGACGTATATAAGCAATTATTTGTCTCAATTTTTATGTCTATTCCAATGCCAATTAATACAGCCGAACTGTTTCCAAAATTGGTTACAGTTCAGTGTTTATTTTGAGCTTGAAAGAGACAAAAAGATTATAGCCAAAATTTGTGCCATTTTTGACTATAGGAATTAGATAGGATGGCTCAGTCCATTCTTGTTATATGTCAGTGGCGCGGTGCGATCGTGCGCGAGGTGGTTCGACTGCGCCGTGGACGCAAGCTTTAAGAATAATCCATTGTTTACTAGTACTTATTTTCTTATATACAGCTGCAGCTTCAAACAATAATCTTTATGGACAGAGTACTCGTAATTCGTAGATGGTTTCCTTAGTAATATTTCTCGAATGTTTTTCAATATTTTCATAACTAAGTTCTCCAACAAGCACCCAGTCTGCTTGTTCGATTTGAAGCTCTGTGTGGTGTACTTCTTCCGGTAAAGAATCATAGACCGGATTTCTTCTCATCACATCTACATGCGGTATTTTTTCCCTGGTCGGTGCTCAATTATCAAACGAAATACTTGTAGCGAAGGCTACCAACTTGTGATTCGTGGCAATAGATCTCCGCTATTATCGCGTTGTAATCAGTAACTAGGTACTTTAAAATCAGAATCTAAGAGATAAATGCAAAATTTTCTGAGGGACTTCACTATCCTTGAAATCAATCGAAGGAATCGAAATATCATTCAAATACGACAGTAGTTCTTAAAGGGCCCAGTATTTTATTTACCATTCTCTGTAAAACTCCGTGCAGGTGGTAATGCCGAAAGCCATACGATTAAACTCATATTGATCGTCGGGGGTTATAAATGAGGTCTTGGCTCCAATTCTTCCTTGACAGGGAAAGGAGTCTGGTAGTAGTCTGAGGCCATGTCTAAAGTTGTGCGGTATTTATAATCCTGGAATTAAAAGTTGATCGTCCATCCGAGGGAGAGGAAATCGGTCCTGTTTGATCTTAGTGTTCAAACATAGCCACACTAATAACATACAAACACTGGACACGTAGAAAAAAATTATGCAACGCTTTTCTAGAATATAAAATTAACGATGTCTGGACGATGTCTCGACTTGGCACTTGATGACGTGCCCAAAGAAGGGTAAACCAGCAATGCAAAATCACCGTTGCCAAGACCCACTGACATATATAATATGGACTGCTTAACTTTCTATTTCATGGGGCTCAATTGCTTATGTCAAAAATAGACCAGTGCCAACATTGAAAAAATCATTGGCGGGAAGTTGAAAAAATGAGCACGTAGCTCGAAAAGCGATTATAATAAAACGTTTCGAATTTAGGCTGCACATCTTATCAATATATTACCTTTGGTAAAACAATTATATCAGTAATACCCCTAAATAATTCATTTAAAAACATTTATTTCGACGGACCCACTTATTTATTTGTTGTTTATAGTTTTCCTGAGTTGTTACTTGGTGCTTAGACCGAAAGAGTCAGCAATATAGCAGTGAGCCCACCTTTTGAAGTGCATTTCTATTAACGTAATCAGTCCATATTATACATGTCAGTGCCAAGACCCGATGAAGGGAAGGCTACAATTTTTTCTTAGAAATTTACTGGAAATTTTTTCATTAGAATTTATATGCTTTCTTTGAGGACGACAACAATTTTTACGAGCGTAGACTCGTAGCCAACCATGAACCAATAAGCAATTTTTTTTAGAAATTTACACAAAATGTTTCGGTAGAATTTTTATTCATTTTTCTAGTCGCCTAGAGTTATTTTCAGGTACAATACTTTCACTTTTATAATATATATACAATAAACAGAGTAATAAAAAATACCAAATCTTTCAGGTAAAATTAACTCTACGTGAGTACGAGAATGGTGAAAAATATTATATGAGAATTATTATAAGAGACAAATCAATTTATGTAAATTATTTCGATGATAAGCAATAAGCAATTTTTTGCTTCTTTGGTCGATAACTAATATTGATTTTTTCAAATAAGTTCGTGCAAGATATATCGTAGAGAAATTTAAGAGCTTTCAAATGGCCAGCTGCGGATCCCTTGCAAAGTATAACTTCCTACAGACTGGACCGCATTTTTATTTTTCAAAAATTTTCACAATTTCACTCATGTTTTCATGCAGACGGACAGGCGGATGAGCGGACATATCAAAATAATTTTTAATATTATGTGTGGGTGTCCAAACAACGAACTCCAGTCTAGCACTTTCTACAGATGTATCCGATGTAGCTGTCGGAACGGTTTTGGAACAAACGGATGAAGGAGATTCCTCTTGGAGACCACTCGGGTTTTTTCTACGAAACTGTCAAAGGCTGAAATACACGCCGGAAGTTCGAAGTTTTGTTATCAAAACGGACCATAAACCCATAATATTTGCCTTTCAACAAAAATCAGATAAAGTTTCATCCAGGCAGCTTAGACATCTTGATTTTATTTCTAAGTTTTCAACGGAAATTGTGCATGTCCTAGGAACGAAAACGATGTTGCTTATGCGCTTTCTCGTTTGAATGCGATCAGTATGCATGCGACGGTGGACTGATTGTAACTACAAGAAGAACAATCTAAGAATGAAGAGTTGAACAATTTTCTTAATAATTCAACATTGATGCGCCTGCAAAAACTTACATTCCAGCGGTTTTACGTAAAAAGGTTTTCGCTAATATTCACGGATTATCTCCGTCTGGCGGGAAGACTACCATGCAACAGCTCAAACAGAAGTTTGTCTGACATAAGATGAGAAGGGATGTGTTACAGTGGACACGTACACATTCACTTAAACATAGTTATCATGCCACAGGTACGTGGTTATAGAGATTGTCTAACTATGATCGACAGGTTTTCACGATGACCAGAAGTGGTCCCAATTAAGGAAATAATGGCGAATACAATCGCGACCGCCTTTTAGGAAAATTGAATCGCACGCTACGGGACTCCAAAAACACTCACCACTGACCAGGGTTCACAGTTTGAGTCTGTGCTCTTCAAAACTTTAGCATCACTTATAGGAGCAAAACATGTACATACGGCCCCCTATCACCAGGCATCTAATGGTTTAGTGGAGCGACTGCACCGCACACTTAAGGCAGCTTTAATGTGTCACAATGTTTCTTGGTTAGACATATTGCCTACAGTACTGCCAGGTTTAAGAACTAGCTACAAAGAGGATTTTCAAACTCCAACAACTGAGTTTTTGTACGGATCTTCCCTTCGTATTCCCGGAAAATTTTTCTCAAGTCAGGAAATGAAACCTGATCCACAAGTGTTTATCGAAAAATTCCAAAAACATATGGGGGAAATCCGACCTAAAGCAACAAGTCATCATATTAAGCCAAATATCTTCATCCTTATGGACCTGTCAGGGCCCCATTGGAACACATATACACTGGACGTCATCGAGTGATTCGAAGATTAGATGACTACATTTTCATCATAGAATTAAATGGAGGAGACATCCACCGCTTCCAAACGCAGAGATGACAATTTGCTGAATCAGCAATCATCAGAACAACAATCAAGGATTAATTGGATTCAACCCTTACGCACTTACTCGAGGATTCGTAACGAGATAAATTGTATTAACTCTTCAATACTGACCTCGTCCCTGAGGAGGGGGCGGTTGTGGCGGCATCGTTATTTGCCGACAATTTTACTTGTGTCAGCACCGTCGGAAAAGCATGCATTAATCATCTTTGACGTTTTAGCTGATGTTCATACTTCTTCATTCTATCGCTTTCATCTTGAACCGAACATTAGTGCCTAAAACATTGTAGCTCTTAAAGCCTTTATGTTAAATTAATATTAATAAATATTTGTAGTGGTGTTATTTAAATACTCTTGGTTTTATTGTTTATACCAGTGTTGAATACCCACATCATGTTTACAGATGGCGCCATCTATAAGAAAATAATTGTAAAATATGACGATATTAAGTGGTCTTCGATAAAAAATGTTTTTTTCTTCTTTGCTATCGAACACTGTATAGAAATGTGGAAAAAATATGTTTTAAAGGAATTCAAAAGAATTTCAAGTTTTTTCTCAATAACTTTTTATGAGATATAGGATTTGGTAAACTGATTCAATAGAGAAGTACTTCGTAAGAGATTTTTTTGTTGAATTTTGTATTCCTTCTGTTCTACAAAAAATTATTATTTAAATTAATACACATGTAATTTAATACGTATTTTATTTGACACATTATTTCATTAACTTATATATATTATAGGTAGGTACCTTAGGCTAATAAATAAATTATTGTTGCAAGCGTGGCGTTTGATTCGTTATTTAAAACACTATATTAAATATTTAATATACAAGTTCTTTATTACACTTCTAATCTTATACAATTCACAAACTTTCAATTAATCAACTACACTTTAATTATCGCTAATACTGTACTTTCAATTATCGCAATCTAATTACAACACTTTCGTTTCTTTACTACTTTCGCTTGTTAACACTGCAACGTCTAAGACAAGACTCTTTTCTTGGCGGTGACAACTGTTATATTTTTATACCCTCGAAACTCTCCAGATTATTCTGGAGTGTTCTATTCCAGAACCTTCTTAACTATTCTATTCATTCTATTCCTGAACCTTCCCGAAGATTCTGTCATCGATTCTCCGAACCTGAAGTTATTTACTCTCCATTGCCAGTAGATGTCACCAGTTTGCTCTTTATATTGCACATAACACTGCCCCCATCTTAAAATTGTTCGTCCCGAACAACAGATGTTCCACGGTTTAATGCTCTTAGTATTGACACAAGCGGTCCAAATGAACAATTTTACGCTTGCCTCTTGTCCCACGCTGCATCCTGTATACCACGTCATTAATTCTAGTTACTACTGAATACGGTCCCTCCCATTGTTGTTGTAGTTTTGGAGAACGTTTCGGATTGACCAGCCAAACAAGATCACCTTCGTTAAATCCTGCGGAATTAGCACGTAAGTCATAGCGGGTCTTCATCCGATCAGTATTTGTTGCTAATTTCGTCCTCGTGGCCTCGTGCACATCAGCTAATTGTTGTTTGAGCTCCGATACGTAGTCTTCTGGTAACTTTTCTTCACCTCTGGGGGTACCAAATTTGAGGTCGCTAGGTAAACGCATCTCCCTTCCGAATATGACCTTAGCTGGGGTTTGTCCGATAGTGTTATGAATGGCTAATCTATACGCCATTAGGAATATAGGAATATGCCGATCCCAATCGCGTTGATGATAGTCAACTACTTTCTTAAGATGCTCGATCAATGTTCTGTTGAAGCGCTCTACCATGCCATCAGATTGTGGGTGTAGAGGAGTTGTTCTGGTTTTTCTTATTCCCAACATTTTACACATCTCCTGGAAAGTTCGTGATTCGAAGTTCCGTCCTTGGTCCGAATGAAGTTCGTGAGGCACACCAAACCAACTAACCCGATTAGTTATTATTTGTTCCGCAACTGTGGTTGCCTCTTGATTAGGGATTGCATACTGAAATAGTCAATGGCCACTAATATATAACGGTTACCGCCATCCGTTTCTGGAAAAGGTCCAGCGATGTCTACAGCTATCCTTTCAAAGGGGGCTCCGACATTACACTTATGCATTTCTCCTCTGCCTCTGTGTTGTGGCCCTTTGCAAGCAGCACAGACAGTACATCTGCGGCACCACTCCTCCACATCTTCTCGCTAATGTAGCCAATAAAACCTTTCCCGTATTTTGGAAATTGTTTTGTTCACTCCCAAATGTCCTCCAGAGGCTCCACCGTGTATTTCTTCTAGAACATCTTTGACGTTTGATGCTGGCACGACTATCTGCATTCGGAATGATTCGCCGTTACGTGCTTCCCATTTGCGTTTTAATATATCACATTTAACATGAAGAGAGTTCCATTGAGCCCAGTATCTTTTCAGCTTCTCGCTCCGTTCCGAAATATCCTTCCAGTCTGGTCTTTCCATGTCTTCTTTCCAAGCGAGAATAGGTGAAATGTCCGGATTTTTTCGTTGTGCTGTTGTCAGGTCCTCGTTGTTCCAATCTGTAGATGGTTCCACGGTTTCCAACTGTATAGTTGCTGTTGTTTCGTTTTCTTCAACCCGGGCACAGTGTTTGCATTCAAGTTTGCATGGACGTCATGAAAGGGCGTCTGCATTTCCATGGATACGACCTCTTCAGTGTTGGATTTCAAAATCACAAGACTGGAGTCGCTCTATTCATCTCGCCACTTGTCCCTCGGGGTTCTTAAACTCTAGAAGCCATTTGAGTGCTGCATGGTCGGTGCGAAGGATCAATTTCTGCCCGTAAAGATATTTATGAAAATGTTTTGTTGAACTTACAATGGCAAGTAGCTATTTCCTTGTAGCACAATAGTTTTTCTCTGACTTTGAAAGTGCTTTGCTATAGTAAGCTACTGGAACTTCATTGCTGGCATCCGTGTCTAATATAAATGTTTTTCCCAGCTTTGGATAGTGAAGAACTGGAGCTTCACAGAGCTTTTGCTTCAAAGTTTCAAAACATTCGTTGCATTTATCCGACCATAATAACGGCCTTCCCTTTTCTGTAAGATGATGTAGGCTTCTTGCTATATCTGCAAAACCTTTCACGAATCGCCTGTAGTAGGTAGCTAAACCAAGAAAACTCCTAACTTGATGTTTGTCATTTCGAACTGGCCAATTTTTAGCGGCTTCTATCTTCTCTGGATCGGTTCTTACTCCTTGTGATGCAACTATGTGCCCTAAATATTTAACTTCATCTTTGAATAGAGCACATTTACTCGCACTGAGCTTCAATTTCGCATCTTTGAGCCTTTGAAGTACGTCCCGTAAGTTGTTTTTATGTTCCTTGAATGTCCTGCTGATTACAATTATATCATCCAAGTAGACAAGACATGATTTCCAGGTTGAACCACGTAGAACACATTCCATTAGTCGTTTAAATGTGGCTGGAGCATTACATAACCCAAATGGCATTACTTTGAATTGCCATAAACCACTGCCAACTGAGAAAGCAGTTTTTTCTCGGTCCTCGGGATATATTTTCACTTGCCAGGAACCACTCTTTAAATCCAGCGTGGAAAACCATTGCGCTCCGGAAAGGGTATCCAACGTGTCATCAATCCTTGGTAATGGATAGCTATCTTTTCTCGTCACGTTATTTAGTTGGCGGTAGTCTACACAGAATCGGGTGCTGCCATCCTTTTTCCTAACAAGAACAACCGGCGATGTTCAAGGGCTGTTAGATTCCTCTATTATTCCTTGTTTCTTCATGGAGTTCATCATGTCTGACACTCCTGGTTGTTTGACTAATGGCAATCTTCGTGGTGTCTGTCGAATGGGCCTAGAATCTCCTGTATCAATCCGATGCTGGACAAGATTTGTTTTACCATAGTCATCATCATTCATTGCAAATAATTCCGAAAATTCATCGATCACCTCTTTGGCATCATTGTGTTGTTGTTCACTTAAGGCACTGGACGAAAGAATTTTCTGAACCTGTTGGGTAGTAGCTGGTATAGGTTTTGTCTCCTTGACATTATTACCATTATCCAAATTGACGATTTGGTAAACGGGTTCACAATTTCCAATTATAGCACCTTCTCTTAATTGTACCTCATTATCGGATGTGTTAAGCACTCTGACTGGTATTAATGTTGCACCTTCTGCCTTTACTAAAGTCTTGCCAACAATGATGCTCGATGTAACTTTTGTGGGGTTAGGCTCCACCAGATAAAATCGGCAGGTCCCGATGTCATCAGTAAGCTTTGACCATAATAGTGTCTCTGATCTGCTCCTTCTCTTAGTTTCATATGAATTTCTATGTTCCCATATTTGAGAATCTGCTCTCCGACATCCAGATTTATTTTATATGTGGTCATGAAGTCTATTCCAAGAATGCATTCATCCATTATGTCTGAAACCAGGAAAGTGTGAGGAAATAGTAGTTCGCCTAGTTGAACATCTAAAGTTATTTCGTTATCGAATGATGATTGCACTCTGTTGCAAATACATTCTTCCACTGAAATTTCTCTCACTCGTACTGCACTCCGTGAAGCTTGTATGGCGGATTCATACGCTAATGCACAGGCTAGTGCTTCTGCCGTTGATGTCTTTCCTGCTAGCCTTAACGCTTGCTGTAAATTTTGATCTGCAATAGCGTTCACAAATGCGTCCGTCGCCACTTCATTAAGGAAATCCGCATTTACGCCGGAGTATGAAAGATGCGCTAATCTTTCTACATCAGCCTGCAATTGTTGTAGTGATTCGCCATGCTTTTGAATCCCGTTGCGCAACTGTAGACGATATACTTGCTGCATGTGTTCATCTCCGTAACGTAATTTTATCGCCTGTATTAATGAAGAGTAATTACGTTGATTTTCAATCGGTACAGTTTGTAAGAGTTCTGACGCAGGACCTCGAAGTGCTAACACCAGAGCTATAGCTTTGTCTTCATCAGTCCATCCATTTACCTCTGAAGCTGCCTCGAATTGTCTCTTGAAGCTATGCAGCGAGTTTTTTCCATCAAATATTGGAGGTTTCATTCAACCTGCACTGGATATTTCAGCTGCTACGTTTAGAGGCTTACGATTCTTTATTCTTTCCAAATCTGCTTTAAAGTTATCAAGCTGTTCCGTGACATTTTGTTGTACTCCCGACACTTGTTGTCGAACTTCCAACACTTCCTGCTGGATTTCTTCAATCTTCACATTTTGTTCGTATAATGAACCTTTCAGAAAGTTCTTCTGTTCCTCCAAACAAGTTTCTAGACAATTCTGCAGAGAATTCTTTTGTTCATCCCAACGGGATTCCAGAGAATTCTTTTGTTCCTCAAAAGCATTCTTTTGTTCCTCAAAATAATTCTTTTGCTCGTACAGACGGGTTTCCATAGATTTCTTGTGTTCCTCGAGAGAATTCTTTTGTTCCTCATTGGAGTTCTTCTGTTCATCAAAACGAGCTTCCATAGATATCTTTTGTTCAAGAGATTTCTTTTGTTCCTCGAGAGAATTCTTTTGTTCCTCGAGAGAATTCTTTTGTTCATCAAAACGGGCTTCCATTTTGCTCATTAAAGTTCTCAAAAGCTGTTCAATTTTCATTGTAGGCTCTTCTTCAGCTTCGGTTTCTTCCCAGTTCTCTTCGAAAACAAATGTTTCAGGATTCTTTCCTTCCTCTATCAAAGCTTGTCTGAGTCGCTCGACTAGCACTTTCTTTGCACCTGTCGTTTGTAATAACCGGCTCCCTAGCTCTACTTTCAAATCTTGTATTCGAAGCTCCTCGACTTTGCGCCCTATTACTTTAGTAATTTACTTATAGTTGAATATAAATTATTTTCCAGAACTTTCACAATTTCACAAAATTAATCACACTTTGAATTTTTAAGTCAACCACTTTATTTCGCGAATTTATTTCACTTCTGACACCAGTTGTTGCAAGCGTGGCGTTTCGTTCGTTATTTAAAACACTATATTAAATATTTAATATACAAGTTCTTTATTTCACTTCTAATCTTATACAATTCACAAACTTTCAATTAATAAACTACACTTTAATTATCGCTAATACTGTACTTTCAATTATCGCAATCTAATTATAACACTTTCGTTTCTTTACTACTTTCGCTTGTTAACACTGCAACGTCTAAAACAAGACTCTTTTCTTGGCGGTGACAACTATTATATTTATACCCTGGAAACTCTCCAGATTATTCTAGAGTGTTCTATTCCAGAATCTTCTTAACTATTCTAGTCATTCTATTCCTGAACCTTCCCGAAGATTCTGTCATCGATTCTCTGAACCTGAAGTTATTTACTCTCCATTGCCAGTAGATGTCACCAGTTTGCTCTTTCTATTGCACGTAACATTATTATCTAATTAGGAACGGCTTATTCTAATTTCATAATCGCTTCAATTTTGCAATGACTTCTTTCAGCCAGCACGACAACAGCTTCTTTTCGCAGCATTCTTACATATAGTACGAGAGCTAGCAACGCCACCATCTCAATAGACATGCGGCCCATTTGCCTGGTGGGAGGGGTTGCGTTTACCTGAGTCCATTCCATTCCACAGGTGAACAAAGCAGTTTTCAAAATGATTTTAGATCGATTTATTTTTTTATTTTTTATTAGTTTGTATAAACATTAAATACTTTATTCCCAGGCAGTTTCTTTGCTGCTGGTATTTTGCCAGACTTTTTTTTTCTAAAAAAACAAAACAAAAACAAAAATGATTTTATTATGGCTGTAATTTTTATGTGAGCTAGTTTAGATATCGAAAGAACCACAAGAAATTAATTTGCCAGGCAGAAATTCGGTTGATTGTCATTAGTCAAATCGATTGGAGTGTGATAGGGAATAAATGTGTAAGAGTACGACCCACAAGACGATGGTTATTAACGACAAAAAAAAACGTCTTGCACGGTGCGAGCAATGCTGAAACTGTCTGGGAATAGTGAATTTGTATTGTTCGATGTTTATGAAAATAGATGAAAAAAAAATCGAACTAAAATAATTTTAAAAACTACTTTTTTCACCTGTGCAACGGAAAGAACACAGGTAAACGCAACCCGTCTCATCAGCCAGACGGGCTGCACGACTATTGAGATACTGTAAGGAAAGACATATCAAAGAACTAGCCGAACTAAAGTAATTTCTCAAAAACGTTGCTAGCCCTTAGACTATTCAGGTCACATCGAAATTAGACCATATTTTTTTAAATGACGTGATTTTCGTTGAGAATATAGGTTTGAAAATAGGTTTGAGAATAGGCTAAGAGCTAATAACTCTTAAAGGGCTACAGATAGCACATAGGGTGTACTAGGTAAGATTAAAGAGGAGAGTCTACAGTTTACAGTTTTTATAAAAGGAGTTATGTTAATGACCTTTTTGCAAAAATAGTAGAGGTCCAAATAAAAAAAAAATGTAAGAAAATCCAAAATTTTTAGTTTAAACAATAATAATTCTTTAGGGGGGAGGTGTACGGGGCTGGTTGTGCCATGAAGTTCTGCATACGATAAGCTCTTAACTGTGAACGTACGCCCTGTATTTTTAAGATACAGGGTGTTTCGTGAAAAACTAGCTTTTTTTCTTAATCACCCTGTAACTTCTAAACGTTAGGTATTGTCCCCTTCCCCTGCCATACAATTTCTGGTTCGTCTTGGTGAATACTATCTCCTCCTGCTCTATTGACCTCGTACGGGGAAAGATCCTGTTTATCTTTACGACAAACACCCTGTATACTATGGCTCTGTGAATGGGGACTCCATATTCGATAAATACCTACCTTTGCAATTCTAGTTTCAAGAACTCCGGGATAATAGACATATTTTACGTAAAAAACTTCACGGAAGAATTTGTTTAATGCATCCATTATAGTCTCACTCAACTACGGAAGTCTGTCGTTTGTTATAACCTGGACCATAAAATCCTAGAGTACATATACTAGGTATGCTCATAATTTTGGAATGCATACAAATAATAATGATGGATAAAGAAGAATTTTAAGATCTTTTATTTTTAACGATTCTAAATCAAACTAATAAATAGAAGAAGAAAAAACAACCGCCTCGTCCGGGATTTGAAACCGGGACCTCCCGCTTACCGGGCGACTGCAGTACTGGTTAATGCCAGCTGAAAGCAAATCATGGCTTAGTAGGCTAGTGACAAATTGATAAATGCAAGAGGGAAAATCATCTGTCTCGTTAGCTCAGTGGTAAGAGCAGTCGCCCGGCAAGCGGAAGGTCCCGGTTTCAAATCCCGGACGAGGCGGTTGTTTTTTCTTCTTGTATTTATTAGTTTGATTTAGGATCGTTAAAAATAAGAGTCCTTAAAATTCTTCTTTATCCATCATTGACTGAATCTAACAAGTGTAGGTTCAATTACCGTCCGGGAAAAAATAAATAAATAATAATGGTATATAAAAAGTTAGTTAAATACATATGAGACATGAATATAATCATGGAACATTTAGATTTTTGCATCTTCGTCCGTCTGTCTGTCCGTCTACACGATAACTTGAGAACGCCTTGACATAGCGAGCTGAAATTTGGTTCACAGTAGTTTTATCTATTGTGATTTCCCTTAATATTTTATAGCTCATCAAACGGAGAAATGTCTACGAATTCCAAAATCTTCTTTAGTGAGCTAGACATTACTTCCGGCAGTGTGAAATAGTATTGACCGAGGAACCTGAGTTTTCTGTGAGCCAGTTTTTCGCAACAACAAAGTAACAAAGAATGTGTTCTGCAGTTTCCTCTTCAACTTTATGCAGATTCTTTTTCATACGACAGAGTCCCGTTAAATGTTAGAAAACACACTTGATTCCGTTCTAGATTTAGTAGCTCAGAAGTTCTTTTCCTGAAGTAATTCTCCACAAGTAATTTTGAATGCATACAGGCAGCTATCAGTATTCAGTGGAGTTCAACTTGGTTCTTCAACCATCCTATTAACTTGTCTTTTACAACCGCCGTGACCCCGAAAAACCACTGAAGGGTAGGAATTCTATTTCGGATCCTTTCCTGCCTAGTTGGCCCCCTTTCCCGTTGTCTGCGATATTGCTGTGTACAGGCACCCATATTAATGCAAATAAATTGGATACCCTAGATGAAATCATAGGGGAATACTGAGTTTGTCATTCCGTTTGTAACACCTCGAAATAATGATGGTAGAGCAAAACGGATTGGACACCTATTCATAATATTAAAAGTTATTTTGATTTTTACATGTCCGTCCGTCTGTCCGTCTGTGCGCACGATAACTCGAGAACGCATATACTTAGAGAGCTGAAATTTTGTACACGGACTTTGAAAAAAAAAAGTAAAATTAAGTTCGAAAATGAGACAAATCGGATATCTCCTTCCTGGGGTTGCCATATAAAAATTTCGTTTTCCGCTATATATTTGGACACTGCTTGAGAACGCGTCGACGTAGAGAGCTGAAATTTCGTACATGATGTTTTTACTACATTAGCAAATAAAATGTCAAAAATGGAGTAAATCGGGCAACTCCTTCTTGGTGTTGCCATATAAAAATTTAGGTTTTTTACGTATACTTTGAAAACGATCAGTCCAAGACATTTTTTTTGTACTAAAAACTTCTGCAGAATACGAAATCCTATAAAATTGGTTATGATCATTTTTTCTGTGCTCAAACCGTTCTAGAAACATATGCGAAAAACGACTTCAAAATTAAACTTGAATGACCATACGAAATTTAATACGGGCATTCATCTAAGGGTATCATAAGAATTGGTCTTCTAGCTTTTTTACTTGTTATATGATCAATTTGCTGATTATGACAAATAAACGATGGATTGTACATTTTTAGTCGCGCCGCAAAGAATTCCAGATGAAATTTAATACTGCTAAAATGTTATTTGTGCGAAAAAATGCCGATATTTCCAAAGCGAGTGAATTGAACTAATTTATTATTAATGGAATATTTTTTATAATAGCTGAATATACAAAATTATTGTGAAACTTCGAATTGAAGAAATGCAAGAAATTGAACAAATTATATTATGACTAAATTATATGGATATTATTGCATGGAATAAATGCGTTATGGTATGTATGTATGTTATGCTGCCTGAACATCATCCCCGCGTTGAACAGCTTGTTCAAACTTTCTCATCACTGATGCTAATTGTGAAAGGCTCTCCAGAGCTCTTGTGGGTATAGCTTTGCTCAGTCCAGACTTGCTGCATATAAAGCAGGCGGCAATAAGTAGTCCAATGACAAGTGCTGATTAGCCCAAGGTGAAATGATGAACATCGATTGGCTTAATTTCTTTGTAGTTCGGCAATACCCTCGCTTAATTTTTTGAGCTCATCCGAGTGAGCTTGATAGTGTATAGTGCTGTGCTACATTTCTTTCAGGCGCTTTGATTAAATAAGATCCCCAGATTCTCTGTTGGCAGAAGTGATGTTCCCATCGTGCTCGGGTAGATATTGTGTGCTTGAATTGTAATGAGCTCTTGCTTTATTGCGCAATTGCTCTGGATTTTCAGAATTCCAGATCCTTCAAGCATCTGTGTTGATATAGTTTTTTGGCATACCACATTTATGGACGTTTTTTCTTTTAAATAATTGTATCCACTTGGGACTGTTTTCAGTCTCCAATACCTGACAGTTCGGTGAAGGTGTTCCCTGATTTACGAAACTCATTTCACAGGCGCTGATGTTGGCTCCCCTTCTGTATATAGGGTGTTTCTGTTTACACATGTAAGTAGCCTTTTCCATGGTTTCACATATGGCTAATTCTTGTTCGCTAAGCGGGTAGTATTGGTCACGATGCAGGTTAATTACTATGAAATCAGCCGAAGGTTTGATAGCCATGAAGGTGTTATTGATTGCCACTGGAACAGGAATAATGCAAAATAGTTCGAATTCTTCATATACAAACAGTGGCAATTTGATTCTGAATATTACATCTTTGTCAGCGACTGGACTTTCTATAGTCATTAAACTGTAGATCTGAGTCAAAGCTTTGCGATTTTCTGGCAGCCTTAGGGTCGCTGGTAAATGGTCCTTTATCGTAATTAGTTCTGGTTTTATCTATCTCGGAGAAAGTAGCTGAGGATTTATCTTGCCTAGACTGACTAGCATGGTAGCTTGCACGCGTCGATAAGCTGATATCATTAACGTTAACTGTATGGCTGATGACATAAATAGCTATGCTAGTTTTTGTTGATGAAGCTCTTCTGTGATCTTGTTGATGTTATTGATTATTTGACGTAGCAGAAAACCTACCTCTTAGATATGGAGTGTATGGGATTATACGACCCGGTGATCCAGTTTATCATATGATGTTTTTATAAAATAAACTGGATCACCGGGTCGTATAATCCCATACACTCCATATCTAAAAGGAATCTAAGGCCCACAAAACATCTTTTTCTCATGAAAACCTACCTCATTGAACTGGTGCTTGAAGATTTCTTCGTCCTTCTTCAAAATGTTGGCAGTAGAATCAATTAAGGATGTTTGATTTTTTATTAAGCTCAACAAATGATCCCCGTTGTTTCTGATATTGTTAATAGTGGAGGCCATCTTTTCTACATATTCAGAGTCAAGGACTCCAAATAGAGAGTTAGCTATATTCCCTACTACATCCAATGGGGCTCTAGCACTACGTTTCCTTGGATTTGATAAAAGTAGTTCATTATTGCTGATCAATTCGTTCTGTAGGATCGTGAATTGCTTCAGAATCAGCGAGCAGTAGAAAGTGTCTGTTGAGATATTACAGATCTTTTGCAGTTTGTTGATGCCATTACTAATGCTGTTGAACTCCTTCCAATAGTTGTCCATGCCGTAGTACACCACTAGATTCTACTTATTAGAGATCAAATGGATAGAGCCTAAATTTTCAAAATATATGCTCGGCTGAGATTTAAACGGTGATATTTCTACTGGTGAATTTCCTAGAATTGGTAATATGGGACACGTGAATAGGAGCGTGGTGAGTGCAGAGCTTGCCGAACGTCGTGATATTTTGGCAGGTCCTGGGCCTGCCTTCTCTTGTTCTTTGTCAGCTCTGCGTCTCGGAAACCTTTCCTGTGATTCATTCGCTCGTACGTCGTCTTTATCATCTACTGGCAAAGGTGCCAGTTTATGTATAGGTCTTATAAGAGTTCCAGATGTGGTTTTGACGTCAGCAACTCGAATCAAGCCGTCCTTTCCTTGAATTGTCTGGGTAATCCTTCCGAGCTGCCATCTGAGGGGAGGCAAATTATCTTCTTTGATTAACACCATCATGCCAGGGCGAGCGTTCACGGATTGCTGCTTCCACTTGTGTCTTTGCTGCAGCTCACATAGGTATTCGTGAGACCATCGACGCCAAAATTCGTGCCTTATATGCGATACCATTTTCCATCTTCCCGCTGGACCCTCTTGTTGCGTACTTGAATGTGAATCAATTCTTGAAGTCAGGGGTTCCCCCACAAGAAAATGTCCGGGTGTTAATGCTGTCAGATCATTCGGATTAGATGATAATGGGATTATTGGCCTCGAACTCATTATGGCTTCGATCTCATATGTGAGTGTAGTTAACTCTTCATATGTCAGAGAAGCTGCAGCGACACCCTTGTATAATAGGGATTTGGCTGATTTTACTGCTGCTTCCCATAATCCACCGAAATGTGGGGCGCGTGGTGGGATGAAATGGAACTCTATACCCTTTCCCTGGTACATTGAAGTCATTTTCCCTTGAGATGTATTTAAGTGTATGATGTCTTGAAGCTCATTCAGCTGATTTCTGGCTCCTACGAAGTTTGTGGCGATATAAGTTCAGACAATGCCCTCGCCTCGCTATAAACCGCTTAAGTGCCCCCAGAAATCCTTCTGTCATCAGATCGCACACCACTTTTAGATGCATCGCCTTTGAGGCGAAACAGCAGAATACTGCGATATATGATTTTCGAGGGCGTTTCCCTCTTAATTTGAAGTGTGTCCAAATGGGGCTGCAAAAGTCCACTCTGGAATTTATAAATGGCCTTGCTGGTTGAACTCTGGCTGCGGGGAGATTTCCCATTAACTGAGTCATGAGCTTGGGCTTGACCTTGTTGCAACGAACACAGTTCTGCACGATCGATCCGGCAATAGTCTTCCCCTGATTGGCCAAAGCCTTTGTCGTGTCAGTGCCAGTAAGGTTTGGGGGCCAGCATGAAGGTTGCTGTTATGAATGTCTGTCATTAGTAGCTTGGTGACTGGGTAAACACAAGGCAGCAATATTGGATGTTTTCACTCATATGATAGATTTGAGTGTTCTAGCCTTCCTCCTACTCGTATCATATCTTCCTCGTCAAGGAAGGATGCAAGGCTATTTAATGAACTACTATTGTTAACCATTCCAATTCGATTTAGTTGGTTGATATCATCCATGTATCCTTGTTGTTGTACCTCTTTTAAGATTACGATAAGCGCTTCATCTAATTCCTGAATGCTTACTGAAGCCTCGCTCCTTTTATGTTGATTTTTCGGCTTTGTATTATAAATAAATCGTAGAATGTATGCCATTATTCTCTGCAGCCTCTGAATTGAATTTCCGTGCTTTATGACACTGCTGAATGGTGAGCATTCTCTTGAGGCGGTTAACATGATCTTAGATTTTTTCTTTTCCAGATCTGTGTTTACTTTGGAAGAGTTAGATGGCCAAATCCGGTCTGAGCCATGTAAAAATGGTGGTCCATAAAACCAAATGTTGCAGTTCTTCAATTTCTGTGCTGGTATTCCACGGTATACGAGGTCTGCGGGGTTTTCAATGGGTTCCACATGTCGCCATTGCTCTGTGTTCGTTTGCCTCTGAATAGAAGCTACTCTATTGGCGACGAAAGTATGAAATGAAGATGGCTCTGCATTAATCCACGCGAGAACGATCTCTGAATCTGTCCAATAGTAGATCTTTCGACTATTCAACTTCATATCTCTTACAACACGTTGAGTCAATTGAGCAGCTAATTTTGCGGCGCATATCTTAAGTCGAGGTAGTGTTGTAGTTTTTATGAGTGGCACTTTGGCTTGGCACATAATAATCGTACTACGACTATCCCATCTTGCGATATAGATCTGACATAAATTGCGGCTCCACAGGCTCATTCAGATATGTCAGAGAACGCATGAATTTGTATTTAGCTTGGCTGTTGAGTTGAAGTAACGAGTCTTGGAATGTTGATGTCGCTCAGTTGCTTTAGACCTTCTCGAAACTTAAGCTAGGTTGTGTGCACTTCAGTAGGTATGGCTGCATCCAAGTCTAGCTTTAGCGACTATAGTTTCTGTATGAAAATCTTTGCCGTTACAGTCACGGGATTCACGAAGCCTAGTGGATCGAATATGTGTGCAATATCAGACAATATACTTCGCTTGGTAATCCGTTTGGTGTCTTGCCAGGCTGTTTTTATTGCAAAGGCATCTGTTTTTGGTACCCAGGTTAGGCCAAGCGTCTTGATGTGTTCTTCCGATTCTTCATTAAAGTTGAGCTCTAGAGCAATGTCATCTTTTGGAATGTTTTGAAGTAATTGTGGGTGATTTGAACACCACTTCCGCAGATTGAAACCCGCTGACTAAAGTAAATTCTTTAATTGACGTTGCATTTCCTTGGACTCAGATAAGCTGTTAGATCCGGTCATTATATCGTCGACGTAAAAGTCCTTTTTCAAAACTTCTGCCCCCAATGGGAACCGTTCTCTCTCCGTGTCTGCTAAAGACTGCAGACATTTTGTTGCCAAAAATGGAGCTGAGGTTAATCCGTATGTAACTGTGCAAAGTTTGAAGATTTTCAAAGGTGTATCTGGATTGTCTCTCCAAAGGATCAGCTGGTAGTTTTGATCGTTTTCATCAAGTAGAACTTGCCGATACCTATTTTGGATGAATACGAATTTTGGTAGCCTGAATCGGATTAGAATCGAAAATAATTCATCTTGGGTAGTGGGACCCTTGTGTGGAATATCGTTTAACGATATATTAGATGAAGTTTTTGCCGATGCATCAAACACAACACTATGAGCATGGTGGTGTTACTGTCAGGCTTTAGCATACAATGGTGTGGTAAGAAATAATGCTGCTTGGTGATCTCAGTAGGGTTTACTTCCTTTATATGCCCGAGTCTGCAACATTCATTCATAAATTCAACGTATTGCGACCTTACCGTAGGGTGTCTGCTGAATTTTCATTCTAGTGAGAGAAATCTTTTGAAAGCGATGTCCCTGGATTCCCCTAGTTTCGTTGAATCTTTTAAAAATGGTAATTTCACGATAAAACTTCCTACTCTGGTTCTTTTGACATGAAATGGTATATACGCATTTCTGTTCCGTTGCTGTTAGGATTGAGCATTCGTCCGAAGAATCAATTTCTTCTAGCTTCCAAAATTTCTCCAAGAGATCACTTTCACTGCAAATGCCACAAGTCGCTAAAGCAGGTTTCTTTCCTCGGATCGCTCCTGAAAAGATCCATCCAAACGCAGTGTTTTGCAATATTGGTAAGTTTGGACCAAGCTTAATCTGTCCAATGGACAATAGTTCGTAATAAAGCTCAGCACCTATTAAAAACTCAATCCGACCAGGCTTATTGAACTCTGGATCTGCCAATTGGATATTGTGTGGAATTGGCCAAGAGTTGATATCGAGTATGCGGTCGGGTTGATATGCCGTAATATTGGGTAGAACAAATGCTTCTAAACGAGTTGAGAAATTGTTTACTCTTGAACGTAAAAGCACGTTTGCACGATGTTGTGTCCTTTGGGTATGCTCTCCAATGCCACTGATGTACATTGCTTCTGTAACTTGTCTGACACCCTTCCGTCATAAAGTTTAGTTGCGACCCGGAATCAAGAATAGCTCATCACTGTACTACAGCTCCTTCTTGGTTGACCAATTCTATCAAAGCTGTTCCTAACAGTACATAGGTGAAGTCCAGTTGATCAGTGCGGACAGCTAGGATTATCTTCTCAGCTACTATGTCGCTGGTTGCTGTGTGAAGTGCAGTGCTATCACTCTGCACAGGGTATCGCATCACTTCCTTGTTGCTCGTTGGATTGCGTTGTGTACTTGACCATGCAGATTGGTCAGTCTTGACATGTCTCATTGTCGCATCGACGTGTAGGAGTGTATTGTGTCTTTTGGAGCATTTGGCACAGTTGTTTTTCGAAGTGCAGCGTGTGACTGAATGGCCTTCCTTCATGCATTTAATACAAAAATTGTTTTTTTTTTTTTTCAAAATGCTGCAACGATTTGTGGGATGTTGCAATAAGAACTCTTTACACGAGTACAGAGGGTGGTTTTTCTTGCATATAACGCAAATGCTGACCCTTGTCGAAGTTAGGGCTGCTGTTTTTGAATTGTTCGTGAGTGATTTCTATATTAGACGATAGCCATGCACAGATGTATGTTTGCTTCTTCCCAATGCTTCCAATGTTTGAAATCGCACCTCCAAGAATTTCAATAGCTGGTTGATAGTGGGTAGCTCTCTTGGCGATTCCAAACATTGCTCGTAAAGTGAATGAGTATCTTTATCAAACTTCTTGATGATCAGATGCACAAGTAATGGAATCGATGATTCTGTAGCAATCCCCAAGTTCCTCAAACCATGAATATATTTTTTTGTGATATCATGAATACTCTTCAATCCAGCTGCTGATTCATGTTGAAGATTTGGTTGAGTTAAGAATCTATTGAGAAGTGTTGTTCATAGCAAACTGTTTTTTCGTAGCGTGACTGAAGTATATCCCAGGCTGTATCATAGTTGATCTTAGATGCTGTATTAATGCTCTTGCTTCACCAGTCAAGCTGCTGGTCAGGTAAAACATTTTTTGTGCCTTGCTTATGCCTTGGGAATGAATTAGTTGCTCGTATAAGTCGCGAAACTGTGTCCACTTTAGGTAGTCACCATCGAAACTAGGCAAAGTTAGTTTTGGTAGCTTGATGCTTGCATTATCTGTTGAAGTCGTCTTGGATGCTTGCAGGTGAAAATTATTCACTTTTTGTGTAAGCGAAATGATTGCCTGCTGTATGCGTTTCTCCCATTCAAGGTAATCCTCGATGATGTATCCTACCTTGGTTGGATCTTCAGTTAGCTCCCATACCAAAGTGTTGTATTGTTCGCTTTGAGCCCAATCTTTAACTTCACCTCATAATACTGTTGAGACTGCTGTTGATCTTCATTGGCAAGGCTGGTGTCGAGTTGATTTAAAGATTGCATGACTTTCTTTTGTTTCCTTATTACTCTATGAGCTTCTTGGGAGATAATCATTTTGTCTGATTCAAACTAGGCGTCTATCTTGAGTGCATCTTGTTGCTTATTCTGATCCAGAGACTGCGATGGTGCATTCGTTTCCTTCTCAATAATAGGAAGCTTCTTGCTAGTGTTCTTTTGTATTATCGGTAAGCCTCGCAGACTTCTTTGACAGCATTATAATAGTCTTACATAGTATTGGTGATGCAACTCTTCTCCATGCTGGGTTCTTATAATGTTATCTCCACTTTCAAATATATCCCATGCATCTTGTAGTCTGCGCAATCTTTCTTTGAAGTAAGGCAGATCTTTTCGGCTTGAGGAATCTTTCCTGTAATTTTCTGTTATGGTCTGAATCTTTTTTCCAGTTGCTTGTTGCTGGTTTGTCAATTGATCCATGTTGATTGAGGCTATCGTCTACAAAAGATTCGAAGTTGTCTTCTTGAAATGGCTGATTGTATAATACAGCGATGTGCCTGTATCACGTCGGGGTCACCAAAATGTTTGTATAGCGAAGAAACTATTTTGTTCTCCGCTAGAGTACAAGTTCTTGGACTTGGACTTGGATTTTTGTCGTAGTTTAGATATGGCACTGGTTCATGGACCAGTACTTTGAGGAATTGTGCAAGGGTTCTTGGACCGTTACACTGTTGAACTGCTGATTACACTGCCTATAATTAGCGTGGTGTATGAAATAGAGACGACGTATAGTAAAACCACAGGTTTCTATTGAATATTAAAACTTAATGAATGCTTTACTTCCCATTATCGGCTTTTTATATGATCAATTTGCTGATTATTACAAATAAGCGATGGATTGTACTGCTAAAATTTTATTTGTGCGAAAAAATTCTGATATTTCCAAAGCGAGTGAATTGAACTAATTTATTATTAATGGAATATTTTTTATAATTGCTGAATATACAAAATTATTGTGAAACTTCGAATTGAAGAAATGCAAGAATGCAAGAAATTGAACAAATTATATTATGACTAAATTATATCGAAATTATTGCATGGAATAAATGCGTTATTGTATGTATGTATGTTATGCTGCCTGAACACAAGTCCAGTGTTGTTTTAGTGATTTTGTCATTTGAAGTAATTTAGACTTTATAATTGTGGGAAAATAAAAGATTAAAATATTGTTTTTTGCAAGAGATTTTAAATAATCGAGACTCTGGAGTCTTGAATTATAATGGCGATGTGCTGTGCTGCAGAAATAACCGGAGTTATTGCCGTACGAAATAATAGTTAGGCAAGTTTAATTGTTTCAATAATAAATTATCGTATTTTAAATATATAAGCGAAATAGTTATCAAAATAAACAGCGTGGTAAAAATTTTTAACATATTCAAATGCCATGAGAGAATTCGCGATCGAGGATTGGAGATAAAAACAAAAATGGGAGGACAAAAACATGCGAAACGATATAGAGTCGACCCAAAACCCCCGGCTCGATTATAAAGCGTTCTAGAAACAAACAAGGGTCCTCTCAGCTGCCGGTATTCAGTCATTGTACTCACAGTCAAACTTCTTCTAGACGTAGTTCTAAACATTCCGGGCCAGCTAGTAGTGGACATCGGCGCTTAGATTAGTATAATATAAAAAAAGCCATAAAATCCCACGGTATAATAAATGCCGATATGAAATTAGCCTTGGTATCCAAAAAGCTTTAGGAAGCTGCTAGGGGAATTTTATTCAAGAAAGGAACATTCTTCGCAATTTCCAGATGGTGAAAAACATCCCACATCAATCCACAAGGGTTTACTGTTTCATTATAAACTACATCGTATAACCCGTTTTCACAGAACACGGTTGGCGTAGAGATACCTACTGGTAGAAAAGGCAAAATCCTCAGGGGATACACATCTACTCCAGGTGTCATCAGAATTTCTCAGTCAGAAGATGTTGGCTGTAATTCACAAGAATGCGATAAGGGCGACTTGGTTACCAAAGATCTGATCTGCGAAAGTGGGTAGGCAGCAACAGATGCTCGTTCTTTGGGTGTCAAGTCGCAGGGATGTTCGTGGAAACTAAAAAGCGGACGAGCTTGCGCGTCCTGGGCCGGTCTTGGAGGCACTTCCGTTCACAACTTGGATTGCACCGCGACACCTTGTCTCTACAATTACGAATTGGGCCGATTGCCAACACAGTTGTCTTTGGTTAGACGACCCTTCGGGCAGAACAACAAAGGAACTGTGGGGTATACCTAACGAAAGTTTCATAAAAAGCTGTTAGGACTGGGCAAAGCTACCATGAGGAGGATGCGGAGAGAAATCCGAAATGGTGACTCACTTTCTTTGTCACTGTCCGGTTCTCTCCGGAAAGCGTTATAGATTCCTTGGCTCATAGCTCCTGGATGAATTGCGTGGAGCAGGTAAGGAAGGTTGGGAGCCAATCTTATGGTTTGTAAGAGCATCTAGTTGGGACCTATGAACTTACTCATGGGTCCTGAGGGTGAACCTACTTTCTAGCCCCTCCTACCCTGGAGAGGGGGGCGGACTCATCATCCTTTCAACCCATCCATCCATCAGGAGAAATTAAAAGAACCTTGCTTGTGAAATTGTGCTTCTGTCATTATCATGGCTTCATTATATGTAGCACGTGCCCGCTACCGCTAGGTCTGCAATTGTTTTTCAAATTGAAATCAGCTGGCTCGTAGAGGTCTGAAACTTTTTATTATATTTTAGATTCCCTGGATGAAAAGAAAGCTCAAATTCAAATATGGGTGAGTGAGATTAGCGATTATTGTACTAATTCCAGTTTATTTTTAGTGTATTTTATTGATATAAAGTACTCTCCATTCAAGAAATCATACATAAACAAAATGTTAGGTCTCTATGTATGACGATCCGCATAATGAACCGAAAACTACTTCTTTATCTTCCTAAATCCTAAAGAAAAAAACTAATTGCGTATACCAACAACAAAGCTGCTGACGTTAGAAGAGCACCGCTCTACACAAAAACAATGGAACGAATTAAAATACACTAATGCAGATTCCTATTACAAATATATACATATATTTATATTTATAAGGCATAGTACAAGAGCTTCGTGACTAAAGTTGAAAGCACAGCCGAATTCCAATAGGAATTGTTATTGTAGATGTATGAATGACTGCAATGTATGAAAAAATTATAAAAAGTGGTTTGTACATGAAAAAGAAAAACATCTTAGCAGACGGAGATGCAAATTCGTCCTTAATAATAGTTCTGGGAAAGAAAACATCAGTTAGCAAAAGAATATTTCTGGAAAATTTTCATTAAAAACGACAAATTATTATATAAATTAAAATTCTATAGGTAAAGTTTCAACAACTAAAACAGGATCTAAATATCTTGCGGCTTCAAAGTCTTGCAGAGCAGACATAAATGATTAAAGTATAAGTTTGTTTTTGTTTCAAAAAAGGAAAAACATTTAACTCGAGATACTGTACTTGATCTAAGGTCGGCAATTACTCGCAACTTCACAGCCCTCATATTTTTTTTTATCATATAACGAACGTTAACTTTCTATTATCATTATATCGGCCTACACTGACGTCAATTTATTTGAAAGGAGGATCTCGAAGACCAAAATAGTCCACAAACTCATAAGATGGAACAATAAAATAAAAAGTTTACATTAGGTTAAAATAAAAACGTTATAAATTTTATTGAACTGGAAAACGGATAAAATAATTTACATGCCTCATCCAAAAATGTAAAGAAAAATAGGATTTTAAAACGCAGAGAAGAAGTTGAAATTAGGCACACCACAACACAATATGTATTTGAAAATAAAAGGAAACTGAAATGGTACTTAACTATTTATAAAAAAAAAGAGCACCAGTAGAAACTCATCCACCATTTTCAACTTTACGCTAACATCATCAAATTAAACCTCATAATGATGCGGTTTAGGAATTAATAAAAAACATATTATATTTGCAAAATTTAAAATTTAATTGCAAAAAACAGGAATATTTTGACAACTGCCGTCATTGGTGGGAATTTCTTATTTTCTAGAAGGTTGGGCTCTCTCAAAGGTGCTCTGAGTTTTGAGCGTAAATTTAACATAAACAAGATGTTCAAACAACTAGTCTCACAGAGTCAATACGTTTCATTGGTAAACATTTGTGCCGACTGTTAAGGAAAACATCTGCTCTTATTCTGCTCGAACTTTCAAGCAAAATCGGTTACAGAACGCATAGATTTTACAAAAAGTAATCGGCTATGTCTAAATTGTTTGAAATCAAATCGTTCTACTGAGTCATGTCCTTCAACTTATCCCTGCAAACACTGTAATCAAAAGCCTCATTCCATGCTTCATAATAACATTGTAACTTCAAGAACACAACGTTCGTCTCAGATCACTGAGGTAACTCCAGTAAGTGTTTGCTTGGAAATATCATCTTCTAAAAGAGTTCACATCATGCAAATAACTTGGTTGCACCTAGTTCTGTCCTATTAGCAACTGCTATTGTTCTAGTTGTTATGTAACTATGGTGAGTGATTGGCTTGGAAGTAAAGTCCAGACTGCCAGCATGAGCTGACAGATCACTCGACGGACAGCGTTGACTGCAGGGCGGCACGCTAGCTCGCCTCGGATATTGGTGGAGAGTGTTGGGAGGTTCCACGCGAAACCTGCCGCTGCCGTCAGCCATAATAAAAAAAAATCGTGCCTGTCCAACAAAAAGCCGGCACACATTCAGTCCTGAAGGGACTTATACGTCACTTACCTACATTCATGTTGAAGGCGCAGGTGGTATGCCTTCACTGCATGTCCCAACCACCCATACGACACTGAGGGTAGCAAATTAGTTACAGTGTCCCTTGTTGACCTGTAGGGAGAGAATAAACGAGCGAACCTAGACGACCTTCATGCGAGAGGGGCTCCGGGAATGTGAAGGAAAAATTGAAAAAAACTTACAGCGTCATAGTTACGTTATAGATGCTTTATAATTACATATGTCAGATCAAAATGAGGCTAGAATACACAAAAGCTTTACAGTATCTCTCTCTCTATATGAATATCTACAACTACACGTGAATATAGAAACAACTTATCATTTACTCAACTAATTCAAAAACTTATTCAAATTCCTATGCATTTAGAATCGAGGCAATTACAAACAAAAAAAAAATGCTATTTATATGTCTTAGATATGAAAACCTTATAGTGTCTATTATAATTTAAAAAGTATTCACATTTATATATATCTAGGGTTAATACCATAATTACTATGTCTTTCTCATGAATTCGAATTATTGGAATAACAATGCGGCCAAAATCTAGATAATATTTCTGATAGCCTTGCAAAAAAATTGATTTCCATGTACTATGTACATCATGTAATCGTACACCGCTGTTTGATAATTACGATTCCTCTTACCACTGTACGTTAAACTTAGTTAATATAATTAAACGCCAATAATTCGTTTCAATGAAATTAACATATAAGAACAATAGACCAAAATTTGACTCACTCGTAGTCCGGTCCCTCGAAGGAGCTTCCTGGAGGTAGGTGTTTGGTGTCCTGAAATAAATGGTTAACTATTTGTATGGTTCAGGTTTTACTCTATTCCTTTCCTGCTCTCCTTTTTACTCATTAGTATATATATAAGTATTTCAATTGAACTTTTGGCCTAGGAACATATCCTTCGTAATGATTCTATCCACTCTTTTCCTAAATAAAAATATAAAAATTACTAGTTTAAATTATATGTTTGATATCACGACCAACAACATGTGTGGCATTCAGCGATTTAAGCGAGTCCTCGCTCTAGAAAATACCTCTTGAACTTCTGGTGGACAATATTGAGCTTGGTTGATTAGCTGCCTTGGCATTCGCAGCACTGCGATTTGTAGATGCTGTTGACGGATGTCTTGAGATTCTCTCTTTTCACAACGACTGTACTTGGTTGACTTTCTTTGATTGGTACAATGGGGCACATTACTCCTCCACAGGTGGGGTTGAAGGATGTTTTAGCTTGAACGCAGTTAAAAATGTCAAGATGTCCGACAAATTTTTTTATGTATGTACTTATAGATTTGTATGTTGAATAGAAAATGAGGTGAAGTTTTCGCAATGTATTCGTGTCTGTGGCATCGCTATATAAATTGTACTCGACAGCCACATCAAACAAAGAAATATTCAATTTTCTGATTCAGACTAGAAGCGTTCAGCGTACTCTGAAAAGTCTCTTCCACGCGAAAACAGAATTACTACGATTTCTTAATTTCGATTATTCGAGACCCGTATTTTACGAAGGGAAATCAATTCCTTCAGAAAGTATTTATGCTGTAACACTTTTCGGGTTTTCCGTATGGAAAATAAACCTCGATGGATACACTTTTTAATTTTTCCCACAGATATCTCGATTTTTTCTTACAGAACGTCTTCCCCTTCCTCCCTTTCAAAATCTCTTCTTCTTTTTTTCTTTCCCGAATGTCACACTGAGCTCGAGGAAACGCACTTCTCTCGGTCTGGGTGCGTTCAAATACTCCGTTTGACAGCAGCCGGCTTACACGTTGCAGTATCTCTTGTAGCATATTGCTATATGCCATACGCTACGACCATAACATAGTACAATCACCAAATAGTAGAACTGCGCGCACTCGTGCACTTTTAGACCAGGGCTCGCAGCCCAGTTTTATAACGTCATCTCTAGCACATTTACTGGCGTGAAGCAGGTGTAGCGAAATCACTGGTGACTCCTCACATAATCTCTTTAGTTAATTCAAAGTTAATTTCAACAGTACAAGCGCTAGTTTTGCTCACCCTTATAGATCTAGTCCCTCACAAAGGATTGCAACAGGAAATTGGGAACATATTATGGGCCTGGAGCTAGCAGATCCGCAATATCATGTACCGTCTCATATAGATCTTATATTTGGGCCTGATTTTTACCCACAAATTCTGCAAAAGAATTAAATGTGAGTGATATGTTAAGAAAGTTTTGTGAAGTTGAAGAGCTTCCTTCAAGATCACTGAATTTAACACCTGACGAAGAATATTGCAAGAGAATATTCAGGACTACGCATAGTCGAGGCAACGACGGCAGATACATTGTTAAGTAACCTTTAAATACTTTTCCCACGTATGGAACGGAAGCTTGAAAGGTATTCCGAGTTACGCTGTGACTACACTTAGACGTATGGTACGGAAGCTTGAAAGGGATTCCGAGTTACGCAAACTTTATGTTGAGCTCATGAGTGAATATAAGACCCTAAACCACATGGAATTAGTGTCCGATGAAATTCAAGGAAATAAAGGTGCTATTAGGTTCCGTATCATGAGGTACTTAAACGTAGCAGTACAAGCAAAATATTGCGTATTGTTTTTAATGCATCATAGAGGACGAATAATGGAACATCGCTGTACGATCATCTACACACAGGGCCTAACCTACAAAAAGATGTGTCCAATGTTATTATGAGCTGGCGTGTAAATCCCATTGTTTTCTCTGCATTGAGAAAATGTACAGGCAGATATATGTGGATCAAAAGGATACCAATCTTCAAAGAATCTTATGGCTTTCCGAAACATCTGATCCTATTCGTTGTTATCATCTGCTCACCGTTACATACGGTACTGCCTGTGCACCGTATCTTGCCTGTCGAACTTTGCAACAACTTTCCGATGATTATGAAGCTCAGTTTCCATAAGGGGCAACTATTCTTCGCATTGACGCACTTTTTGGAGCTTTTGACCATTCAACCTCCCTGCTCGCAAGAAATGAAGTGCGCTCATTGCTACCACATGGCGGTTTTAAGGAAGTGGCTCTCAAATTGCTCTGAGTTGCTTGCTGATATACCTGAAGAGGATAAAGAATCATCGGACTTTGCACGAGTTGTTACAAATGAACAGTTCAAAATCCTTTGAATATATTGGAATCTAACGCTCGATAAGCTTATATTCCAAGTTCACATTCCGTCAGCAGGTATTATCACTAAGCGAAGTGTTTTATCTGACACTAGCCGGCTTTATGACCCTCTAATGCCTGTCGCCTGTAACAATAACAGCAAAGATCTTTCTGCAAAAGCTGTAGTTGGCTAAGTTGGAATGGGATGATGTATTTCCACCTGATTTTCTCAGTACTCGGTTAGCTTACAGGCAAGACCTAGAACATCTTAATACTGTTACCATCAACAGATGGATTGGGACAACTGAGCCAAACTTAGCATTAGACCTACATTCTGCGATGCTTCCTCGTCAGCTTATGGAGCAGTTGTCTATTTGCGCATCTTTCATGGGTCAAGCACAATTATCTTTAGTTGCAGCCAAGACTAAAGTTAGTCCACTCAAAACAATATCGATTCCTCGCTTAGAATCGTGCGGAGCCACGTTACTTGAAGAGAATCGGGAAACACTCACATCATACAGCAGAATGATACTTCGTTTAGCCTAGTAAGTCGTTTCTCCAACCTTACGAGATTACTCATCATCAGCGCTCTTTGCTTATGATTTTCTAATAATGCCCTATCTAAATCGATAAAACGATCTGGCGCACTTACTCCGCAAGAACTCAGAATGGCATTAAGCTGCTTGATAAAGATGACTCAACAATTGTCATTTTTGGATGAAGTAAAACCAAGCTTCGAAATTTAAACCCGTTCTTGGATGCACAAGGAATTTTAAGAGTCACCTCTTCCGCCTGACCAAAAACATCCAATTATCTTGCCAAAATCTAGTCATCTCTCATGGTTAATAATTTCTCATTCACATAATAGAACACTGCACGGTGGAACTCAATTAACTTTGCACAATATTCGAGAAATATATTGGATTCTTAATTGTCGGGGCTTAGTTAAGAACATCATTTTTAACTGTGTTGTATGCTTGGTAACAACTCCTAGAGCTGGTCTCGGATTTGTCCCAAATGCATTTCTTGCGGTTTGTTTCACACGGTTTGTCGCACTGAGAGGTCATTATGCTAAATTATACAGTGATAATGCTACAAATTTTGTGGCAGCAGACAAGGAACTATCTGAGCATTTACGACATCTCCATCTGACATAAGTAAAACTCTGTTAGCGAACGATGGATCGGAGTGGCACTTCATACCACCAGCTGCTCCACAATTTGCCGACTTATGGGAAGCCGGCGTTAAGTCTTTCAAGCACCATTTTCGACGAATTTTTGGTAATCACACTTTAACAATAGAAGAAATGCTGACGCTGTTGGATCAAATAGAGGCTTGCCTAAACTCTAGGCCATAACATCGGATGACTGATGATCCGGAAGATCTGTCCGTTCTCACACCCGGACACTTTCTGATCGGCGATAGCACGTTATGTGTTCTCGAAATCAGCACACTTGAAGTTTCGACAAACCGGGTCACAAATGGCAGCTTTTATAAAACATGTAAAAACAATTCTGGAACCGATGGTATAAAGAATACACTCATCATCTTCAACTGCGTCAAAAATGAAACCACAAACAGGATTTCGATAACACCGTATTAATTAAGGACGATAAACTTCCACCTTCAAAATAGCTTCTGGGAAAAATCATAAAAGAGCATCCTGGTCATACCCTCTCTCTTTTCGTGGCTTAATGAGGCGGGCGGAATGTTTAGAGAACAAATAGACAAATACCAGCAAATCAACCACATCATCATAGTAAGAGTCAGTTTAGTCTAGCTTTAGGCACAGTTGAATAAGCTTCTCGGCTTTGAAACCTGTTATCAGTGCGAGCACAATTAAATAAAATCATTTTGCCAGTCAAAAGCTTGTGTTTTCTTTTATTAAAACCTTTGATTCGAAGTGCTTACTTCGTCTACTTACTTACAGCCATAATGAGTCGACAAACCCAAACAATGATATTCAGACATTAGGAGATATCCCAAAAAATTCTTTCTTGAAGAAAATCAGACATTAGGGGAGCCCGCTGGCATTGCCCGGCGATAATATAGATGCTTTAAGGAGTGGTGGTAGGGGTTGAAAGGTGTGGGGTGGTTAGAGATGCATAATATCATAGATGGCACAAGAACTAGATGTCGCATGCAATACCAAAAAAAGTATACAAAATTTATATGGCTGGGTGGTCCATTCCGGAATGGACCACAACATTTGAAATGATGTATAAGTTGAGTGATTAATATTTTTTCATATCTGGAGTGTTAAGGAAGTTGATCAAATGTATACAAAACTGCTATTATAAAAACATTTGCTTTCTGCACTCTCTAAAACATGTTATGGTCCATTCCAGAATGCACTACCCATTTCACAATCTGTATACTCTGCTCTAGTATGCCATGCGACATCTAGTTCTTGTGCCATATATGATAATATAATATCTGACTCGATCGCGCGATTTGGGTACTCGAGGGTTTCACTGTGTGTGTGTGTGCGCGTTAATATGCGTGGGAGAGTGTGGCTATCTACGTCGACGTGAATTCAGACAGTGCCCAAATATATAGTTAAAAAGGAAATTTTTCTATGGTAACCATACAAAAGAGTTATCCGATTGGTCCCATTTTTGAACTTAAATTTCCCATATTTTTCAAAAACGCCATTTATAAAATTTTAGTTCTCTACATCGCCGTATAGTGAAAACCCAAAGTTGTGTATGGCAATACCAAGAAGTGTTCTCCGACTCCAATTTTTCTTTCCCTAAAAACATTATTCGGACTATTACGAACATTTAAAAAAATAAATTAGTCAAATCGGTCCAGCCGTTCCCAAGTGATGCGATTACCAACGAACGCAATTCATTTTTACTTATATAGAACCGAAATTTTTGTATGGCAACACCAAGAAGGGGATGTCGATTCCAATTTTCCTTTCCCTAAAAACCGAATTTAAAAAAATTAGCTAAATCGATCTAGCCATTCTGAAGTGATGCGATTACCAACGAACAGCGTTTCATTTTTATTTATGTAGATAGATAAATAAACGCAATCCAGAGTTTCTTACAATCGGGGAGAAAGAATGTGGTAATACAATTCAACATGATATAATAACTAATATTATATATAGAATATATATATATAGAATATACTATATTAACTAACTGCACATATTAGTCATAAGGTTATCCCTAAATGAGAATTCATAAAATCGAGATACAGGCAAAATGCTTTCTCACACTCGAAAACAGTAGACCATATTTAATTAAAATCATTAGATCCGTTTGAAGATGAAGTAATAAAATATACAAGAACTTCTTCCTCGATTAATAGTATTACGCCAATTCCACTTATATCACCTATACCCCTGTTACCCACTATATGAGTTTCCATATGTCGATCTCAATGGGACCAAAACAGTGTTGCACTTTTTCTTGCAGTCTTCCACTTTTTCTGGCGGTGGAGCATTGAAGCCCATAGAATGTACTTCTGTCATATTCTTTGTAGGTATTTGTGTACACACATATTATATATAGGGAAGTGTCAAACATTGACTATTAATCCGTATTACTATATAGAAAGAAATTCCTTTTTATTTTATACAAATTATCCAAATAAAATATTTTAATTCATTTAACTCGTAAGTTTCACGAGTAATCATGGTATCCAGCTTTGACAGAACAAATGACAATTAAAGTTCAATATGGATTTGTGAAACTTACAAAAAATACTGCTATAAGGCACTTCTGTTATAAAAGTGGACACAACGAACATTTTCATTGCTGCATTGCTACAAATAAGCAACACTGGTGTTACACTGGAATCCCATCGAAATCGCTATTAAATCCGAAACCCGGTTCAATTGCTTTCTCGAACACAAAAGCGGTAGATTCACCTAATTTTATAAAAATTAATGTGCTATTTCCTCTTAAATGAGTTTTCCTAAAGTTAAAAAGTCAGCCAAATTGCTTTCCCGTAGATTTACTTCATTTTATCGAAATCCTTACCCTAGATAGACTGTCTCCATAATGACTTAATTTCAAATTCAGTTGTTCCAAGGAAATGTAGATGTGACAGAGACCGTGGATGAAAATTATTAAATTTGGAATGTCATTGACAGTTCCTCACTGTGAGTAAAGATCATGGCAGAGTTCAATAATTTAAATAAATGGTATGAAGAAAATTTCCGACTATTTGCTGTAGTTGGAAAGCATTTAGCAGGAATTTTTTTTTTTTTTTTTTTTTTTTTAAGAAGGCAAAAGGAGAAGAAAAGCTAAAAAAAAGAGATTTCATGTTCAGCTGATGGCTGTCACTGCGGACTTTAAACAGCTCATTTTAATTACGTGCAATTTAATTAAATGAGCCCTTGATGGATTTCATTTGTGTGACACTTCACATTTGATTCCATTGAATTAAAAATTAAGCCCGATTCGAAGATTTAATTTAATTTAAAAATCCATAAAAATTGATTGTTTAGTAGTATTGAATTTTGTCAAGTTTCATCAAGATCGGACAACTCGGGTGGGTACCTATCCATTCCTAGTAGCAAGTGAAATTTATCCGTATTGAAATTAATTTTCTATGCAAGCTCTTCTTCCCGTGAAGAAAATCTATAAAAATTGCGAGGTGCAATAAAACTTGATCAGTTGCGAGGCACTCATTCAGATGGATAGTTAGTATTCGCAGGCGAGTTCAAGTGAAGGTGCAACGCTACAGTGAACAGTGAATAGATTGGAACGAAATGCATTTGGCAGCACGCGTAATTCTTAGTTTCGCTAGTATCGGCCTGTTAAGTAATAGCGAATTAATTGCCCGGGGTGCTATAGTTACAAGTGTTAGTTTTGTTTTCGAGACCTTTAGTCCTTATGGCATGATACGGTTTTTCGAATTCAGTGATAAAGGATGGAATATAACTGTAAGTTGCTTGAAGGACATGTACCAGTACCTGGAAGGTCTACAAAAAGCATCACTATGGGCCGTGAAATGTGAGTAATAAGAAATTGAAATCGAAAAAATAATGAATAATTTCATTTAAAATAAGTAAAATGTTTAAATTGTCATAGGAAAATATGCCTTCAATGTTATTTAGAAAAGCATCTTACCATCCTATTAATCTTTCTTAATGTAGTTAACGGGACTTCGGGAAGTACTAGTACGCCGATGCGTTTGGGACTGACCATTTTTATTGCAACTTTGTATAAGTCCAACTCATATTTAATCGAAAAGCGGTGGATATAGGTGATGATCTTTCTAATGATATGATGGCCAGTATTTGCGCCGACACAATGAATAAATATATACATATGAGATCGGTGAAGCTCTGTTAACAAAATCTTAGAGTGGATGAGTAATTTTCCAGTTTTAGAGCGCAAAAGCTCAATTTTATACTGAATACCTATAATTCAATCTGTGTTAGGATTAATTTAAATGGCAAAAAGGTCAGTTTTGACCAAAATTTAGAAACATTTAAATTGAGATTATCGTAGGTATAGAAGACAAAATATTTTTCACTAGCGCAAACATGAATAAAAATGTTCATCTTTCAAAAATGTGGCATTTTCCAGCAAATATTTTAATTCTATTTCGATTCGATATCAATTTGGTACTATGAAATTTGTATTTATTTTCAATTTCTAAACGGAAACTATATGAAGAAAAACGAATGCTTCCAACGAAATTTGAAAATGGGTTCTATTTGTCGGTTCGTTTTATGAACAAATAAATGTTCACAAGATTATTTGTTTTAGCGATATGCAGCGCTGGGAGCTTATTAGTCCATCCATTTTAGCGCTTGACCTCGAAAGTCATGCGACATTTATGATTTTCGAGGGGTAGTGTGAAAAAACTTCATGTGTAACGCCTCATTGTCGGGTGATTCGGTATTTGCGTTTCGCCATTATTTTGAAAAAAAAAAAGTGGATGAATGGTTTTTTTTTCTTATTACATTTCCCGTTGAATTTACGAGACATTAAAAAAATGTGTTTTGTAGACCTTGAAATTCTCTATAATTTAGGTCTTATGAATTTCTTCCGCAAGATTAGTACTTTTACATTAATACTATGCGGAAGGTGGAAGTAGTTAGTAATACGTTCAAAATGTTTATAACAAAAATTGTAGAGAATTTAATTAACCTCCTACCACTCTCCTGCGGTAAGCATAAGAAACTGAAAATAAGAATCGATATCGAAAGATTCTCTGAACTCAGTAGCTGTATTCCATTGGATACACTGGAGTACTCTGAAGTAGTTGTCACTATGTCTTTACTAAACTAGTTAGCCTTAACATTTTACAGAAGTAAATGAACGACATTACAGAGATCTTAGGCAAACATTTCCATGGTGAGTGTAATTTGTAGGTTACTCTACATATCACGCAAAATAGAATAGCAAAACTATTAATTGACTTACAGATATAAGTATCTGTGACAGAATTGCGTACCAACGAACAGCCAATTAACCGATATTGAGTACGTATATTTAAATCTAATCCAAATTTGCCTATGATAACTGAAAAATGAATGAATTGTGCCACATTGCTCTGGAACATGCAAAATAACAAAAAAGCTATCGATTATTGTTTCCTATTTAGTTAGCGCTATATTTTATATATTTTAAACATTGCTGTATTATCAAATTTGGTTTTATTAATAGGAGTTACTTTAGAAATTAACATACAGAAAAAAAAATGTTCAGCAACTATGAGACTGACGAGAAATGGGCCAGTTTTCCTGTTGTCTATGACTCTATAACTAGACGCTGATAATATCAAAATATTAGCTTTAGAAACCTAGAAGATGCGGCGGGATTTTTCTCACATTTTGGGCTATATATAGTATTATACCAAGTCACCAAAAATTTTGAAAAAAGTTTGGAATCTTTTAAAATAGCATTTTCAAACGATACCCCACACGAACACGACACAAAAAAACATTTTTTGAGGGGGCGCAAGAATATTTCAGCCTTTGATATGTTCGCGTTACAAAGATCTAACACTCTGCCAAATTTCAAACTTTTACTTTATATTAATTTCGAGGAAAACGTCTGTGACAGACAGATAGACGGATTCAATAGTCCAAAGGTTCAATAGCACGTATATGTGGATATTATTAAATATAGTGCTGATTTTGTGCAAAATGCTCAACTTTTTCACAACAAATGTCAAAGTGCACGTAAACAATAGATGTATGCATATCTACTAGAATATGAAAATAAAAAATTCAAATGAGATGAGATTAAAATTTTGGGCGTAATTACGTCAAAAACGGCAGAGTTATGATTACTCGCAATAAAATTTTTATATATGATCGCTTCTCAAATTACATGTAGATATGTACATACAACAGCATGTTGATAATTGTTACCTTAACATCGTCCATTTTGCAATACCAGTAAAAATATGATCATTTGCTAAATATGTATAAAAATCTCAGTGTATTAACTGAGATTTTTTCAGTTGGCTTACTTAGATAACATTGTCACTGAACTGCCGTAATCATATTGAGATCTATGGTGCAAGATATGTCTTAGAAAGATTTGCAGAAGCTGTATCGATGAGAAGGAGGTTGAGAATGTTTGACATTCAATGCACCATCCTTGCTATTACTGACATGACAGCAAGAATGAAGATGAAAGATTAGATTTACTAACTACTACCCAACAAAACGGTACAGTATTGTTTTTGATATAATAAAGAAGTATTTAACTCTAATAAAGAAACCGTAAATGAAATTTTCTCTTTCCTATTTGCTAATAATACCGTTTAACAATCCACATATATCAGATATTCAATTACTATCCCGCTATAGATATGTGCTTACAAACATTTGTTTATATGTCACTACCGACTTCGGGATAGAAATACAACAATGTTTGTTTTCTTTTAACTACAATTTTAAACCTTTAGCGAATTTGTAATCAAAAAATGTAATCATGATTATGGATACGATTGATCAATCATTAATCGCCATAAATGATTACTTTTCTGATTAATATTATCAATCTGTAATCATGATTACATTAATCATCAATCAGATTGCATTTTGCCCAACACTGCTTGGTAGCTACTTTTTATTCGAATTGGTAGACAACGAGTTGGGGACCTAGTACGGTTCATTAACTTTTGTAGTTCATTCTATTAACGTACCCTCCTAAAATTGAGCAATCATCTCCAAAAAGAGTCCCGATGAGGTGGCATCATAATAGACCAAACAAAAGTCTAACGCGAATCTATCCAAATGTAGCTTATACCACTTTAGGATCTCCCAGTTTATGTGGCGCCTATCGAAATTGTTCTGTTCTGTATACTCGATGCTCCTGGTCGTCGGATTTCTTGTGAGTTACAATCGCGAACCTGATTCATGATGTTGTTCTAGGTAGTCTTACTGCAGCATATGACAAATGCAATTCCACTTTATTCGTTCTTTTTTCAATGTCAATCAATCTTGACCGGAACGTCTCCAAAATTCTTCATTTAAGACCCAGCTTTTCTAACGAATTTTCAGGTTATCATAAACTGGATAACATTCCATGACTCATAACTATAGACTACCACAAGCACTGATTTCACATTGGAGTTAACTTAAGGAGGAGTCGAAGTTTTATTCTCAATAAGATATCATTGAAGTTCCACATCCGAGACATCTAGGTAAAAGCACTTCTTAATTTATTTATTCGGGAACCGACATTCTTAGACGTACCACAAGATTCGGCCATTAGCGGGAAACAGAAATTCTCCACACTTCCACTCCACCGTTATTTATCAAATCAAATTATTGTGATTATTCATGGTATATCAGCGGATTATAGTCGATTGCATTCATGAGGCTATTGTTAATAACCACTGAGAAAAAGAACGCTCTAGAGCCCTCTTGAGGCGCTTCCCTGGAAGCTCGTAGCGCTTCTTTTCCTTATACAAGCTCATTGCTTTTTAACATAGGCATATCTGCAGATGCAAGGGCCGTATTCACCAAGCCATTTAATACAAATTTAATTTTAATTTAATTATTATTGAGGGACCGCAATTAAATTTTTGTAGCTATTCACCAACCTTAATAAAATAAATAATTTCGGACATTTCGGACTATCAGCTGTAAGATTTCCGAATTTGGCAAGTGACAGTTCTCGTGACAGTTCATGTAATTTAAATATTATTAAAGAAGTTTTTTAGTATTATTTAAATAAAGACGTTTTTATGTATTATTAAATATAATTTATAATATATGTACAATTCGTTTTAATTAAAAATAGCCCATATTAAGCAATTCACATATTAAAAATGATTTTAAAAAAAAATTGCAATAACAGAATTACGGCCAGAAAAATCGGTCTGAGTATCCCTTATATTCATTTGAGGTTGCTGTAGGTTGTCAAATACAATTTCGATTGGTGGAGTTTTCCTGTCTCTTAAAAGATTGTTTAAAACAGCTGTCGCAACAATTACTCTGTTGTGGGCGCTACTCGCATTTCTAAAAAAAGAAAAATCAAATCAAAATCGAATCATATATGATTTCCACTGCCACGTATATAAATGGACTGGTCATTGAAACAAAAATCCATAGCAGTGATTAAGATTAAATTAATTTGTATTCATTTTTTTTAATACACTTGAAACTAAAAACCGTGGTTCTATTCACTGAAATCGTAATATATCTACACAGTTAAATTCTTGCTTCTTCAAACTTTTAACAGCACTATTAAAAATATGACATTTGACTGCATGACACTTCAATCAGCTGACATCGAAATTAAATTTATTTGAGAGAGGGTAAGGCCTCACTTAAAATTAAATTAAAATTAAATTTTCATTAAATCGACTCGGTAAGTGTGGTTGGTGAATAGCTTTAATTGAAATTTTTTTTAATTTTGCTTGGTGAATACAGCCAATACAGCCATACAAAATAAGAAATGCGTTTCCTCGCATAATAGTGGAAAAATTCACAGTTTAAATTCGTGGAAAATTAGATGAAACAGCCCTCGCCGCTTGTTGTTCTGCTGGAGTTCATCAAATAATCTTCTATAAAGCTTCCAACCGACTGCTCTAGAAGCTCTTGAGTTACTAACTTGCGGCTTTGCTGATTTTTCTGGATAGATCGGTGAGTATGCCAAATGATGGCTAGAGAATCGCTTAAATTAAGCTCCTTTGAGAAGCGCTGGTTTTTCGGCCCAATGGGTAGTTATAAAGAATAATAGCGACAAAAGTATACTCGTACATCCGTTATGGAGAGGTCTGCATTTTGAATTGCTGTATACATTGCTCCATACAGATGTAGCTTTTATAAACAATTTCTTGTGAAGTTGCAAAACCCTCGAGAATACTTCCCAAGCCATGAAACAGAAATCTATATGTGTGCGTGCTTAGTCCGTTTTCTAAAATGTTCTATATTGATTCTTATGGAAAAGTGCCAAACATTGACTTTATGTATGCTATAGAGCCTAAACTACTATCCATACAGGAAAATAGTCTTCTAGTAATTTAAAGCTTGGTTTCTTACCTTCCCAAAGGTTACACTTCCTATATACCTTACTTAACAAAATAATAAAATAGTTTTGATTACAAAGTAACCTTACCATTTTACGCTCAATACCTCTCAGCTGAGTGATAATTGCATGTGTGTATGTGCAGCCGTAGTCCGAATCTGTAGGCAGCTACATTCGATATCATCAACCCACGGCATGCCATGACGGCACAGCGACATTACAATGATTACTCAGCTGAGCATTTTTCTTTGAGAAATCGTAGTCATTTGGTTAAGATAAATTTTTTTAAATAATTTTGTTAGGAAAGGTATGACAATTTTACTACGGTTCGGAAGATAAGAAAGCAAGCTTAAGATTATCAGAACACCATTTTTTTGTATTAATAATAGTTTAGGGCGGAGGAGCTATTCAAATCAAACTTTTGTCACTTTTACATAAGAACACTGCAAATATTTTAGAATGTAAGGACTACGTTGGGCCTCGCATGTGGTAGGGAGGGAGTCTGTTTCATGGCTTGTGAAGTATTCTCGAGGGTTTTGGAAGTTGTCATCTATCTCCAAAAAATGTGTTAGTAGTCGAAATTTTCTTAATATATCGCTCGATGGATTTAGTCTACATATTATCAACTCTTAAAGTTTTGTTGCAGATCCTGCTGGATGGCAGTCTTTTGTCTTACGAAGTAGCAAGAAGTGCTAAGAAGATTTTTAGCTGAAATGTGTAGGTACATGCACAACAGTTCTGTGACATAAATCCCTGACTAACAGGTGATGTTCATTTTGAGAGTTTCTGTCTGGTCCTATATTATTTTATAAATCCAAAAATGGATGACTCAATGCCGACTAAGGCAAAGTAATCGCTTTGTTTTGTATCACTCCCTTTGAAGATAAATCCATTTGTGATAGCAGTTATGCGGATATCAAATCCTAACAATTATCATATTGAAGATCTTATAGAGATTGATTACCAAATTTGAATTTCCACGCCTCTTACGACAAATCTGATTTAATCCTTAGTTATTCTGCCCAACTGCCCGACTTTATATTGTTGGATTGTAGAAGTAATAACTTTTCTTTAGAAGAAAGATAACACAGACTTTCATAAAAATACACAAATGGAAAACTTATTAACCTAAAAAATTAAAAATTAAATAAAAGCAAAACATCTCTTAGAGGTCAATGCAAGAAAATGGAAATTTTCGCTCGTGTTTTTAATTTAATTTTTTTTTTGCTTCTCCGAGTTGATTTTTTCAGATGTTGTTTTTCATTCAATCTTCGCCTTGTAATTTCCTACTGACCATTGGATGTTATCGGAAATTGCATTACTCTAGTTTAGACTTTCTCTTATTGTTGTATTTTATTTTCTTCTCATGTTTGTAAAAGCTATAAAATTGTGTATAAAAAAATATTGCGAAACGGCAGCTTTGGGCGAGAAGTAATAATTATGAAGAAAACAGAAAATAGAATTTTCATATCAAATAAATGAATATTTTGACATTTTGCCTTACAAGATCTGGTCGGGAAAGTTTCTGTATATATTATTTGTCGAAGGTCAAGCAATTTCAGTGAACTTAATGTGCTTGTCTTTTTCTAATATTATGCAGTTGCCCCGATAAAACGAAACTGTAGTTTTAGGAAACCAATTTATTTCGCCTTGGGGCCAAAAACATTCAGAATCAGTTCTATAGCATTTATGTTAGTTGTTCTAGGTAAGTAGATTCTTCATTCATATATTTACATTTAGGTACAATACGTACTTTTACCGTAAATATATTGTGTTGCATATATTTTATTGTTGTAATTAACATTGAAAGAAGTGTATTATTTAAAAAAAAAAATTTCTTTGGATTATTGTCGTCACTTAATATAATAGAAACAATGTTAGCGGTCTTGGAAGTAACTATGTTAAAGGGTGTGTGGGGAGCAGTGGTGTAGTTATGTATGTCAATGTAACCAATGAGGTAGCCTGGGCTCCAGATTCAAGAGGGCCCCAGCGAGCCACAAAGATTCTTTAATTTCGAAACTTTTTTGCTGTGTGTTAAAATACTACCGCCAGGAATTCAGAAGATAACACGATCAAGGAATTGGCTGAACTTACAATCATTAAATTGAATGATATGAGTTCGAATTCCTCCGAGGTCTACTCCTGGTTGCTTCCCTTTTTGACGATTATCGTCAAAATAATAAAAATACTATTTTCGAAATTCTATGGGCTAAGAGCGCCTACCATAATTAGCACTACTTAGCATAGAGACAAGAAAAGCATAAAGGATGGATACCTCGAAACTCATCGATGACTATGCGAGCGGTAATTCTCGAAAGAAAAACTTCTAATAATGTCGCACAATTATGTGCTATGTAGTAGCATATGTTACTATTTCAAATTAACTTAATGATTTTTTACCACAGGTTCTATATTGTTTCCTGTATAAACTGTGACTTGAGATTAAAAAAATAATTGCAATTTCAGTTTTAATTTATTTATAATAAAACCAACTAGCTGACTTCACATGTCCAACGCGGCGGTCAATGTTCATTGTGATAGGCAAAGTAAGGGAATTCCATTTATAGAAATTTATAGGGTATATGTCATTCCGTTTGTAACACCTAGAAATAATGATGGTAGAGAAAAATGGATTGGACACACACACATAAAATTAAAAGTTATATTGATTTATGCATGTATGTCCGTCCGTCCGCACGATAACTTGAGAACGCGTTTACTAAGAGGGCTGAATTTCCGAACATGGGCATTTTAAAAAAGTTCGAAAATGGGCCGAATCAGGCAACTCCTTCGTAGGGTTGCCATACAAAAATTTTGTTCTTTACTATATCTTTGGACACTGCCTGAGAACGCGTCTCAAATTTTGTACACACATGTTTTGAAAATAATGAAAATTTAAGTTCGATAAGTAAAAAGGCTAGAATATGGTGCACTAGATCTGGTGCGCACAGACAGACAGACGGACGAACGAACGGACAGACCGACATGCAAAAATCAAAATAACTTTTAATATTATATGTGGGTGTACAATCCGTTTTCTCTACCATTAGTATTTCTGTGCGTTACAAACGGAATGACAAACTCCGTATACCCTATTGATTTCATAAAAATAGAGATTACTGTTTAGGAATTTTTACCGGGGTAAACTTCTATTTGTTCAAGAAGGAATTTATTTGGATTCTCCGGTATATAGCAAAAGCTAATTTGTTATTTCATCACACAACCCATTATATTTTTGGTGACAAGTTTCCAGTCTTGGTTTTGACTCATCAACAGGTTCCAAATAGCGAAATTGAGTGACTTGAAAAACAAATGAAAAAATAGAGCAAAGAAAAGAAATGAAAAACTGAAAAAATTGAGAAAAATATATACCGGAGAATCCAAATAAATTTCCTCTTGAACAAATACATATTTATTTCATCTAGACTATAAAAATGGGACGATAGGGCAACTCCCTCGTAGAACTGCCACACAAAAATTTCGTTTTTTACTACATATTTGGACAATGCCTGCGAATACGTCGACGTAGAGAGCCGAAATTTGGTACATGATGTTTTCTAGCAATAGTAAATATAATTTAAAAAATGGGATAAATCTGGTGACCCCTTCTTGGTGTTGCCATATAAAAATTTAGGATTTTTACGTATATTGTGAAAACGATCAGTTTTAGACGGTTTTAATGTAGTGAAAAGTTGTTGAAAACCTGAAATCCTATGAAATTAGTTATAACCATTTCTACTGTCCGAAGAACCGTTTTAGAAATATATGCGAAAAACCACTTCAAAAATCATACTTGCACAGAGAAGTGACCATACAAAATTACATACGGGCATTCATCTAGGGTATCATAAGAATTGGTCTTATTGTTAGACCAATTATAGCTCTTTTACTTGTTTTTGTTTTTTTGCATTGGGGCTCGCAAGGTCTAGTTACGCCACTGATAGGGAGAGCGCTCGTAACCCCTCGTTCACTTTTTCAAAATATGACACGAAACAACGGAATCCAGATAACACGGAAGTAAGTCACATCTACACGGCGGCAGTAGCTTACGTAAGTGATTTCATTCCATACAAATCTTCTATGTACGTAAGTATTCTTCAGCTTTTTGTACTCATGTAAGTAAGTGTCATGACAGCTAACGTCGCCGTGTAAATGTAGCAATACACCAAGTATACATTTAGTAGAACGGGTGCCTGCTTTCTTACGTTTGAACCAGGGACTTATAACAATGGACTGAGCGTATGCAGGTGTTGGAGCCACTACCATCATTTGATATTTTACCGTTAGTCAAGGTATCCTCTGGCATAGCCAAAGTCCTTGAAAAAGGACTTGGGAAAGAATATAATTAAAAAATTTCCTTTTCCTGTCTCCATATGTTGATGAATTGAAGAAAATTATGGAAAATGGCATTGATATCAATGAAAAGAAAAATAATCGATGTATTATTACAACTAATATAATATTTTAGAATATAAATTTAAATCAATATTTAAATAGCACAGTTTCGAATGGTAGATGCGATACAATACTTGACGGAGTCCTGTCACATGTATATTGATGGTATTGCCTACGGCCTGCTGTTGTATGAGAAATTATTTACTTATTTGTCCCATAATTATTGCAATAATTCCTACCGCTTCTAAAATGTAATTAAATTTATTCATTCGTCCTATTTGTTGTCTCAAAAATGCACAATTTTAAACGTCAAAGTATTTTACTGGTCGGAATTAGTATGTTTTTTAGGAGCTCTATAATAGTTCTGTAAGAAACAAAAAGATTATTTTTAAAAGATTATTTTTATTGCCCTATTATTTACATGTTTTAAAGGTTAAAAAGTTAGATTTTCTTAATTAGGCGCTAATGCTACAGATTATGGTTAATCTTTACCAGCAGGCTAAAGTATTTTTTTTTTAAACTATGCTTAATTATAAGGTTTTATAATATGATTTTACAGATTTCCTAGAAAACGGCACTAAAACTAGGATAAATTATGTTCACTTAAATCTAAAGAAAAATAGGTTTAGTTAATAATTTGACATTTGTACATTGAATTTTTTTTTTTTTTTTTTTTTTTTTTTTTTTTTTTAAGAAAATAATGTACTCAAAGTTACTGCTATTTTCAGCGAATTTAAATTGAATTAATTAATTTAAAATTAATAAGGTAAAACTAAAAGTTAGATCAGCTGATCGGTATTGTATACCAATCTGTTCCCTGAGTAGGATTTGTGGTAATATATTAATTTGTTATTTGTGTCGTATAATAAATTTTTGTCTTTCAGCCATTTAATAATATGTGGTGCTTTGTATTTGGGAATATCTCTACTGTTGTGTTGGAGTTCCATAGTATAAGCCTCTATTAATGGGTTGTCCATCATGCTAAGCATGTCGATAAATTTTAATGCACTTTTTATTAAGAAGGTGTCAATTCTTTTAATATTGCAGAGTATGTAAAGCTTTTGGTTTTTAATTCTTTTATAGTTAGTTTGTGTTCTCTTAAAGTTTGTGCAGTGGATGAGACATCTTCTCTCAAACCTTGTAACATTTTCCATTTGGGCTGACGAAATATTGAACCAAATAGGGAACGCATATGCAATCATTGGCCGGATTAGCTGTTTGTAGCAGATAACTTTAATTCTATTTTGGATCGCAGACCTACGATGTATAATTTTGGAGAGTGTTGAAAAAGTAAAAGTAGCTTTCTGAAGTTTCTGTTTGATGTGCTGGATGAATTGGAGATTTTCTGAGAAGCTTATACCTAAATATTTTAACTGTTTTGTATATTGAATTTTTTGTTCATTTATCTTAACGTTGATGTTTTGGTTTTTTATATGTCTTGATATGTTTGGGAATGTATCCTTTCCTGTTCCTTTTATGAGCATTGTTTGGCATTTGTTTATGTTAATTCTAAGTTTCCATTTATTGAAATAGTTGTATAGTTCTTTTAGATATATATTCATTTGTGTTTCCATGGGTAAGTATTTAAAGTTTGCGGTGTATAGAAGTATGTCGTCTGCATATGTGAGAATTTGTAAGGGTTGTGATGGTATGGGGATGTCTGATGTGAATATGTTATATAATGTTGGACCTAGTATGGAGCCTTGCGGTACTCCAGCCAGTATTTGGAATATGTCAGAAAGATTGTTACTTATTTTAACTTGGAAAGTTCTGTTTTTAAGATAATTATATATAACTTTGCAAAGGTGGTTGTTAAAGTTGTACATATTTTTCATTTTATATATTAGGGCTTGTGTCCATGTAGTATCAAATGCTTTTTCAGTGTCTATACTGCATACAAGGGTTGCTTTTTTGTTATTTAGATTAGTTGTTGTGTGATTCATAAATAATGATAGTGCGTGTGAGGTGGAGTACTGTGGTCTAAATCCCATTTGGAAAATTGGAAGTAAGTTGTTTTGTTCTTCGTGTTCTTGGAGTTTTTCCTTTAGAAAAAGCTCATAAATTTTGCTAATTGAGGAGAGAAGTGATATAGGCCTGTAACTAGCTATTTCATTGGCTGGTTTTCCCGGTTTTTTTATTGGAATTATATGCGCATTCTTCCATTTGATGGGGTAATATCCTAAGTTGAAAAGTTGGTTAAATAAGGTAGCTAAGAAGATGCAAAATTTTTTTGTTGTTTTCCTGATTAGATAATTAGGTAATAAGTCCGGTCCTACTGTTTTTTTGTTGTTCGTTGATTTAATGATTTTTTTTATGTGTTCTGATGAGATGAAGTTACTGTTTTGATTTAATGGAGTGGAGTTAATATCTATGATATCCTTACTGGCAGGTAGATTGTCATTGAAATTGTAAGAAACAAAATAGTTGTATCCTTTATATAGAGATTATGAAGGAAGCTGAAGTATTTTATAAGGGTTCTAAAAAAACCAAAGAGCTGCATTTATTAAGGTTTTCAGATTAACTAAATAGTTTTATAGAGCTGCGAATGCCGCCATTTTGCTCAAGCATAAATTTAATATTTTCTTAATCTTTATATTTGGCGCATGTATAAATTTTATGATAACGAAAGAAATTAATGGTTTGTTCTGACAATTTACAAAATACTAAAATACAAAATTATCGAATATGGAAATTATACCGGACCGTAGAGCAATGTCGTAAATTTTCATAAATTCACAAGAGCGTTGTACTATTTCGAGCTATATTTAAAACTTGATTGGCAATAAATTTAATTGCATATATTTGGTGTAAGTTTTATTTTCGACAATTTCAATACATTCTAATATATTTGCCATATATGATTAAACTTATAAATATAATACTTGTTCCTTTATAGGATAATATCGCATATCAGCAAAATTATTTGTATACATATTTTACATGAAGAGAAAAGAATCACATATATTGTAAAAAGTACAATAGCCACGTATTACAGATCCATTTAAACATCTGAAATATATTGATATATAAATTCGGAGAACGTTTTCACAGCAATAATAAATCAGTTTTATAAACGCTGCTAGAATGTTTACGCAACATGCTTTTAGAAAAAACTCGTTTTATAAGATGTTTTATATGTGCTCCTAGAGCGTTCCCCGGAGGAACTTAAGTATCGTATTAAGGTTCTATAAAGTGGTTCCCGTTGCTTTTATACAGTGTGCCCAAATCGGCTTTTTAGAGGATTTACAGAAACTGCAAGAGCGCTATCAATTCAATACTAACGTTATAAAACTGAAAGTTTTATTAAAAGCTGTGAGAATACTCTTACAACAAAAGTTGAATTATTCGTTGGGCACTGCGTGCGAAAAACAGGATGCCAGTTGGCACTCTACGCTGCTCTACTCCACTTTTTATTGTGAATGCGGCATTCTATACGATCGCTCGCAATGATTTCGGTTCGTCTGTTCGTAATTTTGAATTGAGTGGATATTGAGTTTAAAAGTGGGGATGACTTACTTTATAATGTCGTGTAGTATGCAATTGCAACTTAAGGCCCGAAATATATTCACGGCCCCAGGCCACGGGCCACAAGCCACTTGAGGCTTATGGCCGACTGCTGAAACCAACTAAGTTACATTCACGGCCACTGCCCACAAGAAGTCATGCTTCTGAATATACATAAATGTATGTATTTGCAAATCATTTTTCCTTCTCTTTTAGTTTTTTTGCAGAATTATTATAATACAATATCAATTAGTTCACGCAGGTAGACAACTTTTCTCACTGATAAACAAACTTCCAAGTAATTACAATCCCCCGTCATATTGAGTAACCTACCATTGTTATACTTCAATGTTGGTAATACTGGGGCCACGAGCCACAAAATTTGAGATTTGATCAAACTTGGCCACGGCCACAGCGTGGCTTGTGGCCTGTGGCCGCGAATGTAACTATCGAAATGCATTTACATTGCTTCAGACGCGTACATCCAGTGGCTTGTTGTCGTGAATGTATTTTGGGCCTAACAAATAAGACAACGACTTTCCATTATTGTCAATAAAAGCTAATTTTTCTACCCATTCTGCCGCATTGACAATGGAGAGTGGACAGAGTGAGCTTTGAGTCCAGAAACAAGCCTGTTCACAATGCAGCGCGGAGTGGATTTCGAAATATGAAATTAACTGTCATTGTAGTGAAATTTTAAATTAAATTTCATTGCCTGCCATACATACAAATCATATTATTATTGGCACATCTGGATGCATTTCTTTGATGGCACAATGTGCAATTATGCCTGAGAAGGAAGAGACAAGGCGGAAACGACGATGGTGGGTTCGTGATATTCATCGTCGCCGAAAAAGACAAGAAGATGCATGCAATCTTGTGCGAGAAATGTAAATTGTAGATGCAGAATATTTTGAGAACTACACCCGAATGGCAGAGGACCAATTCAATAATTCACTTGGTATACTTGGCCCACATTTATGCAAACATTCGATAAGAACGCCATTGTCAGCGAGAGATGGTATATTAATAACCTTGGGGTATGTAGTGCAGGTGCATTAAGTCAATTGAAACACAAAATTGTAACTATTCGTTCGAATTGGTGTTTACAATTTTGGCAACAGGAATGAACTATGCTAGTCTGTCCTACGTCTTTTGTATTGGGAAGTCTATGGTGCATAATATAAGCTGTGTTCTTTTGTGTACCTTGTTCTAGAACTCCCATATATTGGAGAGAACAAATTGTTCTGTCGATTGAAGCGAACTAAATATTTTTACTGTTCGCATCATTTAAGTCTTTCTGTGGACATGTATGAGGCGTTCTTTTGTGTACCCTTTGTTCTGCGGAAACAAAAGAACACTGCTATAGTAAAGGAGACAATGGAGAAAATATGGGAATGCCTTTAGGAAGACTACATAAAAGCACCCACTAAAGACGAAACGAAGGAAACGGCCAAAAATTTTTATATAACAAGTAAAAAAGCTAGAATTGACCAATTCTTATGATACCCTGTAGATGAATGCCCATATGAAATTTCGTAGTCACCCATTTGAGCAATTTTGATTTTGTATTGCTTTTTCGCATATATTTCTAGAACGGTTCGTCGTACAGAAAAAATGATTATAACTAATTTTATAGGATTTCATATTCTGAACAAGTTCTTAGCACAATTAAAATGTCTAGGAGTGATCGTTTTCACAGTATCCGTAAAAATCCTAAATTCTTATATGGCAACACCAGGAAGGGACTGCCCGATGTATTCTATTTTTAAAATTTTATTTGGTATTACTATGAAAACACCATGTACCAAATTTTAGCTCTTTATATCAACGCGTTCTCAGGCAGTGTCCAAATACAGGGTGATTCAGATCAAGATAGCTTCCGGTATACCAAGCGATTCCTTGCGGTAAGCTGATCAAAAAATTGTTCCAAGTTTCAACACTTGTTTGTCAGCAGCAAGTGTACACATCGAAAAGGCATTTGGAATTCTTGTCAGTAGATTCCGCATTTACCACACAACAATTTCGGCATGTCCAACAGTAGACAACTCAATTATCAAAAGTACAGTTTGTCTTCATAATTTCAATTTCATCGTTCAACCATGCCAGAGTTTAACATTAGTGGTGGTTTTCCTCTTGAATGTGTAGAAGACGTTCCACATGGAGATGCCAAGATACGATCTGGTACAGACGAAAAAGACGTGGTAGTCGAAGCATGACGTGTGCTTGGTTCTGCTGGCAGTTCACTTGACGAAAGCCGCAATACCGTGGAATGAATAAGACTTGGGCCTGATTCATTATTGATAGGATGTGGTGACGAAACATACACTTCTACTGACAACAACATGTCTTCAAGAGGAGCAGATCCAGTACAGGTGACACCAAACTGTTATTCTTTCGGTTCATTGCCGCAGTGTTCGATGGACATTGATGTTTCGCTTACATTAAAATTATCTAGTTCACTGTTTAGCACAGTATCTTCGGACTCTTCCATTTGTATGTCCTGTACTAAATTTAAATTTCCAGGTGTACTTGAGCTTCTGCAATAGATGAAGTGAGAATTATGAGGAAACCAGAATATTCTATAAATCAAACATACGTCTTTTTTTTTGTAGTTATCATCCAGGAAGCGAAGTGCCTCTATCTACGACCATTTACCGCTTTTCGAATAACCAGCTCCACTTCGCTGACTTTCTTCCGCTTTCTTCTTCTGCCTTCGATATTTTCCACTAATCTTCCTGAATTGATTGTAAGCAGTTTCATTTAAAAGTAATTAATGTCGTTTTAGATTTTTCAACTAACATAGAATTGTAAATCGCACACACACCTGAAAGTTCAAGCTCTGTGCCCATTTTTACCCATATTGCATTTTTGTAGTCAACTTGCTTAAAATGCGAATGGACTACGCTCCACAATACTTCTTCTACTTGAACTTTTTCAATAAATTCGAATATTTGTTCCTCGTCCATGTCCGGTTTAATTAAGTTTTCTTACAAAACGTCATAGCAACGCCAAATCAACAAACAAGCAAACAGCTATCGTTATCAAGACAATAAATTCGAAAAAGGAGACACCTATTTGTACCATCAGATTGCTTCGAAACTTGTTAAAAAGTAACGTAATTTTTTTGGTTTTTAATTTACGAAGTTTGCAAAAAACACCTGTTGTTTTTTATTAGCGGTCATAAAAAATATTAAATCAGAAAATTACATTAAAACTGTTAGTTATGATAAAAATAAGTATGGAGATTTTTCCACCCCATCTACATAATAGCAGTTCTAAATTCCAGTTTGTAAGCTTTCGGAAATGTCAGCGTGAAATTAAAATAGAATTTATTTTCATGCAGCTCCACTGTGCATTACTCTGAACCAAACAGAGATAGCCATATGAACTACTGCGTCCTGTTATGAGTTTGCACTCACAACGGAAATAAAAACGTACGTGCAAATATGCATGCCCTATAGAAGAAGCATTTCATTTCCTGTCATACAAAGTACACAAATTGTACACTTTGAGGGTGGGCTTTATTGCACACCAGAGATAAGAAATACAATATTTCTTGCTAGAGAATATTTCCTCTGCACATTTTTTAATAGAAAACCAGCGCGATTATTCTTTTCGGCGCAAACTTTATAGCAAAAAACGCTTAATCAACAAAGAGACCAAGAAACGGCAATGGTAGCGGGAGATATGTGAGTTCTATTAAATTTGTAACGATTAATTATTTTAAATAAATAGTGTTGAATTACCCTTAATAAATCGGACTAATTATTTGCGTTGATTAACTGTACCGGAACAATTTGGGCTGAATAAAGGAGAAACCAATAGTGGTTAATTGTTTTAATAAACTATCATCGGGGCTGGTGCACCTTCCTGACAAAAATCAGAAGCATTGCCAGTCCTTTGTGATTACAATAATACAAAAAAGGAAAGAGAAATAACACCACAGTGCGAAAAAAGGATGTAGTTGCCACGCTACGCTACTCTACTCGACTCTTATTGCTTTGATATGGTAGGGTTTTCCAATAAGAGGTGTTATTTGAATTAGCCCGCTATTTCGGTAGATGTCACTCTTGGAGCTGTCATTTTTTGACATTTGACAAGTAGAAACTACGCCATTATTAAAAATGGAACGATACATGATTCAACAACGCATTGAAATTATTAAAATTCACTATAAAAATGGTGAAAATGTGGCAGAGACGGTTCGTAAAACTCGAACATTTTTGGGTCGTCGTGAAGCACCTTGTCGGACCGCAATACAGAAATTGGTAGAAAAATTCGAGCTGTCGGGATGTGAAGAATAAAAAGAATAAAACCCGTGCACGTCGCTCAAGAACAGCCGAGAATATTGCTGCTGTAGCCGAAAGTGATGAAGAAAACCCAGGTTTGTCCATTCCTCGTCGTTCTTTGAAATTAGGCATTCCACAAACGTCATTACACCGTATTTTGCATAAAGATTTGGCTCTTAAGGCTTATAAAGTTTAGTAACACAAGAACTCAAGCCGGCCGATCATCAACAACGTCGAGTCTTTACTGATTGGGTCCTTGAAATGCATGAAAATGATCCGGAATTCCATCGAAAACTCATCTTGAGTGATGAGGCCCATTTCCACCTCGATGGCTTCGTCAACAGGCAAAATTTTCGCATCTGTGGCTCGGAAAACCCAAGAGTTATTGTTGAAAAGCCTCTCTATCCTCAACGTGTGACTGTTTGGTGCGGTTTATGGTCCCGCGGGGTCATTGGACCTTACTTTTTCGAAAATGAGGCTGGAGCAAAAGTTATGGTGAATGGATTGCGCTATCGACAGATGATTAATGATTTTTTATGGCCGGAATTGGATGATATTGATCTGGACAACGTTTACTTTCAACAAGACGGCGCTACGTGCCACACAAGCAACGAAACCATTGATCTTTTACGGGAAAAGTTTCTGGACCGTGTTATCTCTCGAAGAGGTGATCACAATTGGCCACCGAGATCTTGTGACTTAACACCTTGCGACTTCTTCCTTTGGGGCCACGTGAAAGAGAAGGTCTACGCCAACAGCCCAGCGTCGATTCAAGACCTCAAAGATGGAATTCGTGAGGCTATCGAAGACATAGGGCAGCCACTTTGCGATTTGGTTATGGAAAATTTCATGAATAGGATATGGTCCTGTAGGCGTGGTCGTGCTGGTCATTTGGCTGTTGTTATTTGCCATTATTAACGGCATACCTTCCTCTTTATAATGAAATAAAGATCCGATCATTTATCTCAAAAAATGGCATTTTTCTTTGAATATTAAAATAACACCTCTTATTGGAAAACCCTTACTTTGTTTCAATACCCACACAATTAAACTCGGTGTTTATATAAGGAACTACAGCGGTGCAAAATTATTGTGATGACAAATGTGGGCACAAGTTCGCAAATTCACGCGTGTTGCGTAACAGCTACGTTTACGACGGCCCATCGAATCTTAGATCATATAACAAAACGGATTCGCAATGCTGTGTAGAATTCAAATTACGTAATTTCGAGCCAAAATTCCGAAATTGAATTGTCATTGTCGCCTTAGGTTACAACAGCCATACAAAGGCAACGCCAACAAATAATATAAAAAAACAGAAAGTTTTGAAAAAATTATAAAAGTATAAACTTTAAAATTAATTTGTTCAAGAAGGACTTTATTTGGATTCTCCGGTATATAGCAAAAGCTAAAAAAAGTTTTTAATTTGTTATTTCATCACACAACCCATTATATTTGTGGTGACAAGTTTTAAGTCTTGGTTTTGACTCATCAACAGGTCCCAAATAACGAAATTGAGTGACTTGAAAATCAAATGAAAAAATAGAGCAAAGAAAACAAATGAAAAAATGAAAAAAATTGAGAAAAATAGAAAAAAAAAATTTTATTTAAATTTTTTTTAAATATTTATAAAACCAGATTCATTCGAAACGAATCGAACCTGTATACGCCCGCAGGTGGCTTTTGCTTTAGCTTTTGCTATATACCGGAGAATCCAAATAAATTCCTTCTTGAACAAATAGAAATTAACCCCTGTAAAAAATCCTAAAGAGTAATCTCTATTTTTAAAATTAATGTAAAATTTTTTCGATATAATGGGATCTTTTGTATTATATTTCTTCAATACTTGATAATGTTTGAACCATTAAATTTTGTCCTCGCTCTGAAAATATCGTAGCTTACTACTTCCATGACTAAAATGAACACATCGATGCGATCTTACTACATGTTCTATTATTATTTATTTTGTTTTGGTTTGTAAATGGTGGAAGTGTAAAACTTGCTAATCATCCATTTGAGTTAGTAAAACTAAGAAACGTACTTTATTCAAATTCACGAATCATCATAAATTGTATCTTTTCAAAATAGAGGAATTAAAAATTTACATTTATTTAAAATAGCAGTCACAGAATAGATGCAATACATACCTTGTACGTATATAACTTCGTCGGCAAGCTAAGAAAGTGTGACTTCTTTGTTTTTTATATTATTAAGTCAAGCTCAGGAGATATCCTATGAACTATGATGCAAAGCACAGCATGGCTAAAAGGTGATAAATAAAGGAATTAGGGAACGTGAGGAGAGTAGCGAAGTTGCCGATGTAGGGTACCCTTACACTTTCGCAGATTGCATGCCGGAGAAAAGAGAGAAGATTGGAGAATATTTCACGTTCTTACACAACCGAAAGTATTTTGAAGGGTAAAAGGATGTACGCGGCTTGCAGTGCGAGTATTATACAGAAGGAATCTAGGATCAGACTAGACATTTCATCAGAACATTGATCATATTAATTATTTTATTTCATAAGTTTTTTCTTTTTCTTCTGTTTTGTAATTTTTGTTAGTACTCTCATTGTTATACCGATTGAACTTTGTTTTTTGATTTCGAATTCACGCTTTTCCCTTTTTATTTTCCAATTTATAATGTAGTTTGAAAGATTAATAATCTTGTGTACTTTCCGAAATAAAATGAAATGAAAATTAAATGACTGAATGCTTGTAGCAATATAGGAGCGAAAAGCAACCAACATTGCGACGGTGCTCGTGTAATTCAATTATTCTTTATTACGGCCCAAGATACAAAAAGATTAAAATCTTTTAATAGTATCCTATATAAAAATGAGTTATAATAACGAGACTGGAATACTTATAGACTACCTTAAAATAATTAGAACTAAATTAAAGAAAAAAATATGTGTATATATGAAAATTGCAAAAGTTGAAAAAAAGAAACAAAATATATGCCTAATAGGAACAAAGAAAACCTAACAAAGGAAGAAAAAGATATTAAAAGAATATATGAATTACAAGAAAGTAAGAAAAATTAAGAAAAATTAAGAAAAATTACATGCAAATGAATGAATACAGATCTCGCGCTTAAATGTAGAGCAGCTAGATCGCACAATTGAGAAAAAGTCGCCTGAAAGTGCCGACCGAGCCCGCCCATTGAACCCAGGAGGGTAAACTGTTACAGAGGCGAATAACCTCAACAAAATAAGAACCAGTAAGATTAGTAGTACGACAACGCTCCAGGAGTAATTTGCGACCCCTGGCGGAATGTAACGGTTGCAGAAAATCAGTTAGATAAGGAGGCTGGCCCAATTGCAATATCCTATAAAGAAAAACCAGGTTCCTATGTTTCAAATATGTCTCTAGAGAATAGCCCAGCAATGAGAGACTGTAATAGGATACGTGATCATATCTGTGCAGCCCGTAAATAAACCTAATACAATCATTGAATGCCACTTTAAGCTTTCTAGAGCACACAGAATCTAAGGCTGGGAAAATAAGGCAACCATTAGTGAAATGAGGTAGCAAGAGTACTTTGACCAAAGTCATACGTAAGCTTACTGGCATGATACTGGCATATAGCTAAAGACGACGAAGGCCAGCATAGATTTTAGATAGTATGGCACTTATGTGATCACAGCAGCTCATCCGGCAATTAAGGTACACTCCAAGATTTCGAGTCCTGGGATATTGATGCCATTAAGTAGAATTTCTGGCAATGCAGACAGATCAATTTGCCGTGGATAGAATGCAATGCACTGGGATTTACTAGGGTTAAGACTAAGAACATTGTCGATTGACCAGCAGTAAATTCGTTGGAGGTCACTGTTAATGCGGCTTACACAATCTTCGATAAGACCTAAGGGACGACTCATGTAAAGCTGGACATCATCTGCATATAGGTGAACTTTCACGTTATGTGTCACCTCTGGGAGGTCATTTATGTATAAACTGAATAATAAGGGGCCAAGAATAGACCCCTGGGGCACACCACAAGAAAGGGTCAAAATATCAGAGGAATGACCATTATTCAATATGACACGTTGGGATCTACCGAACAGAAAATGTTTAATTAAAAGTATGGGAGAAACCAAATCGCGAAGACAGTTTCATCAAGAGCCTCTTGTGACAAACACTATCAAAATGCCTTATAGAAATCTAATAAAAGCAAGATGGATATCATATCATTATCAAGAGAGGTGCGACTGTCAGTAGTTACCTTGAGTAGAGCTGTTTCGCAGCTGTGACGCGAGCGAAAACGTGACTGACACGAGCTTTTTAGATTGTTTACAGACAAGTATTCCTGAATTTGCCAGTACATTAATTTCTCTAGAATCTTAGAGAGGAAGCATAATAGACTAATTGGTCTAAAGTCGGCTGGTGATGCAGGTGTGGCACGTTTAGGAATAGGTAAAACGTTGGCTATTTTCCAAGTCGTTGGAAGAGAGGACGATGCCTTATAATTATAGGCAAGATTAGTTTGAGAAATTTCGGCGATACTTGATCATGACCAGATGAATTAGATTTGACAGAAAGACCGCCTTTATCACCTCTTCGCCATCCACACAACGAAAACTGAAACAATTGTTACGTACCTTTTTGTGGGACTAATAGGTTCTTGTTGTAATCCAAAACACCTTTCTTTAATTTTACTTTTTTACTAGTTTCCTTTTCTCTTTATTAACTTTAATGTGCTCACAGGCTTTTTTACTAAATTATTATTTTCACAAGCTTTTTACATATTGATAATTATTATTTTCACAAGATTTTTCGCCACTTCCGAGAACCACACCCGACCTTTATTACGCTATCTTCGAACCAGAGAAAAAAAAAACCTTTTCTTTATTATTCGTAGCTACCCCGATGATATTTTTTTTGACTCGTTTTTTATCAAGACAAAATTTAAATTCCAACTCCGTGTTCGTCGTTTGTTAAAAATCAACTCCCTCACTTGATCACATTTTACTGTCATCAAGCTTCGTTGTTCAGAGTAGAAAATGCTTAATTGCATTTTCTACCCTGAGAAAATTGTTAAAAAATTATTTTGTTCTGGACTTGTTTCAACAAGTCCAGAATATTTTTCATCGGACGGTTGCCTAAAAATGTAATTTGACGCTTTTGTCAACACCAGCCACCGTCCTGTCGTTCTGAAATCGCGCCGCGCATATACATACAATGTATTTCGGCGGCGCGCATTTCTCACGACGAAATCTTTTTGTGCAATATGTATGTACGTATGTACCTACATATAGCATTTTTCTTGACAAATCTTACTGGAGGTAAGATTTGTCTTTTTGGTTTTTTTTTTATTAATTTAAAATATTTCCATGGCAAATCTTGCTGAAGGCAAAACTTGCCATGGGAATAATATGGTTAAATTTTGTGGCATGTGAAGAAAATTGCTGATGCAATTTTTCTTCACTTTTTAAAAGATAAGCTAACCATGTTTTAAGCATGGTTAGCTTATTGAGAATTTTGTACTAAGTTGTAGGTGTTTTAGGATATGTATATGTATATGTGTATATGTCTTTTCACATATACAACATGCCTTCCCCCCTTGAATATGAGAGCTATTCTTTGAAGAGGAATAGCTCTCGGGGATAACTTTGTATCAAGATTTGTGCCGATCTTGCATTTTCCAGATGCCCTTTTCTTATCTGAGCCAACTCGCTTATCCTGGCGAGTATTGTGGCTCATTCGAGTTTAGTTTGAGTTAGAATAGACACCATGATGCTGGTTGCCGAGATCGTAGACGCTGATCATGTGTTCCGGAGTCCCGCCAAGCTTTCCACCGTCGTATATGGGATATACGTTCTGCACGTTGTACCTGGGTGGCGGGGCCCCATCCGGCTCATCTTGAGGAGGACCCGTAGGCGCTCCATTACCATTTGGGGTGCCGAGGCCACCGCGGGTTATTATTACCAGGTTCGCCTGCAACTCTATCCCCATCAGGGCCAAACTTGGACGGTTTGTGGTAAGTTTTCGTTTTGCTGTCGCTGTAACGAAAAAGATTTCTTTGGCTTACCCAGTTTTTTGTTTTGTTTTTTTTTTGTAGGTGGAGCTGTTGTTATCAGCGGGGTGCATGGACTTTGCGCCTGCTGCTACCCTGTCTTCTCTCCACCGCTGACAGCCCTTCTCCGGGAGCTAATGGCTACTCCGCCCCCCGGCGCTGCTGACCTTATTGCTGCTGATGTAGAGGCCAGGACCGAGAACTAACTCCAGAGGAGTCAATCCCAGCCTATATATTTTATCTAATTTTTTTGTATCTATCCTATTTCTCTTCTTTTTCCATTTTATTAATAAAAGTATTTTTCTACTATTGCACATTTGGGGTTAATGTTTTTTTTGTATACTCCCGTTTCCCTTTGCAGGTATTGATTGGTGGGGGCTTCTATATCTTTGTCTAATTTTAGGTTTACTATGGCTGGTCTATCTATCTTCATGTGTAATAACAAGTTTTTGCGCTGTATTCATGGGACGTTGGGGGGGGGTCCCCGCCGGGAGCCAGTGGGTGGTGATCGGCTTGGTTCACAAAATTATTTTGGTTTACTATTTTTTTTTTTTTTTTTTTTTTTTTTTTTATTTACGACTACTTGTTTTTAGTCTATTCTATTGGCTAGGTTAGATTAATGCTATCTTTATATTTATTTATTATTATTATTACTCTTTTTATTTTTAGTAGCCTGGTAAACCATTTTTGTTGAGCTGTGGTTTTTACTATAGGTTTATTTAATTTTTTCTATCTAATTAATTTGGCTTTTAATTGTAGCTTGTGGTTAATTTGCTTCTTTTCAAATACCAAGTTATTTACACTCTTATGCCTCATGTATTCTGTATTTAATTTAATTGTAGTTATTTATATTTTTAGCTAGTAGGTATATACTATATTCTATTTATTTATTGTTATTTATTACTACTTTAGCTACTTTATTTTTACTTCTAATGCGCTTTTTGTTCTGTACTTCATCCCACCTTTTCCTTCTTCTTTTTCAGTTTTTTTTTCTCTTTTTTTTTTGTTTAAACTGGTGTAATTAAAAGGAAGACAAGGACGCATCGCTTCGGCTTCTTTCTCTTTTTGTTTTGTTTTTAGGTCTATTAGGTCTGGTACTAATTTGGCGGATCGGGTCTCGGTCGGTTTTGGTTTCGGCTAGGCTTTACATTTTATATTCATTCTTATATTCTTCCTCTGCTAATTTTCAAAAAATAATTTTTTATAACCTATGTAAGGCTTACTTATCTTCCTATAGTAGTACTAGTTTTTGTTAATATCTTTTATAGTTATTTAGTTTGTTTCTATTATTTATGTTTTTAGTAGCCTGGTAATACGTAGGTAAAGTTTATGTTTGTCATAACTACATATTTCTTACTAATTAGATCTTTACACTATTTTTTTTTTAATTACTTCTACTGTTTTTAGTAGGTATTGTGTGCTATTTTATATTAATACTTTAATTCTAACATTTTCTTTCCTATCTATTTATATTTATTTCTTTGATCTATATTATATTGTTACGTAATTGTAATTTCTTTTTCTTTTTTAGTTCTATTATTTTGTTTATTTTATTTATCTAAGGCATTTTAGTTTTAATTTACATATTTTATACTTTTTTCTCCTTTTATTATTTTATTCCTAACTCCATATAATATATTTTTTATTTTAATTCTATTTTTTCATCGTTACTTTTATTATTCTATCTATTTTGTTTTTCAATAGATTTTTTTTGTTACATTTTCATTTCTATATACTTTTCTATATATTTTACCAGGTCTACTATTTTCTATAAATTTACTTCGATTAAGTGGCTCATGTTGACAGTATCAGTATTCCGTTCTTTAAACGATTTGGACTGATTTGTTCTTCGGGAGGCTTCTGGCTCGCCTTAAACTGGGTTGGGGAGCAGGAGTTCGCTCTTCTAAAGGAATTCCCTCTGATAAAACTTCGGGGTTACCTTGTGGTTGATTTCTCTGTTGTTTTATTTTGATGACAACAGGTTTAAGATATTTTACTGCCACAGCGATCATTATGGCCAGAACTAGTAGGCTCGTAAATGATAGAGAAGTTGTGGACAGGATATGGGATTGTCTGCTTGATACCTTGTTACTATACTGGTCTAATTTGTGCTGGATATCTTCCAGCGAATGTGTGCCAGTATAGATTGATTTATTGATATCGTCCCCTGTTATGATTTCGGTTTGCACTCTTTGGTTTTGAGACTTGGGTAAAATTTCGGCTAGATTCAGGTTGAGTAATGAATGATTCAGCTCAGGAAATTGTTCAGGCTGAGTAATTTTGAGAGGGTGTTTATTTTCACCTTCGTACCTTAGCACCTTTTCCCCTATTTGCATCTGACATGGTTGCGTTATCTCTAGTATCCCCTGCCCCTCTAATTTTGAGATGGCAAAGTGATCTCGACAAGTTATATGTAGTACCGTGGAGGTAATGAACGAAAATAGCCACGCATTGGGCTTGTTTAACTTTATCAACATGTCTTTTTGAGGAGTCTGTACTCTAGACTTACACTTGGGCACTTCATTTAAAGGATTGTACAACACTTTCACTATACATTTATCTGAGGTTGTTGCCTTAATTATGGGGGTATTTAGTCGACCTATATATGTATTTTCCTCCATGCTATGAGTGACTTTCTTGAAGCTTTTCATATCTTCGTGTTTTAATAAGAGGAATTCCTGTGTGCGAGCGCTATTTGCCACACAAGAGTATCCAGGGTCAGGGATTATGGAATAATTTGCTGGTTGTGGTACTGGAAAGCATCGGACTTGCCGTAGCCTCATTTTGGGGGAATCAAAAATTGGGAGAGTTATTCTCACCACCAATTTGTTCTGCATAAGGCGTGACAGGGCTCCTGCTGATTGGTACAGAATCGATAGACAATTTTGGTCGTTTAGACATTTCGAAGTTGATTTTCGATATACATCCAGCAGATTTTTGGGAGACACGAGGAGTGGGTGAATATGGTTGCCTTTAGTGGCTATTATAATGTCAAGGAGGGCTTGTTGACGGTATTCGACTTCGATGATTTGAAGCAATAAGCTCGATATGATCTCTTGCCTCAGCTGCCTTCTGGTTAGGTCCTCGGTCACGGTATGCAGATCGTTAATCTGGTGTGCTATGTTTTGCTGACGATCTATTAACATAGCCAATGGTTTTTGAATCTGTTCCAAGGTAGTTTTAACCACACTTATTTGTTGTTTCTCTAGCTCAGCTAGGGCTTGTGTGTTCGATTCAATTTCATCTAAGCGGCTGTATATCTCCTTCTCGTTGTTACTATCCATGGTACCAAATAAATAGTGCATAGCATTGCCTATTCCGTCGAATAGTGATCTGGCCTTACGCCTTCCTGGAACTAATTCCTTAATGGTTCTCGTGCGCTTTTGTACGCTATCTATTATAGCGTGTATGTGTAGTTGCTGCACGTTGCACAGGTCTTCTTTATCCGTGATATTTATGCAGAGTTTATGCACTAAATATTCTGCCTGTTTCGTTAGTTTTATCTGTGAGTCTAACTCATCCAAGTCTATCTCCGTGAGAACATTCCAAGTGTTATGATACACCATGAGGCTTCCTAGATCCTCGAAAAATATGCCCGAGCTATTTAGCTTGGTTATAGCATAGGGTTTGTCGGCGATTTCTCCTATCGTGTACTGGATGAGGAGGGCAATTGCAATAGTTTGTAGCGCCATTTCTGTGGACAATTCGGAGGAGAAAAAAAAATAATCCTTTAAGTATGACTTTACTTATTTCGTGCCGTTATTAGACCAGGCAGTGGAGTGGCTCCACCGCAAGTGTTCCTGAGAGCCGTTAAAATGGGATTAATTTGAAACAAACAGAGTAGGAATTTGAGTCAACCTGGTTCTGTGGCAACATGTTTATTTCATTCGAAGAATGGTTTTAGACGGTTGTTATGTACCGTTACAGTACGCTTACCAATTTTTATTGTGGTGTTTACTCCACTTGGTATAGCAGTTACCTGATAAGGTCCTACCCAGATTTGGGAAAGCTTATGTTTCCTGCTTTCATTTTTAATGAGGACCTTATCTCCTATGTGGAAAGTTAGGGGTCGTACTGTCTTATCATAGTACCCCTTTGAGCGTTGTTTACTGGCTAATAAATTCTTTCTTGCCGTGGCGTACGATTTTTGGAGCTTATACTTTAGTATATGATAATAGCTCTCGTGATTGTAAACGGGTTCGGGATCCCGTTTTAAATTTGATGGGACATCCGCTGTGAAGCCGTATAGGCAGTCCATTGGGGTAAGTTTAGTACCCTCGTGTACACTATTATTATACACGAATGCAGCGGTTCGTAGGAATTGGTCCCATGTTTTGGGATTTTCGTCTACGATTGTTCGCAGGTATTCAATCAGCGGTCTGTGGGCACGCTCTAGTGCTCCGTTAGACTGCGGGTGGTATGCCGAAGTCTGTAACTTCTTTACCTTTAGAAGCTTACATACTCTTTTGAATAATTCACTCAGGAAATTTGTTCCCTGATCGGTGAGTATTCTTTTGGGTATGCGATAGCGCGTAACGATTTCATCAAAGAAAACCTGCGCTACTGTGACTGCTTCTGCATTAGGTATGGCATACCAGTCGACAAATTTTGTTAAATTATCTTGGAAGGTCAAGATATATTTGTTTCCTGATGTGGTCTCTTCTAATGGACCTACAATATCGAGGTAAACTTTGTCGAACGGTTGTTCTGCGATGTCCGTGATAACCATTGGCATTTTATATTGTGGAGAAGCTTTCATCGTCTGGCACTTTGGGCATTTTTTTATGTATTTCTTGATGTCGCTAAGCATGTGTCTCCACCAATACTTGCGTCTTATACGTTTGTAAGTTTTTATGACACCTTGATGGCCACCAAATGGAGAATCGTGATAATCTTTTAAGATTGTTCGGATTTCCGTAGGGCTCGTGATAACTTCGGGTGTCTTGCCAGTACTTACTTTTTGCTCAAGCGATGCTGGGTTTAGTTTTTCCGCCTCCGTATGTTGAATTTCGTTTTGGTCCGCATTCGTGTGCTCTTCTGTCTCCACACTGGAGCTATCTAATGTCTCTTGAGCCTTTTGCTTCTGAGCTCGAGTCACGACGAAACAATGAGCGGATTTCTTTTTCTTTTTATTATTTGTGGAATCGTCTTCCTCCACATCTGAGTCCATCGTGTGGTGGACTAGGGCTTTTACCGTTAAGGTATTGCCTAAACTGTCTTCCTTTAATGCTTGAGGGATGCGACTTAGTGCATCTGCATTAGTGTTGTACTTCCCTGGTTTATATTCGATGTTGTAATCGAATTCAGATAATTTGTGGTGAAATCTCACCAAACGGGAAGTAGGGTCTTTCACATTGAAGACACCTTTGAGAGGTTTATGGTCAGTGTAGACCGTGAATTTCCGGCCTTGAAGATAGCACCTGAAATTCTTGGTTGCCCAGACAATAGCCAATAACTCTTTCTCTATAGTAGAGTAATTTCTTTCGGCTTTGTTTAATGTGCGGCTTGCATAGGCAATGGGCTGGTCCTTTCCGACTTCTCCTTGAGAAAGAACAGCTCCTAGAGCCTCGTTACTTGCGTCAGTAGTAAGATTAAATGATTTTGAAAAATCAGGGTAAATTAAAAGTGGTGGAGAAATTAAAGCACTTTTTATGCTCTGAAATGCTTCTTGGCATTTCTCTGTCCAAGTGAATTTTACATCCTTTCGGAGTAAATTCGTAATTGAACGTACAATTTTGGAGAAGTCTGGAATGAATTTCCTGTAGTAATTGGCAAGTCCTAAAAATGACTGAACTTGCCTTACTGTTCTTGGAACAGGAAATGTTTGGACGCAGGCCGTCTTACTTGGGTCTGGTAGGGCTCCTTCGCTAGAACATTTATGTCCTAGGTAAACAACTTCTCTTCTTAGAAACTGGCACTTTTCTGGCTGCAATTTTAAGTTGTTCTCTCTCAACTTGTCGAAGACTTTTCTCAACTTTTCGTTGTGGTCGTTTAAATTTTTTCCATAGATGACAATGTCATCTAGGTAGACAAAACATTCGAGGCCTTGTAGGCCTGTTAAGACGAAATTCATTAGGCTTTGAAAGGTGGCGGGGGCTCCTTTGAGCCCGAATGGCATACGCTTGAACTCGTAGTGCCCATAGCTTGTGCTGAAAGCAGTTTTATGTCGATCTTTTTTGTCGACAAGAACTTGGTGATAGCCGTTGTCCAAATCGAGTGTGGTGAAATACCTTGCGTGACCTAGTTGGTCGAGAATATCCTCGATTCGGGGTAGCGGGAATGCGCCTCCAATTGTCTTTTCGTTTAATTTACGAAAATCGACAACGACGCGCCACCTTTTTTCACCGTCAGGTCCCGCTTTCTTGGGGACAACTAGTAGAGGTGAATTCCAAGGGCTTTTACTAGACTGAACTATCCCGCTGTCTAGCATTTCTTTTAGCTGCTCGTTAATGACTTTCCGCTGTGTTTCAGGTAAGCGGTACATTTTTTGATTGATTGGTGCTTGATCCTGCACCAACGGAATATTATGCGTTATCGCATTTGTATAGGTGAGTTTGTCACCTTTGAGGAAGAAGATATCGTGATACTCTTCGCAGAGTTCCGATATCGAAATTTTTTCTTCCGCGGTTAAATTAGGGTCTAGGCTGAGTTCTTGCTCTAGCCTAGAAATACGCGGGTATTGTTTTGGGTCGTCCGGAGTCTCCTTATCCGGGTATAGATATCGTACAAGGGGGGAAGGCATGTTGTAATATCGCCGTTTTGTCGGCTGAACCTTGGTTTGACTTCCTATTCCTTGTAAATTTGTGTCCTGAAATTGGATTGGATTTAATGAATTCCTTATGAGGCTTTATTTTGTTGTATTTAGCATGTAGCAGGGTACTTGCTTCCTGCTTCGCCGACGGCTGAGTTTGATACACCTGTGCGGTCTTTGCCTTAGGTTGTGTGGAATACTCATGCGCGCCGATGCTAGTATTTTTTGGCCATGTAGGATTTTTTATGCTAGAAGACGGTGGAGTAATATGCACCTTTAATATAGGCTTTAGCGACTCGCTCCCGTTCTTATATGGCCGTTGTTTGTTTAAGAGTGATTTATGCCTCGGGATTTTGGACGGAAGAGTTATATGCACCTTTTTGGCAGGCTTTAGACACTCAGTTCCGTCTCTTGTGTTGTTTGATATTGCCTCTTTGTTTGGTATGGGAATGTGCGTTTGGTTGTGGTCTTTTGTGTGCGTCAATGGGACTAGTGTGTAGTCGTTTATTGGGAATAGCTGTAACTTTAAGCTATGTATGACTACTTGATGACTGTTAGCGTTGAGAATACTGACCAGCACTAATTCTTCTCCAGATGACAGCAAACTGTTTGCCAAGAAGACTCCATCGCTTATCTCTTGGGATAAACAGAGCATTTCTTCTTGAGTTTGTAACGGCACTGGGGCCACAATTTGAGAGCGCGCAGGTATGCAGATTGGTTCCTTAAAGGTAACCAATTGCTGCCTGCCTTCATCGGTCTCTTGTTCGCCCAGACAGCTTTTTTCACATTCCTTGGGCCCTTTTGGAGCTTGGCAGCCAGCTTTTCTCGTTTGAGAAGCCTTGAAGACACTGCAGGTGGATAGTTCAGCCTGTTTAGACTCTACCTCTTCTGCAAGTGTTCTTACTTCGACTGCTTTTTCAGAATGTAGCTTGTCCGTTTCAAACTCTAATGGCAAAGCAAATTCGTCTGGATTGGTTTCCGTGCGAGGAAACCTTAGGGCCTTGTTAGGACCCTCAACGTTACAGTTTTTTGCTAGGAAATCATTTCCTAGAAGTCCATCGTCGGAAAGGCCAGGCAAGTTCTTTACGACTTGAAACTTGCAGGGAATTTTGTTTTTGAAAACGAAGTTTCCCTGGCAATTTCCCAGCGTCTTTCCGGTACCAAATGGGGTCTGAAGTGTACATGCCTCATTGTGGTTAATTTCTTTGAGATCTTTTAATGACCTTTTCTTTATTATACTAACCTCAGCGCCTGTGTCTACTACTAGTTTAGTTTGGCCGTTCAGGCCAATGTCTAAAGGAAGTTTTACTGTAGCGACACTGGAATCGGGCTGCTGAGGAGACCCTAATTTATTAGATGGGAGATTTATAGTCGAGCCGGGGAGTTTTGGGTCGACTGTACGTCGTTTCCCTGACTCCGGGCTTCCCATTTACGTTTTTGTTGGCAGTTATTTACTGCATGTCCAGAACGACCACAAAATTCGCACTTTTTACGCACGTTATAGACTCTGGAATTGTTATTGGGATTCTGCGGCTCTCTAGGGCGTTGATTCGATGGTCCACCATTGTTGCTTGATCTTTGAATATTGTTGTTGTTCCTCCTGCAGTCACGTATATCGTGGTTGTATATTTTGCAGTTCACACAGTACGGAGTATTTTTACGTTTGAGGCAATCTGCGTATGTGTGGCCTCTTAAATTACAAAAACTACAAGTAATTTTATTTAAATAATTATTTTTATTTTTTACATTATAATTTTTATCTGGCGATCTTGGTTCCTGTTTAATATATGCTGTGCCGGCCTGTGTGAACTGTGACGTTGGTATGTGACTGCTTGGGTTTGGCAGGGTCTGAGGAACTTGAGCGAATGGCATTATGCCGGGAGTAAATACTCTGTGATTAGCGGATGAGTTAAGTTGGTTAAAATGTGCGTTATTTGGTGTTGTTGCACTTATTGAATGGGGTATCGGATTTTGCATCACATTTGGCTGAAATTGCCCTGAAGGTTGCAGGAATAGAGCACTTTGCTGGAGACGTTCCATGTCGAGTGCTCTTTGAACGAGGTCATCCACCGTGCCGTCTGTCATGGTCAGAAGGTATTGGCACATATATGGGTTATTTACGCCTGTTTTCAGTGCGTTTTTCGCGAAATCTTCCAACTGCGTTTTAACAGCTGGTGCTGCTGTGGCTCCGTATTTGGATTCTGCTGCTTCATTGCAGAGTGCCAGCATTTGTTTTACTCGTGCCGTGAAGGCTGTGAGATTCTCTAAAGGATACTGCCTTGAAGTGATTAATTTATTTACCAGTTCCTGGTAAGTTTCTCTAGGCAGGTATGTGCGATTTAGCCGTTCTTCTACTTCTTTGAAAGTAGTGTTCATATTTGAGGCAAAAAGCTGATAAGCTTCGCCTCGAAGCCTGGTGGGGAAGATTTGCAGAAATGCTGTTAGTTCATCCACCGAAATGCACTGGATTACCTGCCTGCAGCATCCTAGGAACGTTTGGAGCTCAAGGCTCAATTTTGGGTGCTGCTCTCCCGAGAATAGGGGAACCAGCTGAGCAGTCAGTTTGGCGATTTTCGCGTAATCTGCCATGTTTATATTGGGGATTCTGAAGCTAAAGTTTGACACTTTTGGGGAGCTAGTTTCTTCTACGCTGGTTTCCAAAAGGGAGTCGCCCAGCCAATTCAATAGGATTTCGCTCACGGTGGAATCACTGACACTGTCTTCAATGGCACTTTCTCTTAATTCTACACTATTATTTGTAATTTCTGTTTCGAGAGAGTGCGAGAGTTCTCCAAACTGCTTTAAGCTTTCTTTAAATTTTTCCGTACTTTCTTTGAATTGCGCGATTTGCTCAAGCCGCCGTTCACGGGACTTTTTGAGCTGTTTATCGATAGCATCGCACTGTATAACAGAAAGTTCGGAGGAGTCTCGCACTTTCTCCTCTAGATATTTTAAATAACTTTCTAAATTTAAATGGGAAGGTCTTACTTGTTGGGGACCTGTAAGGATTGTCCCACTCCTGAGTGTTACCCCTTTTTTTGTTGAATTTGTTGGGGGTGTTTGATTAGCACCCTCTGTTGCGGATGTTGCTCCCGCGTTGCCTCCTTCGTACCGGGACGGATCTTCCTGTGCGTCGCCCGGCGAGGAAGATTGTTGAGGAGTTGATGGACGTTGGATTTCCGGCGGTATTTCTTGGTGGGAGCTTTCCTCGCTCATGGACCACCGTGTATGAAATTTGCAGCTAGGGGGGCTTCTGCCGTCTTAATTCCCTTGGTTCAAATTGAGAGGGGGGCTTATTGCCTTCTTCGAGGTCCCTCTCAATTCAGGATCGTTGGTTCGGTTTCTTGAAGTTCTTTTGCTGCCGGGGGGGCCCGTGGCCTACTTAAATTCCCCTAGATAAAAGCTGAAAGGGGGGCGCGTTGCCTACTTCGAAGTCCCTTTCAGCTCCGGATCGCAGATAGCGGTTGGTTTCCAAACTTCCTTCCTTCAAGTGTAAATTTCGAAATTTTGGGTTGTGGACTTTTTTATCCTGGGCTGGGATGAAGCCCGCTATTGTCCCACGTTGGCACTTTGTGCTTTGATGAGGGGGTGGCTGCGTGTTTTGCAAACAGAGGCAGTTAAAGCTGTCCGACCCCGAGCGTTGGGAGCCGACAAGATCGAAATACTCCTGAAGCCAGACTCAACTTCAGGCGGAGGGCAGGGTGTCTTGCCCAGTATTCGATCTCGTCCTAAACTCCTTTTAGATTCGTAGGATAGAGGGTTTTCGAGCGCTTATACTTTTTTTTGTTTTTCAAAGTAGGCTTCCTCTATCCTACCGGCTGCGCCAAAATGTTACGTACCTTTTGGTGGGACTAATAGGTTCTTGTTGTAATCCAAAACACCTTTCTTTAATTTTACTTTTTTACTAGTTTCCTTTTCTCTTTATTAACTTTAATGTGCTCACAGGCTTTTTTACTAAATTATTATTTTCACAAGCTTTTACATATTGATAATTATTATTTTCACAAGATTTTTCGCCACTTCCGAGAACCACACCCGACCTTTATTACGCTATCTTCGAACCAGAGAAAAAAAAACTTTTCTTTATTATTCGTAGCTACCCCGATGATATTTTTTTTGACTCGTTTTTTAGCAAGACAAAATTTAAATTCCAACTCCGTGTTCGTCGTTTGTTAAAAATCAACTCCCTCACTTGATCACATTTTACTGTCATCAAGCTTCGTTGTTCAGAGTAGAAAATGCTTAATTGCATTTTCTACCCTGAGAAAATTGTTAAAAAATTATTTTGTTCTGGACTTGTTTCAACAAGTCCAGAATATTTTTCATCGGACGGTTGCCTAAAAATGTAATTTGACGCTTTTGTCAACAGCAGCCAGAGTTCTCAGAATCAGTCAAATGACGAGCGACCATGATTGAAGATTATCACTACCAGGTGCATGATGAGCTACAAAGTAGTTATTAAGAACATTGGGATTAAATTCAACGTTTTTAGCATCACCCCCATGAACCCCCGCATTACGCAGATTTTGCCATAATGTTTTAGATGGTAAGTTACAATCGAATTTTTTACGAAAGTAAGATTTTTTGGCAGCCCGTATCTTGGTATTAACTTTATTCCTGATTGTAACATACAGCCTACGGAACTCACTCGAATAGAGATATTCCCGTTCAGCGATGAGAGACCTTATTTCGGCGGTAAACCAGGGGCAGCCCTTGGATCTAATTTCTCTATGGCGCAGAGGCACATATCTGTGAAAGAGATTATGAATGAAGGAACTAAAAAGCTCGACTTGTCGGTCTACTGATGTAATACTATAGATGTCTTCCCAATGCAGCAGTTGGCACTCTTCAAACAATATCAACACGAGAATAGTCGCGAAAGGAAATAGTTTTTAAAGGGTTATATTCATTGATCAACACGTTGAAGGACAAGAACAACAGCTCATGATCAAGTATACTAGGGCTTAGTTGATTGAAAAACAAAGTAGAAGAGTGATCTGATACGAGGAAAACGTCTAGCAATGAGGGGTTAAGCGTATTGAAAAATGTGGGTTAAGAATTGACTACGTTTAGGTGGAGAGACTGAACAGTTGACAGAAATAGCTCAGTTTGAGCACCGTTTCTAAGCAAATTAACATTAAAGTCACCTCCAATGATAACTTTAGAGTAGTGCTGTACCAAATATGAGATGGCACTGCAAAATTCCTCAGAGCCGTCAACACTAAAGCAGCCAGGCGAACAATATACTATACCCAAGATACACTTTTCGGCAACTGTGTTCACCTCAACACAGAGAAACTCAAGGGGCCCAGAGCTAGAATGCGCAACCACTCTAACCTTAAAGCTATCTCTCACAAAGACCACCACACCACCACCCATTCTATTTCTACGATCAAGTCGGAAAACATTAAAATCTGGAATAGATACCAGGGACGATGGAATATCTTCGCGTAACCATGACTCAGTAACAAAAATTGAGTGCAAGTTAGAGCAGAGTAACATTTCCCTGATTTCGTTAATTTTAGGCCGAATACTACGAGCATTGAAACAGCACACATTAAGACCTCCAGTGCGGCCACAAAAAACATTAATCATGGTTCCTATAGTGTTCAGAGTACTCACAGCAGTCATCCCCCACCAAAAATCGCAAGCTGGGCTCGGCACAAAAATGACGACAATACCTCCGCAACGGTAAAGACTGCCAAGATCCGGATTCATCCATATAACAAGCAAAATGATGAAACTGAGCTAAGTAAAAATCATTTGAAATATTAGAACAATTCAAAAGACGGAAAGCTGCACAAAAATGTACAGAAGTCATAATTAACTAAGAATTAAAGTATCAAATGTAAAAATAAAAGAATAAAAGCTAAAAGTCTAAAAATCTAAACTACATATAAAAAAAATTCAAAACAAAAGCGGCGAAAAAAAAAAAGATTTCAGTAAATTCGTTACGTAATTAGATTCAAATAAACAAAGCCTTGTATTGAGATTTATGGTTGCATCTTCAATATTTTTGGAAATTTTAGTTTCAAGATGGGACAAAATACCCTCAAATTTGTTTAAAAGTCGTAGTTCAATTTTTGTTTCGAGCTGGTTCAGCACATTTTCAAATCTACTAAGAAGGCGTGATTCCAGTTCTGTCAGGTCACTAGCAACTATATTCCCCAAAGCACCGGTTTTATCGAAATATTTGGAATTATTCGCAGTACTGGGTGTAATTGCAGGGGCAGGAGAAATACTTTCAGAATTTGATCGGCCTGTTGTTGATTTTCTTTGGACATCTTTGTTATTACAAGGGAGTAAGCGAAACCAAGGGCACTTTCATCGGCAAAACAATACATGAGATTGAAAGTAAGGGAAAGCAGATCTTTATGAAAATTGAGAAGAGAGGTGAAGAGATAGTAGAGCCCTGCACCCCGGCATTTATTGGCTGAGATTGATATGTCACGCCATCTAATATAATCCGTATTAAGCGACCAGATAAAACACTTTACATTCATAAAAGAGGTGGACGAGAGCAGCCAAGTGCTTTAAGTTTAGCTAAAAGGCCTGAACGTCAGACACTATGATAGGCCTTTGATATATCTAGGGCAACGATTTTGGAGTCACCAAAATAGAGAAGACTAAGGACAACGTTCCGTAAGAAAAGTCAGAAAAAGAAAAACCATATTGGCGATCGTTGTGGGTTTGATTAGTTTCTAGATACTTCATTAATTGGGAGTTAATTATAGATTCAAAAACCTTTTAAAGAATCGAAGTGATTGTAATTGGTCGATAAATTGAGCGATCACTACCCTCTTATTTCTTGGGAAAAGGCTGAACGTGAGGCAGTTTCCAAGCAATTAGAAATTTTCCTGACGAATAAGACAAATACATAGAATAGTTTTCGCAGAGCTTTCGCCAAGAATGAGTCACGGGTTTTATTTAACGGGGGCTTGAAACTATCAGGATCTGCAGCTATGGAGACGTTGATCTCCTTAAGGACCTCGAACATATCTTTCGTATGGAAGCGTATTGGCTCTTGTACACATCTACATCGGAGATGTAGAGTAGGTGGGAAAGGAGAATTTGAAGTGAATCTAACAGTATAAATATTAGTTTTATTCAGGAAGTCTACAATCACTTCATTGTAAAGTAGTGAAGGAATAGAGAAACTGCTGAAGTTTCTCCTAATAGTTTTGACCTGGGACCAGAAACCTTTGCTGCCTTTGCGTCTTGCCAATATTCTAACGTTCTGGTCAAAAAGACATTTTTCTCTTTGGATACTGTTTTAGTTCTGGACATGGATGCAATAGGTGCTGATAGGTGCGAAAACAGACTATTTCCCTTTTATTGCTTGGTTGTACTTATCGTTAAACTAAAAGCGATTTTGCTGTTGTTAAGATCTGCTGTGTAAATACCGTATGTATTCACGCATGCCCAAGACTTAGAATTTTACTAAATTCGAATGTGCATTCATCAACATCCCTTGAAGCAAAACAGACCGACCAATCAAATTCTGTAAGATAGTCATTGAGACTTTCCCAATCTGCAGATTTATTTTGTTTTTATGTAACGTTTGGGCTAAGTATGATATTTTACGAAATAATAAAAAACAAAGTATTTAAAATTTAATCTCTTGCTTTAAATTTAATAGGACTCATTCACTCAATCACTACTTCTCCGCCGGTGTGTAGTTCCGCTGAATTTCTCCAATTACGAGTTATAATTGTTGCTTTAAATGTTTGTTTTGTCACGCCGCGCTGATAATTTTCTAAGAAGCCGTCTTTACATGGAGGGCTTATCAAAGACCCTTTGGCAGCTGTTTTCGATTAAAACAAACCTTCCATCTCGTTAACATGAATAGGCTCTGTCTTGCTTAAAACACCCCGAGCAAAGCGCCGCTCGTGCACAGGTAGCTGGATCCGCCTCTGCCTCCGGAGGCCATAATTATCTCAAAAATTATTAATATTTTTATATAAAATATATCCTTGGTGTTCAAATTTTACCGGATAAACGCTACAATTTGTGTGATTTCTTTTTTTTTCAAGAATAACCAGAGGTCTATTGACGCAACAAATTTTCTGCCCTAAATCCATTATATTAATTATTAATTTTTTTATTAATTTCTTTGTAACAATTTACCAAACTCACTCCACTTTATTTCCTTACATACCCATATGTATATATAGTTACTTATTTCATTTAAAAAGATTCGGTGAAAAAAGTTCTGAAATAATAAAAAACCAGGATTTCAATTTACTATGGTAGCCCGCAGTTAACTCAAAGAAGAGCCGCATGCGGTTCTGAGAGCCGCATTTGCCCACCGTTGTCATAATTATACAGTATGTATTCCGTCCGGATTACTGCCGAGTACATCAGCAAGGGCGTTGTTAATAGTAATAATGAATAATAGCGGCAAAAGTGTACATCCCTGTCGGAGTACTGTCGAATACTTCTCCATTGGAGAAGCTCTGCACTTTAAATATTGTTGCAAGGTCTCCATATAATTGAGTAATCTTTTAGGAAACTCCGCGTCGTTGCAGCACATTTCCATATTGAAATCCTGTCAACAGAGTGGGACAGAGAAAACAAAATTCTGCACACTCCCCCACGATGATTCTGAATATGTTAATATGGTCAACCGAGGAGCATCCTTTTCTGAGCCCAGCTTGCTCCTTAAGCAGGCCATACACCATCAGTTTTGCCGTGGTTTTACAGTAAAATCACGGCAAAACTGATGATGTATGGCGAACACCACGCTTTGAGGTTCGGACATCTACTAAAACCAGAATTCTGGTAATGCCAGAAATATCTTTGTCAAAACGTGGGTAAGACGTGGGCAAGGCCATACACCATCCGTTTTGCCCTATGTGCTAACTGCAGCCGGTAAGGAGTTATTAGCTCAGAGCCTACAACCTAACGGCTTGCAAGCTCTTCTTTTTCCTACTGAGATGTCGCAAAACTATACATAACATAACAATAGGAAAATAACACTTATATTGTAAAATAAAATTGATTATTTTTAAATTAAAGTATTCCATATTTCCATATTTGTTTTATGTTTCAGCTGTAAATGTTTACTTTTACATATTTTTGTAAATTTACAATTTATGAGATGTAAAATTTTACTACATATAGTGTTGGAAAATGTTGAAAATTTTCCAACGTGTTTATTTGGTGCAGATCACCACATTAAATTTATAATTGCTTCTGCTTTGTTTATTATGAGTTTGATATATCTTCGCTCAATGCGGGAGAACCTTTGGCTATACATGGGGCATAAATCGAGTGTTGTGCACTGGATGTACACCTCGATTGTTACACCCATGCTCACATATGCCTTGTGTATATGCTGCGATCCGAAGGCTGGCGGGTCTGAGAAGGATTGCCTGCTTGGGAATTACGAGCTTCATGCGATCTACGGCTGATTGACAGCCCTGAGTGTCTGCCCTTTTTGGGTCGTCCAGAGCAGCCTGGATTCTCTAGGTTCTGCCTTCTATCTGTAGGGGAGGCGAAAAACCTTCCTCACCAAGACCTGATGCGCTTAATTAAGAGGACAGGAAGGTTTTGGTGATAGCGATTCTAGCAGTACAGTACAATGGACCACTCTGGCACTCGTGCTTGGGATCCCTCGTCCCTCTGTTTGATATTAATTAGCCTTACATAAAGATTATTCAAAACAAGTCAATTATTCTTAAATATTATATGCATTTTCTGCACAGTCGTCCTTTTTGTTTTTGTATGCGTATTAAACATTGGTTTCGAAAATTTATTGTTTAAGATTCTGAGTTATGTACTACGGTTCTAAAAAACAGTTTATATATGTTTGTTCGATATATGCACCATTAATGTTGTACATAGTTTAATTGTTATTAATAATAGATATATAGATCTAAACATACATGCACATGGGATCGAGGCTTCTCCATCAATGAAGAGGACTTAAGTGGAAAATTGGCCCAGTTGATAAATTATTCTTTTATTTTTTTATTTATTTACAAACATGATGTATGGACATGCGAGTCTCGCAAATAATCAAATATTTCTTTCGATTTTCTCATACAGAGCTTCTTCTTGCACATGTTCCTTAATAATGCGTGGATATAAGAAAAATCCTTTATCTTTCAGTGTACGATGCCACAGGATTTTATAGTGGGGGCGCATTTGGTGGTAATAAGTTCCGCACTGGAAATCCAAATCAATGCCGAGAATTGCAAAAAGAGTATTTGAGTATGCTGCGCATGCATTGGAATCTTAGAATTAATACTTCAGCTGTACCTTTTCCCGTACATCTTATAGCAACCAAGTATGAAATAGAAATGGCAACAAAATTCTATGAAGTAAATATAATCTATAATAAAAATATAATAATATCTAATATCCATATTTCTAGACGTATACCGTGCAACAATCTGTTTGCTTCCCAAAATCTTGCATACGAGAAGACTTGGATCAAATACTTAATGCGAACATTGTTCCAAGCAATCATATCGTTAAAAATATGACTCTAATTGAGATCCGTACTATAAGTGAAAACTATAGTATTTTGGAGGACGGAAGCTTTTATATTTTGGGGTAAATAACAATATATCATGTACAAAATTTAGATAACGGTGTACCGGAAATAATAATAATTGTAACAATTTTAGATCAATGATCACACTCTTTCTCATCTTGATCAGTTGTGCTCACTTCTCAGAATATTGGGCCTTCCTGGACGAAGACATCTGTGATCCTCGGACATGTGTCGCTGACAAAGATGATTCTTCTCCTCTACCTAGTGAACTAACAAACAATGACGTAGAGTGTGTAGTCGAACAATTATCCAAGGTAACAAATAGCGACCAGAATTCATTAACAAAATTTAATATGCATCACCTGGCGGAAAGCATGACTATAAACAACATTAATACTAAGACTAATCTCAACCACTTAAATATGGTGAAAGTGCAAAAAGTAAAGACAAAGAATATCGCCACCATTAGTTTGGATATTGTTTCAGGAAGCTGTGACTATGGTAAATATTCTTGATATTATGCCCATAAAATGTTTACTATTTTTGATTTTGTTCGACAGCATCAAGACCTGTGAAAAAGTCAAATACTGAAAACGATAAATTTGTAAGAAGTCTATTAAATGCGTTTTCAGTTGAGTTAAATTTTGAAGCATTGGTGAAACGGTCCCAAGACGAAGAAGAAATTGCAGCCGTGAGAGGCTTGCAAGTATTTTGTTCTCTTTTAATGATGTTGGCGCAATCTTATACTGCTTTTACGTATATTTCGGATAACGAAACTACCAGGGTTGCTTCGAATACCAATTTTCTAATATTTGTTAAAATGCATGCTTCATATTTAGTGGATATGTTTTTCTTTTTGAGGTAAATTTTTATAAATATACGATTTTATATGGTTAGTTTTGATTCATTTAATTATTTTAGTGGAGCAAATTTAACCCATTTATACTTTAAAACCAGCTACCGAGGAAGTTGGGGTGTTTTGGAACAACTTTTACACTTTATTGCAATGATAGCACACAAAATTTGTAGGTGAGTGTAAATTTGTAAAATGTTAGTGCCTAAAGTTATGCAAGTACATATAAATACTATACATATAATCAAGGTTGGGCAAAGATTAGTTAAATTAATAACTAACCATTGGGAATTAACATTTTAATTGATGATTGAAGCGAAGTATGGTGAATTCAAAAACAAACAAAAAACACATTTAAAATGAAAACTGTTAAAGAACAATTTTTGTGTTATTTGAACGGGAATAGGTAGGTACTAAAAATTAAAATTAACAAGTGACAAATAAAGTTGAAATTCATGTCATTATATGAATAAAATTTTAATTTTATTTCATGATACCTACAAAGAAATACATCAATCATAATGAAATTTCATCGATTCTTTGGGAGAAAATGTAGAATTGAAAGTTTTGCTTCTTATATCCTAGATGAAATCGTAGCGTATACTAAGTTTGTCATTCAGCTTGTAACGCACACTTAACGAAGACTGCACTTTTGATAAAAGTAAAAAGGAATAAACGTCCATTGCTGTCGTTACATCTTCATTAAAAAAACAGCTGAAATTCACTGTGCTAGAGTGTAAATTTAAGAAAGTCTTCGTAGTCAATGCGATCCATTATATAAGGTAAAAGAAGCGTTATGCGGACTCATAATTTCATAATGCACGAGTCTTTTTCTTTCCGTAAGTCTGCAATTCTTTAAATTTGTTGTTGCAGTAAAAGAAGCTATTGCAATCATAAGCCATTTTTTTTACCAACCATCTAACTAAACAATTTTCAACTTGCTCTCAAGATCGATAAATCGTTGGCACATTTTCTAGTCCAAGTATTACAAATGGAAGACGTAATAATACTAGATAGTGCTTCAAAGATCACATTGAAATTAATTTACTCTCCGATAAAAGAATTCGTTTAATTTTGGAAAGAATTTACTTACACGTATAACAGCAGAATCAAACATATCAAAATTATAGAGACCTTTAAATTCATTTGTGGATTAATGATATGATTCTGACGTCTTAACAGAAATCAATTGTACCAGCAAATTGTTACAATGAAAGAACATGCATGCGACATCAGCAGCAGCTGTGTTGAAAAGGACAACTAATTTTTTTTATTTCTCGTAAATATGAAGATCTTGTCGAGAAATATGTTACAAGCAAAAATCCTCTCAATAGATCAGAAATTATCAAACGCTTTAGTACTAACCCAAAAAATCATATGCAAAAGAAGAAAAAAAGTAGCAAAATAAGGCCATTTAAGCAGAAGAATTTCACTGTTCTCTAGTTAAATTGAAACTGGAATTATAATAATCTATTAATATTGATGTGATACTCGAGGATTTCGCTAAAATGAAAGCCAAGTTAAGCCAAGCAAAAGTTAATTTAAGAACTTAAGTATATCATAATATCTAAAAATATAATTTAGTTCATATTGTATTTCAAATTTTACTTGATAAAGCAGCTCAAATTTGTATAACACGAGGTAAGACCATATCGTTCACATTGGCTTTTCATTTCCTGTTCGATTTATTCATTTTCATTGCACAGATAAGAAAAACATGTCATGGTGTATTTAGTTCTGATAATAATAATACATAACATATACAATCATTTTTGCAATATTCAATATTTGTACGTAACATAAAATCAATAATATTATAATAGATTTTATTCCTGTATTGTCCTGCCTATAGATTTGGCTAATATATTATATATGCACCACAAATCCCAGGAATACTAGCAGATTCTACTTAAATATATTCACCGAAATACATATTAAACAATATTAAACACTTTTGATACACCTAATACATTTTACCAAACTTTCCAATTTTCAGTATTATTTTGCCGTATATCATAGCATTAATTTGTCTGGAAATAACTGCCAAGTACTTCAACGATCATTCTGTCATAAGTATACCTTCCTTGGATTTTGAAACATGTGAATCAAATAAATGGCGCAATATCCTTTATATTGACACATTTTTTCCGGTAGAAGAAAGAGTAACTAAATAAAAAAACAAAAAAATAAAATGAAATAAATTTAACTTTTTTCTTTTTCAGTGCATGCCTTGGTCATGGTTTATCTCTTTGGAAGTCCAATTCTTCGTGGTTGCTTGCTTCATTTTGCTTCTTGCCCAAATTCATCCGAAATATGCCGGAGCCATTTGCATGATGGTTTTTACAGCATCTGTAGTAACTTCAACAATTGTAGAAATGGGCACTCCAATGTTGAACCTAATCGAGTAAAATCAGAATTACCTTAAAAATTTCAAAATAAAATTTATAAAATAATTTTCTAGGAAGTCTTTCCAAAATGATCTCGTCGAATTTAATTTAATTTTCGAAAAAGTTTGGCTTCAGATACCTCCATATTTGTTGGGCATGTGTCTCGGATATATCTTATATAAAACAGAAGGCAAATTTGATATGAATATTTTCATAATCGTTTTCGGTAAAAATTTAGGTTTTAAGTTTGATTCACAATAAACATTTTTATTTTAGGTTGGATTGCTTGTATTTTGATTATAATTGGATTCGTATTTGGATTCCAATCAGTTTTGATTCGTGTCAATCCATGGATTCGAGCCGCTGTAATTACATTGGTCCATACCATCTGGAGTATGATATTATTTTGGATCATATTGGCTAATATATCTCAATATAGTGGTAAGTTGCCATAACTGCTACGCTGTTTTCAATAATGAGTGTCAATAAGTGAATATGAAACTTTTTAAGCGCTTATACCACAATCAAATCGAATGTAACGTGGTGTGGCGCGGCGGACTACCCATAAATCTCTTCAACCGATTATTATTCCTATTACTAGTATTTATAACTCCTGCCTTATGTTTTTCTTTTTTCCCTTCCACGTGGAAAATTTTTAGCTAATGTCGGCCCAGTCTGCCTCCAATGCTGAACATTTTTCTCCTATCAGCATTTTGACTGAGGTACCTGCGGCGAATAAAGCGCTTAGGGTAATAACGCCCACATTTATAAAGTCCTACTAAAATGAATCGCAGCAACCTCATACTTTATGCGCATATGCATTAAATTGATACGTACACCGTCAAGGGGGCGTCTGGCAGCTTGCGCCGCCATCTTGCCAATAGCGAACGATACATCACCGAGAGGAGTATGGCTGCTTGGAATTATAATTATCGACTTGTCGAAATCAGAAGTTCCGTTGTTTAATTGCTATTTCCACACGTAGGAACTTGCACTGAGAAAAATATTCCACATATTATTAAAAGGATTCACTTTTTAATCCAAAATATCGAGATTTCACATAGAAATTATGAAATTAATAACTAGTACATTTAAAATTTAACACGAAGCCTCTTTACCATAAGATGATATATCTTCTTCTAATTTATTGCGTCATTTTAGCAGGACACATTTTAATATAAAAAGAGACCACATTGTTGTATGTGAATCATATTGAAAATATGTGAATTCCCATTGAATATGAGAAATTTAAAAATCAGTTCCACTAACGGGGATGTTTGATATTAAAAGATATTAAAACAATGTGTGGTCCCATTTAATTTTATAAGTTATTCCTATTGAGTTTATTTATCAATAGAAATCACATTAACAGTAGATGAATCCCTATTGTTGTAAATGATAAATCATGTCTGTGCGAGTTCATTTGATGTTGAGCATTCAAGCTGTCGAATTTAGTAATTTTCGGAGTATTTAAAGTTAATTTGTAGTGAAAGTGAAAATTTAGTGAACTTTTAAAAATGGCTGAAACTCAAACAGATGCAGTTGGTTTTCAAATAATTTTGGATGCACCAGAGTGTGATGTAAGTGAAGCCAAAAAAGTAGAGTTGTGGTATAAATCATGGGGACTTTCTGATGCAGAGTACATATTGTTGAATATTAACGGAATAAACAAAAAAATACATTTAGAAGCTATGAAGAGTAATGATATCCAGGATTTCTTTTCAAATTTCGATAGTTCTGGATTTTTCGGAGACAAAATGCTGATTTAACCTACTGTATAGTAGAATTTTTTCTCACAAAGAATAGTTATATGAGCTATGCCGATATGAGAAAAGGGGCAAACGCTATTCAGGAATATCTTGCGAATGAGAAAGCTGTAAATACAACTTTAGTCATATTGCTGAATTAAATAATTTATATGTAAATGCTTCTCAGGAAACATATTTTATGATCAGAAAATCCGGACAAAAAAATCCAACAGGAAAACTACACTCTAGATGGTCGAATATCAAGCATCCATTATTGGCAGAAAAAACCAAACCTAATGAAACCTCATTTCCATTAGAGAGCGGTTTTTCGTCAGGTAATTAAGATTGCTAATTTAATTTGCAGTAGGTAATTAACTTATCATACCTTAGAGGAATTGTTGAAGTATAAGTGTTGGTTGCAAAATAATTTATCTCCATGGAAAATTGTTTGTGAGAAATGGAAAACAACTTCGTTTTTAAGAATATCTGAGTTCCAAAGAGCTGAATCTAGCCTAACAGCATTTTTGCAAGAATAGCCGAGATTTAATGATAAGGACGGATATCAATTGGTAAGAATTATTTATATTTATTAACTGACTGAAATAAAATTTGTGATTTTCGTCTTACATAGATTTTGACAATCTATATCCTAGAAAAAGGAATTTATTACTAACAAACTATGATGATTTTGTAGATAGAATCAAAGTCTATTATATCGAGGAAATAAAAGCGAAATTATGCAGGGAGTAGCTAGCTCTTCTAAATAATCCAGCCATTGACAAAAGTAAGTTAAAAATAGTTAATTTTTTAGATTTCTATTCACTTTTATCACTTACAGGCTCTAGGGATTTCATTGTTGTATTATTGCTTTTTTCTGTTCTGCAACCGCAAAGAAAAAGTAAAGCACATAAGCCTATAATAGCTGATGGGCAGTAAAATTTTGTGCTGCATACATATATGCGAAATAAATGATCTTCAACTCAAACTGGAGACAGTAAGGGCAGAATATGCTAAGCAGAAAAAAACATTACAACCGAAGATCATCTTTGTTGGGCAGAAATTATACGATTTAAAGGAATTTTATGCTTTTTGTGGTGATGTTAAGTATAAATTGGCTACTTTTACTAAATGCTTATATGTAATTATAAAACTTTGTTATGTACTATATACCACATGCAATATTCACACATAAGTAAGTTAGTTTGGCCATTTCTGGAACAATACTTCTTCGATTTAACCTCAGAGAAATTCTCAGCAGTTTCAAGTTTAGTAAACAAATTAAAACGCTAATATTAAAGTATTCATACCAATATGTCAGAACCAATTTGTTTTATGTGTGACACTAGCTTTAAAACAGCTGAACAGCTAATGAATAATTTTAAATTGGTACACGGAATTCCAACATATTATAAATTTTTATGCAAACAAGAAAACTGAAACCAAATATTTCAGAATACGTATGCATTTAAAAAACATTTGAAAAAACCCTTGTTGATAATACACTTCCCAGTAATCTTAAATTTAGTTCCTCTAATCAGAATAATAATAAAGAAACTGATGTTAATTATGAAAGTTTAGAAAATGAGCTATGTACCTCCTGTTGAACAAATAATCAAGGTATTATAAAATCTTCTGATTTAGATGAGTCCATTGTAATGTTTATTTTAAAACTACATGAAAAATCAGGATTTAGCAGAAGAGATGTAATCTACCTAATTGAAAATATTACAGAGCTTATAAAGAAGCCAATCTCTAATTTGATTTCAAATTTGTTAAAACCTGAAATTATGAACGATGGTATTCTTCAAAATATTACAAATCCTTTTTTTGAAATGGAAACAGAATATAAATTTATTAAACTTTTAGAAAGTCGCGACAAAGAGCCAACAATAGAAGGCAATAAGGTAGAAATATGCCTTATGGATATTCAGTTTCAAATTAAAAGATATTTTGAGAGTCCCGGTATTTTAAAATTAACCGTAGATAATATTAAACAGCTTTTAAATGAAAAAATTATTAAAAACTTTATTAATGGCGAATGTTGGTCAAGTCAGAGTATACCTGATAGTAAAATAATAATTCCATTACATTTGTATATGGATGATTTTGAAGTGAATGATCCACTTGGATCACACTCAGGCCATAAAAAAGTATGTATGTGGAATATATTACAATTTCCCTGTCATACCTAGTCAACACATTGGAAAATTGAACAATATATTTGTAGCATGATTTATAAAACCGTGTGATCTTAATGACTATGGATATAGATTATCTGTAAATCCTTTGATTGAAATTATTGAAAAGTTTGAATCTGACGGACTGGTACTTAGTACCGAAAATGGAGAGTTCCAAGTATATTTCAAGCTAGGTCAAATACTTGGAGATAACTTCTGCTTCTGCAGAATTTGTAAGATAGATAAACATCATACTTATACGAAGAGTTTCCCAATTTTCTGAGAGATAAAATCAATTATCAAAATGACTTAATTTTAAATGACTTTAAGAAAACTGGAATTAAAGAAAATTCAGTATTCAACACATTGCCTCAATTTCATGTCACTGATAATATTACTTGTGATATAATGCACGATATAATCAATGGGGTTTGCAAATATGATTTAGCGAAAGTACTAGATTATTTTATATACAAAATAAAATATTTTACAATAGATACATCGAATTACAGAAAGCAGATGTTTTGTTACAGCGATACAGAAATAAGCAATGTAAGTTCGCCTATTGAAAAGGCCCACATTCAAAATGCGTCTTTCAAAATGAGTTCTAAGGAAATGAAAACGTTCATTCATTTTTTAACACTTATGATTGGGGACTTGATTGATCCAAATGATAAAGCTTATAAGTTTCTAATTATTTTAATCAAATTAGTTGATATACTTCTATTGCCCTCATTCAATGAAACGGTTTGAATTGAATTGGAAGCCCTTATTAAAAAACACCATGAGACTTACCAAAGTTTATTCCATGATCATTTAAAACCGAAGTTTCATAATATGGTTCATTATGCCCGAATTATTAAAAATCTTAACATACCTCTAACGTTGGCAAGAAAAGTTTTCTAGTGCAGTTTTAAACAGAAACTTTTCTCAAAAAGAATACATATACCTACATATATACCTTTCCAGAGACTATCAATATTAAAACACAACAATACTTCTTAAAATTAGAAACTGATGGCACTGAGCTGTCAAAATAAAGAGTCTATAACTTTTATAGGAACAACTTACAGAAAGGGACATGTATTAACAATAACTGGTAGTTTAAATTTACCATCACTTTTTGAAATAGTGGATATTATAATTTCGAAACAGGAGTGTATACTTATTTGTCAAAATTGAGAAGTTCTAAAGTTTTCAGAACACTTTCAAACTTTCATAGGATTCATTAGGATGAAGAAATATCGGCAATAAAGTACATATTTACAGCAGTTTAAGATTACGATTTCCAAAATACATTAAGTGTAAGACATTTTGTATTATAATACATTGAATGTAATTGATTTATTTACTTATTTATTGTTTTGCTGAATTTGACTGATTTTTTTGTTTAGTTTTTTATACATTTGGATTAATTTATGCAAATATGTACAATTATAAAAAGTATAATAAATTTTAAATGAAGTCTAGAAATCTTGTTTTATTTAGAGATAATCATACAAATTTGTTAAGTTCATAATTATGAAAAATATTTCTTTTAAAAGTAGAAAAGAATATTTCAAAAGAAAATATTATTAAACAATATTAAAAAAGCGAGTTCAATATGCTATTTTATATTAAAAGGTCAGTTATGACTTCTTATTATTTTAAAAAGGATTCGCATTGCTTATTTATTTTAACATGATTTCCTTATTATTTCAAGAAGATTTCCTTTTAATTTAAATATGTGATCATCTTGAAATAAGAAGACGTTCAATTAAAATATCATATAAATTTGAATAGATATCTATTTGAATTGTTTCACAAAAGTTTAAGATGGAAATCCATTTTGCTTTAAGCAGATGGTCATTTTGGATGAAAACCATATGGGCTTCGTTTTTACTTATGTTCCAGTTTATGTGACTTTTTTCTCAGTGTGTATAGTTTGAAGGTTAGGGAATATAGTTTATTATTTCGGTGTTTATTTTTGAATGAAACTAATGTAAATATATAGGATTATGATTGTGACATTATTGTTGTTCTAAAGAATGAAGAATGCTTGTATTTACTCTGTTGTAGGTTAAGAAAATTATAACTAAAGTTATTGGGGAGCCTTATTATCCCCCTGAGGGTTAAAAGGGCCCGTTTTTATTTTTACTGGATATTATTAAAAATAACCGAATTTTGTCGATTTTCTTAGTTTTAGCAAGTTTAAAGAGAATCATTCCGCTGTTTAGATTTTGAAAACGTTAATTTTTGCTTTGTGCCTTATTGAACTGTGATAGTTTAATAAGGCCCTTGGAAAAGGTTTTATAAAACTGAATTATTTTTTCAAATACTCACGTCTGTTATAGTTTTTCTATATTTTTATATGTGCAAACAAATAAACTTCACGGAAATCTTATTTTTGTAGTGTTCTATATCACTCCTTAGATATATCCAATAATCTGTAAATAATTATATATATAAATTATTATGAGGACAAATACTTACTTAAATATATTGATCATCTCTATTTACCTATTCAAAATAGTCTGGCCACCCTTTAGTTCTACTCATAGGTGTATTACCGCTTTATTATTGGGATCTGATCTCGATGCTACTAGATGTTTTTGATAAAATATCAAATAATAATAATATTAAATAAAAATAATAATAAAACTTTAAAGGGTTTACCAACATTTTTTCTATAGTGGTGGAACTGCAAATTAATCTCAATTTACTTAAGTGGTATACTAAGGTATACTAAGTTTGTCATCCGTCTCTCCGTCTGTCCGTCTGACCATCTGTATGTCTGTCTGTTTGTTGTGTGTCTGTACGTCCTCTCGATAACATGAGATCACGTTGTTCTTCAAAACTTAAACATTGCATACTGCTTTTTAAAAAAATAGAAAAATTGTAGATTTAAGTTTAAAAATGGGACACATCAGGTATTTTGCCATGCCATACAAAAGTTTTGGGTTTCATTATATATTTGGACACTTCCTTAGAACGCGGCGACGTAGAGTGTTGAAATTTTGCGCATGTCGTTTCCTTACGAAAATTTTGGTTCTTTACGTATAGGCACAGACAAGAAATATACAGATATCGACGGTAGTGCCAAGAAAGTGATGTATGGAAGAGCTCATAGCAAACCTCAATAACTCACTGATCTCGGCTAAATATATTGGATACGAGCCAAAAATTTGTTTCATTATAGGCAAAAATTCATTTCTTTCTTAGAATTGAAATCTACCATATTTCTTCAGAATTCGTGTGCATTATTGGTGGCTGTAGACCCTGTAGACGGTCCAAACAAATTCTGTCTGCCGTTTTCCGTAATCAGTTGATTGTAAGGGGTGGTGGGTGAGTTGGCGGTGGAGATAAACATTAATGCTAGATTTACTTCTTTTAATAGTTCGATAAGCGTACAAGATTACAACTTAAGCGAAATTTATTGGCATTGATACAAATCGCACATTTCGAGTAATAACGACTAAGTGGCTATCACTAATCGCCATAACCAAATTAGATTTTGCATTTTTTGGTTTCCGTATTTAAGAAAATTGCAAATTTTCACAAAACATGGACTCGAAAGAAAGATATTGTTTCGCACATTGGAAATGTTTAAATATGATAAAGTATTTATTGAGGTAAACATTTAAAATTGCAAGTATGGAAAATGTTTATGCAAATCGACGATAAAATGCGAGTTCACAGTGAAATTTCAACTTACTCCAATAAATTCAGTTCGTGGAACGCAGCGGTTTCGACTTCCCTTGTTAAAAAATATTCGACATAAAATCCGCGCCGATGCACCTAGATCTACGCTCATAAAAATGTTTAGCTTACAAGCCCAAGCAACCAAATTAATCCAACACCACGAAGCCGAGACTGCCCAGACACAACACATAACCTATTCGAATCGTCTTCAGCAGCCACCAATAATGCACACAAATTCTGAAGAAATATGCTCGATTTTTTTAAATTCTTAGAAAGAGATGAATTTTTGCCTATATTGAAAGCATGAAGTAAAAAGGTTCTGTTATGAAAAGCTATTCTTGAGAAAAGCATACCTGCATAAAGCAAATACATAAATTCGATCATTAGTTTAATTATTTAATTATTGAAAACTTTTGAATTTTCAAAACATTTGTTAGGATTTTAATAAAGTCATTATGCAAAATTGTATTGACAACTTCAGTCAATTTATTTTTTCTACAATTCACCGTAAGAATGGGTCTTAGTTCAATTCGAGTTTTTTTACTTGTTTGCAATAACTTTAAAGCATATTTTACAAAACCGCCTGTTATTTATAAGGCTACATGCATATAGAGCAACATTTTTTAACATGCTTAGTTTGTTTATTATAAGTATTATACATTTTATTGGCGACAAAACAGATTCCATAGAATTTCCAAGAATGGTTTCTTGACATATCCGGTCGTCGTGCTCTAAATCTGTCGTTATACTAGAAATTATGTTTTCTATATTATTTATGTTTATTTGAATTTCCAGGAATTGTTCTATTGCCTTTGATCTTCGGATACATTTGTCATATTCATAATACTGTATTTGCAATATTGCCAAGAATTGACTTTAATACTTTACCTATGGACATACATTTTTAATGCTTTGAAACTTACTTCTCCATTAGCGAAAGTCATTTTGATCACATTAGATTTTTACTCTGCACTTCACAGTTCTGTATGAAGTTGCTATTTCCCCGGTAAATATGTAATAGTTAGTAAACTATATATGTATCTGAAAGAACTTTAAGGTTATTATAAATAATGGTCGATACTCATTAGGGTCATTCCACAGGAAATCGATAAAAATTCGCATTTTCCTAACCCAACTATCACCAATCTCGTTTTTGTTTTGCTGAAAGTTAAGTAGTTATCAGATAAGAATACAATTATTTATTTTTGTGCTGCGCCGCATGCTGGTTGAACTAAAGGACTTTAAAATCCTTAAAATTCGCCGATTTTTGATCTGCTGAGTTATATTAAAAAAATCATTTGGTTCTCATTATCACAGAGACATGACCTTTAGGTTATTTTAAAGATGAAAATACAATCCTTGAGCGAAAATTATAAAAAATATATGTATGACTTTTAGAAGAAAAAATTAAGAATAATAAATATATCCTTTATCCTTGAATATCTTCAAATGCATTCCCTTAATTTCCCCTTGCTTAATTTTTAAATTAATGCTCATAATGTTGATGGTTAAATTTTTAAATTAGGATATCAATGGGTTTGGAGACGAGAGTTTTTTTTTTTTGTTTGAGGTCTGGTTTTTTAGGAAAAAATTTCATACAAATCTATTTTGTTTTCCTTGAGATTTCACTAAAGACATATTTTTTGTCTTCTCAAATGTCACCCATTAAAGTCCATTAAAAAAAAAATAGAATGATCTCGCCTCGAAACCCATTGAGATCCCAACTTGAAAATTTAACCTCTTACTAACAAGACATTGAGCATTAATTAAAAAAATATGGTATTAGTTGTAAGTTCCTTGAATTTCGTATTTTGCAACATTTGTGCTCTTTAATCAAATACTACTGTTCCTGTGGAATTGTCCACAAGAAGTCAAAAACCCTATCTCAATCAAATCATGCAAAAATTTTCCACAGTGATGCTATAAGATGTAAGTTCCTTAAATTTCGTATTTTGAAAATTGGTAACTATTCTCAAGTTTTTTCCTTTGTGTCACAGTTCACAAATTTTATTATTTTTTTATTACAAAAAATCAACGTTTTTGCAATACTTGAATTAAAGTAAACAAATGGTATAGTTAAATTAAATCACTAAGTACCTTCGTCGAATCATAAACAAAAACCTAACTTTCCATGAAAAATTTACTGTTAATTGGACTTAACTTTTGTGAGAAGGAAAATGAAGAAAATAGGAAAGACATAGGAAAAGGCAAAGAACGATTAAAAAACGTTTTCTGGACTAGAATAGAGTTTTCTGGAGTTCTTCAAATAGAGAGCGTTCATTATTCACTTCATAAACATCAATCACAGCGTTTAACGAACGAATCATAATGATATGACTAGATAGGTGAAATAGGCTAAAACAAATCAGATTACACTTTAGTGCGCTGAATGCCAACGCTGAAAAAAATTATAAAACGTGGATGTGTTAGCTCTTAGTTGCTGTTTCCTCAAGTACAACGTAGTACCAAACCAACTTTTCAACCGGACTCGTTAATAGATTTTTATGACTCAAACCTTTTAGATTATACACATATATAGGAGTTTTAAGTATGAAGAGATGAAAAGCGGAGTACGGTATTAGTTTTCGGAGTACAACTACTCCGATCGGAGTACAAACGACAGCACTGTCTTCCATACATCACTAGATGTTCGTATTGTACTGAAAAGTTATTTAGAATATAAAATCCTATGAAATTAATTGTAATCATTGTTACTGTCAGACGAACCATTCTAGATGCGAAAAGCTATAAGAATTATAAGAATCAATCATGCATAGAAGGCTAACTATACGGAATTACATTCATGGTATCGTAAGAATTGGTCTTAGAACAATTCTAGCTATTTTACTTGTTGTCAATCTAAATAAGTGACATTACTCATATAATAAATACAATAAATTTCCACATTTATGCAGATGATGCGTGCAAATTTATATAGCGAGATTTTCTCAGCAAATTGACGCTATTTCTCTATGACTATAGTGTCTAAAGTACTACAATTTAACCACGATATATAAATTCCTACGAAGTCTTAGTGCCTCTGCGAACGCGGACTCTCAATCTATTGTTGCTTCCTTTATGTCGACCTAATTTTTAGTACTTTGCATTCATTATCTGAGTGTCATGACTTGATATTATTTTTGATCTGTCAGTGCGATATATTTAGGGTTTGCGCGCTTTCTATCATATCTCTCGTCATGTACTTGGTTGCCTTTTCAATATTTATCTTAAGGAGAGAAATTGTATGTATCCCCAGTCTCCACAAGCTCATACACTCTGGTGAGTATACCTTCAAAAGATTCTATAGACAAGATGGAAGCTTACTTTTTATCTATCTATTAGACTTTCGAACCAGTTTCCATTGGGACAAAACGTGCCTTACCAGCTCCAGTTTTTTCATTAGAACTATTATATTAAGCTCTAATTTGATAAGATATAACTTGTCTTACTTTTTCATTAAAGGAAGATTGGGACCCTTGGCTTAGTTTTGTTTTTCGATATAAAGTTATGATCAATTCTTTAATAGTATTCGATTTCGATTCAGTTAATAGTAAATGTAATTAGCTTAAATATATCACCAGAAAAGTTGTTAAAACTTTCTCAAATCTGACTAGATCAATTTTTTTTAAAAGATGGATAATGTATGAATGTTCATGTACTTAGATACCCCAAGTATACTATGGGGCAGTTTCGGTCATAAGTTTCAAACACAACAATTATATAGTACCAAATTTATTCATTATGGAAATTATGTTCTCTTCGTGATCAATAAAATAAAAAAAAAAGAATAGATTCTTAATGGGTCCACACTCACCATATTTTTTGGTGTAAATGTTTCAAAATATGCTATTTTAGCTATTTTTACCTGAATTGGAGAGATGCCATTATAAACACATGTCGTCTTCAGATTTTCCTTAAAAGGCCAAATACCCCAACGTCGAAGGGTTGGAAACATGTGACGTACGGGATGTAAATGACAAATAACATTACCATTTTCGCAGCTATAGTTGATGACTTATAATGTCACATGACTTTCATGATTGTTACAAAATAATGAAATAGGGTAGTCTTTAGAGCAAAATGTAAATTTTTGTATATGCCACTCATACTGTCTTCAGCAGCATCTTCCAAGAAGTTATCTTTGTCATAAACACGGGGAAACACAAATAATTGAGGAATTGTAAAATGTAACGAGTTCCCCTCTTTTGGCAGAAACAAACTGGCCAACTTGCTCTTGAGTTTTTTCTGGTAGGATATCCCAGATTCATCAAAATTGAAAATTCTATCTGCTGTAAATTTATATCGACCACATGCCAATCGATACCGGATATCTCATTATGATTCCATTTTGATGGGTATTTTACGATTTTATTTAACTTGTATTATTGTTATTTCATAATGCATCTTAGAATAGTCCGCATCTAAAAAAAAACCTTTCTAGACTTACATATACTTAGAATTGAGTGTACAATGAGTTTCGTCTGCACGAGAAGCTTCACTTCGATTTTTTTTTTATGCGACTTTTCAAGGTTTATGGCTCAATACCCTATTTATTTGCAGATTTTCTATAAGATTGCTGTTGAATTCTACCTCAGCGCTATAGTCATTCAATTAAGCATAGTCTAGCATTAGATTCCAAGTTTTATTTCTTCCTAGAAAACAAAGAGAAACAAAGTTGAATGATAAATAAAAAAAAAACTCTTCATAGTCAAAATATTCACAAGGTACAAATTCCTTTTCCGATTTATCATCCTCTGCGATAAACAATTCTCAAAAATCGCATCAGATTACTTCCCATATCCATGAAAGTATTTATTTCAGCAACGATGCAATTATATTTTCCTTCACATTATTAAATGAGAAAGAAATTTATGTCGATTGAAGCACAAATTATTCTTATAAATGTAGCGCTTAAGAAAAACAAAATTCTCACAGTTTAACTTAATATTCGAGAAGTGAAATTAGTGTGATTTACAGTATAAAGGTGGAGGCAGTCAATTAGATTAATGTCAAGTGTTTTACTACAAGCAGTTTAATAATTTGGATGTTCTGGTGTTTCACCAGAACATTATACATCAGTGCACTGGTTTCTGTACCAGGGCCCTCTATCCGGTGGCAAGTGAAAGAGCTTGTCGCGTACCAAAAAACAATTGCTTTTACTCAAGTAGGTACTTCTTTTATAGCTGAAGACATTACTTCTTCATCCAGCACTTATTATCTCCTTCTTCTTAGATTTTCGCACCATGCCTCTGAAAAGAAACAATAAATAATTCTATGTATTTACTAGGTGCACTCGTAGCTGTACGAATCTGCCCCATAACTTGTAATAAATCCTTTATAATCTTACAAAATATATCGACGACAAGCGTGCAAAGGATCTTAACTTTATTTGCTTACTTTTGGAAACAGCAAAAAAACTGTCTAGGATAAAAAGGTTCTCAGTACTTTTTAAATTTTTTCTTTTTTCAAATAATGTAGCTCAATAGATTAAAATGATGTCATTAAGTTATTTTTACATGATAATTGGTAATTATGTTACGTACTTTAATTAGGACATTTTGAAGTAGAAAATTAAAAATTCGAGTTAGATTTTGCACGCATGTCGTCGATATGTTACATATGTATATAAAAAATCTTTTACACGTAGGTTAAAACTCATCATTGCAACATATTGATATTATTTACAATTGTCACTTATTCAAAAATAAATATTTCTGTTGGTAACGAGCATGTAAGATGGTTTTAAAGCCCAGTAAACTGCGTAAATAAAATTACCCAAGCACTGCTGGAGCAAGTTTGGTCTTGCGGCTGCGTTTTTTGTTGCGAGGACACTATTATCAAATTACGTCGGCGAGTGTCAGACCATGAGAACTATGTACACTCTGACAGACACAGAGGGCATCTCTTTATCGTATGATTTTTAATTAATGTCTACTGGACATATAGGTCCCGTGTATGAAGGGTGCCCATACTACCCATTTTTGAGAATCTCTATAATTTAAATGAAGCTTCGACGCTGTAATTTGTATTTATTTTATTAAAATGTAATCCAAAGCAAATCATAGATATAAAATTTTGCAAAATAAAAAATAATGTTAATCACCGGCTATATTTGTTAAATAAAAGTTAAGTTATCAGAGGATATTATCACACAGGTAACTAGATTGGGCTATTCGCGTCTTACCTAGCCAAGTTTTTCCGACCACCATGATATCTAATTTGTAAATCAATACATTCGCGTATCTAACAAAGAAAAGATTATTAATTTGGTAAACTATACACAGTAAAATATTTGCAGTTCCATGAATATCGAAAGGGTGTTCAATGAAGTACGTACATTTTCGGAGTATATTTGTGCGTTTAAAGCGATGTAATTATTATTACTCTTAAATGTAATTTTACCAAGATCCGACATAGGATAATTATTACTGTGTATGGTAAATATTTAGAAACTCTTGAGAAGTATGGTATATACCCCGATCGGAAATGCATTTGAAACCTCTATTACACGGAATCGTGTACAAATTTGATTTTCATGTTCCTTCGGACAGGAATTGCCAAATAGGTATGCGTTATTCAAAAATAAAAATATTTTGATTTTAGATAATATCGAAAACTGTTTACTGCGACGGAATGAAATAGTCTTGGATATGATTTAAAATTAAAATATTTTTAGTCTACTAACAAGGAAGAAATGCGCCTCCAAAGAAATTTTCAAATATGTTGTTCGTGTAAAAAAAACATTAAAACTTAATACTATCTCGACGCGATAAGGGAATTTTTACACTATTCGTATTAAAAAACTTAAAATTCCAGGATCATGGAGATAAATTATTTAAAATTGTCCGAAATGGATTCAAAACTCATTGTATCTCTTGATAGAATTGATATCTAACTGCCCTGATCCATCTCGATCCTCATAAATCGGTCAGCTCCTCTTAAATACCTTATGCCATATTAGGATTAGTTGAGAAAATTCTTCATAGCAAAATCTGGAAATGGCCAACAATATCAATCAATACGAATTACATCCCAACTCCTCACCTTACTCTCGTTTTTTACTGTTGAGATTTAATACATATTTTAAATAGTTCACAGAAACATTTCCTTGTTTGTAATGTAAGGTTTTGCAAACGACTTTAATGTTTTTCAAAGTAGTCGCCACAGTTTTGCATACGCTTAAACCAATTTCTAAAGCATTTTTCCACCCCGATTGAGGTATCTCAGAAATATGGTTCTTGAACGCTTCAACCGCTCCTTCTGGCATCAAAAATCGTTGTCACCGCAGTTTATTCTTTACGGATGGGAACAAAATGAAATCATTAGGTGCAAAATCAGGACTGTACGGCGGATGACCCATTAATTCGACGTTTCGAGTGCTCAAATATGCTGTTGCTTCAGGCGATATATGAGTGCATGATGAAGAATGATTATTATACCCTAGATGAAATCTGTAGGGTATACTAAGTTCGTCATTCCATTTGTAACGCACAGAAATAATGATTGTAGAGTACAATGGATTAGACACCCATGCATAAAATTAAAAGTTATTTTGATTTTTGCATGTCCGTCCGTCTGTCCGTCTGTCTGTCCGCACGATAACTCGAGAATGCGTATACTTACAGAGTTAAATTTTGCATATGGCCTTTTAAAAAAAAGTAAAATTAAGTTCGAAAATGGGACAAATCCGGTAACTCCTTCGTAGGGTTGCCACACAAAAATTTCGTTTTTCACTACATATTTGGACACTACCTGAGAACGCGTCAACGTCGAGAGCTGAAATTTTGTACATAGTATTGTTGCGAGCGTGGCTTTTGGTTCGTTATTTAAAACACAATATTAAATATTTAATATACAAGTTCTTTATTTCACTCTAATCTTATACAATTCACAAACTTTCAATTAAACTTTAATTATCGCTTAATACTGTACTTTCAATTATCGCAATCTAATTACAACACTTTCGCACGTTTATTACTTTCGCTTGTTAACACTGCAACGTCTAAGACAAGACTCTTGCTCTGGCGGAGACAACTGTTATATTTATACCCTAGAAACTCTCCCGATTATTCTGGAGTGTTCTATTCCAGAACCTTCTTGTCTATTCTATTCGTTCTATTCCTGAACATTCTCGAAGATTCCTTCACCGATTCTCCAAACCAGAAGTTGTTTACTCTCCATTGCCAGTAGATGTCACCAGTTGTCTCTTTCTATTGCACGTAACAGTATTGTAATAAAAATAGTAAATACAATTTCATAATTGGACTAAATCGAGCAACCCCTGCTTGATGTTGCCATATAAAAATTTAAGATTTTTACGGATATACTGTGAAAACGATAAGTTTAATCTACTGAGAACTGTCCGACGAACCGTTCTAGAAATACATGTAAAAAACCACTTCAAAAATCAAACTTTCATAAATTGGTGACTATACGAAATTTTATATGGGCATTCATCTAGATACCCTAGTTCTTAGACCAATTCTTTTTTTTTTAATTTACGGCGAATGTTGATATTTCAGATTATCTCGGATTTTTTGTTCATTTAAAGAAAACTCTTTTATTGTGATTGCCACAATTAGGAAAGGCATTGGAAGAAGAATGCGGTAAGTTCGGAAGTCGATGCCATTACTTTGCCTTCCTTTGCATGTTGTTGCGGTGATGGTATACTCAGCCTCCACCTTAGTATGAAAAACATGATAAAAATAAAGCGTTATAGCTGAAACTCTTTGGCAGTAGATTCAATTCAGTTTTTATTGCGTACGTGCATTTATATTACCAACAGAAAAAGCACTATGATTCGGATACCATTGTAGTTTACCATGATAGGTGATAAATACACACAATATAGTTTTATTTGACAACCCTTAAAACTTTTTGATTTTCAAAAAAAATCCGTGTTTTTAACATTGACATTAACTAATAAGGAAACGGCATATCGGGTGTAAAACTAAGCCAGTCGGCGAAATGTATTAGTGTGCTGTGTTAGTGTTTATTTCGTCATGGCAATAATGAAATCGTGGCATTTTTAAGGGGGCAATTTTTTATAATTCAAATTGCTATGTAAATAAAATAAACAAATTTTTTGCGCCCCCTTATTTTCAGATAATATTTCTTGGCGATACCTTTGTATAACTGACATAATTTAATAATTTAGGCAGCAATTACAATTTCATAAAATATGAAATGTCAGAAATGTTGGCCTGACGCACAATAGGTAGTAGGCCTCTTGTCACCCCCCCCCCCCCACCATACTGTCATTGAATTGATTAAACACGTATACCGTATTCGCTTGGTACCCCGCTTCCTTATTAGTTATTTATTCAATGATTTTTAAGAAAATGTCAACTTGGCGTATGTTGTAAACTAGTGAATATAATTTTATAATTTCCCAAAAAGGCCTACTTGAGCAAAAAGTCATAAGGTAGATAATTTTGTTACTACCTGAAAGTGGCGCTTTTTAATGATTTAATAGTTCCGTCCACTATAGAAAAACCCAAGTATTTATATTAACCTCGTACCGTAGTTTGTTCAGATTGTGTTATAGTACTAGTATGCAACAAAACACAAGTGATTTATGCGTGTACCTACTATGGTATCTGTACTAGCTGTGTGTCAGACGTATAAAGCTACGCCTGCCTTAATTTGAAATTTTCTGTTGCGGTCAAATTCATTTTATGATTCAAAAATACTACTTTTGTGTTTATAAATAATAGTACATATCAAATGAAAATACTAGTTTCAATAAAAATTATAATATTGTATAAAATTTATAAAAAATATCTTCTTTTAGAGCAAAAAAAAAAGTCACGAAGTTGTGTTTCTATAAGATAAGACAGTTCAATAGCGAATAACTCAATTTATTACTTTTTTTATGACAAGTCTGACTAAGAAGAGATCTGCAGAATATGCAATATTAATTTTGTGATTATTAGATTTTAGTTTACATTTTAATGTACTAGCTCAAAAGAAGAATACTGGAACCAATTTTTAGTTTTTTAGAATTATCACTAATTTTTTGTATTCTGTAGTCAATTTGCTAACTTTTTGGCGATTTTATACCGAAGAAACAAAATACCATTTGCTTCGAAATGCTTCATGCACGAACAACTTTCGTTAGATTTGGTTCATCTTGAAATGCGCATACGGTCGAATGCTGTTTACTATCGAGCTCATACGTATATATTGAAATTCGTCATCTGTGTAGATATTATACACATATTTTGATGCACCGTAATCGAATTTTTCCTTTCACCAATCGACACAAGCCTTCTTTTTTAGCGATTGTCAAATTATACGGAGACCAGCGCGAATAGAGCAGGTGCTCATGCAATATCCTTTCCAAACTCGCCTCTAACTCACAATAAGTCACATGGTGATTTAGCAGTATTTTCTGCACACACCATCGATATCTACTGGCACAACGACCGAATTGGATGACCTTTACGAAATTCATCCGCCAGCGAAGTACGGCCACGATTGAATTCATTAAATCAGCGATACATAATGGTTTTATGTGGAGCTTCATCACTAAACACTGATTGAATTGACTGTTGAAAAGTAGCGCCACTTTGAAAATCATAAAAAATCATTACACGAAAATGTTGATGATTTAATTCCATTTTTTGGACAAGTCAAGTTAACAAAATGTAAACAAATAGCCTTCATATGACAAAACGTTCTAAGTGGGTAGCTATATGCTAAAAATATTGACGCTGGAAATGTCAGATCGCCTCAAATGATATTAGTATTGCCATATTGCAAAATTTATGGTACAATGTACGTATTAGAGGCGGTCGAATTTCATTTTACATCAATTTATTAATTAAGAAAAAATTATTCAAGCTCAAGCTTTTTTCTCTTTTGCCAAATATAAAGTAATATTTAAAATTATATCATCGTTAATCACTGCAATTGTTATCCAATTAAAAGAAAAAAGACAATAAAGCTAATAATTCGGTTACAGAGACCCGATTACATGTTTATACCTACCTGTATGTGCTACAATTGTAAATTAAAAGCATTTTTTGTAATGAGAATACGTGTACCGTAAATTATATAAGATTTTTTCTACTTATTTGAAAGTATTAATCGAAAAATTGGGTCAATTATCTTTTTTACTAATCTCTAGTTGGATATGACCAAGCAGAAACCATTGCTTTTGAATTATATGGCTTAACCCTGCAAGTGCATGCCAACGATAAAAGTAGGTAGCTAATAGAACTACGTGAATGGAGGCAGTTTTTATTGGGTTTTATTATATAAATACTGACTAAAATACTTAACGGTATGAACCTACACATTTTTGTAATGCAATCATTTCTTATAGACATACTATACATATTATTGTAATCAAGCAGTTTTATATATAAAAGATATTTTAATGAGTTTTAATAATAACATCAAAAATTTTTGTAAATTTAAAATAAAAAAACGTAAAATTATTTCTCTTTTCCTAGGACCATTACGACATATGCTAACTTCCCGGACATTTTATGCTATGGGAAAGCTATCGACTTGTGTTCTTTTAATGGGTCCAATTCTTGTGAGGATTATTGTACTCAACGGAGAGACTGGAATTTATCTCTCAAACGAATATTTTGTAAGATTTTTTTTTAATAATTTCTCTATTTTTTGCTTTAATATATCATTTTGCAGGTTATAATGTTTGTGGGTCTTGTCTTTTTTACGTATTTGCTAGCCTTTCTTCTGCACTTAATATTCGAGGCACCATTGCTGGTTATTTTAAAAGTTTTGTATGAAAAACAATTGAATTAATGAAAATATTTATTTATAACAAAATTTTTGTATAATTACATATTTACCAATCCATTGCTTTTCCTTTTCAAAATCAAATAAAAAAAATATGAACAGAAATAAAAATATTGTACAGCAAAATTAGCCATCAAATTGTTGTCAAAGTTGAATAAATGTGTAAAAAATGGTAAATTTCGAAGTGTTTTCGACTTTTCATCGCAACGAAATAAGGAACATATGGTTAGAAAGGCCTATCTCTCTTCTTTCATATGCCATACAAAAATTTGTCATAGAATAAAAAATGACGGAGATATAAATTATTATATACCTGGACCTACCGAATAACGGTTTTTTTTTTTTTGTCTAAAATGACATTCTGAGGGTGTATGAGAAATTTCTAGTATGCCACTACTTTTAGTTCCACTAGACCTACAACCTACACTATGTTTCGTCAAAAGTATATCGAGTTTATCTTTTTTTTTGTAACACAGTGTAATTATGCAATACGGAATTTGTCTACATATTTCTGCAACAATAATGGATTAACTCTATCAGATCCATTGGGTTTCAAAACAACATAAATTTAATAAAAATTGCATTTATATTATAAAGCTTGTAATAACCACCAGAACATTGTTAGGAAGCAATCGCCTTTTTTTGCAAGTCGGGTAGCGCTATCTGTACTTTTTCAAAAATAAAAGTTTTTTACTGTGTTTTACTGTGAAAGTGAAGGATGAAAAGTTATAAAAGGTAAGTTTCTTTTGCATTTAGCCATAATGTTTCTACTCATCTACATTCTAAGAACATTATATTTAATCAATTTCATAAAATATTGCTCATAATTATAGTGAGATGGGATAGGGATAGTTTACCCAATATCAGTGTTGTACTAAAACTACATTAGGTCTGATATATAATTATTTTGCTTGCTTAGAAAATGTACTACTTATTTGATTATCAACATATTTGCTGTATTGTTAGGCTATGGAGACTTAAAAGGTTTGCCAAAATAGGGGTGAGTGGATTTATCTACCATTTTGAGATCTACACTGGGAAAGATCCCGAAATGGGTAAGAAGACTGAGCTTGGGAGCAAGGGATACCCTGCAGTAGGACCGCCTTGGCAGGAAGAGCGGGTGATTTTATATATTTAGTATGTCATGAAATCTAAAGCTACTATCATAGATGGCACAAGAACTAGATGTCGCATGGCATACTAGAGCAGAGTATACAGATTGTGAAATGAGTAGTGCATTCTGGAATGGACCATAACATGTTTTAGAGCGTGCCGAAAGCAAATGTTTTACTAATAGCAGTTTTGTATACATTTGATCAACTTCCTCAACACTCCAGATATGAAAAAATATTAATCACTCAACTTATACATCATTTCAAATGTTGTGGTCCATTCCGGAATGGACCACCCAGCCATATAAATTTTGTATACTTTTTTTGGTATTGCATGCGACATCTAGTTCTTGTGCCATCTATGCTACTATCCTCATAGGAAAATAGTGTAAGTAGTAGTAGTTTAAAACTTGGCTCCTTACCGTCCCAAACGCTAAACTTTCTATATCCTTACTTAACAAAATAATAAAATAGTTTTGATTAAAAAGTAGCCCTCCCATTTTACGCTTAATAACTCTCAGCTGAGTAATAGTTGCAATAGAGTATGTATAGCAGTAGCCCTGTAAGTAAATTAACTCGAATTAATCGCACCACGGCACATTCACATATGCAATTATTACTCAGTTAAGAGTTTCTGTTTGGGGAATAGTAGCCATTTAGTTAAGATAAATGTTTTTAAATAATTCTGTTAGGAAAGATATAAGGCTCAACTACAATAGCCGTAAAGACGTTACGGATTTGAACGAGACTGAGGTTTATTTATGAAAAATTGAAAACTCTTATAGGTGTGTCGCCTCTGGTTACTATATAGGTAACACAGTGATCAAAGAGGTGAACAATTTAGCTACTGATGCAGATCCGTCCTGAAATGGCTAAAACTTTTTTCGAAGAAGCGGTCGCCCTTAAACTGGTTCTTTGGCTGCTTCTACGAAAAGAAAAACCTAGGCAATTTCAGCATCCCATGTCAATGAAACAAAGTTTAGCGACTCACGCATTTTCCCCAGTTTGAGAAAATTTTCCAAGATTTTATTGCCGATGTTAAGGCCAACTATGCTATTGCTCCGGACCGTAATTGCTTTTTCGACTACCACGAAAGAAGCAATGTAAAAGCATGTACATATATAAAATATTTTGAATTATTACTATTCAATTATTTAGTTAAAGGAATTTTTTTGTGTCATGCCTTTATAGTTTAGATTTCAGCTTTTTAATTTAATAATTTTTATACATTATTAGCTACCTTTTACTAATATTTTTACCACTGATACCCCATATTGTTTTGAAACAACAAGCTATATTTCCAAAACTATTAGATACATTTTTTTATATATAATTGATCGGGACGACATATTTGCTTAAAAAAGTAGCATAATTGATTTTTAAATGATTTTGTTTCTCATTTCACCTCCAAAAATGGCCGATTCATGCCCTTTGCGAAACAAATATCGATTCTGCTGATGTTAATATTAACTTGTATTTCGTCCTTGGTTATTAACTTGGAGTGTATTCTCTTCCGTTTAAGAATTATGCTATAATAGCAAAAATAGAGCTTCTTCGTTTAAGAGAACAGTTTCACCTTACATCAAAGTACACTTCAAAATTTTAATTCTTAGATGAAAAATTATAAAAGCTAAAATAAATTTAATAATTTTGTGAGTTTACTTGATTGTGAAACTGTCCACATTATTTTAAAAACTACAATTATTGAATTAATACTTTTCTACAATTTATCCACGTGTCGATTGCAATGCAATGTTACATGTGATCGCTTTTGAGTTTTTTCAAAAAGTAGGAAAAAAAATAATGGTCATTTCGGAATATGTCTCCTAAGAATTATTTTAGTGAAGCCACAGAAAAATACTCATTTATAAACGTTGCACAATCACGCATGCATTTAGTGCATTTTTTAGCATTTAGGTTCTGAGGAAACTGTGCGCGAATACAAAATCCTTTGTTCTGTGTGATCATAGATCATAATCATAAAGTTGGATTACAATAGCAACACAATTTCTGTGTAAAACTATAAGAACGGTCTTCAAAAGTGATCAAGTAATTTATGACCCTTGACCACTGACATATAATAAAAATGGACTGAGTGTTCTTCTTGAACAGGCTGTGAAAACCCTTTATTTCATACAATTGCACACCGATTCATAATCTATTATCATATGCAGATTAGAAACACTAAAAATGTTCAAAAATAGTATTACATAAATGAAAATTGTTTAGGAAGTTAAACTTTTTTAATTAATACAAACATTATTTTTTTAAATTACTTAAAAATGTGTTCCTCTGCAGTTTTGATGTCAAATATTATTGAAATTGTAAGAGATAGACGTATATAACCAATATATTTGTCTGCATTTTTATGTCAATTCCGATCTATTCCAATTAATACAGCCGTACTGTTCCCAAAATTGGTTACAGTTCAGTGTACATTTTCAGCTTGAAAGAGACAAATAGATTTTAGTCAAAATTTGTGCCATTTTTGACTATAGGAATTAGATAGGATAGCTCAGTCCATTCTTATTATATGTCAGTGCCCTTGACTGATACTGGTTTCACTTCCGTCCCTATATTTATTCAGTTGAAAAAAACTTCAATAGATTTCCTACTATTTTACGAACATATTTAAAATGCCAAACTTACAAATTTTAGGAAGAGATTTGCATTAAATACAATTCCAGGAAATTTAGGTAGTTGCCCACTTCACTAACATAAAAAAAATTATCTTGCACAGGGTAATTGATAATATATCCACATTTACATAAATTAATTTTCCATCAAAGTTGGGTATATTGAATCATTCTATCTTGTAAGGTACTTTCGATTATAGTGGTAGCACAGCTTAGGTAAATGTTTTTTAATATGTAGATTGCTAAGCCGAAGACCAATTTTCCAAGTCACCTCATTCTGCGTAGATTATAGTATACCCAAGTTTATTGTCTTACCTTACTTCCATAAAGTAAACTCAAGCTCCTCAAACATTATACATAATTGTCTTTCTTAAGCATTCCTTGAGATCGTGTTGTGGCGAAACATTGACTTGATAGAGCATATTTTGAAGAAATGGTCTCACTTAATTGCAACTGACTGGTTTTTAACCAGTAATCTAATACGACTTGAATTAGATGGTGTGTTTTCTGAACTTCACTCCATGAACGTCGCCCGGTCTGCATCTGGACTTTTTCCTTTTTCTGTTTTTTTTTCAAGATATTTAGCAATAAATCTATTCTCCACTACATTCAATATAATCGTTTTGCTAATAGTATCCAGTTAAAATCGAGGTAGCATAATTAGGAGATTGGATAGTGGTTTTACTAAAATTCTCGTACTGGGCAGAGCGAATTCCGCAAAATTTAATGCATTTGAGATCAAAAGTTTTCAGTTCAGTTTTGATAGCTAATAATCCAAATTATAGTGTCATTAAACGTTAATTTTATGTATATTTTATTAAACATATGAAAACCTATGACTGAATAAAATCTAGGCACATACCAATTACTGAATTCTGTTTGTATGTTGGGAAGTTCCTTCGAACCTAGAATAGCATACATCTGTTTTTGCATAACTTTTGAGAAATTTATTTATAGTTTGAAGTTCCTCAACTGACTCATTCATGTAGGTACTCTATTTGTACTAAACATCTGTGATTTGCTTCTTAAATGTAAGCCACCTGCATCTGCTCTCAATACTTTCCACAATAAATTTCACATAAGGTGAGCAAATATCTCACTTTTAAAGGCAAATGCCCATTTTAGGTCCGACACCTGCAAACATGAGAGATGTCTTCAATGATACCTTATGATACTCTGAAAATGCTTTATGAACAATGTTAATGTTTATTTCAATTAACCAGGGGAAGCTTTGGGGGAGGGGGTCAAAATTTGATCAGTACATGTTGGAAAATCTAGTACAGAATCGAACTGCTAAGGCCCTGAGAAGTTTGAGTACCCACACTCCTATACTCCGATGCTTAAATAGCCATTTATAGCCATCCCCATTCTCACTTTTTTAGTATTTCCCTCTTTTTTATTCGAACTGAGTTACTAGATTTTTCGCACCTTTGATCGGTTCTAACTCGGTAGGGATATATCCGGTCGGAGAACAGGTTTCACCGTTCGCCTCAGCTCATTAGCAACTCCAATTCATGGTAAAAAAAAATTTGTTTAGATACTTTTAGGTTGAGGGATAGAAACCTCTGGCGGGGGAGGGGAGTGGTACGGCATGTTGCATATAAAATTAAGGGTATCGCCTGGATGGAGTACTGCTTTTTTATTCAGAAACTTTCTCTGGACGTTTTTGCTACAGAAAACACAATTTTCATGAACTTGGGTCGCATACGTCTACGTTACTACATTTCGCAGATATTTGTGCAGCTCTTTCTTTCACGACCATTAGTACTCTGATGTGAATGTTCTTCTTATAGGATTGTGATTAGAGATAACACTGCACATTCAATTCTTTTGTTGTTGCTAAACTGTACATTGACAAGAATTTCTAGAACCGATAGGCGAAAAGCATTTTTTTGTAATTAGAATTTCTTCATTCTTGTATAAACCTTTAAGCTGTTCGAATCGTATATTTTAACCAATAAAGATTTGGTATCCTAAGTGCTGGATTTAATAATAAATATCTTGTATCCTAAGTGCCGTATTTGTTTTTCATAAAAGTATTTCGCATCCTAATAAAACACGTTTTGCATGGATGCAGTTTCACAACACTTCACAACAAAGAACATGGCCCTTCACGAGCCGGATTAATTGGATTGAAAAGATAAATAAATTTACAATTTTCAATTTCCTTCTTCAACATAAACATAATTTTTGCAATTTTGAGGCAAATTTTATTATTTGCATCGAAAGTTAATTAACATCTCTTAAAAACGGTGAAATCATAACATATGCGTAACACATTTCTTTTGAGTGAATTAAGAAAAAGCTCATTGCATAGAGAACAAAAAAAATCTTAACTGTGTGAAAATTAAAAAGCTATTACATGGGTTCATTGGTGAGTTAATAAGATATTTTTACAAAGTGCTCGTAACAATAACACAATTTAAGCGGAGATCTTTGCGTACCGTTCAGTGCACGAACTACCGCACAAAACGATAAATTACATTGTTTGCATTTATATATTGTTCTCTTCAATTATTTTATTTCTGAAATATTTTGAGAGGCTAAACTTCTGAGTTAGAAGAATTTGAAGGCAAATATTATGACACGAAGGCTCTTCTTATGCGCGCTATTAAAGACAGAAGTCCTCCTAGAACTGAAAAGCTCATACCTTCCCATCCTGATCTTCATAGCACCTTTAATAATACTGTCTCGACTGAACAACTCAGTGCGACAATCAATTCTATGTTGCAAAGTCCACAAAGTTTCTTTGAAAACTTTAATCGTACACGTCAGAGTCAAAGCAGTCAAATTTCTGCCGATCTACGCCTTTCTCGCATCAATATCCCAAACTTTTCCGGGGACTATAAACAATGGCCTTCATTTCAAGATTTATTCGAAACAGTTGTGGACAAAAACGAGTGCCTCAATCCATATCAGAAACTTCAATATCTAAAAGGATTGTTAAAAGATGAGGCTGCGGCATTAATAAGGCATTTGGCGATTACTGATAGTAATTATCAGGAAGCGTGGTGTAAATTAAAGGAAAGGTATGACAAGAAACGGCATATAACCGTGGCTATGATCAAAACCTTTCTCGAACAAAACACTGTGTCTCAACCTTCTTCAAAATAGCTGCGATCAATGCATGATGCCTTCGATGAGGTCATTCGGGGGTTAAGAGCACTAGGTCCGAATACTGAAGCCAGAGACCCATGGCTTATCCTAATAGCACGAAATAAAGTGGGAATTATGGTCAAGGGACAGTGCTGAAAATGAATTTCCAACCTTCAACGATTTTCTCAAATTTCTGAATCGGAGAACGATTCCTTAGAAGCCTGCATATCAATTTCGAAACGAGCTTCCGCTATAAAGATCTTACATGTTACATCTTCGACTAAAACTCAATCATGCCTCATATGCAAAGGAAGTCACTATCTATATCAATGCCCAGACTTCAAAGCCAAGCCCGTTTTTGAACGTAAGTCGTTCGTGGTCAGCAACTCACTGTGCTTCAATTGCCTGCAACCAGGTCATTCAGTCAAATCCTGTCGTTCAAAGCATCGGTGCTTTCATTGCAAAAGAATTCACCATTCGCTATTGCACGACAGAGTGTCTGCAGAAATTTCTCACCAATCAACAGATTCTTCCTGCAACAATGCCAACAACAACAATCAACAAGCTTCTCATTTCAACCAAAATTCCAATTCTTCAATCAACCCCAACCAAACAACAATCAACAAATCAGGCACTGTCATCATTCAACACTAATGTAATTGTGAACCCATACTCGAGCAAATCTCTTCAGACTCTCACAAGCCCTTCAACAGCATCATTGCTTCCTACAGCCATAGTTAACGCAACTGACATTAATGGAAAATTGTGTTCTTGTCGAATCCTCCTTGATTCAGGATCACAAGTCTCATTTATTTCTGAAGCTTGCGTCAAACTCCTCGCTCTGAAGCGAGCCCACTCTCGCTTGAGCATCAGTGGAATATCAGAAACCAATTCCGGTTTTACTGGAGGTAAAATCAACATACACTTGTCCTCTCGAATCAATCTTTCAGAAGGAATCAACGTTGAAGTTCATATCATGTCCAAACTAACATCATTAATACCAGCAGTATCCCTCACAATGGACAATTTGTCAAACATTCAGAAGCATCTACTAGCTGACCCATATTTTAACAAATCTTCAATGATCGACATAATCCTGGGCGCAGACAAGTTTTTTGCTATCCTCAAGCAAGGCCAGCTCCAAGCTCAAGATTAATTACCCAATAGCTCAAAATACTATTTTTGGATGGGTCTTATGTGGTAATGTTCCCATCCGTAATCAGTTAGCTATCAATGCGCATTCAAATGTACTTAAAGATATAGATAGAAGCCTAAGGAGGTTCTGGGATGCCGAAGACTTTTACAGTTCAACAACCTTTCTTACCGAAGCAGAGGCCAACTGCGAAGTACATTTCAAGAAACACACATATCGTGACACTAGTGGAAGATTTGTAGTATCACTTCCATTCAAGGATGAGGCACCTAACCTGGGATCCTCAGAAGCCAATGCCATTAAGCGACTACATACCATAGAACAACGATTCAAACGAGATGAATTCTACAAAAATCACTACATTGCCTTCATGGAAGAATACGTGAAATTGGGTCACATGGAACGCATCCCAGACAATGAAATAAAAGCTCCGTCAGAGAAATGCTTTTATCTACCTCATCCTGCAGTCTTCAAGGGTCATCCCAATGCAAAAATCAGAGTAGTCTTCGATGAGTCATGCAAAACTGTGTCGGGCAAATCATTAAATGATTGCCTTTTGGTCCGGTAGCCATAACTGGGGATATTGAAAAAATGTACCGCCAGATACTAATAAATCCAACTGATAGAAATTATCAAAGAATCGTGTGGAGGAAAGACACAGCCGATCTTATACAACACTATCGATTGACAACGGTTACTTATGGAACTTCTGCAGCTTCATTCTTGGCAACAAGAGCTTTAATACAAATTGCCGAAGATCATCGAGACACCTTCCCTACAATCGCTGCCGTCATTAAAAATGCTTTCTATGTTGACGATCTTCTCACAGGTGCTGGCTCAGTTGCAGAAGCCCTGGAACTCCAAACTATGCTTACAATTATTTTCCAAAAAAATGGATTCAATCTAACAAAATGGAGATCAAACTGCACTGAGCTGATGAAAAATAGCACTGAGAAACAGCATTCATTAATCATCACAGACAAACCAGAGTGTATAACGATATTGGGAATTGAATGGGACCATATTCAAGACACATTTTTCTTTAATACTTTCCAACGACCCGCCTACCAAACGACGGATATTATCAGAGTCCTCACGAATTTTCGATCCCTTAGGATGGCTATCCCCAGTTGTCATATCTGTAAAGATATTATTCCAACAATTATGGGTACAACAATTAGATTGGGATGATCCGATACCACGAAACACGGTAGAAAAATGGAATGATTTTAAGGCAAACCTCCCAGCCATATCAAAAATTCATATCCCTCGTCTAATATGCAAATATCTTGTTGACATACAACTGCACGGGTTTTGTGATGCCTCCGAACTAGCATACGGAGCAGTTGTCTATTGTAGGACAATGAATAGCGAAGGAGAGGTTTTCGTGAGCCTCATTGCTGCAAGATTGGAGCTTTGCGGGGTTCACTTATTAAGCAAACTCATGCCTAAAATCTCGCAATCCATGGAAAGTGGAAATATTACAATGCACGCGTGGACAGATTCCTCCATGGTTCTATCATGGCTATCCGATATTCCACGCCGATGGAAAACCTACGTCGCGAACCGCACTACAGAAATTTTGGACTCAATTCCGCGCAACTGTTGGAAACATATTTCATCTTCCGATAACCCTGCAGACTGCGCGTCAAGGGGCATGTCTCTAGCAAAGCTACCTACCTTCGATCTTTGGTGGCAAGGAAATTGGACATGTCTGCCTAGTCAAGGGCAAGACTTAATGATCCTCATATGAAAGCAAAGGATGAAGAACGCGTTGCTTCAATTCTATCAAATCATCAGGTAGTCTTTGAAAACGACTTACTAATCAACTTTGCTTGGTTTTCTTCATTGTTCAAACTCACTCGCATAAATAACCAATTGTTTTACGCTTTATCGCAAACACTCGCAAGCAATCGCATCATAGAAGCACAGGGCTATTATCTACACAGGAGCTCCAAGAGTCTAGAAATATAATAATAAAGACCATTCAACCCTCATCATTTCCTATTGAAATCAAGTGCATTTCCTCGGGAAAGCTTCTGCCCAATAAGAGCACATTAATAAAATTTTGTCGATTTATTGACAAGCAAGGAATTCTACGAGTAGGAGGACGCATGCAAGCATCAAATTTAAGTTTCAATGCAAAACACTCCATAATTTTTCCAAGGGATCAACATGTCACAAAACTCATTGTAAGAGAAATACACTGTAAATATTTCCATATTGGACCTACATTATTGGTGCATATCATACGACAACATTTCTGGATTATAGGACTTAGGAAAATCGTGAAGCAGGTTACTCATGAATGCATCACATGTTTTAGGCACAGCAGAAAGACCAATAATCAGTGTGGCATCAACTTTGCTGGTCCTATTTCAACCTGCGTTCGACCAGGCCGGGGGCGAAAACATCCAAGGCATACATAGCTCTATTTGTATGCTTCACAACGAAGGCACTTCATTTGGAGCTTGTTGGAAATTTAACTGCAGAAGCTTTTGTAGCTGCACTTAGAAGATTTCTCTCAAGACGAGGTTATCCTACTGATATCTATTGTGATAATGGCACCAATCTTGTTGGTGGTAGCAATTGCCTGGCAAAATCGCAGAAATTAGCGCTATCTTTTTTTGCAAATAATCACTTAGTAAACGATTTTCTTTCACAGAATTGCATCAAATGGCACTTCATTCCGCCCGCTTCTCTTCACTTTGGTGGTCTTTTGGAGGCCGGGGTGAAATCTGTAAAGACTCACCTTCGTCGTGTCATTGGCGATACAGTACTGAGCTTTGAAGAGGTGTCAACGTTATTAGCCCAAGCTAAGCCCAAGTCTAAATTCCCGACCTCTGTGTCCATTTACAGATGACATCGAAACAATTGATGCTCTTACACCATAACATTTTCTCATTGGAGAGGTACTAACTACAATACCTGAGCCAGATGTGACTAACGTCAACTCAGGCAGACTAAATCGTTGGGAACAGGTTCAAGCGATGTTGCAAGGTTTCTGGAAGCGATGGAGTCAGGATTATCTAACTTCCTTACAACAACGCCCGAAATGGTACCAACCCAAGACGTCACTGCAGAAGGACGAACTGGTGATTGTTAGTGACAACAATGTGATAGTTCATTTATTTTATTTTATTTTATTGTTCATTTATTGTCTACATCAATAATTTATTAGTTTTCTCTGAAATAAAATAATCTACTCAATTAAATAAAAAATAAACAAATAAAAATACTGGAATTGGTGTAACGATAAAACCAATTCTTATGATACTCTAGATAGATTAATGCCCGTATGTAATTTCGTATGGTCAGCTCTCTGTACAACTTTGAATGTTGAAGTGGTTTTTTGCATATATTTCGAGAACGGTTCGTCGCACAGTAAAAATGATTATGAGCAATTTCATAGGATTTCATATTCTGATGAACTTTTCAGTACAATAAAAACGTCTGATTGTTTTCACAGTATACGTAAAAAAATGGAACACCAAGAAGGTGTTGCCCGATTTAGTAAATTTTTTTGAAATTTTATTTGCTATTTTTATGAAAAAGTTGTGTATATAATTTCAGCTCTCTAGGTTGACGCGTTCTCAGGCAGTGCCCAAACAAGTAGTGAAATGCGAAATTTTTATATGGCAACCCTTCGAAGGAATTGCCTGAAATTTACGAATATAAAGGACTTTGACAGAGAATTGACCAAATGCTGTCCAGAAGTGGAAGAAGTTTCTTGCATTAATGTATAAATAAAAACATATCACTTCGAGAGGAAATAAATTAACGTATATTTTAGAGTCTCGCGTCATTTGTGATCCGTTTAATGCGTGTTTTTGTCTTTATCGTATCTGCTTTATTTGGACTCTCGTATCTTCATTCAGGGTGCTCTTAAAACAGGGATGTAAAATAGCTAGCTCAGCCGAGCTTTTCAAGCTCATTTTAGCTCACATGGAAGAGCTAGCTCAGAGTGAGATGGCTCAAATTTATGAACTAGTTCAAACTGAGCTAGTTCATTCGATTAGTACAACAGAGCTAGCTAATTTTTGAGCCAGCTCACTTTTTAACTAACTCACCAATTTGAGCTAGCTCATCGTTTCGTTTCTTGAACTAGTTACTAAGAAAATCTGCTATACTGGTAGCACAAGCTACAAGGTTATACAGTTGTTCCTTATTTACTTAAACCACCTGTTAACTAGTTAAACAGATTGAGCTAAAAAAAAAATAATTTAGAAAAGGCCTATTGTGGATATATAAAACAATTTTAAGTGAAAATTGACAGCTGTAATATTGAAAAAAATTAATTTCTTTAGAAAAATATAATATGTTAATCAATATTTATTTTACATTATTTTATCTGTACAGCAAACGAACTTGTAGTGAAATATGGCACTTGTTGATATGTAGGAGCAGTTGTGCTTCAAAATGCTCATCTTTGAAATTGCATCGGGTTGGCTTTAAAACTGCTTCGTTTATACTAAACAATCTCTCTACAGAAGCACTGCTTGGAAGAGCTGTATTGTATTTAATAAAAAGTTCCTATAATGACTGAAAGCGTCTACTGTCAAATATGTTTAACGTTCTGATTGGGTCATGTACGAGTTCTGCAAGAATTTGTTTCCCTTCATCAATAAAGGCTGGTCCTTTTTCTTCATCAGAATTCCAAAATAATGGGTTGGAATTTGAATTATAAGTAGATATCGAATTAAGTTTAGAAATAATATACCCCTCTATATCGTCAACTCTTTCCGGATAGTATTTAGTAATAAATTGTGTTTTAAATTGTGGATGCAGTGCAGTCGCAATTAAAAAATCAAAATCATTCAAAACTTCGGAAAATCTACAAAACTTTAAATACTTAGTACTAATCAATCAGTCTTTTAGTCATAACCTTACCGGGTCTTAGTGTAACCTTTACTGCCATGCTGGCAGCTCAGATTTCAGCGAACTTGCTTGATGAAAAATCATGGCAGTTGAGGTGATAGTAATTTGACATTATGCTGTTTTCAAGATGGCGGAAAAGTAATGCTTAAGAGAATTTGTCTAATTTATTCTGGAAAAATGAGATTTTCTGGGATCATTTGCATTACATCTTTTACCCACACCTTCCTCTTAACTTTTTCATGGGTTTTTATCATTCTGATACTTCCTTTATTGCTATAATTTTCCAATATACGCATGACTTTACGCCTCAATGAACTTAAATGAACTTGCATGCAAGATGATAAGACATCAACCGAACTGCCTTCTGCTATCAAGTTGAAAATCGTGTTGGAAGGGAGGTTGGCATGCAAGCTGTACTTACAGGTGTAACCCCCGGGTAAGTCTTCCATCAATGTTTACCTCTAAACATCCACCCACCGCCCCTCACAACCAACTCTCCAGTAAGTCTACGGCAGACAGAATTTGTTCGGACCGTCTACAATCAACAATAATGCATACGAATTCTAAAGAAATATGGTCGATTTCAATTCTAAGAAATAAATAAATTTTTGCCTATATTGAAAAAAGTTGGTTCTTACCGATGATATATTTATCCGAGATCAGTGAGTTATTGAGGTTTGCTATGAGCTCTTCCATACCTACATCACTTTCATTGTACCCTAGTGTATAGAAGTATTCTTGTGTACAGAAGGCTATCAGCCAAGCCTAAGAAGCTAAAGGAGAGGCCATTGCGTGTATATATATGCCACTTTTGCGTGGCGAGCGCAATGTTTTTTCTCACTCTCTAACATATGGTTACATTTCTGTCTACCTATGTATATCCTAGGTGTCACTTTTGTTTATGTTCGGTAAAGAAATTTACCTTAGCACAAAAGCCGTATCTAAGGTTAAGATTGGAAGGGTACTAAATAGAAAAATATTTACATTCTTTTATGTGGAAATTTAGTAATACTGTACTTGCTTCTTTTTTTAATGATAAGCTGAGAATTAGAATATTGGTAAATGTTTGTAATTTTGATTAAAGTAAAAGAATTTTAATATTTTTTCTTATTATGGATTTACCACAGATGATATTTTATGGCAAGTTTTTGGGCAACCGAAGGTGGAAATAGGCTTACTGGGGAACCAGGAATCTCAAAAAGTTGTTTAGTATTACTAGCGCTCACTGTGCTGCTGCTAGTATACAATTTTGGCTCATACTTTCAAAAACCGCGCCAAAATCCTTTGTATAAACCTTTTTTCCATCCGCCTGCAATGCGAAGTTTTTATAGTATGTGTATAAACTTACACATTTTTGAGATTGGCACGAAAATTGTTGTTGGATGGACCCTTCTTTTAGTTTCTTACTCGTAGCTATCAGCTTAAAATTTAGTTAGTTGACATCCGCGTATTTATATTTTTGATTATTAATAGTATTACGCACAACAAAGTGACACAAGCGACATCTCTTGGAAATGGAAACAACTTTCGGTTAGTGACATCTTGATAAACTTTGGGTTCGGAGAATAGAATTAACGGGAAGGCTGTAGGCATTGATTATAAAGTATATAGATATGCCAGTCTATTGATGGCTCACCTCGCTAGATTGACATAGTTGTACCATTTTTACCATATTGAGTTATACAACTTTTATACATGGAACAAATTTATTTCTTTACCCATTAATATTTTTAAAGCTTTGCATGCCATATACATGTGTTGATATGTGAGTTACTTCATCGGCATCGGACATGCTTGGTCTGACGGACTCGTCATTTTATAATGAATGGCCGTGGTGATGGATACTTTGCGAAATTGGATCTGAGTAATAGACCCAAGGGTGAGGGAATAACTCTGCCATCATTTCATGCTTATTTTCATATAGCGACAGGCACTTGTTTTCTTAGACATTATTCTTAAAACTGGGGTAGCTTGGGCTGCCTGTCTATTACTTGGTCTGGCATGGCAAAGCAAGAAGAGATAGGATACGAGAATTTTTCTTTGGAATTCTTTGTTTTGAGATTATTCCCATTGGGAAAAAGAACGCTCTCAGAGCCTTCTTAGAGCGCTTCCCTGGAAGCTGGTAGCGCTTCTTTTCCCTATCCCAGTTCAGTGCTTTTTAACATAGACATGCGGCAAGCGCTTTAGTGCTGCTCTTAAGAAGCGCTTTAGCTGCTGTTATGGTCATAGCATATTGCATATAGCAATATGCTACACAAAGTACTGAAGCAACCGTGTAAGCCGGTCGAGAGAAATGCGCTTCCTCTAGCTAGAGTGACATGTTGACAGTGGTGACAAAGAAGAAAAAGACAATCAATCTGTCTTACCTCTCGAACAAAGTACGCGCGTGAAAGAAGTCCAAAAAAAAGGATCATCGAAAATTCTCCACGACATCTTGGTCGAAGGTAATATTTTCGCATAAATCTCATTAGTATTAAATAAAATAAATAAAATACTTTAGGAATTTCCAATTGATGCTGGAAATTTGGAAAAACAAAAAGAGATTCGAAATCGTCTCAAGTGTAAATCATTTAATTGGTTTATGCAAGAAATCGCATCTGACTTATTGAAAAAGTATCCCCCCGTCGAACCACCAGATTATGCTCACAGAACGATAAGAAGCAAAGCAATTCCATATCGTTGTGTTGATAATCTCAACCATAAGCACGACGGTGAGGTAGGCTTATTTCAATGTGCTACAAACAACGTTAGGCCACATGGAAATCAAAATTGGGCCCTCAATTGGCATAAAGATATCAGACTTGGAGGCAAAACGACCTGCTTAGATGTTTCTAAATCGACAAAAGATGCCCCAGTAATCCTGTATTACTGTCATACACAACAAGGTAATCAATTATGGTTGTATGATTTGAAAAATAAATGGATAGGTCATCGACAGAACATGCGATATTTGGAAGCCGATGCCAAGAAAAAGAAGATTTACGTGAATAATTGTGATGCTTCCAATAAATACAGGCAGTGGATCTTTGGGTATACGAATGAAACAGCATTAAGGGATTTCCATAGTAATCATCCAAAAGATTTATAGTGTTGGTAGATATTTTTGTTTTTCTTTGGCATATCAACTTGTAAATATTTAAGCACTTAAGTGATACACGTAAATGCATTAAGACTAAAATTAATTAATTTATCCAAGAGGCCATCCATGAGTAGACGTGACAGATGCTAAGGTTTATTCTCGTAGCCTAATTTTATAAATACATAGGACACTCGATAAATGAATTTGACTAGAAGATCGGCATCAATTGCAAGGTTGTTTTTACAAATATTTATCAACAAAAGTAGCCCTTGTATACTTCGGTGGTGTAGTTAATTTTAGTGTGTTTGATTGTATGTATGAATTGCGAATTTTTCGGAACACAACTTTTGCTAAAAGAAATTTTACACGTCAGTAAATCAAAGAACTGCTCAACATGTAACTTTTAAGTAATTGTCGAAGTTCAATAATATTTATAATTGTACTGATAGGTACTTACAATGATCCATTAAATAAGAGTTTTAGCTTCCCTATATCGGTTATAAACAGACGGAAGGTTTAGTGTTAGTTTCTTTATATAATTTGTTGAAACTTTTGGAAAACGACAAGAAAATGATATTTTTTTTAATGAGGAAAATGACATGTTTTGTTTACAATAGCACATGCAATGGAAAATTTGTGACTGAAAACAAACATAATTATACACATTGGATCAAGTAGATTTCATGACTAGGTGTGGATTTTTTAAGTTTCATAAGCTTTGTGTTGTGTTCTTTATTATTTCTATATATATATATATATACAATATATATATATTTTAGTAGGAATTCATATTTTGTGAATAAACTCAAACAATTATGCGAGTTGTGTTTCGATCGAGAACAAAGTGATAGCGATTCAGTTATGCTTGTGGTCTAAAGCCTATAGTTTTCATTTTTTTCTTGAGTTTAGTGCTAAAGTTGAAATATTTGGTTTAATTTCTTTTGATATTAATTGGGATTTTGAATTTTATAAAATTACATAAAATTATTTCAATTGCCTTTAGTTTTGTGCAGTGAGTTGATACGAGTGCCGCTGGGCAATCTCATTTCAACTCAACAAAAATTACTTTTGTGATAGAGCCTACAGACAGCAAGTCGAAGCATTAAATTCAAATTTAATTCTTTTAACTAGATGGCAGATGCTGAAGCGCTTCATCATGCCGTGGAATTTTCACCGTGAGTATTATTGATATATTACACATTTTCTTTTGGTATACGCATACTTCGGCTTCTGTAGCGACTTACACATGTAGAACTTCCTTTTTATTGATATTCTTTTCATGTAGCTATATATAATTTCGATTTAATACTATAATTACGTAACTATACCGCTAATTTAGTGCGATCTTTATACTTTGAAATGATAATACGTTTAAGTAGACACTCTATATGTATAAATATATGTATAATTTAACGATATACTTACCAGTATATATTTTGAATAGATGATCCGGTTGAGTCAACACTACATACATATATCTATATATTCGATGATGATATACTTACTTGCATATATTTAAGAATGATGGCCTTTTGATTTACTAATGTATCTATGGACATGTATATAGTTAACTAAATAGTATACATACCTACATATACATTGGAGTGATATTTTTTTTGTTAATTTTGCAATTATAACGTAAATATGAAATTTTGAAAGTTTTGATTCTTCCTTCACTGTCCCGGAGCACTCTCATGCAGGATGAAGGTTATCTAGGCTCGCCTAGTCTCTCTCTCTCTACAGGTCAAATAAGGACTCTGAATAATTATGCCCCTCAGAGTCAGATGGGAGGATGGGGCCGGCAAAGAAGGCAAAACATCTGCGCCTTCGATTGTATACGGGTGGGTGACGTAAGGGTCCCTTCAGGACCGAATGTGTGCCGGCTTTTGTTTAGTACGCACGATTTTTTTTTGATTATGGCTGACGGCAGCGGCAGGTTTTTCATGGAACCTACCCACACTCTCCGCCAATGAGCCGAGGCGAGCTAGCGTGCCGCCCTGCAGTGAACGCTGTCCGTCGAGTGATCTGTCAGTTCCTGCTGACAGTCTGGACTTTACGTCCAAAGCCATCACTGTTCATAGTTCCATAACACAGCGCTCTAAATGATGACCGAAGAAGTTTTTTGAATGTGTCCTTTCGAAAGCTTTAAAGAACTTTTTGGATAATCATCGCAGTGCTTTATCCTTAATCTCGTAAGAGGCCTTCAAGACAAAGAACAGTAGTAAGGCGCTTGCGTGTGCTCATGATTATTTGTGGTATTAAATTTTATTAAGTTGATTAAATAAGCCAATATTCTCCCTTTTATTCTCACTTATATTAAACAAAACTTCACATTACATAATTCCAACCAGTCTGCACATCACATTGAAAGTGAGAGATGAGTTACTTTGTACAATAGTGGAAAAATTCACAGTTTATATTCGTGGAAAATTAGATGAGATCACCTCTTGTTGCACTTCAGTCTTTTGGAGCTCATCAAATAATCTTCTATAGAGCTTCCAAGCGGTGGCTCTAGAAGCACTTGAGTTTCTTACATGCGCTTTTGCTTTTTTTCTGGATAGTAGATCAGTGAATATGCTTCTAAAGGGCTACCAAATGATGGCTAAAGAAGCTCTTAAATTGTGCTCCGTTCAGAAGCGTTGGTTCTTCGTCCCAATGGGTTATGTTAGCACTTTTGCACATTCGATGTGGGTGTTGTGGTCTTACAATTACAATTATATATTTTTAAAGATATTTATTCCATACATATTTATGGGTTATGTTAGCACTTTTGCACATTCGATGTGGGTGTTGTGGTCTTACAATTACAATTGTATATTTTTAAAGATATTTATTCCATATATATTTATTGACATATGTAGTTATATCATTGGCATGCTGGATTCGAATTTTGATGACTAACGGTCAGGAATTCTTGTGAATTTTCTTCTTTGAGTAATTTATACCAAATTGTCTTAAAGTTGCCCTTCATGCGACTTTAATTTTCAACCGATGTCTTTTTTATGCTAGCATATAATATCGTCACGCATTCACGGATTTGCATAATTCTCTTTTTGTTGGAGAACCTTTTGGGTTACGGGTTGTACCCCGCAACGGGGTGGGGTGTTGAAACATGGTATGTTTGATATCAAATGAAAGATCTTGAAGAGTGGGTACTATCGATTGGTGTACTACTTTTTTCGATGTGATAAACTTAGAAGCTTTAAGGTTTGTGCCAATAGATTTTTCTAATTTCTTTTCAACATTTAGATTTTTTCTTATGATTCACTTTCACTTTGAAATGAGGTGCCCAGATCTAATAAATTAGACGAACCGCAATCGCAATAATTTGAAAATCCGGAAAGAGAATAATTTTGAAACATAATTTGTTTTCATTTACGGTATACCTGGTACACCGAAGGATTTTTTCATATATTCAAGGGGAGCGTTCACTGACATGATAGCGTGATGTAACGTTGTGATAGCGTTGTGTTGTGAACAAATGTCAAAAGAATTATTTTGACAGTTAGTCACTACAGTGGTGACTCTTGTGTAACCAAATTGCAGTGAACGTAAAAGAGAATAACGTAACAAATAAAATATTTTTGAGGTTTGCAAAAGGTAACTAATTGAAAGTAAATATGAACATCAAATTGCAAATAGCGTCATCGTCAGGAGATGAACTTTTTTTGACATTACAAGGAAATTAAGTAATGCACTAAAATTGATTTATAACACTCAAAGAAAAATCCTTAGTTGTTTTGATACTTAATTTAGAATTGTATGCCAACAACTTTCAGAAAATGGTTAAATCAAACAAGGAAATGTTAAAAACAAACAATGCGTAAGTTGTTAATTTAACCATTTCAAAATAGCAAACGCATAAAAAAGGCTTAAGCACGAAATTTTCAATTTAATGTTCCAATTGACTACCTCACTTTATTGAAACAACTACAGAGGTGATAACCTTAACATTAAACTAACAATGACATATTTATTCTTGTATTTTTTCACAAACACGAAGAAATTTCCATCAGTAATAAATTATTATTTGAATTTAATAGATTAAGAGGAGTCAGTACTCAGCAAAAGTTTCAATTTAGATACCAGCGAACCTGTATGCAATAAAATTGACACAGATTTGTGTCCTCAAAGTAAGAACACTCCTATAAAATTAGCCTGGAACTGGACCACAAGCCTCATTAGAGACATCTAGCGTAAAAGGCATAAACCCAACATGGATAATTTAAGATAAAAAATGAAAATTTGCAGTTCAAAGAAATTGAAAACTTTTAACGAGAATTCGCTCTTAATTTTTCTTTGCACATAATTTTTAAATATACTATTTGGCTTTGTATTTCAAGAATTTTCAACGAAATATTGCAATTTCTAGTCGGTGAAATATAGGGAGAAAAAACCAGTACCACTAGAGTCAAATAATTAAAAAAAGGCACCACTAAAAATGAAAAACTCAACGTTATTTGCTAGATCTAGACCTTATCTTTCTAAAATAGTCTCAATTTAAAAATATGAGAGGATCTGCTAACAGGAATATGTTTTAAAAAACTTCAATTTTTACCATTTTTCCAGCTTTCAGAGCTAATATATCCATTCCAATACACTACTTTTTGATCTTTTCCAACGTTATTTACCAGACCTCTTCGTTACCTTTAATTTAAGATATAAATCATTATTTTGCAACAAATAGTTTGCCAGAAATTCGCATTGAAAAATGTATGAAACCTGCAAATCTTGGTACCTGACTCATCTTAAGTAATAAAATAACTATTATTGATACAATTACATATTTAAATTTTGATGGGGTTTGATTTAATATATTATGTCAGCTTTCTTCTCCTCAAGAGGTCATTAAAACATATTGATTACAAAACGTGATCAAAAGATTTAAATTAAAAAGATATATAGGGTGTCTATCTTGCTCACTCACATTTCACGCAATGACTCTCCGTCTCACTCAAACTAGAATCGTAAAGTTACGGTCCTACTGCAAGCTTTGGGTACACTAGAATCATTTTTAGTATGGTGAAAAGAAATTTTTCGAAACTGGGTTTCTTGAAGAAAAACATTTTTTTTTCCGTAATCTAAGAAATATTGTAGCAAGTATTATACCATTTTAGAATCCTTATTAAATGCGCCAAATTTTAAAGCTACTTGCCAAACTGTCGTAGTACATTTTTTTTTTCATTACAGTCAGTTAAAGTTGGGTGAAATATTAATTTTCTATTCTTGGTTCGGCAAAATGTGACATTTAGCAGTTGGCGTAGAACTTAAAGCAACAGGTTACATAAGCACTATTCGGGATTACATAAGAAAAATAAAATTGAAAAAAGTAGAGATTTGTATCAACAGGAGCTAAAAAACCATCACAGGGTGTACATTTTCTCGAAAACAAAAGAAATGTCTATAATTTGAAAAATACATGACTTAGATTTTTTTTTATATTTTGCTGGTAACTGTCATGATTTGGTCTATCACCCGATTCCTGCTTGACGTCGACTTACGGGACACCCTGTATATATAAAACCAAAAACGAATTTTTAATATTTTGATTATATTTTGTTCATTGGTTGCTTAATCACGTTTGTAGTTATTTAGTCACTGTTCGTAATTATTTCACCACTATTAACGACATTAGTAGTTATTTAACCATTTTCGTAGTCACTTAACCACGTTCATATTAACACGTAGCAGTTTTCTGATACTTAAACAAAAATTATGCTGTTTGAACTATTTTACTTGTTTAATTCAAACAAGAAAATTCTTGTTTTGTTAAGAATTAGGAAAGTGCAGTTATTTGTTGCGTTACTTGGTGGAGTGAAGAGTTTTGTAGAACTCAGTTGAAATTGAGATATCATAGTGAACAGTGCTGCGAAGTAAGTGAAGTTGGCAATTGTTTTAAAGTTGAAGTATTGTGTTGGCCTGGATTATTTCAATTACGGTAAGTACACAATAAATTTTTATATGTATAGTTATATGATAGATTGTTTTGTTTAACTGGAGTAAGATTGTGATTTAGCACAGAATATGCATTACCACCTAAAATTGAAGTCGAATGTCTCTCTCATCTACAAAATATATAGCATACTGACAGCATCTGGTTTCAAAGATAGATGGTTCTAATTTTTATAATAGTCTTAGGAGGATGTGTAATCTCTAAATGTACTTTTATTATAATAAAACTTAGTGGAAAAGAATCCAAAATTCATGTACAAACAAAGAAATGGAAATTATTTTTCAGAAATGCAAGGAATGGCTTTTGCGACTTTAAATAACAGCTTCTTTTATCAGAAATTAGGATTTCAAAAATTTATAGAACATTTACTTATTTCATTTCAACTAAATTAGAATTCATGAAAATACAGGCAAGTAATGTCCAGATATCGAATCGCCTTATGGCTGATTTACATTACTCGAACATTGCTAGAAAACAGAGTAAAGAGTTTCGCCTTATCTGAAAATATTTTAGAACCATAAGGACAAAAGATAATCCAGCAAAATTTTACTGAGTTAAATGTCAAACTCAACGACGAAGGGGAAATTTGTACTGCCATAATTAGCCATAAATAGCTCTAGCCAGAATAATATTTTATGGCAGTAAATTTTGCTATTATGGCAGCAAATTCATACATATAACTACAAGCGGGTACAAATATAATTGTTTACACGCACACAAATTAAAAATATTTTAAGAAAGTCACAGCACATCAGCTGGAATGTGTCAAAGTTTATTAAAAAATTTTAAACATTTTTTTAAAAAATTGTCAACATTTTTTTTATAAAGTTATTATAAATTTTTTTAAAATTTGTTAAAATTTTAAATTGAATATTTTGTATTCTCTATTGTATTCTGTATCTGTATTGTTCTTGAAAATAGTGAATTTTTTTATCCGATTTTGAACTTCAGCATAAACGTCCAACTAATTTATGCAATTGACAAATGGATGAAATGCCACAAGTGACACTTCGCTATAAAAGAGTGGGAAATAATGCTTTGACAGTCGATCACCTCTTTCTTCTTTTTTTAACAGTGCAAAGTAATAAGACCCTCTCACTCACTTTCTCAGTAAAATCGCATGTTCGAGTAATGTAAATCAGCCATTAGAGAAAAACGAAACGAAAACTGTTTGTCATTGTAAGAAACCTATTATTTAAAGGTGAACCTATTATAAAAAGTTGTAAGCTATTAAAAAAAAATTCTTCGCTTTTGAACATTGGAGACTGCATCTGATATTTTATTATCTGAGCTAATTTTGGTTAATCTGACAGTAGGTAAAAATTTTCTTATGAATATTACTGGTTTATGATCTAAGTGTTATCGTGATCATCAATTTGAATAAGTACTTAATTAATCAAATCACGAATATTATTCGTTAGTATACAAATGAGCACATCTGATCACTATATTTTTTGTTACCTCAGGGAAAACTTCAGTAATATTTGTACAAAATTTCTTTTTTAAACAAAACAGATTAGACAAAGGAAGCCTCTGTTAGGCTATCTCTATATATAACTTTATGTAGTACATTATATTTAAATAAGACAATTTTTCTAGTACCACTATAGTATATTTTCCCTGAAAAATGAACATTACCATCGGCCCAGAGCCTGCAACAATTTTCCTGTTTTTGGGTGTGAAACACACCTAATAGAAAAATATTTCCAATAATATGGAAGTTGATAACAGGCATATTAAATAAAACTGTCTCGCAGCCCTTTGTCGCGGTTACAATGAGTAAATTGAAAATGCTATTTTCCAAAATCGAAATATTTATAATTTGATATTCCTCTTACAAACCAGAAGAGAATATCTTAAAAATAAATATCAACATCCAAGACGTTTTGCAGGTGCCAAATACTTGACAGTTTTTGCTATATAATTCTCTGAAGAAATCATATAGTTATGAAAATTATCTAGAAGTTGATAATATTCAATACTTGTAGTACATATGTCAAACGATTGAATGTGTGCAAAACGTCAATATTTGTTTTACGTAGTTCTGTTCTGTTTTCTAAGAGTAATATCAAATGGGAAATATTTGGAAAATAACGCAATTTTAATCGTTGTGCCCGTGACAAAGGACTGCATGACAGTTATATTCCATATGCCTTTTATCAACTTCCACATTAATGGAAATATTTTTTAATTAAATTTCCCAGCCAAAAACAGATAAATTGTTTCAGGCTCTTAGACTACCAGAATGTAGTCCTAGAGCTGTACGCACTTTCAGTTTATATAGCAGAGTTTGACTTTTCTCATACATTTTTTAAAAGCATTGATGAATAAGAACTTGTATTATGAATGGGTGATAAAATTAAAGTCATAATCCTTTAAAATTATAAATATAAGATGATGGTTATCTCCTTTAATTTCTGGTAGGACGTTTTCATAACGTAAGGCACGTAATGCATTAATTATACACTGTAGTTACAACATACCAATGGATTTACATAGGGAGCCTCAAGCATTATTACCCATTTTCTAATAACTAAAACTGAACTTTCTCAAAACAAGTTAGGTTACTTTACTTTCATTTTAATTCCAAAATTTAAACTAAAGAAATAATTTCAATAATTCATCGCAACACTGGACTTTTTTATTCTTTAGGAGACTTGTGCAAAACTATCATTCTCAAAATTGGAATATACAACATCAAACTCTGTAATCTGTTTTGAAAACTTTTCTCCAATCAGCAATGAAGATGTTGAACCATACGATCTCTTGCCTTCTTGGGTATTTGGTAAACTATATTCAGAATTTTTGACTAAGTCCTAGCAGGCATTAACGTTTTATATTCAAAAATTTAACTGAATAATTGCAGATCAAGAAATAACAGTAAATCAGTTAAAATTGATGATCGAAATGGATATTGACTAAATACTTGCGACAAGGAAGAAAGGTTTAAAATACGAATTTTTCAACAGCCTAACCCAGTGAAGGTTACAAAACGTAATATATAAAAATTGTTGTAAAACGATTCGTCCTTTTTTAATAGCAATGCTTTTCTAGAATATTCCATATCCACAAAGCTGTGACAGGGTAAAGGGGACGCATGAGTTCGGGGCTCTTGTGCAATTCAGTTGATTCTCCTGCTTCTCCTCGTTCTAGAACAGGATCGGTTTCATCACATTCTGTTGTTTTTGTAATTCACCTTCTTATTGTGAAATTTCATGCAATTATATTAGCTGTACATTCGCAGGATATTGGAAATGCTCTTGAGGAATTTCCTACAGGGAATTTTGTGTCCGCAGACTTTAGAAAATGTAACAAGATTGGAGAAACGTTCAGAAATATATTAATCGATGCGAGTATATCTTGGCATATAAAAAATCAAAACAACTATTTCACGAAAAGACTTCGAAATTATTACAAAGCAAAGTGAATTTAAGTTCAATGACGAAAAGGTGATTTTCTTTTTACTTGCCATCTTTCTTCTATAACTTTGACTATTTAAGGATATTTATTATGTTAAACCAAAATCCAAAACTGAAAAACCTGGTGGAAGGTTGTACAGTCGTTATTATAACACAAAGAGAATTCTTACAAAAATTGGTATACCTCTTTCACCCAAAGAGAGTAGCAAACAGGATATAGTTCTATCTAACCTATTAAATGTTGATGTCAGTGAGGAATCTTCTCAAGCCAAAAACTCCTTATAATTATGAAATATTTTTAACTCAAAATTCATTCAACACATTATAACGTGGACATAAACTGGCTCAAAATCTACTCGGAATCTTAGAGTGAAGTTATCCTGAAGTGGGAAAGAACGTTTCCAGAACGAAGGCGCCAAGTTTTAGCCACCAAAACGAGAGAGAGAAGATTGGCCCAAATTGTAGACGAATGGTTTTACTTTGGTGAAATTTTAATTACAATACATTTAAAAAAAATTAAATAACTTTTTTTTCTAGATTCATTTGTATTTTGAAAAGCTTTATCCCAATCAGTCTGGAAATTACATAACCTGTGGGAAATATTTAAGGAAAAAATCCTTTCCATTTACAATCACAAAATAAAGGACAAAGATAGTCTTGATATTTTATCGAAGTTGAACAACAAGGACGAATCATTATGTAAGTATTATTGCATTGCTGTAAATCTAATTTCTAAATTCATTTGTTTTTTTCCAGATCCAGAAGATTTAATGTACATTAATTTGCTTCATTCATTACTTCCACCATCTGTAAGACACTATGAAAACCATAATCCAGAGAATCAGCCTCTAATTAAAAAAAATTAAGAGAAAGATTAATAAGGCGACAATCAAAGATTCACGGCACAGACTTCTTTTAAAGGTGCACACGATAAACGATTTATATCCAACTATAGATAGATTCTCTACTAATTTTAGGAAAAAAGGCCAAACACCGCAACCATTATTAATATATACCATAGCTGAAAAAGATGACATTATCACTCCTATCGGCATTAGATACTTGCTTCAAAATTTTCTTTGCTTTAAATATCGAATACCCAGAGTATTGCAAGTCCGTTTGGCTATTTTTCCAAAAATATTTCTATAAAATTGAAAGTAAGCTTATTCAAAGAATTTGTCCTAATATTTTAGTTTTATTGAAATCATTAGAGTCATAGTTTTAAGATTAATATTTTTAGTTAGTCGTAACGTTTTGTGTTTTTACCTACTTAAAAAGAATTGTTTAAAGGATAATTCTTCCTTTATTAATTTTAAAATTTTCCTTTAATATATTTGAATGATTTATGATTTGCTACTTTCCTAAAAGTTTATTGGTACTAGTTAAACTTAAACAAATCAGTTGTCCATAATATTTAATAGTATTTGAAATTTAAATATTAAAATGCTGAAGTGTTACATTTGTTCAGAGACTCATTTTGCTGATGTGAAAACCATTGTGTTGCATTACAAATATATTCATAATATGTCAGCAACTGACAATTATTATCTAACTGTGACCAAACATATAATTTGAAAAGCTATAAAAGACGTTTTTCTCAAAGAGGAAATGCATGCCTTCAACCTGTTATTGCGACACCGCAAATTTTGATGACATCAGTTCCATTGCCAAATTTGAATGAAAACTCATCTGTTCTCTTTCGTGATACCGCAAATCCTTCACTTGTTACTGCCAATGATCAAAATTTTGTTGATGAGTACTATTAAACTTTTCAAAATATGACATTTTCTTCCAAGCTGGAGCAGTTGGCTTAGAATTTAAAGCAACAGGTTATATAAGCACTATTCGGGTTTACATAAGAAAAATAAAATTGAAAAAAGTAGAGATTTGTAGCAACAGGAGCTAAAAAACCATCACAGGGTGTACATTTTCTCGAAAACAAAAGAAATGTCTATAATTTGAATAATACATGACTTAGATTTTTTTTTATATTTCTGGTAACTGTTACGATTTGGTCTATCACTCGGTTCCGCTTGACGTCAACTTACGGGACACCCTGTATATATGTTGTTTTTGTTGTAGGGAGGAAAAACTTTATTCAAAAACCTTGCTCAAAACATTCCCCCCACCGCATTTCATAATTTCAAGTCCGTTTCCACGGGAGGGCTCGCCCTCGGCGGGGGAGGGGGTTGAAATTTCGAACTTTTGAAGGTTACAGCGGGGGGGGGGGAGACACCGTAGAACATTGATTGAGGGTTCATATGAAAGCTGACGGACGACGAGGGTTATCTATGGTTTAAATTTCAGCTCCCACAGGTTGAGAGGGGGGGGGGCGAAAATCACATTTCGCACGCCTAAAATTGGGGAACCCTCGCAGAACCACAATTTTTTTTTTGAGTGGAGGGAGGAATTTAATTAGTTTCAAGTTTCGATACTCTATAACTTTCTTTCTTATTTCAACTCACAGCATAGTCGTGTGTATATTTAAACTTCATGAAAAATTAGGGCTTTTTAAAACTGCTTTTGGTTTTTGAAATTGTACTAGAACAAAATACTTAATCGCCCCCCTCCCCCCAATAAGCATGTGGAATTTTTCGGAATATCTTTAAAAACAGTTTTCATCCTTCTCTATCGATTCACATTTACACTTTTGCTCTACTACTAAATTTCGAATTTCCCTATTGTAGTACTAGATTTTTTCAACATATCTTCATAACTTCCGTAAATTCAATACGATCGAGGAACTGTTTTCACCGTTAGAACTAGACGGCCAATAGCTATAATTCATAGAACAACTTTTTTTTCCATTGGCGTCACATTTTACATTTTTTGGGGGTATTTTATCCGATCAGGAAACTGAGTATGCCGTTCTACTCATCTAATCAGTAGCTATCTTTCATAGGGGAACACTTTTTTCCCGGGGGTACTTTAGGGTTGAATGGGAACCCTTGGCGGAGGGTGAGATCCAGCATACCATGTTGCATATCACATGAAAGGTCTCCGCGAGTACTATCGACCTGTGTACTTCTTTTTCTGATAGAGTATAGTTCGTTCAAACAATTTTATCAAATTACATATCTGTACATATATATTAATTCATTCCCACCCCTAAAATTCTACTATATATAATCCTATTTCAAAAATTCCTTTTGGTTATTGTTTTGCGATTTTTTCTGATTTTTTTAGCCTATTTTCCACCACTCCCTCTTGCACAAATTCTTTTTCCACGGCCAAAATTTTTATCGAAGATCTTCATTTGGAAACTTTCTTCTACAAATTCCAGATAAATCCAATTTTTGGATTTTTCATGGATTACCGGTTATCACAAGATTACCTATACCAAATTTTAGCAACATAGGATGTTATTTACCTATTTCAAAAAAATAAAACTGAGAATTTTTAATGCGCACTTTGCGCCATCTAGCGGGAGTTCCACATAATTCACGGCCATGATACTTATAATATACACTACCTACATGTCTCCCTACGTATAAAATTTTGTTTGAAGGCATTCAGCGCTTTCCGTCAGATTCTATAGCAATTTAAGTGGGCCAACTCCCGCGAAAAATTACGATTTTTTCGATTTTCATTTAGCTTTTTACTTTCACCCCTACCCCGGAATATGGGTACTTTTTGGAAAGGTTTAGGGGAGTACTATTACGTCGTATAGCTTTTTCTCGATTAACTTCACTTTAACTCCATTTTTCACATTTTTTCCTACGTCAATGAACAATTTTCAGTACCTTGGGTCACATATACACCAAATACTATGTTGTTTTTAAACTCAATCTCAATCATTCGTACTAGTCTGACCTTTCATACAAAAAAAACTGTAAGTCAGTATGTTACATACATTCTTGCAATGTAATATGGGGAATCATAGGCATACGCAAGCCTCAATGATTCCCCACACCATAGGCAAGGTTTTTTACTCGTTTATCGAAAAAAAGTGGTTCGGTGGTGTAGCCCCCCGTTACGCGAAAGGCTTTCCATTAATTATAGTGATCAGTGCGAAGTCAGCACAATTTAACGAGGATCCACAATCTTAACTTTTTCCATCCCTCCGCTGTATGTAATACTAAAATTTCATCGCATGACTCCTTAATTATAATTACTCTTCTATCGAACAAACATAACTACTAATCTAATTTTATGGATAGTAACAAATGGGATCATATGATTCTATATTATTCCCCACAACATAGGCAAGGATTTTTACTCTTTTATAAAAAACGGTGGTTCGGAGGCTGTAACCCCCCGTTACAGCGAAGCGAAAGGCTTTCCATTAATTATGGTGATTTGCGCGACTCAAACTTAGCATTAAGGCAACGATACGGACTCTTGAGGATTATTCGGGCGAAAATTTTTCCTTTCGATAGCGTTTGTGCTATACAATACGACTCTACTCTTTTGTACATTGCTCCACACCCTGCGGACGGTTTCTCTTCATTCCTTTTGAACATGGTAGCCAACTGTCTCCGCTTGATTGGTAAGTATGTTTTCCTACCCTCCTCACCCCTCCCTTCCCAACCCTACCATATCATACCAATCTACAGTTTACATACAACAAAAATTCACTACTCCTTCCTCCACTGTTTTGTCCATTACTCCTCACACTCTTGACCGATTTGGTTTATTCTTTCTGCATATGGTAGCCAACCCATTCCTCTTCATATCCAAGTATGTCTGCCACCCCTCCTCACCCGTGCCTGTCTCCTATCCTACCCCACCCACCTTCCACCCTAACTCCTACCAATCTACATACTGGAAAATTCACTCTTCCTTCCTCCACTCTTTTCGCAATTACTTCTCACCCTCTTGACCGATTTCATTCATTCTTATTTCATATGTTAGCTAATTTCGAACTTTTGAAGGTTACAGCGGGGGGGGGGGGAGACACCGTAGAACATTGATTGAGGGTTCATATGAAAGCTGACGGACGACGAGGGTTATCTATGGTTTAAATTTCAGCTCCCACAGGTTGAGAGGGGGGGGGCGAAAATCACATTTCGCACGCCTAAAATTGGGGAACCCTCGCAGAACCACAATTTTTTTTTTGAGTGGAGGGAGGAATTTAATTAGTTTCAAGTTTCGATACTCTATAACTTTCTTTCTTATTTCAACTCACAGCATAGTCGTGTGTATATTTAAACTTCATGAAAAATTAGGGCTTTTTAAAACTGCTTTTGGTTTTTGAAATTGTACTAGAACAAAATACTTAATCGCCCCCCTCCCCCCAATAAGCATGTGGAATTTTTCGGAATATCTTTAAAAACAGTTTTCATCCTTCTCTATCGATTCACATTTACACTTTTGCTCTACTACTAAATTTCGAATTTCCCTATTGTAGTACTAGATTTTTTCAACATATCTTCATAACTTCCGTAAATTCAATACGATCGAGGAACTGTTTTCACCGTTAGAACTAGACGGCCAATAGCTATAATTCATAGAACAACTTTTTTTTCCATTGGCGTCACATTTTACATTTTTTGGGGGTATTTTATCCGATCAGGAAACTGAGTATGCCGTTCTACTCATCTAATCAGTAGCTATCTTTCATAGGGGAACACTTTTTTCCCGGGGGTACTTTAGGGTTGAATGGGAACCCTTGGCGGAGGGTGAGATCCAGCATACCATGTTGCATATCACATGAAAGGTCTCCGCGAGTACTATCGACCTGTGTACTTCTTTTTCTGATAGAGTATAGTTCGTTCAAACAATTTTATCAAATTACATATCTGTACATATATATTAATTCATTCCCACCCCTAAAATTCTACTATATATAATCCTATTTCAAAAATTCCTTTTGGTTATTGTTTTGCGATTTTTTCTGATTTTTTTAGCCTATTTTCCACCACTCCCTCTTGCACAAATTCTTTTTCCACGGCCAAAATTTTTATCGAAGATCTTCATTTGGAAACTTTCTTCTACAAATTCCAGATAAATCCAATTTTTGGATTTTTCATGGATTACCGGTTATCACAAGATTACCTATACCAAATTTTAGCAACATAGGATGTTATTTACCTATTTCAAAAAAATAAAACTGAGAATTTTTAATGCGCACTTTGCGCCATCTAGCGGGAGTTCCACATAATTCACGGCCATGATACTTATAATATACACTACCTACATGTCTCCCTACGTATAAAATTTTGTTTGAAGGCATTCAGCGCTTTCCGTCAGATTCTATAGCAATTTAAGTGGGCCAACTCCCGCGAAAAATTACGATTTTTTCGATTTTCATTTAGCTTTTTACTTTCACCCCTACCCCGGAATATGGGTACTTTTTGGAAAGGTTTAGGGGAGTACTATTACGTCGTATAGCTTTTTCTCGATTAACTTCACTTTAACTCCATTTTTCACATTTTTTCCTACGTCAATGAACAATTTTCAGTACCTTGGGTCACATATACACCAAATACTATGTTGTTTTTAAACTCAATCTCAATCATTCGTACTAGTCTGACCTTTCATACAAAAAAAACTGTAAGTCAGTATGTTACATACATTCTTGCAATGTAATATGGGGAATCATAGGCATACGCAAGCCTCAATGATTCCCCACACCATAGGCAAGGTTTTTTACTCGTTTATCGAAAAAAAGTGGTTCGGTGGTGTAGCCCCCCGTTACGCGAAAGGCTTTCCATTAATTATAGTGATCAGTGCGAAGTCAGCACAATTTAACGAGGATCCACAATCTTAACTTTTTCCATCCCTCCGCTGTATGTAATACTAAAATTTCATCGCATGACTCCTTAATTATAATTACTCTTCTATCGAACAAACATAACTACTAATCTAATTTTATGGATAGTAACAAATGGGATCATATGATTCTATATTATTCCCCACAACATAGGCAAGGATTTTTACTCTTTTATAAAAAACGGTGGTTCGGAGGCTGTAACCCCCCGTTACAGCGAAGCGAAAGGCTTTCCATTAATTATGGTGATTTGCGCGACTCAAACTTAGCATTAAGGCAACGATACGGACTCTTGAGGATTATTCGGGCGAAAATTTTTCCTTTCGATAGCGTTTGTGCTATACAATACGACTCTACTCTTTTGTACATTGCTCCACACCCTGCGGACGGTTTCTCTTCATTCCTTTTGAACATGGTAGCCAACTGTCTCCGCTTGATTGGTAAGTATGTTTTCCTACCCTCCTCACCCCTCCCTTCCCAACCCTACCATATCATACCAATCTACAGTTTACATACAACAAAAATTCACTACTCCTTCCTCCACTGTTTTGTCCATTACTCCTCACACTCTTGACCGATTTGGTTTATTCTTTCTGCATATGGTAGCCAACCCATTCCTCTTCATATCCAAGTATGTCTCCCACCCCTCCTCACCCGTGCCTGTCTCCTATCCTACCCCACCCACCTTCCACCCTAACTCCTACCAATCTACATACTGGAAAATTCACTCTTCCTTCCTCCACTCTTTTCGCAATTACTTCTCACCCTCTTGACCGATTTCATTCATTCTTATTTCATATGTTAGCTAACCCTCTCTAACACCCCACCCCCTACCATAGGCAAGCGTCTCACACCCCCACCCCACTTCGGGCAACGTAGCAAGCTTTGCAACCAAATTATATTATACATGTATATATATATATATATATGTAAACCAAAAGACCTAAATCCCAATTTGACATTGTTTTATTTCGAAAGTATCGATACTGAATGAATGGGAAATATTTTTTGTTAAAGTGAAAGATATTGTAAGTTAAACAAAATTTATTTCAGTTTTCTACGCCATTTCCTTCTTGAGATATGCATTAAAATTCAAAAGTCTACACTTTCCGGTACACAAAACAGTGTTGCCAGCATAACTCGCAAACAACGCAATGTGGGGCAAAACTATATAAGGATTTTTTTTAGCTCGGTCCCAGCTTCCTAAGTTTATCGTATGTAACCATACTTTTGAAACACCCTGTATATCGTGTCCCAAACCAATCACGCCAAAAAAGGAAAGCTATGGAACTGATTTTAACTCGAAACAACAACAAATCTTCTTTAAAGAAAAACGCTTAAATATCTTTAATGCAATACAATTCTATATTACGCGAGAACTGACCTATATTAATAATTCAAACAAACCCGAACCGAAACTGGATACTACTGAAACTAACGGGTTAAGAACACCACAGGTACTCGACAGACCAGTCATTGGTCTTTTATGAACCTATACTCGGAAGTAAGCTTTCTTTGCTCACAAACAAACGACAACAACCTTGTCATTTGCTCTACCGGTTGCAGCACCTGAGTCGCTTAGTAGTAAGCAATCGCTTTACATAACAATAACCATGCGAGGTTAATTGTTATCGTAATCGTCGATTGCTCCACTAAGCGCTCATCCCAGCCAGCTGTTGAGCTAATCAGCGAAATAACCGACAGTTGCAGAACAATACCATGCGAGGTTACTGTTTAGCAATTGCTAATTATTTCACTAAAATGCGCCCTTCTTTCAGTGAATAAAGACCCTCATTTATCTAATACTTACAGATTAGTGAAGTTACTTTTGTAAAAGAATTAACTCTAACACACAGGCCATATTTTTCTCAGCAACCAAAATTTATATATTTTCTGGCTCCATTTCCATATCAATGTCATTATGACAACATAGATTTACTTTATGATCCTAAATAGGGGTAGTGAAATAATGGGCGCTACCTGTTACTCTGGCCATCTCAGTGAACGTACGAGAAAGTAAAAGGAAGTGATTATCTGAGTAGTTACGCTATGGCGTTTCTGGCCCACCGTTTTAGCTTCCAGGATTTCGCCACAGATGGCCCCACCGCCGCTATGTGGTTTGAGTCCGTACTAAATGTGGGCTTGTGCCTTGACTGTACTGGTTTATGTCTAGGGTGCACCATTGGGTCTTAGCTAGTTAATGTCTTGGATATACCATTGAGCCTTGACTGGCTTATGTCTTGGATGTGTCATTTGGTCTTGACTGCGCCCTAACGACATTAGTCGATACTGCTCCAGTACTACGGTTTTCTTGGATGTGTGTAGATGTGTCATTTGGTCTTGACTGCGCCCTGGCGGCATTAGCTGTACTACCAGCATGCTCCGGTACTACGGTTTTCTTGGATGTGTGGTGCACCTAAATGTGGGCTTTTGCTGTTTTCAAGTGGTGCGCATATATGTAGGCTTTGGTTTTGAACTAATATTAGTAATAATTAAAGTTAACGCTAGGAAACTTTTGTTCATGCCAATGGATTTTAGATGGTTGGGCGGTGGGGGGTATTAGAATAACGACGGGGAATGAAATTTTCATCAGAAATCCTTTACGGACTTTGGTTTTCGAGATATTAGCGTATTAATAATTCAAGCTATTTTTGTCCATGCCAATGGATTCTAGATGGTGTGGGGTGGGAGGGGAGACGAAATTTTCATCAGAGATCCGTTACGGGCGGCACTAGCCAGAACTATCAGCATTCCTTAGTTTTGCTGCTTTCTTTTATCAGCGGGGAAGTTCTAGATATCAGGATGACGTCTTCTTGGTTTTGCTACACCTAAATAAGTTTTCTTAGCGTGGAAATTGTAGATATTGAGTCTAGGGTATGTGTATTGAGAAGTCTTATGTTTTATAAGCATTTGTTTTTATTTCCAATAAAATTTCTTATTACAAAAGTATTTCTTATAGCACATTGTCCAATATAAACTTGGTAAGATGGCGCATTTGTGTTAATCTCTATTAGTTTTCCACAGTTGTATTCACCTTCGACGTTGATAATGATTTCACCCTCTCCAACTATCTTCTGCATCCAATGAACTATTTCAGCCCCCTTTACATATATGGTTTTGTTTCGAAGCAGTGGTTTAACTATAGTGTACAGCTTGTAATACGGTATGCAGCCATCATCCCAGCGGAATCCATGAAAATTGTGTTGAAGCCATTTTACTCGTCTCTTTTTTGCTGAAGTCAAATCTTTGCATCTGAACGGTGGTTGAAATATGCAGTGCTGCATCTGGTTTTCATTGGTTAAAATTGCCAGTTCTTTAGTGATAAATTCATTGAGGTTTGTTTTGAATCCTTGGACGTCTACGATGACAGCCATCTTTTTAATTTAACTTTCTAACTTCACTTGTCAGGGAACTGTATTCCACTATTCGATTGTGTAGAAGCGGGCAATATGCTGTTGTATTAGCCGGTAAGTAAGTCTTGAATTCTAGCTTTATGACAACAGGTCCAGTTTTATTGTTTCATTTAGATGTGAACAATCAATGACAGCAATTGGAGCATCGGTTTTGAACTTCTCCCATGTCAGGAACGGCTGATACTGATGGCCATAGTATGATTGTGTAAACTTTATATACATGTCATACAGCAATGCGTATCTATTCAAATCAAATTTCAAATTCAAATCATCGTAGGGATATGATTCTGAGTTCAAATGAACTGTAACATCGGTAAGTTTGCAGTGATCAAACTTGCTTGCATGCTTGGTTTTATCATTCCTTCGATTCGTTTGTAATGCTTAGATGATAAATGGAGGTTTCTCTAGTTGAGTGGAAGTCTTAACTGACTAGGTTTGATGCGTGGATTCCGGTAGTATTGGATACTCATATATGTCCCAACTGCGGAATGGTATTTGTATTGGGCGACCTCTCCCGATAATTTTAAATAGTTACAGCTAATCATCATCGGATACTGTAATATGCGGAATGCTCCATTGAAGTTTGGTAATTTCAATTTTTACCTCATCTGTGGGTGGTATAATGGCATTATCGTCTGCCCTGCTCCGGATCAATATGAGTTCATGTTTGGAATTTATAAGAATTTTCTTGTAATCTTCAGCGAATCCCATCCTAATAAATATTTCATAGTTACACAATAGTTGAACAGCCCATTGGCTGGTATAACGGATGAATCTGGCGACCAGCTGCCGTTGAGTAGTATCCTGCTTACATTTGCATTTAGCGGTTCGTAGGTCTTTAATGTTGTCGCAATCCCAAGATTCCTTGTACGATCGATTTCCACTGCATTCAATTCATAGCGTATTTCCTCAAAAAGAAAGCGTAGAGCGTTGCTAGCTAATTTTGCGGTTGTTGAAACGGTTCCACCTAACTTTGCTAGCGACCCTCCTGCTGGGTAGAAGATTCAAGTCCTGATGTTGTACAGAGGTACGGATTTCATCGCTGTTTTTAAATGATGTTAGAAATGGTGAATAGGAGTGATGTTCAAATTTAGTAACACTGTTATCAAAGCGAGCGTCTGGTGCAATATCTAGTATTCCTTTATTCATTGTTTCTGCGTTAAGCCTATCGATTGTAAATAATGCTGTATTTGCAGGTGCTAATGTAGGTCTTGTCCGCTTCAAGGTTGTCCGCTGACTAATGGTCTTGTCTACTTCGAACTCGTATTTATCATTATTGTATATCAATATACTGTGGCTTCAAATTTTCTCTGAAGTTGATTAATTCACCGTCTTGGTCAAGGAGCTTCAGTGTTAGAGAACTTATACGTATAGTGTTCACAGGCAAGTAGATTACATTTTTGAGTACGTCCACTATTTTATACCCAGGCCCCACTTACTTTCATGATGTTTACTGTCAACTCTGCTGTATGCACTATATTAGCAGATAAGCTTCTTTTTGCCTTAACTTCACTCTTCAATGTATTATTGGTAGCCTTTATCGTAACCTTTATCCTTTTCCCTTCTTTATCCAAGTATCCTTGTACATATTTTGCTATTCATCAATCTCATAGGATCCAACAGGTATCTCAACAACATCATTCCCTGCATGAACCAAATTATTGCTCACATCAATATTTGGTATAGAGTTGTATGTTTGAAAATCAATTAATCCACAAACTTAATCCTGCTAGCTCCAGCGGAGGAAAGTACTCCTTTGGTACAGGTATCATTCGTGGAGTTTCAATAGATTTGTTCTTTCTTTTCATAATATTTTTGGCTGTACTAAGAGCTATTTTTGTAGCTTCCATCAAGTCTTTTGGTTTTTTTACTTTTAAAATATTACGATTATTTCGTACTGCTTCTCGGAATGTGGGTTGGCCTTTATTTTTAACCTTAAGACCCATACCTAGCTTAATTTTAGCCTTCATCGCGTTTGTTGCCGTAGATTTTACACGATGCCAGTCTTTTTCAGCTAATAGTTTATCAGGTATATGTCGATCACTTGTATCTTTATGTCGCGAGTATGCTATGTCGTGTTCCTTGCAGGCTACGTCCAGTGGATTAATGGCCGGATCTCCTCTCGCCAATCTTTGCTGTAACTTTGTTCCTGGTCCACAGTGCTGGTATCCCGGTGGATGTAATTCTACAGGTAATTTGTTGATGATTGAATTTAATAGTCCTCTGCCCCCTTTCAAAGCTTTACTGGAGCGTTTCGATTTATGATCTGGCATCTAATAAGGTTCCGATGATACTGTTGAAATGTAATATAAACAGGTGTATTTATAGAAATGCCGTTAGTCTTCAATATTAAACAACAACAAGCTTTTTCTGTTCGAAATGCTAATGTAGCTGTTATGAAGGTGAAAAAGAAGCATGGCCCCCTATTGCCTAATAGTATAACGAGCATCAGTGTTGGACCATCCAATTGTGGAAAAGCTAAGTTTATGATAAGTTTGCTGGAACACTCCAATGGTCTGAGATATGAAAATATTTACATATATTCCAAATCTTTACATAAACCAAAGTATGAATACTTGAAGCGAGTGATGACTCCGATATCAGGATTGGGGTATTATACATTCTCAAACAACTGCGACGTTCTACCTCCAGAGGAAGCGAAATCACATCCCGTGTTTATTTTCGAAGATGTACCATGTGAAAAGCAAGATAATGTGCGATACTCTTTTTGCATGGCCCTCACGAATATATGGACAGCTTCTAACTCTGTCAAACATATACGCATATGGAGAATTGAAGAATTTTAAGAATTTTTATTTTTAACGATTCCAAATCAAATTATAAATACAAGAAGAAAAAACAACCGTCTCATCCGGGGTTTGAAACCGGGACCTTCCGCTTGCCGGGCGACTGCTCTTACCACTGAGCTAACGAGACAGATGATTTTCCCTCCTGCATTTATCAATTTGTAATTAGCCTACTAAGCCACGTTGCTTTCAGCTGGCATTAACCAGTAACGATGAAAGCGCACAAATAAATTGTAAATTCAATTTTTATTTATTCCGGACTGGAATCGAACCTACACTTTTAGAATCGGTCAATGATGGAGAATTGAAGAATTTTAAGAATTTTTATTTTTAACGATTCCAAATCAAATTATAAATACAAGAAGAAAAAACAACCGTCTCATCCGGGGTTTGAAACCGGGACCTTCCGCTTGCCGGGCGACTGCTCTTACCACTGAGCTAACGAGACAGATGATTTTCCCTCCTGCATTTATCAATTTGTAATTAGCCTACTAAGCAACGTGGCTTAGTAGGCCAGAATCACAACCATACGAGCAATACATCAATATATTGTCCTATACAATACAGGGTGTTTCCCCTTAGGAGGTCCATAGAGCGGGAGGTGATAGTACTCACCTAGACGAACCAAAAATTCTATGGCAGGTGGGGGGGCAATATCAACCGTTTAGGAGTTACAGGGTGATTCATAAAAAAAGCTAGGTTTTTACAAAACTTAATCTTAAAAACTACAGGGCGTATTGTCACAGTTAAGGGCTCACTGTATGCAGAACTTCATGGCCTTTCCAACGACAGCTCAACCAGCCCCGTACCCCTCTCCCCTCAGATGATACGAAGGTCTAAACTAAAAATTTCGGATTTTCTTCCTTTTTTTTACTTTGACCTCTATTATTTTTTTATAAAAACTGTAAACTGTGGAGCCTCCTCTTTAATTTGACCTATTATACCCTATGTGCTATCTGTATCCGTTTAAGAGTTATTAGCTCTAAACTTATTCTCAAACCTATTTTCAAACCTATCCTCAACGATAATTTGTTCCCTTAGTACGTCATTTTATAAAATATCGTCTAATTTCGGTGTGACCGGAATAGGTTATGAGTTAATAACTGTTTAACGGCTACAGTTAACACATAGGGTGTAATAGGTCAAATTAAAGAGGAGGCTCCACAGTTTACAGTTTTTATAAAAAAAAGTTATGTTAATGACCTTTTTGCAAAAATAATAGAGGTCAAAGTAAAAAAAAAAAGAAGAAAATCCGAAATTTTTAGTTTAGACCTTCATATCATCTTAGGGCAGAGGGGTACGGGGCTGGTTGAGCTGTCGTTGGAAAGGCCATGAAGTTCTGCATACAGTGAGCCCTTAACTGTGACAATACGCCCTGTAGTTTTTAAGTTTTGTAAAAACCTAGCTTTTTTATGAATCACCCTGTAGCTCCTAAACGGTTGATATTGCCCCCCCACCTGCCATACAATTTTTGGTTCGTCTAGGTGAGTACTATCACCTCCCGCTCTATGGACCTCCTAAGGGGAAACACCCTGTATATTGATGTACCACATAAAAGATTCTGAAAATAAAAAACTATTTCATTTTAAAATTTCAATATAAATTCAAAATGCATTTACAAATTCATTCCCACTTAGCATAAATTGCATTTTGTTATCAGACACACATTCCACTCACACGATATGCACACTTACCTACATACATACAGTGTCTTCTTACTTTTTTTCCGCATGTATACTCTACATACGTACAGTACCTATTTTTCCAATCTAATTGAATGAACATATATACATACAATTACACAATTATTTGGGCCCTCTTAAAATCGTTTTTAAAATACCGTCCTGTGAAGTTAAAGTTATGGTTATTGAAAAAATAAAGATTTCAAAAAAAAGGAAGTGAAAAAAGAATTAATTAATAGGTTGAAAGTTAAGGAATAAATGTTAAATTGTTTTTTTTTTAAAAGTTATATTTACTGAAGCAAAATAAGGATTTAAAAAGGTGTATAACAAATTAAATGAAAGTTATTAAAGAAATATTTGAATAAAAGGTGTTGGTTTTAAAAATTAATTGAAAGACCGATTTTGTTTTTTTTTTTAGAAGCTGTGTGCTCTCCGCCCGGAGCACGGCACATACTTACTCATAACATTTTTAGTGCAACGGTGTATCTACCCAAAAACAAAAAATTAGTGCCAATCAATAATAAAATAAAAAAAATAAAAAATTTAATTAATACATAATAAAAAAAAAGAAAAAACATGGGCACCTTAAAAAGGGTGCTTAGAGGATAATAATAATTAATTAGCATCTAATTGCCGCACCGTGGACCTTTGCGAGGCTTCATCCCTGCCTCATAAAGACGATTCCCAGAAGGAAAACATCTAAAAATCGTCGTCCAGGACGCGCGACGTATCACCATCACCCATCTTCAGCGCTTTCCACAACATCAGGAAATCATCAAACTGGATGCCCGACAACAGCACCTGGAATATTTACCATCAATTTCAACAACTTCCTCAATCATCAACCAACCAACCCAAAAACTCGGACTTATTAATTGAGAACCTAAGTGGACATCAATAAGGCAGCCGTAAAAATCTTTAATATTTTTAGTACTTATTCATTGCAGATTTTTATAAGTTATTAATATAACAGTTTTTACAATTCTTACACTTTCATATTTGAAATAACAAGTAAAGAAGGAAATAAATTTACGTGAAATAATTTTTTCATATTTAATGTTAAAGGTATTACATTTTTTTTTGCCATCAAATTCGCGCAATTTCTATTTACAATCACACTGTTCGTCCTACACGGTTATAAAACCATTTTAGTGACCTGTTTTTATTTGTTTAATAACTGTTCGATATTTTAATTGTTTTCCTATTGTCCACTCCCAAAATTTATTTTATTTTATTAGCTAAACTATTAGTAGTGAAAAAATAATTAAATACGGCCTTCCGTGATGCAACCCCTGCGGCAAGACTTCGTGAGTTTGTTGGTCAGAGGACGTCGTAAAAGAGCAATAATCGATCACTTGCGAGAAGACTTTATAGACCTCAAGTCAGGTGAAGATATTGGTCGGAGGAGACGATTAAATTAATTTCATTTTTTTTTCCTTCAGTGTTTACTCATTCTGCTTATAAAAAGAAAAAGAAAAGAAAAAAAGAATTTTTTTCCATAACTGTGTTCTCCTAACTTTACACAAATTTTTTTTTTTTTTACAAAATTTAATTAATTAATTAATTATTTAATTAATTAATTATCTACATATAAAGAAAAACCTTACTCCTTTTTTCTTATTGTTGGGAGCCTTTCTATATTTAGATGATATATACTTTTAATTGTGATTAAAACAAAATTAGAATCCCATTTTGTTTCCTTTCTGTTTTTCAATACCATCTATTGACTTACTACCAGGCATATGTATACACTATTCGAAAAACAAATAATAAATAATTTCAATGCAATTTAAGCACATACCTTCATACATTTTCTACACGTAGAATTTAATTTTTAATTTCTCAAACTAATTCATTGTTTTACTCCAGAAATAATTTTTATTCTAATTAAAATCAAATGTTCTTAGATTTATTCACACATTTTTCTTTTTATTGAGGTGCTGTGTTTCAAATTTTATTTGCTTTATTCTCCCCAATTTTTACACCACACATAATATAACATGACAGAAGAAACCAAAACGTTTGATGAGCTTTGCTTGTCACAAATTGAAAAAACTCACAAATCAGACAAACTCTGGCCGATTATCATAGATCCAATAAAAGCAAAAGGACTTCAGATATCACTTCCGAAAAACTTCAAAAATTGGAAGACCTGTCCACACAGAGCGCAAAAATAACCCGTTTTACGTCCCACTTCCAAAAACTTCTCAAAAAACGACTGCAGCTGATAACCAGGACAGCACAGACAAGGATCAATCAAATACAATACGGTTTCGACTGCAAGAAGATAGACGAAAAACGTTATCCCATATTATTCAATCTATAGATAATAATTCACTTGCAACTGCAACCCAGGCATATCTAAACTAAAAATTAAACTCATTACACAAATATTGGGATGATTTTGAAGCAACACCTAATGAAATAATCTTGAATGTTGGCCCAAACGACAAAGATAGCGAATACTTCGTGAATGATGTTTATATAAACATGGAAACATCATTTTCAGACACTGTACTTGCGCTGCAAGAACAATTGGACTCTCGATTCCAAAATGTTACGAATACTACAAATAATTCCACAGAACTCACCACAATGTCTCTTTCAGAGACCAATCAAGGTTTTTCCCATCTGAAGCGAGAACATTAATTCTCAATTTCAATGGAAATCCGAAAGATCTCCACAAATTCATTTCAGGCTGTGATGATTCATACTACGTAAGAGCAACGACGTCAAGCGAAAAGCACTCCCTCCTTAGTTTAATAAGGAGTAAATTATCCGCAGAGGCCTACGATATCTTCAGGTACAATCAAGTTGAAGATTGGCATACTTTAAAATCAATTTTAACTCAAACTTTCGAGGAAAAAATTCCCAGAACTATGCTACTGTCTCAATTAAATAATTCCAAACAGAGATTAGGTGAAAGCGTGAAAGATTTTCTACAGAGACTTAACACAAATCTATCTAAATTAAATGAAGCAGCACACTCATATACAAGTGATAAAGTTCTTTTAAAGTCTCTTTTAAAAGATAACGAATATCAGCAGTGAGAGCTATTGAGGATGGGCTAATTAATCCCCAACTCCAAACTTTAGCCAAAGTGCATTCCGATAAATCTTTCTCTGCATTAAAATCTCACATTTCAGATCATGCATCGCGTTTGGACCTCAAGCAAGCTATCTTTCAAACGAATTACAAGACAAATCCCGTCCCTTTCACACAAAATACGATTCATAATTTACAATGCTTCAAATGTAATGGGACATGCTGCTTCAAAATGCCCAATCATACAACGTCCTTCACAGAACTTCAACGCAGTTCTAAAATTAACTCGCAATTACAACGCCCTCCGAATTTCAATAAGGTCACACCTCCGTCACAGGTACCATCTTGTCGATATTGTCATCGAATTGGGCACACTATAGAAGAATGCCGGACAAGAGCGGCGAACAAAAATCGTTCTGGCTACAATCAGGGATCTCAAAATAATTTCCGGAAGGTGAACAATACTCCACCAACAAACTCGGCTAGCAGACAGCTACAGAACAGGAACTGGCAGCAGACACACTAAGAGAAAAGTCGTAGGTTAAAATAACTAAAAAAAAAATGTTGTTTAACTATTTTGTTGAAATGTATGGAAACATTTGCAAGCAAATACTATTCCTCCTGTTATTATAACCATTCTAAGATTGTTATCATTAAATGTTCGAATATTAAACGCAAAAATAGTTTAACAAACAAAAAAGTTGTAGGCCCACAATTTTCTCCGTTAAACAAAACGAAGAAATTGTAAGCACTTACAGTTTATCAAAAATAGACAATTTTACTGAATATTTTAACTATTTAAATAGTTAAATGAAAAACTTGGGGAATGATCACACCTACTTTACAATTTTACTGTTTGTTTCTATCGAAAAAATAGTCGAAATTCATTGCACTCCGTTAGGACAACGTTTTTTTTACATACTTTACAATTTTACTGTTTGTTTCTATCGAAAAAATTGTCAAAATTCATTGCACTCCGTTAGGACAACGTTTTTTTTTACCTACTTTCGTAGTACGCTTACAATTTTTTCGTTTGCTTTTACAGTGTTCTTGAAATAAGGAAGAAATTATCGTCAGTTTGTAGTGAAAATTCTTGGTGAAAGGTTGTGAATTCAAGTACGGTAATAAATTACAATTTAGCAAGTACCTATATTATAATATGGATCCTAATATTATAGGAGCAATTCAAGTTGCTATTGGTGAAGGTGAAAGTTCTCTTACAGGTGAAAGTTTCAGTGAGAGTGTTTTATGTAACTTGGATAAAGAAACTAATTTAATCGAAGAAGATCAAAAATTGCTAAGACTTCTTTCCGAATGGGGATTTGAATCTATTTTTGATGAACTAGTAGGTAAGAATTTTTGTTAATGACAATATTAGGAGATAAATGGCGGTATATATATATATATATATATATATATATTGCAAGCTAAAAAGTCCTTTGTCTGATATTTTTACTTCGTCTTATTTAAAATAACTTCATATAATTCTGATTTAAAATGTAATATATTAATATTTGCTTAACAACTGGCTCAAGAAGTAAGTTAAGTAATTCTTTGTTCATTTGAAAACTTAATACTTTTATAATACTTATTATCTATGAAAATTCCGTTTCTTTAAGTTTAATTTTCAGTTTTAGCACATGGTATATCTTTAAATAGATTAAAATATTTAACAGAACAAGATTTAACGGATATTTTTAAAAACTATAAATTGGGAGCTAAAGTTGAGTTTCGATATCAACTAGTTAGTTGGAGAGAAAGAAACGTAAGTGAACTTTTCATTTTATTTAAAAAAAATAAGAATACAGAATATTTTCGTAGGGATATAAAAATCCATCATATTGCGACACAGTCTCAGCAAATAGTACTGAATTCAGAGAATTTATACACCAGTGGCAACGTGAAAATGTGGCTAATTCTTCAAGATCTTGCTCTCGTTCTCCAACGCCATTGAGAGATTCACCAACTTCTCGGTTCGCCAACAGCTGTTTTGTAATTATCAAAAACTACTAAAATAACTAATTACTTAATAAAATAAATTCATAAATATGGTTGTAGAATTTGCGATTTCAAAAGAATTCTCAGAAATTAGACGATACGGCAAGACAAATTTTAATTGATGCCATTATAGCTTGACACTTGAAGAATAAAATAAAACTGAGAAGGGAACTATTTGAAGCTATTGCAAATGAAATTGAGAAAACATTTAAAGACGACAAGGTAAATGTTTATTTAAAACTTATTTCATAACTCAATAGAGGCAAAATTAAATTTTATTATACATTTCTAGAATATTAAATATCTAAATATATACATATCCTCTTTACTATAACATAAATTTTTATTCACACTTATAGTTGTCAATTTGTCTTAATAATGCACGACTTGTTTGAATTTAATTGAGACTGATAAACTATTTTCTCTGGATGCTTTAAATGAAAGGAAGCAATTATTTCAATACGGTGAAACAGAGTTAGGAAATATATCTCCACCATTAAAAATTCTCCACTTAAAAAAACAAAAGCTACATATGTCGACGCGGGAAATGTGGACGTTTTGTCACTTTCTTCCGATTATGATCGGAGACTTAGTCCCAGCGAATAACTGGAAGCTTCTAGGATTTCTCATAGAGATAATAGATGATGTTTTAAGAATTGAATTTGATAGTGAAATACTCGAAAGATTGGAATTTAAAATTACGCAGCATCACAAGTGCTATGTAAAACTTTTTGGAAAAACACTTAAACCAAAGTTTCACTTCCTTCTTCATTATGTTACAATAATAAAAAATGTCGGTCCGCTTAAATATTTATGGTGCTTTCGTTTTGAATCTAAGCACAGGGAGTTAAAAATATACACTAACTCTATAACTTCCAGAAAGAACACACCTCTGACAATTGCAACAAAATGTTTGCTTAAAATTTCTTACCGACTACTTCGTAGTGAAGGCTTGCAAAAATGTTTCTCTTATAAAGATTTTTCGAAGGTAAAGCTGGAAACGAAATACTACTTTGATAATATACAAAATATACTTAATTCAGATATAACAGGAAACGACATTTTAACTTTTACTGGCAAAATAACTATGAAAGGAACTATATATAAAATCGGATATTATCTTTTATTAAAATCATTGCATTTTTTTGAAATTGTAGACGTGGCAATAACAAAAGATGAAAGAATCATTTTTGTCTGCTTGGAGTATAAATTAGGCACGTTTTGTAAACATTATCAATCCTTTCCTGTATTAAGAAGTGGAACAGAATATTATTTAGTTAATCCATTTGAATGCTATTCTTCCCCCCTTCATACATATTGCTTGCCGACAGGAAAAACATATATTCGACCAAAATATTTCTCGCATATACAAACAACCCCTCGCATATACAAACAAAAGCACAAATTCACAGGATTCCAGAGACAATATCGGCAGAGGCGATAGCAAATTAATTCGAGTCCCCGTCCAGATCAATAAATCCACTAACGCTTCCTTTGCCTATCGATATCTGCTCTGCTCCAAGACTTACATTTTTAATTGATACTGGAGCAGAAATCAGCTTAATTAAACTCCATCCATTGAAGTCAGATAGCATCTGCTATAGAGATGCTGTCTGCAATATAAATACATTATTTACAAAGTCACTTCTACAGAAGTACTCATTTTTGCTAAGTCCATCCTAGAACACCCTTTTTAAATTGTGGGAAATAATTCCATCCTCTCATACGATGGCCTGCTTGGTCATGGCTTTTTATCTCGATACAATGCTAGTATCAATTACAAAAATAATTGCATTTCTCTAGAAATTAATGATACAAATGAATTTTATCCATATGAGAATTACTATTCAAATGATCCATATGTTTATGTGAAAAGTGAGGACCCAGAAAAGAGGTCTCATACTAAAAGTTTACTGTATACGGAGATAACATTTTCCAACAGAAAAAATAATAAGAATCTATCTCCATACAATGCTTCACAAGAAGTGAAGCCAAAAGGTAAGGTAAAGCAAAATCTATCTCCATCAACAGTTCCAAACAGAATGGAACTAAAAAGTTATGACAATCAATCTTCATGAATATTTTTGCAAAATAAAAGACTAGAACATAAAAATGTAGCTCCATCAATACGGCTAAATCTAGTAAAATTCTATCTCCTTCAAAAATAAATTCAACAATAGTGAATTCCATGAATAAATCAAAGAAGTCAAAGAATCTCAATAAATGCTTAACTTCTTCAAATTCGATCGAGTTGGAATCATCGAATAACTCCTTCCAAATTCCAGCAAAGTTGGAATCATATCTCCTTCCTATTCAAAATCCGAAAGGATCGGATAAATTAAATTAAATTAAGATTCCGGTTCGATCAGAGTTCATTATTGAAATTCCAACTCCTTCTATTCAACATCAATCGGTTTGTTTCAAGAAGAAAATAAGGCCAGGTTTATTTCTCGGAAACTCGATCGTCGAAGCAGTGAACGGAATGGCAAAAGTTTTAATCCTCAACACAAATGAGGAGGACAACGATCTGGGCCTTACGAGGTGAATCCAGTTTACCAAGACTTGAACGACTTCGTGGTTATCTCCGGAGACTCTGACAGAGATCCAATTAAGGGCAGAATAATTAAACTGCAAAACCTTATCAAATTAGATCACTGCAATTCAGAGGAATCTGAGAGTATTCGCAACATCTGTAGGGAATTCAATGATCTCTTCTATCTAGAAGGGGATTTGCTTTCATATACAGATGCGATTACCCACAAAATCGAGACACTCTAAGACAAAACACCCATCTATACCAAGCCTTACAGACTTCCTGAGGCAAGCCGAACTGAGATAAATAGGCAAATACAAGAAATGCTTGAATCAGACATCATCAGACCTTCACATAGTCCCTGGAATTCTCCACTTCCCCTGGTTCTTAAAAAACTAGATGAGAATGAAAACAAGAAGTGTCGAGTAGTGGTAGACTTTCGTCGTATTAACGACATTGCTATTGCCGATCCGTACCCACTGCCTAATATCACTGATATATTAGACCAGCTGGGGAAGTCGAAATATTTTACCACAATCGACTTAGCTAGTGGATTCCACCAGATAAAAATGGACTCGAAGGACATGGAGAAAACTTCCTTTAGCACACCCTATGGCCACTACGAATATAATCGTATGCCATTTGGTTTAAAAGGAGCCCCTGCTACTTTTCAACGAGCCATGAACAATGTTCTATCTGGACTTCAAGACATCTATTGCTTCGTATACATGGACGATATTGTAGTCCATGGATACAATCTGAAAGATCATAATGCAAGACTCACAGCAGTATTTAGCCATCTCCGCAACTTCAATTTGAAACTCGAACCCGACAAGTGCCATTTCTTAAGGAAAGAAATTACGTATTTAGGGCACATAATAACTGAAAATGGAGTCCAACCAGATCCAGCAAAAATAAAGTCAGTTCAGTCCTATCCCAGACCCAAGAAGGAAAAAGATATCAAAGCTTTCCGTGGATTCGTCGGCTACTATCGCCGCTTTATACCAAATTTTTCGAAGATAGCCAAACCACTCACAAATCTTTTGGAAAAAGATACGCCTTTCAAGTTCGACGCAATCTGCGACGAGGCATTTTGCGAATTACGAAATAAATTATTTTCAGCACCAATTCTATCTTATCCTGATTTCGGCAAAGAAGTTTTTGTCACCTCCGATGCCAGTGACTACGCCATCGGAGCTGTTCTTTCACAAGTTGATGATCAAAGATCGCCTACGTGTGTCGAGTTCTCAATGGTGCAGAGACTCGTTACTCAACAATTGAAAAAGAGCTTTTAGCCATCGTTTTCGCAGTTGAGCAATTCAGACCATACGTTTATGGCAGACAGTTTACTATTATAACTGACCATAAACCATTAGTGTGGCTCATGAATCTGAAAGACCACTCCTCAGGACTGATGAGATGGAGAACACGTCTTGAGGAATATGACTACGAAATAGCCCATAAATCAGGTAACCTCAACACAAATGCAGACGCTCTCAGTAGAGCTATTCCAGATAGCAGCGAAAATTTCGGAGAACCTACCACCTGCGTAAATGTGGTATCAAGGAATCAAGCTATAGCTTAGGCGAACTTGATACATCCAACACGAGTGTCATTAATCAAAATCCAACCCCATCACAAGAGAAGAATTCCTCGGTCATAATAAAATAACTGAGACAAATTTTCCTCTTCTACTAACAAAGAATTCGAATTCCAAATTTTTCATCTTGCCGATGCAATATACAGAACTTGAAAGAGTGTTGATTTCGAAACTAAAATTTTCAGACAAATCTCTACTTTTAGCAAATAAACTGAACTTTTTCCCAATTTTAGATCCGGCGAATTTATTAATCGTTAAAAACATTTATACTAGAGTCTTCGCTACTAAACAAATTAACATTAAAACCCCATCAAGATTCTATTAAATATTTATCTGACATTAATAACATCGAACAAGTTTTAAAAGATTTTTAATCATTACCAATGGGAGGCCATCGAGGCGTTTCCCGAACAATTAAAAGAATCAAAAAACAATTTTACTGTCCTGGCATGTCAGACGATATTATCAAATACGTAAGGAAGTGTCAACTTTGTCAAGTAAACATAGTATCCAGAAACACCAAAATTCCGATGAAAATCTCGAGCATTAGTCTTTCGAAAGAGTGTACCTAGATATTGTAGGACCTCTCCCAATTTCCCACTCTGGAAACAAATATATCCTTATATTCCAAGTTGACCTCTCAAAATTCTCTGAGGCTATTCCCATAGTCGACACCGAGTCTAAGACACTAGCGGAAGCCTTCACGACAACCATAGTTTGTCGACATGGTATTTCGGAAAGTATCCACATAGATCAAGGTTCTAACCTTATAAGTGGCATGTTCGCCGATATATCTAAATTGCTGAGAATAAAACGGCTTAAAACTACTGTATACCACCCTCAAACGAATGGTGCATTGGAGAGAAGCCACAGAACCTTATCAGAATATCTCCGATCTTATGTAGCAAAAGATCCAAAACAGTTTTAAAATCGCGAGAGACATAGCCATGGACAACTAAGAAAAATCCAAACTACAATATGACAAGAATTCCATCGAGAAATCTTTTATAGTAGGCGATAAAGTCTTACTAAAAAGCAGAGTGCGAGATAATAAGCTCTCACCACTATGGCCAAGCCCATATGAGATCATGGGGATAAATTCCTCTGAAAATTCAGCTATACGAATTAATAATAAAATTCCATCCTACACTAATATCATCGAAAAATATTGAAGATCTTTTATCAAAGTTTAGGCAGGAATTACCAATTCACTGATGCTTCCTATAAATTCCAGAGGCAATATATTTTCACAAATCTGCAAATTAAGCACGATTTCCTCAAATGTTTTCAACAACAAAATAATTATAGAACTCAGAATTCCCCTACCTTTTAAAGAACCTTATCAAATATTTAAGGCGATACCATTACCTACACTCCTTAACGAATCGTTCGTGTATATTAATCCATCAAAGGAATATATCCTGATAGACACAATTGCGCAACGTTGGACCATATGCATTTCTACTGCAAAATTTCATCCCCTATCCTAAACACAAATACATGAACAAACCAATGTGAAGTAAATCTACTAAAGAAGGCACCTATTACACAAAAGTTTAAAATTCTGATCTTGCGACAGGATTATTATTGGACACAATTATCGCAGAAAAACGCTTAGCTTTTCTCCTTAAAAGAATCCCTACACATAGATATAATTTGTTTAGGATTTCATTACTTTACATACCCTGCAAGGAGCAGGAACAATGTATATCTATCTCGGTTGCTACGTACGAAGCAAAGAATTTATCTTGCAAATTTCCAAATTTAATTTCCATTTTATCCCAACAATCAACATTTCCAGTTTAATATCAAATATGACGTTCTCCCCATTAGGATCGCATATAAAAATACATAGTTTAAATATTACGAACAACATGGATATAGGTAAACTTCTAGAATCCATTCGTTTCCAAAAAGATCAAGAATTAGTCCCTTTAAATCCTATAAACAATCACCATATTCACCACTATGCATTGTCGTACCTGACAATTGCCTTAATTATCTTTATTCTATGTGTTTAAAAAAAACCGTAATTCAATAAAAATACTTCCTGAACATAAACGGGATAATGTGCTTACTCCGGCACCGAGAGAATTAAAATTCAATAACTCCTGCTTCCATAAGAAAAACTACAGAAAGTCTATATATTATTATTATATACAGTAAAATACCCCATGCACTTAGACTTCCAACAAACATAAAAAAAAACTGACGAACAATAGAAACGATCGACGATAATTCCATCCTTCCTTCCTTCCATAAACATCCATTCATTGAAAAGGAGAGAATATTCCCGTTTTAGCTGAGGAAATTGCAACCGTTCAAATTATCAAAAAAAAGGGTAAAATTCATAAAAAGAAAAGAGGAGGAATAAAAGTCAAAGAAATATAATATTTCTCTTTAACAAATTAATTTTTATATAACTTCCTATATGCTATAAATAAATACGTATGGAACTATAAAAAATATATTACTTTAAATATAGTAAATAGTTAAGGCAATATATTATATAAATAAAATTCTGTTCTTGCATATACATATGTAAGTATCACGATAGAATAAATAAAAAAAACAAATTCAAATAAAACAGAAAAACAGGTCGAAATAAGAAATAAAATCATTATATAAAGGTAATTTTTAATTACAATTATATCTGCTGGTATGTTTTTTTACATAATTATATTATGATCATATAACCCCGTCTAGTGGCAGGGGAAAAACCATAGAATAGAAGAAGATAAACTATTCCACATTTGCACTGTCCTGTATAAAAAAAGTATCACGGAATTTTACTGTACGGCCGAAAGTATTTTGAAGGGTAAAAGGATATGTGCGGTTTGCATCGCGAGTATTACGTGCAGGATCATTCTACAAGGGATTGGACTAGATATTTCATCAGAACATTGACCACGCATGTAGCGATAAAGGAGAGAAAGGCATCCAACATTGCGGTGGTGCTCAAGTGAGTCGATATGACAAGTTATTGCCACATCTCCAATGAGCTTGGAGCCTCTATTTTGGACAATATCCAATGAAGCTAAGACTGTGCGACCAGCCCCAGTCCATATATGGGAATTGTATTCCATTCTATGTCTAATGTAGGCTTGTAGAAGAGCGCTATATATGACGGACTGAAATATTTCTTACACCTTTTCAGAAACCCAAGAAATTTCAATGCTTCTTTGGCAACAGAGAAGATATGATCTGTCGAGTTTAATTTATTGGAAATATTAATGCCAACAACAACAGTGGTTAAGTTATGGTCTTACTTTAATGCGATTAGACAGCTTTGGGTCTTAGATGTATTAAATTCGACGCGATTCGCTTTGCCCATGCGGCGATATTGTTAAGATCGTTATTCAATGATCTTATCATGCAATCTAGTTAAGCCCATCCAGCATTCCCCATGGAGTCCGCCATAGTGTCAAAGGAGTAAACAGAATCAAGGGTACTATTATCAGCGAGACAACGTTCCGTAAGAAAAGTCAGCAAGTCTCCAGATGAGCATCCAGCTCGGTAGCCATATTGGCGATCATTGATTAGATGATGAGCTTCCAGATACTTCATTATTTTGGAGTTAATGATAAATTCAAAAACCCTTGAAAGAATCGAAGTGATTGCAATTGGTCGATAGTTTGAGGGATCGTTTCCCTCTTCTTTCTTGGGAATAGGCTGAACTAGTTTCCAATCAGTTGGAAATTTTCCTGTGAAATAAAACAAGTAGAATACAGGGACGAGAAACTATCAGGACCTGCGGCTTTGGAGACGTTGATCCCCTTAAGGATCCTGAACACGTCTCTCCTACGGACGTGTATTGGCTCTTGTAAACATCCACACGGGGGATGCAAAACAGGTGTTTGTGAAGTGGGTCGAAGACGAGGATTTGAAGCGAAGCTAGCAGCTAAAATATTAACCTTATTCAGGAAGTCAATAATAACTTCACCATTATTAAGTAGTGAAGGTAAAGAGGAACTGGTGCAGTTGTTCCCAATGGTTTTCACCAGGGACCAGAAATCTTTGCTATCTTTGCGGCAATTTGTCTAATATTCTTGTCAAAAAGAATTTTTTTCTCTCTGAATAATGGACTTGCAGGTGCTCCATGCAGTCTTGTAGACTTGTGTTAGTTCCGGACAGCTTTTATAGCTTGGTTGTACTTATCGGTAAACTAAGAGCGATTTTGCTGTTGTTGAGATCTACTGTAATAATATTTTACTAAGTTCTAATGTACATTCATCAATATCTCTCGAAGCAAAACAGAACGACCAATCAATTTCTCTAATATACTGATTGAAACTTTCCCAATCAGCATTCTTGTAGTGCCAAAGAAGCCTACTTGTAGGTGGGAAAGTAGGGCGGCACAGGTTTGAGGTGGTAAATTGTGCCTTGATTAAACAATGGTCTAAATTACCGAGAGGGGAGTCGCCTGAGATGGAATATTTGTCAGGATGAGATATTAGGAACAAATCCAGTAAATTAGCTATATCCCCAGTTGCATCATGCTGGCGCATCCACTAGCTGTTCAAATTAAACGATTCACAGAAGAGTTCAACGAAACAGCCCACAGGACTTGTGGTAGAAGAATGTCTGAGCCACGGTATGTTATGGACATTAAAATCACCAGGACGATTTCGGAGCTGTTGCAAATTAAACGATTCACAGAAGAGTCCAACGAAACGGCCCACAGGACTTGTGGTAGAAGAATGTCTGAGCCACGGTATGTTATGGACATCAAAATCACCTGCCAGGACGATTTCGGAAGAGGGGAGACAGAAAGCAAATGATCATTATCGTTGGAGATATTGTCAACCACGGATACCGTGTCGTCATCAGACATACTTTGGCTACGATAAAAGACACAGAAGTAGATGATATGCTTGTGAAGTTTGAACCTAATCCAGATATAATTAAACTCTGGATTGGCGGGAGGAAAATCTTTAAGAGTGGTAAAGAATGCGATGCCTCTATGCTGAGCAAAAAGGCACGAAGCTGTAACCCGGGACGTGATACTGATCAATATCAGCATCAAAAACGATCTTGGTTTCACTTAGAGTAAAAATTGCCGGATTTTTTAAGTTCAGGTGGCAGTACACCGAAAAACGATTTACTTTTAATCCACGAATGTTGCAGAAATATAAAATGAAATTCTACATGCACAGAAGCAAGACAAACAAAAAGCTGGAATTGGTCTAAGACCAGTTCTTAGGATACCCTAATGAATGCCCGTATTAAATTTCGTATGGTCACCGATCTATTCAAGTATTCATTTTGAAGTTGTTTTTCGCATATATTTCTAGAACAGTTTGTCGCACAGAAAAAATGGTAATAACCAATTTAATAGTATTTCGTATTCTGTAGAAGTTTCTAGTACAGACATGTCAAACTCATATGATATGACCGGCCACATGATCTATTTTGTATAAAGTGGGGATCGCATGTTTTCTATGCTCAAAAAATTAATAAAATACGATTTTTAGAATGATTATATTATGTATTTATTAGACTCAATGTCAAACTCATTGTATTGTATATTATACATATATAGTCGTTTTATATATCATATCATTTTTAAACTGAAATATTTTACATTTTATTGTATATTATACAATATACATACATAGACATTTTACATTTCATGTTATTTTTTAAACTTAAACTATAAATATTTCATATTTTTTATAAAAAACAAAAATAAAAGTTATAATAAGAAATAAACAAAATCACAGTTTAATATTACTTTTTAGAAGATATTTGACATCGTTTTTCACAAAGCAAGTCACCAAAATTTGGTTGAATATATTGAGCTGATGCAAATTTTAAAATTGACGATAAATGTTGATCGTTTAATCTTGACCTTTCTGAATTTTTTCGTTATTTTTCATTAAAGAAAATAGTTGCTCGCATAAATAAGTGCTTCCGAACATAGATAGTATACGCGTAACAAACGATAACATTTTAGGAAATCGATCTACAGATAAATATGTATAAAAATCTGGTATTCCAACTTCCATACATTTCTGCTTCAGCAAAGAATCACATTGGATTTCAATTAATTCCATTTGTAAGTTTTCATCAACAATTTCAATATCGATAGATAGAGGTGAAGTAAAAAGACGATATTGTAATTCACAGCTTTCAAAATCAGAAAATCTTCGATCGAACTCCGTTTCTAACAATTTAATTTGGTGAGCATATTCTGTAAATTTTAATTTAGGCGATTTAAGCAATAGATATTTACAGTTTTCAAAGTGAGATAAGTTTCCTTTTTCTATTTGTTTTCGCCAAAGTAATAATTTTTGTTTGCCTTGAAGCTTGAGATTAAGTTGATTAAGATGACTTGTAATATCAACTGAGAAAGCCAAGTCCTTTATCCATTGTTCATCTTTTAATTCCAAGAAAATTATGATTTCGTCCAACAATTTGAAGAATCGTTTTAGCACTTTATGACTCGAAAGCCATCTAACTTCCGTATAATATGGTAGATCGGTGTATTCACATTCTATATCGTCCAGAAATGAAGCAAATTGACGATGATTGAGTCCACGTGCACGAATATAATTTACAATTTTGGTGACTATTTTTAAAACATGTTCGATATTTAAAAATTTTGGAGCACAGTACTTGCTGGTGAATAATACAATGAAAATGGTCCAAATTGTTATTACCGTACTGCTTGCATGTTTCTTTTAATATTGCAACAACTCCTTTAATAATACCGGTCATGGCAGGTGCACCATAAGTTGCAAGACAAACCAACTTTTCCAATGGTAATTTATACTTCTTCAAAACTTCCATAAGTGCATCAAAAATATCAGCTCCAGTGGTTGTATTATGCATGGGAATGATTTCCAAAAGCTCTTACTTACTTTTAAATTAACATCACATGCGCGAATAAAAACGGCTAGCTGAGGGATATTTCGAATATCTGTACTTTCATCAATTGGAATAGAGTAGGCTTGAAATGTTGATATTGTTGAATTATGCTGATTTCTCCAATTCTCGGCTATTTCAGCAATTCTGCTAGCTACAGTATTTCGACTTAAACTTACACTTTTAAATTTTTTTTTGTGATGGACATAATACTTCGGCCGCTTTAATTAAGCATTCACTAATAAATTCCCCTTCAGCAATGGTTTCGATCTGCTTGCGATTAAATGCGATAATAACTAACTTTTACAGCAGCTGTATTGTCTTCAAAAGATTTAGTGAATACACTTTGTTGTTTTTGAAGAATTGATTTCAATTCCGACAATTTGTCTTCACGAAGTCTTGTAACGTATTGGTCATAGTTTGTTTTATGATTTGTGTCATAGTGCCTTTTAAGATTATATTCCTTAACAACTAAAATACAGTTTCTACATATCAGACATAATATTTTATTCTTGTTTTGGACACAAAAATATTGCAGTTCCCATTTTTCTTGAAAATTACGACGCTCCTCATCAATTGATCTTTTCTTACTCATTGTTCTGGAAGTTTGATTATATTTGTATTAAATAACTTTTTAGTTTAATATGAATAAAAAACAAAATCCACTTCAGAGCTCAAAATATCATTCACAAACGGTTGTAAGCCGACAAGATGACGAGAAACCTCAAAAAAATTCACGAGCATGATATAAAAGTTGAGTACCATGCCAAACTCAATTCCTCCAAAGGTACCGCCTATGCTCCTAATTTAAAAAATCTCACGGAAGCGGAGATCTTGGAAGGCCTCCAAGAAAAAAATAAGACGGTAACTGAGGTTAAAAAACTGACCCGCCCTGGTAGTTCCCAGGAAGAAAGAATTTCCACTGGAGCACTTCAAGTGACTTTCGATCGTTTCGCCCCCCTACCACCATAGTCTGCTGCTTCGAGCATTTACCGATTCGAAGGTGGTATCCCGCGCCTTTGAGGTGCAGGAGCTGCCTCGAGTTTAAGCACCACGAAAGCCGATGCAGAAACACCCCAAAATGCCAAAACTGTGGAAAGGCCAAAGCGAAAGAGGAAACTGACCCCATTTGTGACAGGATCTTCTATATTGGGTGCGATAAGGCCGGGGATCACTCTACCCTGGACCGCATATGCCCCAGCTTTGCACGCGAAAGGCTATCGTTAAATTGCAAGTCGACCAGCATATTACGCGATACGAGGCAAGGAAAAAATGGTATTCTATGTGCGGTGACCTCGCTCCGGTCAATCAAATCCAGAGCAGAACCATGCCAGGCATCTCCTTCGCTGACGCTACAAAAAGAAGCACAACTAATACAAGCTACAAACAGGATAATACTCCCACCACATCAAAAAATACAACACTTAACAAAAACATAGATCTACAGATAAACAACACTTCGGACAACAAACCATCTACTTCCACAGTGCACATTACAGAACAGAATCCCCAATCTTTTACTCAGAAGAAGGTATACCCTGCAAAACTTATTGCAGAGCCCAAAATACACTTCAATGCACACACTACTCAACCACCTTGTTATGAACAGAATATCAACACATCTACGCATACCACAGTACAAAAATCTTACACTGGGGCTGGCACCCCAGAGGATGCCAACCTTCTCCTCTCCCTTTCCCCCAACACCTTTAAAAATATAGTTTCTGAAAAAATAGATTTCTGTGCACCAGAAATCGACTCTCCTAAAACACGACGAGACAGCTCAGACTCGACACCGCTGCAGGTGTCAGACTCAGACGCAGATATGAACGATTTTCTGTCTATCTCTACTTAGACAGACATTCCCTTCACGAAGGGAGCACTAACCAATTTCTAAATAAATCGCACCCCATTATCCATGGTTGATAAAATTCAAAAATCGCAGAAGCATTACAGAAATCTCAAGATCCTACAATGGAATGTCTGCGGTTTTTTCAATAACCTGGGTATTCTTCAGCTACTGATAGCAGAACAATCGCCGTCCATATTGGCAATACAAGAAACCCACCTTTCATCCACCGCACCTCCCATCAATTTTAAAGCCTATAATATCTATCTTTCCAACATACACTCCAATAATAGAGGGGGTGTAGCGGTACTAGTCAGCAAGGATATCCGCGCTTCAAAAATACCCATTAACTCCCCCTTTTCCGCAGTAGCTGTTAACATTCAAAACAAGCCGGCAATAAACGTGGTCTCCATCTATGTGGGAAGCGGGGATGGAGTTAGCGCTAGAATTCTAAACTCCCTGGTGGAACAGATCGTAGGTCCCACTTTCCTCTTGGGGGACTTTAACGCGCATCACCCATCTTGGGGATCGCCACGGAGTGACCCCAGGGGAAATGAAATCGCGAACTGGCTGCTGGGATCTGACTTGGTTCTCCTCAATGATGGATCATCTACAACCCTAAACACACATAACACCCTAACCCACATCGACCTTTCTTTTGCCCCACCATCCTTTGTCCCACTTACACACTGGCGAACACTAGAAAACCCCAAGGGAAGCGACCATTTCCCCATTATCATCAGCATGTCAAGAGCTCAAGAAGCATCGGTGCTTACAAAAACCTTACGCTATGCAGCAAACGATTCTACCCCCATCAGTAAAAAATCCAAAATGTTTAAACGATTGGCAAATAGAGAAAATGCTATCCAGTATAGGAAAGCCAATGCCCTCATGCGCAGGGAAATCAAATCCGCTAAAAAACAAGCCTGGAAGGACTTTGCCGCCAGTATTAATGCGGATACACCAATGAGCGAAAACTGGCGCAAAGTTAGAGCCATCTGTGGGAATCCCTCAAAGGCAGGCATCACAGGCCTTAGGATCGGTGATGCGATAGTTCTGGACCCTCCGCTAATGGCTGAATATCTTGCTTCACATATAGCCCAATATTCGAGCAATATTCACCATATACCAACGTACAGGAACAGGCAGTCTGAGGCTGCAGGTCACGGAGACTGATACCCTTATCCTCTATCCCTGCTTGAATATCCTTTCTCACTCCAGGAAATTAAGGAGACACTTAATTCCTTCCGTGGATCTACACCAGGCCTAGATAACATCTCTTTTGGTGTGCTCAGACAAACGCCCAGAACCTGGTTCAACCGTGCTGCAGGACTTTTCAACCTTATCCCCAACCTGGGCAGATTTCCACGAGCTTGGAAACTCGCTGAAATTCGTCCTATATCAAAAGTGGCAAATCGAATTCCACTCCCATCCGAAACTAGGCACATTTCGCTCCTACCCACAACATCCAAAATCCTGGAAAAGCTACTAGCAAACAGGCTGTCCGCCGTTAAAAGCTACAGACCATGTAGAGGGACGCAAAGCCTTCTGCAGGAACTGGATCATAATCTAGCATGCGCACTCTCTAGACGCCAGCACACTATATTGCTCTCCATCGACCTCGAAAAGGCTTTTGACAGAATACTCAAACAGGCCGTGCTCGCTCAGTTGGAAAAATGGAAAGTAGATAATAAGGTCGTTAAAATAGTTAAGTCCTTCCTTTCGGACAGAAAGATCAAAGTCAGAGTTGGTGGACATTTTTCCACTACACACCACCTTCACAATGGTCTTCCGCAAGGATCACCCCTCTCTGTCCAGCTCTTTAACACGTACATTCATTCGCTCTCAGAGCACCTAAATAACATCTCGGATTTATTTTTCCACATATACGCAGACAATATCATTTGCTACGCCTCAGGCGAGCCTCCGTTCGTAAATCACGTGCTCAACAAAGCACTCCGAGACATCTTGGTCTGGGCCGACATGAACGGAGCTAAAATTGCCACCAACAAATTGGAAGCACTGCACGTCTGCAGGAGAAGAAAATGCACGGTTGAAAACTTTACAAGTGAAATCGCCTCCATCCCCTTTCTAAAAGCACTTAGGCTTCTAGGACTTGTACTCTCACATAATCTCAATTGGAATAAACAAGCAGCAATTGTAGCTGAGTCGATTAGTGCGAGGAACAACCTCTTCAAGGTAATCTGTAGGAGGAATGTAGGTCCACCTCTCGACACAGCTACTAAAATTGCAAAGCAGCTTGTAATGGGAAAGGTCGATTATTGTCTTACGGTATATGGCTTCCTAAATAAAAAGAATACTTCTAGGATTCAAACTGCTCTGAGCTCCACATCAAGAATCGCTCTCGGCGCCCTTTGTACTACTCCCATCCAAAGCCTCCTCATCGAGTCCGGTTTACCATCATTTCTCCAAAGAAGAGAGGATCTTTTAGGTAATCTCTTCTTTAAATCAGTGCATAACCCTAACGCCCCTTTACGCCAAATCGTGCTGGATATTCTTTCCACGAAATTCTCAGGAACTTTTCAGATGAGACGCACTAGTCGCATCCTTTCTGGCTTAATCCGAGCAGTTCTATCTATTCCTGAGTCTCTTAAAGTGCTCCCTTTTTCTCCGCACACCCTGAACCCGATGGAACATGTTCCGCCTTGGAGAATGCCCTTTCAGCGGATCATTTTAAATTAACAGAAGTATGATCCGTTAGATAAAAAGAGCCAAAACAGATTACACACTGACACATACAACCGATTAAACGCTAGCAGATACCTCTACACGGACGCTTCTAAGAAGGATGATGCAGTTGCTCTTGCCGTTTGCACCACTGGCGGCCAGGAATCGTTCCAAATTGGACAGAAACTGCCAGCATGGACTGATGTCTTCTCTGCGGAGTTGATGGCGGTTTAGGAAGCGGCTAGGTGGGCCGCCGAACAGGTGGGCACAACTGCTATCTTCACCGAAGCCTATCCTCACTAAAAGCGATCGCAAATCGGAGGAATCAGAATCCGTTAGCAGTTAACCTGCGAAATACCCTGGCCACTGGTGGAATATTCTTGGCATGGTGCCCTGCACACGTGGGAATACTCGGAAACGAGAAAGCGGATCTTCTCGCCAAAGATATGCTAAACAAGCGGGGCGAAACGATTGTTGCACCTGCATACAAAGCTGTAAGGTGCCAGGCCAGGAGACAAGCACAGGAAACAAGACTCCTTGAATGGCTCAGCGCCAGCTCTTTTCTTGCAGTTCACCACAAGAAACTCGAAAAGCCTAGCATGCCGGATATGCATAGGCAAAAAATGATATCTGTGGCAAGACTGAGGCTGGGCCATTTCATTGCAGTAAAAAAACACCTTTTTCTTAAACAGCCGTGTCCCTCTTGCGCCTTTTACGTGGGTTGTCCACTAACAGCAGCACATTTACTGCCAGAGTGCGGCGAACTGAAGCGCATACTTAACGTACAAGGAACTACCAAGACCCCAACAGAACTCCTCACTTACACTGAGAAAGACACGGACATACTTGTCGCCGCACTTAGACTATACTGCACAAGAAGTAACATAGACTTTAGACTCTAACACTAACGCATATACGCACATCTTTATAGTCTTTTTTCTTTTTTCTTTTATTATTATATATATATATATCATATATCCCTAAGGATTCTAAAACTAACACACTAACACAATATACTAGAATAGGCTAAGTCTTTTGCCATAATGCTACCCTTTACAAATGTGAACAAAACAATGTATGACAATGAATCAAATTGTAATGTAATCGTTATGTGATATATATTAGAAAATTTTTCTAAATAGTTAAAATAAAAAAAAAATAAAAAAATTACTGTATTAAAATTAGGAAAATGAATTATAAAAAAAAAAAAAGCAGACTACACAGTCAATTTTCGAAAATTAAAATCAGTTATAATTAGACTTAAGTTGCCCAGATGGCCAAGTTACCGTGGTAGACTTAAGTTGCCCAGATGGCCAAGTTACCGTGGGCCTAAGAACATTAGGTTCTAACAGGGTTAGGCTAAGTGTTAGTGCTAAGTAGTATAAGTTAATGTCAAAATAAATAAATAAATAAATAAATGAATAAAAACCAAAATCCATCTTAGAGTTAAATATAGCATTCGGAAACGATTGAGCAAACACTGCACTTTGTGACAACGCAAAGTGTCGTAAATGCACATAAATGAGATTTATGTATGTTTCATTTAATTTAATCCTATATCTTATCTCTTTTTCAATCACTAAATTAAAAATTATTAAAATGCAAAATTTAAAATGCATTCTGTAACCGCATTAAACTAAACTGCATACAAATAAAATAAGATTTACTTTAAAATAAAAAAAAAAATTAATATTTTTTTTAAAAAGTCTCGGCGGGTCGCAACCTACGTAATGGTGGGCCGCATGCTGCCCGCGGGCCACGTCTTTGACATGCCTGTTCTAGTACAATAAAAATGTCTTGGACTGATCGTTTTCAAAGTATACGTAAAACACCGAAATTTTTATATGGCAACACCAAGAAGAAGTTGCCCGATTTAGTCCATTTTTGATATTTTATTTGCTAATGTAGTAAAAACATCATGTACGAAATTTCAGCTCTCTACGTCAACGCGTTCTCAGGCAGTGTCCAAATATATAGCGAAAAACTAAATTTTTATATGGCAACCCTACGAAGGAGTTGCCCGATTTGTCTCATTTTCGAAGTTAATTTTACTGTTTTTTTTTTTTAAAGTCCGTATACAAAATTTCAGCTCTCTAAGTATACCCGTTCTCGAGTTATCGTGCGCACGGACGGACGGATGGACGGACGGACGGACATGCAAAAATCAAAATAACTTTTAATATTATGAATGGGTGTCCAATCCATTTTGCTCTACCGTCATTATTTCGAGGTGTTACAAACGGAATGACAAACTTAGTATACCCCTATGATTTCATCTATGGTATAAAAAGAGAAAGCAGAAGAAAGAGCGACACACAGCAACACAAATATTTGGACGCCACCATCAACAGTAAACGACACAGCGAGGTTAGAAAAACAACAATAGCGTTATGCCTACATTTGTTACTTTCAGTGCCCCAGACTGTGTAGTTCAATGACCACAGTTGGTTGGACCTGTATTGCTGATCAGTGACAAATTCTAATGCATTTGCACTGATCACAGCCGAAGAGAAGGAAAGAAAACATTACCGTGCTGTTGGCTTATGTGTTGAGCCCTTCACTTGGCGCTTATAATTCTGGTTTTTTAATAACAGGCGCGTCGGATTTTTGAGGAAATTAAAATTTCATTTTACAATTCAATGGATTTTTCTTTAACTTCAATTTGATCGATTCCGGAAAAATGTGTCATTCCGTTTTTCCTTAGGAAATCTTTGTTAATTAATGACTATCAGAACCAGCTAAACACAAGCTTGCCGCAGTCACACGTTTATTAAATAAACGGTCAACAAAACATGCTTTTCATCACTTACTCCGTGTTAGTATTAGTATGTTAAACTAAACTTAAAACTGAACAACGGATGAAATTAAATGCAATGCAACATAGAACAAAAAAATTAAAAGAAAATTAAATAGAACAAAAAAGATTAAGAATTATATGGACATTTTTTTAAATCATGCTTAGAAATGTCAAGAGATGTATAAATACAGTTTGTCTCGTAGCCTTTTGCAAACCCGCCAATGGTATCCGAGACAAATTCCAACAAGTTAGTGGTTGTAGACCTTCCCGAAATAAACCCATGTTGGTTTGATAGCTGAGAGTAAATGATATATTCGAATAATTTGGGCATGCAAGATAATTTTGCAATGGAAAAGAAATTTTTCTATAGCCGCGGGAAACAACCACTATCGAGCGATGTTTGGAAAATAGTTCTCTTGTGGGAAAAAGATACATTAATATTAATGAAAATTTTTTCAAAAGATTAAGGATTACTTTACTGATTTGAATAAGCCGGAGAAAAGATGTGTTAAGGCTTGTGTCTTATAGACATCTTGATGGAAAATATGTGAAGATTATCTGATTTTGACGTAACATGATCAAATTTTTTTTTTATTTCACAAACTGTCTCAATAGGAAATCAGTGAGGCTACTTTTGATTTTAAATATGAAGTTAATAGTGTATGTACGTAGTATGTAAATTTATGTCATGTTTACTATCATCTGATTTTTATTATTATAAAATTTATTTTAATAAATACATTATATTTAAAAACCCTCAGTAGTTACGCTATGCCGGTACCAGACCACATTTTCCATACAAAAAGTGTCCGGAAAATTCCAACTATTTTGGTGGCTCTGGACCGGGTTTCTGGGCCACTGAGGGGTCCGTGGTTCACGTCACAGGGCCTGCCTGGGGAATTCCTTTCCTACCGTCTGGCTTCCAGGGGATGACGTCATCTGGTTGGCTGATCCCGTCAGCTGATCAAGCTCTGTCTTAGCTGATTTTTAATAAAATAAAGCTGGCATTTGCTGGAATCGAACCGAGAACGCTTGGTTTTGTAAAATCCGAGGCGCTCTACCATCAGGCCACGGAGGTGTAGTGTAAATGTTCTTCAAACTTGCTATATACGCTCAGAGTTGTGGGACAGAGCAAAACCCTCGAGAATACTTCCCAAGCCATGAAACAGAAACCTATATGTGTGCGTTCGGAGTCCGTTCTCTAAAATGTTCTATATTAATGCTTATGGAAAAGTACCAAACATTGATTTTATAAATGCGATAGAGCCCAAACTAGTATCCATACAGGAAAATAGTCTTCTAGTAATTTACAGCTTGGTTCCTTATCTTCCCAAAGGCTGCACTTACTACATACCTTCCTTAACAAAATAATAAAATAGTTTTGATTACAAAGTAACCTTACCATTTTACGCTCAATACCTCTCAGCTGTGCATGTGTGTATGTGCAGCCGGAGTCCGAATCTGTAGGCAGCTACATTCGATATCACCAGCCCACGGCATCGCATGACGGCACAGCGACATTACAATGATTACTCAGCTGAGAATTTTTGTTTGAGGAAACGTAGTCATTTGGTTAAGATAATTTTTTTTAAATAATTTTGTTAGGAAAGTTATGAAAATTTTATTACGGTTCGGAAGATAAGAAAGCAAGCTTAAGATTATCATAACACCATTTTTCGGTGTGAATAGTAGTTTAGGGCGGAGGAGCTATTCAAATCAAACTTTTGTCAGCTTTACATAAGAACACTGCAAATATTTTAGAATGTAAGGACTACGTTGGGCCTCGCATGTGGTAGGGAGGGAGTCTCTTTCATGGCTTGTGAAGTATTCTCGAGGGTTTTGGACAGAGGCTTCAGGACACTTTTACGATGCTGGACACACACACACACACACACATACACCACGTCATACTAAAAGGTTTTCTACCAGGCGACATTCCGTATTGCGCCATGCTATTAAATTAGCAACAACAACAACTAACGTAGGTAGATATGTTGGCTTAGATAAGAAATGGCCTACTTTTTGATCTTCAGGTGCAATGCTTCTAATTTGATTCATTGCATGAACAATTCGTACAGCCGAATAATGTAAACAAAATCTCAGTCGAATAATGTAAACAACTTTCGCCCAAACCCGAGTAAAGTAAACAAACGATTTATGACAGATTCCCAATTTCTTTAGCTGGAAAAAAAAAAAACAATTGATATGTTGTCTTAGATGAGTAGTGGAAGTTATAATTGCAAATTTCTTTTGCCGATAAAAAAATCAACAACAACTATAACGTAAGATGTGGTCTGTATTTATTTTTTATAAACAAGAGTGATCAGGATATTCGATATCTAAAAAGGGATCACGACTGCTTGGAATGGTAAGAATGGAAATTAAAGCCATATCAGAAAATTTTCGGTGTAGGGGTGTGCGTGTACTGAAAAGTCTTTTCAGAAATCCTCTACGGGCTGTGGTTTTCGTGATATTAGCGATCATACCTTTTCTGATGTAATTCATATTACTAATAATTCAAGTCAAGGCTATTTTTGTAAGCATTAAGTTGAGAATTGGTTAAATTAAAATCTTTGGTGAGCTATAATATTAATGTAGGATGATGTGGTGACTTAGATGAGTAATGAACATTGTATAGGTGCAGCCTTGTTAGAAAATTTTTAGTCTTCAAGTGTAATGGCATGACTGGTAATTTTATATCAAACAAACTCGCACAGCCGAGAAAAGTAAACAAGTCGAGCGATTTTTTTGTGTCTATTGGAAAGTCTTCCGCTCAGTAAAAATCTTATTAGCAATGCCGCTTCACATTTATATCCTCTAAAGTATCATCATCCGAAATGGTGTTGTATCAATAGTGCAATAGTGAAGACTGGGGTACTATAAGTTAAAAACTTTGGTGGATGGTATTTAGCATCACATAATGCTAGTAGGATATAGAAGCTTTGGTTAAGACCGTGGCGATGGTCGAGAGTGGTTAGTGTTATTTACTTATTTTTAAATCTTACCATGAAAGTTTTGATGAAAGAAGGTGGTATGATTATATTAATTTAGTTTTGGATGAGTAGTGGAGTGCTGTAATATGCCTCGCTCTAACACATTAGGAAGCTTTAGTGAATACCGTACTTTGAAACCATCTCGCTCTCTCAAAACATCTTTCTATCTCTAGCACACATGTTTGAGGTGGACTTGATAAAATACATGCCAGCTTGGAGCTGCTTTATATAATATGAGTATAGTATGGTTGCCTGGAATTATCAGGCTGGCAGGCTGGAGATCTTTAGCGGTCGGGTGGGGTTACTTTACTGGTCATGGGTGTGGATCTTGGGTTGGATATGTATGTGTGCAGCTGAGGTGTATTAACAAGAATGAATTAAAATAAAAGCTTGCATGATTGGTATGAGCAAAACCCTCAAAAATACTTCACACGCAATGAAAAAGACTCCCACATTAGTACATGAGAGCCCCAGCGGAGTCCTAACATTCTAAAATATTTGCAGTGATCTTATGTAAAACAGATAAAATTTTCATTTGAATAGCTCCTCCGCCCTAAACTACCATCCATACAGAAATGTGGTGTTCTGATAATCTTAAGCCTACTTTCTTATCTTCCGAACCATAATAACATGTTTATACCTTTCCTAACAAAATTATTTGAAAAAATGTATCTTAACCAAATGACTACGATTCCTCAATCAAGAACTCTCTGCTGAGTAATCATGCCGTGGGCTGATGATATCGAATGTAGCTGCCTACAGATTCGGACTCCGGCTGCACATTGACACACATTCAGCTGGGAGTTAGTGGGCGTAATGTGATAAGGTTACATTTTAATCAAAACTATTTTATTATTTTGTTAAGTAAGGTATATGGGAAGTGTAGCCTTTGGGAATGTAAGGAACTAAGCTGTAAATTACCAGAAGACTATTTTCCTGTGTGTAAGCTAGGCTCTACAGCATATATAAATTCAATGTTTGGCAGTTTTCTATAAGTATCAATATAGAATATTTTAGAAAGCGGACTCTCAATGCACACACATAGACAATGGATTTAGTAGTAGTAGTAGTAGTAGTAGTAGTAGTAGTAGTAGTAGTAGTAGTAGTAGTAGTAGTAGTAGTAGTAGTAGTAGTAGTAGTAGTACTACATTCACATTCAGCTGGGAGTTAGTGGGCGTAATGTGATAAGGTTACATTTTAATCAAAACTATTTTATTATTTTGTTAAGTAAGGTATATGGGAAGTGTAGCCTTTGGGAATGTAAGGAACTAAGCTGTAAATTACCAGAAGACTATTTTCCTGTGTGTAAGCTAGGCTCTATAGCATATATAAATTCAATGTTTGGCAGTTTTCTATAAGTATCAATATAGAATATTTTAGAAAGCGGACTCTCAATGCACACAAATAGACAATGGATTTAGTAGTAGTAGTAGTAGTAGTAGTAGTAGTAGTAGTAGTAGTAGTAGTAGTAGTAGTAGTAGTAGTAGTAGTAGTAGTAGTAGTAGTAGTAGTAGTAGTAGTAGTAGTAGTAGTAGTAGTAGTAGTAGTAGTAGTAGTAGTAGTAGTAGTAGTAGTAGTAGTAGTAGTAGTAGTAGTAGTAGTAGTAGTAGTAGTAGTAGTAGTAGTAGTAGTAGTAGTAGTAGTAGTAGTAGTAGTAGTAGTAGTAGTAGTAGTAGTAGTAGTAGTAGTAGTAGTAGTAGTAGTAGTAGTAGTAGTAGTAGTAGTAGTAGTAGTAGTAGTAGTAGTAGTAGTAGTAGTAGTAGTAGTAGTAGTAGTAGTAGTAGTAGTAGTAGTAGTAGTAGTAGTAGTAGTAGTAGTAGTAGTAGTAGTAGTAGTAGTAGTAGTAGTAGTAGTAGTAGTAGTAGTAGTAGTAGTAGTAGTAGTAGTAGTAGTAGTAGTAGTAGTAGTAGTAGTAGTAGTAGTAGTAGTAGTAGTAGTAGTAGTAGTAGTAGTAGTAGTAGTAGTAGTAGTAGTAGTAGTAGTAGTAGTAGTAGTAGTAGTAGTAGTAGTAGTAGTAGTAGTAGTAGTAGTAGTAGTAGTAGTAGTAGTAGTAGTAGTAGTAGTAGTAGTAGTAGTAGTAGTAGTAGTAGTAGTAGTAGTAGTAGTAGTAGTAGTAGTAGTAGTAGTAGTAGTAGTAGTAGTAGTAGTAGTAGTAGTAGTAGTAGTAGTAGTAGTAGTAGTAGTAGTAGTAGTAGTAGTAGTAGTAGTAGTAGTAGTAGTAGTAGTAGTAGTAGTAGTAGTAGTAGTAGTAGTAGTAGTAGTAGTAGTAGTAGTAGTAGTAGTAGTAGTAGTAGTAGTAGTAGTAGTAGTAGTAGTAGTAGTAGTAGTAGTAGTAGTAGTAGTATTAACAATTTTTTTAAACATAAACCAAAGACCAGATGAAATTACATGCAGAAAACATTAAACAAAATAGATTAAATATTATATAGAGGTTTTTTTAAAGAGTAGAGTATGTATGGGTGCAGTAAAAGCCTTATTAACAATTTTTTTAAACATAAACCAAACACCAGATGAAATTACATACAGAAAACATTAAACAAAATAGATTAAATATTATATAGAGGTTTTTTTAAAACATGCTTAGAAACGTCGAGAACAAAATGCTCAGCCGTATTATTAACAGTAATACATATGTGATTAGCAGGTTCATACTTGCTAAAGTTAAACCTTGAGGAGTTAACATGCAACAAAGGTAGCCTTCTTAAATTGTGTCTACTATCACGGAAAGAGATTTTGTTAAGTAAAAATGGAGAATCAATATTCTCGTTTAAGAGTTGATGCACAAACGTTATATTGGCAACCATACCACGTTTCTCAAGCGAGTGCATATTTAAAAGCTTCAAGCGATCCTCATAGGGTGGAAGAATTAATGAATTATTCCAGGGTAGGTGCCTAAGAGCAAATCGTAAAAAGTTCCGCTGAACAGACTCGATACGGTCGATGTGTATACCGTAAAATGGAGACCAGACCTGGCTGGCGTATTCAAGAAGGGGTCTCACAAAGCAAGTGTACAAATCCAATGTAATGGTAGGATTCGAAGACTCTCGAGACCAACGTTTTATAAAGCCCAGCATAGAACTACTCTTTGATACCAGTTTATATGGGAGACAAAATTCAATCTTTGGTCACATTTGTCACCCAAGTCACAAACAGAACTAACACGGCGAATCGAGGAATTCGAGAATATATAATAATAAGTGATTGGTTTCAGATTCCTGTGGAAAGTCATAACCTCACATTTGTCGATATTGAGTACCAAATTATTGCTTTTGCACCAGTCGTAAAATTTGTGGAGGTCACCCTGTACAAGTTCACAATCGTTAAAAGATTTAATCTGAACGAAATTTTAATATCGTCAGCATAAATCAAGACTTTGCAGTGCTTCATAACAGATACAATGTCGTCAATAGATAGAATAAAGAGCAACGGGCCCAGGTGACTTCCTTGAGGTACGCCGGACGAAGCTTTCAAGACTTTAGAGAAGGAATGGCGGAAATTGATTTGGTATGTTCTGTTATCTAAATATGACTCCGTCCATTTTAGGAATGTCAGGGGAAACCAATACTTTTCCATTTTAAACAATATCACGGAGTGGGATAACTTGTCGAAAGCTTTATTAAAGTCAGTATAGATACAATCTGTCTGGAAGCCTTTTGCAAACCCGCCATTAGTATCCGAGATGAATTCTAATAAGTTGGTGGTTGTAGACCTGCCCGAAATAAGCCCATGTTGGTTTGAAGAAAGCAAATTCTTACAGGAAAATGATAGCTGAGAGTAAATGATTGATTCAAATAATTTGGGCATGCAAGATAATTTCGCAATAGGCCTGTAGTTAGAAATATCATTTTTACTACCTGTTTTGTGCATAGGTATGATGAAAGAATTTTTCCACAGCTGCGGAAAACAACCACTATCGAGCGATTTTTGGAAAATAATTCTCAGCGGGGCTACATGACTTCAGAAAGGCTGGAGGAATCCCATCGGGACCCGTTGTGAAATCATTTGGAAGCCCATTGATATGATCAAGTATATGCTCATGTGTAATTGTAGGGATAGTGAATGAAACTTTATGAGAGTCGTTCATATAATTAAAGTTGCTATTACGAGTTTGGAAATTTGAAGAGGAGAATGCAAACGTCACTAGCAGAATCTTTGTACCTCATGGTATTGGGGTAGTTGTCGGTTTTTTTTTCATATTAATAAACCTAAAAAAGTTACGTGGGTCACTAAATAATTTTACATGCATACTTTGAATCATAGAATCATAGAGTGAAGAGGAAAGCTCGTTGAACTCATTATAGGATGTGAGGAAGTTGCTGTGACTTATAATGTCCTTGTCCCGCAAATATTTTTAAGGCGTTTAAGCTTTTTATTGAACCACGGCGGTGATGTTTTAGAGATCCTCTGGCGCTCACGGGGAACATGAGAAGCGAATAAATCGAAAAGAATTATGTAAAACTTAGAAACAACTTCGACAACACTATTGCAAGACAGCAATGTGTTGAAATCAATAGAGGTAAGTCTACTAGAAAGTTCCGAAAAGTCAGCCTTTCTAAAATTGAAATAGTATTGTGTTTCGCCACAATATGCGAGATATTCGTTTTCATGGCAATATGTAATTAGTAGAGGGGGGGTGATATTTGTCAAGAGTAGACATTATAACTGAGCTAGGTTTAACTAATAAGTTCCCCGGGTCAGTAGAAAATACCAGGTCTAGCTACTTACCCATGTCATTCTTAACATTACTGATTTGGCTGAGACCAAGAGATGAAATAGTGTCAAGGAAACGTGATTCCCTTGTTGTCAAGTTATTAAGTGGAAGATAGTCATCGTCATCTTCATTAAGTACCCATTGTATATTGGGTTAGTTAAAATCACCAATAAGTAGTAATTCGTCAATAGGTTCCATCTTACCATGGATAAAATTAGATGTTAAAATGAGTAGGTCGTAAATATTTTGACCTTTGTCATCGACAATATTTATGGAGTCTGGAGGAATGTAGCAACAAATTATGTATAAGTCATATTTTAGGAGAGATAGCTTAAGAGCTATGAGCTCAATATCGAGGGTGTTGGAGAAACAAGGAAGTTCAATTTTGCTGCAATTGAACTTATTTTTACACGCGAGAAGTACGCCACCGTCACGAGCTTCCGAAACAGTATGTCTATCTCTTCTAAAAGTTTGATAAGAATTATCAAGGATTTCAGCATCGCGAATACCATGATGGATCCAAGTTTCAGTGAAAGCAACTATATCGAAGCAAGCCGCGGCAGAGGATTTGAAGATATGTTCGCGTTTTGTCCGAATCCCCCTTACATTTTGATAGTAAAGGGAAAGCGACTTCAGTTTTTTGGAACAACGTTATTTATTTTAGCTTTATTTCTAGGTAGGAGCTCAGAAGGTACAAATAATAAATAAACAAAATAGATTAAATATTATATAGAGGTTTTTTTAAAACATGCTTAGAAACGTCGAGAACAAAATGCTCAGCCGTATTATTAACAGTAATACATATGTGATTAGCAGGTTCATACTTGCTAAAGTTAAACCTTGAGGAGTTAACATGCAACAAAGGTAGCCTTCTTAAATTGTGTCTACTATCACGGAAAGAGATTTTGTTAAGTAAAAATGGAGAATCAATATTCTCGTTTAAGAGTTGATGCACAAACGTTATATTGGCAACCATACCACGTTTCTCAAGCGAGTGCATATTTAAAAGCTTCAAGCGATCCTCATAGGGTGGAAGAATTAATGAATTATTCCAGGGTAGGTGCCTAAGAGCAAATCGTAAAAAGTTCCGCTGAACAGACTCGATACGGTCGATGTGTATACCGTAAAATGGAGACCAGACCTGGCTGGCGTATTCAAGAAGGGGTCTCACAAAGCAAGTGTACAAATCCAATGTAATGGTAGGATTCGAAGACTCTCGAGACCAACGTTTTATAAAGCCCAGCATAGAACTACTCTTTGATACCAGTTTATATGGGAGACAAAATTCAATCTTTGGTCACATTTGTCACCCAAGTCACAAACAGAACTAACACGGCGAATCGAGGAATTCGAGAATATATAATAATAAGTGATTGGTTTCAGATTCCTGTGGAAAGTCATAACCTCACATTTGTCGATATTGAGTACCAAATTATTGCTTTTGCACCAGTCGTAAAATTTGTGGAGGTCACCCTGTACAAGTTCACAATCGTTAAAAGATTTAATCTGAACGAAATTTTAATATCGTCAGCATAAATCAAGACTTTGCAGTGCTTCATAACAGATACAATGTCGTCAATAGATAGAATAAAGAGCAACGGGCCCAGGTGACTTCCTTGAGGTACGCCGGACGAAGCTTTCAAGACTTTAGAGAAGGAATGGCGGAAATTGATTTGGTATGTTCTGTTATCTAAATATGACTCCGTCCATTTTAGGAATGTCAGGGGAAACCAATACTTTTCCATTTTAAACAATATCACGGAGTGGGATAACTTGTCGAAAGCTTTATTAAAGTCAGTATAGATACAATCTGTCTGGAAGCCTTTTGCAAACCCGCCATTAGTATCCGAGATGAATTCTAATAAGTTGGTGGTTGTAGACCTGCCCGAAATAAGCCCATGTTGGTTTGAAGAAAGCAAATTCTTACAGGAAAATGATAGCTGAGAGTAAATGATTGATTCAAATAATTTGGGCATGCAAGATAATTTCGCAATAGGCCTGTAGTTAGAAATATCATTTTTACTACCTGTTTTGTGCATAGGTATGATGAAAGAATTTTTCCACAGCTGCGGAAAACAACCACTATCGAGCGATTTTTGGAAAATAATTCTCAGCGGGGCTACATGACTTCAGAAAGGCTGGAGGAATCCCATCGGGACCCGTTGTGAAATCATTTGGAAGCCCATTGATATGATCAAGTATATGCTCATGTGTAATTGTAGGGATAGTGAATGAAACTTTATGAGAGTCGTTCATATAATTAAAGTTGCTATTACGAGTTTGGAAATTTGAAGAGGAGAATGCAAAAGTCACTAGCAGAATCTTTGTACCTCATGGTATTGGGGTAGTTGTCGGTTTTTTTTTCATATTAATAAACCTAAAAAAGTTACGTGGGTCACTAAATAATTTTACATGCATACTTTGAATCATAGAATCATAGAGTGAAGAGGAAAGCTCGTTGAACTCATTATAGGATGTGAGGAAGTTGCTGTGACTTATAATGTCCTTGTCCCGCAAATATTTTTAAGGCGTTTAAGCTTTTTATTGAACCACGGCGGTGATGTTTTAGAGATCCTCTGGCGCTCACGGGGAACATGAGAAGCGAATAAATCGAAAAGAATTATGTAAAACTTAGAAACAACTTCGACAACACTATTGCAAGACAGCAATGTGTTGAAATCAATAGAGGTAAGTCTACTAGAAAGTTCCGAAAAGTCAGCCTTTCTAAAATTGAAATAGTATTGTGTTTCGCCACAATATGCGAGATATTCGTTTTCATGGCAATATGTAATTAGTAGAGGGGGGGTGATATTTGTCAAGAGTAGACATTATAACTGAGCTAGGTTTAACTAATAAGTTCCCCGGGTCAGTAGAAAATACCAGGTCTAGCTACTTACCCATGTCATTCTTAACATTACTGATTTGGCTGAGACCAAGAGATGAAATAGTGTCAAGGAAACGTGATTCCCTTGTTGTCAAGTTATTAAGTGGAAGATAGTCATCGTCATCTTCATTAAGTACCCATTGTATATTGGGTTAGTTAAAATCACCAATAAGTAGTAATTCGTCAATAGGTTCCATCTTACCATGGATAAAATTAGATGTTAAAATGAGTAGGTCGTAAATATTTTGACCTTTGTCATCGACAATATTTATGGAGTCTGGAGGAATGTAGCAACAAATTATGTATAAGTCATATTTTAGGAGAGATAGCTTAAGAGCTATGAGCTCAATATCGAGGGTGTTGGAGAAACAAGGAAGTTCAATTTTGCTGCAATTGAACTTATTTTTACACGCGAGAAGTACGCCACCGTCACGAGCTTCCGAAACAGTATGTCTATCTCTTCTAAAAGTTTGATAAGAATTATCAAGGATTTCAGCATCGCGAATACCATGATGGATCCAAGTTTCAGTGAAAGCAACTATATCGAAGCAAGCCGCGGCAGAGGATTTGAAGATATGTTCGCGTTTTGTCCGAATCCCCCTTACATTTTGATAGTAAAGGGAAAGCGACTTCAGTTTTTTGGAACAACGTTATTTATTTTAGCTTTATTTCTAGGTAGGAGCTCAGAAGGTACAAATAATTTAGTAAAAGCGCCAGGAGGCCAAAGTAAGGGGTCTAACAACTTGTCCTGAATATCTGCTTTTACTGATTTTTCGACATCAGTTGCAATAAGCGACAATAGCGACAATATGCTATCGTTTACTTGCCAGCTTGGAACTTGCTGATATTAGTTTTTTGCTTTATATGCTCTGGCCGTCAGGGGTTATCATGTGTTTAGCTGGGCTGGGTGAATATATATCTGAAAATAGATTACGTGAAACTGCTGCGATATGGGAGTATTTTCTTATCAGGTTGAGAGGGGATTAAATTTAAAGCTTTGATGAAAGAATGCGATGTTATAGATGGCAACAATATGAAAGTTTATAAGGATTTGGTAACAGTATGTTCTATAAAAAAAATCTAATAAGCAGAAGAAAATTGTATAAGAATCTAGTAAGAATATGTTTCATACAAAATCTAACAGGCAGAAGAAATTTTATAAAAATCTGGGTGTCTCTATTGAATCACAGGAGACTTGATTTTTCACAGGTTTCCTTAGTAATCACTCTTTTAAAAATTTCGAATGGGATCCTCAAGTAAGTGATAGTAATGCAGAATTATCCATTTGAGAACCTTTTTCACATAGCTCATCAGCTGCTTCATTACTCTAGATATCCATATGTCCAGGATCCTGGAATAGGGTGACCTTATACTGTATGGATATAGGCTATAGCTTTACCCGAAATGAATGACATGAGAATTTGGTTAGTGGTTAATGTCTTCTTAAATGTGGGACTGTTAATATGAATATTGAGGAGCTTATAAGAGAATATAATAACATTTTTTCTCGATGAGCATAAGAAACAAATTCAAGAAAGCTATAACTTTTTGAAATTATATAAAAATATTGAGAAAAACGAGTCAAAATGTTATGAGAACCATGTAAGCTGGGCTTGGGCAAGAGATTCAACAGTGTGAGTTTATGGCTGAAAATATAAACAAATTTGATACAAATGATTACCCAGAAGATAATCAATACCGCTCATGAATAAAAAGATTCCTGGTCTAATGAAGGATGAGCTGAATGGGAAAATCATGAGCGAATTTGTAGGCTTGCGCTCGAAAATGTATAGTTTGCGTATAAATGATGGTAAAACTGTAAAGAAAGCAAAAGGAATAAAGACTAATGTAGTCCAGAGGCATATCAATTTCGAGGACTACATCGAATGTTTGAATAACAAGCGAGTATTAACTGCTAATCAGAGCTCCATACAATCGCATAACCATAATGTCTACACGATCAGCCAAAAGAAGATTGCATTGAGTCCATATGATAACAAGCGGTATATTATGAGTGGGACAACGGATACTCTACCATGGGGACATTACTATATTCAATCAGAACAGCAAGGAGCAGACGTAGAAAACATAGTCTAAGGCTAGTCTAAGATATGTATTGTAAATAAAACTTGTATTATAGCTAAAATACCATTTAATGAAATAGTTTGTTTTAATTGTATTATAGTCTAAGATATACATTATTGTAAAATAAAAATGTTAGAGGGAAACCGATTAAAGGAAGCCCAACAATTGAATGATACACTAAGAATTAAATGCTAATATTTTTAAATTTATAATAAATTATATTTCATATATGGTATTCTTTATATTCAATTTACCTACGAAGTCCAGAACTCCCGAATAATATTTGCCCACTACAGCGAGCTCCTAATCGGGCAGTTGAACGTTTTATCCAGAATGCTAAGGCGGCTTGAGAAAAAAAACGTATACACGTGGGCTCGACCTTGACCCCTGACATCACCTTTGAAACCGGAAGGGCGTCAGGTCCTTGACCTTCATCCAGAAGTGTGTCTTGAAGGCTACAACCTTGGTTCCATATAATCAAGCAGGTCACAAGGGGATTCCACATTGCTTTTCAAAATAGGGCTGCCAACTGTTTAACAGCTTTTAAACAGATCAGGTCACAACTTAACAGCTTACCAAAACAGGTCTGATAGCTGCTTAACAGCTTACGAACAGGTCAGATAACATCTACACAGCTTTTCGAACAGCTCTAATAACAGCTTAACCCCTTTTCCAACAGGTCAGATAACAGCTTTTCAAACAGGTCTGATAACAGCTTAACAGCTTTTCAAACAGGTCTGATAACAGCTTAACAGCTTTTCAAACAGGTCATATAACAGCTTTTCAAACAGGTCTAACAACAGCTTAGCAGCTTTTCGAACAGGTCTGATAACAGCTTAACAGCTTTTCAAACAGGTCAGATAACAGCTTAATAGCTTTTCAAACAGGTCTGATAACAGCTTAACAGCTTTTCAAACAGGTCTAATAGCAGCTTAACAGCTTTTAAACAGGTCTGATAACAGCTTAACAGCTTTTCAAACAGGTGTGATAACAACTTAACAGCTTTTCGAACAGGTCTGATAACAGCTTAACAGCTTTTCAAACAAGTCAGATAACTGCAAATATTTTAGAATGTTAGGACTCCGCTGGAGTCTCATGTACTATTAAGTGAGTCTGTTTCATGGGTTGTGAAGTATTTTTGAGGGTTTTGCTCAAGCTTTTATTTTAATTCACAATATTCTTGTTAATATACCTCAACTGCACACATACATATCCAACCAAAGATCCACACCCATGATCAGTAAAGTGACCCCACCCCGCCGCTAAAGATCTCAGCCAACAAGTTATACAGTAAAAAATAATGCAGCTTTACACTTGTTTGAGGTACGATTTTTCCATAAAAAATGTACTCAAATCCTTGTTATGTAGTTATTTATACAAAGTTCTATGGATGAATCACTAATAATATCTAAAACAACGATAAATTCCCTAAAGTGTAGGCAAAAGTAAATTATTCTGATTATATGGTCGATAAATGCTATGCAAAAATCCATAAATTGTAAACATTTCCATTCATTTAATCATATTTTCCATTTTTTCGTGGTAATTTTGAAATCGGCAAAAATATTTATATATCAATTCTATGTAGAATTCAATAGCACAATGGACTCCACCATATTAATTACATTTTTTTCCGTCACATTTCCATTAAACAAACTGAAAAATACCTGCCATATGGTAATATTGTATTCAGATAGCTGATAATTCCCATTTCTGATGGAAATTTACACAAATTTTGCAGAAGCATTCCCTCAAATATATGTATGTATTTCTTAATTTTCCACAGAAAAAAGGGATTCATTCTACAAATTTACGTGTGAAATTGCATTAGCGTGCCGGCAGCATTGCCAGAATTTCAAAATATGGTTCTTAATAAAACAAAATTTAGTTAGTCATTTATTGCAATAACATTTATAAAAATAAGCTGCTTTAGATTGAAATATATATGAAACCGCGTAAAATTCTTCAACAGTTTCAATCTTATATTAAAAAGGAATAAAAAATTATTGCAAAAGAGATATGTAATTGGTTCAAAGTCGAAACGTTTATGGGCGGTACATATTCTTTGTAATTTATAAGAAAAAGCTTTTGAAAATAGTTCATACACTACATGCCCCTTAGGGTATAGTTGCTAGAAAGATAATCGACTGTAGATTACGTTATAGTAGGAAAATCATCCCCGCACGCCACTTTCATTTACAAAAAAATTGCCACGAAGTTAAAAAATTGGAGTTCCGAGTCCGAATTTTCGATTTAAAAAATTTATAAAAAATAAAAAAATTTAATTTTTTAAAACGACTTTCACTGCCATAAGTTCATAACTAAGTTCCCTTTAATTTAAAATAAGAATCAAGGAAAAATATTGTCAAATTATAAAGGTATGCCAGAAAATGTTGAAACAGTTTTCCTGAAAGTCCAAAACAATAAGAAAAAACATTTTTTTCGAATTTTGGCGACCTCTAAACATTGATGAATTTCCCTGAAATTTTGCATTGAAGTTTAAAATTACAATAGCTAAAAGTTCTTCTGAATGAGCATTCAGACATTTTAACACTTTTGTTTTTTGGACCACCCTACTGCGCACAGATGAGATATGAGGATTTTAGTTAAAGAACAGGGCATTTGAGCTAGCTAAATTTTTATTTACACAGAAAATCTACAAATATTGTGGACCATCTCCGATTTTGACGAAATTTCACAAGAAGGTTGCTTATATTCTTAATAGCAGTGAAATTTCATCAAAATCGGATATGGTCCATTCAGAGAATTTGTCGAATTCCTGTAAAATGACACTTCCATTTGTGTAACTAAAAAGCTTTTGAAGATATGGTAAGACATTTTGAAATTTTTTGAGGCAGAGTAAAGGTTGAAGCGACTTGCAAAGTATTTTCATAATAAAGCCAGTGAACCCCAAAAACACAAAGTATTTTTCATTAGCGCAGAAGAAAAAAGCTTATTATACATAAATTTCAGCAGGAAAGAAAGGTATATTCGACATACTGACACTGTTAGATGGAACATTCATTGATGATGCTGAGGCCTTAAAATTTTATGCAAAAGAGGTCTTTATAGTAACATCAAGTGTCAGCATCGTACACATAGAAAAACAAGGAAATTCTGATGTCTATACTAATACTGATACAATATCTACAATCTCATCTTTCTTACCTGAATTTCTTAGCACTGGAAATAATAATAGTGATTTTAGGATTCCGTTTGAAAAACTTCCTGTCACTGTTTGTGATAAAATTTTTGCCGGAAACCGTTTAGATAGGAAAGAATACTCTGATTTCGTTACCGCAACGTGTGCTGAAATTATAAAAATATATGCACAACCCTTTCGAAGAATAATTCGAGAAATAACTAAAAAAATCTGCGAAAAATTTAGTGCTACTTTTGCTGACAAGGATGAGAAAACTGGAAAGATTATTGGAGATGGTAATATAACAATGATGAAAAAATTTGAAGAGCACATTAAATATCTAAAACGTAAAAGTACCACTCCAGAAGACAATCTTTTAAAATCTAGAAGAAAACGAAGAAATATCCCAACCTTAGATGTGCTAGTCGCCAAAGAAAACCAACGATTTTGGCTAAAATCTGAAATTATGAAAGCAAATAGGAATGAAATAAGGTACAGGAAGTATTTAGACTTACTTTCCCAGATCAGAGAGTGTTTTTGAATTTTGATGGGATCAAAAGTATTGGGCAAATTTTAGAGAACTGGCCCATATTGTTTGAAAGAAAATATCTACTTATGCACTTCCAATTATTGCATAATATAAATTTACTCGAAAATATAAAACAAAACATGCCAATTAATATGAGTAAAATAAGAAAGTTGTCCAAAAGTAGCCTGACTACACAATGCCTACACGCTGTACTGAAGTACTCCGCTGATTATTTCAAAGAAGACTTGAAAATAATTTTTCGAAATTTTGATGTTAATATTATTTATTTCTAAATAAAAATTCAAAATTTCTTTATCTTAGTAGTACTTTACGTGCATATTTATATTTATATTTTTACATATATTTTTAGGAATGCGTTACTAAAGAAGAAATGCGTGCATCCGTTAAACACGTTCCAACTCCAGTTATTCTTTGTTCAGGTATACATGATTTTAAATTCTTAAAGAAAACTGAAATGCACATTTTTGAGTTTAGGAGGAGATATCACGAATTATGGGAACATATATTATATATGTATTGAGGACCACATCATTAGCGATTCTACCAATTTTGAAGAGGCGCTGGCATGTCTATATTCCGCATTTTTCAATATCAACATTTGCTACCCAAAAGAAATATGTTTGACGTTAGAATTTCTGCAATTTCAAGTAGCTAAGATTATCGTAAAAGACAGCAAAGCAAGAACTTCGCGGGCGAAAAATAACTCTATATTACATAAGGTAATAACAGCAATTAATAAATTAAAAGACTTGTAATTCATTAATAATTCACTTAGTTTCAAGTGTTACAAATAATTCGTTCCCAGAACGTTTATTTTACAATTATTTTTTTACTGTAAAAATACATATATATATATAAATAATATGTTTGAAATGCAAAATTGTCTTAATTGTAATAAGCAATTTAATAACTTTAGTATTTACGTATCTCATTTACATAGCCATAAGAATTTACCAAATGCAGTACTCGACTCTAAGTTCAATGGATGTTCATTAATTTTTAAAAAATATTTTTCGTTTAGATCTCATTTAAGAAGATTCCATAAATACTCCAATAAGTTTAATTCTCTCATTTTTACTTGCAAAGTGTGTAAAGAAACATTCCTTTAGAACATGCTTTGCGACATGTTAAGGCACATTTCGACAATATTAACGTGGTTCCGTGTTTTTTTGAAAATTGCAGTAAAGCATACTATCGGTTGACGTCTTATCGAGCTCATTTTTATAGAAAACATGGATTTCTCATAAGGAATCAAAATGAACAATTTATGGAAGAAGTTCATGAAAGTATTGAATGTCAAGAAAGCTTTCTTCATACTATTGAAGAAGATAGCCATAACGTTCAATCGAATAGCTTTGATGAACATACCATAGCTTTAGGTTTGTTGAAATTAGAATCTAAGGAATTGATAACAGCGCCTAGTATTCAAATTATTATTGATATGGTTCAAACTCTGAAGGATTCAATAAATTTGTACCTTTTAAATGAATTACAAATAGCTCTAAATAATAATAATTTATTAGAAACTAATATAAAAAGTTTCATGAGTAACTTAAAAGAAAATAGTGATGTACAAAACAGGTTTCCGTTTAATTTAGATAAGTTTAAAAGTTCCTATAAGCGAAAACAGTACTATCATAAGAACTTTTTCTATATTGAACCAAGGCACTTAAATCTTGGGAAAAATAATCAGCACAAGGACTGCTTTTATTATTACGTACCTATTTTAGAAACGCTTTCAGCATTACTTAAGGATAACTTTATTTTAAATTGCGTTAAAAACGCACAAACCCGTTATAAATTAACAGATATTTCATCTGGCTCATATTGCAAAGAAAATGAAATTTTTCAAAAGCATCCTTTTACTTTCCAGCTAATCTTATATCAGGACGCTTTTGAAATTTGTAATCCCACTAGGATCAGCTCGGAAAAAGCATAGTATTGTTGCAATGTATATGAGCATTGGAAATCTACCTCCCTTTTGTAGGTCTTCAATCGATAAAATGTAATTAGTACTATTGTGTACAGGACGAAATTATAAAGAGTTTTCAAAAAATAAAGTTCTACAACTACTTTTTCACGACTTGCAGTACATAGAAAACAACGGTCTTGAAGTAGAATTACTAGATGAAAAGGTTTACGGTACTGTTTGCGTAGTTTGTGGTGATAATTTAGGTAGTCACGGATTGGGTGGTTATATTGAGAGCTTTAGCACTTCGAATCACTTTTGTAGATACTGCTATGCCACTCGAATTGATTTCCAGAACAATCCCATAAGCAAATATCAAATAAGAACGCCTGAAACATACAAGTCTGATCTACAAGTGCTGAACTCGTCCAACGAACTAAAATTATATAATGGATTAAAAATAACTGCCTTCTTAATAACTTAAAGTACTTTCACGTAACAAGAGGTCTACCGCCCTGCCTTGCACATGATATTTTTGAGGGAATATTTTTATACGACATTCCATTGATATTAAACAAAATAATAGAAGACGGTAAATGGATAACAGAGTCGAAGCTTCAATATATTTACAAAAATATACCATTAGACAAAATGAATCAAAATTTTACTGCAGAGTTTTGTTTTAAAAATGGAAAATTGTACGGTCACGCTATGCAAAACAGATTGTTATTTCAATTTCTACCATTTGCCATGTTAGGTAGTGTTGAATATTTTGAAGACCCATGTTGGAAAATGATACTTTTGTTATACAACATAGTAAACATAGCGATGGCGCCCTCTTTGTCAGAAAATCAAACAATTTTTTTAGATAACCTAGTGACAGATTACTTGACCTTACGAGCAACCGAGTTTCCAGAAAATCTACCGAAACCAAAGCATCACTTCCTAACTCATTACAGAAAACTATGCAAAGCATATGGCCCTTTGATTCGCGTTTGGAGTCTTAGGTTCGAATCAAAGCACAAATATTTCAAAGAAGTCATAAAAAAGTACTCCAGCTATAAAAACGTTGTAAAATTTTTAGCTGAGAAGCATCAACTGTTACAAGCTTATTACAGCGAAGGCACGTTATTTAATAATAAAATCATTGTCGATAATAGCCTTTCTATTTCATTTTTACCAAATCATATATGGCAATATGTTGCATCAATTATTGAAAATTATACGAATTTTGCTTTCACTAAAAAAATTTTGTTTCGAGGGATTTATTATATTCCAAATCATGTATTATTTTGTACGAGAATGGAGCCAAATAAATATTTGGGCTTGCAAATAATAAACATATTATTTAACATTGAAAATGAAATAATTATTTTTGTTGGACATAAAGTACTTATCTCAATAAATGAAGATCTAGGATTTGCTGAAATCGAACAGGAATTAACAGAAATATCTAAAGTTAACTATAATGATTTGTACGATTATTATCCATTAAAAGTTTATAACAAATTTGAAAAAAAAATTCTCATTTTGCATCATTCTTTGTATGAAGATTTTAAAACATGAGAAAAATATGTTAATTTGAATGAAAAGCAAGCAAACTTTAATATGCTTTTAATTAATTTTAAAACAAAATTCATATAGAGGAAATACGTATTAAATGACATGAGATTTTTATTCTTATTCATGGATCTTTAATAATTTTAAAAGTTAGAACAGTAGTAATATCTATTAATCATCTTTGGAACCTAATCTCCACGATACATTGACATAGTCTTTGAAAGAAAAAGTAAATCTAATAAATTATTAAATAATTTAATTTTTGGAGGCTGAGTGGTGTACACACGAGACCAATATTTCAAATAAATTAAGCTTAGTTCGTAATTTTATCCCTTAATGTCATTTAGTATGTGCCTCTCTTATAAACCAATCCCTTTCTTACTTTTGTAAAATTTCTGTAACCAGTCACTAAATAAGCTTTAACCAGAATTCATGTATATAACAATAACAAGTTTTTATAGATACTTAATGACAGTACTGCCAATTGTGTTTTTTTTTATATTGAAATAAATTTAATTTAAATGATATTTTCATAATTGATTGTTTTATTCATGCCCCAAATTTTTATTTACATAATATGGATTAGTTAATTACAGGTACCCCAGCAAGCAGTAAATTACATGATTTTTGTAGATTTTAAACGAATATGGTATTATTTCTTGCTATCAAAAATATTAGTTTATATTCTCTTCTTCTGGAAGCAGGTACTTCGAATAACCAAATAATGAAAAAAGTTTTCCCCAAAACACAAAATAATGCTACAATTTCGAGAAATCTGCATACAAATCATGTAATTTACTCTCTAACTTTAATGTGCAATTAACTAATTCAGATGAAAACCAGCCCATTGAACCATTGCTTTTGTGCCTACCTTTAGTTCACAACTAACTAATTGTAAGGTAGTATTTCCATTCATATTTGGCATATTTCCCTAAATTTGTTGGGAAAAATTTAAATAGATTTTCTGCTTTTTTACCTATATTAAATGCAGAACTCACTAATTTAGGGAACGACATTCCCTCGATTTTCTCTATATTTCCCTATTTTGCATCGAATAAAATTGTAGAAAATCTAGGTAGCTGTCCACTTCACTAGTGTAACAAAAATATCCTTGTAATAGGTGATACGTAATTTACCCACATTTATGTAAATCAATTTTCCATTAAAGTTGTGTACATGGAATGATTCCATCTTCTATGGAACTTTCCATCAATGTGGTGGCACAAATTGTTTCCACCAAGTTTATGTAAATATTTTTTACTGTGTATATAGTCCCTTTCAACAACAAGCCTGATAATTCCAGGCAACCATACTAGACTTATATTATATACAGCAGACAACCAAGCTCCAAGCTGGCATGTATATGATCACGTCCACCTCAAACATGTGTGCTAGAGAGAGAAAGATGTTTTGAGAGAGCGAGATGGTTTCAAAGTACGGTATTCACTAAAGCTTCGTAATGTGTTAGAGCGAGACATATTACAGCACTCCACTACTCATCCAAAACTAAATTAATATAATTATACCACCTTCTTTCATCAAAACTTTTAATTTAATCCACTCCCAACCAACCTATAATGCTTTCATGGTAAGATTTAAAAATAAGTAAATAACACTAACCACTCTCAACCATCGCCACGGTCTTCACCAAAGCTTCTATATCCTACTAGAATTATGTGCTAAATACCATCCACCAAAGTTTTTAACTTATAGTACCCCAGTCTTCACTATTGCACTATTGATACAACATCATTTCGGATGATGATACTTTAGAGGATATAAATATGAAGCGGCATTCCTGATAAATTTTTTACTGAGCGGAAGACTTTCCAATAGACACAAAAAAATCGCTCAACTTGTTTACTTTTCTCGGCTGTGCAAGTTTGTTTGATATAAAATTACCAGTCATGCCATTAAAATTAAAATGTTCTAACAAGGCTGCACCTATGCAATGTTCATTACTCATCTAAGTCACCACATCATCCTACATTAATATTATAGCTCACCAAATATTTTAATTTAACCAATTCTCAACTTAATGCTTACAAAAATAGCCTAGACTTGAATTATTAGTAATATGAATTACATCAGAAAAGGTATGAAAACCATAGCCCGTAGAGGATTTCGATAAGACTTTTCAGTGCACCCACACCCCTACACCGAAAATTTTCTGATATGGCTTTAATTTCCATTTGTACCATCCCAAGCAGCCGTGATCTCTTTTTAGATATCGAATATCATGATCACTCTTGTTTATAAAAAATACATACAGACCACATCTTACGTTACAGTTGTTGTTGATTTTTTTATCGGCAAAAGAAATTTGCAATTATAACTTCCACTACTCATCTAAGACAACATATCAGTTGTTGTTTTTTTCCAGCTAAAGAAATTGGGAATCTTTCATAAATCGTTCAATTTGTTTACTTTACTCGGGTTTGGGCGAATTTTGTTTACATCATTCGACTGCGATTTTGTTTACATTATTCGGCTGTACGAATTGGTTATGCAATGAATCAAATTAGAAGCATTGCACCTGAAGATCAAAAAGTAGGCCATTTCTTATCTAAGCCAACATATCTACCTACGTTAGTTGTTGTTCTTGCTAATTTAATAGCATGGTGCAATACGGAATATCGCCTGGTAGAAAACCTTTTAGTATGGCGTATTTGTGTGTGTGTGTGTGTGGGTGTGTGTGTGTGTGTGTGTGTGTGTGTGTGTGTGTGTGTGTGTGTGTGTGTGTGTGTGTGTGTGTGTGTGTGTGTGTGTGTGTGTGACCAGCCTCGCAGAAGTGTCCTGATACCTCTGTCCCACAACTCTGAGCGTATATAGCAAATTTAAAGAAGATTTACACAACACCTAAATGGCCTGATGGTGGAGCGCCTCGGATTTTACAAAACTAAGCGTTCTGGGCTCAATTCCAGCAAGAGGCAGCATTATTTTATTAAAAATCAGTTAAGCCAGAGCGTGATCAGTTGACGGGGATCAGCCAACCAGATGACGTCATCGCCTGGTCAGCCAGACGGTAGGAAAGGAATTCCCCCAGGCAGCCAGCCAGCCCTGTGGCGTAGACCACTAAACGGAATCCCCCTTACTGGCCCAGAGCCCGGTCCAGAGCCACCAAAATAGCTGGAATTTTCCGGACACTTTTTGTATGGAAAAAGTGGTCTGGTACCGGTATAGCGTAACTACTTACCCTCAATTAAAATGAAAGAAGTCTTAATGTAAATTTGAGCTAAGTCGCTGTGGTGCATTACAAAAGGTGTTGACGATGTCTAAAAAAAAAACAAATTTGACTATACATATATCACTTCTTTGTTAAAGACAGTGCATCTTTACAAATGACGTGCCATGACATGCTAAGTCATACTTGAAATCAAGTTTATTATAATTAAAAACTATTAAAAAAGTGCGTTTTAAGTTTGGGTGTGATGCAATTTTGTAATAATCTTCATGCATCCTCTTTCTCACTCTCTCATGCTTAGTTGAATCTGTCTGAATTATTCAGTGCTGCAATATGCCACAGACCCTCTAATCAAATCTTCAATTTCTTCAGCAAACTTCCTGGATCGATTTTGTTATAAAAAGCTTTCACGGTGTCATGCTCAGATGCCCGCACAACTTGGCAGCTATATTAATTTCGCAAACTGTGTATTAGCACTGCACATAACGTCCAAGATAAACAATTCCATTTATTTAGTGCTGGACCAGGAGGCTGAAGTTGGATGAAGAGGTCAACCTCGTAGGTGCATATGACAGCGGCACAAGATGTTATGGTGTCGTTGGTCGTTTCCATTTCACTTTCTTGAAAGGAACATCACGAGATTTCAGTTGCATTGAATTTTATCTCTGAAGCATGTAAATAACTATACCTATGTGGGAACTTTAGAGCCAACTGGAAATCTTTTTATCGAGAGATGTAAAGAAATGACACAAAACTTTCTTTATTGGAAGTAGGTACGTAGCGCGGAGCTAGCTATTTAGTCAGTTTTGATTTTTTTCAAATATTAATTTAAAGCGTCTGTAATTTGATCTTCAAATATTGGGTAAAGGTAAAGGTTAGCTATACAAATATATTGCAGAAAATATCTAATGCGAAATTATGTTTAAAAAATTTGGAAATAACCCTTGACCGTGAGTCGTGTCGGCTAACTACGATTTATCAATTTCTTTTACATAATCACCTTGAACTTCATAAGTTTAGTTCACGGATGCTTTCACCCACTATTTGTACCAATTTTTGATTTCGCAAAGTTTTTCTTAATTTCTGTTTGCAATGGAAATAAGACTATAAACAGTATAAACACCTTGGATTAAATTGCAAACTTATTTCAGTTTAATTTTAACCTACTGATATTTTGAAAGTCCAATAATTTTTTCTTAATATGGGAAGTCTTAACAAAATCTAAAAATTGATTTATGTAGTAAAGCTTCGAGAATATTTTACTCAACCTAAATAAAAATAAAGGTGTTTTTTACTGCAGAAGCTAGTACTATGAAGGCCATCTTACAAATGCAGCATATATAAGAAAGTATAATCTAATGACCTCATCCATTTTAGGACGACAAGGTTAATAGTGGCATAGTCTTTTGAAACTTGCTTTCTAATTATTTTTCTCTCATAATTTTTCATCGTTTTTATCTACAGGTATTACTAGTTAATCTATTCTTATATGAGCACGCCAACTTCTACCTGGGAGATACATGGAAGGGTCGATAATCTCATGGTCAGTCTCTATTGGAATTGTCGATAATAGAAACGTTTAAGGCCTTTTATAATATAACTGATATTTTACTTTGTGGCTCCGTATAGCAATGCGGAATAATAAGGGCCAATTATAATGGTTGTCGAGAAATTTTTGAATTCCTTAATTTAGTCCTATATACCAAGAAGCTCAAAAATTTTGAGTATACAGTAGATTTAGAACAAGTTCCCTTCACTGCGGTAACAATGCCTTGCTTAGTGGGCTAGCCGTATTACCTCCAATTAAAATATCCAACCAGGGTATGTAGCCCGAAACTCCTCGTATATCATCGAATGAGAAAAATAAGAATTCTGGATGTTATTATTATTCATAAATCCATATATTATCTTATACTAGTGTCAATAGGAATAGTTTAAGAAAAAAACATTACATTCTGGAAAGTTCAAAGAGATAAGACTAAATTAATAAAAATAATATGAAGAAGCAGAAAAAGTATACGGAAAGTCAAGATCCAAAATTATCACTAATTACAAAAAATATGAAATGTAAACTTACTATATATGGTTTCAATCGAACCTTCCAAGATAGATGCACGAGAGCAAGGAATCAAAAGGTTGCGACTTCTCCGAGACTGTAGATAATTAAAGCCTGAAACACAATTGTAGCTTTTCAGCAACTGGACTTTTTGACATTTGCAACTTTAACTTATTTATGTTGAAAACTTTTATTAAGAAACAACTGTTAATGCATCCGATTTTCCAAAATTACGATGAATTCATGCGTTTTTGGATAGTTTTCGAGATGTACCAATTATATGTAAAAATAATACTGAGTCTTTTTTTATGTTCAACTGGAACTGCTTATCTTTAAGTTTTCTTCCATTTTAATATTTTTGGTAGCTGTTTACTTCTTAAATGTGTTAACAGAAGCCATTCTCATATGATATTCGACATTCGCACAGTTGATAACATTAAAAATTCTCTCAAGCTGACAGTTATTGGGCTTGAAATTTACAATTTGATCAAATCTAAAGCCAGCTTGAAGCTGGCAAAAAAGTTAAAGCTCCAATTGTGTCTTCTACATTGATTTACATGTCAATCTGACTGAAAAGCTCCAAATAGGTTTCAGACCCAATATTCTCTGCTAAATGGTACATCTATGTAAATAAACTTAAACAAAAAAATTAAATTAATTCGTTTGACACGATCTTTCAGAGAGCAGCCTACTATTTGCGTAGGTCATAAATTAATCTTATACAGTCATTAAATGCCATATCCCTGCGGCAGACAGAATCCACACGACTAAAGACTAGGCGTCTACCAGAGAAATACTGTAGGAAGAGAACTTTATCAACGTTAGACGCATATAAAACTTAAAATACTGGAAAATAAAAATAGGCACATAAACCAAAGTAAATTTCAAACAAACATGCTTATTGTGGTCACAACATTTCACATGAACGTAAGCATAATGCCAAGATTACGTACCTTATCGAAAAATGGAAAGATACTCCCAGCTATCCAAACAGAGAAAAGAGACAGTTGAGCTTTAAACTCCAAAGCTATGCACTGTGACTTTCCAGCAGTGACATAGCTATGCCAATGCAACCAATGTGATCGCATGAGGCTTCTGATTCAAGGAGGCCCCAGGGCGCCACGAGCGATTCTTAAATTTCGAAACTTTTCTGCTGTGTGTTAAAACACTACGGCCGGTAATTGAGAAGATACCACTATCAAAGAATTGACTAAACCAAAGTCCTTGAGAAATACTTCCGAATCCATGAAGCAGTCTCTTTCACTACCACATCTGAGCCCCAACGGAGTCCTAACATTGTAAAATATTTGCAGTGTTCTTATGGAAGATTGACGAAATTTTGAAAATGATCTACTGATAATCTTAAGCTTGCTTTCTTATCTTCCCAATGGTGATTAAATTTTTATATCTTTCCTAACAAAATTATTTAATTTATTATTTTCATAGGCCTTTCATGTTTTTGTTGCATTTAAGCCCGCAAAGGCTAGTTACGCCACTGCTTCCCAGTATTTAACCCCAGTATTTAACTTTAATTTGTTCGAAATGGCCTACTGCGAAATCCCATCTACATATCTTTTATTACGTTCCATACAATTTCAATAAGTCCAACTGGTCGACTCAGATAGAACTGAACATTATTTACATACATATGCATACTTACATCTTGTAAAACTTTCGGAAGATCAAGAAGTGTCTTGATTTAGTCAAACAGGAGAAGACCAAGGGCGGACGGATCCCTAGGATACACCGCAGACAAGTGGAAGTAAATCAGACGATATGTCTTTATCAAGTGCAAACCTCTGAGACCTTTGGAAGAAGAAATTAGAAAACTACCTATGAGTAGATGAAGATAAATTGAAATAATCATTACACAGAAGTTTTGTATGGTCAATACTATCAAACACCTTAGAGAAATCATGTAAGGTCAGGATGCAAATCTTACCATTGTCCAAGGCTATTCGAATATCAATACTTACTCTGAGTAAGGCTGTGACTGCAAATTATATATTAAGTTGTTAATCTTCAGTTAATCTTACATTTGCCAGTACAATAACTTTTCAAGCGCCTTAACAGGGAAACACAGCAAGCTTATGGGTCAGAAATCTTCTAAGAAGAGTTCTTTGGAATGAGAAGAACGTTAGAAGTTTCCCATAAACCAAGGAATAAAGATCTAGTCAGATAGCGATTAAAAATTAGCTGTCAAAATAAAAGGAAGTAAGGGTTTCAGAAACTTAAGACTGATTAGATCTGGTTGAACTTTAATAATTTTATCCAATTACAAATTACAATAAAACTTAAATCTTATCACAATCACAAAAATGCGCTTTGCAATTTCCTCTTCGTTTTCGCATAACCTGAATTTTTTATACAGCTAGAGAGTTTGACAGTGTACAGCTGTCTAACTGGACAAGTTATGCGCATTGCTTGATGCACCCGAAAGGAATCATTTGCAAAGATCTAGTAATAAAAAGGGAATATTTCTCCATTAAATAAAAAGCTAGGTCAAGTCGAAATAAATATTAATTTTAAATTTTCCCAGAAAACTTCTTACAATATTTTCTGTTTGACACATCTAAAGTAACGTGCTTTAAAAGTCTTCATTTAAAGGAAAACGCTTGATTATTTCTATAATTCCAAAGGATTCTTTCTTACTTCTACATTTACGATAATAGAGGTTTGTATTTTCACTTTTCGGTAATAGATATTTATTTGAAGATTCGCAATTTAATAATACTGGTGTTAAAATGTTTTGGGCAAATGTATATTTAAAATACTTCTACATACAGTATAATTTCTTCCCCTTTTCAATAGTTTCATTAAAAAAAAAAATAGGAGACATGGCATGAGATTTAGTTATGTTGCTTTGAAAGAAGATGTCAAAATTATTAAAGCATATTAAGCTTTATTTCTGGATATAAAAATGAATATATAATGGTTTGATAACTCATCATAAGTAACTTTTACTCTTCGTTTTTTATTCTCATTTGAGTCTAATAAAAGTAAATACTGAAGCACAGTTCAACTTTCAAGCAATCTAATAATAGTAGGATGATGAGTTAGCCAGGAGTCTTCAAGGGACTGAATAATTTATTTATGGGTACATTAACGTACACTTGAAACTCAACTAAACATTGCTTTTGGGGCAATTAGACATACCTATACGAAGAGACATTCTATGTGTTTGGAAGCTCCTCAAAGCCTTTATTTGCAGCTAAAGCCACAGAATGGCAAGTACGTACATTTTGATAGTAAACATGGAGAGCATTTTATTGCAACCTTGAAAGTGTTATAATTTCCCGCTACTAAAGATGCATTAACGGAATATCCTTATCACAAATGAATATATTGCATGAAAAATAAATACTTCCAGTTGAACAGTTCGCCCATTTTATATTGAATACGGCTAGTAAAATCCTTTTGGTATCAAAGATCAAATGTCGTACAAGGTCTACAAGATATTTTTTGTTTGCAATTTGGTACTAAATTTGAGGAAATAGTCTTTTTTATAATAACGATTAATTTTTCCTCAACGAATTGAGTGGATCATCTTTGAATGCTATTTGTATTTTTATAGAATAGTTTTTTTTTTTTTTTTGTACTACCTATATCTATAAAAGTCGTATACTACTCACTCACTTTTTCACTGTATGCCAAGAACGATAGGACGCTGAAATTTTGCATGATAATTCTGCTTATAATGTAGTGGTGTCCATTTTTGAAAAAATCAGCTCCTAATGCCCAGTTTCACAGTCGAGTTGAAACCAAGGCTTAGTTTAAACCATCCTCCAAGTTTAAACTTAGTTTAAACCAATTCGGGTTTCACAGTGCATTCTTTTAGTAATGTTAAAAGTGGTTAAATTGTGAAATAAATTTGTTACCGCCGCCATTGTGAACCAATTTTTCTATTAATCGGAAAAAGCAAGAGGTAAAAAATAAAAAACAATATCTAGTTATATTGATTAATTTTGGATATTCCACCATTCAAAAGAGCTGCAAATTTTAGTATAACTGAAGTTGAGCTACTGCTTTCCCGAGTGCATAAAAAAGACATATAGCAAAATGAATGCGTGGAAAAATATCGAATCCGCATATAATTCCACAAGTGGTAAGACTTACCGCGATTATTTAGTGTTGAAAAAAAAAATACGATAACATTTAAAAAACATCAAAAAGGAACTTTGTTATGGAAAAGAGAGAGCTGTATGGTACAGGAGGTGGGTCCAGCAAACCGGTTAATATAATCGACATCGATGCCCAAGTAAAGGAAATTATTTCATCGATTGAAAGTGATTCTACAGGTCAATGAAGACTATAGCTGGCACATCCACAACATTTGGAACTGAATTAATTAAGAAGTTACAGATGGGGAAACTTCCGGCGAATATGAATATTGCATAGGTTGCATCAAACGAGGAGAACATAGAAAATTTGTTAGAATTAGCCGATAAAGTTTTTGATGTTACAAAATTTCAATATGTATCTTCAATATATAAGAGTTTTAATTTACCACTACCCCAGCAAGCCGTTTCAGCGGTAAATAGTGATAATAATATATCAAATAAAATAACAATTTTATAGAGCAAATTAGAAAATTTGGAAAATTGCTTAGAAATTTTACAATTCGTAATAATGACAATAACAGTTCAGAAATAGTTTAAATAATAAACGCCTTTGTTGGTATCATTTTAAATTCGGAGATAAAGCTAACAAATGCTGCGTTTTTGTTGGTAATATTAACAAAAAATAAATCAATATCCCCTCAACGTCTTTTAAGTTTAGTACTAATATTTTGAAAGGACTTTTCCTTTAACTGAACGCTTATTTTGGTAAATTCAAGAGTAACCCAAATTTAATATTAACCGCAATGAATGGATCGAAAATTAACTTATTGGAGGTAGATTTCGGATTAAGACGAGATCTAACGTATCCGTTCATCATTGTTGGAGTAAATAAACCAATTATTGGAGCGGATTTCCTAGAAAAATTCAATCTATTGGTTCATATTAAAAATGAAAAATTGATTGACAGGAACACGTCAGTATGTGTAAATGAAATCACGATAAACGCAAATTCCCCTTCACCACGTTATTATGCGTTCGACAATGAGTATTGTAAAATTTTGAAAAGAATTCCATCGTTATCACAAGTACATAATGTTGACCTCATATCCAAAAATTAAAAATCGCAGAATTGGAATTCGAGCATGTGGACAAATTAGGTTTATGTCGACTTTTTTCTTCACCAGTTTCTTCTCCATTGCATATGATGCCGAAAAAGAACTCATCTGATCGGCGACCTTGCGCGGATTACAGGCGTTTAAATGTCATTACTACACCCGATAGGTATCCAATCCCGCATATTAATAATTTCTCGTTGAATTTAAACGGCTCTTCTTCAATATTTTCTAAAATTGATTTAGTAGGGCATATCACCACATACCTGTAGCCCACCACAAAATTAAAATTTGTTTGGCAAAATGAATGCGAAATAGATTCGAAAAATTAAGGAATCCTTTTCCTCCTCAACACTTGTGATCCATCCACTCGAAGATGCTAAGTTTTAGAACAGTACAACAAACATAATTAGGAACCTTTGGCCTTCTTTAAAAAAAAATTGACTTCAGCCCAAACTAGATATTCGACCTTTCCCACAGAGGTTTTAGCAATATACTTAGCCATTAAACACTTCAAGCATTTTCCAGAAGGTCGGTATTTTACTGCTTTCACAGATCATAAGCCATTAACGTCGGCAATCTGTACCAAGACAGAACGAAGTCCCAGGCAAGCCAGACATTTGAATTTTGTAACGCAGTTCATTTCAGATATTAGACATATTAGAGGAAAATCTAACGTGGTTGCTGATAATGCATAATAGTTTATGACGAAAGTCTCTGTAAGCTAAATAAAGGTAAAATTGACTTAAAAATCATCGCTGAAAACCAAAAAGATGACGAAAAATTAAAGCGTCTAATTTCCACACAGGGAACTACGCAAAATTCTAATTTTATTAAATCTTTATTAAATCTTCATTAAATTCCCGCACGAAGGACTTTTTAAAGTTATTAAAAGAAATTAGAAGAATTTCATGGTTGACTTCAGCGTAAGAGAAACCTCTATCTATGTTGATCGCCGAAAACTGGTATTTGTGGACGTGGATTTGAATGGGTAGAAGCCAATAATAAGAATTGTTATTGTTGAAACAGGTTTCGTTCACATTTTAATGATAAATATTATTATAAATAAACATCGGTGCAAATGACTGTGAAAAATCAATTTAAATCACAGACACATCCCACTGTACACAATTATCGAAAAACACATATCAAGACATTTTGGTTTGTAAAAATTAAAAAATTAGTTTTTTATGTCAGGGAATTTTTTTCAACGCCAGAGGGCAAACAAACTTCTTTTAAATTGTTATTAATATTTAAAAAAAACAATCTCAATTTTTTTCTTTTTAAAAAAAAGGAAATTAAAAAGAAAATATATCTAAAATAAAATTATTCAAAATAAGTTCTTCATTCCACCTTGTATCCTTAATTCAAATGAGGACAAAAATCCGGATGAACATTTTTATTTGAATTATCCGGATTTTTGTCCTCATTTGAATTAAGGATACAAGGTGGAATGAAGAACTTCAACAACATATTGTTTACAATTGATCGTGTACAATTTGAAAAGAAGGGAAAATGCGAGATATTGTCAATGGCCTATTAAATCAAGGAATCATCCAGAAAAGTGAGTCTGCTTACGCATCACCGATTGTACTGGTAACAAAAGCAAACGGAGAAGACCGGCTTTGTGTGAACTACCGAGGGTTAAACGAAATTACTGTAAAGGAGGTTTTTCTGATACCTGTGATTGAAGAACATCTAGCTTCCTTGCAAGGAAGAAATATTTTACAACGGTTGATCTAATGTCTGGATACCATCAGATTCCCGTCAGTGAATCATCTAAGCCGAGCACTGCATTCATAACCCATGACAGACATAACGAATTTAATTGAATGCAATGCCATATGGTCTCGTAAATGCACCAAGCATGGAAGCAAGTATGGAATTCTCCGCAACGCACTGCTTTTGAACAATTGAAGAATGTATTATGGAATAAACTGGTTTTGACTTTATATCGACCAGATAGTGATAATCAAGTTCACACGTTCAGTTGGATTAGCTGGGGTACTGATGCAGAAAGAGGAGAATAACTGGCAGTCTGTGTTCTACTAAAGTCGACATTGTACGGATTAGGAATAGAAATATAATAGCCACGAACTGAAAATACTTGCTATCGTCGAAACTCTTCAAAAAGTCTTTACGTGGAAAGCATTTCGAAATAGTGACTGATTGTGCAGCTATAATAGCCATGAAGAGTACCAAAGCGTTGCTGCCACGAATTGCTCGCTGGTTTTTGAAGTTACAAGAGTACGATTACACTCTTATTCATCAATGGTCGATGCGTATGCCACATGCCGACGCTTTAAGTAGAGCACCTGTTAAATCAACAACGGAATCAAAAATCATCGGAAATCATATTAACCGAATTGAGATATCAGATGAAGACTGGTTATTAAGCATGCAGCAGTAGAATTATAAAAGTATTACGTGGTAAAATCCAGGACGATCAAAAAACAATTACTGCTTAACGCACAATCACTTATATCGAAAAATTGGAGAGCACTGAAGATTTGTCGTACCATCTTCCGTTCGATGGAGAATTTTGAAATCATGCCAAGACGATGCAGGACATTCTAGCCTCGAAAAAAACAATACAGCGAGTGGAATTTTCTGATTTCCACGGAAACGAAAATACACCAAGCATATTGCATCACATATTAGTTGCTTATAATAAAGGTCGATGGGGTAAATCTGAAGCCCAGATCTACTTTGGGATAATATTCCGATACCATTTCGTGTCAAACGGACTATGTAGATATGGAAATATATATACATATTAGCATTCACCGACCGCTTCAGAAACGGATCTAGTTCTTACCGCTCTGAATGAGCTATCGTCCTTTTTCCTTCCAAGTTAAATCGTCACGGATAGAGGTATTGCTTTTAGGTAAAAAGCATTCGAGAAATATTACTATGAAAATGGAATCCGCCATGTTAAAGTAGCTGTCCGAACACCCTAAGCAAATGGGACCATAGGATGTCTAAATCGGTCAATACTAGACTTTCTACGAGCATATGTTGCACAACATGATAAATGGAATCAACAGCTTCGAACTTTGCAATGGACACTTAATACAATAAAAAGTTCGACCACTGGATTTTGCGCTAATGAGATTGTATTCGATTTTCCTCTAAAGGATATCACGGAGAACCATATGGTACAGACGTTACAAGAAGAATTCTCGTACAATGGGGAAACAGTGTGCATTAAAGATAGACGTACGTAAAAGGAAAAGCGGAAAGCTAGGTTCGACAAATAACATAAAATACTACGAATCTACCACAAAGTAGTTCTCATCGTTATAGAAAATGTCGCCGCTGCGACCGGTGAAAGACGAAAGTTGGAACCATTATATAAGGGACCTTAGGTGATAGCTTCGGAAGGACCGCTACGTCATCAAGGACATTGACCACGCCCAGAGGTCTCAACGGAAGTTTACCTCCATATTTACGGCTCAGTGAATAAAGCCTTTAGCTCTAGAGCTGCAAGATGGAAACATCGACGACGATAATTCCATACTGCCTGAAGAACACCGACCCAATACGGATCGTTACCATGAAGGACCGACTGTAACCATTCTGCCGGTAAAACGTAATACTGGTACTACTAACTTAAGAGCCGTCGTTGAGTTTGCCGAGAAAGAGAAAGAAGAAGAAAGGAACATTGTGTGAGTGAATCTTGCCGTAGATAGAAGTGTTAATAACCTCACATCTCGGATTAATAAACTTTTCAATCTATTTAATCCGTGTTATTATTTATTTTGCTGACCCCCAATTATCCTGATAAGGTCCTATTTTCGTAGTATTATTATCGACTTACCTTTTGTTGTATAACACCAGCTGAGCTCATTTATGGATCACCACTTCATATTCCTGGGCAATTTTTCTTCAACGAAGACATCAAGCCAAATCCACAAATTTTCCTGAGAAATTTAAAGAACGTATGCGGGAATTTCGATCAAAAACTATTAATCATCACATCAACTCAAGGATCTCTACACGTGATCTCATAATTTCTTCCGTACGGACGCTATGAAAGCATCGTAAAAAGTTCCATATACTGGAGTCCACCGAGTAATCTAGAAACTGGATAACTAGATTTTCGTCATTGACATCAACGGGAAAGAAGTAACTATCTCCACAGAACGTCTCAAACCCGCCTTCATCAACAAAGAAGATAATCTTTCGAGCCATCGATACACGGCTGCATGTTGTATCCCAATGGTTGTCACCTTCAAGCAATTCCAGTTTTCGGCAAGCTTGTAGCGTACAATTGACAATTAACTCAAATATTCCTATGACATTGGTCTCTGTACATTTATTAATGGCAATCGTAAATAAAAGCACTCACGTTGTTTTGAATGAACAGTGTATAATCGATCTAATGTATTTACTGCAAATTTCCCTTCATAAGCAGTAACAGCAGCACCTCGTTTGCGTGGCTCCCATTTTCTCATTGTTCATTCCATGTAGAAACTTTAGTAACAGGTTTTCCAATAAAAGGTGTTATTTTGATATTCAAAGAAAAATGCCATTTTTTGATATAAATGATCGGATCTTTACTTCATTATAAAGAGGAAGGTATGCCGTTAATAATGGAAAATAACATCAGCCAAATGACCACCACGACCACGCCTACAGGACCATATCCCTTTCATGAAATTTTCCATAACCAAATCGCAAAGTGGCTGCCCTATGTCCTCGATAGCCTCACGAATTCCATCTTTGAGGTCTTGAATCGACGCTGGGCTGTTGGTGTAGACCTTCTCATTCACGTGGCCCCGAAGGAAGAAGTCGCAAGGTGTTAAGTCACAAGATCTCGGTGGCCAATTGTGATCACGGTCCGGAAACTTTTCCCGTAAAAGATCAATGGTTTCGTTGCTTGTATGGCACGTAGCGGCGTCTTGTTGAAAGTAAACATTGTCCAGATCAATACCATCCAATTTCGGCCATACAAAATCATTAATCATCTGTCGATAGCGCAATCCATTCACCGTAACTGTTGCTCCAGCCTCATTTTCGAAAAATTAAGGTCCAATGACCCCGCGGGACCATAAACCGCACCAAACAGTCACACGTTGAGGATAGAGAGGCTTTTCAACAATAACTCTTGGGTTTTCCGAGCCCCAGATGCGACAATTTTGCTTGTTGACGAAGCCATCGAGGTGGAAATGGGCCTCATCACTCAAGATGAGTTTTCGATGGAATTCCGGATCATTTTCATGCATTTCAAGGACCCAATCAGCAAAGATGATCGGCCGGCTTGAGTTCTTTTGTTAACTGAACTTTATAAGCCTTAAGACCCAAATCTTTATGCAAAATACGGTGTAATGACGTTTGTGGAATGCCTAATTCCAAAGAACGACGAGGAAAGGACAAACCTGGGTTTTCTTCAACACTTTCGGCTACAGCAGCAATATTCTCGGCTGTTCTTGAGTGACGTGCACGGGTTTTATTCTTCACATCACTAACTTGTCCCGACAGCTCGAAATTTTCTACCATTTTCTGTATTGCGGTCCGACAAGGTGCTTCACGACGACCCAAAAATGTTCGAGTTTTACGAACCGTCTCTGCCACATTTTCACCATTTTTATAGTGAATTTTAATAATTTCAATGCATTGCTGAATCGTGTATCGTTCCATTTTTGTTAATGGCGTAGTTTCTACTTGTCAAGTGTTAAAAAATGACAGCTCCAAAAGTGACATCTACCGAAATAGCGGGCTAATTAAAATCACACCTCTTATTGGAAAACCCTTTATAAAGTACTGTTCTTACGAATTGGCCGTAAATATTTCGTCGTTTAGGCGCCACCTATCGGATCCTAGCATAGCTATAAACTGTCGTCCCGAGAAAAGAAATATATTTTGGGAATATAGCCTGGTACTGAGTTCCCAGCGAAGCGAAATTTTTCACCGATCTCCAAAATTGCAAGATAAATGCTAGTGAAAATCTGACAAAACGAATTTTGTAGACTTTCGTGTAGAATTTCTCTGTCAGTCGTGTCCGTGTGTCACTTCTTCTCTTGTCAATTTATAATAGTACAACATTTGGTTTGAAAATGAGCGGAAACCAAATAGAAGAATTAATAATTTTAAGTGTGTCAGCATTTACGTATATGCTTTTGTGCCAAAAAATTAATACAAGGAAACGAAATGCAACAGATAAATATTTGTAAGAACGTCGTGTGAATATGTATATGTACCAATTTAATTAATACTTCCAGCTGTTGTTAATTTCCATTTCTTCAGTTTAATGACTTGGTTAATAGTGAAGGAAGATTTAAAGAAAACTTCCATATGGATTTTTCGGCTTTCGAAGAACTCCTAAAATCGGTAGAGCCGTATATATTATCAAAAAAGAATACTAGGCCAAATGATGAAATTACTCCAAAGGAAAAATTAGCCGTTGTATTAGAGTAAGTGTAGCATAATTATACAAGGTATATTTCACTAGTAAAACCACATTACATAATTATATCGTTGGAAGACACGGGACATCTTATATTTTAATTTGTGTGATTTTCAAAGATTTCAGAAAATAATTTTCTCTGCAGATATTTTGCAAGCGGTACATTACAAAGGCATATATCTTCAGTCTATAGGATAAGTAAGCAACATTTTGGTCCAATTTTAGATCGGGTCTGTAATGCAATTTGTTCGGCATTAAAAGATGAAATTCCACCTTTAACGCGGGAGGGATTATTGAACACGGCCAATAACTTTAACAGGAGGTGGAATTTTCCAAACTGCACTGGGGCAATAGACGGTAAACACGTAAATATTAAATGTCCGAAGAATTTAGGAAGTTTGTTTTACAACTACAAGGTTTTACTAACACGATTAACAAAATTTGTTTTCATAAACTATGTATTTTCAGGGGTTTTCATAGTCTAAATTTAATGGCCGTGGCATACGCCAAATATAAATTTATATATCTGGATGTAGGTGGATATGGCAGCGAGGGAGATGCTAATGTTTTTGCCAATTGTGAACTAGGGAAATCCATTTCAAAAAATAAGTTAGATTTCCCAAATGATATGAACATAGGAGTTAAGAAACTCCCATACTTCTTTGTAGCAGATAACGCCTTCCCTCTCCACAAGAGAATAATGAAGCTGTTTGTGCCACGTAAAACCACAAAAATTAACTATTGAGGAGAGGATATTTAATTACAGGCTAAGCAGAGCAAGACGCTGTGTAGAAAATTCGTTTGGAATTTTGTGCTCTAAATGGTATTGTCTGGCTAGAACAATGTTTTGTAATCCAGACAGAGCACAAAAGATTATAACTGCTTGCTGCTATTTGCATAACTTTTAACTTCAAACAAGCAAAGATACCTACTGTCCTAACGGATATGCTGATTCCTATGATGAGTTTGGTCAGCTTATTGAAGGAGAATGGAGGAAGAATATTCCAGAAGACACGTTTTTCTTTTCGCGTCCTCCGTCTGCTGCAGGAAGGCAAAATAATTTGGCCAAAATAAACAGAAACATATTAAAAGATTACTGCAATTCCGATTGCGGTTCAGTTCCTTGGCAATGGAAATCAGTGTTTTTAAAATAAATTTTCTATTTTTGTAAATTGACTTTTTTTTTAAACATTAGACAATTACAAACACATTTTAATTATTTTTATGACCATATTTATAGATTATTTAGAGAAAAGAGCATTGACATACTTTATAAATTATTTCTTTGTTTTCTTATTTTCTCATACGCTAGGTCAATATATTTCTTATTTAGGTCTTCTACTACGTCATCTGATAGATGTTGCAACATACTGTCTAGATTTGATAGCATGACAAAATTCTTTATTGAATGATTTTCTCCCTGCTTCCGAATATTCACCAGCTCCGCGATACTTGCAGATAAGCTTTTGGCGCTCTCTTCGAGACCATCCTTTTTCTTTTTTGATGGGGTTTGCTGAGAAAGGACGTAATGATTGGAATACATTTATACATTGTAATTGCACATATCCTTACATAAAAGTAATTACTACTGCTTGCGTCTTCACTTCGCCCGCACTCTCCATGTTTACTGTCGCACTCTCATCGCATCTTGTACTTGTTGTAAAAGTCCTGTTAAAAATGAATTAGTACAATAGAAATTATAATTATTTTGCCATTTTAATGTTTACCTTCGCTTTGATGATGTTGGTACAAGATAAGATAACAGTCAGCAAACTTCCACTCTACGTCCTCGTTTATAGGTGTATCCTCTATTTGGTCAACAACGTCGAGAGAGCTTCCAGATTTGCTCTTTACTTTAGCTTGGTGATATCTCAAGCTATCACGTAGACTTTTCCACATATATTTACAGTGTTCAACTGAAATAAAATATGTGATTCAAATATTTTTACTTATAGCCTGCATAGATGTATTAAAAGTTACTTACCAGGTTCTTTCATTTCATCAGCAATGCTCTTCCATGCCGCTGAAACTGCTGCATGATTGCAATGAAGCTTGTGCTGCACATTCCAAATTAGGGAATGTTTCTGCACTAAGTTTGCTAGTTTTTTTTTCACGAACCGAAAAATTTCTTTTTTTATTGCTTTGCTTTACTTGCCGGGAAGATGTCGTTGTTTCTTTTTTTAAAAACTCGATGTCGTCGAATAAATATTCGTCGTCCATTTTCACAGATGACGAAATGTCAAAATTTAGCCCAGGGAAAATGCAACGTTCAATTAATTTTGCAAGCTAAATCAATGGAGAATTCAAACAACGCCATCTACTGCAGAGTAGGCAAGTAAAGTAAACTGTCACATTTAGCTAGTCGTTTTAGCTCGAACTTACTATTGACAAACTAAATCGGTAGCGAAAATTTTAGTTTTGTGTTTAGCCGAGCTAAATTTTGTATGAAAATTTCGCTTAGCGATGAACTCAGTACTAGGCTTATGATCCAATCGGTAAAGTCGTTCAGAAGTTAACGGATTAACGGATGCTCCAACGACTATATATATATACCTATAAATGATAAACTTTTACATCCTGACAATTTTTGGTATCCATTGATAATTAATTTTAATCAACTTTTCGAAGTACTGCTAAACGATACCGACTGTAATAAGTAGTACTTAGCATTTAGCGATTTTGTAAAAACTCGGAAAATTCAATAAAATAAATGTCGTGCTAAGAGAACATATGGCACTTCTAAATTTATTCAATGTAAAAATTTAGAATTTTGTAGAATGTACCGCTACAACACTTTGTTGCTATAAAACAACGATAAATACTTTGATCTTAAATATACCTGATGCATAGATACACATCATACAAAGTGTCAGATTTGGTAAAACACAATTGCACAAAATAGAGGCATCACGTGTTCGATACATAATTTAACAGGGAATACTCTTTTTAATTTCTGCAAAGATGCGATTCCTAAATTGTTAGATACAAAACTTATTCTAATGTAAGTATTTTTTTTACTATAATTATAAACATTTAGTAATAGATTGATGTCAGTCATTTGATATGCACTCGATTGACGTTAGTGTTTTTTCGAAATATTGTTATATGAAAAAAAGTACGCTATAATCCCAAAACTTAGACTTTGTTTCGAAACGGAAGGGATGAGTGTATAATTATTATACGTTATCTACATATATGAATTTGTATACGTTACAACGTTAATTTATCTAATAACTTTTAAATCGTCATCATAAGATAGCCATAGGTTAATTCATCATAACCTAAGATATAATCATTAACCCCACACCCTTTTCCGAAACCGAAACGTATCCATATCTGACTGATTGTCATCCAAGCATTCAAAGGTATATATATACATATATATTTTTACCTGTAGTCAAGACGAAGTTAACGTGAGAATGTATCTAAACATTAGCAAGCCTTAATTCAAGGGAAAAAAAATCGGATACACTGGCCAAAAGAAGTGTATCTATGTCACCTTTTGGACGGACATGAACTGCTCTATAAAAACCGGAAACTTAACCGTAAAAAATTGATTCATTTAAAAATTAAGCAGTTATGGATACAAGATAGTTTTCAGATAAGGAAATGATTTTTTTAAATAAAATATTTGAGCTCTGAAAGCTGCCTGGGAACCAACTACGATTTGTTACAGGAACCCTAACTGGATTTCTGCTCAACAAACATGGCTCCGAATAGGCGTATTATCCATGTACGTATATAGGCTGCTTCGGAGAATATAAAATATCCAGGCAGTTGCACAAGCTTAGTTTGAAAGCAAAGTTATCATTTTCAAATGAATGGAAATTGTTAAATAATTTGTTTAATAATTTTAAACAAATACTGTTGTTGAGACTGAACTTTTTGCCTGCCGAGTGAATGCTCTTACCACTGATCTATGAAGCAGATGCTTTCCGCTCTTCTATTTCATGAATTTCTAGCTTCATGGCTGCCAAATGGCAAATACATATGTACGCTCTTATAAATTATATGAAACTCAAATAGTTAACTGCATTAAAACTTTTAATATTCTTCTTCGACTAATTTGAACAAATTTAAGTTTAATTTTGGGCACTGAAGATGCATTACCTCTAAAAAGTGTAAACAGTTCAACCTTAAAACTACAATTACTTCACTTAACAGAAATTTAAAAAAATGAGATCTGAATGAAAGAATTTGGTTGAGCTACGGATCCCCTACCGTGGTTTGGGTGTCTTATTTTATATACTTAGCTCCAACAAAGACACAAACCCAATCTTGTGTCAGACAGGCAATGAAACTCTTAAATCAGTCTAAATGATAGCAGCCTCAGAGAAATCATATCACAGTTAACCCAACAACGAACTAAGTCTCATACTGCTAGCCCAGTGTAGTTAGTTACATAAGTTAGTAAGTTAATCATTGGCCGTTTGCTGCTCATTCAGAAACAGAAAATCTTCGTTGTGCTGTTCACGCGTGCGAAAATATAATTACCATTGGGTTCATGCAACCATCCATTGTCCACTACGTTCGTAACCGTTAACGTTGTCGATCAGTTATAGGGTATACTGCAGTCGTGCTGGAATTGGACAGTTTACGCGATGAAGACGATTTTTCGGTCGTTTGTTACTAATATTCGAAGAAAATTTTCGCTACATATTTTAGTTTTCTTTCGTTGCCCGTCAAGTTAAGTCGATTATCGTCACACAACTGAAGCAAGCCAATTATGTACTAGCTTCGTGACCTTAGTGCCCGAACTGCATCAACCCGACCGAGTTCCGTGAATTAAAAGAAAAAACTGAGAGATGAAAAAAAGTTGAAAGAAACGCATAAAAATAACTTGAAAGAAAGTAAAAGTTGAAGGAAGGAAGTAATCCTCATCATCGTCTTACTTTTGTGCGAAAACTACATTTCCGCCGTTCTGTTGTATAGATACGTACACCGATGGCATCATTCCGGCTCAAAAAGTGAGAAGTAAATGTTTTTACATAATTGCGAGTTAACCGCTATCAAACGAGAGTAGATAATTGGATCACAGACAGTGTTTTTCTATAATCGGATAATTATGTCAACTTTTTGTGCAGTAATTTGGAAGTAAAAAATGAAATCATGAGGACTAAACATCAGGGTAAAAACGTGTGAATTTCAAAAAACGTGTGAGAGTACGTACAGTAACTTTTGTTGTAGTTTTTAAACATTAAGAGCTCTAGAAAATGAAAATTAATAAAATGGAAACTCTTTTTAAAATATTCATCCTCAGTGGATTTGTTTGTTTACAAAGTTCTGTGGACTCTGTTAATTCTGCGATAAGCAATGGTGATTCGGATTTAGATAGAAAATTACAAACGCAAAACATTAGCGATTTTTTGGCTGACATAAATAAAACGAATTTATTAAATTTAAAATTATATAACGACAGCAATAATTTCAATGAAACACCAACAAATTTTAATAATAATTTTGTGCGAATCAGTGACTTTTTGGATTTTTTTAATATTCAACAAATTGCATCACACTGGGACAATTTCACCGAAATCTCTTCGAACTGTTCCAATGACATGATGGATTATATTGAAGGGCTGCACAGAAGAGCTATCTGGGCTATGAAAAGTGAGTATAACATCTATATAAAATTAAATAATGTTTTCATAAATTAAAAAAGAAATAGAAAACCAATTTTTTTTTTCATTTATAATATGTTTTTATGACCTTTGTTGGTGCCTTTGTAAATCAAGTAGCAGTTCTCGGACAAATTTTTATATGTTATGTACTTTCATAGCAATTACATAAAATGCAAGTTCCTTATATATATATAAAGAACAAAAACTTTTCAATGCGTCTCTCGTTTTTATTTAAACTTTAATGCTGCTTTTATGTATTTGGTGATGAGTGAATATAATTAAAAAACACAAAAGAATTTCCTGTTTTACTTCAATTTCTGAGAGTGTTAATTAAAGGAAATGTTTTTAATTATAGAATAAATTTAAATGTGAAAGAAAACAAAAATAGCCTGAATGAACATGAAATAGTAAATAGTATTAGAATCCCATTAATTTACATTCAATGAAAACATTATATCAACTAGTGGGGTTCCCAGGGAGACGGGACAACCAATCAGCGGATTCATTCGTAATTAAATTTTTCAAAACTCTAATTACCCAAGATTATGTGAAAGATTATGAAATTCCTGTGAATGTTTATACGTAATTGACAGCACATTTTTATAACGTAGAAGAATTCTTTGCCATTCCGATTGTAATCTCGTTTTTCACTATACATTTGGGCACTCTCTGAGAACACAAAACATTGATTTTTCACTATACCTGTATTTGGAAACTGCCTAAGAACGCGTGGACGTGGAGAGCTAAAATTTTATACACGGAATTTTCATAAAAATTGCAAATAGAAGTTAAAAATGAAATAAATCGGGCAACCTTTTCTTAGTGTTGCCATACAAAGCTTTGGCTTTTCATTGTATATTTGGACACTGCCTGAGAACGTGTTGACGTATAGAGCTAAAATTTTGTACACAGCGGTTTCATAAAAACATCATTGTGAAATTTATTTTTCCGAAAAGGCAGTAACAACTTTTTATAACTTAACCCTATAGTGCTCCCTTCAAAATGATAAAATTCATACAAATTATTTATTTTTTTTCCGATTTCGCTAAAATGAAAAATCTCTTTGCAGTATTAGCCTATATAGATAGTAGTAATGTACTTATCTCAGCAGTGCGGGTTATACTGCTGCTATATTCTGGCCAAAATTTGTGTATTGTCAAAGTATGTAGGTATGTCGTAAATCTTTGTGTTTTAAGCTTACACTAGACATATTACCCTCACACGATTGGAATTTGCAGTACTACATTTATTATTTAAAAAAACCTATCAATAAAATTTTCTAGACCACAATATACAATTTTTTCGGGTTTGTCTACAAAATACTCATTCGTTATATAAAATGCTATTAAAGAAGCAGTTCTCGTATAGTTGAAAATTTTATCTAAAGTTTTTCAATAAAATTTAACTAGGTTTTGTTTCTGTCGTTGATGCAGATCGGTCTCCAGTTCATCAAATTGTGTTCGAATCTTATTTGGACTCCAAGTTTAAAGTCTTTAGTCAATAATTCGCAATGACGGGGTGTCATGTGTTTTTTAAAGTTTCCACATCGATTTGCTCTTCTGAAATTGAAATAATATTATAACGATCTATGTAACTACTGGCAACTGTATACCTAAATATTTGTTATATAATATTTCCACGCCCCATTGTGTAGTAGCTCCGACTGAGATTGCCTCGGTTCTTGAAGAATAGTATATGTTATTGTTTGATTATTGTACTGTTCTGTTCTAGAAGTTGAAGGGAGATTCAATTGCTCTTGCTCCGAGGAGATTGAGATTAAAGGAATAGTCAAAGAATTTCCCGAAGTATTTAACAAAGGTGTAGAAGTGTTGAGCTCTTGCTCTTCTGTATTATTATTAATTATTAAAATGACTACCATATAGTATTTGCACCTGCAAATATCGTTTCCATAGCACTTGTATATTATTTGACGAGTTATAATTAATTAATTACCTGAAGTTTCTGCAAAACCAAGTCGCGTTGCTCAAAAATGATTTGAATTCCAAGTGGAATATCATACATAGAAAAAAATCTACTAAATTGCTTCTCTGTTATATATGAAAGAGCTTCCTTATCTATTTCACACTCTAAAATATATAAACGGTTGTAATATTGCTCCATACTCAAGTTACTCAATGCAAAAATTTAAATATTTGAATGAATAAAAAAAAAAACTTCCGTGGATTGCTGCAGCTGAATCACATATTATCTTACTTTATTTATTTATTTTTTTTTTTCATTGAGGCAATTAAAATGTTGTTACTGAAATAAGAAATATTACACTGAATAAATAGAAAACTTACCCTTTAAATAATCCATTAATTTACACTTCTTTATAAGATCCACATCTATATTCAATTCTTTAATTAAAGTTTCGAGTTCACAGCACATTATATCAAATCAAGAACCAAGAACTAAGTAACACATTTAATGTCACGTAGAGACAAACCGTTGTAGTTAAATAAAAACAATTATCAGATTGAAATAAAAATCAATAGAACTGACAAAACATTACAATTGGATAAATTTTTCTTCAATATGAAAATAGTTTAACCAAATTTTGACAAAAATCTTTCAATATGATAAGAAAAATTTTACGAGAACTCTATCAGTACAATAAAACTATTTTCGATGTGATAAAAATATTTTTCGATTTAGCAAAAAAGTATAATATATTTTTTTCAATATGATAATTAAGATTTTTCGATTTTTACATCAAAATGAAGCTATAAAATTTTATCAATTTGATCATATATTTTCAAAATTAGTTAGTAAAACAAATATTCATAGTAATCTTGAAATATTTTTGTTAATATAACAAATAATTTTTGTTAGAGATTAACAATATTACCTACAGTATTTCTTGCAGCGTATGCAAAACATAACTTTTCTCCGAAAGGAAAAATGTTGCAAAAGATGTGAAAAAATTTCGTTTCTTAGGCAGAAAGGACTTTGAAGATACCCATGGATTAGAATGTTAAGAAAATTTTACAAACTTATGGTACGGATATTGGCTCAGAAAAATTTATTGATGAAGCTAAGCAATTTTTAATAATGATTAAGGAAGAAAATATTTTAATTCAAAATATGTATAAATTTATAAATGATGGGTTAAGATCTACTTTTTCGAACGTAGAAACAATTTTAAAAATATTTTTCACGATACCTATTTCTAATGAAAGCTCTGAACGCTCATTTTCGGTGTTGAAACGAATAAAAATCATTTACGAAGCAACTTACATCAAAATAAAACAAGGGAACTGTCGCTATTATATATTGAATCAAATATAATGGACGCAATAAATTATGGCATTATAGACATACATATTTGCTAAGGCAAAAGCCAGAAGAAAAAATTTTAGTTATTATTTTATTTTCTATTTAAGTTTTTATACTTTTTTAAATACCAGTGTTGTTTTATTTTTATGTTATTAAAATGCGTTATTATGGAAATAAAGGAAATGCATATATATTTTATTAATTGAAATAAACTTAATTTTTGGAGCCCCAAAAATATAAATTCGGCACTGATTGCAAATGATAGTGTAAGGAATTTAATTACTGTACGGAATATAAATTTCTGAAATTTTAATCCACCTGCAATTAAATCGTATATTTATATATGTTCCCCTCTACTTTTACAACTATTTTGACTAAATGAATAAAAATCGAAGTCATTAACTAAATAAAATCTCATTACTTTACAAAGTTCAGTATTGCAATGATTTAAGTTAGAGAGCTTAATTTGAAGCAATTCAAATTAGAATAAAAATAATGAATCCATTTTGGTACATCATTGTGTTTTCAATATGGAATTTCACATTTAAACCTACCTTGAACTTAGCTAAGCCTAGTAAATCAGTATAATATTTTTCCAATTTTTTTACCTTCAATTTGGCAGTTAAGATATTATGTGCCAGTTATTGTCAAAACACACAAAATCATTAGATATGAGGTGTTGAAAATAAATCCTTTACAAAAATTATCCGAGAAAATTAAGATGCTGAAAATTTCCAGACTTTTCTTCGATTTGAATTTCAAAAAATGTATGACACTATAATGACTAATTTTAACAAACCTCTGATTTCGTAAAATAATAAGTGGATCATCCATACCTCTGGTGAAATTTTAATCACTTCGGTAACTAACGATCTCTAGTTAATGTGTTTCTTCTTTTTTTCTTAAACATAAGTTTTCTGGTTGGATTTTTTTACTCTTTTTTTAAGCAGATCTTTTTTGGGTTAGTTAATCAAAGGTTTGCTTAACTAATAATTTTGTCATGGTTCCAGCTCGTTAATAATTGATATCAACACATTACTCAAAGCGAAATGATTTAAAAGGAAATAGGGTAGCTCAATATATTGAATTGATAATGGTTTTTTACAATTTTCATTGTATAATTGTAGTTGCCATTGGGAATTCATACAGGATGAATTCATAATTTCATAGCGAGGGATTTGAAAATCTCACATTAAATAGAACTTCCACAGATAATATTGGAAAATACTAATAAGCATAGCACATGTTACTTAACTAGTAAAGGAAATAAAACGCCAAAAGTAAACATCCTTGCAGCACTTCAGTATTCACATTGAAGTTGCCGGGCTATATATTCTTAATTAATTCGATTATTTTCGGGGAAATAACTTGTTTTCGGAGTGTTTTTTTTATTAACCTTTTACCAATCTAGTTGAAAATAATCTCGTAATATAATCTATGAAAGAGGGACCTTTCCTAGAGCTTATTTCGAGAATTACATGTTATGGAATTTTCTCTATGTTTGACAATTAGCAGATTTTTTCCTATCCAGTTATTACAAACAGTTAGGTCAACCTTTTTTTTAAGCCGCCGAAGCAATTGTCCGCTGGAAATGTACAGATGTACAGTAATCTTTCCAGGATGGTTACCATTGACCACCGACCGAATTCCAATAATTATTTCTGTCTTACATGGAGCGTACATGTTAATCCGCAAGAACTGAATATTCTCGTTGTTGCTTCCTTTTGAATGCTCTAAATAAGTCCGTGTTAAGAGCTTTGAAAAAATCGCCGTGCCACTTTTAAAGCTGCTTTTCACAATTGCAACCATGCCCTTCCAGGCTACACTCTTTATCCCATTCCTTTTTGCGGAATGTATATTTCTCGAAGCTGCCTAATTATTTGCTACATTGCTCTGCTATTGTTAATATCGAAAAGATAGAGTGGCGAATAGTTGGTTCACTTCTCCGCTGAAAATCTGATTACCGGTATGTAACAGTTTAAATTTTCCTTAAAGAAGGTCCCGAGCACTAAATATTTTACTTATAGCCCAACATTAATATATAGAAATTGAGAAAAACTTTTGTACAAAGAAGTTCGATTTACAGGAAATACCTACTATTTAAAATTGATTTGGTTTTTGCTTTTTTTACTGTGTGATTGCAGCCATACTATTTATAAATAATCTAAAATATATAAATATATAGAAATTTATGCCAAATTTTCTATAGTTAAAAGTTCAAATTAAATTCTGATGTTTTTCGTAATCCATAATATAACCTTAGTTAGGCCTATGTTTAGAATTATTCCATGCAATTTTTATTGAACAAATGAGTATTCCAAGCAGGGCCTCGATTCAAAACCAAGATGTGTAAGTAAAGAATAAAATAACAGATAGATAGATATTTATAACGATTCTAAATCAAATTCATAAATACAAGAAGAAAAAAAAACCGCCTCGTCCGGGGGGGGGGACGAGGCGGTTGTTTTTTCTTCTTGTATTTATGAATTTGATTTCGAATCGTTAAAAATAAAAGTTCTTAAAAATTTTACTTTATCCACCATTGACTGATTCTAACAAGTGTATGTTCGATTCCCGTCCGGGAAAAAATTAATAAAAATAGAATTTACAACTTATTTGTGCGCTTTCAGCGATACTGGTTAATGCCAGCTGAAAGCAAACGTGGCTTAGTAGGGTAATAACAAATTGATCAATGCAAAAGGGAAAATCATCTGTCTCGTTAGCTTAGTGGTAAGAACAGTCGCCCGGCAAGCGGAAGATCCTGGTTTCAAACTCCGGACGAGGCGGTTGTTTTTTCTTCTTGTATTTATGAATTTGGTTTAGAATCGTTAAAAATAAAAGTTCTTAAAAATTCTTCTTTAACCATCATTGACTGATTATAACAAATGTAGGTTCGATCCCCGTCCGGGAAAAAATTAATAATAAAATAACTGTTTATTCAATATTAAAATCCTTTTGAGGTTTCCGTTTTTTCAAAGAATATTAATCGACTGAATATGTCCTCGATGACCCAGTGGTAAGCGCGCTGATCTAGCTACTATCCCAGGGGTGATTGCCTTGAATCCCACCTCGACGTGTTCCTGCGCTACTTCCTACCTAGCTTCCATTTGCATTTTCTGGAACCTTCGATTGCCTATATAGTTATATCAACAACAAAAACATTTAGTATGAACTCTCGTGATCTTGAATCCTACCTCGACTTGGCCCTGCGCTTTTTCCTATCTAGCCTCCACATGTAGTTTCCTGTAGTTTTTTCCTCTCTATCAACAAGAACAATACTCAGAATGAGCTCTCATGATTTTGAATCCCACCTCGATTTATTCCTGCGCTTCTTCCCACCTAGTCTCCAAAAACAACCAATGGACTTTCTTTAAAGCGGCCCATATACAGTCGCGCATGTTGGCCAACTCGAATAGGACAACGATGTTGTCACGCATATTTGACCGTCAAATAGGGTGTGACCCGCAGTGTATCAAGCGGTTGGACAAAAATCAAGTTAGTTTAATTATTAGGCGCGTGGCTACATGTTTGACAACATATTGTACCGTATAATGTGATATTTGTTACGCATTCGTCATTCTTGAATGTTGAGTGAACTGTATTGAAGAAAAGATAATAGTTAACAGTTCTAACAGCTCCTGATATGTGTTTCTGTCCTGATGTTGGACAACATGTTTGACAGTGTGTGGAGAAAAAGCTTTCATGTGTGACACACTAAGTTGGACAACATGTTCACCGTGTATGGGCCGCTTAACAAACTCAAGCAAATGCTCGGATAAAAAAGGCTATGCCCTATGCTCCCAAGTGGAGTGAAAAGGAAAGAAAAATAATCCAATAAATGCTGTTTCTCGCTCACCATAGCTAATATTAATACATTTATCTCGCGAAATATTTAATTGGAAAAGATAAAATGCACTTTAAATGATCAAAAAGTTCTCTTTTATTTGCCATATATTAACACCACGCAGCATTTATATAACCCATACTTACTCGAACAACTTCCGAGTTTTAGTGAATACCATCTTATTCGTTTGAAATTGTTTAAAATGAAATGCAAATTATCATCTTTGAATTAATTTGAAATGCAAGAAAGAGATCAGTCACTTTCATTTTCATTTCTAAGTCAGGTGAATGGGATGTAAGACGGAATCCAGACGGCTAATTATAAATAGATGTAAATCAGCTTCAAATACGGATAAATTACTTGAGATGTGTTTGTTTCAATTGGAGAAAAGTTGAAAAGACACCGGCTTCGCGCTCTATGGTTTTCCACGCCCAGGATGTACTTTAGGTATATAAATGCAGGATAAATAATCAAGGCATCGACTTAACAAACTCTTCTAAACTTCCGATTGTACCATGTAAAATTACTATAATGTACATGTACACTAATTAAAGATATTATCACGCCCGCTATTACAAAACTATGGGGTCATTGTCATAATTTCCTATTAAGTCTCAATTTGAACGAATCCACACAGACTCCACCTATCCACATGAGTTGCTAGTTCTTAGTGCTCCGATTTGCATTGTGTTGACTATCATAAGAATTAGTCGATTTACCTTGATGCAAGCCTGCTGATTCAAAACCACTTTCTAGGCAGAAACTACGGGACTTGAAAGTGCGGTTTAATCACACTTCAGACGCTAACCACTTTTTAAAAGCGAACTCTTAAGCTGAAGGTTTGTATTAGATAATTTTTATTTTATCATAGATTTGTGGTAGTGCCTTACAATTTTAAGAATGTTCAGAATACCTAAAACCTTGTACCAGAATTATTATGGATTATATACGCAGAGGTAGTTTTGCGGCAGTTCATTCCAACCATTTTATGGGCGAAAGTTGCCATGCGCGCGTATCATTTCTAAAATCAAATTAAGTTCGCAATCTCACGTAATCTCTGGAGAACAAGATATTTTACGGCACAAACTCGACGAGGCAGTAAACGAATGCAAGCGGGATAGCGGCTAGACAGAAAAAATATTGCTTTTACTTATATACAGCAGGTAATGCCCATTTGAAAGATGCATCCACGCATTTTATTTCACGGCGACAAATATTTCCTAAGATTTAGTTTCAAGATCACTGACCTTCAAATCTAATAACTGCACTTATAGTCAATGGCTTGTAAGAAGTTGTTTTACAGCTCTGGTGGTCAGTTTTCTTTACCAATATCTTGATATTTTACGTCAATGTTTTCTTCAATTTGTTGATTACATCACACCAAAAACAAATGACGACGCAGTTTTTTTATTTTTTATTTTTTTATAATTGAAGCAGGTGGAATGATATTTAATCGGCTGACCGATATCAGGATTATATCATTTGAATAAGCAAAACTCCGAGTCATTGGAATTCGTGGTTCGAACAGATATATGTATATTGTCTACTTGGTATTTGTATTGATAAAAGGCAAGAAGAAAAATGTTCGACAACTTTCTCTTATTATTATGTTAATTTTTTTTTGGGCAATACATACATATAAGAAAATAGAGTAATGTAATAAACTATAAAAAATCAACACGTAGTGGTTTGATTGACCCAATTATTTAAGCGTAATCTGTTCGCGTCTGTATAAGTGCGTATATGATCTTTTTTGCGGATGATCGTATTAATGCACTCTAACTTGACGATATAGTCCAGTCTATAAATGTACGTAATGCTTCATACAAATTTTAAATTAATTGCAATAGAAATCCACGCCATCTTCTGACCGAAGATCTTATACGATGATGGTAATATTATAGTTTTAATTTCGCGACCATTGCTCTGCTCGCGGGGCTTTTTTTGAATCATTATTACTAGAAAACCCCAATTAATTTCCTTCAATAAGGTTTTAACAAAATTTATAAAAATTTAATTAAAATTAAAATCCTTTAAACTATTAGCATTAAGAATAGTGACTTAACTGTAAAGTTTAAAGATCTTGCAATAATAAGACACTGTTGCCAAATTATGTCAGTTTTGTTTAGAGCGTAGATTTGATATGTCACTTTCATCCTAAACCATTAAGTTACAAAATTTTTAAATTTTATCGAATGGATTACCACCCTGATATTTTCATGCACGTTGTTGCATATGCATATCAGTAACGTGAAAAGCTACAAATTAGAATGATGAACCTCACTGAACGAAGAAATAAGTTAAACAGTTTAATTCTACATGCAACCAGGTAATACACAACTTCATAGCTTTTACTCTTCCTGATATATCTTGATACGAAACAATTTGGGGAGCACACCATTTGGCTGCAAATTAAAATCTCTAATAACAAAATCTCGCATTTTGAAACATACTTTTGAAAACTTATTAGTAGAACTTTAACTTACAAATGACCCTTTGGTCATAGCTTTCAATCATAAGACCGATTGATGATCACATGTGCTGTGCTTGTAAGGTGTATAAAGAACAAAAAAATACAACTGGTGATATACGCAACTGCAATGGTAAAATACGGATACGATAAGACTCCAGAATCTTCACAATATCAGAAAATATTTACAGAATTCTTCTCAAGCCACTGCACCTAGAAAAGATGTCTTGGCTGAGATTTCTTCCTACCGATTCTGCCTAGATGCTATTAAAACTTTTGTCTTTGCTCTACAATTGGTAGGGAGTGTATACTGAACCTCGAGCATGCATTTCGTTCAAAAACCAATATGTGTAAAGTTCAAACCCAGAATAGCTCTAAGCTTCATCAACAGTCTTACCCTAGAATAGGAATCTTTCAGGTCGCAGTGAATGTGACACCTGTACACCCTTCCATGAATATAATCTAATGCTTCTTAGATTTCTTTTCCTATTAGTAGATGATTAGCTCGTAAAGAAAATTAGTTATTTTTCATGAGTTTTCCCAAACTCGATACCTGACTAAATAACTTTCTCGCGTCTGTTTTCATGTAAAATTTACAAATGCACAAACATACAAGAAGTGCTCAGTTAATATTATTTAATTGATATTGATAATGTAGAAAATTCAGAAAAGGACTTGCAGAGCTCTTCCTTAATATTATTAATACGAAGAAGAAATTTTAAAAAAATTGGAAAAAGTAGTGTCATAAATAACGTTGGCGGAAAAAATTGACAATTCGAAATCTACTGTTGGCATTATACAGACTGAGAATAAAATTTTGCTTGCATTAGGGGGTCATCAATCAGCGGAGATAAAGAGAAAGCTGAAAAAGAGAGAAAGCTAAGAAAGGCTAGTTTTATTATCAATTGGTTTGCTTTCACTTGGGCTGAAGGTGGATGCTCAATGATAAAACACTCCTCTTATTGTACAGAGTTTCGTGTGGATGTTACACGCACCGAAGAAATTCAAATAGAAAAAAAAAATTCAGCCTTTCTAAAAATGAATAGGATTCTGATCGATGTTCCTATCGAAACAAAGAAAAAAGTTAAAATCAGTCTAAGACCAATTCTTACGATGTCCTAAAATGAATCCCCTATGTAATATCGTATGGTCACCCCTTTGTGAAAGTTTGATTGTTGAAGTGTTTTTTCGTATATACAGGGTGTTTAGAAAACAAAAAATTAGATAGCAGGGGGGTGTCATATTAACCGTTTCGGAGTTACAGGGTGATTAGAAAAAAGCTAGTTTTTCACAAAACACATTGTATCTTAAAAATTACGTACGGTCGCAGTTAAGAGATCTTTGTAAGCAGAATTTCATGGCCTTTCCAGCGACTACTCAACCAGCCCTGTACTCCTCTACCATCAGGAGTTTTGGTGGTCTTAACAAAAAATTTCGGATTCTCTTACCTCTTTTTTTACTTTGACCTCTATTTTTTTTTTTTTTTTTTGCAAAATAGTCTCTAACATAACTTTTTTTCATAACAACTGTAAAGTGTAGAATCTCCTCTTTAATTTTACCTACTATGTGCTATCTGCAGCTGCTAAAGAGTATTTCTAGAACGGATATCCAATTCATTTCGCTTTACTGATGTTGATTCTATACCTACAAATGCTACAAACGAGCTGACCAAATTGAAATTCTAAAAGACTGAAGTTAGATGATGAAATACCTACTTGGCAATGTCGCCACTCAAACTCCTTCTAATGTAGCTGTGGCGACATGACGCTTTCGTTCCAGACCAAAATGTGGCGACATGACGCTTTCGTTCCAGACCTTTCATCCGGTGCCTTTAAAAAACTCTGTAATTGCGGTAAGCAAGTTTCAGTCCAAAAAACAGTTTGTGACCCCCTGCTATTGACAGATGGGAATCGGATGTCCTGTCAAACAGGAACAAAAAATAGTAAAAAAATTATAAAAACAAAAAGGAACGAAGTTTCCCAATCTCCTTATTTTCGAAGGACCTAATGCTGATTATTTTGTCCCAATTAAATAAATATTATATTTCAGAATAGTTAGCATTCCAGCCCTATTGTCAGGCTGAACCGTGCCTCTCATTGTAACATACGGCTGTTGTTAGTCGGCCGACCAAGCTGGACAAGAATATATCATTAGGAGCACAGCAGGGAATAGCTATAGCGATTAGAAGAATTGATGCGACGTCCTCATTATCAGTCTGAGAATCAGCAATCCCCGTATATACGTATAAACTCCACTTGGTTCTCTCTGACGGGCATAGCGATAGTCGGAGGCATTCAAAGTCCTAAAATTCGTCCTCATTGGTGTTCACACTGATCACCATAGGTAACTGCTTCTTCTGATTAGAGCGTTGTGGATGAAGTTTACCCATTGCTCGAAACAACAACTTCAAGAACATAACTATCCCGTGGATAGCTAAGCAATACGGCAGCTATCCAAGAAACATCATACTTTTGTCGTATTGTATTACCCTATGGATAGACAAGCAAGTCTATAGTTTCAAGAGGTCTCATGCTCCGCGCTTACTGCGATTTTATCCAGTTAGAAGAATCTCATACAAGAACTTTACGTCATCAAGGTATCTCTCACTCAGGCAATAAGGCGCACTGGAACCATACCTGCAATCTACCTAACCTTGTCCTAGGACTGGAGACTGGAGATACAATTACCATCCCCCAAGTAGCTTTTCAGTGTACTCCGAAAGTGGTTTGAGTAGTCACACGTGAAAATATTATAGAAAACTTAATATTAATTAAAAGCTGTGCCTCATCCTTGGCTAAACCTCTGCGCAAACTATTCTACTTGTCTTATTCGACTGGAAAATTCCCAACTGCTTGGAAACTAGCTCACGTTCAACCTATTCCCAAGAAAGGAGATTGTAGCGATCCCTCAAATTATCGACCAATTGCGATCACTTCGATTCTTTCAAAGGTTTTTGAATCTATCTACTCAAAATTAATGAAGTATCTAGAAACTAGTCATCTCGTCAACGATCGCCAATATAGTATCCGAGCTGTCTGGAGACTTACTGACCTTTCTTACGGAACGTTGGAACCGTAGTCTTCACAATTTTGGTGAGTCTAAAATCGTTGCCCTGGATATTTCAAAGGCCTTTGATAGAGTCTGGCATCCAGCCCTTTTAGCCAAACTTAAAGCACTTGGTCTCTCTCCTCCTCTTCTATTATGGATTGAAAGTTTCCTATCTAGTCGCCAAATATGTGTTGTATTAGACGGCGTTACATCTGAACCGCATCTCATAAATGCCGGTGTGCCTCAAGACTCTGTTATCTCTCCAACTCTCTTTTTAATTTTCATTAATGATCTGATTTCCCTTACTTTCAATCCTATCCATAGCTTCGCTGATGACAGTACCCTTTGTTTCGCTTACTCCTTTGACACTCTTGCTAACTCCAGGGGGAATGTCGCATGTGTTAAACGAGATTGCATGATTAGATTATTGAATAACGATCTTAACAATATCCTCGCTTGGGGCAAAGCGAATCGCGTCGAATTCAATACCATCTAAGACCCAAAGCTGTCTGATCGCATTAAAACAAGACCATAACTTAACCACACCCGTTTCTTTTGATGGAGCATTAATTTCTGATTCACCGTCACTAAACATTCTTGGCATTAATATTTCCAGTAAGTTAAACTGGACAGATCACACCATCTCTGTTGCCAAAGAAGCATCGAAATGTCTTGGATTTCTGAAAAGATGTAAGAAATATTTCAGCCCTCTTCAAGTCCTACATTAGACCTAGAATGGAATACAACTCCCATATATGGGCCGGGGCTGGTCGCACAGCTTTAGCTTCATTGGATATTGTCCAAAAGAGAGCCTTCAAACTCATTGGCGATTTGGCAATAACTTGTCATATCGACTCACTTGAGCACCGCTGCAATGTTGGATGCCTTTCGCTGCTTTATCGCTATATGCATGGTCAATGTTCTGATGAAATATCTAGTCTAATCCCTTGTAGAATGATTTCTGCACGCAATACTCGCGCTGCAAACAGCGCACATCATTTAACCCTTTAAATTACTTTCGGACATACAGTAAAATTTCGTGATGCATTTTTATCCCGAACAGTGCGAATGTGGAACAGCTTACCATCTTCTATTTTTCCTCCGGCATACAATCTGCGGAAGTTTCAGGGCGACATACATCGGCACCTCCGCCACTCGCCTCATATCCATTAATCCTTTCCCTATCTCCTTCCTGCCATGCAGTGCTTTGCATCATAGGGTATCCCCTGAGCTTGGCTTAATAATATAAAAATATATATATATATATATATATATATGTATATATCCCTATATGTATAAAAATAAAAGTTGTTTATATATGTATAAAAGTTGTTTACGAATATTGTAGTGGGAACGAAATTTGTAAAATTCATCAATGCATAAAAAGAAACTCCCAAGCGTCTAGTTTCTGTTTATTTGTTTCCGCCTTAATTAATTTGAAGTCATCTAAGTGAAGTTCATGGTTTATATTATTCAAAATATGATGTGCGACCTTGATCTATTACTTTCATTGTTTACTATGTGTCTAATGTGTTCACACCATAATGAGCGCCAAGTTTATTCTTAAAGATGTTCTTAAGTTTCCCGGTAATTCCTGGATGATATGTAATCACCACTCTCTTAACCTCATTCTTCTCACAATCGCTTTTCAAAGTAGTGATGGTACGTATCCACTTATTTTGGTTTATTTTTTGTGTCATATTAAAATAACCTTGTGAAACAATAAGTAGCCTTCTTCTTACTCTATATCTTTATTAAATGTGTTTCACAGTGCTCAAAAAATTAATTAAAATAATTTAATCGGTTCCTTTTTCATTTATTTTATGATAATAAAATTTTCAACACTTTAGCTGCTATGGGACAGTGCTAATAAATTTAAAATGGCAAATCATTGAATAAGCCAAAGTCGACGTTGTGCTAAACATGATTATTTTAAATGAGCCCTGAAATTTAAGGTACTTTTAAATCGCTATCGACTATGCCTCACAATGAAGGGCGAGTTCAGCCAGCTAAAAAATGACACCTCACTCACCTGTGCTAAGAATTAAAATAAATAAAAAATATTGAAAATATGGCTACGCATTCAAAAATTCTCTAGCGTAGACAAAATATTAAGAGGAATCCCTGTAGCCAAACGTTTCCCAAAGTACCCATTTGCTACGATTGTAGCTAAAGTGGCAACACTGCTACTTGGCTACAACATAACTTGACATGATTTTTGAGGTTTTTAATATAAAAATTAAAATCGAACAGGATAATAGAAAATAATAGGAAAATTGTAAAGCAAGCCAAAGATGAATTTTCAAAAACCAATCTAATATATATATAATTCGTTCGATATTTTATTTTTACTTGTGGAATACGCCATTATTTCTTTGTCTCGTTAGTGAATGAAATAAGTACGCGATGTAATTTTTCTTAATTTCATTCTTTATTTGCTATTTTATTTGTTAATAAATAATTTTTTAAATAAAACTAAAATAAGTGAATTTTAACTTAAAATGAACAAGTAAACAAGCTAAAATTAGGCTAAAACCAAATCTTATGATAGATTCTAGCTGAATTTCGTGTCTAATTTCGTATGGGTGGTGCAAGTTTGATTTTTGAAGTGATTTTTTGCATATATTTCTAGAACGGTTCGTCGGACAGTAAAAATGGTTATAATCAATTTCATAGACTTCATATTCTGAAGAACTTTTCAGTACAACAAAAACCTCTAGAACTGATCATTTTCATAGTATACGTAAAAAACCTAAAAGAAAAGGTTACCCGATGTAGTACATTTTTGAAATTTTATTTACTATTGCTATGAAAATATTATGCACCAAATTTCAGCTCTCTACGTAGATTCTTTCTCAGGCAGTGTCTATAATGAAAAACGAAATTTTTATATAACAACCCTACGAGGGAGTTGCCCGATTAGTCCTATTTTCGAACTTAATTTTTTTTTTAAATAGCCCATGTGCAAAATTTCAGCTCTCTAAGTGAACGCGTTCTTGAGTTATCGTGAGAACGGACAGAAAGGCATACAAAAATCATAATAACTTTCAATATTATGCGTGGGTGTCCAACTCATATTGCTCTACCAGCATTATTTCTGTGCGTTACAAACACAATGAAAACTTAATACACCCTATGATTTTATCTAGGCCCTAGTAGGGTATAAAAATGGCGCCTTCCATGAGTTGGCCACCTTAAAAGTTCACACACATTTTTGTACTCCTTCTGGTGGCAAACTTTCTCAGGTTTCGCTGTAAATTTTTTTCGACTTTGAGCTAAATATCCGCATTCTGTGAATTTAATAAAAAAAGAGAAGCAAATGGTGAAATTAACACATGTTTCCTGTCCCCGAATCATCAAATTCCAAATACGCGACCAGATCGATGATGTTCGTGTAACCAGTATGTAGACTTTTAACATATTGCCGCTAACAACCTATCACAGAATCCTCATTGAAAGATTATTGAGATCGCCACATGCACGCAACCTTCAGAGTAAGCAAAAATATTCGAAAAATAAAAAAGTAAATAGACTTCTTAAAATCTAGATACAGCAAATGATGTTTATTTGAATTTTAGCATCTTTCGTAGCCGTACAAAGTAGTATGTATATTTACATAAGAATATGCTCGTGAAGAGTGCCTTGCATTTGTATTTGATGTGATTTTATGTTTGAAAAACTCAGCCCTGAAAAGTATATACATAGTATTATGCCGTCTTTTACCGTTGTTAGAATATCGATTGTAAGGAAGTGAATGATCTCTTCTTTTTTCGCATTACTTCCGAGGAAAACGAAAATCTTAATTGAATTATTGTTAATTGATCCACAGTTTTGGTAAACATTTATGATTGGGTATGGAATTTATCAAACGGAAATATTCTAAGTCTAGGAATCTAGGTTTTTCCCAGCGCCTTAACGGAACCAAGTAGTACAATAAAGACGAGAATAGTCAGATGTAGATCTTAGTTTTTTACACCGTCAAATGAAAGGCGTGTGCTAGGATGACATATATATATATATATACATATATATTTTATAAAGATTATAAGATATCGTTTACAAAGCATTATTTTGCACGCTAACCAATGCCTAGTTGATATGTTTTCACTATTCTGACGTAAAAAATCCGAGCAAACCTTAGATAGACTTACGTGCTCAATATCACAGCTCACACATTTTCTTTTCATTCCTTATTATACCCTAGATGAAATCATAGGGGTATACTAAGTTTGTCATTCCGTTTGTAACACCTCGAAATAATGATGGTAGAGCAAAATCGATTGGACATCCATTCATAATATTAAAAGTTATTTCGATTTTTGCATGTCCGTCCGTCCGTCCGTCCGTCCGTCCGTCCGTCTGTGCGCACGATAACTTGAGAACGCGTACACTTAGAGAGCTGAAATTTTGTACACAGACTTTAAAAAAAAAAAGTAAAATTAAGTTCGAAAATGAGACAAATCGGGCAACTCCTTCGTGGGGTTGCCATATAAAAATTTCGTTTTCCGCTATATATTTGAACACTGCCTGAGAACGCGTCGACGTAGAGAGCTGAAATTTCGCGCATGATGTTTTTACTACATTAGCAAATAAAATGTCAAAAATGGACTAAATCGGGCAACTCTTTCTTGGTGTTGCCATATAAAAATTTCGGTTTTTTACGTATACTTTGAAAACGATCAGTCCAAGACATTTTTATGGTACTAAAAACTTCTGCAGAATACGAAATCCTATAAAATTGGTTATAATTATTTTGTCTGTGCGACAAACCGTTCTAGAAATATATGCGAAAAACAACTTCAAAATCAATACTTGAATAGATCGGTGACCATACGAAATTTAATACGGGCATTCATCTAGGGTATCCTAAGAATTGGTCTTAGACCAATTCTAGCTTTTTTACTTGTTTTTTATATTTTTTTATATCTGCCTTCAATTATACCCTACTAGACAGAACGTATCAACGATTCTATAATACAAAGATATTGCAGGCACATTGTGTAGTTTGGCTTCAGTGAAAAAATGTGAAACTCCGAGATTCCACCTCTGTTGAGAAATTATTAAAACTTCGCATGTACACGACCTCCTATAAACATGAGTGTAGAGAAGCCCTTAATTTTTTCTTAGAAATTTACTGGAAATATTTTCTTTAGAATTTCTATTGGAGACCGACAGCAATGATTGATAGAGAATTAAAAATACAGAAAAGTGTTGGTTAAGGTTTTTCACAGAAATCTTGGAATGAATTAGGAACTTTCTCGGAATTGAAAATATGTTTACAAAACGAGCATTCTTATATTCATACAGTCGAAGTTGGAAATATAGATCCTAATTTGCAAGAAATTTTTTTATCACTTAAGAGGAGTCAGTACTCAGCAAAAATTTCAATTTAGATACCAGCGAGCCTGTAGGCAATAAAACTTACTATACGTTGGTTTGTGTCCTGAAAGTATGAAAATTCATATAAAATTAGCGTAGACCTAGACCACAAGCCACATTAGAGACATCTAGCGTAAAAAACAGAAACCCAACATGCGACAATTTGAGACGAAAATGAAAATTTGCAGTTCAAAGAAATTGAAAATTTTTAACGAGAATGAGCTCTCCTAAATTTTCTTTTGCACATAACAATTAAATATACTATTTTGTTTTATATTTTTACAACGTTCAACAAAATATTGCAATTTCTCATCGGTGAAATATCGAGATAAAAAACAAGTACTATTAGAGTTACACAATTAAAAAGAGCACCACTAAAAATGAAAAAACTCTACGTTATATGCTAGATTTAGGCCTTATCTTTCTAAAATAGTCATAAAGAAATGAGAATATCAACTAACAGGAATTTGATTTGAAAAAAATCAATTTTTACCATTTTTTACAAGTTTTCGAGCTAATATCTCCATTCCAATACAATTTTTTTTAATTTTTCTCGACGTTATTTACTAGATATCTTCGCTTCCTTTAATTTAAGATATAAACCATTATTCTGCTACAAATAGTTCGCCAGAAATTCGCATTGAAAAATGTATGAAACTTGCAAATCTTGGTACCTACTGACTCCTCTTAATAATACGGTTAAATTAGAGCTTGAGAAAATTCAAAATGTTTTAGATCACTTTCAACCAAAAGCGTCAAATTCAAAATTTAGTGGCATAAATTTTACAGAATAAGTTGTACAGGAATTAAAAGGCGATTTGGTGTTAATGGCTCTATTTTAAAAATCATTGAGCATATTATTAACCCAGAAAGGAGTATCCTTCACTGTATAATACATATATACAAACATTGCCCAATATTTGTATGAATATTGATGCCCAAGAATAAGACAATGAGTGGGGTAAATTGCCATTATTCCCATTACCGCAAGAGCTGAAACAAGTAAACTTACCCATTTATGTATTTTACTTTAAATTAAATTAAATAATTGACAATGACAGCCGTTACGAATTTAAGAATCTCTGCGAGTTCGCTTTCAATTCATTTTCACTACTCCACTGGAAGCGATTTTAGCTTCTGAAAGCATAAAGTTCAGCGAATAGGTAGGTACCTACGTTGATTTTGAGTCAACTACGGGAGAAGAAAATGAAGACTAATATTTACAGGGATTGCGAAGATTTAGAATAAGTTTTTTCAATAAAGGAATAAAATAATTGAATGTCCTGAAAAAGTTTTTGCATATAACAGGAGAATAAATAACACTTAAAAATGTTCTTAAAAAACTCAATTTATAATTAGATATCATATGTATATATTTCTACTTCTGCATTCACTTAAGTGTTCATTAATAATTTAATCAAAATATTAAAGTTATATGATATTTTATTACTCATACAGTAACAAAAGTTTGAAACAAGGTAATATTTTAGCAAACCTAGGGTGAAGTTACAAATAATTTCTAGCAACGCTAAACATTCATTTCTTCTTAGAAATTTACAGAAAATATTTCGGCAGAATTTTTATTCATTTAGTGGCCGAATGGAGTTATTTTCAGATAGAAGACTTTCATGTACTATGTTTCCATGAGCCAGAATTGAGTTAGGATTGAGTTAGCGTTAAGTTTTGCTGACTGAGTTAACCACTGACATACATATGTATATAATATGAACTGACTACGTTCATAGAAATGTACTGTAAAAAGTGGGCTCACTTCTATATTGCTGATTTTTTCGGTCTAAGCATCAAGTACCAACTGAGAGAGAACTGTAAACAACAAATAAATAAGTGGGTCCGTCGAAATAAGTGTTTTTAAATTAATTATTTGAGTTAATTACTGATAAAATTGTTTTACCCAACGCAATATATTCATTAGATTGCAGCAAAAATTCGAAAAGTTTTATTATAATCGCTTTTCCAGCTGCACGTTCACTTTTTCAACTTCCCGCCAATAATTTATTTCAATGTTGGCACCGGCGTAAGAACTGTTTTTGACATTAGCAACTGAGCCCGCATGAAATAGAAAGATAATCAGTCTTGAATTGAGTTGACATACAGGGTGGGCCAAAAGTCACCATGGGGTTTAAAAATTTAATACCTTTTTCGTTTGTACATTGCTCCACACCCTGTTGACCGTTTCTCTTCATTCCTTTTTTACATGATAGCCAACTGTCTGTTCTTCATAGGTAAGCATGTTTCCCCACCCCACCTTACCCCTCCTTTTTTTCATCCTACCATATGTTACCAATTTAATTTTTAAACCCCATGGTGACTTTTGGCCCACCCTGTATAATAAGTACATTTCATACATAGTTTCTGGATTTGAATTGAATAAGCCACCCATCCGCACTACTTTAACTAATACTTACACAAAACCCAACTCAACCCGACTGGTTTCGTGGAGTTAATATGGATTGAACGAAACTCAACTCAATGCTCGTTTCCATGAGCGCTAATTCGAATCCAATTCGGATTGAACTCTGCATGGAAGCCACTGACTTTATAACAATGGACTGAGCGTATTGTCCACTGACATATAATAAGAATGGATGAGCCATCCTATCTAATTCCTATAGTCAAAAATGGCACAAATTTTTGCTAAAATCTATTTGTCTCTTTCAAGCTCAAAATGCACACTGAACTGTAACCAATTTTGGAAACAGTACGGCTGTGTTAATTGGAATGCATTGGAATTGACATAAAAATTCAGACAAATATATTGTTTTTATACGTCTATCTCTTACAAGCTCAAGGAAATTTGACAACAAATCTGCAGAGGAGCACATTTTTCAGTAATATTACAAATGAGTTTTTGGGTTAATTAAAACAAATTTAACTTTCTAAGTAATTTTAATTTAATGCAATACTATTTCATAACATCTTTAGTGTTTCCAATCGACAAATAATAATAAATTATGAATCGGTGTGCAATTGTACGAAATAAAGGGTTTTCACAGCCTGTTCAATATCTGTGCCATTTTTTAAGCAAGAACGCTCAGTCCATTCTTATTATATGTCAGTGGTATTGTCATTTTCCTATAGGAAAGCATGGCACAAGTTTTATAGTTCTCTCTTTCGCCCTATGGCAGAGTTGGAGCTACCAACAGAAAATATTGCATTCTGGAATATTTGCTTATGCCATTTGATGTTTTTATGTTGGCTACAGATGCAATCACCTCAGAAGGAATAAGGTAAAGATAGTGTTTACCATGCTCCGTCTCTCTTGCTCATAAGCAGGATTCAGTTAAGAATAACTTTTGAAAATTAAAGTCGGAATGAGTTTAATTCCTTATAAGCGATTAAAATATCACTTGGACACAAGAAAATACATTTTTTAATTTAATTCGATTTTCGGGTGTAAAATTTCATCTGATTGGTTGAGTTTTACATGTTTTTTATGTAATCGTTTTAAAGGGTGCTATAACTTTGATATACAGAAACACAATATTTTTTGTGCCACATGAAATAGCAAATCGCTCAGTCCATTGTTATAAGTCAGTGATGGAAACATAGTAATGTATGCCGTTGTCCGCCACCAAAAATTTATACAAATTCTAATGAAAAAATATCCAGTAAATTTCTAAGAAAATATTGAGCGCTCCCCTAAGAAGACTTGTTGGATGTGAAATATTGTGGAGTTGGAGTTTTAGATATTCAATTCTATTTTAGAAAATTGAGTTCTATAGACAGGTACAACCATATGCCTGCAACAGTGCAACATCTTCGTATTATCGAGTCTTTGGTAGCATATTGCAAGAGCAACTACCGAAAACTGAATCAGTAATCCAATATTTGATACAGTCCAGTCACTGACATATAATAAGAATGGACTGAGCCATCCTATCTAATTCCTATAGTGAAAAATGGCACAAATTTTGCCTAAAATCTCTTTAAAGCTCAAAATGTACACTGAAGTGTAACCAATTTTGGAAACAGTACGGCTGTATTGATTGGAATGCATCGGAATTGACATAAAAATGCAGATAAATATATTATTTATATACGTCTATATATGACATCAAATCTGCAGAGGAACACATTTTTCAGTAACATTAAAAATTAAGTTTTGTGTTAATTAAAACGAGTTTAACTTCCTAAACAATTTTCATTTAATGCAATACTATTTTAGTGTTTCCAATCGACAAATAATAACTAATTATAAATCGGTGTGCAATTGTACGAAATAAAGCGTTTTCACAGCCTGTTCAATATTTGTGCCATTTTTAAAGCAAGAACGCTCAGTCCATTCTTATTATATGTCAGTGAGTCCAGTTCAAGCAATTTGAATCAGTTTTGAATTTCTCCTAATGATGACGCTCTAACATGTGTTTAAATTTCGTCATCATTAAATTGTAAATAAATAAATTGACTAGTTGTTATTAAATACTGTAGTATTAGTTAAAACTTTCAATTTTCACTCACAATTTAAATTTTCTGTAAACATAAATTGCCTCAATTTCAGCTGTTAAAGTGTTGCGCGTCTCAAGTTGAAATATTTTCAACTTTATGCAACGCGATCGGCATCAACAACACCCTTAGCGACATACTGTAGCGCTTGAGTACTTTCATACATTTCAACTTTTGCCAGGTTTAGCGTTCGCGACTCGCGACAGCGTCACATTGTCACTCAGGCTTTAAGCTGAGAAGTTCCAGCCAGTTTGAGCGTTTTCTGCGCAAGCAACACAAAGCGTGCATCAGTGACAACGGATATTTAAAAGTGAAAGTGCAACAATTTAGCTTTTAGAGAATACCAAAGATATTTGTTAAAAAGTTTTACTGTAGTAAAAATATGCGTGTGCGTATTAGTTTTTGCTGTTTGTTAATTTTGCTTTACTACAAAAACTTTCCAACTAGACTTAAGGGTACAATGACATATCATGCTTGAAGATAAAATGATCCTACTATATCATTTTACCCTAGTGCTCCATAATATAATACTTGTTATATTCAGTCAGAGATATGATTTTGTTTAACAATCAAGTGAAATAACATTTGTTCGTGCAAAGGTAAACCTAAGATTTACGTCTAATGAACCTAGTGAGTACTTCCATAGATGGAACAACAACTAGATGTCGCATAGCAGCAGAAAAGTATACACATTTTTCATGGCTGGTCCATTCCCGAATAGACCACAACATGTTTCTGAGGCACCGAGAACAGATGTTGCTTTGACAGCAGTTTTGTATACATTTGGTCGACTGCCTCAACATGCTAGATGCGGGAAAATATGAATCACTCGACGTATCTGTCATCATTTTTCTTTCACGTCGCTGAAGTGATTAAAGTAAAGGAATGATGCACAGCACAACGTGGGTGGGGCGTAAACGTTACTTCTTCTTGTCTCGTTTTTAGAAATACAATTTATTTTGGTGTAGTTATTAGGATTTAAGGGCTTCGTATCTAAATAAATGACCTTCATAAAATCTTTAATTGAATTAATTTCTTCTAGTAGTATCCCATTATAGTTTACGATAATTTAGATTACATCTTCAATCTGTACTCAAAATTATTATTTAAAATATGAAATTTGTTTTAAAATATTTTGTATACAATTTCCAAGGAAGCAAAGCAAGATGGGATTAGATTGAAAAATTGTCAGGTGATTTTTTCGTTCAAAGAGCATCATTATCGCGTTCCCGCCGGCATGTACTACTGGATATGTATGGTGGACTGCCCTATTGAGCGGCATGTACGACTGGTGGTAGGAGCGAAGGAAGTTTTTTTTTTTTGTTAATGGACTTAGATGAAACTTTCACAGTTTGTATGGAATACCAAAATAACTCACACCCACCCCACCTCTCCTCCTTGGGTGTTTAGAAATTATATATATAATTATAAATGCCTCGACGATGACATGACTTGGCACTTGATGACGTGCCTCGCTACATACAAAATCACCATTGCCTCGACCCGATGATGAAATTTACTGGAAACTGAATGGAGAGAAATGTCAAATTTAGGCAGTAAAACGGACGTCGAGGTTAGCTGCTTACAATGGACGCATGATTAATTGAAAGTGATAGTGACGTTTGACCCAAAATTTATAAACAAATATGGATAAAATCAAAAAACTCTTCATTCCATTTCCTCTCTGCTTATTACACACTTACCGCAGCACAGTTTCACTTGACGGAACAGAATAAACAATCCCAAAGCTAATTTGAGGTTATGTTTATCCGTTCAGTTTCGTTAATTTCAGATTTTATTAAACTTGCTGCGTACGACTCCGTTCTCGTCCGTCCACTGTGCGCAACTCCATTTGAAAAGCATATAAAGAAAACCGGTTTGACATTTCTCTCCGTTCAGTTGCGTTCCGTTGCGTCCATTGTAATTCCGCCTTTACTCTTTAGGCACGCCATTAAGTGCCAAGTCGAAGCATTGCCGAATGTCGAGGGATTGTTAATTTTATATTCTAGAAAAGCGTTGTTTTTTTGTTCTGTCCAGTCTTTGTATGTATTAGTTTGTCTATGGCCCTGTCCTTTGCTGACGTGCATACATTGGTATACAATTAAGATTCTTTATCCACGTACAAAAAATTTTCGGTTCGATACGTCGAGTGATTCATATTTTCCCGCATCTACCATGTTGAGGCAGTCGACCAAATGTATACAAAACTGCTGTCAAAGCAACATTTGTTCTCGGTGCCTCAGAAACATGTTGTGGTCTATTCCGGAATGGACCAGCCATGGAAAATCTGTATACTTTTCTGCGGTATGGTATGCGACATCTAGTTCTTGTTGGTACTTCTACCCAAATGATGATGATTCCGATTAGCCATGCCTTTACTGTAATGATCTTTATAGTAGGTCTAAACCAGGAAAACGATGGACACAGTGTAGTCTATACTCCAAATGGGCACATAAAAAATATGAAGGATTAGAGAATAGCGCGAAGGAGTTCATTGGGCAAATAATTATTAAAACTGAAGAGCACTATGTCATTTTACCAGCATCTCCAATAAATTGAAACATCCAAGGTTTTCACATAGTTCAAAGTAATGCTTCAAAACTACCTTATTTCACGGCCATTTCTTCTCGCGACAGCGTCACATTTTAACTCAGGCTTAACTCTCCCTCCCTTCACAATTCAGTAATATGTTTCGAGAATTCGGGAAAACTTGAGAAGTGTGACAAAGTGTGAATCGCCAGGGACGATAAAGGGTAACAGTTTAAAGTGTAGAGGATTGTTTTTTTGTTGTTTTTTATTTAAAGAACATCGCTCTATTACCTCTCCACTTCGAGACAAATTGAAATTTTTTTACTCTAGATGAAATCTATAGGCTATACTATGTAAGTGTGTCATTCTGTTTGTAAAGCATAGAAATAATGTTGGTAGAGCAAAATGCATAAAATTTATTTTGATTTTTGCATGTCCCTCAATTCGTCTGTCCATCCGTCTGTTCGGCAGTCCGTCCGTCCTCACGATAACTCGAGAACACATCTACTTAGAGAGCTGAAATGTTGCATACCGATTTAAAAAAAAAAACAAAATTAATATTAAGTTCGAAAATGGGATCAATCGGGTAACTCCCTCGTAGGGTTCCCATACAAAAATTTCGTTTTTCACTACACTGCCTGAAAATGCGTCAAAATAGAAAGCTGCAATTTTGTTCATGGTGTTTTCATAGTAATAGCAAACAAAATTTCAAAAATTGACTAAATTGGGCAACCCCATCTTGGTGTTGCCATATAACAATTTAAGGTTTTTCACGTATACTATGAAAACTGTTACTCCTAGACATTTTCATCGTACTGAGAAGTTCTGCAGAATATGAAATTCTATGAAATCGGTTATAATCATTTTTACTGTCCAACGAACCGTACAGATGGGTGAGGGTAACCACCATACGAAATTACATACGGGCATTCATCCAATCTAGGGTACTTGTTTCTTAGTAGGGTAGTTTTTAAAGGATGTAGGGGATAGTTTTTTTTCAGTTTTTCTGGAATAATTGGAGAATAGAGATGAGGAGATGTATGTGATATCAGAAAAAATTAGAGCTCGGGGCAAATTTGATAGAGGATGGAAGATTGGGGGGAGGGGGGTGGTCATTTGTACCACCTAAAACGGTTTTTTTTACATGTGGGTCATATACAACCCATTCTCCAGCATTTCGCATGTATTATTCCATTCTTTCTTTCACGTTAATGAGTACTTTGTTGTAAACATTTTTCTCATAGGAAGTGAGTTTCCACGACGGCCAGTACTTCACAATAATGAATTGAAAATATGCCCATTTTTGCTCTAAAAAACGGCCACTTTTATTCACTAGATGAAATCTATAGGATACACTAAGTTTGTCATTCCGTTTATAACACCTCGAAATAATTATGGTAGAGCAAAATGGATTGGATACCCACTCATAATATTAAAAGTTATTTTGATTTTTGCATGTCTGTCCGTGTGTCCGTCCGTCTGTCGGTCTGTCCGTCCGTCTGTGCGCACGATAACTCGAGATCGAGTATACTTAGAGACCTGAAATTTTGTACACGGACTTTAAAAAAAAATAATATTACGTTCGTAAATTAAACAAATCGGGCAACTCCTTCGCGGGGTTGCCATACAAAACTTTCGTTTCCCATTATATATTTGGACACTGCCTGAGAACGCATCGATATAGAGAGCTGAAATTTGGTACGTGGTGTTTTCATAATAATAGCAAATAAAGTTCAAAATGGACTAAATCGGGCAACCCTTTCTTGGTGTTGCCATATAAAAATTTAGGTTTATTACATTTACTGTGAAAATGATCAGTTCTAGACATTATGATTATACTAAAAACTTCTTCAGAGTACGAAATCCTATAAAATTGCTTATAATCCTTTTTTCTGTCCGACGAACCGTTCAAGAAATATATCCGAAAAAGCACTTCAAAAATCACACTTGCATAGATCGGTGACCATACGAAATTTTATACGGCCATTTATCTAGGGTATCATAAGAATTGGTCGTAGACCAATTCTAGATTTTTTACTTGTTTAACCTTAAAAAGAACTGATTCATTTCTTTTACAGTTATTTCCGAAACCATTTAGCGGACTCAAAGACTAATTAGACAAAAGTAGATGCGATTCAGCTACATACATACAAGCTTTAATATGCATACTTCAAATTTTTATGACATTTTTGCGTGATTTAAAATTTTTAGCGGGTATTTGAATCACCAATTCTTATATCTCTGTATTACATTAATATTGATAATTTTGTTTTAAATATAGCCAGGATATGTGGTCAATTAATTAATTAATTTGAAAATTCCTAGTTACCTAGGTACTTTAAAAAAACATATGAAAGCACAACAAAGACAACACTGTCAGTTGAGAGTTTTCCTCTTACTTTTCCACTTTCAAAACATGGGAGAATTCACAAGTGGAATAGAGAATTCGGGAATTCTAAAAACAATTTCGCAGAGTTACAGAATTCCTAGTGGAGAATTAACTGGCAAAACAATATTAACAGTAATTATGAGTCACATTCAGTAGTAATGTAATGAAACCCCAAAACACAGTAAATATACAATAAATCAAATCTAACAATATAACAAAATATTTTGCTTTTTTCTGGCTGTACAGAAAAAAAAAAACAGTAAGTTTTTCCTAGTCACACAGTAATTAAAAAATTTGACTTGACATGTTGTTACCGTTTTCTGATGGATTATGGTTTCGCTAAAAAGCACGTGCTTCTGTTTCTGTGAATTTAATATACATATACATATGATTATTTTAGGGAAAGATTTCAGCATTGAGCATTGCAGATTTTGGTCTAATACTGGTTGTAATAATTTTGTGCCTTATAATAAAATGTCATCGCAATAGTATAAATCGATTTAGCATTTGTTCTTTGTTCAGGTATATCTTCCGGGATTCATAGTGTGTATACTTTGTAGTACGTTATCTATTGTGTAAACAAAAAACAAGCATTAACTGTGCTCTTTCAAAAATCTATTTAAAAATCTCAAGTGCTTATCTTGTTCGTGTCTTCTCTATTAAAATTTATTGTTTAGATTTCATTTTCATTACGTGTACTAACAATAGCAAATACATAATTGATGATGACTTTATGATCAGTGATTCAGTCTTTCAGTGATATCCCAAACAATACAACCTACAATTACCGAAGTTCTTCCCACTTCCAGCATTGATAAACATTCCAATGAATCTGCTTGTGGAGGGAGTATTAGAGCTATTAGCAAAACGTCCTATATTTGATGGCACTTTTTCCAAATTGATACCAGATGGATGTAGTACTAATAAATAACAATATAATTGTTCCGCAGTGTGTCAAGTGCGGGTGCAGAAGACAAATTAGAGGGCCGCTATTGTCTACAAGTTCGAATTTCAGGTCGCATTTGTAAAGAGTGCACGGTCAGAGATATTGGATGAATATAAAACTCTGAAGTGCGCAAAAACTGACAGTAGAAGGGAGGGTAAGAGGACGATAGTAAGTTTTGATCATTTTTATATCCTCGTGGCTTTGACCTAAAGTCTGAGTAATTTATTTAGAGCAATCGTTCAGCTACTAATTTTCTGATTTTCATAAATTAGAAACTTAGTATTGCTTTTTCACTTGCTTGACTTGCTGTCAAATTCGTCATCTATCCTTGTTTGCGGGTAAGATGACGCAGGACAAGAGAAATGAAAAACAAAATCAATCTACATATTTATTTTTATATCAAAAGTCATAGGCATAGTACACAGGCTTTCCGTTTCTCTTCTGCCGGAGTGAGCTCACTATATGCGGCATGGGCCCATTTACGACAGATTAAACAGAAATACCACGCCTCATTTTTATCAGTGTCCTTACAGATCATGCAAAGTTCTGCCTCGACGAAATTATGGTTTTCGTCTTCTTCCATACAATTTTAATACAATATCTATAAATAAGGTCACAGCAAAATTTGTGAACGATTTGGGTAGGATGTCGAGCTCGTCATCTTGCGGCCTGTCGAATTCATCAACTTACCTGAAACAACCATTTATAAATTAAAGTAGTAAAAAATATTGCAATATATTTTATTTGAAGTAACAAAAAACATATAATTTAAGAAAGCGCTTCGGTGGAAATTCAAACAGTTACCAAATTTAAAGATAACACAACTTTGACACTTGAGATGCTATTTGCCTGAATAAAAGATGGTTGCTCATGTTATTTTCTCTTTTACTGTGCAAGCGGAGCAGAATTAATGCTGTACAAATCTAATGCCATCGGCTGGCAATCTCACGTAAATAATGATTCGTCACCTTACTCGACTCGTCATCTTACCCTCCCTTCTCTAGTAATAATGCCATTGAGTACTTGCGGAGCTTTTCGATTTTTTTTTAAACATGAATATACATATCTACTGTAATACATATGTCTGGGAAAATAATTCAAGTTTGTATAAAAAAAAAAAAAAAACATTTCTAAAGTTGAATAAGTTCTAGAGAAAGTGTTTGGTCATCAAAATGTCGCAGATTTTGTTATGATCGAGTGCCGTGCTCGGAGAGTAGAGCATTCAACCTGGTTAATGTTAATCAATTTGGGCTTTAACTCACAAAGTAAACTCTGTCTGCTTTAAAATTTATTATTTTAATTTTCTTACACTTTTTATCGATTTGGGTTTACAATCCTTTTTAGCATTTTCAACTTTTATTAATTCGAATTTTACAGTATCTTTTAAAAATTACAACTTTTTTCAATTTGGGTTTTGCAACACCTTTTAATCGTCACAATTTTTAGTAATTCGAATATTGTAATAACTTTTAATAATCCCCGGACTTTTCTGGTTGACGATTTTAGAAAAAACTCCTCGAGGATCGGCGATCCCATGAAAAGATTTTTATTTTATTGCTTTCTCACGACGGTGAAAAAACGTACGTTAGAGAATGCAAAAAAGTTTAGATACACTTTAAATGCAGCAATGAAAAACTGAAATCCTATATGCAGTTGAGCGCTCGTCTTGAAATATTAATTTTAAGAGAGCGAGAATAATTCGTAATAATTGTATGTACATATATACATACAATTAGATTGGGAAAATTAAGTACTGTACGTATATAGAGTGTACATGCAGCAAAAAAGAAGACACTGTATGTAGGTAAGTATGCATACCGTGTGAGTGGAATTTGTGTCTGATAACAAAATGAAATTTATGCATTTTGTTATAACATGGAAATACATTTTTAAATGCATGTTGAATTTAAATTTAAATTGAAATGATTTTTGTTTTTCAGGGTCAAACTTACGATACATCAATATATTGTATAGGACAATATATTGATGTATTGATATTATAGTTGTGATTCGGTGCATTGGGCACCTGAGTCACAACAATTTTTAGGAGTAACCGTGCATTAATTAAAAGGAAAACAGCAGCCTTAACTTGTCGGCGAATTCCTGGCACACACAACTATGACTAAATTGCGGAGTCACTAGGTCACATTAATTCACGGTACGGCTTAGATCATACAAAAATAATTACAACAGTAATTGATATTGCTAGTATTTTCGTAAAAGATTTCAGGAATTCGGTACCTAGTACAAAGATAACGATGAATTAATGTTTGTGTGGAGGATTTGCCAAATTTTGGAAAAATTGATAGATTTCTATACATATACAAAAAGAAATTAACTAAATGTTTCACTTAAACAAATTCATGAGAATTCCTTCCAAAAATGTTCGAAATTGTGGTCAGCTTCTACTCACCCTGAATCTGCCGAAATCGTAAAAGAAACAATCGCCTCTTTATTAAATCGTTCTGTGGTGACAAGATGGAATTCTACATTTGATCCTATTTCAAACATTTTACGGCTGAAATAAAAACTTGTTCATCTATGCCAAAAATTGAAAATTGAAAATTGTGCTATACATGAAATTACTTACATTGAAGAATATTTAAAACGTACATATGCTGCCATTGGCAGCTGTGGACTGGCTGCAAAGTGAAAATAATTTACATTATGGTTATTTAATTCCTTCTCTACTTGAACTTAAAAGAAAAGTGAAAAATTTGTAGAAGAAGAGTTGCAATACTGCAAACCAGTTTGTTGAGTCTTAACAAACGATTTAATCAATTACTACGGTTTCGCTTTGAAGCAAATGAAGCCATATTAGCTTCTGACTCCCATCCTATGTTTAAAGATAGATGGCTTGCCGCAGAAGATGTTTATTGAAACAGCGAATGCAGTCTGTCTGTGACATGTGTAAAAAACAAATAACTTAATAGGGAAGAAAGTAACGATTTCTTCTTTGGAGAACATATCATCGAAAATGAAGCGATAAGCTCGTCAGGTGGAGGTGAATTAGAAGTATTAAGGTAAATATATTACACTGACTGAATTGAAACCACAGAAACTTTTTATAAACGTAACCTAAATAATGAGTACTCGTAAAGATGTTATCTCCTTACAATTTCTTGTTAAATGTTAAACAACGTTAAAATCCAGCATTAAAATTTTTTTCTAATTTTTATTACAGATATTTAAGTGGCAAGAGAAAAAATTTCAAAATGCTGGATGATTATCTATTTATTAGGCAGATATTATTAAAAACTAACACACCATTGCAGCCTTTGGCTCCAGTTGAAAGAATGTTCTCCACAAGTAGCCATTTGTGAAATTTGTACGACAAATTATCGACAAACACTTGTCATTTGTCGACATAATCATGTAACAAAAATGTCCAGGAAAAGTGTTCAGGGTTTATATATTTTGCCTAATAAACGTCACATTCATCACAACTAATTTGCCATAGTTTGTGGGTACTTTTTTTGTCATAATTTGTTTTAATATTTTTAAGTTTTCATAAAAATTGATCACAATTTGTTGACATTTTTAGCCAAGTAATGTGATAGTCCTGTCATTAATCTGTGTGATTTTGGGAGCATTTATGTCAGTTTTTATTTTGTTTCAGGGATCCACATTAAAGTCTCATTTCAGTTCAAAAGCTATACATTTATTATAAAATGTATGTAGAAAATTATGTTTTCAATTTGTTTATTAAAGTTCTCTAAACATAAAAACTCACTAGACGCTGACGATATTTCTTCTCTGCCCCATAATTGATTTGTTTCTTCAACTATTAAGTTTTTAACAGTTTTTGCATTTTTAGCTTTATTTCTTTTTTTTTTTTATATTGCCTGCTTAATATACTTTTTTTTTCATTTTAATTTGCCCTTTTTAAACACAAGTATCAAAAGTACAACAAAAACAACTAACAGCAAGTTTTTAGTTCACTACAAAATATTCAAAGTATCCAAAATCGCTATAACCCGACAGCAACATTTTCATGTCGACAAAATGTCATTCTCATTCTGGTATAATTTGTGACCACTAATTTTTGTCCAACATGTTTACATCAAATCGTGAACCAAAAATACTGTCAGAGTAGTGTCTAAAATTTGTGACATTTAGTTGAAGCAATATTGCTAATCACATTATATAATTATGTGACAGAAGGTTCACATATTTCTGTCGATAGATATTTGACTACTTGGGTGCACGAGTGCTGTTCAAATATCATCCTGGGTAAGCAGATATGACATATAAGTGACAAAACAACGCCAAATTTTTGTCATTTATCGATAAAATTATGTGACAAATATGATTTGAAACTGTGGTCAGGATTGACGCCAATTGTCACATAATATGTCACAAATAAACAATATTTAAAATTATCACAGTAATGTTAATAATTTTTGTGACATTTATTCACTAATATTTGTAACATTTAAATGTCGTCATTTAGTCAAACTGTAATAAATAGTATAAGGTATTTAAAACTGAAGCTGCCCAAGTACTCATTTGTGAAATTTGTCATTTGTCAACAGAATCGTGTGGCGAAATTGTCCAGGAAATGTGTTCAGGCTTTACACATTTCGTTTAACAAATATCACATTCATCACAACAAATTTTTCATAGTTTGTGGGTATTTTTGTCATAATTTGTTTCAATATTTTTTTACAAAATTAAGAGACAAAATCTTCACAAAAACTGATCATAATTTGTTACTTTTGTCTTTAATCTGTGTGGTTTTGGTGGCATTTATGTCAGCTTTTATTTTGTTAACCCGATCCAAAAAGTCCGGTTCCCTTGGGAAGGGGTAAAAGAAGCAAATAGCAGACGCAATGCAGTGCATGGGCATGATGCGGAGTGCAGATGTTGATTCTGGTGCTAGTGCTGTGACGATGCGCCATTCGCTACCGCGTTGAGTAGCGGGTCTTGAAAAGACAGACAATTTTCGTAAAATTTGTGAGACCCGGTCATAATCACACGACCCACCATATAAAACTTTTCAATATACGCGATGCGTTATATCACTACAGGTGAGAGGTGATTGGGTGGTGCGGTGCGTGGCGGGTCGTCACAAAGCAGAGAAATTTCGTAAAATTTGTGAGAGCGGGTCGTAATCATATGACCCGCCATATAAAACTTTTCAATATACGAGATGCGTATTATTTCTGTTAGATGTTCTTTTGTAAGATACAGAACGTAAGTGCATACTTTTTATACACTAGATGAAATCTATAGTTTGTCATTCCTTTTGTAATGCACTGAAATAATTATGGTAGAGCAAAATGGACTGGACACCCACGTATATAATATTAAAATTTACTTACTTCCTTACGTCTGTCCGCACGATAATTAGAGAACGAGTGTACATAGGGAACTGAAATATTGCCCACGGGCTTTTTAGATTAAAATAACTAAATTTTAGTTCGAAAATGAGACCAATCGGGTAACTCCTTCGTAGAGTTGCCATACAAAAATTTCGTTTTTAAAGACATATTTGGACACTGCCTGGGAACGTGTCAACGTAGAGAGCCGAAATTTTGTACATTTGTGCTAAAAACTTCTTCAGAATATGAAATCCTATAAAATAGGTTATAATCATTTTTTCTTTCCGACGAACCGTTCCAGAAATATATGCGTAAAACCACTTCAAAAGTCAAAATTGCACAGATAGGTGACTCTACGAAGTTTCAGACGGGCATTCATCTAGGGTATCATAAGAATTAGTCTTACTTAGCTTTTTACTTGTTTCTGAATAAGTTTGTTTATGTGGTAGATTATGTCTTTCAATTTCTCTAGTCGTAGCTTTTGCTGCTCTCCACTGCTGCTCGTGGTACATAAAATAAGGAATTTGCGTCTGGAATTCAGATATTCCTTTTTAAATGCTTTCAAATCTTTTCTATTTCGGTGTACAGAGCTATCTTGAAAATAGCGGAAGGTAGCTACGTATAGACAAATCAAAGTCTACAGTTTTATCGACATTATACAAATAAACCCGTCCAACAGAATTTTCACATTATGCACAAGCTATACGAAATTTCTCATTTTGGTAAAGTTTTGAGGGGTGAGCCCAAGTACCCAATTAGTTCACATAAACTTAAAGCAGGTACAGGACTTATAACTAGTGCAAGGTCTACAACAAGTCTCAACATAAATAAGGTTATTAAAGTAGCAGTAAAATAGGTCTGAGTTGTTCGCCTTCTTTAAAAAAATTCTGATCACAAATTTCCTGATACAAGTTACTCAATTCATTTAACTAAAATAATCTTAGGAAAACGAAAACATTCAAGATCACTGCCAATTCACATTTGCTCGATGAGTAATGACCGTCGTAGAAGGTCAACTTGTAATGGTCAAAAATATTTGCAAGAAATTTAATGCACTTGGATAATAAGTGCAGCGCTAGCAACTTTTTGCTGCCCGCCCATGTGACATCGAAAAGAAAGCACGAACATGACTCCAGTTTACATTTTTTGCGGGTGCTTCTGATATCTTTTGTTTACTTTAGTAAAAAACCAGCGCAAGGTTTGGTTGTATTTTTTTGGAATGCGTAAGTGCAGTAAGTACCAAACACAAGACGTTTATATAATTTAAAACGAAATGTTTATTGATAACCGATCACATAATGAAATTGCATAATGTAAAACACGTAATTGCAAAAGTTGTTGCTTTTTAATGCAATTCCTCACAATTCATTTATATTTTTTATTGGCTCTGTATAATATTGAAAATTAGTCATAAAACAAATATTAGCAAATAAAGTATGAGTGCTCATTTTACCTACATTTTGGGATAATTTTCGATGAATTATGCTAATTTTATGAAAAAAGATGCATGTCTTCAAAAGTAATTCTAAAGAAAAGCTAAATAAGAAGATTAACCTTACAATTTTCTGTATTCTGGATAACATACCCTGACTTACCATAAACACTGCACAGCAATTTAGAAGTAAAATATTTAGAGAAGTTATAAATACTAAAAAGAGCTATTCATCTATGCGTTCCCACATCCCATATGCCTTCAAATCTGCAGAAAGGCCAATCCGCAATATTTTTATGATCAGAATTATAAATTTGTCGTTTTAAAAAAATATTTGTGTACACTTGCGTGTGACTGTTTTGTATGAGGTGCTATGATGTGCTTAAAGGCAATTCGTCCGACCAAAGCCAGAAGCTCACCCTGTGGTGAACCAACATGCCTGAATGAGTAGATCTAGCTTGCTGAAGTTGTAGAGGGACTCCAAAGTAAAAATTTGGTTGTCGTCACGGCACTAATCAAATTCATAATGTGTAATAAGGTTGGGACTCGAAAAGTTAGGACAGGTGTAGTGGAGGCCTTGTTGGGATTGATAGTTATCCTTTGCTGTCATACGCCCAATAGCCCTTGGCATCCTTCATCCTGTTCTGGATGCCCCGATGCCTGGAAAATTGAAGAGGAGCCGAAGGATGGTATAGATGTCCTAAAGATGGTTAGAGAGAAAGAAGGAGCAAAAGTCGTCAGGTCTTCATTCTGGACTATTACTAGATGTACGGTCGGTCGTCCAATTGCTTCAATTAAAATATGTAATTTGTTAATATTTTTATCTAAAATTAGATTAAAATGCTAAGCAAAAAATATAGTATACACTCGTATTTATTGGAATTTTATACACATGTAGAATTTTAATTTATGCAACAACTTACTATTTAAACTATAATCTTTTCATTTAAAATTAAACTGTAGGTATAATAATTTCATCAGACAACATAAAAGTAGCAATTCCCAATTTGATTTGATTTATTTGACGGATTTACTTATGCAACTGACAAAGTTTATTGTCTATGCAATTTACGAATGTATGCCAGTAAAATTGCTTTGTTTAATAGGCTTTTGATGTTCGTATGTGAAAAATATATTCCTAATAAAACCGTATAAAAAGGACCATTATACTTAGTCAGGCACGAATTTTTCGATGCTGACGTTGGAAGAGAAATCACCGTAAAATAAATAGAGTGCTCTTTGTACTGCAATGCAACTTGAAAACAAAGTCCATTGCTAATGGTAAAAACGCCATTAAGATCATTTCATGAATGCGGACAGATCAGAAAAACATTGATCTTAGCTAGGAAGGTGTGAGATTGTGTCGGATGGATATAAATCATATTAACATTGCAGGTACACCTGATGGTCTATATTTTTTTTTTATTTCACCTGTTCCAAATGATTGTCTCATTTTTCTCTTTTGGTTGGCATTTGGAAGATTCCTATCGATAAGACCTGTAACAATGGTTATGGATTTCCTTAATAAAAATCTTATTAAATTGATTCAGTCTTACTTGTATACTCTGAGCTTTTTCTGTCTATAACTAGTTAGTGTGATGCGTGCTACTAATGAAATTCCTAAAAATTACCTTAAGAACATCAAAACCAGTATGTATGTATGTATATGTAAATTAAACGTATCATTGCTGTGCGGGGAATAATTTCAGAGTGAATTTCATTATACAATGTTCCGCAGGAGTCTATTTTGGATCCTGTTTTATTATCGATTTATACTGATCAGTTTAATATAACTAACCTAAACTATAATATTATTAAGCACGCATACGATGTGCATAAATATAAATAATTTAGACACTGGCTGAGAACAACGCATTTTCATAAATATAGTACATCCAATTTCCAAAATGGACTGAATCGGATCTCCTTCTTGGTATTACTAGACTAATATTTAGGTTTTTTACATATACTGAAGAAAACAATCAGTCCTAAATATTTTTATTGTACTGAAAAGTTCTTCATAATATAAGATCCTATGAAATTGGGTATAAGCATTTTTACTTTCCGGCCAATGGTTCTGGAAATAGATGCTGAAAAATCACTTTAAGAATCAAACTTGCACAGAGGAGCGACCATACGAAATTACATACGGGCATTCATCTAGGGTATCGTAAGAATTGATCTTATACCAATTTTAAATTTTTTTCTTGCTGTTTTAAGTAATAAGGGGTGCAAGCCTATACTGTATGGTGGGCAGATGACTCATTCATTTTATTCTTTATCAAGTTAAAAAATTATTTATTCTGTAAGCTGTATGCACTGATGCATTGTCGTCATGATGGATAATTTCTCGGTTTCGACTTTTCGTAAGTTGAGTTTATTTGCAAAAATCCACTTGATTTACGTTTACTTTGGTCTTCAAATGAATAAATCCAGCAGTCATCAATTCTTACGACATGATTTGATGCACTGTGGTTAACAATTTTCAATGTTTTCTTGCATCAAGTTGTTTTGCACAAATGTCAATTATTGAGGGTATCATCCAAAGGCAGCGCCATTCTTTTACACCTAAATGAAAATGGTGGTATTATTTACACCAACAGTATAAAAGAGCGATACTTTAGCCAGTCGGTACGACAAATAATTTTCACATCACCAATGAACTTGTATGCTGTCTTTTATATGAATGTATTTCGTTTGTATATTATACATATTTATGTAAGCTTTGAAGTAATGGTATGAAATTTTGGATGCTATGTCAAGAGTTTTCATCGTTAATGGATAATTGAAATCTTATATCACAATATTTGTTAAATATTTGGATGGCCATCAATGAAAATAAACACATTTTAAAGATTACATGTTAACTATACAAATAGAAAGGTTAAAATATGTATCTCAAATTGTACACGGAAAAAGCTAGAATTGATCTAAGATCAATTGGCCCACTCATACATACCTAATTTCATATGGTAACACCTCTGGTATATGGACAGTAAAAATTATTATTGACAATTTCAGAGGATTTTATATTCCGAAGAACTTTTTATTACAATGTAAACATCTAGGACTGATCGTTTTCACAGTATACGTAAATAACATAAACTTTTATATAGCAACACCAAGAAAGGTTGCACGATTTAGTTAATATTTGTATATTTATATATTACAATATTTACAATTTTTATAAAAACGGTGTGTGCATGATTTCTCCTCTCTTCGTCGACGTGTACTTATTGTACAAATACAAAGTACAGAAAATACCCGATTTTTCCCATTTTCAGCACTTTAAGTTATCGCGACAAACGGACAGACGGACGGACATGCAAAAATTATAATAACTTTTAATATCATGCGCTAGTGTTCAATTCATTTTGCTCTACTATCATTATTTCTAAACGTTACAAACGGAATGACAAACTTAGCAACTTGGATCTACAGACCTTGAAAAAATCTAAGTAATTGTAATTATTCGACAACTAGAGGGATCGTTAACCTTACCTTTTTGGGAAATAGACTAAATATAGGTTAGTTTAGTTTCCTACCTGCAACCAAATGTTGTTGGCACATAAGCATTTATAGATATCTATTGTTTTATCGTGCCTTGCTACGATGGTAGTACTGGAACATTGATCGCCGTAAAAAATATTCTCGAATGCAGCAGTTCTCATAATAAGTTTTAATTAATGAAAACTTAAATTTGTTACCTGCTGCCTGCGTCTATTTATAAAATTATAAGGATGCAATGGACTTGGATTTAGTTCGTTTTAATCGCAACGTTTTTCGGCAATGTCCAATAGTAATATAGTTATATGTAAGTATATTGCTTTTCGCAGTTTGTTAAAGTTTTGAAGATCTTAATTAATCCACTTGTCTTTTAAGTGAGTGGTATTATGAAATAATGTTTTATTGCGGGAAAAGTTATTGAAGTAGTTCTTCTCCTTACTTGTACCTGTTCCGTGCTCTTATCAAATAAAGAGATCTTGCAAAACAAATCTAAATTGAATTAATTATCGCGGCATTTTATCATTGAGTATTTATGTATAGTTGTACTTATGTATATATAGATTTTTTGGTGACGCAGGTTGAGCCAATAGCGCATCCAGGATTTGGCTTTGGAGGGACACTATAGATCTGCCCTGTGCAAACGATTGGAGAAATAGGGCCCAAAAGTCGCGTCCTGAGCTCATCTTAAGAAATGCTTCTTTGAAGGTCTTGAATTCAAAAAAAATTATTAAAGAAAAGACTATACCAACACGGGTATGATTGCAGAACTACCAACAGTCACAAAAAAGAGATGACAGCCCTAGCCAAGCATCATTTCGAAGAGAGAGACCATGTCTTTGATTTTGACAATACAAACATCGTGGACTATGAAAATAATTGGTACAAACGGAATATTAGCGAAATGATATACATACAACTCAATGACAAGAACATTAATTTTCGGACTGATACTTTAAACCTAAATCCAGTCTATAGGACATTATTAAACTCATACAAAAACACTTTAATGAGTTAGGAAAAAAGAGATTGATGTTATTATAGTTTTGAAAAGGTCTTACTCCCACTTTGTCATAGCAGTACTAGACTATGTGTTTTCCTGTATTTTTATCTACATAGGATGCTATCTGACAGCCGTAAAAAATTTTTTAGATTTTTTGGATGCTCCTTACAATTTGTTTAATCTTTTTTTAATGTGTAATTTCAACAATAATTTTTATAATTCTTACATATAATTTCTTGAGGTAATAGATAGACAATTTTAATGTATTACTGTTGTAAATGAATTCTTTATTATGTATATTTATAGCCCTGAAGAAGCGTTGAAATACAACGGGAAACGTTGGTGAAAAGAAGAAAAGTTGTTTTAATTTCCCATACCAGCTACAATTTAATAATTAAACTTAGGGATACTATAATTCCTCATATATCTGCTAAAATAAAAAAAAAAAAATCATAATTTTATAAATAATAAAACCACTTATTTATTTATTTACAACCCACCAGTACAAATTTATAATTGTTGGCGATTATTTTATGTCGATTTAATATTTAAAGGTGTTATTTGATTTTATTGGACAATATTTTATGTACCAATATGCAGATTACATTTTATTTCTGATTTATAAATTACGTTAAAAGATAAAAGAAAGTGAACCCCCCTCCAACGGTACGAGCCTGGGTTGCGCTAACAAAAGATTCGGCTTAAAGCTTTCAATAACTGAATTTTGTAACCTCAACACAAAAGCCATTTCTAAAAAGGTCTCTGAGGAAACAACTTTCATAATAAGTATAAAATAAAAACACTACTGGAATAACTCATGATGCAAGTGACTTTGACTTTTTCAAATTGATTATTTCATTAGAATTTCTCATTTTCTATATTATTAACGTTATGTAAAATTAAATACTAATGTAAACAAAATTGGGATTTATATTACTTGAGATTTTACATGCATGACTACTATCTACGTAAGTACTTAAGTAGTTAATTTACGTGAGGAGCACACCCATACTTCAGTTAAGTAGACATGACCTACTGGCTTGGGAATGTTTAAATTTAAGTTCACGACTCTCTACAAATAAAGCCCCTGTATAACATGCGCGTGTATTAAGTAGTATACACTCAATTGTGCTTAAAAATGTACAGCTTATTTGTTTTGCTACAATGGATGTTCATTTGTACAGCTACAGTCATAACCAATAATAAATTAATTTGAATTTCCCGTTAACTTCAAGAATAAGTATAGAATTTAACATGTATCAGCCAGATATAACACGGACAAAATATAATAGTAAGAGATTCGTAATGAGTTGATTTATTAAACAAAAATTATTCCACCTTTTGTGATTAGCAGAAAATTTTCATTTTAAGTTGGTTTTAAATACATAGTAGCAAAGAGTAGTTATTAAATAGTTCAAACCCTGAGAAAGTCGCTCATAGTGGAGCTGATTCAAGGTTAACCATTTTCACCACGATTTCGGTATCGGAATGTGAAAACCCTATTACTGAAAAACAAATCAAGGCCTGAATTACAATTACGACTGATCAGTCGACTACGTCTTTGTCCAATTGGTAAATGCATGTGACAAGATACAATTGCAACTTCGACTTCGACTTCGACTGAAACTAAACTTTGTTCAAAGAGCAAAGTTGGTGTTGGCTGCGGCCAAATTCAGATCAATCATAGAAGTCGGGACAAACAGTTGCTACTTTAATTTAATTACAAATTTCACCTCAGCGTCGACTTCGAATTAAAATCAAGCCGCAGTTGACAGATCAGTCGTAATTGTAATTCAGGCCTAAGTGAAGTCGTCAGAAAAATTAACCTATACACGCAAATATATTTGTAAATTTTCCAAAAAGCTTCTTGTACCTGATAGCAATACATCTAAATATAAAAATTCTCACCAAAGAAACCAGTTTCAGAGACATGTAATCGTAGTGTAATAGTAATTTGCCTGTGCCGTACTGAAACAGGACAAAATTTGTTTACCATCAGATATTTTTTAAGTTTGTATGTATAAACTAGTATTTTTACATTTAAAAATTCTGTGCTATATGATTCATTCAGAGAATTTCGTTAGAAGATAAAACTGCTCTAATAAACTTCAGTTCGACTGGATAGTCGATAGGACATCTCATTCAATCTTAAGCCTAACTTCAACCCAGCTCTATAACGGAAATTTTCTAGGCTTTGATGGCAGGAAAAATCATTCTAATATCCAACATTAGTTAGTCTTACTAATGAGATGTTATCTGAATGTAGACACTACATAACTTTCATATTATAGCAGATTAGCAGACGTATCCAAATAATTTTGATTTTTCATCCAATTAGAAATATATTGGATTTACAAGACCTTCAATTAACTTGACACACTTCAAAACGAAAAGATCAATTTGAATAATAGCTTCATTCCATTATAATTTTGTCAATCATCGTTACAACTTACCAGCCCTTTTCTGACATTTTTTAACGTACATTTCTTAGGATTATACAACCCGATTACAGAAAATTACAGCGTAACCGAAAGTCATGCAATCGTTTGAGCAATACTGCAGCACTTAACTCTCACTTTCTTCAAACAAGAGAAACAGTCTTGAGGCGATGGTAAAAGCACGATTTACCTGAGAGATAAGTGATAATTAAGCAAACAGTGTCAAACAGGTGGCCAAGTGAATAAAAGAAGAAAGTCTCCATACTCGTTCTGGTCGCGGGTGTACCGATGAATATAACATTTTCTGTGCTTCACATAAGCGAATACTTTTAAAACTTTGCGCTTACTGTTTATACATACTCTCCTCAGAATTAATGTTAATATTCGTGGACTTAAGCAATCCTTTATGGTCAATGTTATTCACGGCGAGTAAAACTAGTTTAAGGTGAACAGGCGACCAAAATAATGACACAAAGTGAAAGGTGTAAGGGAACTCTTTTGAAATGAATTCGGTACGATATTTATCAACAAAGCAATTATTTTCTAATTTTGCAGAGTTGAAAATTTATGAAAATTATTTGATCGTACTCTTGAACTGTTTTCATTTGCATTTAACTACTTGTGCGAGTATAAAGCAAGCATGCTTTTATTAATTTAAATCTGAATTGAAAAGGAAATTAACAGCACTTCTGTTGAACTGCAATTACGAAGCTAAATTATCATAAATAAATAGTAAAAGAATAACAATTAGAGGTACCATTCCAGAATGTATTCTAAGTTAAACTCTGGCTTAGGCATTTAGTATAAACGTTAAATTTACGAATTATGATCCACTGCTGAATATCAAGTTAAGCAAACGAATTGAAACAGGTTAGCTTCATTTTGATCTTGCCTTATAAAATTACGTCTGTAACCTGTTTAGTGCAAGGTTTTCAGATTTCGGGTATCTTACATTTATTCAGGGCCAATTTCTATGTAAATCGAGGAAAAAACAGTAATATTGTATGTACTTCCTGGATTGAATAAATGAAAAATGAGGATTTTGTAGGTGCTCTCCCTCAACTTACAAATTGAGTATGTGTTTTAAGAACGAGCTTTATTAAATCAGCCGCCAGCTGATCCCTTAGTATCCTGGATTGTGTAATGGTATAAAAAGACAAAGATGTGTTAAGCAAAATGCAATTTTAGTGCAGATCGCGGTTTCTCAAAATAATTTCGAAATGAGAATTTGGTATCTCCAGTTAATAAGTCGCGAATTATGTTCCTTTTACTATTGAGTTCGTTCTCGAAATAATAACCAGAGATTACGATTTTCTCGCAAATATTTTTCGAATCATGATGTTGGCAAGAATCGTAGTAGCCCCCCGTAAAAGTGTAAACTATGAACTTCGTGGATTATAGCTAAACTCTCCAAAGCCATGGAACAGACTCCCTCACTATAAAATGAGAGCCCTAACTTAGTCCAAACATTCTGAAATATTTGCAAAGTAAAATTGTCAAAAGTTTGCTTTGAATAGCTCCTGCGCCCCAAAGTACTATTGATACAGAAAAATTGTCTTCTGATAATCTTAAGCTTACTTTTTATCTTCCCAACCGCGATCAAATTTTTATATCTTTCCTTACAAAATTTTTTAAAACAATTTTACTTAACCAAATGACTACGATTCACCAAACAAAAACTCTCTTGTAACTATAACTCAGCTGAGAGTTATTAAGCCAAAAATGGTAAGGTTACATTTTAAGCAAAACTATTTTATTAGTTTGTTAAGTAATAATATATAGAGTATGTAAGTGTATCTTTTGGAAAGGAGAACTTAAAATTACTGGAAGACTATTTTCCTGTGTGGATAGTTGTTCAGGCTTTATGTCATATACAGGATGTTTCTATCTTGGTGGTCTATAGATCAGTAACTACGAGTCAAACAAAAAATTGTATGGCCTGGGGGGGGGGGGGCTCACATCAACCGTACAGGGTGTACGCCCACTGTTAAGAGATCATTGTATGCAGAGCTTCATGACCTTTCCAACGACTGCTCAGTCAATCCCATACTCCTCTCCGGAGTTATGGTGGTCTAAAGTAAAAAATTTCGGATTTTGTTATGATAACTGCCTTTTTATAAAAAAAAATATCAAATCATATAAATGGTAATATTTCAAATTTAAACCACCATAGCTCCGAGGAGGAGTACAGTCATCGGAAAGACCATGAAGTTTACATTTTTGCATTTGCATACAATGTCAGATTTTCCTATAACTTTCAATTTCTGAAAAATAAACTTTCTTAAGACCAATTTTACCACATTTTATTTTAAATCTAACGAATGAGTTTTACATGTGGTTTAAGATAGTGGTGGCGAGCCTATGACCCACGGGTGAGATGCTAAGCCACACCGGCTTTTTAAGTGACCCATACGTTGATTTTCAAAAACTTATTTATCACCATTAAAGAGAGAACAGACAATCAAAAATATTAATCACTCAGCATTTTAATGAACCGAATAAAAACTTCAAGGAAATTGACAAATTGCTTTTATGATGTTTGAAAATATTAAAATATTTATGACGAAGCTGGACGTCTTTACAAAGGATTTGGAAATGAAAATCATGAAATATTTTCCTCAATAACAAATACCTTTTCAAAACACAATACATTTTGGAAATACTCTTGACGATCAAGAAAATGCAATTAAAGAATATTTAATGATTATACAGGAAATAAAATATGCTTTTGAGGAGAGATTTAATCAATTTAAAAGTTTGGAAAATACATTTCACTTTATTTTATATCAATTCAAAATGGAATTCGAAATAATGGAATTAATCGAATTTATTGGCTAGGTATCCATGATTTAGAAATGGAACTAGTTGAATTTCAAAGCAGCATAGTGTGGAAAAATAAAATTGAAAGCCCGATTTCAAAAGTAGAAGGAAAAATTTCTGAAAGTAGGGCAGATAATAATGATCCCATACTAAAAATTGAAAATGTTATATTATACGTGTAGGAGTTTTTACAAATAATTTTATAACAATGAAGAAACTTTTTAATGCTCTTTTAACGATGTTTGGGTCCACATACTCGTTGCGAAAATTGTTTTCTTCAATGAATTTTGTAAAATCTACTAATAGAAATAGACTTGAAAATGAGTTTACGGCGAAATGCGTTAAACTAATGAATAAGGAGTATGAACTTAATATTAACAAACTATCTGAAAATAAACAACAAGACATTTCTCATTAAATATACTTTAACTTTATGATCAGCTTTATTATGCATATCTACGTATACCTATAACTATATCCATAAATAAATAATAGTTCTTAATATACATATGTATGTGATTTTCTTTATTCCTTGTTCATTGAAATACTCAGTGCAAGGGCTACTTCCGACTGGGCATGGTGTCACCTGGTGTATTATTCATGGTATCACCTCATTTATATAAATTTTTGACGTCGTGCTTTATTTTTTGCTCTTCACTTGCAAAAGTAAAAGTTGTAAACCGAAAAGAACGTAAAGTTTTGAGGATTTTGAAAATGAGAGCAAAAAAAAGTAGTTTTAAACATCCTCCCCCTCTCCCTTTCTAAGTGACACCAGTGACCCACGAGCTAGTACAAAACAAAAAATAATGAACAAAATTTGAACCACGTGACGAAAAGGTTCGCTATCACTAGGAATAAAACATTAAAAATGTAACAATTGATTTCAATAGCAATAGAAAAAGGACAATCAGTAAAAAACATAGTAATATAAATGCAAACTTTACGGAAACAAGTTGGGATAATTTATAAATCACATTGAGCGAGGAGACGTAGAGCAAACCAAATTGGCGAATCTGGACCACAGAGAATCTTCGAGCCTCGAGTAACTCATATGACAAGGAAATGTATCCAATAAGAATGACTTATATTATAATATGCCCATTAAGCTCGGAGTTGGTGCTTTGTCCCAGTGTAATATTTAATTATTATCAGATATACTTTTGCCTATTCATTTTTGTAAAATAACAGCAAAGAATTGTATTATTATTAGGAAACTATTGACTCAAGTACTAGAACCACAAAAATATAGCAAAAATCTTAACGCGAAAAAATAATGATAAACTAAAAGCTCAACAAATAAAAACGCTAGAATTGGTCTAAGTAAGACCAAACATTATGATACCCTAGATGTATGCCCGTATGTAATGTTGTATGGTCATCTATCTGTGCAAGTGTGATTTTTGAAGTGGTTTTTTGCATATATTTCCAGAACGGTTCGTCGGACAGTAAAAATGATTATGTATAACCAATTTTATAGGATTTCATATTCTGAAGAAGAAGAATCATGACTAATCGTTTTCACAGTATACGTGAAAATCCTAAACTTTTATATGGCAACACCAAGAAGGGTTTCCCCGATTTAGTCCATTTTTTAAATTATATTTACTATTTCTAGGCAGTGTCTAAATATACAGTGAAAAACGAAATTTTTGTATGGAAACCCCACGAAGAAGTTACCCGAATTGTCCCATTTTCGAACTTAATTTTTTTTTAAAGCCCGTATGTAAAATTTCATCACTCTAAGCCGGGGGTTACACAGCTCAACTTTCAAGAAACTTGCATGATGAAAATCCATGGCAGCTGAGGTAATAGTAATTCGACATTATACAGTTTTCAAGATGGCGGAAAATAAATGCTTGAGAGAAATTTATAAATTTATACTGGGAAAATGAGACTTTCTGGGATCATTTGAATTACATCATTTACCAACATATTCCTCTTCATTTTTTCTTTTCAGTCTGTCACTTCCTTTATTGCTAAAATTTTCCAATATACGCAAGATGTAATGCGATGCAATGCAATTTTTTTAATGAACTTGCGTGTAAGTGTTATGTCTTTGTAATGAATAAAAAGATAATTGTTGTTGCTTAAAATTATTTATTACAGACAAGTAAAAAATCTAGAATTGCTCTAAGACCAATTCTTTAGATGAATGCCCGTATTAAATTTCGTATGGTCACCGATCTATTCAAGTATTGATTTTGAAGTTGTTTTTCGCATATATTTCTAGAACAGTTTGTCGCACAGAAAAAATGGTAATAACCAATTTTATAGGATTTCGTATTCTACAGAAGTTTTTAGTACAATAAAAATGTCTTGGAATGATCGTTTTCAAAGTATACGTTATATGGCAACACCAAGAAGAAGTTGCCCGGTTTAGCCCATTTCTGACACTTTATTTGCTAATGTAGTAAAAACATCATGTACGAAATTTCAGCTCTCTACGTCGATGCGTTCTCAGGCAGTGTCCAAATATATAGCGGAAAACGAAATTTTTATATGGCAACCCCACGAAGGAGTTGCCCGATTTGTCTCATTTTCGAACTTAATTTTACTTTTTTTTAAGTCCGTGTACAAAATTTCAGCTGTTTAAGTATACGCGTTCTCGAGTTATCGTGCGCACAGACGGACGGACGGACGGACAGACGGACGGACGGACAGACGGACGGACGGAC